>OX639996.1:102432358-103904431 GCA_951828415.1 Anomoia purmunda | reverse complement strand
AAAAGGTCGCCTTAAAAATGGAAATGGGAATGGATAAGTTTTTAAACAACATAATTATTGAACACATCGGAATATGATGCGCTTCAGCCTCAAAATGACATTGACAGCTTACATCTATGGTGTGTTAACTCTCAGCTCTTTTTAAACATAAAAAAGTGCTTTAAAGTCACATACACGAAAACTCATAATATCTTGCCGACGTCTTATATGATTTCTCATTCTTTTTTAACAAAGTTTGAACGAAATTAAAGATCTTGGTTTAATTTTTTCGAGTAATTTTTCTTTTAATAAGCATATTTGCCATATTTTTTGGAAGGCTTACTCGATATTAGGGTTTGTTAGGCGAAATAGTTCCAAATTTTCTGACCCCTACACTCTTAAGTTATTATATGCGGCTTTTGTTTGTTCCAACTTGGAATATGCTACTTTTGTCTGGAGGCCTAGTCATAAAAATTATATAAATAGGATTGAACGGGTCCAAAAAGTTTTTCTTAAATATGCCTTACGTTCACTGAGTTTTGTTGAGCCAATTCCCTCTTATAAATCTCGCTTGCTTTTGATTAATCTTAAGACTTTGGAAGCAAGAAGATCGTTCCTCTCGCTTTCTCTTGTTCATAATATCATCAATGGGGATTAATCTTAAGACTTTGGAAGCAAGAAGATCGGTTCTCTCACTTTCTCTTGTTCATAATATCATCAATGGGGATTAATCTTAAGACTTTGGAAGCAAGAAGATCGGTTCTCTCACTTTCTCTTGTTCTTAATATCATCAATGGGGATATTGACTGCTCCTTTCTTTTGGAAAGAATTAATTTCAACATCCCTCAACGTAATCGTCGTATTTCTTTGCCTTTCTATGGAGTTAACTGTAAAACAGAATATTCGCGAAATGCTCCCCTTGTCTGAGCGCTAATTGAATTTAATTCACTCTCGAGTTCCATCCAACTTGATTTTTCAATTCTGAAAAATTTATTTTCCCATATTTTAAATTTAGCTATCTAGGTTTTTAAATCTTACTTTTTAATTACTTTTTAAATAGTCTGTAAGAAACTTTTGTACATAGCCTAAATAAATAAATAAATAAATAAATAAATAAATAAATTGACACCTCAGCTGTCCATATATTTTTGCGCATGTGAATATAATCCTTAAGTAAAAACTTATTCGTGTGAACAAATTCGTGAAGACACTCAAGTTTGTTTAGCACTTACATATCTGCCTCCATATATGTGGTACATGTATAATATTTGTAGATTCATGAATATGTTTATATTTGCTGACTGTCGACACAGCTGACAAGCGCTGACGAAGACCAATCACACTTGCAATTGCAACTGCAACACTGCCACCCAACAAAAGTGTCACCATAAATTTACGAGGGTGTGTGAAAAAAATATACGAAAACAAAAAAGCAAGAAATTTAAAAAGAAATCGCTACCGACCAAAGCATATCAAAAATTAAAAGGAAGCAAAATCTAAAACATTTCCACTTGATACATGTAAATCCGTGCGAACGTAGAAAAGAAACAAAAAATTCAAAAATAAAATAATGCAGAGCGGCAAGTCAAAGAATCGAGGCGCATACAAGTAGACAACAGCCACTGGCTGCCGGGGACAAGGGGAAAGCTTTCGAAAGCACAGCTAAGGTTGATATATGCAAAAATTATACACAACATAACATAAAACATGCACCTACAAGTACCGTTATATGTAGTTATACACACACAGTTACATAGATACATAGATAGATATTTCAATATAAACATGGAAGTGTACACAGTTGGTACTAATACAACTGGGGATAAAGATACAACGCTAAGATTGCAAAAAAAAACAAAAAAAAAAAAAAACTCTCCACTCTCTTATTGCTCGAGTCAGCGCTGTTGTGTTGACGTTGCCTTGTGTGCAAATTTTAATAGTATACAATGTGTACTTAAATTGCAAGAGCAGTAGCTGTGTGCGCACATTAGTGCTATCTAGTATCAAGAATGTACTACCTACACTTATAGCACAATCTTAATGCATTCATGTTACACATACACAGACAAGTGCGTGTTTGCACACCACTGCCTAGAACAGCGAGGGCGAGCCGGTGTATGGAAATAAAATTTTGCAATGCAAACAAAAAATAAATCAAAAATGTGAGTACTTTTGCCTCACAATTTGTTTTATTTCCATTTTCTATATTTATTTTGTGCTCTCTGCCCACTTCACAAAAATTACGGGCACATGTGTACGCGTAACACCTCAAACGTGGTGCTCAAAGCCGTTCGCATTAACACAAAAAAAAACAGAAACAAGAAGAAGACAAAAAGAAGTAACGAAAAAATTAGAGACCCAAAACCTCAAGTAAGCACCGGCAGTAATGATATTTTTGACCCTCTCCTGCTGACTTTGAATGGTTGTGGCGCGAATATCAGCGTAGCGTTTTTTACATAGTACACCAGGGCGTATGAGTGATGCGAAGTAAAATCCATTCAGTGCTAATCGGTTGCATTCAAGAAATTTATATACTCCTTATACGCCTAGGTGTGAGTGCTTGAAGGCATTATGCCGTCGGACAAAGTTAACCTTCCAACACTCAAATTTGAAATATTGGCGCGAACGAAGAGCGGAGTCGATCTGCCCAACTAAAGTTCAAGACTCTGGTAGGACATTTTCACATTCTGGGACATCTTTGCTGTTTCATCACTAGTGAATTTTTAAGTAGCGAGAAATTGTTGTCGATTTTCGATAATTATTTTCATTTTTCTTTCTAACAAGAGTAAATTTCATTCATTCCCGCTATATGGAAGATGGAAGGCGCAACAACGTCCACCAGAATTTCTAGCCACTTAAAACTCAAACTATTCTAGAGTAGAATTGAATGGGCTACGAGAATGTTCTAAAATTCGAAACTTGAACCTACATGATTTTTGTTATAGAATTATCTAAAGCTATTTTCATAAAAAATTATTAAAACTAAATAAGCAAAAACAAAACTTGTCTAGATGTGGAATAAAAGAGTGATAGGTAACTGCATTTAATTTTTTTGAAAAGTTAAACATTTAAAAACAGATTGGATAACTAAATCAAAAAGAAATAAAAATGAATCATAATTTCTCTAAAATTTAGGATGTCAAAAAAAAATTGGTTGTAGTTGATGTACAGAAGTTATAGCGATCATATTTTTACTTCTTACACAAGTAATTACTGATTAAAGCTTACTTTTTAATTAATGTAGAAACTCAAATGGATATTTCGATTATTTGTATCAAAAATGAGTTTCCCGTCTTCAAAAAACAAAAACCTTCACTCCGCACTCCCTTTTAAAATAAGAAAATGTTTGCTGATATAAATACCGCAAAAAAAGCAATAATAACAACAACAAAAATTTAAAAATTCCTCCCCAGGCAGCAGCAGGTCACATCTGATATTCAAATTGAGCTGCGCGCATTCTCAACGGCGACTGAGATGGCATAAATAAAAACGTCATTTTACTGTTTTATCGCAAGTGAAGCAGCAGCAGCACAACAACAGCAACAACCCGCTAAGCATAGCGCCACAATAAAATCAGCGATGACAAACAGAAATATCTGCGGGAATATAAACTACAACTAAATGCGCTTGGGGGCGAGCTGTCTGTCGAGCGAATGCGACATGAGATTATTGAAGTGAGGGGGGGGGTAGCGAATTTAAAAAAAAAACAAAAAAAAGACAAGATCTGAGATAGCAACACCCTAAAAATATCAACAATAACAACACTGAAAACAACAACAACTATTACAGCTAAGAACAAAGTGCCCCATTGCGTAGCTGACGCCAACTGAATTATCCACCCCCAACTTTGGAAGTTATGAATGATATGCCGTTGTTGTTATTGTTGTTGCTATTTTTTTTTTTTTTTTGCTACAAAGCCCTAGTGGTAATACAAATTCTCTTTATCTTGCTGCTTAACACAGTAACAGAATTGAAGATACTTAGCGGAAGACTATCCTACATGTTTCGGACACTAATACTTGAAAGAGCCTCAAAATTCTCAAAGCTTTCCACAATTAAGATACACATCTTCTGCCTGTTGATTGCGACTGTAAAAGCCAAAGCGAACTTCAGCATAAAATTCGCGCTAACCGCCCTTACTACCAGGCAATGGAAAAAAATGTCCATGCTTTTTCACTGTGCCCTCCAAAAGTATAGTGGGCTTACCGTCACACAGAATATATTGAAGCAAAAAAAAAAGAAGAAAGATAAGGTCAATAATAGATAGTACCTTTAGAGCATGAGGAGAGCAAAGAACAGAAGGTAAAGCTCGAAAAGAATATAATCTGCGGTCGCTCCTACTCAGATCTCGACTGTGAGCAGTAATAGCCCATTATGCGTTGAGGAATGGCAATCGAAAAACACAATGAACAATGGATGGAAAAATTCACTGTACTCTTCAATAATCAGCTGTTCAAGAAAAAAAATCAGCTAATGGTTTGAAAATTCAAATGTAAAAAAAAATTCACACAAGTTTTACGAAATATTAAAATATAGCTGGATTCGTCTCGGCGAAAAAAAGCTTCATACCTAAATTTTGGAGAGAGTTGTCATCTATTTGAAAAGTCGAACTTAATAGCATTATACAGAAGTTATATGAAATTGTAAAATATCGGTGACAAACGATTCGGTTCGCCGAGGAGAAGGTTTATAGCTACCTATGCTAGAAAAGTGGAATTAAATTGAATTTTACAAAATATGGGTGTCAAACCGTTCGTTTCGCTAGGAGAAAGTTTATGGTACATTTTGAGTAGGGTTGCCATATGTGTGAAAAGTCAAATTTAATCAAATTATACCCAAGGATTTGTCTCGGGGATCTCAAGGTACATTCCTATTTTGAGAGGGTTTTAAAAGTCGCAGTGTGATTTTAGGTTACATATGCAGGAGAACGTCTGACGGATTTCCTTTAGATCTTATTTATTTATTTATTTATTTATTTTATTTATTACCGCTTCATAGAGTCTAGTTCAAATTAAAAAAAAAAATCACTTAAGTGATATATTATTATTTACATTTTATTAGCAATATGTACAATGTTTGAATACAAAATATTGATATATTTATCTCAAATCAACACAAAACTACAAACTCTATCTTATATTCCATGATTTTGTATAATCAAATAATCTTTTTTTGAACAAATTAGTGTCACAATTTTTAATGTTTTTAGGCAATTCATTGAAGCATTTTAAACCCTTATAAAAAATACTGTTTTTTTCAGATTCTGTTTTATAATTAGGCAATTTGAAAGCATTTTTCCGTCTGGTATTTTTGTCATGAACCTCGTAGCTAAATTTAATACTTGGTCTCAGATATTCGGGCAAATGTCCATTCTTTACGTTGTATATAAATTTCATTGTGTAAAAAAATATTAGTTGTTTTACGCTAAACCAATTCAAACTGAGTAGCATTTCTCTTATTGGTGTATCATAAGGTTTGTTTAATATAAAACGCATAGCTTTATTTTGCATTTTTGCAGTTTATCAATTTGCGAATCTTTCATGATAGAGAAAATTGTAGAACAATATATAAAGTATGGCTCAACTATTGATCTATATACTCTTACTTTATATTAATTACTTAAATATTTACAGGATCTTTTAATAAACCATAGTTTAGTAGCTATTTTATTTATTGTGTGGTCAATATGACCGTCAAATTTTAATTTGTAATCTATTGTGATACCCAGGTACTTAATTCTCTGTACGCTTTCAATTTCCGTATTGTTTATTTTGTTAGATTCAATATTAACAATGTGCTTTCTTGTTATTACGATGTATTTAGTTTTTTCAATATTAATTTTAAGTCGGTTGGCACATAGCCAAACATACAAAGCATCTAGATCACTTTGCAACTTCTATCTTATATCTTTTTCGTTCTTATCCTTAATCGAAACTAATGCATCGTCAGCAAATAGTTTGATACAACTGAATTTCAAGACTGAATAAGTAACGTTAATGTAGATATTGAATAAAATTGGCGCAAGAATAGAACCGTGGGGCAAGCCAATCTTGACGTCCACTTCCTCTGACAATTTCGAACCAATTATTGTTCTTTGCTTCCGATTTGTTAAAAAATTTCTAAACCAATGCAATTCAGCATCTTTAATGCCAATGCCTGATAGTTTTTCAGGCATAGCATAGAAAAAACCTAAATATGGTACCGCGTCCTTTACAACGCCTTCCGGTAATAATTTTTTACCACCCCTTTTGGCTTTAAACTTATTAACAAGTTCTTCGATGTCATCTGTTTTAACTTTGCCAAATTTAAATGTAATATCAGCATTTAACTGATTATATAGAGAGGCCATGCGCGTCTGTTGGTATGTAGTTTGTAGACTCGAAAATTACTGAATCGATTGAGCTAAAATTTACATTCTAAAGTTAGACGATGGGTGGCACTAAGGAGAGCGGGATAGCTGTAAAACTTTTATTTACAGTCCGATTGCGTTAAAATTCATAACATGTGCAAGCTACATAAATATAAATATTTTAATAAAAAAATTAACCGATAGAGGATGCTACTACAACATTCATTCACAGTTCAATTTGTTTAATTTCAGAACAAGTTTTTATAGGACTTAGCGAGTGGCGCCGGGTCAGGTAGTATTTAGAGATATATTTTTTATCGAAATCGACATCATCTTTATTTCACACAATAAGTTTACAGCTGCTACGCGTATAAACATCGTAAATGATTAAACTTCAATGCAAAACTAAAAACTTCACCTAACGAAGATATTCCGCATAAGACTAACTATGGTTTTCAAAAATACTGATTTTAACTGAATTTACTTTAACGCCTACCTCTTCGCATCTGTGTCAGAAAATGACAAAGTAGCAAGGAAAGGGTATTCGTCATATACCATAAAAATATAACATCAAATAAAATTTATATAAAATATTCAAATCATTTTATGAATTTCTACTATACATATGTCATGCAGTGAAGTTTTCATTCACGCTGGTTAAAGATTCAACCTCACGCAGAGCTCTTACGCATAGCCCACATAAAAAGCAACAAAAAAAAAAAAAAACAAAAACGAATTTAAATATAAAACAAGAAGCACGGAAATATTTTACTTCAATCGTACGCGCATTGACATGCCGTCTCAGCAGCACCTCGATGAGCATTGGAATGCAGAGGTAAAAGTGTTTTTCGCGAGGGCAATAAAAATGAGATACTCGTATGCAATGGTTACAAGCAAACGGAGATTGCATGGAGTATAAAAAGAAAAAAAGAAAAATAAAAATAAAACGAATCTTAGCGCTGGCACTGGAGACCCCATATTGCGTGAGCATTTCTAAACATTGCATAACATATAACTGAAAATTGCGTGGTGAATTTAAATGTATCGCCTTTAGTTTTTATATTTATTTTTTGTTTTAATTTTATTTTATTTATGCTCTGTGCTGCTGCTTGTAAAAGTGCTCGCTCAAGGGCAACCAAAAGTTACCATGCTGCTAAATCCCCACCATCGGTGGCTCTACCGCTGCCGTCTTTCACCAATCACATCAGTCAGCGCTATACGGTACTCCCTCGGTTCCATGGATGTGTTTTTTTTCCTTTTTTTTTTTTTTGCCTTGGTATGTGAAAATGCCAAAACATTAAAGCAAATTCACCGAGATCATGATTTTCAACGTAACACTGCGCGGCGTCTGTCGGCAGCGGAACTCGTATCCTTGCCAGGATATGCTGCTCTTGTTGTGTTTTTTTCTTTTGTTTTTTTTTTTGTGGATTTGTTTACGGATTTCTGTTTGCAGCAATTATTTCTGGGAATTCCTCTTATCTTTTGTTATTTGGTTGCTTCGTTCGTTTTGTTGTTGCCAACCCATAATTTCGCTGCTGCATATTTGCTGTTACTTGTGCGCATTGTATGTGGGTGTGTGGGTGTGTGTGTGTGTGTGTGCATTTTCCGCTGATTTGTTTACTTTTCCGCGCACATTTGTTTAGTGCATAGGAAATGTACTATATATGCGTTTTCCCTCCGGTATTGCACAGCGGGCGTTGGATGTTCCATTATGGGATATTAAAATAAATGCGTATGTTTTGCGATTTGTCTTTGTGTAGTTTTTGTGGCATATCCCCGCCAATATACAGTTATTATTCTACGAGTACCTGAATTCCCCCATGACAAGTCTTGCTTTGTGCTGAGTCATTTTACATTTCGGAAAAGGAACGCGCGTTTGCTTATTAATATTAAAAATATTACAAATATGTGTAATGCAAAGGACCCTGTTTGATGCGCCCCCACGAGACACAGTTACATTATTGAATGGATTTGTGTGAAAGATAAATACTGCTTTGCAATTTCTAAATAAGTAATGAGAGTTTTCAAAACGAACTGCTTAAAGTAAATTGGTAGCTGTAGAAACTCAATGGAATTGTATTAAATGAGCTTTTAAGCGGATAGAATTCAAAATCGGTACAACTACTAAAGTTTGCTGCAACATGTGGAGTTTTAAGGCATATGATTGCGGATTTGGTTGCCCGAAGTTAACTTTGGGATATTCAAATAATATTGAACTATTTAATTTTAGTGTAAATAAAGTTTGAAGAAAAATTGGTAAAAATCCATAGCTGACTTTAATATGTCAGGCACGATAACACTGCGGAACAAAATTTTGCGGTCGGAGATTTTTAAGTCGATTTAGGGTAATTGCGGTAATTGGGGGCGCTGATTACGAAAATAATATCAGCTTTGTCGAATTGGCTCTAGTTTTTAAAATAAAGACTTTTAAACAATTCACGAAAAAACCGAATTCAAAATACCAATATGGATTTAAATTATATTTTTATTGCGCGCCTATATAAAAATAATACAAAAATAAAAAATATATATTCTTTTCATTAATTAATTAAAAAAAAAAAATTACAAACAACTTTTTCTGTAGGACCTCCTATGATGTCGTTGCTCAGGACAATCCCGTATTAAGTTCCAGCAGTAGTCTGCCATCATGTGGTCGTCCCATCGACCTTGGTATCTTTCTTCCATTATTTTTATGTCCTGGGTGAACCGTTCACCTTGTTCCTCTCTGTAATCGCCTAGGTTGTCCGGGAATTTGCCCAAATGACTATGTAAATAATGTAATTTAATGCTCATTTTAGCTCCTAGTTTGCGAAAATTGAGAAGCATATCAGCAACTAGTTTTGTATAGTCTGGTGATTTATGATTTCCCAAAAAATTGTTGACTACATTAACAAAGCTTAGTCAGACTTCAGATTCAATTTGTGACATATGGTTTAAGAATTCAGTGTCTTTTAGAAGGGTACGAACTTAAGGACCATCGAGTACTCCTGCTTTTAATTTTTCCATACTAAGGACTGGAATTTTTTTGCACACATATTCGAAACAGTCAGCTGTCTTATCAAGGGCTTTGATGAACTGTTTCATTAGCCCAAACTTGATGTGAAGTGGTGGAAGAATGATTTTTTCTCGGCTTATCAGTTGGTCATGAACCACATTTGCTGTTCCTACCTCCATATTTTCTCTCACCGACCAGTCCTTTCTAATCCAATGTTCATTTCTTGCACCACTGTCCCATAAACATATGAAACAGGAGTATTTAGTATAGTATAAATTGTCGAATTGCATTTACAAATCACGCGGTCGATAACGTGCAGCGGCTGGCAGGGACTGTTAGAGTTTTCAGGTATTTAGGCGAAATCGTCGAATTAATGTTTAGTTGTATTAACTCACCCGACCTTACCGGTTGCCCTTGCTCTCTTGCAAGGGAAATAAAATATTTAAACCAACGAACTACTTGTTTTAATAATTTATATAACAAAACTTATTGAGGAATAATTAAATTAATACAACTGGAACTGGGTCATATTGTTTTTTTTCATTAATTTCTTAAGTTTCGTTTATCTCAAGAACTAGAGCCAATCCAAAAAAAGTAAAAGCACAGTTCGTAAGCCTGCGACTAATGTTACTAAAAACTATTAACAAAATCTTGGCCGCAGTTTTTTTTTTTAATTTTTGTTACGCAGTGTAATTGGTCTTTATGAATCTTTGAAAGGCAGAACCCCAACTGCATCGGTTGAGCAAAGAGAAACGACAGAAGCAAGTATCCTATGCTATCAGCACACGACATCCGGAGCGGAGCTGTATGTCTGCTTGGACTTGCTACCCTTGGATTTAAAAATCCAAGAGGAAGGAAAAAACACTACGCGTTGACCGCATTCTTTTGGACTGTAGCACAGCGTTGAAGATTCCGGACAGAGGAACGTTGTTTGGAAGGTTATCAGAGCAATCCCTTTTTTTTTTTTTGCTCCAATGACAGGCCATTTCATCTGTTTTGGTAGATCCATTTACCCTCTGGGAAGGCTTAATGAAAACTTTTTACACTGACGGCTTCGCAGACAGAAAGTGGAATTGAAGCTGTTGGTACCTAGATGTGGGCTTCAGATGCTTCCCTGCCTTAGCTACAAAGGCAACGGGTTTCAAATCAGAGATATTTGCTATACGTAAGGTAGTGGAATGGGTAATTTCCGAAAGGTGGCGCGGAGAACGAAATAAAGTCTATAGTGACAGACCGCAAAGCTCCCCTAAAGGCCTTGGAGACTGCTAGCTCCTGAAGAAACTAAGTTAAGGCCGAACTCGGTTGGAAAAAGGAATAAGCTTGAACTCATGTGGATGCCTTGTTTGGGTTGATTACCGGACACAATCTATGGCCACAAAATATGGCAACCACAAGTCATTGTGCACATCTTGCCTGGAGGATGAGGATAGCGTGGAGCATTTTCCCGTTGCTGTGCTGTTTTTACTAGACGGAGCTGGAACACATTTAGGTCAGATATATTGATAATGGAAAAACTTCCTTATCTATCCCTCGGCAAGCTTCTCGAATTCATCGAAGTGTCTGGAGAAATGAAACCCCTGGGTATTCAAGTTGATAGCTTTCTCTTTTACACCTCTTACCTTGCAGCGAGTTTTCGCTTAAGTTACTTCCTAGCAGAATAAAAATAAAAATCTCCTTATTAAAAATTTTAATTATTGCAGTACGTTCCATTCTTTCCATCCTTTATTCGTAAGCCATAAAAAATCATTACGCAAGTAGAAAAAGTTCTTCAACACAGCTGAGCAAAAACAGCTTTGTCATTTTGGTATTATTGAGGTAAGGCATGAATACAGTGTGTCACTGAAAAGTTAAATCTGACGCATTATTCAAAATTGCCAACAGCTAAAAGCAGCTCGAAAATTCACAACCCCACACGTGGCCACTGGCACGCAACTACTTACCTGCTTATGTAACAAACGTGAAGCGTTGTACGTCAATTAAAAGGAGCTAAGCACATTTGCGTGCTGGTAAAATGCGTGAGCGCCCTAAAGTAGGCAACACTTTATAGCGTATGTTGATAATACCTTCGCCGAATAACTCAATCGTTACTTCAACTTTGACAACAACAACAACAACAACAACAACAACAATATAGAAATTAAAGTAACCCCAACTAATCCCTGAAAAAGTGAACATTTTGCGACAGAGAGCTATACGGAGACGGTGTCACAGCAATGCGACAGTAAATGATATATTAAATATAAAAAAGAAAGGTAGGAATTGAGAGGAGTTGCTTTCTGTTACAGGACAGATAAATTTTAATTTTTATTGCGGAAATTTCGTGACATAATTACAACTGTCAGCATTCGGGCTGGAAGCGCACTGAATGTGGCGGCAAAGTGGCGACAGCAACCGACACCTGCGTACCGGCAGCGCAGACGATGGATGCAAATGCGCGAAATGAATTAGTGGCTGCAGGCGTTTCACTGTCATCTCTCGGCTATTTTGTTGGTTTATCTTCGTTTTTAAAAAAAATTTTTTTTTTTTTTGTTTGGCAACAAAGTGAATTAGATGTCAACAGCTGAGCAACGAAGCATTGTTGACACCTTAACAAATTTCTATATAATTTAAATAAATCGCAGTGTTGGCAGCCAATTCATTACGAAATGGAATTACGATGTGTCATACTTTTTTCGTTTGATGATATTAATCAACAAAATGGATGAAATACAATTATTTTTAAGATGATTAATTAAACGCTTAATATTGGTATGCTAGCAATGCGGAGAGGAATGTAGAAAGCTTGAAAATATCAAATATGCTCATTTCATTTCCAACAATGGGAGGAAGCGAAATTTTTGTCCACAATCGCAAAGGTTATTGCTACAGGTATTTGCCGAGTAGGATGTATAGGTGGTTATATAAATCTATGAAGTAGTTCGTAGCTAGTGTTTGTATGCATACAAACATAATAAACCTATGTTGATTTTTTATTGGTAACACTTCTATTGAAAAATATATATTAATATTTTCGAAAGCATATTCTAAAATCTTTTTCGTAACTATTTTATTTTGTTATACTTTGATTAAGTTAAACTGCAAAATTTTCTTTAATTTTAGCAAGGTGGCATTTCTTTTCTAAACTGCTTTCAAAAAAGTTTTAGTAAATCTATATTTAGGTCAGATATCGTGATTTCGCTTACATTTTATATTAATTTGTATTTCATTACTCAAAGTGTTGACGACCAACCTCCGCGATTTAAGCCTGCAATAATGCTTTATTTATCCTGTAATTTTAATTTTCCCATCTGGCAACACTCTCCAAAAATATTTCTCAAACAAAGCTTTCTTAAACCATTTCGCATCTCGCCAGTATTAAAGAATTTCAGTTACTTTTGAAATTGTATTAAAGTAACGTTCGAAAAAAACGAAACGTGGCAACCCTCTTCAAAAATTGTTTCGTATGAACAGCTAACTTTCGTGCCAACATTGCTATATTTGATTTAGCTTATAAATTTTATGTAATAAATATTAAACTCACTTCCTTTGAATCGCATAACGCCCGTCGCTTGAAACTTGTATTGCCATATTTGATTTATATTGTTATAATTTTATTCAAGTTTTTAAACGGTTTAGAATTCTCTACAAACATATTTTTGAATTAAAGCTGTTTTAAACCTTTTGGTTTAACGCTCATATTGTAAAATTTAATTGAACTTAATTAACGTGTAAACAGGTGGCAACCATCTTTACAGAATTTCTTAAATTGAAGCTTTTCCGTCGTTTCGGCTCACATTCCCTTCCAAGTCTTCTTAAAATAAACGTTTTTTTCTTCTACGCTGACCTCAATATAGATGAACACTGCTACACTGAAAAAAAAACAAAAAACCCCTCCGACAGATATGCCTTATTTTGATGTAAGTTTCCCTTTATATTGCGATATTTCCCTCCGATTGAATAAAGTTTTCTTCAAATATCATAATTTTATACCCATTGTTTCTTCTTTAGATAGCTGTTTGTCTTCAATCCAGATATATATATATATATATATTTATTTATTTTTTGAGTGTAAGATCTTTCTGTATATCTGCGATATCAGTTTTGTAGAGAAATCAACAAAAAATAACTACACTGAAAATCAGAGCCAAGAAACTTTGCACACTTTATTAGCTCCTGAATTTTTAAGAGTATTTTAAATCATCTTCTGTAAGTTCGTGGTTCTAAATAGAAAAACTATGTGCATGCACAATCCGTGGATCAAAAAAAAAAAGGTTAACTTAAATTCAAATATTAAAATAAACAGAAACCCTAACAATATTGTTAATAGGTTAAAAGTGATTCTACAATGTTTGCTAGTGAAAAGCTTACAATAAACTCCTTTCCACCCGCTCTTAACTTGACCCCACTCCCATATCCAGATGATAAGATATGACAAATACAACAAAATCAAAGTATCCGCAAAGCTTGTCACTCCTCATAGAACAAAAGGGTTTTGTCAACAACAACGATTTGCAGCTTAGCCCTCCATCAGCTTACTATATAAACAACAACATAAAAATAGAACTCAGTTTCGCTCACAATACCTGCGCTGCAAATTCTCAGAAATATGGGATATTATTCAAAACATTTACATTTGCAATACATTTTTGTTTTTTTTTTCTATTCGCAGGATTCCCAAAGGAAACCACGTCAACGATTATCAAACAAAGGTCGACGGACTTCATTTCAGGAAACAAAAGTCTGCCAACAACAACTATTCGCCACAAGCAACTGTCAGAAGCTCATTATTTCATGAACACGAACTTTTTAAACAGTTCACGCTGCCCCACCGACATCATCCCCTCAAACATCCAACAATAGCTCGTCCGTTGCTGATGGTTAAAAATCAATTTCGGCAACGGGTTGAAGGTGAAACTCATTCATTTGCCAAAGCAGCTGGAAGCGAAGAGGAATCATTTAGCTCTTCTCAACAAATACTCGCACATACTTGAATATTGCGAACGAGCACGAGCAAAGTAAATGAGGCAAAGGTGAAAAAAAATGGTAAAATGGTAAAATGGCGAAAATAAATTGAATTGAATTGACTGTCCCACCACCGCCACTACACGGGAAAAAGAATTGCAGTCAGCCAGCTAGCCCAGCGCTGTAAGCGGCGAGTTGGCGCTGAATTCGAAAATCAACTTCAGCAACGATTCAATCGAACTAAATTGCGGTAAAACGTTTGAAAAGCACTGAACGTGAGTTAAATTGTACATCTGGCTGTCTGTGTGAGTGTGTGTGTGTGTGGTGACCGAGAGCGAGTGTAGGCGGCGGACGAAATGAAACGTACATTGATTTTTGATTACGTTCACGGAAAATCGGAAAATGTTAACAAACTTGTTTAGCAGCGCAAAGTGAAGTGACGGCGGCAAACGGGCGCAGGAACGAGCGAGCCAACAAGCAAATGGATGAATGAATGAATGAATGAATGAGTGTTTGCCGGAACGAATGGCTAAATGACAGAGCGAGTGAAGCAAGCTGTTTGGGCGATGTGCACCAACGCAGGTGAATTGGTAATAAAGTCGAAAGCATTGGCAGAACACACACAGCACCAAAGGGGGTTTGCAGGGGGGGGGGGGACGACGAGGTAAAAAACTGTAGCAAACAAGGTCGAAGCTAAGTATTGGATTTGGGCAGCAGGATAAAAGTTTTGCAAAAGTTTTTGGAACGAAAAGTGAATTTGTGGCGCTGGGTTAGAGTGGTAGTTGAAAAAGTTTTCGAAGGAGGCAGTGGAAAGAGTTAAGCAAAGTAAGTGGAATGGGAAAAGTTTGTACATCCGTAGATAAGTATGGATGAGAAGAGACATACATATGTATGTAGGTACAAATGGTCTATACTATTAACAGGTGTATTGAGAGCAGGTCAAGCAAGAAAGCGTTTACTGCGGAAAAATATCTTAGATAAATGATTTTGACTTGAAAATACTAGCAATGAGATTGTTAGATATATTTTCTATCGATTTTAGATAAGATACTTTATTCTGTTTTCGGAATAGACCATTTGGCAAGTGCCTCATAGTAAACTTGCCGTAAAATGTCAGGCAGTTGCAGGTACCGTAAACTTTTAAAGTAACATAAATAAAATTAATACTAAAATTTTTACATTTTTTGAACAGATTTTTAATACAATATTAAAAGAAATTTATAAGAAAGTTAAATTATTTCCACTAGACGTAATAATAGTTATATACATTAATGAGAAAAAGATTAACATTAGAAATAGTTTTCATACTGAGCAAAAAGAACAAAATGTATATACATAAATTCGTATTAGTCATAAAGCAAAAAAACTTAAAAGATATTTTTACTTCTTAAAAAAAAAATTCACGAACTGAAGGTACATAATTTTAAATTTTTATTATTCCTGCCAAAAAAATTATATTTTATATATAACTAAAGACAATCAAAAAGAGTAAACAAAACTACTAAAAAAGAAAAGGAGGAAGCGCAGAGCAAGTAGCCAAACGACAGAACAACTAAATGTTTTGTTTTGTTGTGTTAAATTAAAGCGAAAAAATTAATTTTAAATTTCGAAAAAAAAATATATGATTTTGTTATCTTTAATTTAATAAAAAAAAAATCGAAAAAATATATACTTTGATTATACCAAAATTAAAAAAAAAAATGGATCAGGAACCCGTCAACATTTTGTATTAAAAATTTTTTAATTTTCAATTTTATATTTCAAATAAGAATTGCAAAACATAAGTCCAATTCGGTAATTTTTCGCAAAGTTTCGGGCATTGAAAATAAACAGGTGTCGCTACATCGAAAACGGAGGAAAAATTAAAAAAAATTAAATCTGGGTTGTCGCTCTAAATTAGTATTATAAAAAATTACTACTGCAATTAAAAATTAAAAAAAATTATGAAAAAATGAGGAAAACCAATATCCAATTGGTTAGCGATTTGGCGCGGAGTGTCCCTTTTATATGGAAACCCAAAAGCCCCCCATGAGTACACCAAAGCTCCACCGCCATCTGCCCGCAAATATTTTCATGATAATGAATAGTGGCATATACAGTTGGTACTAAAAAAAAAATTGTAAACGAAGTTCGAGTTACTAATAACATAGTCCACCTAGTTTTAATATATTTGTCAGTTTATTTTGCATGATATATGTAAAAATTCACGCTTCATTCTTGTAGCATATCGGGACGAAGGTGGTTTCTCTCGTGAAAATTGGGCTTTTATATAAAAACTTTGATACCATTAATTTAAATACTCAAAATTTTCATCCAGGAAAGATAAATAATAAACTTAATAATATATGTAACATTCATATGTAATTCTACAATTTTGCCCCTCACCTTTATAGCGCCACTCAAATATTCTACAAAATTTCTGATAAGCATATTTCATTTTTAAAATGGAATCCACTTTTGCTTTCATCAAACACATTTACAACTTTATGCCTTGCTTTTTTAGCTCAAGTCTCTTTCCCTAATTTAAGACATAAAAAGTTATAGATGTATCTACGTATATGATATTTTTATACCTTTTAACACTTTTCGTAGAGCGCACTTAACAGGGATTTTTTACTTATGCTCTGCTTTTAAATTACCAGTCTCCTATCACTTTTGGCTCCACGCTCTTTTCGATTTAGTTGACTTTGTTTCTACATTTTTGATTAACTAAATACATAAATGTGTATATTCCTTTTTTCGACGCGTACCCTAACCTATTTCAATATTTATTTTCCCCTCTGTCACTACCCTATACGTTTAGCTGTTATATTTGATTTTTCCTATTTTAATAAATTTCATTTTTCAGAAAGAATTTTTAGAAATTCAATTTTAGACTGTTTTTTGTTTCTTTTTTTCTTTTCTTTTTGCTCAGATTACCTTTACAGATTAGAGACAGTTGGGGTCATTCAAACAAAGTGTTTTGTGTACAAATGGCAGCAGCTTAAGGAAATAATAAAAAAATTTAAAATCTAACTAAATAAATTCGTTACTTACGGAGGACCCGTTTACACGATACACTCGTATATACATACATACTATTTCCATTGAAATAAAAAGCTGCGTAAAAAATGCTCAGCTGGAGAAAAAAACACTTATATAAAAAGGCACAAATAAGTAAAATTTGGGCTACTCGCAAAATATTATCGATTGAAAGATTAACATACACAACATCAAAACGGAAAATACGAAGCTACTTTCATTCCAAAACACACAATATCGATTTAGCCAGGTACCCATCAAATTCACGAACACAACTCCTCAACCACACACTGTGGCATGAAACGCCTACAACTAAATTTCGTAGTTTACTAAAAGGCCACTTCAGCAGCTGCAATAACAATTTATCCACCTTGTGCGCCTAAGTGTAGGCTACGGAAAATTTAATACAGATATAGAGCAAAAAAATTAGCTTAGTTTAAGTAAGTAAATCATTACGAGGACTTTCAAGTACCATCGATATTGTGGAATTAAAGTAAGCTGTAGGTATTTTGAGATAAGCAATTTTTATATTGTATAAAAGTGTCCCAATCGGTGGACGCGCACAACAGCGATAGCCCACTGATGCTGGTTAAGTCTTGGTATTAATATTTTATTTAACTGCAGATAATTGCTCGAAATGAGCTGTCAATAACATTAGATGATGAATGCATTGATAAGAAAAAGCAAGTGGCGGCAACTAATCTCTAGAAAATCTGAATTTACAGCGCAATAGATCAATCAGCAAGTGGCACAACAAATAGACAAGAAACTTAATGGCAGCAAATTTGCACTTGACTGCAACTTGGAGCAAGCTGTCAACCAATATGGCCGCACCGCAACAGCTTGAAAATGAAGTATAGTTCTCGCTCAATTTCGTAATAACTAGCAAAGCTTTAGAGTACCAATTTCCGGAAGTAGAAAATTTCGCAAAAGGACGACTCTCATTGTTATTGCCACTTGATGGCGCTTCAATTACTCAAGTTTTGCAAAAGTAAACATTGCACCGATAGTTAAGGTAACGTATACTCCCATCTAACACTAAAAACCACCCGCACACTCACACACACACACACATATACCACTTAATAACATAAAAAGCTCGTGTACGTAATATCTACCTGTGAAATTGCTCATAAAGCCAAAGGTAGGATGTGTTGTGGGTGTAGTTTGGTTAGCTAACTTACAAGGGCACTTAAATATAAACTTATTTGGAACTAGAGAAGTTAGCAGCAGAAGTTCGAGTTGGTAATAATAGTACGTTGTAGCTAAGTAGAGATGAAAATTTATTCTTATGTAATGAAGGTGTAGGATATGCTATACAATAAAATCAATGACATAGTATCCCCAATACGCTGTACGAAATTTGCGTATTAAAACTTAAAAGAATGCGGGAGTGCTCTGACTGAGTTATTTGAAATGCCAGTCATAGCCACCTCATTAGGTACAGACGGCGGAGCCTATTGTTAGACGGCAAGGCACATTAAACAGGTAACAGAGAAATTAAAGAAAATACAACGCTGGCATGTATTATGTTGTTGCTGCAGTTGGCACATAAAAAGATAAAAAAAAAAACGATGTGTGATGAAAGTCAATGAAGTAGAAGAATGGCAGAACACAAGATGGCGTCCTCCTGACATATCTCAAGCAAAAGTAAATAAAGCATATGGAGAAAAGTGGAGTGAGGCACGTATTTTAAATTTGTTAAAGTGTAAAAATATGTATTAGAAAAAGTGTTTTGGTAAATAAATCTACAAAAAAAACTAACAACAGCAACTCTTTGACACTTATTTGCAAAAAGAAAAGGTTTGTTTATTTTTACTTGAGAACTGTCAAAATCGGCAAATCCAAAATAGCGGTGACACTTGCAAAGTTCAGTCTACCGTGTATTCGAAATAAAAACATTAACAAATCAACCCAGTTAGCCCTGCTACCTATTTTATGTGCCTTGGAAGACATAAAGCTTCGGTAAAAATACTGCGATAAAAGCACTGCAATATTTTGACTAGTTTGGAATGATTTTTTTACGCTTGCTTAATCTTCATTTGATTTGTCATAAAAATATAGTTCATTCTCTAAAAGAAATCATATAAAAGGCAATGTTAAACTTTATACTTAATTAAAAAAAAAAAAAACTTTAAAGAGATTTTCACCAAAATACAACAGAATTTTCGCAACAATTTTTAGCATGCAGTTTTATAGCCAATTTAATTTTAATACAGAAATGTGCAAGTTTTAAGTGGTTAAATTTGCCATTGATTTTTGATGGAAATAAACTAAAGAAGCTGTCTAATGTCGGGTTTAAAAAAAACTTAATGGATAGCCGTATCTATCTAATCAATCCGATTTCTCGCTTGATCGAACCCAGAGACATAACTATTATAAGAGAAAAAATAAAAGTGAATAACAGTAACTACTATAGTCCAAATTTTTCAAATAAGCTATAATAGTTATCAGCGGGATACATTTTCTAAGTCATCAAAACCTTTTATTTTTTTGAGACTTACTTATATTAATAATTAAAAGCGAGAAAAAATTGTTAAACCTTAAAGAACTGCACTTTTTTGGTTCATTTCCAATTAGTTCGGGTAGTATTAGGGACTAGTTCGAAATTATTACGGTACCTGTTCGGAATCACTTCTGAGCTAGTTCGGTACTATTTCTATTCTAATTCGGGACCAGTTGTCGTATCACAATAGATGTCGAGATGGTCTATTTGAGCAGTCATGTTAACTCAACCCAACCTAGGGATGGAACTAGTGTTATACATAAATTCAGCGGCAATATTAATATAACATTTTCGCACTCAAGATTTTTTTCAATGTATGGTCAAGAGTTGTGTCCAATTTGTTAGCGATGTATTGTTTTTGCACTTGAATCGTTTAGGTAGTGAATAAAAGGTGGATTTGAGATAGCAAATATACGAGCACCGCAATGTCCTACTTTATCAACATATGCAGTACTTATAAATAGGCATAGAGATCGTAGTAGAATGTTATTGCTATTATTATCATTATGTCTCGGTGGCGCATTAAAAAGCATTAAATGGAATATAAAATCGAACGCAAAGTATCTCCAATCTATTGTTTACATATTGGCAAGCGATTTTAGGAGGGGCGGAAAGAAATAAAACTGTCCGAAACAATGAAACTGAACCTTGATAAATTGGTATTGTATAAGCCGATGACGAAATTACTAATAACATTCACAAACGACAGTAAGTAGCTACATACACGGAGAGCGGGTGTGGCAATATGGAATACTAAGAAAAAGATATGACCACTCTAGCTACATGGGCATCAAAGCGATGCCATGTACGCGAGAATTTTATGGGCAGAGATTTTTCACCGACACGTGTAGTAAGACTGAGCGTAGCGATAAATAGGAATTATGACTACAACGAAAATCTAATTGAGGGGAGGCAATGCAGAGTGAGAGAAAGTGGCAATAAACACTTTTCGCAACAAAATATAGTGAAACGACAAAGCAAGCGGCGCAACTAAAATATTTGGAAAGGGAAAAGTGAAAGCCGCTTGGCGAAAGAAGGTAATGCAAGTACATGGAAATGGAATCAATGATGCGTTTCAATGGTGATTGCGTGCTCTGCTGGCGCGTCTACTCTTATATTGCATTTAAGCCGATTCTTTTCTTTGTTATGTGTTTAGTGTTTTTGTATCGGCATAAAACCATTAAAACCGCACGAGTCAACACTTTATTGCGCGTAAACGTGCAAGTCGCACGCATACACACACACACACACACCCACACACACACATACACGCACACAAACATACCAGTATGCCTGTCTCAAACACTGTTTTCGACGGTGGGTGGGCGGCCGCTGTAGCTTTTGGGTCATAAAAACTGAAGTATATGGTCGTCGAAAGGATGTGATCGTGAACGCATTAAATGCGTCTCCACCCGTTGAACAGCAGATTTTCAATGTATCGCCAGCGAAAAATCATTCAACAGTGAAACATTAAAAGTGCCTTATAACAATAAAAACCAAATTTCGGCCAATGCAGCTGACAAAATAACTAACCAACTCACAACAACTGAAGCATACTTGAAGGCGTTGGAAGGCGATGGCGGTCAGCGGTAGCTTGAAATGCTGCGTTGTCAAGGTTTGATTTTGTGGCCGATATGCGGACGAGTGAGTTGAATTGATTAAACTATTTATGTGTGCATGTCTCAAAAGGGACAATTGAATTTGGTGGTGGGAGTAGAAATTAATTTTGCGTGGCGAGCGATGGAAGAAAAGGCGGGGGTGCCTGCAGGAAGGGCGATTGTGGGCGATGACCGTGAGCTCTGTGATACTTGGCAACGTTATGGACTTAACCACTACTGTCCCTACATAAATTGGTATAGCGTGGTGTAGGTATGCACGCTGCTGGGCCAAAAATGTGGGTCCTTGAAGTGGCATGGGCGGCAGGCAGTGTAGTTCGATCTTCCAACCATCCATTCTATGAATTTTTTTATTAGTTGAAGTTTGCTTGTCAATTGGGCACATGGCTTTATTGGCTATCGATAGGCTGGTTGTTTGTTATTTTTATTTTTTTGTTGTTGGTTTTTTTTTTGCCTGTCATAGTTATGCCTACGGCAACTTTTAATCGCTTCAATGTGCAATGGCTTGTAAATATATTTATGACATTTATTTAATTTCCAAATACCTATTAAGAAGCCTATGGATAAGTGATTTGACCGAAAAAGCAATGTGTGGAAAGATTTGGTAATGTTATAAAATTGAAGACTTGTTTTTATTTTTTTTCTTGGAGCTCTTTAAATCACTTCCGAAACAAAAAAAAATAAATTTGATTACGCAAAGAATGTTTAAAACCAAGGCGAATCCATATAAGGTGGTGTTATAAATACAACTACAAAATTCCTATGTATTTTGTTTTTGTTTCTGCGTAAGAGTTGTCAAAATTTAAATACATTTTGTTTTTGCTTTTACGGCTTTTAAAAGCTCATACGGAAAAGCAAAAACAAAATACACGTAGGTGAATAAAAAACGACTTCACCTTCTATAAATTCGCCTTGTTTAAAACTGCAAATATTTATTGCGTGGCAAGGCATTGCATTGAGAGCTTAATCCCTTAAATGAACTTACAATACTCTCCCAGTTTAAATTTAAAAAAAATATATCAAGCACAAATTTAGGGATGTGAGGGTTATTCGCCTAAGCATTCTACTTCAAAAAACAATATTTTCATGGGCATAACAGTATTTAGATGATAAATATTTTTTTATTTAGCTGATAAGACAGTTATGTGAAAAATAATTGGTAAACCATATTTTGAAAATATTTGCCTATACTTCTATTGTTTGCTTCACGTATTTCTTTTTTTTTATAAAAGTCTATATCATTAAATAACAAACGCCAGATAAATCCACATTTCACACTTTGCTGAAAAAAATACGAAAAAACCCAACAAATTTTCATCAAATTTTCAAACTTTTTAATTTGAATTTTTATAAAAATTCTAAGTATACACTTCAAGAGTCCATTAAATTTTAGTATCGGAAAAGTAAAGCCTAAGTAACTGAAAATTTCCATTTTGATTTTTGATAATTATTTTTACTGATAGTTATTCGATACATAAAAATCACAAAATATCGATCAAATATGATCGGACAAATTTAGTTGCGATTATATTTTATCAAAAAAGTAAGAGCTAAAAGACAACGATCAAACTTCATCGAAAAATTGAAAATCACAGAATATCGAAAAATCGAAAAATCACAATGATTTATAACAAAAACAATGCATGGATTAAATCGACATATTGGAGGTTTGTTTTCAACGAATTCTACCGGATGATTTAAATCTGAGGCGAAAGATGATGGTAACTTTAATTAAAGCTTTAAAGATTTCCACAATGATGATAACAAGGATACGTATAAAGATATTGGCAACGATAAAAAAAACTATCAAAATTAAAATGAGAATAATATCAACGGACGATGACGATATTGATATTCATAATGAACTTTTTAATCAGAACGATAAAAATATCGATAGCGATAACATGTTATTTATATCGATAACAGTTACGCAAAGGAAATTATAATTATAGCCCAAACTATAAATATATCGGTAACGATAACAATAAGTATATCGACTATAATTTCTGAAAATCTCAATTAAGAGTACCAACAATCGACAAAAGTTATATTTTTCAGTCGAGTATGCCTTCGCCTACTAATAATAACTAAAAATCGCAGCGCGCTCAAAAGTAACATTTTTCCCATTTATAACTTTTCATTCCTCATAAATCTCTTCTGTAACTTTATGGAAGCTGAAATTTGTCACAAGTTGCTATTCCTAAAATCATTGGCATTCACTCGCTTAATAAACTCCGCAAAAGCTCGTTCTCCATTTTGCGTCCACTTTTAAGAAGCTGTCAATAAAAAACTAAAATTCCAAATGACTTCTTTCGAGAGAGCTGGCAAGTCATAACAAATAATATAACAATACGCCTTATTTCCATTCATATTAAACTTCACCTTTGATGTAATATATTTCGTTAAACATACCAAATTATATACACACATAGTATAGCCTATTTTTCTATTTCCTTTGCCGAATTCTTACAATTCTTCCACGTGACAACTCAACTTCCTGACTTGCATTACCTTAATATGTTTTCCTAATTTTCTGTAAATGAAATACTTCGATTATTACTTTTGCTCTACACCCACCGCCCACTAACTCACCCCTGCCCACTCACTTCCCACAACCTCTTCCTGTTCTTCCCTTTAATTTACTTGATTTACTCGAATTCTCTTGACCTTTATTGCTACAGTTTTTAGGCTGTACTATTATTACATTTTTTTATTTATTTAATTTTTCGTATACACCCGCTTTGTGTCACACATTGTGTCGCTGATTGAACTTCCGGCCACTCTGACCGAACGCTTTTGCCGCATTTGCGATTTCCTGCATAGTTTGCTGCGAATGCTTTTGCTTTGTTGGCACGGCCTGCTATTTTTTTTTTTTGGTGTTTTTTTTTTGTTCTGTTTTTTGTTTGGTTTCTTTCTGTCAAGTCTTTGTGGTGCATTGTCAATTTTTTCGACAACGTTTGCAATTTTCGCCACTTCCTGTGGACGCCTCAGTTTGTTGTCCTCTAACGATGTTTCCCCTGGTGACGTTTTCCTTGTGATTTCCTTTTTTTTTACTCTCGCATGCTATCGTTTTATTTCGTGTTTTGTTGTTTTTGTTTTTTTGTTTGGTGTTTATTCGCGCAGTCAATTTTGTTGCTGCTGCTGTTGCATTTTATATGAATTATGTTTATTTCAATGTCATTCTTGAATTTCCGTTATTCATTTTGGTTGGCTTTGTGTTCTTCTATTTGGCGGATACCCCCTCTGCCGCTATACACTCGCTCAGCGCCCAAAGCTTGACTGTATTTGCCGTTAGTTTATCATTCAATAATTCTTCTTTTTTTGCGTTTAGTGAACTTCGGCGACACCTTTTTCCTTCTTACTTCTCGTTTCAATTCGGTGTCGCTGCTCGATTTCTTCACCGGACTCAGTCCCTCAAGGAATACGCGTACAAGTGGGAATACTACGAGAAATCTGTACAGTGGGTCAAAATGAAACTTTAAGAGTGATTTTTTTTTCAATATTCGTGAATTTTGTGAAATTTCTGTTCATTCATTTATTTAAAAAAAATGTGGTTCTTTACGTGCTATAAACCATATAAATCAAAGTAGCAAACTTTATATACAACTCACAAAAATGTAACAATTTAAAAAGAAATATTTCTTGAAATTCTTAAAAGTTTTAATTACAGTTGATTTTGTAATTTCTTTTTTACTGATGGAGTTGCGCATTTTCTTCTATATAATGCACGAACAAAATTTATACAAAACTCAACGCTAATTTTTAGCTTTTATTGTAATAAAATTTTGTTGGCTACGAAATTGCATACTCGAAAAGTTTCTAAAAATGCTACTGAAAATTTTGAAAATTCGATTACTATTTTTTTAATATTTTTTTTCTTCCTTGTAACGCACGAATAAAATGTAAACAAAAATTAACGGTAATTTTTAGCCTTTATTGTACTACAATTATATTTTCTTTAAATTGTTGAATTTTTGTGAGTTGTGTATAAAGTATGAAATTTTAATTTTTGTTACACAATGAACTAGATTTCTTTAAAAAATTAGAGAAAAAATTAGAAAAAAAAAACATTTATAATATTAAAAAAAAAACAGAAATCACTGTACGAATTTCACTTGGAGCCACTTTGTATTGTGCGTGTGTAGTTGTGTGGGTTTGCCAACTTGGAAGATGTTAACGTGTGCAAAACGGCGACACGTGCACTTGCAATATACAACCGTAAAAACAATGATTTGTTCGAATTATTATTACTAGAGTATTCTTTGGTGTTTTAGTTGCGTTGCTGCTTCTATCGCATAACAAATCAAGTTTTGCTCCCCGGAAGCATAGATGTACACAAGTTTTATGGCAACTGCCAGCCACGTTTGCCACACAAAGCAGCTTGGTGGTCATGCCATCACCGCAACACGCACACCCTCAAGCATTTGAACACACACACACACTTAGATACTTACACTTCGATTTCCAGTTATAACAAAACTTTCGCCACGTAGCGGTCACAAACTAAAGCTTATTACAAAAATGCTACCTTTAAAGCGCGTAGTGTAAAGTCAGCCTTGTAGTCGCCTGTAGCCCGCTAGTGATGGAGTTTGGGTAGCCTTGGTCACAACTACCAACTTTGTTGAGTACTTTGCGGCACTCAGTCACTTTCAATAAATTACAGCGTCATAGCATATTTTTCAATGCTCACAACTTGCCACATATTGCCCCAAAGAGCATTCATTCAACATGGCATGCATTGCGTCTTAGAACGGCTCTCTGTTCGATTGTACTACCAACGCTAAGTAATCTGCTGAGTTGTCAAATATCATTTGTACTCGTAAATATGATGGCATTCCGTTTTATGTTGCCTAATTTATTTGTAGCAGAAATGCTTCCCCACTATTGAATACATTTTTTTTTTACTAACAGTTTGCAGTCGCTAAGGTTTATGAGCAATGCGACTATGTCCTGTTGCTGAACTGAAGTTGTTTCCATGGCAGGTGCGATGGTATTACTTTTTCCGCTAGTGGTTTATGAGTACACAGCAAACTTTCCCCTTATTGAATTTCTGAGCATTTAGAAATAGTTTGAATTTTCTTAGTGTGGCATTCGGTATGGCATCTCGTGCGTATAATGTATAAAGAAATTATATAAAGTATACTCAGCAGAGTAAGTATTTAATAAATATTAACAATAATTTTTGAGCTCAAGGCTAGTTTTTTTTTTATTTGAAAAGTATTGGAAAAAGGCAGCGACAGTCAACTCTTCAGGAATTACAGCTGTTAGCCGGCTACCCAACACTGGCTGAACTTGGCTAGCAACAAGTGGAAGAAATTATATTCGTGCAAGATGTGCAAGACACTGTGGGCTTCCTGTATTGCCAAAAAATCTTCAGCTATCATGAAAATGTACCAGACGGACGTTGCTAAACTAACCGCTGCACGAATTGGGAAAATCGGTGGAGCAATTATTTTTTAGTTGTAGAACTAGGATGCTATTTCTGCAAACCTGAAGGCGCTGGGCAACGCGGATTCAATGAGCTCGCTTAAGCTCTTAAGGTAGATCATTAAATATGAAAAAAATTACGACTACGAACTTTTACGGTATGAGCAGTGTATGCCGAAAATTTCGTATGCATACAATAAAAACAATGTCATATATATCATGGTTATATTACAATTAGTTTCCCTGGTCGTCATAAAAGTCGTCAGCGGCTCAAACCATACCAAACTTCGTAAGTGAGGATAGTAGAGATCCGCTTAGCTTTTTTCCGTTCTAGTTTGAAATGTGTTGCTTTTATTTTGCGGCCAATTTTCTATAGAATAGAATTGAAAAAGTGCATAAAGTGTTCTTGAAATTTGCGTTGATACTTTAAAAAGCCTTCCTTCCTATCATTCCCTCATTCTCTTACTCAACGCTCATTAACTTAAATCAAGAAGATCGATTCACGCGCTTTCTTTCGCTTCTAGCTTCTTTAAGGGGCAATTGATTGTTCGTCTTTGATAGAAAATATTCACTTTGTTCTCTCTTAAGGACACATTTGACGAGATATCGGAGTCTGCCATTTTATATATCCTTTTGTCTCAAGATGCAATTCATTCTGTATTATATTCGGTTTATTGTTGAAGTATTTTTTTATTAATAAATTCAAAAATATTAAGCTCATAATTATTCGCTTTAAGTAGTCCATAAGATATTTTTTTCATTGGTTTCATGTAGTGAATAAATAAAACCAGCTATTAAATTGTGAGATATCGAAAAATCGTCTCTACTAGCCTCTCTTTTTTTCCTCTCTCTATCTCTCTCTCTTTTCAGTCGCATGTCGCAGAAGTTTGAAAGTTTGTGCAGCAAATTAAAGGCCAGCTGAAAACTTTGATAAACATTGCGTTCAACTTTCATACTATTTCATTTCATTTCGCTCAGTGTGCGAGGGGTCATTGTTCTCAGATTGCTTACATGTTTTCTAGTTTTTATGCCTAGAGCAGCATATTTTTCGTACGTTTTATTATCACCAAATATCTCCATTCAACCAACCAACCAACCAGCCAGCCAGCCAAGCGAATTGCTGTCAACCAAATCACCAATCAAATCAACAGCTAAACAAAGTTTGCAACAAAATATGCTTTCCGTCGTTTTGCTATTCTTACACAAGTAGTTACATAATAATATCATTTGATTGTCTTTCATCGACAAACAAGCAACAAACAAACACACACATGCATGTACGTATATATTTTATTTACTCAAGATAAATACATATATGCACATATACTTATGTATGTATTGGATATGTACATATGTGTGTGTGTGTGTGTAGTTTTTGTTTAATAGTGCCCACACTCACCGACGCAAACGTACGCTACGTGTCAGCTGACACGATCAAACTTATGAGAGCGACATGTAAATGCAAACTCATCAACGTGTTCGTGTGGCGGGTACGCGCGACGTGTACGTGTGTAAACTGAGAAATTTAGATTTTTGCCGTGAAGCCGTGTCAGCTGAGTGCTCTCTCACCGCACAGTGTTGCCAAGCAGAACTTTTTAAAATCATTAACAAAATAACCTTATAAAAATTTAAATTTTTATTAAATTAATTTAAAATCCATGTTTAATAATGTTAATTATAGATAAATTTGTTGGTTTTTGGCTTTGGTTTATTATACAATGAAAAATTGTAATTGACAACGCGGATGTGTGTAAAAGTATGTATGCAAACAAAGGAATGGCAACATTGTGTTGATGCATACAAACACAGTTTTATGTACGCAAAGTTTGTTTACAAAACATACGCGCGGGCACAAGTTTTGCTCAATTTTGTGTATCTCCTGTCAAACAGACACGCCAAACGGACACGTCGGTGAGTGTGGGCACTATAACACGTAAAAGTTCAATGGAAATTTTCTAATACCACTACTCGCGTAGCGCTTTTGTAAATTTCCTTATTTGTTGCGCATTTTACCAGCGACATCAAATGGGCGACTGTCAATTCTGCTTTCGAGAAATAAAATGTTACAATTTTTATTCGCTTTTCACACAAGAAAATGTTTGAAATTACATATTTTGTAGAAATTCACCAGCGAAGCCAAAAATATGTAAAATTGTAGCGCATGCATCATTGGCAGTTTTGGGCCGAGGAAATCCATCTTTCTTCCGATTTCCCAACAAATGATTGAATAATTTTGGTAAGGAGTTTGTTTGCGAATTTCTGTTTGCATTGTTGGCGGCATTTCCTCTGATCTATTCTCAGCTATTTTACGTTTTCTTGTCTCTATTTTAACCGATTAAAACAATAAATGCAGAGATGAGGTCCGTAAAACAATTGCTTAGGGGGGTTTGGTATTTTTTGTTTCTATTTTAAAGATTTAATAGTTACCAACTGCGCGAGCTTTTTAATGCAAATATATATGTGGCAATTTTCGTAAATTGTAGGTATCGTTAGAGGATTCTTCGCAAGCACTGCTACTGCAAAAGATTCATATCGATGGGTGCCCATGTTTACCTTATAATTTCAAAAAAATGTTTGCAAATAAAAACACTCTATGCGCCATTAAATTTGCCCTTTTTTATGTAAATGTACAGCTCAATTTTAGAAAAATTGTCAGTTATCGGTTGTCAACGTTTGACCATCGATACACATCGATAAGTATATTTTTAGAGCTACACTACAGAACTTGGTTGCGAACCCACGCGTTGCGTTTAGGCCAATATGGCGCTCGCGATTTAGAAAATACAGCGGCAATGGAATGAAAATGTAGCTACATACATATATACTATATGAATAATTTATTCATATGTGCAAGTAAAATTCAGGATGTGCTACAAATGTTTGCATGCCATTTGTCTATTCAAGTGCACATCATTTGTTTGTTTGTTTGTGCATTTTTTGTTTGATGCCATTTAGGTTTCCTCGGCTACTTTATAATTTTATGCCATACAAATAAATACTATTCTATTTGGCTATTCCTCGCCAGTTTCATTTTTGAGACTTCGATTTCTTTTGTTGTTTTTCATTTTCTTTTCTTCCTTTTTTGATTGGTCGAACTTTTTTTTCGTCACATTCTTCTGGTAGCAGTGAATGTCATTGTCATGCTCACTTCTGTGTCTTCATGTCTTCTTCTTCTTCTTATTCTTACACTCGTTAATTTTGATGTAACAATATGTATGTTGTCGACGCTGCATTTTATTTCGTCTCATTGAAATTAAGAAATTCTTGTCATTCTCAATATGCAATCTACCGACCCACCAACTACCCCGCCTCTAGTCAAAGCGCTCGGAAGCTTTGCTTTGCATTTGACATAAGTTGCAAATAAATTTGACAATACAAAGGGGCATTTTTAACGAAATTCATGGCATACCAATGTTGCTGTTGGCATTCGTATTCGAAAATTCGAATTTAATTCTTATTTTAACAATAATTTATTTTAGCATTTTTATTTTTTGCTTTTGTGTGAGAATTTTTGGCATAAGTGAAGTGTGAGGGGGCGTAAAATGTAATTTTATTTCCAGCACACCTGTCAAAATTCGTTGAATGCAGGCAATAACAAAATAACTTTTAAAATTCCATTTAACGTATGCTTAGTTTTATTGTTTCAATTTGTAGTTATTTAAACTTGAAGAAAATATGGTGTTGCAACCTTAAATCCAACATTTTCCGAGTTTCCAGATAAGTGTCGCTAAAGCCTTTAATAAAAACGTGCACAAAGTCGAAACCTATTTAGTTGCGGATTTCTTTTCCTCTAAATCGCAAAATTGAAATAAACCTAATTCGGTGAAAGCCGAGTTCTCGTCAAGCTCTCTCAGTAGACTTCAGGAACAACTTCCAAGTAAAGTTTTCATCTAGAAGAGACTAGAGACGGAAAGGCCAAAAAGGTATGGGGATACGATTTTCGGAAATACTATATTACGTCGAGGAAGTATAAGGAATAAGAGAAACCTGAAAGGCATTGGTGCTCACAAATTCAAATCGCGAGCACGATAATCGTTTTTGGTAGTGTGGAATAAGTAAAATGTTTCGAATATCCTTCATTCGTTTTTCAAATTTATATGGTGAGATTTAAGGATTTTGAATTAGCAATTCCAAGTCGATGTTGTGCAAGTACTTGGGTTTCTAGCGATAAAAAAATATAGACGACAATGCGATCGCTGATGAACTGCCAAGAATCAGAGCATATCCTAACGAACGGTACTCAAGTTTGCAAATCAAAGATCATCGATAACAAGACTTTGGTCTATTGGAAAAAATGCAGCTGATATGGGTGCACCATATAACAAATTCGGTGGTGGTAAAGTAGATGCACTCCATTATTTCTGTCACACCAAGTAGCGATGTAAAACTATCGGCGGTCTCAAAGTGCCTTCTTGGTGATCCCTGGTTTAAATTAAGGGTAGAAAAAATACCTCTTACCGAAAACTGTAGATATAATCGTTAATGCCTTCCAAAATTTGACATCACTGGCACCAATAATTCATCGAAAATACCAAATAGTGCAGTGACGATAGCAGAGCGCCATAGAAACGGTGGAAGAAATTAAAATGTTGCCTAGCCGGTTGGACCAACTTCAGCCGTACACCTCATCCGCTGACATCTCAAACAGGTAAATCGAACTCGTTGGAAACGTGGTGTAAAATCTGAGCTTCGCGCGAAATTTAGCAACTGATGGACTTTCTGTAGATTAGAAGTAGTTTAATTAAGATGTACCCAACGGCTCATTGTCCAATAGGTAAGTGCGCCACATCAACTCCGCAACGATGGAGTATTCACACAAAAGTCTAAGGTGCATTTTTCAATCATTTTTAGAATGACAACCGACCTCTCCATATCTGAAGAGCACACAGGTGGTAAGTGGTAAGTATAACCAGCTCCCTTATTATTTCAGCAGTTTACCTAGAACCTTTTTACGCAAGGTGCGATTAAAATGATATTTCGGCCTGCATATCAACCCAAACGGGCTAAAAACCCCCACACTGTTTTCTTGCGGTGGCGTCTAGTGTTGCGTTTTCAAAAGCCGACGAGTACCCAAACAAGCGCATCAGATTTTTGACGTTTTCCAAGCAAGCAGCACCCCTATTCTCAGTGTTTCTGTGGTCGCCAAGATGCAGCGAATTCTTCAACAGCGCCTCTTCTCAAAGGGCTTGCTCCAAATGTGCTTGTACTCATAGTAGGAATGTAGTTCTTCGCCCAATCTGGTTAAACGCTAATCGCAATCTGCCAATAGTTATGCAAATTTTATATAAGATATTTTTGAATTTCACTTTGAATTTAAAAGCGGTAAATTCAACAATGCTCAACATGGCAAGCATGAAATCGAGTCATTTGATTAAATGACAATATTTGTTGCAGCTACAGCGAGCGATTGCTTGCAACGAAATCGAAATCAAGTGCGGAATTGAAGTTTGCTAGAGTGGCGTGCATAGCAGATTTGAGCGGATATTATGCGATTGATGTGCAAATGCAGCAGCAGCAGCAGCAGCAGTCAACCATCCAGCCATCCAGCCAACCAGCCAGACAACAACACCAAATGCAATGCAATGGAAAAGCCACATAACAAAAGCAATAATTTTGTAAACGCTGAGTGTTTGTTGTTGAACGATAATCGAGTGCTGTGTCAACAACAGCGTCACCGTAGCCACCAGAAGCACGGCAGTAGCAACAGCAAAATCAACAAATCGAATAAATTCAGCGGCAATACATGGAGTGCCACCAAAAAAAAAAAACAGTTGAACCAAAAGTGGCAGGCACTCAGCCGCAAACAGATTTGGTTGCATGCGAAATGCAGCGCAATTGCTGGCAAAAAAAAAAACACCAAAACCACAAAAAAAAAAAAAAAAAATAAAAAACGCAATGAAAGGAGTGTCAAAAAAAGTTATTTGCTTATGCAAAATCAAGTGTAAAAATAAAAATGAGATTTACGAGTTCGCTACTCGCATTTTTTACATTTCACTTTCTTTTATTTTTAATTTTTTTTTGTCCCCATCAAAAAAGGAAGTATAATCACAATTTGTCATTGGGATCCGTTGCAAATAAATTGCTAAGTAGAAAATGTATGCATAGAAATTATGAGCAGAAAGCAAATCAGTTGGTAGCAGTTCTCCACGGTGCACAAATTGCAAAACAACAAAAATGTGCCGGATTTGTTGAATTTTTTCAAGAACTCAGCGATTAATCGAGGTCACAGCATTTCAATGACGATCGAAGTAGGGGTGCCGTCTAGAAACATTGCAGCAAATTTGGAAACTGAAATTTACAAACACAGACTCGCCGAGCAAATACGCAGCCATTAATTCAAAGCGGGCATGTTAACTGTTGTTAATTTTCCATTTACTCAATTATATAATTAAATTTGGCCTAAGGATTGGTTTATGTTTTTAATATAAAAAAAATTTAAAATCACAGAAATCTTTAAACTTAATATTTAGTTCTGCATACAAAAATTTATAAATTTGTTCAACGAAATCGAAATAATGAAATTTTTGAGGTTGTTTTGTTCTTTTTTCGAAGATGGGTGTTTAAATGACCATTTCCGGTGTGATGGCTCCTGAGCGCGCTCGGCAGTGCACAAAACTTGAATAACTCAGTCAAAACTTTGCCGATTCAGACTCACAAATCCCATTATTTCGAATCCGTTATACAAATTTTTTAATAAAGGGTGGTTAAATTTTAAGGGCCGATGTTGATTTTGTATAAAACACAAATTATTTTGGAAATTATTGTAATTTCTTTTTATTGTGATAATATGGTGTGATTCAATTATGTATGGAAAAAAATATCGGCCAAATATCCACCGCGACCTCGGCGGCACACCTCCATCCGATGGCCCAAATTTTCGATGACGCTGAGTCATAATTGTGGCTCTATGCCGTTAATGTGCCGAATTATCTCATCCTTTAGCTCTTGAATTGTTGCTGGCTTATCGACGTACATCGTTTCTTTTAAATAACCCTAAAGAAAGTAGTCCAACGGTGTCAAATCACATGATCTTGGTGGCCAATTGACATCGCCACCACGTGAGATAACACGACCATTGAATTTGTCGCGCAAAAGAGCCATTGTTTCGTTGGCTGTGTGGCAAGTGGCACCATCCTGTTGGCACCACATATCGTCCACATCTATATGTTCCAATTCGAGCCATGAAAAGTTCGTTATCATCTCACGATAGCGAGCATCATTCACAGTAACAGCCTGACCGGCTTCATTTTGGAAACAAAATACGGCCCGATGATGCCGCCAGCCCATAAACCGCACCAAACAGTCACTCTTTGTGAGTGCATTGGTTTTTCGACAATCACTCTTGGATTATCATTCGCCCAAATGCGGCAAATTTGCTTATTGACGAATCCACTGAGGTGAGGTGAGGTGAGGCGATATGCATTTTGATTTCAACGCCCATTTTCATAATAAGCCTGAATAACTTTAACACGTTGCTCGATTGTGTATATTTCCATGTTGAAATTGAGTTAGTCGGAAATTGAGAAATGTCAAATGAAATGCAGAAAAAAACTTGACGTTTAGGTGTGGTTCACACTCAACAGCGGCCCTTAAAATTTAGCCACCCTTTATTTCTAAGCAGACCTTTTAAGCTTACACGGTTTTGTCTATTGAGGTGGTAATTTTTTTAATTAAACAAAAACAACATATTTTTATTAAATTTTTGGAGAAATTTTCAAATCGATGCAGGTCGCGTAAATTTGAATATTTTTTAAAATATTTTGGCGGAAACCCCATAACTTTTTTTTTTGGCGAGGCGCCCTAATATTAATATGTATATTTTTTTTAAGTTGATCGCAGATTTTTTTAAATAAATTCTTTCAGTGCACGTGTACCAAAAAATGCACACATTTTACTTTTTCAGGTACATATAAAAAGCACGCCGGGTATTTGCTAGTCAACACTGAAAGAAAATCATATTCGTATATAAGGCTTCAGGCAAATTAAGGCATTGCAACGCTTGAATGAATAACTGATTCAATAACTTAATGAATGAGTGAATAACTGAATGACTGAGTGAGTGAGTGACTGAGTAAGTGACAGACTTGCATAAGTGACTGTTGTTGATGAGGTAAGCAAAAAACCGAAAAACAAATTTCATGCGTGTTGATGGAACTCAGCTGTGCCACGACAGGATATCAAAATAAAGCACGTACTTAAATGAATCTATATATATTTATACATTTATGTATACATAGCATATCTTATATACTTAAATGAATATTCGACGTTGCTCAAGTAGCTCAAGTAGCTCATGCAAGCAATGAACGAAATCCTGCATGTCAAGCCGATGGACGGGCACGCCTGGCCGCCGTTTGTTTGGTTGGATGAAACCGATTCGACGACGGTTGAATGCCACGTTAATTTTTTCGCAATGTATACTATAAATCAAACACTGGAAAGAAATTTTTTTGTTTATTTTTTTATTAAGCAGCTACACTTCGTTTAATAGAGTTCACTCAAATTGGCATACAAACTTCAAGGTAGAAAACTTCACGCTGCTCAACCAATAAATGCCGCTAATACATAAAATATTTTCTGCGTTTTCGTATTTGCATCTTACAATGCGTCATAGCGGATAGGATGCCTCAAACAACTTCTCCTAAGCTAAATCTCTTACGTCTAATTCACAAGAAAAACTTTTTCGACTAAAAATCCCTCCATAGTGTTTCTGGAAACAAGGTGGTCTTCGACTACTGGAGAAATGTTTCTTAGACCGGATGAAAATCCATGCATTCCATTTTAACTGAGGTTATTGTACAGGAGCACGGAAGCTGCAGTGTTCGAGAGAAGGATTGTTTGACAGATTTTTGGAATGATGAGCTGTATGAGTTTTACCGCACCAGAGACATTGTCCAGCGAATTAAAATACAGACGAAAGTACTTTTGGCTCTGAAAGGATTCAATGAGGAACTCGTTGATGTTGAAAATAGCAAGTGGAAAAGGATTTGCCATCCATTGGCATGTGGAATTGGCGAAGGGAGCAGAAACGCCTGGCGTTAGGGATGGGCAATTGAAAAAATATATCGAGTACAATATAACGATATTTTCACAGCTAGGCGCAATAACCTTAGTATTATCGATACATATCGCAACGATTTTTTAAACAATATCGATACATGCAGAGTAAAAAGTATCGATATTTTTACCTCAAGGCGCAATTTTTTTAAGTAATATCCGATAGTGAAAAAATATAGGCAGTTTAATTATTTTTATTTATTACTAGCAAATACCTGACGTACTTTGTTACACCTCCAAAAGTATGTCGTATTGAATTTGATGTATTTGAGTACTAAAATTATTTATTTGAAAAAAAAAACTTGGGTTTAACAAAGAAATGTGCATAAAGTGACCCACTAAAAAAAATTGTAGTTTTTCCTGCGGAATTATAAAATTGGTTATGTTGTAAGACGTCCGGCAAAATATTTCGAAAAATATTATCCTTCAGTACAAATTTGATACTCGGTAGTAAATATCGCATATCTATATTTCTAGATTAAAATTATCGAAGAAAGGATATCGATATTTCGAGACATCGATATTTTTATCAAGCCTACTCTTAGATTATAGCTTTATTTAGGAAAGTAAGTATTGTTGTCACACTTTTAGGAAAGGTTTTGAACAATTCAGAAGTTTTGAGCACCATCTCCTTTCCCCACTCATACGAGTATTATCACTCAGCAAATTCGCCATCAACGTTATTCGCTCCCTGCCACACCGTAGTGTTGTCACTTTAGTATTGAGTTTTTGCAATTTTATTTTATTTTTCATATTTTAATAGCACGACTGAAAGATGCAGCCCAACTACAAGCACATTTACATGCATCCGCATCTGTATGTTAATTTATGTATGCAGCCATGCGGTTAGCGACACCGATGAGTGCACTTCAAAGTCCATACAACCAAAGAGTTGCACACCAACCGTACAGCCCAAGTCTGCTGCTATCTCAGCTTGCCAATCGCCATCCAACGGCACTCGAACAGCTGTTTTCAAACCTACTTTGCGTGGTATGTGAGGAGTGTAGAGAACGTGGCGCTGTAAAGGAAGTATGTAACTAAAATAAGGATTGCTAAAAATAAAAATAACTAAAAAAATGAATAATTTTAAAGCAAAAAATGTTGAGTGATCAAATGTGTAAATGTAAAAGGCGCTTGTTGGACGAAGTGCTGCTACTGCTGCTCTATTTTTGTTGCTTATCATTTTTTTTTTTTTTAATTTTTCGCTGCACCAGTCAACATGCCCACAGTAAATAATTTGCAGCCGTTACCGAAATGGAATGGAATTTTTTCGAGACAATTTTTCGGCTGTTCTGTTGCGCTATTTTGTTTATCGAATTTCCGCTGCCACAGCACACAGTTCGTCCTTTTTCCCACACATTTTTGAGGTATTTTTATACTACGTTTCTTTTATATTTAGCGGCGTTGGGTATGCGACTTTTTTTTTTGTTTGTATTTTTAAATTTATCGATTCATCACATTGCCTTCTTTCGCTTATTTTACCCGTACCACCACAGTCTTACACATCCAACAATACACGCGCAGGGTTTCACATGTGAGTGGGTACGAAAAAACAACAACAAAAACAACAAAAACGTTACTGCAGGAAATGCATAAACAACAAGGACTTGTGCATGCGCCGGCAAGGACATACCATGCACTCACACCTACACACACACACACCTTGCCATTTGTGGGTAAAAAAAAAAAACAACAAAACCAAAAATAAAAAACTTGTCTGTACTTCATGTGGAATATTTCCGAGTAAGCGGTGTTGAAGCGAAAATATCCGCTGAACGCGTCGCTAGTGCAGTCACATTAATACAAAAACAACAACAACCTCTATTCTATTCTTATTGTTTTTGGCGGCGGTTGTGTTCGTCCATTTGAAAAGACCCCAAGCTACACCCGGCATTCATTCAGCCAGCCGCTCTACTCTACGATGATGGCGCTGTCTTTTGTTTTTATTGTTGATTGTTGTTGTTGCCGTCGTGTTACTTTAAATAAGCGCTCATCCAGGCACACCTTGCACCAACAGCAACAGCAACACCAACAGCAACAACATATCCATTGGTGACAATTTCTAGCAGCCATCCAGCCAGCCAGTTCGCTAGCCAACCAACCACGCGCTTGTCATTGCTTGCTTAATGAAGCCGCATTAGCGTCGTCTGCTATTCACTGAATATTAGGAGCTCTCTCACACAAACACATACGCACACACACGTACACATACACTCATGCACACAAATACCTTTGCAAATTCACACATGCACAGATTTGCTTGTATTTAGTACGTTAGACCTCAAGCCAAGCATCTCAGTTCAATGCTGCTGCTCCCTGGAGCCGAGGGTGGCTGTTGTGTTATTTGTGTTATTGCATTTTTAGCTGGCCTACAATACCGTTATTGCTGCTACTGCTGCCGCTGCAACCGTTATTATTGTTATTGTGGTTGTTATGTTCGCACATTCTCGAAATTATATTCACCCACACGCAGCGGCGACTCATTGCGGTTGGCATATTTCATGGAAAATGTTGATTTCGGTTCTTAATTAAGACTTCCATTTCCAGGCCCCGCACTACTAACTACAACTACATACATACATATGTACATACATCCGCTGTATGCGCGTTTACAATTGAATGCATACAAATATGCACAAAATTCTTCCTCCGACACAAGCACATAACGCTTTTAGCAAATGAGAATTTGTATTGCTGAAAATTTGGAATATGCAGATAATTTCGAAATTGAACTGCTGTGAATAATCACAATTATTAGTGATATTAAATACTAAACGACTGGGGTGCCAAATAATGGACAGGAATGCGGAGAGGGATTGCGAATGATGCAAGCTTTAAGCAAAATTTATTTCTAACTGAATTCTATTATTAGAATTATAGTTTTAAATGCACAATAGCATGCTACAATGTACATACATATTTTAAAGAAATATTGAAGATTATCGCAATCGCTTTATAGGCAAGACAGATGACGGGCTTAATCCGCATTAGCTCGCCGCTAAATGGATTTAGACCAGCAGATATCCTCGCAAGGCCGACAGTAATCGTAATTTTCACCAAGGCACGTTCGGCTACGCTTATTTCGCATTTAACACAACAACACTATTTAGCGTGCATTTATTTGGTTTAGCCCCGCAATGGTCTAAGTGCACAAGGTCGTCTGTTACGGTGAAAGCTAAATGTGCTTTTGTTTTTACTAATTCACAAAAAAAAATTCAAGCTGGAATCATTTAAATTTGATAATAAGAATGATTTTGAAACCGACAGGCAAACGAACACTAGGTATGATAACAAATTGCATGTTAAGCGACATCACAAATTCGGTAAAATAAAATGCAACCTGTAATACAATGATGTGAATTCAAAAAAAGCTGCGCTACTATTTGAACCTGCATTCTTGGTCACAATAGCATATCATGTGTTGAAACACGTAAGTATGTATGTGTTTACTTACATTAGGGTGCAACACTTCCCCATCAAAAAAAAAACCTTCGTACTGTTTTCCAACGCAATTGCAAAATTTATTAACTTTTAAGTCACCAACCAAAATATTACGTGAGCTGGACCGATTTGAGAATATGAGATCTTCTTTAAATAAAAATAGTATTTTGAAGCTTGAAAAACTTCTCAGATATAAAACAGTTTAAGTTTAAAAAGTCTGCATAAAACTATTAGGAAATATTGTTCAGCAGAATGAGATAATTGATGCTCTTTCGATCTTCTTTGGAAGATAAGTTTAGGGAAAGCTTGAATAGCCCTGCTAAAACTGCAAAAGTTAAGACTTAGTTCAGACATTGGAAATACATTTTCTCACCCTAGTCTTTCTTAAATTTCAAAACCAATTTTATTTATAAAAAGTTCAATTTTTAGAGGTATTTTCAAATATTTTAACGCAAGTCTTTAAATAAAATATATTTTATAATTCTGGTTGAAAAAACTCAAATTTTTTGGAGAGCCATACTATTGTACATAAAAATGTGTGTGTGTGTGTGTATGGATAACGATATGAACATAGCAATACGAACAATCCAAACAGGGGCATACTACACAGGCGAATACAAGCAGAGGAGTGTCCTTATTATTTACGACTTCCAGGAGGGATGTGGCGCTAGCGGCACTCCATCGAATGCATTAAACAAGAGTGCAATAACAACATTGGTCACAAGACTTGAAACGCTTTGTCTGTCAGCTGTTAGGCAAGCGAATGAGAGGATATAAAATAATAAACAGCTGATGTGCAGCCGACGAATAATGCGAGCCAAGCAAAGAATGCTAAACCGAAGGCATTCCCCAAGGACCAACTGCATGTTAAAACGCCTCCAACAAACGGTTCCAATCAGCTGCTTGTCAGGAATGTCAGACATGTAATATAGCAAATATTTTTATGTATGTATGTATGTATGCAGAAAAGGAAGTAGTGAGTGTTTTCATATGGGCGGCAGTTGTGTCGTGTCAAGCTGACAAGCTGAAAGGATCTCTCTACAAGTGGCAGTCTACTGCAGATAATATTTCAAGGCTACAATGCAGTTTTAAAAAATTTATTTATTCAGTTTATGCAAATTTTTTTTTTTTAAGTAACAGGCAACAGTGCATCTTTATCCTACTTTGCCGCATATTCAATTTGTTCGCAGGCTCATTTCAGGTTTCTGTCGATCGTTTGCTTTGGTCATCAGTAGCTTTTTTTTTTTGTTTTTTGTTTCTTGTAACGGTATTTTCCGACTCCATGTTGTTGCTTTAGATGCAATTTGCTATACTACTATTCGTAAGTTTTCCTTCGTTATTTTATTAAAAAAAAAGAGGCAGCATGCTCCGCAAGTTCAGTATTAATGCACGCACGTCATCCGCTTACTTTACACCACACAGAATGGCAAAACAAAAACCCAATCGATCGTCGCTTTTGAGTTCGTCATTGTGTTGGTCATTTGTTCTGTCAATTTTTCACACAGCTGCAATTTGACTGCCCTCGTCTGCACTTCTGTCAATCGCATACTTTACGGCTATTTGTTTCACAATGGGACGACCCAAATGGTGATCAGCGTTTTGAAATTTCCCTTCACTCATTGCTAACGTCATCATCGTGTGACTTGCAATTCTATGCTTCATTGCACTGAGCAAAAAATAAAACATTTGTTTGTGCGAAATTGTTCATTTATTAGCTTTTTGTTGCAATTACCCAGTTTGACAAAACAATTGTCAATAATCATTATTTGCAATTGTCCAAATGTTCGACTCGTTTAGACTTTTAGATGTGATAATTTGAAATAAATGGTTTCGCAAACGAAATGGGAAACCACTTATACATATAAAGTATTTCCAGCAAATGTTGCCATCTGTTGAGTGATGTCAGCTTGTTTGTCTGAAATAAAACTCGATTAAACCAATCGCTATTTCAGAGCCCAAGAAACATTTAGAGTCATAAGAGTCATTGAGGAGTACCTCTCTACTCGGAGCGGTCACCTTCAGAATGAGCTCATGTGAGACTTTCTACTTATTATTGGCTAAGGGTCGTTTACGTGACACTCAATTTGTAGACCAAATGAGTCTGAACAGGACCATACATATAAAGTCGTAATGTGAGCTACATCTACTGGTCCTGAGTTCTGAACTATTATAGTATGCCTTAAGCTTAGTAAAAATCAAGTCTAAAGAAAATGGACTACGATTCAACCCAGCAAAGACCTCCTTGTCAAGAGTAACATGGAGATATAAAAACCCTCTTCAAACGGGGTAGAATTCACTCTCTCAACAAAAGTCAAGTACCTTGGCGATATTCTAGCCTGGTAGCTTGAATGAAAGCGAAACATCGAAGACCGCTCCAAACAGGCCAACACCGCCTTGCGTCACTTGTCAAATATCTAATGGCAAAAAATGGGGTTTAAAACCACGCATAGTACATTGGACGTACACATCAGTGATAAGATGCATTCTCTTCTACGGAGTTACCGTCTGGTGGTCAGTGCTATGAAAGGTTTTGTCCAAAGCCAAAATGGAACGAGTACGGCGTTCATGCTTGTCACGGGCGAAATACCCTCTACACCTACCAAATCTTTGGAATTAGTTTGAAATCTTTGACCGGCAGCTCTGTTTCAAATTTCTGACCGCGATCCAGCCGTGGAAAGAGCTAAGATTCGGTTACGCAAAAATCTTAACAACTCTTCCGATTGCCCTATGTAAGCTAGATTACACTACTCTTCTACTCGCCATATGAATACCAGAGAGAAATCATTGGGAAGGTACTATATGTACAACTAGAGCCAGAGTCGGTGACTATCTATACAGATGGTATAAAACTAAACGAAGGGGTGGGCAGCAGCATTCACTCCAACCAATTTGTGTTGGACCTCTGCTTTTGCTTGCCGGACCACTGCAGCGTTTTTCCAGCAGAGCTAAAAGCCATAATGTAGGCTGCTCGGTGGCTGACAGTGTCAGCTTCCACAGACAGACAGCCCTATATAACAAAAAAAAATTCAAAAATTAACAGGAACTTTAAGCCATTTCAAGCTTGCACATTATTATGCTAAAATTAAATGAACCACAAAGCCTCATATCCGAAAGTTTTCATAGAATATGCCTTTTGGTGTAGAACAAAATAAAGTTTTTTAAAAAATACAAAAAAAAGACTTAGCGTTAAAAACAAACATTGGAAGTATGGTAAAAAAATCACCATGTGATTATAAAAAACACCATATAAACATTAAACAAACATAAAAATTATAGTCAAAACTTGTTAACCCTATTAAGTTGCCCGACACTGTATAGCTAAAATGTATTCATTTCACATGGTTGCCTATTCGGATCTGAGATGTCTAACTAACGATTTCTGCCGAAGTTGCAGGGACGAAGAGGAAGTGGAGAGCATCGAACACTATCTGTGCCACTGTCCCGTTCTGGGCACACTCGAAACCTGGGTACTTTTAGAATGTTTGACCGACCAGAGCTCGGCAAGTATTCCCGATTTCCTGTGCTATGTAAGGCGCACTCGGTGGTGGTTCATCTTCTAAGGGAAGGATGAAGAAAACGCATGGCTCCCACCAGCCGTATCACAACAGGCTTTGTCAGCCTACGTGTGCATTCGTGGGCTTGCTCGGTTGCAACCGCTCTAACTTAACCGAACCTAACCTATACCGATCTTCCATAAGAATTTTCAAAAGGAGGAAACTTTGCCCCCCCCCCCCCAAAAAAAGAAAATTTCAAACGTAAATATACGCAGCGAAACCTTGTTGTTTTGTAAAAAATTTAAAATTGTTGTACACAGTAATTTAATCAAATACTGCTTTCTATTTCCAATTTAAAAATTGATTGTACTCCACCCTCCGCACTTTGCTGTACCCGCTCAACGAATAAAAACCGCAAATAAGAAATATTAACAAAATTTGTCGGTCGTTATGATGCCCAATAATTGCCGCTGAACATTTATGCTAACAAGCAGGCATTAAGCAGTTAAAAAGTTGAAAAGAAAAATACCCTGCACGCATATAAAAAAAAAAAACAAGAAAAATACTTAAGTGTGAACCGAGGTGGCTTAGCAAAATTTTTCGAAAACCCATTATGCCATTATAGCGCAACTAAGTATGTAGATATGTACGTAGCTTAAGTATTGGATATTACTACATACAAATGTATGTACATATGTATAGTGGAAATTCATATTTGTCTAAGCATGTTGTTAACAAATTTAGTTCACATTTGTTCGAGTAGTATTAAATTTTTAGCGCTAAAACGTCGCAATTACCCCCGCGGGTTAACTACCCATTTATACAATCTTTTTCTCAACTTTTCCTTATATGCACTCATCTGTGCACACTTATCGTCGACCGTCGAGTATAAGCATGAAAGTTTATGCAAAAGCAATACATGCCAATATTTGTTTGAGGATGTGTGTGTGTGTGTGTGTGTGTGCTTTCAAGACTTCGGTAATTTCTCAAGTGGAACTCCAATTTCCACGCTACACGTAGCTTAAATGGTAGGTAGCAAATGTTCGTACAAAAGTTTATTGTTGTTGTTGTGTTTCCAAGCTCGCGAAACGTTTACAGTGCGCTGTTTTTTTTTTTTGGACACTTTGCCTGCTTTCTTTCAACGAAAAACGCCTGCAAATTTGCATAATGCATTGCAAAATAAGGAAATTACGTTCACCGGGGTAAATCGAAATGCTGTTGTTTTTTTTTTTTTTTTGGTTTTGTTTTCAATTTCGTTACTTTGTCTCGCACTATATTGCAATATGTTTTTTTTTTTCGAAACATTCCCCTTTCACCACATGAGCGAATTGAATGAGTGGCTCTTTCACCTAACTAAATCCATGTATGTGCATGTGAGTGATTGTGTGTGTGTGTGTGTGTGAATGAAAGTGTTACTATTTCATTACCCAAGCGAAGGACTTACGCTTCTTTTTTTTTTGGCTGTTGCGGCATCTGATGAGGGTGCCTATTCGAAAACAAGCGCTTCGAACTCAAAATTTCACTTGAAAAAAAAAATATTTGTAGTCACTATTTAGTCCCAATACGCTAAGTGAGTGGTCGGTCACACTAGCAGTTTATTTGGTGGTGGGTTAGATGCGAAAAAGATTTTTTTTTGGAAGTATTCTCTCGACTATTCATCTGATAAAATAAATTAGAAAGAGGTATAGGGTACTTTCGACATGCAAAGATTTCCAATAGACAATTTCAAAGGCGTATGTTGAAACTTCGTTGCCGATTATACGAATGGAACGTGATATGATGACTGAACAATCGGAGTAGATAACTTTATTTGGTCAAATTAACACACGGTTGTTGAGGTCAGCAGTTGAGCCCTCGTGTAGAAAAAGTGGTCTGACCGCTTTAATACTGCTACTCAAATTGTATTTTCATAATTTATTATACAAACTTGAAGAAGTTGCACGATTGAGAGCCACGCTCTTTGGTACCGAACTGCTCGAAGATAAGGTCTAATCAGTTCGTTGAAGGTTGGCTTAAATCTTTCGTGCTATACGCTCTTCGATAGAAGCTTTTTTGTGATGTTCCGGAAGCTGATTTCGAGTTAGATAGCAAATCCCTTCTTGTTGGTTAGGGAGAGTACAGAGAAATTCCCATCGGCGGGCATGCATTACTCCGACCATACTCTGCATGAACTTTACCAACTCTTCCTCACCATTTTTGAATATCTAAGCTGGTAATCAATCAGCGCCCCCGTCTTTTCATATTCATCTCTGACGGCGAGAGATTCCTCATCATATCAATCGTTCTTGCGGATTCCCTGAGAGTCAATTGCTACTTCTGCGTCAGTACGTAGTGAATGAGTAACGTTCTGCCAATCTTCGCGAATTTCGGATTGCTGGGTAGTGCTCTTAGCGCGGCTGTCGAGTAGCAACTGTAGCTTTTTTGCGATTGCAGCTTTCCAACATTAAGTGTTCCTTATGTATTTAGACCCACGTTCTTTGCTCTACAAACTAATAATCCGAGGGGATGATCTATCCTCTGAGAAGCAAAGTCAACCAGTCTCAGTCCGTCAACGGTGGTCTCGTTGTGGAGACTGGATTTTCCGAAATTGTGACCATAGATCCCTTCCTTATCTTCTTTACCATGACATTGAAGTCACCAAGCATGATTTGGATGTCGGGACGGAAGCACATAAAAGTGATCTTTGACCACCTCGTCTTTCTCTTCCGTCAGCGAAATTTTGAAAAATCGGATATTGCAGGTCCATAACCCCGAATCATGACCCTTAATACATTGCCTGTAGTCATCAGTAAAAACGAGAGGTCTCATCTCAAGTTAGTGGAAAATTTCCATTGAATGCTCGGTAGCTACCCGATTGCCACTTGGATGAAATCACCTGGAGGCCGTAAGCTGCTTAAGCCGCATGCAAAAGAATCGCTCTGACCACTCACAGGCGATTGGTAATTAGAGGCTCATTCCAGGCGTGGACTTCCACAGACGGAACCATCATTCGCATCATTTGACTTACCGCTTTGAAGCTCTTCGAAGAATCCAACGCTGAAAGTAAACGAAGAAATACTCCGATAAAAAAGCTTTTTGAAAACAAAAGGCGTTGATATACATAGAAAATTACATGATCTTCCCTTTCTGACTGGGAACTCAAAGCACATTAAAAAAGAGTTTATTTATTTTCTTTGCACTAAACCCATTCGTAACCCTGTCCCATATTAGCACTTTGTCTACAGCAATAACCTAAAAGGAAATTTAATTCAAATTGCTTCCCTGTACTCGTAAATGTTATTATTGTGCGCATAGGTTGTTGTTTCTGTTGCTGCTATTCCACACGTAATCTATGTATGTTTTTTTAGGGTCTATCTGTATTTTGTTAGTTTAGTTTGTTTATTGTTATATTGTATTTATATTCTTTTTGCCGCAGTCATTTTCATCAACGCCACTAACACCGTCGCTGTTGTCATGCAGTTCTTTTGTTTAGCGTACTGTAGTTTGAAAACTTTTCTAAGATCATTATATATGTATGTATGTATGAAGATATTTAAGTATATACGCATGTATTTAAATAAGTATGTGTGTCTATAGCTTCCCCTACGCGCATTGTCCCATTTTTGTCTCAAAGTATCAATTTGTGTATCATTAAAATAATTTGATTCCTTGTTGTTTGTTGTTTGTTTACAGTTCACAACTGTACGTCTTTTACCCCTCAACTTACCTCTATCGCTCACTCTCGTTTGTTTCGTTTTCATTTTTTTTTTTGTTTTGTGTTCGATATGTATTATGTTCTCCTTAGGCTATGAATTGGGAAATCTACGCAAATTGCTTTGTCAGCGTCTTTTCCCACAGCGTTTTCATCCATCCATCTATCCATCCATCTAACCAACCGATTGCATCAAAGGAAAACTCAAAGTAGAAAAAAAAGACAAATCGAAAATCATAAGCGAATCGTGTTTTTCATTTATTCTTCGTCAAGCATTTATTGTAGCACTTAAAGAGTCAAGTCGAATTGAATTGTTGCGCAGGAAGAAAGGAAATTAATTGCATGGTTATGGATTTTAAACTTAGGGGAAAGTTATTGATGTGCTAGAGGGAATGTTTTGTTTGAAATAGCAAAAATGCCCCTTTTGAAGTTCATTCGAGGGAATTGAATTGACGAAATTCCAACAGTCTAGCTGCGTCTCTAAAATTCAAGCTCGTTGAAAATGCACGGAAATAGTCAAAAATGTGCATAACGCCCTAAAATATGCAAATATTTTTATTTGCATAGCACCCTTCACTTATTTACCTAGCCCATATTTTTTTAAGTTGTTACTTTCCCACGTTATTTTTTTACTCTGCAAAGTTTTTTTTTTATTTTGCTTACAGTTACAATATTTTACTTTTTTAAAACCTTTAAAAAGCGGGTTAACTCCCTTAGGATGTGTGAAAATTTGCATTCATATAAAATATCGTTTCGTGAATAATTTCAGTAGCTCTGCGGTAATTCCTATTTCCAAGAATATAAAAATGGCTTGTCTATCAGATATTTGAGCGAGACAAACATAATTTTTTGAAAAATTAAACAGTTTTTGCCGAATGCAGTTTTGGTTGCTTTAATTTGTATGTGCTTATTGCTCCATCCTCGTATCGCATAAGTGAATTTATCGTCTTTTGTTAGCCATAAATGCAAGTAATTTTTTTATAGAACGCTAACGTAATACAGCAATATGGCCAAATTTTTCTCAAAAAATTTATAGAACCTCATGTAGCTCGGTTATCATTGGAAATATGACATATAGATGTGTATGTTTGGATCTTTCGAAAACAAATAACAATAACAGTAATCAAAAAAACAAAAAAAAAAAAAAAACAAACGAAAAACATTCCAATACCTCTACTAAATGCAGATTAAACAGCCAAGCCCATCGAATCAGTTTACGTCAATGCATTCTGAAGAGTCGTAAGCCCCCCAGCTAAGCGTTAAGTTATGCAACTGATAAGTAGATAAACTCAACTCGACAAATGTGCCCATACATATATGTATGTATGTATGTATGTATAAATTATTGTAATCGGTTTGATGAAATAATTTGACAGCTGTTAATGTTGGACTGATAACTGATTATTGTGATGGACAAACAAACAAAAAACAAAATTATAAAATAATAATAATAATTGAAAGAGACACCGAAATTGTAGGATTTTTCTTACTATTTTTATTACACGCTTACATATTCATATAAAATATAAAATATTTTACGGCATATGCCACGAACAGATAATGACGCACAGAACAGCAGCAGCCGCAGCAGAACGCGTTGAGTAAACAAATTAACTAGTAGATCCACCTCAAATAGTCCACTGATATCGAAAGGAGCGCTGGCGGAATATTTTCATTTGGGCTTTGTTTTTGGCGGTTGTGTCTTAATTTCGATTATTTATTTCACTGTAGATATGCCTGCATCAGTATACTCTATATATGTATGTAGATATATCCGTTGTATGTGCGAGAATGTAGATTTAAGGTTATTATTTTTCCACAGTGATTTGCATATAATTCCGGAATATCCATGCCAGCTGACTATAATTTATGCGCCGGCAACTGATGCCAATGTAATTCCGTACAAAAAGGAGAACAGAAGCCAAAAATCAATGATTCGATTTCACGTACAAATATTTATTTATTTATAAGTATATGTATATATATATTTATATGTATGTATGTATACATACATAGAGCCTGTATGTGTGTATTAAGTATGTATGTATGTATGTAGGTAAATATACAGTTACTCAAACAATCGACAACATGGTGACTTTTTTCATATTTGCAGTGTTTCGCTAGATATATTTTTTTCGTTAATTTTAAGAAAAAAATTTACTATTTAAAGTTCCGTAATAAAAAAGCATATAAAATTATTTTCATAAATTAAAAAAAAAAAAGATTTATCTGAATTTCAAGAAAATTTTTGAGTAGGTAGTCAATTGAATTTTATCATCATATTTGTAAGTCAAAAACACTAAAAATGCTCGTTGATTTTTTACCATTTTTTTTTTAATTTTGAAAAATTTCTTTCATTTAACGCATGCAGTTTTTATGGCAGAAAATACCAAAGACCGGCAGCACAATAAAAATATTAAAAAAAAAACATTGAGCGTTTATACAAAATCTAACCGTTATATAAAAAAAAGTTTCCAAAAAATTCACAAAAATCTTCTGGCACATTTAGTCCTTCAAAAATTGCGTGAGCTACAAAACTGCAAACCCAAAACTCTTTCAAAAATTCATATTAAAAAGTTTGAAATTTTAATGAAAATTTCTTAAAATCATTTAAATTGTTTACTGAAAGTAAATGATCTACAAAATGTATTGAAATTTCTTGGATATTCTAATTAAAAATTTTAATTAAAAATTTAATGAGCAACAAAACTGCTTATCCTAAAGTTTTCTAAAAATAAAAACTAAAAAGTTTGAAGTACTAATGCGCACCCAAAACTTGTTGCAAAAATTCAAATTATGTCCCACGAATTTCTATAAAAATTCGAATTAAATGTTGGAGATTTTGATGGAAATTTGTAGTTAAAAATTAAATGAGCAACAAAACTGTTTATCCTAAAGTTTTCTAAAAATAAAAATTAAAAAGTTTGAAGTACTGCGCACCCAAAACTTGTTGCAAAAATTCAAATTATGCCCCACGAATTTCTATAAAAATTCGAATTAAATGTTGGAGATTTTGATGGAAATTTTTAATTGAAAATTAAATGAGCAACAAAACTGCTTATCCTAAAGTTTTCTAAAAATAAAAACTAAAAAGTTTGAAGTAAATTCAAATTAAAAGCATTGAAAGTTTAATAAAAATTACTTTAATTCTTCTAAATTGTGCGCTAAAATTAATAGAGCTAAAAAACTGCATACCCACTGCATACTAAAAACAAAAATTCAAAAGTGTGAAATTTTTATGAAAATTTCTTGAATTCTTCAAAATTGTGTAGTAAAATTAAGTATTCTTAAACTTTTTGTTAAAACTTTTGAATTTTCATAAATATCCTTAATTTTTCCAAAAAATTCATATTAATATGTTTGATTTTTTTTAATGAAAATTTCTTGATTTTTTTTTTAAATTGTGCATATGCTTTTTGTTATACAACAAACTAAACTTTTACAAAAAATTAACAGAAAAGCCGTAGCGTAAATAAATAATGTAAATAATGAAAAAAGAAAATTACCATATGGTCAGTTGTTTGAGTCACTGTATGCACCACTGTACGACCGTTAGGCATATGTTACATTTGTGCCGCAAAGGCTTTTACATAAATAAATTTTCAATATATGTATGTATGTATATTTGTTTGTTTATTTGTTTGCACCAATGTATGTATGTATGTGTGTGGGTGCATGTGTGCGTACACATTTACATTTGCATACTATTTATTTTGGATATTTTTAAATTATCTTATCACTTCGCATTGCACATCGCTTTCCGCTCTCGCATTTCTGCTCACTCAATTACCAACCACGTTCAGTCTAGGTACATACATATGTAGGCTACTTTGGACAGTGGAGCGGGGGGTTGGGGGGAGGTGTTTTGCTGCGATGTGGGCTAGAGAAAAGAGGAAAAATAATACAACTGTATTTGGTGGAAAGGTGGGAAATTTATGGCAGCTAACAAGCTGGCAGTCAGCCGTTGCGAAACCAACCCGAAAATGGCAATCAGCCGCAGCCAACGGCCGCGGCGCAGCATTCAATTTGTAACCAGAAAACGATTGCGAACGCGTTGGAATAAATGCAATAAAAAAAATGCCGTGTAAAAAAAGAAACAGACACATTTATATACATGCATACATATGTACATTCATAAAAAGCAAAGAAAGGCAGGCAATTTTAAAGTAAATATAAATATAAATTGTGAAAATAAGCATACAAAGGAGCGGCTGGTTTGATGGCAACAGCGGCGGCGGCGGCGACGGCGTTGGTGGCATTTCTTTGCTTGCATATCGCCAGGCAAATATAAAAATATATTTTTTACACACAAACACTGGCACATGTGTATGTACATATATAATCAGTATGTATTTGTATGTAAATCGGTATTGCCGCGTGCGTCGCATGCATATGTGGCAATTACCGCCAGCGGCCTTAACTACGATACATATCGCTGGCACACGCAGATACTTTGCGCTGCTGAGCGTTGTGGTAGATACTTTTTTCTTTGTTTATTACGTTTTTGTTTTTGTGTTTTTGTTTTTTTGTTTGATTAAGTATTTGTTTGTTTGTTTGTTTGTTTGTTTTTTTTTCTTTGGTTTTATATGCCGCTTGTCTATCTATTTCTATATGTTTGCTAAGTTCTGTTTGCTTTTTGTTAAAGGTTTCTATTTAGTATGTAATGGTATTTTTGTTTGTGCGTGCGTGTGTTTGCATTTTTATTATTGAAATTGTATTGGAAATGTTTACTTACACCGCTCGTAGAGGTTGCTTGGGTTCAACGCGTACGTTGCGCAAACGTAATCGATACACACACACACATATACACATACACATACATACATATGTACATGCATACCAAAATTCATACACACTCAGATATATATTTCCATTTATGTACCTATGCCAAATAAAATCTCATTCTAAAAGTATGGATAAAGGTATGGTGTATTTGTAATTTAAACACACACTTTTGCTTACACATACACACACACAAACACATGCATACATATATGCATTGGCATGAAGAGCAGATATCAGCTAACCAAATGGGCTGCACAGCGAACCCACAACACAGCGCACAGCACACAGCGCAATAATGGCCCAGGCTAAAACAATAAAAGCATCTAGCAACATTTGGGCAGCGTTACAGGCAATAACCACACGCTGAGCAATCAACGCCAATATCGCCGCCAGTCAACAATATTATGACCGCAAATAAGTGTGGCTACGAGCAATAGACGCTCACACACACCCACGCACACAGACGCATACAGACGCGTGCGCGCAAAAGTCATTACAGCAATCATCATTGAAAGTGCGATAGACCTGTCATACCTACATATATGCTATGCTATGCAAATACATATGTACAAACAATCCTAACTGTTTAGCAACAATGTCGCCATTACACCATCACACCAAATCAACAACACGAGGCTGTGGAAAGGACTCAATGCAAACGCACCAAAGTGCCAGGCGCTTCCCACCACCCGAACAAAGTAAAGAAAAGGTGAACAGATGCATTATATGTTTACGTTCATATTTTTACGAGTGTGTATGTATGTATGTATGTGAATGTGTGCGTGTGTGTATGTGTGTGTGGGCTACAAACAGATTTCGTTAACGCGCTGTGGGTGCAATTATGGCTTTATTAGAAATTTGCCGCCGTATGTAATGCAACATTTGCTACCTTCAAGCTACGCTTTATGTTTTGATTAATCCAATAAGCGAGTGGCATAAGCAAACTATTAGCTCATAAATTGCACATTTACTTACTTGCATACATATCTACATCCATAGAGGCAGGCGCGGGTGTGCCGAAGCTTGGCTAAAAAGATGATACGGCGAAGTAGATTTTTATATCAGTGGCGTGACTAGATATAAATGAAAACAATACAAGTAAATCATTAATTACTACACGGGCGCTTGGAAACCAGTCAGGATATTGTCTTGAAATGATCCCTTTATGGCCCCGCAACAATCCCGAATTTATTCCGATTTAGGTTTTGAAAAATGTCCGTATTTCAAGGCTTACAAATTGTATTCTGACTTAGATTTAATAAGGCAAAGACTTTTGTAAAAACAAAATTCTCATTTAAGAAATGTACCTCGCTGTTAACTGTTTCAGTCTCAAAATAAAAGTTATGACTGACTTTCAAAATCGCACTGTGCAACAACAATTTGACAACGTAGGAACCATGGTATTTTTCTGAAAGCGAACGATGTATAGATCATTTTTGCTCAAGAAACTTACAGTTCAGCACGCCCGACAATTTTTATTTTTTTTTTTGATTTGCACCCGCAGTACAAAACAAATTTGATGCCTAAGGAAATTTTGTTCCCATGTAAAACGAGAAATATTTCACATCTACACTGTGGTCCATCCCTTCTTCCGCCATTGCTTCGTCATTTTATTCGAATTCCCCCTAAAAGTAGCAACTGTAAATAAAATATTAGTAGCAACTTTATAATTCCTGCTGAAAAAATATTTTAAAAAAAGGGGCAAGCGGTTGACAGGTCAAAGTGTAGATATTCAGAAGTGTAGATAGACTTTTATAGCTCTTACGTAAATTCTGATGATATTCTTTAATTGATACCCTGACAAAACTCACCCCCTGACAGTTTCAGGTTTATCGCGCCTAAAACTATGCGATAAAAATATGTTTCAGACCTCTAAAGATGACAACAGTCATTTTAGCTGATGTGCCCTACTGCGAACGCGACAATGACGTTATATTAGGTGCCGTAAACCTGACAACTGTCACGCTAGCTGGCTTTGTCGGTGCATAGGTAGTAGTAGAAGCCTATTGTTCGTAAATAACTTATTACAAATATATCAAAATTGTTAGATTTTTGTTATGCATACTTTCAGGCTCAATGGCATGGAATTAACAGTTTGAGCGATATGTGGTGAGGTGCAGGACGCTTGGCTTTTGTACATTAGATTTCTGGTGACTTGCTTAATTAAGTAATCTTTATTACACACTCTCTCCGACAAAACTATGAATTTAGAAATTTTCTTCGAGCTATTCAGTTGATTTTTCCTACGAATATTTCTAATCCAACATACCAGAGGAGAGAAGCAGCAATTTGTTAAAGGAACGACCGCATGCAACGTAGTTTTGCTCAAAATCTGCTAATATTTTCTTTAAAAGTTCGAAGACTTTCTTAACAGATAAGTCGCCTTTTTCGTAGACAAACCAGGTAGATAAATCAGGTAGCTTAATAATGATATAGAAAAAGCTTATTGTCGGTGTTATTAAAAACACATAAGTTTAAATTATGTATTTGCGCTTGTAACTTTCCACACCTCTACTTTCAAAAGCTCATCTATAAAAGACTCAATTCCTGAAGTGTTAGAAGTTTTTGCTTTTCACATAATTCAATGTAATCTTAATGGACATCTGGAAACTAAGCTACGCCAAAAGAAATACCCACTTCGTATTCCAATCAATTGCATAGGTGTGCGTAGTCACAAAGCGGAAGCAAAAAACCAGCAAGTAGTACGTGTAGAATAGCAGTAGTAGTCTAGTGTAGCGTAGCAAGTATAGACTACTGAGACAACTCGCCGTACATCTGCGGATATTTGTAACCCTATCAATTGCAACTCTCAGCTCACAGCTCACAGCTTGCAGCACACAGCAAACAGCTCATAGCGACTGCTCGTACATAAATTTCTGTGAAAAGAAGAAATATATTGCAGCCACGCCTTTACCATTTCGAAATGTAAAAGATGAACGTCGACCGCAAAAAAAACGCTACGGCGGCGGATAAAAAATTGTAACGTATGGTCCGATGGTGGGTTTTTATCAGCGAACGTGCAGTGAACGCTGTCGATGGAGCCATCTCTAACTGAAGGAGCGACTACGAATATATGAGACTGAGGCTGAGCCACGAACTGAATGAGCGCTGCTGCTATTGGACTAACTATACATGCGAGTGCTATAAACTAAAAATAAGTAAAATCCATAAAGTAAGTTATGAGCGCGCGATAACCCGGCAAGTGATCCTTGTTTAAGGCAAATAGCAAACCGGCAAGGCTGTTGGGAAGTTGGAGCTGATGAACAGCTGGCTGGATGGCACGATGTAAAGGATAGCTACATACATCCTACATCCTACAACCAACTACAAGCAGATCTCCTTAAGCGCACAAGCATATTTTCCAAGACGCACATAAAACTCTATTACAGGAAGTGCGAGCATGTGCGGGGCGGATATCGAAGAACATCGACGTGTAACGACAAAAAAAAAAAAAAATGAAGAAATTTATGAGTGCGAGTAACGGAAAAGAGAGTTTGAACGGACAGAGTCCAGTGGAAATCAATAATCGAAAAAAGAAAACGAAAAGATTGCGGCAATGAGTAGAATGTATAAATGAATCCAATACATGAATGGGTAGAGCCACCCACCATACTGCACGGCCGGCTAACTGGCTCAATGAGGCAATGAATCGTACAAGAAAATCATAGGAAAATCGGCGATTGTACTGAATTGCTGCTACTTTCAGCCAAAAAGCGAGCACAAAGCTTCGATGAGCATAACAGTTGCAAAAACAGAACAACGAGCCAACGAGCAGGCAAAGGATGAACTTTAACACCAAACGAGTGGAATCAGTGTGTGCGGAACGTATGTAGGTGCAACATTAAGCCAAGCAAAATAAAGAAACGAAAAGTTAAATGAGTATTGATGGAATGTAGTGTGCGATTGCGTTTGGCGAAAGGGCCCCATGGAATTGTGTAATCGAATTGGGTATGACATAGCAGATATGGTCAGACGAAGTGCACATCTATAGATGAAATAAAGTGTGCCAAAGATGAACGTGCAGAGATGGACTGATGGTCTGATGGTGCTTCGCGTCGATGGGCGATTGAGTGGCATCGAGTTTGGTGAGTGAGCGCACTTCACGCTGACTCATTGCATATGGCAGTTGCGGTTGTTGGTGCGGCTTTTGGTTAAGCTATAATTTTATTTCGAAAACGTGTACGGCATTACTTACCGCAACCAATCGTATCGGCCAAATCGGCCATTGCATATAAGTAACTGTTCTGGGAGAAAGCCGAAACAGAATTTGCCGTTTCAAACTTAAAGTGCAGTAATTAAGGGTGTAGTGTAGCAAAAAGGGTAAGAAATATTATGAGAGAAAGTACGTGTGCGAATTTTACCTAAATTTTGTAATTAAGGAATAGGTTTGAGTATAATAAAGGTGTTCAGTATTTTTGCATTTCTTTCATTTCAATTGGGATTTTGAAACAAAAGTGGTGTGTGCTTGAAAGCTTCAACTTTAATTTTATTATTTTTACAATAGTATTATTAAATATGGGCATAGTCGCGCTGCGATCTATAGAGTTCTTTTGTTCTGACCCTTAAAATAAGATCATTCATAACCTTGGGCTTCCAAACGTGCATATAAGCTGTTTGGAGAGTATCGTATAGTAAATATTTTTATCACCTAAACTCTAGGCTACTTAGGAAGTTTAGCACTGTGTACGTTGGCATGTTCCAGATTTTGGCTATCAGACAATAATGCTCGGCGTTTCATCAGCCAACCCACCAAAACCTACAGTCCGCCTCTTCATTTAGCCCCATCTTACAAACATGGTATGTTAACTTTCAGTGAGGTAACCAGTAAGAGTTCTTAGAATCTCCTCGCTGAGGTTCACAAGTCATTCCGAATTCACGGAAGAGAGATAAATGAGCCTCTTAGATTGCCTTTTACCCTTTGTTTTACGCCTGTGAGTTGCAAACCGCGACCTTTCCCAACTTTTATTAGCTCTGCAGTATAGCCATTAGATGTTCCACAGAAAGGCTCTGGATAATGCAGACGTCATTGGGCCCAAGGTTTGGGGGGCCGTTAACCTTTCGTGGCCTTCAACCCCCTTGGCCACCGGAGTCCACCACAACGTTACCTTACTGTGGGTGGCCAATTGGTTCTGAAAATTTGTACAGTCCTCCACAAATCCCGATGCCGATAAATGTGCATTCAAGGCTTTAAGAGGGACCTCTCTGTTCGACATAATATGTATTCTGGCCCCATTTGTGCTTCTTCGAAGACATTTTCTAAACAAGTGGGCAAGCGCCAATAGGCAGACCTTACTGAAGTTCTGGCCCGAATATTTCAGCCCCAGTATTTCCAACCTTCAACTTGTATTCATAAATGTACCATACTTTGGATGTTTCGGAGCTATATTGTATTTTCGATCCGTAAGGGTTAGATTCGGTAGCGCGATATCCGCGCATTTGATAACGGTATCATCATTTCCATGTGACCTTGTGAAAATTGCCAATCCTAATGAAATGTATATAGAGTAAGCGCAAAGTAAGCTCCCAAAAAGCCGTCTGCTCAATGGAAACTCCCCTTCCGATTTAACCAGAGAGTTATTCGAAATGATTTTCAAACTTAGAACTTCAGAAACTGTTCTAATTTGTTCACTTCTATCAGTTTGAACATCAAAACCCCCTCCCCCCAGCCATCTCCCTTTGTGTGGGCCAGTGCGTGCAAGCAGTTGAAATTAATTTTTAAATCATATATACTAGGCGTATGCGAGTGTGTCAATTTTCGCACTGTCTCATTCAAATCGCAACTTTACGCATGAACTGTCTTTGTACTGAAACGCCCACGCCAATATTTGATATAACAGCGCGTATCCTTTTCACTGTCGGCGGCTGGGTCCCTGCACTCGCACACATCAAAATTCAAACGACTTCCTAAACAAGCACAGTGCCGCTCTCTATCAGCGCACCATTATTTCCCCCGCACACCACTGCTGCCTGTCATCTTAGGCTACCAACAAATCATCAGTTCTTACAGCTTCTATTTTGACGAGTTTTTGTTCTTATCCTTGCAACAGCACATCCTGCAGCAGCTCTTTGCCTTAAAAATTTTTCTCGATAATATACTTGTATATAATATTTGTATTTTATTTTTTATTGCAGCCCTTTTTCTTTTTGCACATCGCTTCGAAGCAAAAACAAAACAAAACAAAACAAAAACGAAAATATGAAGCATGCACAGTTTGCCATATTTTTTTAGCGATCCCTTTCGATTCGCCCATCTTTCATCGCCTTACAGCGCATCGCAACATTTTTTTTTAATTTTTCGTTTATTTTTTTTTTTTCAAAAATGTATATAAATTTTAATAGAATAAAGTTTTTCGGTTCGCTGTTGCGCGCCCGAGATAAATGTTGCACCGTTAAATACTTTATTTATGATATTTCATAAAATTATTGGCGGGTGCTGGGTAGCTACAAGCGCACTGCAACAACAAAAACATGTACATATCATATTGGTTGTGGTAGCTTTTTTCGCCTTAAAATGTGTTTCCACCTGAATACTCGTAGCTGCGGCGAATGGTTATGGTACGCTCAATGTAAGCTTGTAGTTTATGGCTATATGTACTTTGGCTTCATAAACCTTGAAATAGCGAATAAAATTCAGCTTTAGCTTAGCAGAAAACGCTTTAAATGGCCGATTATTGATCGGGAGGATAATGGAAATTTCAGCCAATGGAAATTTTTGCCAAAATCTACGCTAGACTATTCCACAAGGACACATTGTAAAGAACAACTGATTTCGAATCAAAAAAGCTTACGGCCAAAGATAAATTCATATTATGTAAACATAGGACGACTTTCCCAGTACATTCGCGCTGCATAATTTTAGCTGCGGATGCACCTAAAAGTATATTTTAGTTTGTATACAAAGTTCAGATAACAGCGAGTTATTGATACTATCATTCATTGTAAATGAATAAATACAAGTGAGAATTCTTCTAAATTCAAGATGGCGACGGCTGAGATGACATGTCACAAATAGCCGATATTAATTGTCAAACATAGAAATTCGATCAGGGAATGACTCAAGAATGCTGTGACTCAAGAATGCTGTGCCACATCAGGTGATCTCAGTTGTTCCGAATTTTGACGTCTATGGGCTAAGATTTTTCACTTGTATTTATTCACAATGCTATCATTTCAGATACGAAAATAAAATTTCGCCGCGTGGACAACTTTTAGAAAGGTGCAGATATATAGTCAAAATCTCTCTCGTGTGTACATAGTATAAGGATAATACTTAAAATTAGTGAAAACACTCCTTGTTAAGAGAGGCAAACACGGGTCATTTTCACAATTTTTTTTTTTTTATTTGACCAATTAGCAACACAAAAGGTAACTTCATGGCGGATTTCTTCGAGCGTCTGTTGCATGGCACTTGTTTTACACAAACAAAACTTTCAGTGGTTCTTTCACCTCTACGCTTCTATCTCTTCTTTTTTTTTAATTTCTTCTTTGCTCACATTTTCATTCTGTCACTTTAATGACGTCACGTTCAGTTGTCATCAGCTCGATTGCTCAGTCGTTCCTAACTCTGCGGCTACTATCTGTTCAATGCGCCTAGATGAATACTAAATTTCCTTGGTATTTTCGGTTTATTGATTCCATTCATAAATCCTGATGTTGCCCGAATTTTCTGAAAAAAGGCACCAATAGGAAAAAAATAACGAAGGTAAAAAAGGCTAAATAAAAAGTTGTTTAAGATTAAATATATAAATGAACAATTCAAACATTTTATTCGGCTTACGAGTACATAACAAATTTTATACAGATTCCGCTTTTTTGTATACGTTTTATAGGCTTCAAAAATTCAATTTATTTTTAAGGTACAGGATAGTTAGTTGAAGCGTAAACTTAGTTCACGTATTTAATTAAAAAACAAAATTACAAAGGATTTTCCCCAAGCGCGTTTTTATATTCACGAACCTTTGCCCAAAATTCTACAGTAGATTGTAGATTTTTCGATTGATTTTCGATGGCATTTATTTCTTTTGTATTAAATTTAAATTTTTTAAGAAATTACTAAAAAAAACCCTAGAGCCTAAGTTAGAATTTTCCGGGTAAAAGAAAATAAAAAAAGCTACTTACTTTTGCTAATAATGTTGGCTAAAAATCGAAATTCTTCGACATTTCAATTACAGATTTTGTTTGTATTCGCCATTTTTGCAATCATCTCGGAAATATTTTGTATGCACTTTTCATATCAAATAATTAAGTTGTCATTTCATATAACTTTAATCAAATCAATAATCAAATCAAATTGAAAATAAAAAATAACGAATTTATATAACCCATAACTATAACTGCACTTTGTAGGCAAAATTACGTATCTACATTGAATAGATTAGCTGCAAAAAAACAAAAAAACAAAAAACACAAACAAAACTGCACTGAGCCGCACCTAAGGCCAAGCCCATAAACGGTGTGCATTGTCAAATATATGTAATCAGATAAACAAATAACAAATGGCAAATGACAACAAACATATAAAAAGTATGAAAATTAGCTAAAAATAAACACAACAACACAAGCGTGTGCGAATTAATGAAGGATTTAGCTGACGTCAATGCAGCCCACAACGTACAAAAAACAAAAAACAAATCAACACAAACTAATCTAAGGCACAAAAAAAAAGCGAACTACTTAATTAGAATAAAAACATTTTTCTTAATATGGAAAGTGAAGTGCATAGATGTGTACCTACGTACATACAATGTACAGTGTGTTTCACAGAGTAGATTCATTTCAACTTAAATTTCTAGCAATAATCTGGTGGCGGAGCTCTCCAATTTTTTTTTGTTTTTTTGCGGCTTACAAAGTTGCACACATTTTTTCGCACCGAATCTTCGCAAACATTTTTTATACAGTTTGGACATAAACTTTGCGTCGACATTTTATGTAAAGCAAGTCAATATACCGAATCCCTATTCCGAAAAGCAACTGTAAACTGGGGCCTTGGCAGGCTGTAAAAATTTAGTTCACTCACCAACCCGAGATTTCTTCCAGTAGTTCCAAACATCGAAGTATTATTCATCTGTAAATATCATTTTGCTCCAATCATGATCCGAATTTTACTTTACCCGTCCTAATCAGTTTCGAATATCCGCCTCAGTCAAATGGACCTTTTCAATTGTGGTCTGATTTCTGATTTTTCCATATCTATCTGATTGCAGGAATGTAGAAAACAAGATTGCGGCTTCCGCACTCAGAGCAACTGATTGTGACGTGATGATAGCTAGAGATGGAGAGAACAAACAAAAAATTCTAAAAAAAAAGAAGAGGAAGAAGTGCAGAAGTAGCGGACAAACGGCAGAAGGACTGAAAGGTTTCTTAGCATTGTTTGTGTAAAACACTTTTATTTCGTTAGCGAATGGGCGGATGCTGTCAAATCCACAAAGAAAAGACTAACGGTCTGAATGCAGAAAGTGATGCTTTCAGAAGTACCGCTACTTTGGTTTTGCCGATTTTGACAATTCTCAATTGCAACTAGACACAGCTCTTTCACAAAAGGGTGCATAAAGCCAATTATTTTTTTTATTATTTTACATTTTTAATGAGTCGATCTTCGGTTTTCAAATTAGTTTTAGTCAAACCTCTGGCAGGCTTTCTATCGACATTTCCCACAACCTTGGATGGTTCCTCTTCCTAGCAAAGTGATTTGATTTTCTTTAGATACTTGGCAGTCTCAGTTGGGGACGTTTTCGGGGCTTTTGTTTGATTTACAAGAAACACAGCTTCAAAACGCGCTTTGTAAATCGCAAGCATTGCTTTTAAAATAAACACTAGAATTTAGATGTACTTTAAAATTGACTGCTTTGTTTGTTGAATTAAGTCTACTATGTTTGGCAAATCCTTTTTTTTTTAACGCACTGTGTAGCTCGGTTGACACAAAGTTAATTTATAAAAACACTTGTTACATACAATAACTAAATTCATAGAAATGAATATCAATATGCACATTGTGTGCACATTTCTGTATTAAAAAAGTCTTGAACTTAATTGCCACAAACTAGTTACATACCGCCTATTAATCGTTAATTACAGTAATAGCTGGCAACAAAAAAAAAGCGGATAACTTTATTTGCGATACTGTTAGATTGCATGTTTGGTGAGCGTCGGAATGAGGTGGGGAGCGGCAGTGGTAAGCGGCTGATTAGACAACAAGTCGACAGCGAAGGAGAAAATTGCTCTTACCTTATGGAGTGTGGCGTGCGGAGTGTGAAGTTTTAGCCAGACTTGGCCTATTGCAGAGTTGCGCCTGCGCGCTGACAATTTTGCTTAGTCTGCAGAAGTGTTTCAAGCTTTTTGCAACTTTAATTGCTTTTCACGCTCAATATTACCAGCAAACACTTATGTAGCTATACGAGTTTGTAATAATTATGCTATCAAGCAATTAAAATGTCAGCCTCAACACTTAGCGCACTGTCAGCGTGTCATAAGCGTGCACGGCCCATCTGTCATGTCATATCGTGTGAATGTAACACACAATTACAAACACATTTATTATAAACACAATATCAATTTATATTTATTTGCATACCAAGTGTTATGCCGCACATGTTAGTTAATGGTATACCATCTGAGTTGCACACAGAAAAATATTTTGGAAGGGGGATTTCGCGCTTGTCAAATATATATGAGCAAAAAAAAATTGAAAAATCACTCCGAAATCTCCGACTTTTTCCAATAATATTACTGTTGTTATAGTACCAATTGTGTGAGATTTCAGTGAGTTTGTTTAATTGTTTTTGTTTAGCCGTTTTCAAGTTATATATTTTTTTAAAAACAGCAGCCCTATAAATTCTTATAACTTTACGAAAAATTTGCCGATTTGGGTCATTTTCATATTCAAATTTTTTTTTTTCTAAATATTTTTGGAATATGAAATTGAAAAAATTAATCCACTTTTCTTAATTTGAAAAATGTTCAATACAAAATGTTGATTTCCAAAAAACGCGTATTAATCGATTTTCACGAAATTTTATTCTAAAAAAAAAAAAAAAAATTATAATGGGATTCACTTTTAAGAAATTTTTAAATTTTTCGCAAAGTTAGTGTTATTTCAAAAATCGATGCACAGAAAAATATTTTGTACGGGGACTTATACATTGCCAATATATGAAATATGACCAAAAAATATTAAAAATTCACTCCAAAATCTCCGAATTTTTTTTCATATTTTCACTGATATTATAGTACAAATTGAAAACTCCAATAACTGTGCGAAAAGTCTGCACATTTTGGCCTTTTTTTTATTAAATTCATGTAGGCACTGACTAAGCTTACCAAAATGTACGTCAGATTTTGTCTTGCGAGACTAACAAATTATTAAAAATTAAAGCAACGTAGCATTTCAAGCCGCATACGTTAACGCTCTTACTTGCTGCATTTGAAACTTTGTAGCGTTATTTATTTTAATTTATTAATTGTCTCTTTTCGCTGTGTTTTTGTTGTTGTGTTGTTGTTTTTTTTTTTTTTTTGATATTTTGTGTATGCTTTCACACTCCATCAGCCTTAGCCAAGCCAAGCCACACGTAAGCGAATTTAATTCACTTATTGCCAGATACAAATTACAAATCGCACCATTATTAACATGATTGCTTTCCACTGCTGTTTCGCTTATTAAATTGTTTTATTTTTTTTTCACTTTCCTACTTTGTTGCTGCCTGCTATTTGTCGTCGTCTTACATATGTATGTATGTATGTGCGGATGTATGTAGGTAGATTTTTGAATTATTATTAATGTGCAATTATTGTGATTAATCTGTCTATTTAGCATTTGACAGCGCGCGGGAATTTATAATCATTTATTATATCAAACAAAAATTAAGCTTCACACGCACACACACATTCACACATATGTGTATACAAGTAGATATTAAATTTACATATATAGGTATATATTTATCGATAAATTTGCTTAGAGCTAGCTCCTCCTTTCACTCTCATCACTTTCGTTCGCTCTACGCCAGTTAGTATATTTTAATAATTTTCACTGAAATCCCTAATTAATGCATTTTAGTCACACTAATTTACAATTTTATGTCTTCTTTATTACATATGCTCATATTGGTATATGTGTGTGTATTCTATCATGCATGTGTATGTGTGTGCGTATGTACATATGTACATTTAATAAATGCCTATCAATTTTATGGCAAACATTGTATGTACATAATTAAAATATTAGTTCGTTATCTGCCACAAACATTTGATGCCGAACATTTTTTGACATTCTAATTAAGTTATTCACACAAATTTGATCTATGTATGTACATACAAAAATAATACTGGAATTTATATGTGCAGTGTAGCTCAATAAGAGCATGTGTTAAAATTAAACGCATTTTTCACGACATTGTACAATAAAGAAGCTAAAGGGTGTGTTTAGGCATGTGATTTTTAAGAAGAACTAAACGCTTATGATTTTATGTTATGGTCAATAACACTGCGGAACAAAATTTTGCGGTCGGAGATTTTTAAGTCGATTTAGGGTAATTCGGGGGCGCTGATTACGAAAACAATATCAGTTTTGTCGAATTGGCTCTAGATTTTCAGATAAAGACTTTTAAATATTTCACGAAAAAACCTAATTAAAAATACCAATATGGATTTAAATTATATTTTTATTGCGCGCCTGTATAAAAATAATACAAAAATAAAAAAAATATATATTCTTTTCATTAATTAATTTAAAAAAAATTACAAAAAACTTTTTCTGTAGGACCTCCTATGATGTCGTTGCTCAGGACAATCCCGTATTTAACTCCAGCAGTAGTCTGCCATCATGTGGTCGTCCCATCGACCTTGGTATCTTTCTTCCATAATTTTTATGTCCTGGTGGAACCGTTCATCTTGTTCCTCACTGTAATCGCCTAGGTTGTCTGGGAATTTGTCCAAATGACTATGTAAATAATGTAATTTAATGATCATTTTAGCTCCTAGTTTGCGAAAATTGAGCAGCATATCAGCAACTAGTTTTGTATAGTCTGGTGAGTTATGATTTCCCAAAAAATTTTTGACTACATTAACAAAGCTTAGCCAGGCTTCAGATACAATTTGTAACAGTTGGTTTAAGAATTCAGTGTCTTTTAGAAGCGTACGAATTTGAGGACCATCGAAGACTCCTGCTTTTAATTTTTCCATACTAAGGACTGGAAATTTTTTGCACTCATATTCGAAACAGTCACCTGTTTTATCAAGGGATTTGATGAACTATTTCATTAGCCCAAGCTTGATGTGAAGTGGTGGAAGAATGATTTTTTCTCGGCTTATCAGTTGGCCATGAACCACATTTGCTGTTCCTTCCTCCATATTTTCTCTCACCGGCCAGTCCTTTCTAATCCAATGTTCATTTCTTGCACGACTGCCCCATAAACATATAAAACAGGGGTATTTAGTATAGTATAAGTTGTCGAATTGCATTTACAAGCCACGCGGTCGATAACGTGCAGCGGCTGGCAGGGACTGTTAGAGTTTTCAGGTATTTAGGCGAAGTCGTCGAATTAATGTTTAGTTCTATTAACTCAGCCGACTTAACCGGCTGCCCTTGCTCTCGTGCAAGGGAAATAAAATATTTAAACCAACGAACTACTTGTTTTAATAATTTATATAACAAAAGTTATTGAGGAATAATTAAATTAATACAACTGGAACTGGCTCATATAATTTTTTTTTTCATTAATTTCTTAAGTTTCGTTTATCTCAAGAACTAGAGCCAATCCAAAAAAAGTAAAAACACAGTTCGTAAGCCTGCTACTAATGTTAATGAAAACTATTAACAAAATCTTGGCCGCAGTTTCTTTTTTAATTTTTGTTACGCAGTGTAATTTAGCTTAATTATAAAGATAAGGGTTTGCCATTATGTCTCAAAAATCACTTCGGGCAAGTGACCGCCGTAGCTAGCTCGAATTAATTCCAGCCGAGAGGTCCAATTTCCGATCACTTTTTGCAGCAATTGGGGCCGTATGTCAGCAATAACGCGCCGAATATTCTCTTCCAAGGCGTCAATCGTCTCGGGCTTATCTGCGTAGACAAGCGACTTTACATAACTCCACAACAAAATAGTTCAGCGGTGTTTAATCGCACGATCTTGGAGGCCACGCCACAGGCTCACGACGCGAGGTAATGCTCGCACCAAAAGTTTCCTTAAATAAATTTATTGTTTCGTTGGCTGTATGGCATGGCACCATTTGTCGCCGTCTCGTTGGAACCCAAGGACGTCCACATCAACATCCCCGAATTTAGGCACGAAAAATTCATTAATCACAACTCTATAGCGTCCCCTATTGACTGCCAAATTATGGCCGGCTTGATTTTTGAAGAAATATGGACCAATGATACCCTCTGCCCATAGAGCACTCCAAAAAGTCACTTTTTGAGGATGTAACGGCCGCGGCGTCTCAACAATGGCTTATGGATTATCAGCACTCCAAATGCGACAATTTTTTTAAATTAAAGTACCCAAATTAAAGTACCCAACCAAAAGTGAACTTTTGAACAAACTGAGTATAAATCAAGTAACAGGTGTCAAATGGACTAACTCCGCAAAAAGTACTACCTCATTGAAAGCCACAAGTCTAAAACGAACACCCTTTAATTTCATTGTCACTTTTCGGATGCCTGACGATTAGCCAGATTATGACTTTGTGACTAATCGAAAAAAAATATTTTTTATGAGCTTTAACATTTTTGAATCACTGCCCAAATACAAAGCTTCTATGCAAGCGTACAGGGGCAAGGTTCTTAGAATTCCCAGTCAGCATAGACGGGAGCAGTGACTGCTTCCATGCGGTGTTGAGGAGTGTGACTTACCAAAAGTAGCTAAATTTGTTCGGCACATGAGAACGACCGCAGTGCAGTGCCAAAATTCCAATAATGTTCTGATATTAAGTTCGATGGACTGAAAAATTCAATTTCAATTCAATTTTGATAAAGAATATCTGTTGGAAACATCCCAAATTTTACGTCATTAATGTACTCGTAGTTCCGGCAGTGTGCTAAATAAACCAAACTTTAAGTTTTCAAATTTTTTGGCACAAGCTAATAGAACTTGCGTCAAAATGAATGGTGATATATTAGCAAACCCCTAGATAACTTCAAGACTTCAAAGACCTTCCTGTGAGTCGAGAGGCTTTCTTGATTACGACGTCTTGAATGTCGCCACTTAAGAAGTGCTCCCTGATTTATCTTTTGGCCATATATATATCAAATATAAATTAAACATTAACGTTAATTTAGAGGAAAAAACTAATAAAACGATTTTTTGGGTAGATATTTTTTCAGATTAAGTATTGAAAAAAAAATTAATTTTTTACACTCTATATATATTAAAATTTAAATATTATGTTTAAAAAACATTCTTCATTAAAAAAAAAAAGAAGGAGTTTGACTTAATAAAACTTTAACTAAATAAATTTTTAATTTAAAAAATTTTGAAACTCATTCTAAAATATTAAAAAACCCCAAAAAGCTACCAAATATATTTGATTTCTTCCCACTTTCTCACTTTGACCGTCTTTGGCTATCCTTATAAAGGTTTTAGGAAAAATATTAAAATAATGATAAAATCAAAGCACTTTCATTGCCATCCTGTTTTAATTAAACAGCATAATTGAAAGCCACAATTTTGTAAATAATTCACAATATAAGATTGGAAATTACCTTATCCTACAATAAGATATATTAAGATTTATACATGTTACCAAGTGTTCAAACATTTTATTTTTATTTTTAATAGTAAGCAGAATCGGCTTTTTTTATTTAACTTTTTCGGGTTTCCCAAATTTTCTAATCAAGTTTTCAGTAAGGCAGTTTCGGTATACCTGCAGGAACGAAACTGAATAAAAAGGTTGGCCTCACACTTAGGAAAACACTTTCGTAAAATTGGGAAGATAATTAATGCAGTTAGTATCGAAATTACAAACCTCTACAGTAAGATTTTGAGGAGAGCCTTTCGAACCACTCAAATTTCAATGGCAATAAAAAAGAAATAAAAAAATTGTTTGTATATATTTTATTATTTTATATTTCATCTACTAAGCGAACTTTTATTAGACCTCTCGTATATGTACACATATACATATGCATGTATATGTATGCATTTGTATGTGTTTGTGTTTGTTAATGGCTACAAAAATGGTTGAAGCTCTGTAGTGGATTCATGAATTTTAATTGAATTTTAAATCGTCAATTAGTAGTTTTGTTAAATGTTTCCAAGACATATGTACACACATTCATACAAAACATATATACTCATATTTGAAGATTATGTAGCTATTTATCTAAACCCAGTTTACATAATACGCATACATGGAAAAGTACATACATACATGTGTATGTACAAATGTACAAATCGAGTTAGTAAATAGTAAATAGATAGTTAACTGTTATTGGCTTTATACTACATTTGTTATCAGTTCGCAATCAACTGCCAGCAAATTGAAATATTTACCGTTTGGATTAATTAGTGTGCAATGGCGTTAAATGTCTGATTTTAATTAAAAGCTTATCTAGATAATATTTTATGAGCATTGCAGACAATTTATAAAATAAGCCAATATAGATATGGCAATACATACATAGACATCAACGAATACACTCGTATGAATATAAACTATTTATGTATGTATGTACATACATATTTGTAAATTGACAGTAAAAATTTAATTTAGTATTAATCCTCAAAGTGCTATTTATTGCTAAGTCGATTACGTGTGGTTGAGTAGTCCGAAACTTTTTATACCCAACATACGACTTGACAGAAAATATAAAACGCTTTTGATGATTAGCGTAATTGTTATCGTAATAAGGATTTCGATAAGATTAAATGTATCGACTTTAGTGGCAAAAACAAAGGATTACAAATACAACCATTTATCGAAAAGGAATTTGAAAAGCTTTTAATCTAGATAAGTTCAACGATACTTATATTGATAATAACAAACGAGCAAAATATTGATAAAAAGAACAACTGTCGATAACAATAAAGATAACAAAATTGTTGACGATAACGATATAGAACCTGGATCCTGAATAGTTATCGATATATGTAGATATATTCAAAACATGACATGAAGAATTCTAAAAGCTAAAATATTTCCATTAGCGATTTCGGAGTTTTCTGAATAAAATTTTCACATATCTATAGTATTATATTTATAATATTAGGTAGCGAAATTAATCGCTTTACTGATTATTCGGATAAAAAGAAATTATTGTGAACAATTTGTTCAAAATAAAACTGGAACATATTGATCTAATCCTTGCATATACTATGCAAATCTGACCTTACTTTACGTAAAACATTTTTGGTTTTAAATCATTCCATAATCGTTATTTTCCGATATTTATATTTTCGATCACATTTGATCGATATTTTGTGATATTCGATTTTAAGATCAAGTCTGATCGATATTTTGGCGTTTAAATTTTTTCGATCATAAAACATAAATTGTATTATTTGATCTTGTTGGTATCGAAGAATAACGATAATATTTGATCGGAAAAATAAAAATCACAAAATAACGATTTGTTCCAACCAAATTATAAACGTTACGGTTCCTGGACAAATTTGATTGTATGAAGAATTTTCATAACGATTTGACGCTGTTATGTTAAACCGATTTTTATATTAAAAAAAAAATTCAAAATTAAAGATTTATAGCAAAAAATCCACTTTATTTTTTATTTTTTAAGAATATGTACATTGGGGTATGTCAATCTCATACAAAAAAAAAAATTGGTACTGCTTTTCCAACGGTATTATAAAATTCGTTATATTTTATATATTTCGCAATAGTTTTGAGATGTAGGTAAGCTGGTCGGATTTTAAACGGTCTCCATTTTTTGGTTTTCATATAAATAAAAATAGTATTTTGAAAGAAATACTCTTAAACCATAAAATAGTTTAAGGTCAAAAGTTCTGCATAAAAATATTTAAAAGTTTGAACAACGGTATTATAATAATGCAATTTTTCATGTCTTATTTGATCTTTTTCGAGGACAAGTTTTAGAAAAACGTGATTGACCGACTTATACTTGTAAAGTATCTTCGAAAAGGTACTTTTTTACTCTCTTTATTTCTTTATTGAATAACTCAACTTAAGTTCCAAATTTTTGTTCACAAATCTCATTAATATAATTCCGTTGGACAAATGGTAAAATATTTTTAGGCAGACCTTTTCAGGTTAGGCAGATTTTATCATCTCAAGCGTTTTTTTTTATATACAAAAAATTCATTTATGAAAAACTCTTGCTTTGGAGTAATTTTCAAATAGATCGAGCTCATTTATTTTAATATTTTTGGCAAAATTTTAAATATAATAAACTTTATAATTTTAGTGAATACTCCCCACTCTTTTCTTGAAAGGCGCCATAATGTGCATAGGTATATTTTTTTAAAATTGAATGCAAGTTTTTTTAAATAAATGGTTTCAGTGCACAAATATGTAAATGAAATTTAGCACCTCGTACATTTTGCGGCATAACAAAGTGCGCCGGGTATTTGCTAGTCTGCAAATATTTGAGTGGACATTCTTTTCTAATTGCAAACATTTTGTATTTCCATAATAGCAGCATTTCACTTTGAAAAGCGCACTTTTAACAATATGCATATCTCTTTTCAAATCAAAATCGTTATGAAGACAAATATCCATTTTCATATTTAATTTAATTTAAACAAAACTTTACTTTTTCCCAAAATTTCCCAATGCATATTCTAAATGAAAGCTGATATTAAGAGCTCCACAAAACAAAAAAATTGCCTCTCCAAAATGTGCAAATTTTATTTGCTTCAAGCATTTAGTAAATATAAAATTTGTGAATTATTTAATGATATTTTATTTACATAAAACCGAAAAATCCGAAAACAAAGGATACTCGCAAATATTGTACATAGAGAGTAAAGTGCAAATCGCATCAACTCCAAATGAAAGCAGAAATAGAAATCCCCATCAACAAAATAGCAAAACAAATATTGAATAAAATTTGATATTTTCCTAGCTTTTGCATAAAATACAATGGTAAATATAAATAGATACAATGGCATGGACGGACACGCACACAAACCAAAACAAATGCAGCTATTGCGTAACTGCCAACAAAAAAGACTAAATGAAGAATGCAAAAAAATTTATAGCATTTTATATGGAAAACAACAGCAGCTTAGTTGATGGATACATCAGTTGAGATTGAAAAGTGAAAAACTGACAACAGTATCGAAAGCACCACAACGTCAACACCACCCCACCCGTTTTGTATGTTCGGTATGATAAAACAGTTGCCGTTGACCAGTAGCCATTTGCGAATGAAAAACAAACAATGCCAAATAAAAGATGAATTCTGAGTGCTGGCAAAACATAGCCGTTGTAGAATTCCAAAATCACATGAGCTGAGCTGAGCTGAGCTGAGTGGAGAACACAACTTGGTGGTACACAAAACTGGAGGAGTAGTCTGGAAATTTTCGTGTATTTATTTACAGTTTTATGGTTTATGATGAGAGGATACACAGATGTGTGCACACACACACACACACACACAAGTGTAAATGATAGTTGGAGAGTGAGTGATTTGCTGGTTATGGGATATTTTGTTGATGTTTGCTATAAGTTGCAGTGCGATAGAAAAAATGATGATGAAAATAAACAGAAAGTAATCTAAGGTATTCGCGTTTCGACATGGCATAAAAGACTACTCCCGCAATTCAATTGGATCAACCAATGCTCGCATTGTTTACCTTAACATAACGCAGAATTCATAAAACACACAAGGGAAAGTTTTTAATTAATTAATTCATGCATTTTTCGATATTCAAAGTTTCATAAAACAATTTACAAATACTCAATTACCAATTAGCAAAAACAAGTCGAGAGTAAAGCTATACGGAACATGTCTCTACTGATTGCAAAAATAAAACACCCCAAAAACTCTATATACTACTCGTAAGCTTAAGTAAACTGCAAAGATTGGGCTGTTTCTCTGTCACTGGATCTGTGAGAACTTGTTCAAAAGTGAGTTGGAAGCCTAAAGATGGATGCAGGGATAGTAGCAGTAAAATATAGAACTGATATCAAGCTATCCATTTCGATGAGTTACTGGCCCATCGTCTTATAAGCCAAGGTAATGGTATTCTCGATTTGCGCCAGTATGAAGCTAAAAAATGGCACGAAAGGTGCATTCACTATACTATCGGTTCAGACAGCCAAGCCGCTATCAGAACCCTCTCCCAGCGGATGTTTACATCGAAGCTAGTTTGAGAGTGTTATGACTTCCTTTAACTGCTGCTATCGATGTATGCAGTTGTGCTGTGCTATGCTGACCATAAAAAGATTGGAGCTACCGTATTGAGAAATAAGCCATGAAGGGGCTTAGCGGTGCATCCTTAAAAAACTTAATTACTGAGTGAGTAGACTCAGAGCGAAGCAGGTATCGGCGAATTTTTTGGGGTCGCAGTCAGTGCATCCTTTTCGAATATTTCTGCAGTAGTAGAGATTGGTCTGATATCTGCTTGGTAGCTATGATATCATACTTCTAGCCGGTTACTTAAGCAGACAAAATCTCATACGCTTTTATTTTCATCAACTAGCTCTGTGTACTGAACCATAGTATGCTGTTATTTCTTGAGGATAAGCGGACATCTGAGCATATCCTTCGTACATGTTCGGCATTGGTCAGACCGAGTTTGAGATACTTCAACGCGTGCTTGTTTGATCGCCAAATTGCTGAGAATTCGTCTAACTAAAACCTTCTACGCTTGCTAGGAAATCGGGGTAAGAGGCGTGCTGCTGAGATACAAAAACTCCTAAGGTTGCAGGGTATCTTTGTTAGTGTGTTTATTCCTCTATTTATCTATCTGCGTGCGGCCACAGTGTTGATTTCTGAATATAGTGGTAATCATCAGGAAGGGTTTCAGTGACAGAAGAAGTCTAATTTCTAACAGTTAAACTAAATATTAGTTTCATAAATAGCCTTTACAATGTCCATAGGTCTTATACTGAGTATTCATATTTTCATCCTACATCATCTAAGGCTGTTTAGGGCCACATCAAACGCAAAAACCATTGATTACTAAGTTAAACAATTTATTGTGTTAATTCAAGAAGAAAATAATAAATCCCGTGATTACTTTAGAAATTCTTATTCACTTAATTTTCGGCTACTTCAAATTCGGAGAGGTAAACATCAAAGGAAATCTTCGCGGCCAACTTAACTTAAATAGGAAAACAGAAGAGCACTTCTCTTTGTGCTTCACACACACGCACAAACACACACGCTAACATCTGGCAGTACTTCACAGTTGTTTGAATTTTGAAAATTTTCATCCTGTAATTAAAGCGTCGTCCCTTCATCCGCACACGACAGCAACGATATTACTTTCGATGTGGATGCTGCTTTTGGGAAACTCAATGTGTCAGTATATAAGTAAAGTTATGGCGATGGCGTAATAAGGATGGGAACATATTGCGATTCATGTAGTAATTTAAGTATAGGGAGGATATATCTATGTATGTATGTTAGTTATATAGTGTGCCTAAGGTGCGTTGTTTGTAACGCATAGCGGTGGGATCTGAATGCGGCTTCTCGCATGTAACATTGCCATTAAAGGCAACCAACCGCGTGCTAATTGTGTAAGCAATAAAATCATCAACCAAAGCATACACGAAAATTATTTCTCAGACTGGCAATAGGAACATATCCTTTAAAATGCGAATGGTATGATGTTTTATCACTACGGTCGCTTGCGGTCTTGTATGGCGAATAGATTCGTTATGCTTTGAGTTCATAAAATTCTTCAACACCTATACCAAGACAACATCAACTGGAGTTTACAATTTTCGGTGGTCTATGCCCGCACACATACACGCAAATGTATGTATACACACACACGCAGAAAAGTACTTATTTAGGAGCGCAAGCAGCGGGGACGCCAGGATCAATTGCAGCATCAATTTTGGGTTCGTTGATTTTGTTTGATTGGTGAATCTCTAAAAAAAAAAGTTTAGTGTATCTTCAATTTTATTTGGAGTGTATCAAGCTCAAATGGGAGTATATAAATTAGGGTGGTAAAAAAAAATTGCATAAGCGGAATTTTTAATGCTCTTGCCAACTAAGATTATTTAATATCGAAAATTTTTTTTTAAAGGTCTTCAAATCGCTCAAAGTTGCCCATGTATTTTAAATGGCGAAACACAGATTTTCATAGAAACCCTTAAAAACCAGGATCCGAAAATAATGTTAGTTTCTGAATTTTCTATACAGCAAATGAGTATATCTATATTTTTGAAACCCCTGTATGAATCTGTTGCGACTTAAAAAATTTTAAGCGATGTCTGTAAAAATTATAATTAATAGTTATTTTTTGATTTTTATTAATTGCTCAGAGGAAATAATCCTAAATCGAGTTATTTCTCTTTTTTTTTGTTTTTTGAAGTTCTAATTTTTCGTTAAAAATAATTATTATTTTATGAGTTTTAACATTTTTTTTTTTTTATAAAAAGTGATATTTTCATTTTTTGAATTTTATTTCTTTCGTCATTATTTTTTTAGCTATATTTTTTTGATTGAAAGCAAATTTCGGTTCGTGAGCGTTGTTCTATCTTTCAAAAATAAAAATAAATTTTTCAGTTAAAGGTTTTTGGCAAATCGAAAAAACGCCACAAAAATTTATAATATATAAAAATTTATATAAACATACATATGTACATACATATATACCTATTATATATAAAAATCAAATAAAAAATTAGCACTAAACAGTTATTAGAAAAGCAAGTTTTTCGATCTGCCCAAAAATAAAACTCAAAAATTAATTTTTATTTCTGCAAGATTAAATAAAATAACAAAAAAAAATTTAAATATGGAAACAATGATTATTTTGGATTAAAAGATATGATCGTTTTGTAAAAAAAAAAAACTAGAACTAATACAAAATTATTACATATTTATATCCAAAAATGGCAAAAAATTAGCCTAAAAATATAATGGGAGTATTTAGATAAGCAATTAATTAATTAGGCGAAACATTTTTTTTATAGAACTACTATGTTGACCTTTTTTCCTCTTGCATTGCTTTTTGGACCACCCTAATATACATACTGTATGATTTGAGGGTTAGCCAGTATCTGTTAGCCTTCTGTAGAAATTTCGTTTAACATTAATGAGGTAATTAATATTTCAGATTGCCAATATTTACGCTACGAAATAGTTTTTATCGAATATAGAAGTGAAGAAGACGACACATATGCTCACATCCATAAGCATACGAACCGACATACATACATACCATCCCCTTGCAAACACATCTGTGGACTTTTGACAAAACAGCCTATCTCTACTTAGTAATATCTTCCTTCCATCTTATGGCTTAAAAGAACTTTGTTATAATGAAAAATCAAATGTTTACTTACTCAATGCTTTATTTGGAGGAGTCGCCTTCATACATTTTTTATAACATTACACAATCACACAATTTCCTGGGAGCAGATTTTCATTGACAAAAGGGTCCAATTCTACAAGCATGGCTACTATACATCATATCGCTATCATAAAAGTTCTAAGATTTATTTGAATTTTTCCCAAAAGGGACACATATTAAAAGTAAAACTTTACCGAATTTTTAAATTAGTAAAAATTTGCGTAAATATTCGGGAAAATTTTGCCGAAAACGAACCGAACTTTGCTGGCCGAACATGGCCGAAGCCGTGGCCGAAGCCGTGGCCGAAGCCGTGGCCGAAGCCGTGGCCGAAGCCGTGGCCGAAGCCGTGGCCGAAGCCATAGCCGAAGCCGAAGCTCGGTCGGTCTTTGGGTTTTATATAATTTCTCGTTGATTTTTATTAAAAAAATAGTTTCCAAAACCAAAATTTCAAATATATACACATATATTTCCATATGTACACATACATATATAGTATGTGCATAATAAGGTATATCTGTTGTTTATTTTTCAGCTTATCCAGCTATCCAATCTATTCGCTTCTGCTCAATATATGAACGCTCGCTGGCGGTGTATATTTCATTGTTGCTTAGTCGATTTTTTCTTCCACTGCCATTTCATCTCTGCTAAAATTTCTTGCTTATTTCAACTTATTTTATTTTCTAATTTATTTTTGCTCTCACTGTGTGTGTGTGTGTGTGTGGCGTGAGGAGTATTTAGTACGTGGTGAAACCTTATCAATTCGTCAAAGGCAAATAAATAAAATCAAAAACCAAACAAACTAATAAAAAAAAAAAAACAGCAAAAAACAAGAAACTAACAAAAACAAAAGTGCACATTAACAGTTTTTCCACTTCCACGCCAAAGCAAACTAAGCCGCGCAGAGCCAACCGACCAACCGACCAACCGACGACCATTCGTCTGACCAAGCTAAATGGCCAACGATAGCGTTGGACAAGCACCTGTACTTGGCCGGCTACCCACTTTGCACGCCGCTCTGCTTGACTATGGTGCTCTGGTCTGCAGATATCTTCTACTATTCGTGCATTTGCCAGTATCGTCGGTCGGTCGGTCGGCCGATGTCTGTTGGATTTGCGATGTAGTTGGTTTTTTTTTTAGCTTTTTGCTTCCCATAAAATAGCAACGCCCGCACTTTTCTAGTACGTACTGCATATTTTTCTTTGCTGTTTGTATTTTTTTTTTGTTTGCACTTTTTCTAGTTCATCCGTTTTGCAACATTTCATTGTCATTAATTTTATTTGCCATTTGCTTAGCGTTCCTTTATTTGTGTGCTCCCATCCCAGGCAGTCAAGAGGTTGCGAGCATTTAATAGCTGTTGCGGCATTTTGACATTTAAAAGGCGTTTAACACACAAATCACCAAAGCTTGGCAAACTCAATTAACATTTCATACATCTTGGATCGATAATTTGCATGTGTATTGATGCCAAGTAGAAATTAAATTCCATGTAAACAAATTTAATGGTATTCTATTTTTAAAGCATACGCAAAGATTAGATAGACTTTCCAAAATGCTATAATCGTAGTGCTTTGTCCTCATTAAAATTTTCTTATTAAATTCGGCAACTTTTCCTACCCCTTTTAATACTATTTGCTTTTATTAACTCGCTTTTTTCCTGCATTCTCGCTTATGGCGCAGCAGCAACTAAGTATTCACAAAAGCAAATCACAAAACTAGTCGCCCCAATCAATCCCTATCAGATTACTCTGCTTAACCCCTCAAACCAACTCAGTAAATTGTTGTCTGACGTCAGCAGAAATAACTCAACTCAACTTTTGTTACCCACATAGCACACTTTTACTTTTGCGAAAATATTTTTCCACCAATACGACCATGTTATAGCAAAATCTGTGAACTATCAGGCATTTAAAAAAAAAAATTATATTTGTTCTATCTTTCTGCCACCTTTGTGTGTGTGTTGGCCGCCACTGGAGCAAATTCACACACGCACCTACAACTTCATTATCCCCTGATATATAAGCAGATTTCTGTCAACTTTTATGCGCCCTCGAGCTATGCTCATCAGCCACTTGACTCAATATAAACCCTAACTGAGCTGTCTCTTCGAGCGACTGCTGTTGTATATTTTTTATAAGCTCCCTAAAAAATCTCCATTTTTACCAGCTTACAGAGGTGCGCTTAAACTATATTTGTATTTGTGTGCGTGCGTGTGTGTGTGTGGGTGATGTCTTACCGCTGTCCTCAAATTGTCCGCCTAGTACTGCTACGAGTACATACAAATTTCTAATCTATTTGTTGTGCTATAATACAAAAAGTGTGTAGTTCGTTATTTTTGATATTTTGTGCCTACGAGTGTGGAGTTTTTCTTGCTATCACTCGTTATTGTTGTTGTTGTTGTTGTTACTGTTGCGGTTGCTGCAAGCTGCTTATCTATCAAAAGGTCGCCCTAACTATTCAAACTGAATATCAAACAACCATCGAATGGTAGGTTCATTAAGTAAACCACCACTGCCGAACTCGGCGGCCTCACATTTTACCTTTATGGCAAAGCACACGTGTCTTCTGTATTCCACTTTATCACAAATTGTCATATGGCAATTTTTTTGTGTGTTTTTTTTTTGTTTTTTTTTTGTTTGTGGGATTTGATTTTCAGCTTACTTTTGGGGTAGAATGTTGGTGGATTGGGTCCCGTGCGCGGCGGTCCCCACTTAAGTGCAGATTAAAATTCAGAGATAACTCTTCAATAAACATTAACCTAAGCTCAGTAGTACTCCACCCTAGTTTAGTTTATTTGACTGCTATTATTTTCTTATTTTTCTTTCTCTTTTCGTATATTTTTCATTTAGGTGGGATTTGAGAAAAGGTGAAAGCTACGTGCATGTAAATACTTGGGAGATGAATATGAAAAATTTTGCCATGATTGGATAGTTTTTTATTGAATTTTTGTTTAATCGGGTTTGCATGTAGTGAGAAAAAAATTGCAAATAATATAAAATATTTTTGTAAGCTCTCACGAATTTCTTTTATGTAAATATTGATATTAAAATATCGTATGTGCGTGCATCACATAAAACCTTTCATGGCAGAAATACACTCGGAGGTTTGTCATTGCCTGTTCTAGAGATGGACAGATGAAAAAAAAAGATCGATGTATAGCGTATCGATATTTTTAAACAATATCGCAATATGCAGAGTATAAAGTATCGATAATTTTACCTCAAAACGCAATTACCTAAGTATCGATATATAACGTATCGATATTTTTAAACAATATCGATATTTCGATATATTTAGATATACCGATATTTTCACCTCAAGGCACAATTACCTAAAGTATTGGAAAAATATTTGATAGTAAAAATTAATATTTTTATTTATTACTAACAAATTTGTTAGGCCTACAAACAACTGAAAAAATTTATTTTAAAAAAACTTGGGTTCAACATAGAAAAAGATACACACACATTTGCATTAGTATGTCTCACCCAAAAAAGTTGCGATTTTTTCACCGAAATTATTAAAAATTTATTACTTATGAAAGATATAAAGATTTACATGAGCTGGGCTCACAAAGACCTTGCAAAAAAAATAAAATTTGAACAAATCTGAACTTTGGCAGTAAATTTCGAGGTTAAAAGTATCGACGAATTAATCCGATATTTTGACATTTCGATACATCGATAGTTTTTCCCTAAGTTAATTTTTAAGGGTAAGACTCCGGCCTAGTTAAGCTGATATGAATGTTTAAAAAAGACAAATATATTATGCGTAAGATCGCGGGCAAAAAAAAGGTTCTACAAAATCAACGATAGTTTCGAGTTACTAGAAACTTGTACTTTATTAGACTAGAATGGAATGGGCAACGCTATACCAGAAAAACTTCTAAAGTTTCATTTTTATGGTTTATGTTATTGAAAGAACCATATTATTTTAAATAAAAATGTGTACATATGTTAATTTTTACGCATAATTTATTTATATCAGCAATAAATTTTGAGCTCAAGTCCAGTGTGTTCGGAAATAGTAAGATGGTGGAAAAAACAACTTTGGATTATTGGCTGCACAAAATTATTGTTGATATATTGCAGTAAATGTAAAACGAGTAGCAGATCGGTATTTGTATTCGAGAAACTAATATTGGGGTCAATGCAATGCACAGTGGTCATATTTGGATTCAACAAACTACAACCCAATTACTAAAACATAAATTGAGGCACAAAGGGATGAAAAATCATGGAAAATAAGAGAGTGAAATTCATTAGAAATATGTTATCGAATAAATTGAAAACGTAAGAAACGCCCAGCTAAATACAAAGTAATTGGCAAAAACTACAAATTAGGCTTATTTAATATTTAGTACTTTAGTACAGATGTCAACAATGGCATTTCGTAGAGGAGCAAGTGAGCGTAAAGAAATAATGATTGAACACCTCTAACAAGGAAAGTATGAGTATTTTTTGTGCATTATATTTATGTGCTATGTACGAGTACATCGCGTTAACTGGTTGACTGCTTAAATTCGCAAGCTTTTCAGCTTCAGCATCAGCTTCAATGCCAACTAATTGTTTCCCTTCACCCTTCACGTAAACGAGACGTGCCATGACACTGCACTGCACTGACATACCGTAACTAAGCGCATTTTTTGCAGTGACAATAATTAGAGTAATGAGCAAAAGCTAACGAAGATGAAGACGCTGCTTGCCATGTTGGACCGACCGTTCCAAGTGGATCAAATGTGAAAGCAGCCTTGTAATGAGCAACAGAATTCAACGATGCAGATACAGTTACTTATTGCACACCTTTGCCATTGAGAGCTCGCGATGGAGCAACAAGCAACAACAAACAACTAACGGTTTAGCCAGCTTCTGACATTTTTCACTGCAGAAGAGAACAAATTATTGGCAGTGGTGGATTTGTCAACGCCGGTGCACTGTGCTGTTAATTTACTCGTGCCAGCGTGTCAAACTTTGGAAAAGCAGAACTTAACTTGAAACAACAGCAAGATAATAAGGAAAACGTAGACAAAGCTGTGGGTAGGGCACAAAATAAAAGAAATAAAAAGAAAAAGCAGAATCAGTGTATAGATTGACAAATTGCAGCGCACACACTTAATATGTCATGTAAACCGCGACGGAGTGGTGGAATAATGAAGAGAGGCAGTAACGAGCGCGAACATTATTGGAGCTTGCCTCAGGCAATCGTTGAGATGGCAAAGGAAGAGGCAACATTGGCGAAGTGTAAAAAAAGTACTACAAAGTTATGAATAGAGTCAGCAAGGCTGAGGCGGCGTTGCAGCAGGCAGAGAAATCACAACAAATACTGCGTGTAAGGCCTAACTTATACGGCAATGTGGAAAAAGTCAACCTCTACCCCATAAACCACTCAATCAATCATTGCCGCGAACAGATTAAAAAATATTAATGATAAAATAAGTAGAAGTTACATAACTGTAGCAGCGCGCTCGGAAGAAGCCACAGTCAGGAGAGCAAAAATCATTACTGGTATCACAGAAAGTGCCGGAAAAACGACTACAAAGACACAATGGCGCGGTAATCGGAATCGATAAATAAAAAAAAAATCTTCTCTGCATTATCTGCCAATGGAAGTCAAGTGTCGAAAGCGTCCCCCTCAACTAAAGGTAAAGCGCCATTTCAGCGCTGACTCAATAAACGTGGTGAGTGTTCTACAGCCTGTCTATAGGCCTCAATCAGCGTTTATTTTAGACCAAAACCAGCGTTTTTTTAATTGCACTGTTGCAGCAGCAAGTGTTTTGCCGAACGAACGACAGTCGCAGAAAGTTCACAGACTCGATTCGCTACACTTTGCGGCACGCCGACACAAATGACTGCCAAAGGTATTCAAATCAATTTCAAAGTGCTTATGTGTATCGAAACTGAAGTTATAGCGGGAGCAGAAACAAAAGCTTGTCATGTCATGCTTATAACCAACAGCCTGTTTAGGCTTGACAATACCCACATACTTTCAAGCAGTGTAAATTCAGTTCAAACAATGTGCTCTTGAAAAATTGGCAAAATATTTTTTCTACTTTGTTATCAGTGTTGTTAAAAATATTTTAGGTAAAATATAAAAATAAAATTTCAATAAAATGCCTTCCCTAGATAAAAACTTAACTTCAGCGTCACATAATTTTGACATTTAAATTCCCCTCGTCGCAACAATCATGACAACATAATGGCCAAAGGGCTAGAACTACTCTATACTGGATACTTCATGGCCTGTGGAAGGAGTTCTGGCTCTGAATTTTTCGAAGGTAGCGAGACAGAGAAGAAAAACCAGCTACTATTTTTAGAGCACACGAATTTAAAACAGACTGGTCCGGGATTCACCGCTTTCCGAACATCTATTTCAGTGATAAAATTGACCTCGAAGACTTTTGAGGATTCGAAAAAAATTTTAAATATATACAATACATTGATTGCCATCAAGATTATTTAAATAAGTTGAAAACTTAATTTTTTTTGTTAGAGTTCGGTTAATTTTTGAACATAATATAATATATACAAATGTAACAATTAATAATCTCATCAAGGTGAAGCAGAAAAAGCGAGTATAAAATAATAAAAACTCGAGCAAACATCTACGAAGAGCGCAAAATTGTTTGAACGATTCGCTTAGTTGTACATATAAGCAGTCACAATTTAGGCCTAAGGTTAATGCCGGCATTTAAGCGCCGAAACAAGTTTTGCATTAAGCGGCAACTTCAGACACGCGACACTTCAGTGAATATTTATACCGCCTGCAATCCGATTGACAGTCATCGCATGTACTCCGCTAAGCCACAGCAATCGCTTAGGCCAAACTTCTAGTTCAATCGCGTCGAAGCTTCAACTTCATCTTCGCTCAACAAACATTATTCACGCCTAACACATCCATTACACACATACACTCACACATACATGCAGTTACATACCATCGCCGAACAATGCAAATTGTCAGCCTTAATGACATCAATGGCATTATTGTCATTAGTCCGATGATGATTGCCTGATGGTGTTGTTTGACGTCTTCATTTTCATAACCACATGAATTATAATCACCAGCGGCAACTTGTCTGTGGAAGTGAGCGCGAACGTTCTTCTTCTTCTTCTTATTATTATTATTCTTCTTCTTCTTCTACGCCGCAAAAACAACATTAACATACTCTGTCATTTCATAAAATTTACGAGTACGAGTATTAAGCGCAATTTTGCTGTCATACAAGCTCTTGCCACGTCAGCGCAGCTCTGATTGCCATGCTCCTCCATCGAGCCAAGCAAACTTGGAAATTTTCTTTTACTATAGTTTAGTTTTCGCAGCGTATGCAGGGCGTGTGTGTGTGTGTGAGGGGGAGTAAAGCCCATCTCATAAATTTTTCAACAACCAAACATTTATGAGTTTCCTTATCGTTTCGTTTTTATTTTGAGTAGTTTTTTCCCTTCTGCCTCTACTTCTTATTTTTTTTCTTCTTTATTTCGCAATTTTCTGCTGGCTTTCATGAATTTTTTACAAACTGACAATGACATTTCGATAGCAAAGTATTAATATTCGTCTACAATATTATGCGTTATCGTTGTCATATATCGCCTTCCTATATACTCAAGCGAATTATATACTGGCACATCCATCCTATCTACATCTAGCTATGTACGTAGTACACATTACCAGTACGTTACGTACGTTACGTATGCACATATTGTACGAGTAGTATGTTTGCAGAAACTGGCGCAGTCCCAGGGTGACAGTTGTCAATCGTCAACGTATAATGTGTCGGCGTTGGCGATGTTGAATGTTGAATACTGGCTGTTACCGCTGGTTTTGTTCTTGTTGTTGTTGTTGTTGTTGCTGTTGCTGTTGTTATTGCTATTATTACTGCCACAATCGTCAGTGTTGCTGTCGTCAGAGTCGTCGTTGTCGTCGTCGTCGTCATCATTATGAAATTCGTTATTGCATTGCGGTTCCCAAATGGATATTTGCTCCACTGTCTTCTTCCACCAATGTTGGTTGGCGCGCGGAGTGTTGGCGTATCGTAATGGTAATTGCTGTCAGTCAGTTATTTTATTGTTTGCTTTTATTTTTGTTTTGGTTTTTTTCTTTTTTTGGTTTATTACAAATTTCTCAACTTAACTTCGCATTTTTGTGTGTTTTGTTTATTCATTTATTTTTGTTTTTATTATGAGTCCACACACTCCTTAGTCGCCTATTCTGTGCTATTTATGTATGTACATATGTATGTACGTAATTTTGGTGCTCATCCAAATATTCAGTTCCATGCGTGTTCTGAGAATATTATAAAAACTTTTGTAATTTCGTCTATATCTTTAATCGCTTTTTAGTATGTATTATTTACACTTGTTTATCATTCCATGCTACTATTTTGTTTTCTTTAGTGAAATTGCGAAAGTTTCTTAAGCGCCCCATTCAATGCCACCAAGCAGTATGTATGTAAGTTCTAGCGTTGATTGCCGTAGCGTGGGCCACTGGCCCACGGTATTGTGAGTGAAGGCGGTCAAACGGCTAGACGATTGAGATCGCAATCTCCAGACTGTAGTTGTGAAGAAATTTGGAATATCAAAAATATCCAAAAGCCTGTGCACCACGTGTAAAATATGCACTGCGGAAAATAACGCAACAGTAGCTAAAAGTCATGGCGAAAAGAATACCAGAAAGTGGCGCAGATGGTGGTACCGTCAACTCTCTCTTGAAATTCTTGACAGAATCGACAATAACAGATTTTGTTTACGAATGAATCGTGTGTATTATTTCTAACATGTAGAAGCAGGTGTTTTCTCTCAGTTCTCTTCAACGGCAAAGCAGCTGTGACGTCACAGCTAACCACTAAGCCAATTGGATGGGCAGGCGCTAATTTGTTTATTATAAAATTTTAATTAATTTTTATTTCAGCTTCAAACTTTGCGCAAATTTTAATAATATTCAAAAAAATTCGTCAAACTTTTTAAAGCGAATTTTTATAAATATTTTGGGCATGCAACTTTTGAGGGCTTTCGGTTTTAATATAATAAATGGCATGCTTGAAATTACTCAAAAATAGAGATGATTTTGGATATTTTTTTTTAGACGTTGCTTGACGTTTTCTTCATAGAAAGACTGTTCGAAACTTTTTTGCGTGATTTCAAGGTATCTTAGACATTTTTTTTAAATAGGTAATTATTGATGTGTCCATCTCTAATAAGTTTTCAAACGGTCTAAGCTCAAAAGTTGCAGAATAAATGACAGTTTTTACAAAAAAAAAATCAAGAAAAAAATTTTGCAAAAATCAGCATTTTGTATAAAAAAAATTTGGAAATTTTATAGAACAATTGCTTTTTTCAAATTAATATTCCAAGAATTTTTTGGAAAGCCAAGTATTAAACAAAATTCCAAATCAGTTTATTTTTAGCAAAGTTGAGGACATTTAAAAAAATAGACATTATTTTTTCAAAAACAACAATAGCTCGAAAACGGCTGTAGAAAAAAGTCTAGAAAAGTTAGAGAGATCTCCTCTGCCAATTGATACTATAGCATAAAAAATTATTTAAAAAAATCAGAGATGGTGTCCGATTGGACGCAGAATGTCCCATATACTGCAGACCACTAAGCTAAATGTAGAGCGTTTTTGAAAGCTTGGCTAATATTGTGGGCCAAAATATTTCAAACTTCTATTTTTTTGAAGCTTAAGGTTTATTTTAAACACATTTCTTTTTTACTCTTTCCGAACAAATTTGCCTCACAAACTTTGAATAACAATAAGTACTCCCCCTTTGATGCAAATAAACAAAAATCTGCCGATGGTGTTGAAAACACTTCGCCCCCACCCCTTCCATAGCAAAGTTTATATTTCATAATCAATTCATAAATTCATTAATTTTTGAAAAACAAAAAAAAAAACAAATAGGGCTTTTACAGCCTAATGCGTTTAATCACTCAACAGTTCGCTGGTCTTAAAGCTTACGCCATGTTCAATAAACAAATTTTAAGGATATGCAAACAATATTGGGGGGGAAAAATAAAATAAACAGCAGCTGCCAAAATTTTTACCGAACGCATACCAACACAAATGCGCAGCGTTTTCGGCAATGTAATAGTAAATAAATAACAAATAAATATTACGCATACATCACATGATTAATTTACACATTTGGCCCAAAGCGTTGAATAGTAATTAACTTAAAAAGCTTTTGCAAAAGGGTCGTAGGCAAAATGCCGCTAAATGAATTATGTGTGTATGTAGTTTTAACCGGAGAATCAGTCACACAAGTAACTAAGTCATAGCGCCTTGCGTTAATGCGCGCCACCTTGTCTTAACCGCTGTGTGTGCCAAGCGGGGCCTACATACATGGATACAACACACAGACAAATATTCTTGAGATTTCCTTTGACTTCATTTTGTGAATATGTGTTAAATATTTCAATCTCCCTCCCTTCAGGCATAAAGTACATACATTTCATATAACAGAAAACGACAAATTTGAAAGAATATTTTCTTTTTTTTGTCATTTCTCATTTCTCATTTAAACACATTGTTGTTGTTTGTATTGCATGCAGAGCCAAGCTGCGTGAAACGCTAAACTTTTTGACTGTTGTTCGCTTATATCATAAATAATGCATTATCGACGACATCTCATATGCGCGCTTTGAGTGCAAAACGGTTACCTCTCCCGACTCCACTTTTCCAACGTCTTCTCATCTACCACGCTGTGCTGCTGGAAGACGCATGACTTCTTGAGTGTACGCTTAATCATTCCGTAGGGCATAGAAAAAACGCAACCCAATATAAATATACTCGTATTATTTTTTGTATTCGCTTACATCTCTATAGGAATTTTGCTCTTCTGAATTTTCAACTTAATACAAGGATTGTATAGGAAATTTGTGTCCCAAACCCAAAACCCAACTAATTTTTAAGCAACTAGCGTGTACTCGACTTGCCAACAAAAAAATAACCACAACAATCCGAACCAGTAAATCATTTCGTTTTTCCTACAGGGTTAGCCTGCCCACCTCTGCGTATGTTACGGCTGGTGTTGGTGGAGAATTTAGCTGAGGAGCAAGCGTGGCAGGCGTTGTAAAGGCCTGATGGCAGGCGGGAGTACGGAGTACTAATTTGCATAGCATAACAGCGTTATAGCAATAATAAATTACAAGACGAACAACTAAAACACAAGCAGCATACACAACAAAAACAAAAACAAAAACAAAAGCAATAACAAAAAACAACATAAAGTTATGGCAACAGTTTGATTTAGTAATTTATTTGTACGCCAAAATGAACTTTTGATTGATTAATTTTTTTTTTCTGTTTCCATTTTGACTGCTCATTTTTCCATCATTTGATTATTTTAGTACCACTCCTCTTCCATTCAATTATATTATGCATACGAAGTTATTATATTTGATGGCTTCATTATTGTAGTCGTTAAGGAGAAAGCGGTGATTTTCGAGTGCCAGAAATAAATTCATATTCACAATAAACCTTAAGCAAATGTGGAATTAAAGATGAAAGTGGAAAACAAAATAAAAGCTTAACGATATTTTGTAGTACTTTTTGCACACTTATTTTATTATGCTGAATTTTTCAAAACTCTCTTGTGTTGTGTATTGATTGAAATTATTTCAGCCATTGCATTTTAATTAAATTTCTTTGTAAAGTTCAACAGCAGGTAATTGGGGTTGCGGTAGCGCTCAACAAGTGTTTAGTATTAGCGGTGGAAATGGCGTATGTTTAAAAAGAGCAGGGGTAAATAAATTTTTTTTTGTAATATCGCACAAAAGATTTTGAAATTCTTAATATGCTAATCCTCATTTATACTTGTAAATTTTGAGTATATTTTATTCTCTTTTCAATTACATATTTTACGTAAATTGGTTTTATTTCATTCAATTTGATTTTATTTGTATTGTACCTATTGTATTGCATTTAATTAACTAATTATTATTATTTTTTTCTTAATTTTGTTGTTATTTATTGTATTTCATTTTTAACTAAAATTATTTTATTTAATTTTCAAAACAATTTTTTTCAACTTTTTATATTATTTTAATTTATTCTATACAATCTTATTTTCGATTACTTAATCTGCTTTTTTTAAAATTTATTTATTATTTTATTTTAATTGTGAAATTCTTAATATGCTAATACTCATTTACATTTGCAAATTTTGAGTATATTTTATTCTATTTTCAATTACATATTTTACGTAAATTGGTTTTATTTCATTCAATTTGATTTTATTTGTATTGTACCTATTGTATTGCATTTAATTAACTAATTATTATTTTTTTTTACTTCATAACTTAATTTGGTTTTTATTTATTGTATTTCATTTTTCACTTAAATTAAATTTAATTTAATTTTCAAAAAAAAAAATGTTCAACTTTTTATTTGATTTTAATTTATTCTATACAATCTTATTTTCTATTACTTAATCTGCTTTTTTTTAAATTTATTTAACTTTTTATTTTGTTTTATTTTATGCTAATTTTTTTTAGTATTGTTCATGGGTATTACGTTTAATTATTCATTTTATTTAATTGCATTATTATTTTTATTTTATATACTGCATTTTCTTTCATTTCATTACATAAAATATATATTTAAATTACCTTATTTTATTTATTTTATATTAATCTATATTACAAATAAAATGTTAGCAGATTAAAAAATATGAGATATTATTGGAATATGAGTAGTGTAAGTAAATTGTCAAGAATTGTAGGAAAACATTGATTTCAATTTATTCAACTTCCGTTTCTTTACTTAACAGTAGTAGAACTTATTGTGCTTTTCTAGTTAGATACATGATATAAAAATAAAGCCCCTTTAGTATACAAATTATTGATTAAAATTTACTCATCTCTGGCCAGCTTGGCGACAAGAAAATAGTTTACGTCTTAAGAGCCATTAGGCAGAAGAAAAACTTGGAGCCGAAAAAAAGTTTGCTTTCTTACTTATTTTTAGTATTATTTCAGATGTATGCGAAAAACTTGTAAATAAACTCTTTTGATAAAATAAAATATTCGTAAATTTAGCTTAGACTGAAAGCTTGCAAAATAAAATTTAAATAAATGCTTTTCATATGATCAATTCGAATATCAAATACGAAACTGATTCAGCGTTAAAAGACGCAAAGAACTCAACGGACAATAGCGCTGTTAATACAATATTGCGAAAATATTTTAAAGTATCTATTGAATGCAGCCGGAGGCAAGGATTATTTGCCCTATTGTGCAATGAAAAAAGTTTATAAAAAAAAATACAAACAACTACGCACATACATATGTACATAGAGGAGTGTGAGTAAACTGAGGATTATTATAGTAAAAGACTATAAAAATTTTTGATGGAATGTAAGATGTTGAAAATGTGTTATATCACAGGATCAAAGGACCAGTCAATCATTCGACAGCTATTGTTATTATTTTGCTGGTGTTTCATTGTTGTTGCATTTCACTAGAAATTCTTCGCATTTTAATGTATATTTTGCTTCCCGCTGATTTATCGAAATTGCTTTTGATTGAAGTTTTACTTACATAGTTTATAAGCTTATATTTTGATTCGATTCACTCGCAGCATTCATCAAAGTAATAGCATCAATAAAATAATATATTGATAAATTTATTTTACTAGAAATTAAAGCAAAAAAAAACAACATATAGCGTAGATATACATATATTTAGTTTGAGTAGATAGATGGCAAGCACGCAAACCTATGTAGATATGTAAATACGAACGCGTGTAGAAAATGAATGTGAATGGCTAAATATTCAGTGGAAAGGATGAAAATAAACTATGAATCATTTGATATAAACGATTTATTGTCCTTTTTATGATCATCGGATACATTTTAGCGATTTAATTTCGTTAATGGTTGACCTTGGATGAAAAGATAGCGCGCATACAGTGGCTCAAAGTGAAAGTCGTACGGCGATTTGTTGTTTAAATATGTAGGTACAATGTTTTTTTTCCAAAATTCCAAATTTCAAATTTTCTACAAAATTTACAAAAATTTTGGCAATTGAAAAAAAAATACAGTAAAATTTAAAAAATTTCAGTATCCATTTTTGTAGGAAATTTTATCTCAGTATCATAAAGTGCAAGTTTCAAGAGATTCGAAACTACCGTTGATTTTTGATAATTTTTTTGCTGATGTTTTTACTCAGTTTGTTTTTTTTTTTCAAATAACACGTAAACAATTTTTTTTATATGGAAGAATTTAAAAAATGTATCGAAAATCATCGTGACATTTTAGTCACTTGAAACGTGCACTTGATTATACTCAAATTGAATAATCGAAAAAATTTCATTCCTGCAAATTTTCTAAAAATTCAGATTAAAAATTTTAAAATTTTATTGGCATTGTTTTTCATTTGCGGAGATTTTTTGAATCTTGTACAAAGTTGGAAATTCGAACTCACAAAGTTTTTGCTACAGAATAAACTATATTTTTATACAAAATTAATTTTGAAAAAATTTGAAAAATTACTGTACGAGTTTCGCTTTGAGACAGTGTAAACAACAAACGTGTACTACGCGTACATAAAAATTACATAATGGCTAAAGTTTTGACAAATTGTTTGCAATTTTAAGTTTATGGCTGTATACAGTTATGTTTTTTTTTTTTATTTTCGCAATATTGTATTTCTTGATTGCTTAATATGACTAAGTGGAGCACGAGTATGCCTATTTGCTAAATACTAATTCGTTTAAATATTTACAGCTCAACAAACACGGCCGTTAATTTTACTTTTATAAGGGCTTAAAAAATACAAGTACACCCGCACTCCCCCGCCTATAGAGAACGTGCAATCTTTCAACATTTGCGCACTTAAAATCATATTTAACTAAAAGCCACATAATTTCTTGCTTCACCCTTTTTTGTTTAAATAATGTATGCATTTTGAATATACCGTAATTTTTCGACCTTTTACCATTAACGTTAATAACAACAATTCAAATTACAAATTTATGAACTCATAAAGTAACCCAGCGTCTCCCTCAAAACAAAAACAAAAAAAAAGGATTTTTTACCACTCACACAATCACACTAACTGTCGCTGTGCAAATAACTCAGGCAATAAATACCCAAGCATATTTGTGGCTGACATTTCGCTAAACTTTTAACATATTTTCGAGTCAAATTCTCATAATCAAAACCCCAACCATGACAAATTTGCAAGGAAAAAAAAACAGAAAAATAAAAATTTTGTTAGCCTTCGCTCCACTCACACAGCTGCTCCACAACGTTTATTTTCCCTTTCTGCCACCCACCATGCTACATAACTCATGAAAAACTGGGGGAAAAATGGAGGGAAGACAATTGCGCATACCCTTTTAACCTTCCGAGCGGGTTTCCTACAGCTCATTTTTTTCTTAATTTTCAAATAAACAAGTTTCTTGTCATATATTTACAAGTATTTTATGCGTTACTCATTCTCTGTCCGCCTGCTCTTTCTTCCTCCAACGCCTACATTTTTTCTCAAATATTTCCATTTATTTTCTGTTGGTATCTTCCTTCCTCTCATTTTGTTTGTTTTTTTTTTTGTTTTTGTCGGTTGTTTCATAGACTTTTCAATTTATACGCTTATGAACAAGCGCCAAAGTAAATACCAAGTCCTTAAATACAAAGGAAAAAAATTAAAAAACAAAAACTGAAATGATAATAGAAAAACGTTAAAATGCAAAAAATTGAAAATTGTTTACGCGTTTGTCACATTTTTCACCCAATTTTTACCCTCACAGCGCCTCCTTTGCCTTTCAAGTATAGATGTAATAATGAAAAAACCTACCATTTTGTTGAATATTCGTAAATAAACAAAAATTAAATATTGGACAAGCGCACACGCAAAGATATATCCCGAGTGATTTTTATCTACGCCCAACGCCACAGTCCCACAGTCAGCGCGTAGAAAGGTCATGATGCCCTTGCTTGCTGGTGGTACGTAGTTGCTTTGCTTTTTGAGCTTTGTTTTTTTTTTTTGTTTTGCTTAATTTTTGCTGTACTGTGCGTCGCTTATCTTTTTCGATTGTTCTGTTTATTATTACACTCGTTGCTTTTTATTGTTATTATTTTTGTTTTTGTATTGCAAGATTGTGACACTAATTCTTATGCTAACAAAATGAATGTACCTCCAACGTTGGGCCGAAGATGTAAGAAGAAGGTCCAACTTGGATTCTTCCAAACCAATATACTTAGTTTCTTTTTTGCTCTCACAGTTTAGCAAATATTCATTTCCGTTTTTTTTGTTTTTGTTTTAGTTATATGCGCGCAAAGCATTTGTATTGAAAATAAATAAAACCTAAAAACACCAGAACGAATTCGGTAAAAACTAAAAAAAACAACTAAACTAAACAAGCAGCAGGTCACGTAGTGATGGTAGGAAATGAACCGCTTCGGCCAGCAGTAGATTACTAACTGGATATATTATTTATTATTAATAAATATTGCTGTGGTTCGTACAAACAAACTACTTTTATTTATGTACATATGTACCACTTTTTTTAGCGTAGCAAATGTATAAAAAAAAAACGCTCCAAAATAGGGGAGGCAAAGGAAGCTGTCCCGTATCAGCCCACGACTATAAAAAACATGAAACCACAAAATAAAATAAAAACGAGAATCAAAAAGTTTCCATAATTTGGGTAACCACAAAATATAGCACTAAGGCATTATGCACGGCCATCAGTTCGAAATACCTCAGTTGAATTTGATATTAAATGCCTATACTTAGAAGGAGTCAGTGTTTATGGACACAAAATGGATAATTTAATTTAATTGTAGAATGCACTTTTCTCGATCGCCTCCTAAGTGCTGAATTTATTAAATTTGGAAGGGCTAAGAGAAGCTTAAACTCTGAACTGAAGGTTACAAAAAGGGAAGTTGGTGGTCTTAGTTGGGTTGAAAAAGTTAATGGGAAATCGAAAAATATTTAGAGGTTGCTCAAAGTTTGCCAGGTATTTTATATGGTATATAGCAATGTACATATGTATATAAAATTACTGAAAATCAATATTTTTTCATCGGGGTACTTCAAAGTGTAATTTTATTTTACAATAATTAATTTAACTATTTTTATGGCTATCCCAAAAACCAAAAGAAAAATGCAAAACAAAGTTAGTATTAAAAAATGTTTAATTAAGCCATTGGATATAATGCCAATTGAGAAATAATGGTTTTCATCAGATGCTATACTATAAAAATCACATGGCTAGCTTTGAACGCTTTTAGCGACTTTTAAATAATTTTTGATTTAAAAAATGCGCTTTTTCTGTTTCGATATAAAACAATCCTAAGGTGTGAGGGTTTTAATATTCCGACTTTACTTTTTCGCCATGAACTTTGGACCACCCTTAACAGTAGACAAAAATTAGCTATATGTCTACCAAATATAAAAGCCAATCTTGTTCTTCTAACTCAAATAGGAAAAACCTACAAATCAATGTATGGTATCTCTGATCAGCGAATGAATTTTGAGAAGTTCCTTCAAGCCATTTATTTTGATACTAGTAGTAAAAGCCCGTCTCAGGATGGGATCCAGCAATTTTTCATCCACGTAAAGAACGCATTGCAAAGCTTCTAAAACTGTTGCATTCTTATTATGCATACTTTCAGGCTGAATGCAATCGAATTGAGAGTTTCAGCGATATGTGGTGAGCAGCGGGACGCTTGGCTTTTATAGATTAGAATATTTCTTTCCACAAAATTCGAATTGGTAAGGTTGTAGCGCTTACCCCACTAAAGATGACTTAAGGCTGGAGAACTGTCAAATTCGAATGAGCTAAATTGCAAAACTACGCACTTTTAAGACAGAACTTGAAAAGTTTTAAAGAAAAGTGTTTGCAAGTTTCGTCCTAATGTAATAAGTTGAGAGGCTAGCAAGTTCCACATGGAGCCTAGAAATACGCCTAAAAATTTGTTAGCGATACCGCAATCCAAGCACTCGATCCCAAAAAATATAGGTTTCAAAGTATCGATTCAAAACTATCGGTACAGCAGAAGTATCGAAATTCGTGTCCCTAGACAACAGTGGAAGGAAAAAACTCCGACGAAAAATTTGCCTTAGTATTGGTTTTCACTGGAAGTATTTATGTTCGATACCTTAGTTCAAAAGTATCGAGTATAAATTTGTATTTACTCGTATCGTTTCATCCCTATAAAATGAAATACATAGATTGTCAATTACAAATGTCACCAATACATATGTACATATGTAGTATTTAGTAATTACAAACATTTTCACAAACGTATCACCTAATAAAGTCCAGCAGTAGTAGCAGGGTACTCGTATTTGAACTCTTACTCTCTATCAATTTACACCGCCAACCATAAAATTACGACAAAAAGTACGTTAAAAATCCACACAAAACAAAAAGGAAACAATGGAGTGGGTTCTAGTATGTTGGAATTACTATGCGAAGCACGAAATTAAATTTTTGTTTCTCTAAAATTGTGCTACAGTTTTCAGTTGATCTCTTCCCCAGCACATTCCATCACTTCATTCATTCCAATTTTACCTTTTTTTTTTAGATTTAGCGAGTAAATTCCATTCTGTTGAATTGTTCAAAGCATTTTATTTTCATTAGTTATTGCCAAAATGGCGCGCAAAGCATGTTTTATTTATTTAAGATTACATGTGTCACTGATGAGAGTGATTGATGTGCACGTATTCCGCATAGTGATGCCCTTAGAGTAAAATGGCACTACACTCCTATCGGTATTTGTATTTCTATGGACATGAAGCGTATCCTCCCTCCCGCATATGGTCTATTCGTATTTATTACATTCAATTGTTGGTGTGTGAACAGTTGTAACGGTTAAATGTGGTGTTGGTGTTGGTGTTAGTGTTGGTAATGATGTTCGATTTGTTGTGGCGAGATGTTGATGGCATGAGGCATAAGGCAACGCCTCTAATTTCTCTTTCAGCAAGGACTTTGTGTGCTTTGCCACCCATCTGAAATTTCAGTAACTACACAAGTATGTAGAAAAGTAAGCGCTAATATGTACATATAATCCCTCGGCGCTGTATTTGTAACTGTCTCATTTTACACTTAGTTAAGTTTAATGCTTTTCGTGAAAATCCAGCGCAAATCCATAGCATTTTCTGTTATATTTGATTCATTAAATGGACTTGATGAGGCCAATGCAGTTAGACAGAATAGAGATTGTCAAATGAAAAAAATATACATATATCAATATATCGATATTTTTAAACAAAGCTTTATTACAAACCAACAGTACTTGTAATTTCTTCTACATATATAAAAAGGCCCTGTTTGTCTATTGGTATGTAGTCTATAGACTCGAAAATTCATAGGATGTATTTGCGGTGGCGTCTATTGCGCATATTAAAGAAGTTCCGATAGGTGGCGCTAGCGTCGATAAATTTCTAGATTCGCATTAACAGTCCGATTTGATTGGAACTAAAAATACGTACTGAACCCATAAATTGGCTTACGCACTTGCCCAGCAAGTCGTTGGTTGTGAATTCGAATGCCGGTGGAGTCATGAAAGAAATCTGATGAGGAGATTTGGTGATCTCCGAAATAGCTATAATTTCTACCACTCCTAACTGTTGTTGTCTTTTTTCCAATATAGTTTTCCTTATACACTGGCCTTGAGCTCACAAATTAATATAATCGTTTTATAAATTTATTTATTTGGAAATTGGACCTTTGGATGGCGCTGGAGCCGGAATATCTCCAAAGCCTTTATTTACAGTCCGTATTATTACAGACTTTACATACAAAACTAACCGATAGGTGGCCCTGGATCCGAAATATCATAGTTCAATTTGATTACATAAATTTCAGAGAATGTGTTTGTAGGATGTAGCGAAATGCGCCGAGTCAGCTATTTCCCTTACAAATATTTTCATTCCACCATCAGCCAGTCGCTCTTTAATGAGCATAGGAGTATTTGGTAGGGAAGGGATTTCTCTTGGAACCACCTACACAACAATAGAGTCAGAAGAATTGCAGAACTTTTAGTACTTCCACTACTATAGTCTCGCTCTGTACGAGAAGAGACAACTAACTTTTCTTCGCGGGTCTAGCTTCGCTTAGCATTGCAATATTAACTGTATAAAATAGACTAAATAGTTTAATTTGAAGGAACAGTAAGAACGGAGTGATGTCAAAGTCTCGTCGCTATGGCATCGCATTGAGTCAACCAGCCCAAATTGTTTGCGTAAAGAACTCTTAGGAGAAATTCTATTACAATTTTATTCCAATGAAAACCAATGCTGTGGAGAATTTGATCAACAAGCCATTCAAGTATGATATCAACCTAGGCTAGGCCTTTGGAGTGCTTAAAATAAAATTCCTTTTAAACAACTGCAAATATTTTCGCCAACTCTATCACAAAGGCATTTAGCCTCTGAGCTTTCCCATTGAGCCTCAAGGTTTTCTATTGTTTATTGCGAGTTCTTTTTAGGTGCACACAAACACATAGCTTCTCCTATTCCCACGCAAAACTAACAGAACCTTTCCCCCGGCTAGTAGTATGCAACCCCCCTTCCTTCCCTCAGCCAGAGTTCTATGATTGGCGTCACTTTTCCGACCATATCGTGGTGAGCGCTGCTGGAGCAAACAAAACAGCAGACATTTTTGCAGAAAAACCACTACAGCAAAACATTAAGACAACACAACAATTATTAGAGGAAAACAACAAAAATTGCAAAATAAATATTGCAAGGTTGTTAAACAAAAAAGTTGTCTAGTGCTAACATCACGGAATGGAGTAACGCAAAGCGCAGAGCACAAAGTGGTATGAAAAAACCATATAGGCGTACCGAGCTAGCGTGGCCGGCAAAAGGACTTCACGCGAGGCGCTTCAAAATGAAGACAGCAAGTAACATTCGGTACACGAATTGCTTGGCAAACAATGTCCATTGCAAGCAAAACATAAAACATCAACAACAAACAACATCAGTATGACATGTGTAAATCCGGGCAGGCACGATACGGCCGCTTTTCATGCCCACAGCCAGTACGTCCAGTCGAACAACAGTTCTCACTCCTTTCCTACTACACTTAAACAGCAAACTCTTTAGCACTTAGACCAATCGTTGGAAAGTGCACGGAAGGACATGAATATTTGGATATCCAGCCTGATGTGCCACGTCATGTCGTTAGATTTTCTTTAGGTGGGTGAGTGAATGAGCGAAAAGGCGCGCGCGAAGAGTGCGCGCGGTTAGTTGGGCTAACTGGCGCATTTAGCCGCCTCAAACTGCTTGGTCTCATGTCACTCGCTACATATAAGTTGCTTGTCATTTTTCTGCTGAAATGAGCGTATAATCTGGCTAAGCGCAGCGGCAAGCGAGTTTAAATTACCACCCACACACACACACACACACACACGCACGCACGCACATGCCGGCGACAAATATTTAGCGCACAACTTAAATCCTCAGGGACACACAACGCGTCACTTTGTCCAACCAAAAAAGGAAGAACATGGAAGTTATGGAAGATAGAGCAACTAACTGCCGTTGAGATTAAGGCATCGCACACATGAGAAAAGTTGTTATTGCTGTGACGCTACTGGCGGCAGGATATGGAACGGGCAGTTTGTATTAAGATGAATAGTTGTCCGGTGAAATAAAAAAAACCAACAGAGCCATCAACATGAAGTGAGAAAAATACGCGAGTATGAGGTAATAGATGTAAGACTATGAAAAAATAAAAATGAAGAATCACATAAACAAAAACACAGGCAAACAAATGCTTAGAGTGGAAGGGATACACTGAGAAGTTTTAAATTTTTTAGGAGACAAATTTTTTTTTTTAATTTTAACTCAAAGGATATTTGTTTGCATTCGTCGTTTTGAAGAGGATGTGCTGACTACCGCCCTTTGTCTTACGAGTTATCGAGGTTTCTTTAATTTCTTAATCCTCCTATTGACTTTTTATATACGATTGAACTTCTATTTTAAATACAAAACTCCTCGAGAATTTCCTCTTTCCACATTCCCAATGGTTACCAATTTAAGCGTTTAGTGCCCTTACTAGAAATTTCTTACTTTTGAATTGAGCTGATAATTTTAAGTGTTTTGATATGAAATGAACATATTCTTCTATTTTTTAATTTGTAATATAAGGAATCTCACACAGCTCCTTTACAGTTCAAATCTTTTTCCAATACTCGCAATAATTTTCTTACATAAATTCCCATTAATTTTTTAGTTTTTTTTTGTACTGCAAAAATTTTTCAAAAATAAAAATCAAGGCGAATTCATACAATACATCACCCCATGAGCTGAATGCTTGTTCTTCTCTCCGAATTCGCTAGGTTGTTTTGTGTACACAAACAAAATACATAAGCAAACTGGGCGAATTCAGTTTTTGACATTTCACACGCAAAATTACACAAACAAAATACACAGCGGATTCGCTTTGTTTATCTTGCTATCACCTTCTATGGATACACCTTGACAAAAATTTTCCAGATCGTAATTTCCAACAAATTTACAAAAAATAAAATATTCAAGGCCGTAATTTCAAAAGAAAATTAAAAAATCAACCGCAGTTTTGAGCCATTTCAAATTCCACATTTTTAAACTAAAATTTAGAATCCGCATAGCCCGAAGCTTCTAATAATTCTAATAAAATGAATGATGAAAATTTGTTGAATTTTTATAATGAAAATTCTGATTTGTATGCTAAATAATAATACTAAATTTTTATAAAAAATTAACGAAAAAAAATTTTCCCGGAAAACGTTGCGATTATCAACATGTGATAGTTAAAATTTGCTATCATGATTTTTTCAAATATTACTCTATGATTTTTGCCTGTTTTTTTGGCAGTGTAGCGCCTAGGTGCACTACCCAGTTGACTTCTACTTTTGCCCTTTAGACCGTCGATCATTTGGTATGACCATTCATATTTTTCGTTCTGTCCTGCCGTAGGATGAAGGACTACGTCTTTCTATTTTTCAAACTGCAAGTCAACCAACCCAAGCACCACGGGCGACCTACAGCGCTGTTTACGACGAGTATAACACAAACAAACAAACAAACGCAATGCCGCCAAGTTAGCCAACGTAAGGCTAACAGCTTCTTGCGCAAATAAATAAATAGTACGAGAAGGAAGTGATGCGAAAAGTTGTAAGAATTTGTATGTTGTTTAAGGAATATTTTTTATGCTGTTTGAACTTTCAAAAGTGCCAGGGCATATAGACAGCACATCACAGCATAGCGCAACACAGCACAGCAGTGCACTGGGGCTTGGGCATAACGGAAAATGAATCACTTGATATCCTACACACACACACACACACACACACAAACAAATCTAGCGACCCACTTCAAGCAGCAAGAGCTTAAAAGTTGCAAGTTATGTGTAGCTGTGTGCGCGAATCTATGAATGTAGTTTTGAATAAAGTGAATAGAGTGCGCAGCAGACCCCTCGCCGGGATAGCGCAAAGTAAACGGAACATTGTGTTGTTGTTTTTTTTTTGGTTTTTGTTTTTTGAACAACAATCACTAACATATGCAGATCCCCAGTGGAGCTGTGTAGAATCAAGAAGCGAAACAGCAAACAAGCAACGCTGCCAACGTGTGAAGACAACTGCAAATAAAAACAAAAACAACAACGGCCGCAACGCAATGCAACGCAACGCAACTGAAGGCAGCAAAACAGCAAACCAGCAGCCAAGTCAACAAGCAGTGGCCGTGGTCATAGAATAATAACATGACTGAAAGTTGCTTTGGCGCTGGCAGGCGGAAAGACGCTGCTGTATGGCAGTAGATAGAGGGGGGGCGGGATCAGGAAAGAATTGATATGTAAGTTATGTATGCAGTGTAGGTATGTACGTATGTGTAGTGGTGCTCTTCTTCATTTTCTAGTTTGCCGCTGAGCGGTTGGCTGCTTGGGGTAGCACCGCAATTTAACCGCATCAGCGAAATTTTTTGGCTTAATTTCATATGCAGCAACAAACTGAACGGCACACAAGCAGCATAGTGGGAGCGACAGAAAGACATCAGCCCATAAACAAAATAAAGATGCATACACTACCACAGCTGGATATCGCCAGCGCCATTGTGGAGTGTGGGGTGTGGGGCGTGAGCCAACACTATCGCACAGCACTATCGTCTTAACCACAAACATCCGAAGGCAAACACACACAAACATACATACATACATACGTACTACATATGTATGTACATGTGATTGCTCAAACATTCGCGTAATCATTCATGCCCATATCGCACATCACCGCCACATCCCCATCATCCACATCATCCGCCTCAATCGCCTCATTCGCCTCATCCGCCATTGCTGCTTATCCAGCGATCCAACGAAAATTTATAGTTTCACGCTTTCAACATCATCAACTCGCCAGCTATGAATGTGTACAACAGAGCGTATGAGTGCTTTGGCACTCTCTAGTCCACATATTAGGGATGTTAGTCCCGTGAGCGCAGTCCATTTTAAATACCAAAAATCACCGGGATTTTCAACAATATTTTTGTTCATTTTTTCGACGATTTCCAACATTTTGATAAGAGTTTTTTAAAAATATTTCAGGTACGCTTTGTAGACTCGAGGTTGCCACAAACTGCCGTTGAATTTTACAATTTTACGGTAATTTTTTTTATGGGAAAAACGTAGGTATTGCAACATTGGAAAATTGTTAGTTAATAAAAAACTTTGTCGCAGTTTTCTAGGTCTGCAATTTTGGATTTTATGTTTCCTGTTGACCTAGAAAGAATAGCTTCGCAATAAAAATAATAAATATAACTAAACACTTTATAAAAATTATCAAAGTGAAAAATTTTAGGGTTATCCAATTTTGAGCGTGGCTCACCGTAAGCAATAATTTGTTAATAAATATATAGGGTCTTGCAATAGGGACGCACAAAAGTAGACCGATAGTGACAGCAAACGACGCCATATTTTTTCCCGCTCTTTTGACATTTCTCTTCGAAATCGAAATTATTAAATTTTACTACCGAAATTCGGAGTTAATGGCCTCAACTTTAAGAGCGCTACGTCCAATTTATGGTCGTCGTCATTTCTGGCTGAATGGCTTCGTCAATTAGCAAAATATGCGTTACTGGACAGGCACCAATCCACACGTACTCCATGAGTCAACATTGCACCCAGAAAAAATTACGGTTTGGTGCGGTTTATGGGCCGGCGGCGTCATTGGGCCGTACTGCTTCCGTGATGATAAAGGCCGGCATGTTACTGTGAATGGGAATGGCTGTCGCTCAATGATAACCGAATATTTTTGGCCCGAATTGGATGATATGGACTTGGACAATATGTGGTTCCAACAGGACGGCGCCACAAGCCACACAGCGAATGTCACAATCGATTTATTGAAAACCAAGTTCGGTGATGGTGTTATCTCACGAAATGGCCCAGTCAATTGGCCGCTACGGTCGTGCGATTTGGCGCCGTTAGACTATTTCCTGTGGCGCTACGTCAAGTCTATAGTCTATGCCAACAAGCCAGCGACGATTGATGAACTTCGCACGAATATCGAACGCGAAATTGCAGCAGTATCGGCCGATTTATGCTTGAAAACCGTCGAAAATTGGGCTCAGCGTCTGGACTTCTGCAAGCGTGCCCGTGGTGCCCATGCAAAAGAAATCGAGTTCCATACATAATGGCATCGAATGTACTTTCACAGGAATAAAGAATTTAATTCATAGCCCAAACCGTTTTTGTTTTATTTAAAAAAAACTTTTGTAGCGTTCCTATTGAAAACCCCTGTAAATATTTTGAGCGTTTTTGTTTTATTTTTAATATAAAATGTATGACTCTCAAAACCTACTACTTATCGCTTATTTCGCATAAATTGTACTTGCTTAAAAAATATTTGAACTTGTTTTAAACAAACAATGCAATTGTTGAATTTTTTAAGTTTGCCTCGAACGTTTTTCATCATACCTTAAGGTTTTTTTTATGAGATATGTATGTGTACGTCAAAGTATTACTAAATGCTAAAAATTTAACTATTGCCGTTGGTTTTGTTAAGTATGAAACAAATTTCACAATAAAAAAAATTATAAACCCGATATATTTGTTATTTATTTTATGGTAAGAGAGCTTTTTAAACATTGATGCAATTTTTCCGAGTTAACTTGTTGCAAAATATTGAATTTCTAAATACCGGGATTTCGGGATTGTAACAAGGTCATGCCGAAAATGCTGTGATCTTAAAAATCGAAATAAATATTGATGTAATTTTTTGAGTTAGGTTGTTACAAAGTAATGACTTTTTGAAAATGCCAGCAATAGTCCCGTAATCCGAGGATTGTAAGAACGAGATGCCGAAAATTCCGGGATCATAATAATCGAAAATCTTGATATCCCTAGCACACATGCCATTCATTGCCTATGAGTGTTCATATATCTAGCTGGCGCTGTGGTATCTTGCCGCAAATCACCCACTAAGCAGATGTAAATGAATTCTTTGCTGGATTTTCTTGGCCGCAGAATGCTCCACTGACTGAGGCGCGACTACCAGCATTTCCCATACCACATCCCTTCCCCTCCCTGCTAGCGCTATTCCCATATTTTCTGGTCCAACACTAACTAAAGCACAGTTAGTGCAACAACAACACCACCATGTTTTTATGTTATGATTTTCATCTCTTCATGAATTTTACATGCTTTAAAGGTGCAAACACACCTACACAGTTATGCATAAGATCTATGTATGCAAGTATGAGTACATACATATGGACATTTACAAAACCAAAAATATATGCATATGCACAAAGAAAGTTATATAATTATGTGTCTGCTCGCCTTGGCCAAACATGTGTTGCAATGAAAACACAAAACATAGTAAAAGTAAATACCTACCACCCACTCTCATCAAAACTCCATGTGGCGCTAACAATATGCATTCATATATGATAACTGTATGTATTAGAGTGTGTGTGTGTGTGAATTTGTATTGCATAAAAATGTGTAGTGTATAGCAAAAATATGAATAAGAACATAGAAATGCGAATAAGTAGCGAGACGAAATATTTATGTAATAAAAGATGCCGCAAGGCAGCTAAAGCAGTTGCTACTCAAGCGACGTGGATACACAACACACACACCACACACACACTCCCCACCCAAGGAGCAGCATGGTAAAATCTATAGAATAGTAGATAAATACTAGAATGTTGCATGTTGTACTAAATAAGTTGGACGAGCTGCTTTCAGATGATGTACGCTGCGGTGAAATGGTGGAATATGCCAAGTTATGGAATAAATAACGTGAATGGCAGGAGCAACAGCAAGTGTAATATTTTTCTATGCAATGCGCTGTGGAATAGTAAAAATATGTTTGCTAAGTTGGTTGTTTGAGTGCCCAGCAGCCACTTGCTAGTTTTTTTTTCTATTTTTTTCCTGAGCACCATAAAGGAGTGAAGTGTCTAAGCATGTGTTTTAAGTGCTACTACATCCTGGCGGCCCCAATAGGAATGCGGAATGTTTGGTTGCTAAAAAAAAACAATCACAAAATAGCGATTATACAATGATATAAAACATTTTTGTAGTAGTAGAAATTATTAAAAATAGTGGTAAATGGTAGTAAAAATAGTAGTAGAAATTAGTAAAAAAATAGTCGTAGAGAGTAGTTAAAATAGTAATACTAATTTCGTAGTAGAATTTGTAAAAATAGTGGTAGAAATTAGTAAAAAATAGTGGTAAAAAGTAGTAAAAATAGTAGTAGAAATTAGTAAAAATAGTCGTAGAGAGTAGTAAAAATAGTGGTAGAAGTTAGTAAAAGTAGTGGTAGAAATAAGTATTAGTAACTAATAGTAATAATAATTATTTAAAATAGTGGTAGAAATTAGTAGTAATAGTTCTACTAATTAGTAGTAGCATTAGTAAAAGTAGTGGTAGATATTAATAGAAATAGTGGTAGTAATTAGTAGTAGCATTAGTACAAATCGTGGTAGAAATTAGAAAAAATAGTGGTAAAAAGTAGTAAAAATAGCAGTAGAAATTAGTAAAAATAGTCGTAGAGAGTAGTAAAAATAGTGGTAGAAGTTAGTAAAAGTAGTGGTAGAAATAAGTATTAGTAACTAATAGTGATAATAATTATTTAAAATAGTGGTAGAAATTAGTAGAAATAGTGGTAGTAATTAGTAGTAGCATTAGTAAAAGTAGTGGTAGATATTAATAGAAATAGTGGTAGTAATTAGTAGTGGCATTAGTACAAATAGTGGTAGAAATTAGAAAAAATAGTGGTAGAAATGAGTAAAAGTAATGGTAGAAAAGCGATTTCGACGCGACGCCATGTAAAAAAACCACTGCCGCTAAAGAAGTTTTACTTCACAAATCTATTATTTCAACCGCTCTATATGTTTTAGTTCAATGGCATATCGTGCACATTGCTTTTTATGCTTCTATTGGAATAAATAGTAATACCACGTTGAGACCAAAACTTAATCTTGTAATTTTCGCAATTGCCGTAATTATCTCGCCAAATCAGTTGATTTGGCAAAATTTCGCCATACAAAAATGTGACTAGAAAATCTGGTATCGAGAAGATCAGCATTTAATCCTCTGCGCTACCACCTTTTGTGGATTAACTTCGATTTGAAATCACTTACAATTTGGTTTGAACATGGTATAAGGAAAAAATCAGCATGAAAGATAAATATTGCCAAATTCTGGCAAAGTATACATACTGCCCAAGGAAGGCTGATTGTCCCTGTTGCTTTTCACCACAGTCTTTGGTGAAATTTTTGCAGACTGCCGCTTGCTGAATACCGAAGTCATCTCAAGTCACAACAAATGTCTCTTATTTTTTTTTTCAAAATTTGTTCATCGTTCTTTTCCGAAACTTAGCTGCTTTATAGCTTCCATAGCGATTCCAATAAATATTGTGGCTTTAACCCTGCTGTTGGGTTAAGACCATTTGGTCCAATTTTTTTTTTGTTTTCTTTGTAACTTTGGAACATTGATATATACTGTCTAAATTTTTCAGCTCAGGTGGTCTTTTTATAAAACAATATTATGTGCGAAAATTTAATTCTCTGACTTAAAACTGGACTAAGATAAATTGAAAATTACGAAACGAATCTTAGGTTAAGGGACCATTTGGTCCATAGTATATTTTCTTTGATTTTCTTTACATTAATTTTCCAAAAATAAGTATTTATTAGTTTGTTCGGTATTTTTTGGCACTACATGATGAGCAAAAAAATGTTTTTCGGTTGGTTTTGCAAATAAACGCACTACAAATAGAGCATTTTACATCAGACTTAGACTTGCAGCAACTACAAATTCCTCGCTTTCGAGCTCCTGAACTAGAAGCATTTTTAGAGCAGGCCACTGGTGCTGGGTTTTACCAGAGTTGAGAAAATAATAAAATAATAATATTTAGCAAGTATTGAACCAAACTAAATATAAAGACTAAGATTAAATTGTTATTTTGTATGAAAACTGCAGTATGGACCAAATGGTCCTCTAACCTAAGATTCGTAAGTTTTTTTTAACCTAACAGCAGGGTTAATTTATATGACTCAAAAATATTGCAAGCAAGCGCATACTGACTAAATGGAGAGCATTTTGTTTATCAACATGCATTGATCTTTCATTGGCACGTCGTGCTATTTCCCCTCTTTATTTTCTCCTTTTTTTTTTTTTTGCCACTCATTCTGCCCCACTTAAGTTTCCTTTCCGCACGTAATCACTTTCCAGCTGGCCACTTGTATACTTGCCACATGTGGCAAATGTATGTATGCTTTCTGCTATCAGTTTGTTATTTGCTTGGTTTGATGCATATGCAATTTGATTTGCTGATTAGGCAATTTAACGATTCGGATTTTCTGATTTAAATCAGAACCATTGCAACTTATTTGTATACATTACTATGCAGTATCCCAATTTAGTATTTGGCTCTGAGCGAAATTTTTTCTAGTATAAAATGGTTAGAATGAATTGCTCAGAAATATGTACATATGTACATACATATCTAATATGAGTATTTATGGAGTTGATGATGCTGTGAGCTGGCATACAACATTTTTATTTCCATGAACTAAATCAGTATTCTATGGAATAATCTTATCAGATGTGCATTCGCAACATTTATGATGAGTATGGATACAGCCGCGGTCCGAGTAAAAGGGAGAAAAGTCAAAAATATACGAAATCTGCCATCTCATACTTTTCACATGTAAGCTAAGTAATCATGAAAACTAACAGGAAATATTTTACATTATTTCCTTTGCTTGAGCAAATGCTTCATTTATTTCTAGCAATTCCAATGTGGAGATCCTCCAAAGATGCCAATCGAAAACGCTACGATTAGTAGCTAACGCGCCATGGTACATTAAGAACATGCATTTACATAAAGATCTTGGCATAGCCAACGTAAAAGATGAAATTAAAATATATAGTGCCAGATATGTCAACAGATGAAACTATCATGCAAATACTCTCTCGCCATCAACTTATTAGACAACAGCGAAGACACTCGGCGGCTACAGAGGCTGCATCCATTAGACCTACCATTTAGGATATAGTTTTTAATTTTAATAATTGTTCATTATGTTAGTTACACCTTAACCTATATTTAAGGAACAAATTGCACTCTACGCATCAATGTTATTAATATATATTACAACAATTTACTTATTGTCTACCGGCAATAAAATGTAAATAAAATGTGTTAAAAAAAAAAACCAAATTAATTTCTAGCGAGCTGCAAAATGATTTATAAAACTTTAATATAAGAAAATTCCAACAACAATTTTTTTTTTATAAGCTCAGGGCTATTTTTTTAGAAAGTCATTATAAGAACGAAAACGTTAGATGGTATAGTGGCTATTTCGGAGATCACCACATCTCCTCAGCAGACTTATTCTTACAAAACTTCCCTGGGAATGGCTCAAGCTGTTTGAATTTAACTATTCATTTCTTATTTAGGTTTGCGAGCTGAGTTCGAATTTTAAAATGTACCAAATAAATAATTGTTAAATTTTATCATCCAATTATGTAAAATAAGGAATAAAACTGCATTTTAAAATGAGCTATGCAATGCCGGCAATACTTAGCATTGTAAACGTAGTAAACCTTGACCCGTCAGCCGTAAAATCCGCGCACCAGCAATGTGTAGATTGTATTGTAACTCATAATAAGTACTCCAACTGCACACACACACAGACGCACATATACAAGCAGCAGCAGCATTAAGTCAATATATTTTTAATGCATTTAAATATGTGCATTAGGGTGGATCACTTCGCTCGCGCAAAAAAATAACGGCACTGTTTTTTACATCAGGCTCATTAAGTTTACTACATTTGAAGACTTCTATCAAAATATTTCGTAAAATAAAATATTTTTTCAAAAAAAAATCAAAAACAATTTTCAACGAAAACGGCATAATGAGAATTTCAATTCTGTTCTAAAGCATTTCTTAAAGATTTCTTTAAGAATGACTAAAATAGCTCAGCCAAAACTTGACGGCTTATTTTCTTAACCTTTGTGGAAATAAACCCAGTCACGACCCAATTCTTTAATAAGTAAAAAAGAACTAAATTTTTTTATAAAAAATTCCTCTGTTGCAGATATTTTAAACACGGTCGAGCTCAAGTAAATCTAAATATTTTTGCAAAATATATTTTCGAGTAAGTCTTGGAACATACTAGATTTTACTGTTGGAAAACCCGCTATTTTTTTTTTTTTGATGCACCCTAATGCACATTTTTATTATTTTATGCGTTAAGCTACTAAAATGAAATACTTTCTCAGCACAGCTTTTCTTACTTCAATGGAGACGTATGTAGCTATTTTGCCAATACCATATAGTAAATCGAATAACATCCGCACTTTCATATTTGAAAAAAAGGAAAATTATCCAAAAAAGTGTAACAATTTGCAATTTTGACGAACAGCTGATTTGCCTTTATGCGGCACAAAGCAAAAACTAAAGTAAAGTTTAATAAAATGTAGTTCAAAAAATTACATTTTTTATGTCTATGCCGAGGTACGAAAAATATTCCTTATATATTAAAAAAGTCATTGGATTTTTTTCAAAACAAAACTCGAGTATTTCGATCTAATCCTCATGCCACATGCTATGCAAGTCTGATCTTATTTTTATTTAGAAAATTTTTTGTTTTAAATCATTGCAGAATTTGTAACATCCCCCCAAAGGAAACTTTAATTTGCTCATTCTCAATTTACCCACCTGCAAGTTTTTTGGGCACATGAACATCAAAACGTGAACAAGCTTTCAATATACATTTAATACATAATAATACAATAACATTTTCGAGGCGAATTTATAGAAGGTGATGGCATAAGAGCAGCTGATTTGATTTTTTTTATTCACCTACATGTGTTTTGTTTTTGCTTTTGCGTATGAGCTTTCAAAAGCCGTAAAAGCAAAAACAAAATGTATTTAAGTTTTGACAACTCTTACGCAGAAACAAAAACAAAATACATAGGAATTTTGTAGTTGTATTTATAACACCACCTTGTATGGATTCGCCTTGAACATTTTCTTCTCAAGCCTCAGCGTCCGTCTTTTTTTGCTACCCTCTTTTGTCTTATTGATTTCAAAGTAGCGTTTTAGTTTGGAGATTCGTTGCAATGTTTTAAATATTCCCTTTTTGCAAATATTTAGATTTTAGGATTTCCATTTTTGTAAACCAACTGTCCCAATTTGATTGCATTTTTCACTAGTTTGAAAATAGTGCAGCAATTACTTGCTCCATCCTGGCACTTCCATCACTCATTTTATTGCATCTTTAGCGTCGTCCACTTATTGCTCTCGCTTGCATCCCTATCACTGGCCCCCTGCCGTCGGCACTTAACGAGTCCATTGACCATTTTATGTCAATTGTTGTTAATTTTACAAAGTTTGTTTGCTTCAGAATTTTATTTAATTTTTTTCATTTTATTGTTTAAGTTTTCTGTTTTTGTTGCTTTTGGTTTTATTTTCCTTCAAAAGCCGCCTTCATGAATTTTATTGTCTTATTTATTGCTTGGTGTACTGTACGTGGGCAGTAAAGTAGAGTGCCCGCTGCTGTCCCATATGCATTCATATCTATGGATGTGTGTATGTGTGTGTTTGTTTTTGTATATGTTTATTAATGTGTGCTTACTTTGTTATAACTTTTTTTATTTATTTATTTTCAAGTAAGCGAGTAAGTAAGTGGACGCTTTTCATTCGCTTCTGTGATTAGCTCAAGTGGCTGACAGTTAAATCAGTCAAGCATCGCGACATTTACAAATACAATACATAGGTACATAAAGTCTACATATATGTAAATACATATGTAGAGTTAATCAGTGACGTATTTACTTACTTTGTTGCGAGATAAAATGGTGAGTGAAATGAGTTTTGAGGAAGCTGAAAGGAGCTGAAATTGGAGGCGAAGGTGGAGGCGGAGGTGGAGCGGGAGGTTGAGGCAGTTAAATTCTGTTAGTGCACAATGTAAATAAACGCGTGAAGAAGTTTTAAAAATAAATGCTTACGGTATTTACTAACAAAATGTATGTATGTGTGTGCGTGTGCGTAAGTTATATTTACTATATAAGATAACTGCATTTATAAGTTCATCGTTAAAATTAAACAGTTTAGATTGAGTGGTCGCAGCGTTCAGATAAAACCAAATCGCATAATGTGCTCGGAATTTCTCTCAGCTCAGGCATTCGATCACCTATATAAAAATAGCAACTATTTATATACAAAAAAAAATATGCAATACTAAAAAAGCACAACACCTTTATCGTATCAGCGGTATTTACACTAAGGTTAATCGATTTTTTGTTTTTTATACCCCCCTTTTATAAATAAACTTCGTGGGGTACGTATCACGTACGCCCACATCATCGCTTGCTTGGCTGATTGTAATAATCGATATTTGGGGCAGCAAGTTGGAATAACTGATTAAACTGACCTAGGCCAACACAGCTATATTTTTAGTAGACTGTTGAACACAAAGAAAAAATCGTTTTTTTTTTTCAACTGTCCTGGAAAGTTTTCGAACATCGATAAATAACATTGGGTTTTGTATCTCAATGTCAAAATATTTCCTTTTTGCTGAAAATTTCACCGACGTTTAATTAGTATCATTAAAATAATGATTACACTGCGGAACAAAATTTTGCGGTCGGAGATTTTTAAGTCGATTTAGGGTAATTTGGGGGCGCTGATTACGAAAATAATATCAGTTTTGTCGAATTGGCTCTAGTTTTTCAGATAAAGACTTTAAAATATTTCACGAAAAACCCTAATTCAAAATACCAATATGGATTTAAATTATATTTTTATTGCGCGCCTGTATAAAAATAATAAAAAAATAAAAAAAATATATTCTTTTCATTAATTAATTTTAAAAAAATTACAAAAAACTTTTTTGTAGGACCTCCTATGATGTCGCTGCTCAGGACAATCCCGTATTTAACTCCAGCAGTAGTCTGCCCTCATGTGGTCGTCCCAGCGACCTTGGTATCTTTCTTACAATATTTTTATGTCCTGGTGGAACCGTTCACCTTGTTCCTCACTGTAATCGCCTAGGTTGTCCGGGAATTTGTTCAAATGACTAGGTAAATAATGTAATTTATTGCTCATTTTAGCTCCTAGTTTGCGAAAATTGAGCAGCATATCAGCAACTAGTTTTGTATAGTCTGGTGAGTTATGATTTCCCAAAAAATTTTTGACTACATTAACAAGGCTTGGCTAGGCTTCAGATTCAATTTGTGACATATGGTTTTAAGAATTCAATGTCTTTCAGAAGCGTACGAATTTGAGGACCATCGAAGACTGCTGCTTTTAATTTTTCCATACTAAGGATTGGACATTTTTTGCACACATATTCGAAACAGTCACCTGTATTATCAAGAGCTCTGATGAACTGTTTCATTAGCCCGAGCTTGATGTGAAGTGGTGGAAGAATGATTTTTTCTCGGCTTATCAGTTGGTCATGAACCACATTTGCTGTTCCTACCTCCATATTTTCTCTCACCGGCCAGTCCTTTCTAATCCAATGTTCATTTCTTGCACGACGGTCCCATAAGCACATAAAACAGGGGTATTTAGTATAGTATAAATTGTCGAATTGCATTTACAAATCACGCGGTCGATAACGTGCAGCGGCTGGCAGGGACTTTTAGAGTTTTCAGGTATTTAGGCGAAGTCGTCGAATTAATGTTTAGTTGTATTAACTCACCCGACTTAACCGGTTGCCCTTGCTCTCTTGCAAGGGAAATAAAATATTTCAACCAATGAACTACTTGCTTTAATAATTTATATAACAAAACTTATTGAGGAGTAATTAAATTAATACAACTGGAACTGGGTCATATAATTTTTTTTCATTAATTTCTTAAGTTTCGTTTATCTCAAGAACTAAAGCCAATCCAAAAAAAGTAAAAACACAGTTCGTAAGCCTGCTACTAATGTTAATAAAAACTATTAACAAAATCATGACCGCAGTTTTTTTTTTTAAATTTTTGTTCCGCAGTGTTATTTTTAAATTTTCAATGAAAAAATCAAAAGCTTCCAAATACTGGAGAAGAGTTCTGAGTAGATATAGATATATTTTTCTAAGCCTTGTATAAATCTGTTACAATTTAACAACTTTTGAGCAATATCTGATAATTAAATACTTTTAGATTTTTATTAATCGCTCATAAAAAATAATCATAAATCGAGTTGCGTATATTTTTCTGATCCAAAATAAAACTCGCTTTTGGAGTGTTATTTTTTGGTCTAATAAATATCAAACAGTTATTAGAAATGCGATGTGGCAGTTTGAGTTTTTCTTTCTAGCATAAAAAAAAAAAAAACAAAACTCAAAAATATGTTTTTCTTTCTGAGTAATAAAATAACGCTCAAGAAATGAGTATTACCCGCGGCCAAAAAAAATTATCTCAAAAAATAATGATTACTTTTGATGAGCAAAATTAAACTCTAAAAATTGTTTGTATTATTTTGTGAAAAAAATTTTGATTATTTTTGTGCACAAATAAACTCTTTAAAAATTATTCATTTCAAACAAAAAATAGTAATTCATAAAAAAATCATTATTTCTGAGCGAAAAAACAACACTCGAATAACGAGTTTGATTTTTGTTCAAAAAATTATAAGATAATGCAAAAATTTTATTTCTGAGCAAAAAATTAAATTGGAAACTGTTTGATTACTATTGATTGCAAAGTTCAATATCTTAAAATATTGATTACATATCATTTTTTTTTTTGTATATATAACTCATAATGATTACGGGACCCTGAATCTAAGTAAACGAAAAATATTTCAATTTAAATTTTAATACAATTCGGGCGAATTTGAACGCATCGCTATCCAAATCCTAAGAGTGCTCTTCCTTGAACTTCGTCTACATGCTGTTTGTTGCTCATGTATTTCCTCAATTAGTAATTTTTTTTTATAAAATTGAACGTTCATTTAATTTTGCTCTTTGTTAAGTTTTTTTTTTACAACCTATTTTCGTCGTTCGTAAATGTTCACAAGTTTAATTGATTAAAATAGTTTTTTATGCGATTTAAATTAAATTTAATTTGCTATGCCTTAGTTTATGCGGCATGCGGCTACAGCTCATCAATTCGACAGTTCAATTGAATGCATGACAATAACGCATGGTAAATGGTAAAAGTATGCATAGTTATTTTATTTGTAGGTACCCTGCAGGAAATTTCACTACACGCATTATTTGTTCAATATAGAAGGTTGGTGAAATTTTCTGTGCATCTATCGAAGGCAGTGAAATTTTTCCATGATGGATTGAGTAGCTTAATAACCAAAACGAGTGGAAGGCCTACAAAACTGGTGCAATACTAATTCGTAATTGCCTTATTGGTAGTCACTACGCTGTTCAAAACAAAAAAGTCCTATTTTAACTACGAGAACTGTCTTCACAACTGCCATCTGGTTGAGTTTTGGCATACTACGTAGTTACATCACCACCACCGTTTCTCGAACAGAAACTCTCGTCCGATTTCACCATACTAGGAAACGAAACGCCATACAACTTTTTTATAATCTACGTTCTTTGATATCATCTTGGAGCCTGTGCCAAACGGTAGCGAAGTACATTGGAATCGAAATTTTTGACAGTTGTGAGGTGAATATAATTTGGCGCCCTTATAGAGCTAATAAAAAAATTGACAAGCAATTGGAAAGAAAGAAGAAGACCGAATTTTCTTAATAATTAATAATTAATAAGAAAATAAAAATAAAAATAAAAATTAAATACAACATTAAATCACGGATTTGAACATCTTACCAAACAGCTTATCTGGAAAATTTGGCAAGCTTTATTGTAAAATTAAAAGGCCTATTTAATGCATTGCCTTTAATTCTAAAAGAATTGAAATTAGCAGAAGTAAGTATTTTTTTTTAAATTTGCTGCATTTTTGCTGTTATGAACTTTGTTTTCTTCTTCTCTGCAATAGCGCAACGGTCAAAACATTCCTGCAGTAAAAAGTTGCCAATTGGCACAGCGAAAAACGGAAATTTCCTTACCATAGTAAAAATATATCTCACCATAGAATTTTGCTACCGTTTGGCATTGGCCCTTGCCATTACATTACTTCACATTTTTCCTACAGGACTTGGTCTACACACTCACATACATCCATGGAAAATAAGTAGCAGTAGGTACACACTGACCTCACACTTTGATAGAACTTTTACAATAAAATTTTACGTAAAGTGACAATTTGCAATATACGAGAGCCTCCCAATTGGCTGATTGGCAATTATAGCCCTAACGACCGGCATAGCTTTTGGAGTGCTTGTGCACTTATGTATAGATATACATATGTATGTATGGGTGTGTGTTCAGATTCATGTAGGCCAACTCATAAGGCATAACATAACATAACATAACATACTAGATTGGAAAGAAAATACCTTAGCGGCTGTTAGGCCATTTTTATTTTTAGCGATTTTGAAACGTGTCGAAAGTGGCAGCTCAACGTTCTCTATATATGTATGTAAATATGTTTGTATATTTGTAGCATGTGCGTAAGCAAGTTTTCGCGTATTTATTAAACTTTACTTGACAAGGACGTTGCCGAAAATTTTCACTGCTTTCAACATTCCATTCTATCACTCGCCCCTTTAATATTTTATTTGCTTTGTTTGTTTATTGTGTTTTTTTAATTTTTTATTGTTTTTTCTTTTTTGTTTTCCTTATCAGTTGTGCTCTTTCCGTATTTTTTTTTTATTTGTATTTTTTATGATTTATTTATATGCTGTTTGCTTGGTTTAATTCGAGTAGTCGTATAAAATTTAGCATGGAATTTTGGCGCAGTGCAAGCGCGCACACACACACACACACACACACGCACGCACACACGCAGACAAGCTCGCACACATGTGGAAGTAAATACACTTAAATAAATAATAATAGTAAATTCACTAATTGATAAGGTCGTTGTGGCGGCAGTAGAAAAAATACACAAATAGCACACAAAAGAAAAAAGCCAGAGCCCAATTTGCATAAACATACTATTTTACGATTTCAACTAAGTGAATTTAGTTGTTGAACTCTTTGCCATTTCTATTTGCTATATTCTTTTTTTTCATTTTTTTGCCCACTTTGTTCCTATGTTTTTTTTCTACTCATTTTGTTGTTTCCATTCAGCATTGGTTGATGTTGTTTTTTCTGTTGTTTTTTTTTTTGTTTTTTTTTTTTGTTTAATTTGTTATCAACTAAATTTATGCAAATAGAATAAAAGCGTTTTCGGTTCACGGCACGACGCCACAGCCATACCACTGGCTAAAGTCCATTAATTTCGTTCGCTGATATAACAAAACGATATTGCATTGGACGTTGATTGAATAAATAATTTCCAAATATGATAATTGATTTGATTTGCTTATGGCTTTTAGGATTACTGCAGCGACAGCGGTCGCGGGAAAAAAATTGATTCAGTCTGTCACAAAAATTTTAGATAAAATAAATGCATAGAAAGAAATTAATATAAACTCTTGAAATGAAAATTACTATTTGTATTTGTATTCATGGAAAGAATACCTCACGAAAGGTATGGTAATTTTGTTCAAATAAATTTTATCGATTTTTTTTTTTTTAATTTGAAGTAAGAAAGCCTTATGAATAATAATAATAATAATAACTTCGCGCTTGCGTTGTTAAAGGCGGAACTTCTTCTACAATTTATACCACAATTGAGGAGGATGACTTTTCGGAAAAGTTTTCTTCATTTATGGTAGAATACACTTGGCGGTTAGCCATTACTCGTATCTGGCGAGGGGCGATCGTTATGAGCAAAAAAAGCTACGCAATAAATTGTTTGATGTAGCAAACCCAGTCAAAATTTGAACCCGTGACACACTCGGCTATGGCGACCGTTTGAAACAACAATTGGGGAGAGATGAAAAATTCTAGACAAGGTATTAGCGTGAAAGCTTCATATTATAGAAATCTAGTAGATTATGGAGGGTTAGCCTTTACTGAAATCTCTTTTAATTTCAAAAATGCTTTCCGAAATTTATTTAGCCAATTTCATTTCTTCGAGAACAATAGCAATAAATTCGATAAGAGCCCCCACAACGATTATTGCAGCATGTATTAAATATATTGCCAATGGACCACAAAAGTTTATCAAACTCTTTAAAAAGTTTTACAGGGTGATGCTTATGTTGATGTTTTAACCATCTTTCATTCTGACACTGACGCTCATTCTTCCCAAAAATCTTGACAGAAAGTCAGAGTAATATCTCTGCGGAAATAATATAAATGAAATGAATCTTGCTCGAAACAGCAAATTTTCTGACGAAGCGCATTTTCAACTCGGCGACAATGGCAACTGCCGCACCTGGACATCGAAAACCCTTCACGCGATTGTCGAGAAGCCAACGCATCGATAGAGTGTGAGAGTTTGCTATGGCTTTCAATATGCTGCTGGAAACGACATTTCGGTCAATGGAGAGCAACGATTATTTTTTTGTCGAAAAATGAGGACATTCGTGAGTTTGGATATTCGTGAGATAGAACTGGAAACAATCACCAAGGTCTTGTTCAGCTACTTAAATGAAATTGTGTTCCATAAATAATGAAAATATTTGCCCTTTTGTAGTGAACTAGAGAACTAACGAACTTGTCTTCGGCTTCGGCCATGTTCGACCATCAAAGTTCGGTTCGGCTTTGACCAAAAAAGCCAAGCTTCGACCAAAAAAGCCAAACTTTATACAATATAATAATTGATGTGATTTTCAGAAATAATTTTGAAAGAAATTATACATTACTGACTATCCGGTGCCAAAATGTTGTGACATTTTTGAATACTTTTTGAAGCACATATGTATGTTCTGCTGAAAAATATCTATCTGAACTGAAATTGATGTTACTTAAACTATTGGACATTTTTAATACCACTAATAAAAACCTACACTTAAAAAAAACGGTTCATTATTTTATACATTGAGAATGCTCGGTTCGGTCCGGTTCGGCTTGAAAATCGAAAATTGTTCGAATTTTTAAAAAGAATCAACTCCTATTTATAGACCACCCTGTACATTAAAATGCGAAATCCGAAAACTTTCCACTGTTCAAATTCATTTTACTCCGCATGTGCGCCAATTTTTTTCTTTTTTATAAAACAATGTCTTTTATTTCTATTTCACAAAAAAATTACCCACTTTGTATGCAAGAAAAAAGAAACAAAAAAAAATAAAACTTGACGGCATTAAATTACGAAACAAAAACATTTGACTCTGCACTGTGCCCGCATCTCAATCAATGCAGTCGAGCGCGTGTGGATCAGGCCAGGCCAGGCCAGTATTCTATTTATCACTCAACGGCTGGTCTGTATCAGAATATCATAGAATATCAGAGCTTAAATAGTCGCACAAACAATGAAAATTTCAGTTTTGTTTTTGTTTTTTTTTTTTTTTGTATACATATTGTGCTCGATATGTACTTAAAAATATTGTACATATCTACATCCATTTACTATGCCAATATTTTTATATATTTGTATTTGTATTAGCGTTGCTTGAAACTTGAGCCTCACAGTGACAGCTTTCAGATCTACAAAGACTGATCTGCTATCATGTGATTGACGTGTATCTCTGTACTTATGTAGATAAATATAGCAATGCATAGGTTTAAAAAAAAAAAAACGAGAACAAAAATATGCAGTGAAAAATTAAGCAGAAATAAAAGAAAAAAAAATTGCCATACAATTTAAAACTTTATAATTCGAAGTTAAAAAGAAAATTTCAGTATGCACTTTTACAGCCCATTTAATGCTAGTGCAGTAAAGTGCATGTTGATTTTTGAAAAAAAATTTTAATGAAGATCTTGCGTGGTTTTTTCCATATAAAAAAATCCTAACATGCGTTATATGAACGAATTGACTGATGTGTGTCAAGAAAAAAAATTGCCAAAAATCAACGGTGATTTGTAGCTTCTTAAAACTTGCACTTTTTATACTAAAATTAAATGGGCTATAAAACTGCATTCGCAAATTTTTAAATCGTATGTAAAGTTTGTTGAATTTTTTTTCGCATTTGTGCAATGAACTATATTTATTGAAAAAAAAAATTAAAATTAAATTTAGAATAATAAATAAAAATAGTAGTTAGATTAAACAACAAAACTAAACCGTGATTTACAAACGTTAAGTCAACACAACATTTAAGAATCTAACAAACCTTTTTTCAAAGGCCTTTGATCTACGCAAAGTAATTTAACAAACAGAAAACCAAATTTTTTTGTATTAATAATAAAATAAGTAAATAAAAACAAGTGATCTAGTTTTTAGGCAATTATATTACTTAAATGCTTTCCAAACTAAATTTACCTCCACTTTGAATTTTCAATTTTACTGTAATAAATTCATATTTGATCCACTTATGTTATCGACCTTTGCTATCGCAAAAAAAAAATGCCAAACAAAAAAAAAACTATAATTAGCAAATAAATAGAAAAGCTAAAACTATTTAGAAAAACAATCGCTTATTACTTATTTTGTTGCCACAATGCGAAAAAGCCACAGCCACAGCTACAGCCACAGCAACAGATAGCAATGGCATCAAAAGCAAAAACAATTTAACGACGAACACATAACAACCTCAAACAGTTGAAAACTAGCAACAAACAACATCGCCAACAATTGTCTCGTTGATTTAATAAATTAACATTCATCGCTTTCGCTAATTGACTGGCAAGTCAAAGTGATGCGACACATTTTCAAATCAAACTAAAAACGTGAACATCTGGCAAACAAATGTAGTGGCATTTGAATACAGATTCAGTTACAAAGTCAAATGGTATGAATGCATGGATACCCTGTAGGAAAAATGATGACAATTGTCTCAAAAATTATGAACGTAGGTGTGCTTGTAGTTTTAAGTAGGCCAACGATATTTTAAAAAATATAAGCAATGCAATGCTAGAGAGGCGATTTTTTATACCGAAGTTTTAAAGTTCATTCTAACGTATTGTGCGCTGGTCTGGTGGTGCTTAGCTTGCAGAAGTTACGACGGTTAGCAGTCTATACCCAGCAAAAAATGCGCTGAGTCTAGGATGAGTCCGGGAGTAGCCGCAAGGGAGCATGCGACTAATACAATTTCTGATCTCTTTTTTTATGGAACGAACTGTTCGCTTTTGTTCGAGCATGTCCTATGAAGAGACTAATTAGTCGCCTTTTATACCGAACGGGTATAGAGTGCGATTGGTCCTTTTTAAGCCCTTCGGGACTAGTCCGTTTTTGATTCCAATGCGCATATAATGCACTTTGTCGCTTTTTATGCTTTAACTACCTTTTGTTCCCTTTAAAGATAAAACCCTTTTATTTGTATAATTTTTTTTATTATTCAGTTTTAAATTATTTATGTGTATATATTTTTTTTATTATCATAACTCAGAAATCAAATTCAATTTTTAAATAAAAATTAATTAAGAGATCACATTAAATCCATTTTCATATTTTTATCAATTAAACGCTGAAATAACATTACTTTAAAATCAGATTCATTCGTAAACAGTCGTACAGAAGGGAAGTTTCGAGTAGGTAACATCACTGCATAGAAATGCAAACAACCTTTCAAAACTACGAAAGAGATTTAAATTCTATAATTCTTGCGGAGGAGCGAAGGACTGAAAAACAAATAAACCAAATTGTACTGTATTCTTTTAAATAAGTAAACGGTTTTTTGTGAAAATTTCCCATCTCCAGTCGTATCCATAAGGGATGTGTCGAGACTAATTGATCTCCAATTATACCCGATTGAGACTAGTTGCGACTAATTAATGCCCAATTGTACCCGATAGAGACTAATCCCGGATTGCTCTCTTTAGAGATTAGTCGCAGAATTTTTTGCAGGGTATGTTACGGGGGCGCAGGATACACGTTTATTTGAAATTACTTAGTAGTAAAAGCCCTTTGCACGACGTCATCCAACCAATTTGTATCCATGTTGATTACAAAGATATCAAAACTGTTCCCTTTTTGGTATGCATACTTTCAGGCTGAATTCAATGGAATTCACAGTTTGAGCAATATGTGGTAAGTAGCAGGACGCTTGGCTTTTACATACATAGGTATATATTAGATACTCTGCAGCCAAGACCACTTAGGTCGCCTATCAGGCTGCGGATAACGGATAAGGGCTATGTCTTATTAAACCGGGTCGTAGTGGAAACGAAAGATGCGAATATCAGATCGCGCCGATCGACTTTAACCACATTTGTGTTCGCAGATGCCGAGGATCACTGCAATCTCTGCACTGAGGGGACGTACGAGTGTGCGAGAAAAGGAGTTGAGGCCAGACTGAGATTCTTGATCTCGCTTGTTGAGAAAATGGCCATAACAACTGTTAGCATCAGGTCATATGTGGATTAATGCCATTACTTTAGACAGCATTCAATGAGTGAAGAACTGGAGTGTGTGCAGATTTTTTAAACCGAACGTCAAGCTTCTCAGAGTAATACTGCCCATTGGCACTGCGATTTTATATTTGAAGATCTGGACTAATTAGGTACTGTCGCACTGGATGGTTGTTGGGATTTCCCAAAAGAACGGCATAGGTGGTTTAAGGACGTGTAAGGTTAGGCTGAGGAAATCCTCTTCTGGGCATCACAACGGCTCTTGTGGTCACTAAGTGAGCTCTATACAAAAGCAGCCCGTTCAACCTAACTTAACCTAATTCGCCCACTATCCCGATTAAAGTAACACACGATGGAGAAAATAGTGAATTTAATTAAATTTTACTCCATGAAGTGCATTAAGTTCAGGCCAAAATCCTACTGGGTGCTTACCATACTATATTGTACATATTAATAGTTGAGTAGATATGTTTGTGTGTAGACAAGTAGACTTGTGTAAACTATTGGTATTATTGTTGCATTGAGCTCAATTTTCGTGCATTTTTATCATTGTTAAGTATTTATCTACATGTACTATGTATGTACTTAACAGTTTACTTATACATTACAATAAAAAAAAATATTACTTTTTAAGTGCAACGTGACATGCGAGGCTGGATGGAGCTGTGGGAATTCAAATGCATGGATGTGTGAAATTATAGCATAAATGACTTTATAGTGAATTAATCGATATATGTCTTGGGTATTTTTTAAAAACTTTCTGCTAATATTTTCAAACAGTCTACCAATTCAGAACCCAATGTTTTTCTCAGCCTTTCCGTTAAACCGGCCTTTCTTATGTTCCGGTAGGCTTCAAATTTTTGTTAGATACTAATGTAATGTTGCATTTCATATGTAAAGCGCAGTAAACTAATAATGAAAATAACTTTATAGTTTTTTAAAATATTCCCACTTCTGCATTCGTTTGAGCTAATTTTCAAAGCATTTTTGGCACACAGAGGTGGACACCTCGAAAAACAAGCTGTTTAAAGGCTTGGGCAGCTTCTTTTTGATGTTCGGGAAAATAAATCAATGGGCGTGTGTCAAATCAGGGCTTTTAGGCGGATTATACATTAATTCGATCTGTTGAGTGTTCAAAAATACTGTAGTGAGCCGATATGGGAGAGCTCGCAGGATAGGATGATTCGTATTCGGCGGTTGGGTTACCTTAATTCTCCTAAAACTTCTGGCAAATCAAATTTTGCTGTGTACCATTGAGAATTTACTGTTTTATGTTTCTCTAGTACTGCAGTTGCGACATGATTGGATATCCTGAAAAAGCAGGCGCTCATCTGCTTTGAGGGGCTTCTTCAGCGAATAGCTTTTGTTTGAATAAACTCGTCTTAGGTTACCCATACTCTCGCTTGTTGTTCTTGTTTCCAGCTAATATGTATCAATTCAAAATTCGTCACATATTAAGATGCATATGTATATCGATATATTTTTCATTTGTCCATTCCTTTTAAAATTAAAAACCTGCCTCACAGAAGGGCAGCATTGTTTTAGCGAAATATATGATGTGATTTATGAGCACTGTGGATAACTGGGTATAAAAAAAAATAATATCATTAATAATAATAATAAGACACATGAAAATGAAAACTTACAAAATGCTGAATTTTTGTATTTTTTCGCCAATTGTTCTAATATTTTAAATCGACTTCAATTACCTCATACCATGTGGTGCAAACCCGAATATAAAAAACAAAAATTAATTAGAAAAAAATTAAAAGCAACATCTTTTTTAATTAACAAAGTTTTTAAAACAAACAATCACTTACCTGACAATACAATCGCTACTGAATTTGTGTTAATAATGTGAAATCGTTAAACAATAAAAAATCATTTATTAAGCAGACGCAGCTTGTCGCGATAAACTCTAACATGTTGTTTTTGTTTTTAATATTTTTTTTCTGTTTTTGGTTATTTTTTTTTTTAATTTCTACGCTTGTCGTATTTTATTTATCAATATTTTAAAGTTCTTACACTCACAGACATACAACAGTTAGTTTTAATTATTTACGTATGTATGTATGTATGTACGTTTGTGTATCTAGATATTTTCCAATCAACTAAGAACATACGAGGTACATATATCTTGCGATCTTTATCAATAAGCGAAGTCAGACAAACCGACTCAGTTACACACAGACATATTTATGTATACTCCTAGACAGCCATACAGAAGACGTATATGTAGATATATACTTATCTAGTAACTATGTTGTTATTGTTATTTGTATTGAGTTTAAAATAAATGTCTTATCATTACCAATGCAAATTGATTAGATATTCAGCAATATTTATTATAGACACAAATTTACATTCATATAAACTTATTTATTTATGTATATTTATATATTTATACATTTGTATATATGTTTGTATGTATTTGTGATTGTTTACTTAAACTAAGATTTTGCATACGAGGGTTGCCTTTTACATTTTGCGCCGCCTTCGCAACACTACATGTGATTAGCTGTAATTAGATATTATTATCGTAAAGTTTGGTATTTTTTGGCATAAACTTGCATATAACGTTTTCACTTACGAGTTTTATTTGTGTTTATTTATAGTGAGTTTAAAAAGTCATATTGCCTACAAATGGAATTAACCCGTGAACATAACATTTTCGTGCGATGATTTACTACGATTTTCGACGTGGATTATCGAGACAGGAGTGCATCAATCAAATTACTTCTACTTTTGGTGTTGAATCACCACACTTAGCCACTGTGAAACGATGGTACAACGAGTTCCTACGTGGCCGCCAATCTTTGCAGGTCGAATTTCGTGAAGTTCTTCCAAAAACGGTGGTTGTGCCAGAAACAGTCGATGCTGTGCGTCAATTGATTATACAAGATCATCATGTGACATATCGCTAGATAGAGGCATTCTTGGCCATTAGTGGGATCAGCACACATTCAATATTGCATGAACATTTGGTCGTAAAGATGATTTGTTCTCGTTGGATACCGCAGAATTTGACAATTGCCCAAAAAGGACTCGTGTCGATTGGTGTAAAGAAATGTTGAAGAAATTTAGCCGCGGTGAATCAAAGCACGTCTATGACATCGTAACAGATGACGAATCTTGGATCTATGCATATGTGCCGGAAACAAAGCAGCAATCGACTGTATGGTTGTTCCAAGACGAGCCTAATCCAATAAAAATTGTTCGCGCAAGAAGCACCTCAAAGCAAATGGTCGCATGTTTTTTCGGAAAATCTGGTCATGTCGCAACTGTTCCACTAGATAAACTTAAAACGGTCAATTCTGAGTGGTATACAACCATTTGTTTGCCAAAAATTTTTGGAGAATTAAGGAAAACCAACCGCCGAAGACAAATCATTCTTCACCAAGACAATGCGAGCTTTCACGTATCGATTCACACAAGAGAGTTTTTGAGGACTCAAAAGATCGAATTGATGGGTCATCCGCCTTACAGCCCTGATTTTTATTACCGAACATCAAAAAAAAAAAAAAAATGCGAGGTCAACGTTTGTCAACGCCTGAAGGAGCTGCTGAAGCCTTCAAACAGCTCGTTTTAGAGGTATCCTCTTCTGAATGGCAAAAGTGCTTTGAAAATTGGTACAAGCGAATGCAGAAGTGTATTGACTTGGATGGAGAATATTTTGAAAAACAATAAAACTATTTTCCTTAATATTTGACTGTGTTTTCATTATTAGGCGCAAAATATAAATGGCAACCCTCGTATAGTGTGGCTGTGAATTATCATAAAATGTCAACATGAGAAATAAAAACTTTTTTTTTTTTTAGATGAATAATAAAGCGCATCAAATGTATAATTGGCCAATACAGGAAACGCTAAATGTTGATTATACCTGGCTTGTTTATTATAGTAGCCGATTAATTCTGTTGGATGGTGGGAGATTTCAAAATTGTCGAACACGCTAGAAATTGTGGGAACCAAACGCGTTGGCGACTAAATGAGGCGAAAATTGAAAAATTAGACACATTCGTAGATTGAATTAATTTCCATGATAATTGCTGCGTGTTAGAAATGTATGAGAAATAATAAAATACCTCTACGCTGCCTTCTTAAACCAAAATGATACCCTCAAAAAACATGTGGTCAAATTATTGATCTTCATTCAACTAACAATATTTACATATATTGTCAGAAGACTGTTCTTGAAAGAGCTGCACAATGGCAAATGGGATTTGTGTAGCCTCTTTCTCTTTCATATTGCCGCCAAATTCAGCATAAATATTGCCAGGTGTCATCAACCTCCCTTCTGTCTTCCCCATTCAAGCAAAGTCCAATAAGGCAGCTGCTCTGAGGCGAATTTCTTATTTTTTAGCTGGGCGAGATTATTCGCTCGCAAGTTCTTTCCTTCATTAAAAATTTGTGGGTCGTATAAAGACGGCCGCTTCTTTTATTTATTACGAGGTGGAATCATTGAAAACCAGACCTCCAAAAACAAACGTCAGTTTGTAACTTAAAACCGAGCTTTGCATATATAATCTCATCGTATCGATCCCGCCGGTACCAACATCAAGTGTTGTCTCGTCGGTAGATGGTTTGAGCGCTAAGCTGCACGTCCGTTACAGTCTAATGCAGTCCGTATGAAGTTACACCACCATCTGTATTTCATTTTGGCAGCTTCTAGACTTGTACCTCAGCAGTTCTGCCACTTTAGCACCTCATGCGGCTTATCTCTTACCAATGCCAGTTTGATTATCTGAGAATGTTGTATAACACTATTGAGACAGTCGGAATGGACGGGATCCTGAGTCGTCCGACTGCTAAACTTCGTGTTAGGCATACGCTCCCAAAAGAGCTGGTTTCAACGTCGCTCAGCCTAGGCGCTTGAAATGGATTGGATTTCACGCCGTGCTTACTACTTTTCGAAATTTCCTACTGGACTGTCACCAATTATAGCTTTTTGAAGGGAATGTGATTAGTCCCCGCTGCTTTGGCTTGGCCTTTCATGACAGTCTAACATTTTCACTGCTACCCAGCATGTTCTGCACGAATGATTCTGGTGTTAAATGTCCTCCACATGCACTGAGAAGCCTTCGGAGACTACATGGTTTACGTCTTCTATAGCATCCCATCCGCAGAGGTCGCATGTACATGGGATAACTTTCGTTTAAAGCACCCGTGTCCAGTTAAGAACTGGGTTAAGTAGAACCAATTCAGATCCGAGATGCAGCGGTACGCCCAGCAGCCTTTTGCTGAGTTGCCCCATTTTTGCTGTCAGTCTTGCACGCGGGCATCTCTTGCCGTGGAACATTCAAACTCGCCCTTAAAAAGCTTTTCCGCCTCGCCTTTAGATTACAAATGAAAGTATCACAAGGAATCGCGAAAACAAACGGTGCCTGAGATAACCAATAACTCAGTCAAAAAGACTGTGACGGATGAGGTTGCTTCGAAAGTAATATACCCGAGTATTTCTAGTAAAAACCACATACAATACTACAACCGGGTGTAAATGGATGGAACCACCCTTCTTGGCCAAATTCTTTTCCCGACGCTCTCTAGTATGTCGCTAAGAGCACAAGTAATCTATCTAATGAACATCCCATACATTTTGGCATTCGTCGATTCTCCTGACCTTTCTGCGCTAAAAAATAAAAAATTCAATAACTTAATTTCAAAGGATTTTAAATTGATTTTCGAATACTGAAATCCGATTTAAACGCATTTTTTTTTTAACCGCTCGAAACTCGATTTGCACAAATCACCCCAAGTCAAGTTTGGAAATTTGTTTACCATCACCGAACGCTTCATTAAGTCCCATCGCAGCTACTTGTCCAAGCAACAGTTACCTGTCATGCGTATGAGGCCAGTTTGTCCACTCGTACAGTGCCTGCATGAACTCTCATACTTACATATTGTAATGTATGTATGTATGTATTCAGTCATCTACACTTGTTTGGCTATCAACTGTGAATTCGCACCCGCATGACGCTGGAACGGCCGACCGGCCGGCACACACGATAGTGCCACAACGGCGGCAGCTACCCAGTTGGTTTCGGACATGGCATTGCCAAAGCGAATGCGAAACGAAAAGCGAAATCAGGCATAAATTTAATTAAATGCGATAAGGCGCGAATGCCAACGGACAGATGGACGATAGAAGGGTTCGGCTTCGTGGTGGAGATGCGGCCAGCAGTGAAGCAGTGCACTCGATGCCACTGGGCGGACAGCGGACAGCGGCACAAACAACTGGCGGGCCGACTAGCTAAATAAATGGCTGGCTAGCTGCCTCACTCGCAGCATCGGGCTGTTGGTTGGGTTCTTGTTTTTTTTTTCATTTTTGTTTTTTTTTTTTGGGAGGAGGAGAAGTGTGAACACTTGGACGCCAAATGCGGCCACTTCGAGCGCTATTAAGGGAATAGGGTGGTAGTGTGATGAGGGGCGGCAGAAGGTGAACGATTTCCACTAGCTGGCCGGCTGGCCGGCTGGCTGTGCTGAGTTTATTGGGGTGCTGCCGACGGCGATACACAACATGTGTACACAAACTACGGCATGGGGTACGCACACACACAAACACACACACACATACTCAATATATTTACGATTGTAAATAACACTACAACACTACATAGCTAGGTATATAAACATACATACATATGTACACTTTGGTTAGCTACAATAAGCCCCACTGCTAACTATTTGTGCGATTTGTTTTCATTTCAAGCTTTGCTATTGCTACTCGTGTTGTTGTGGTTGTTGTTGCGTAGAGAACAAGCGTGCAGCTTTATATTTGCATGAACTGAAGGTCTGACACAGCCACAGCCACTGACACCTCGGCCGCCAACCCAAAACCCCCCGCTCGCCACAATGCACTGGCCACCTTTTGCATGACTTTTGTTTTTTGCTTTGTTTTTAATTTTGTTTTTATAATTTTTCATTGTTTACAAAAGTCATTTCATTTCATTTTTCCTGCTGCTGCTGCAGTTTAAAACTTTTCAACATAAATAACATTTTTATTACTTTGCGTATTATATGTAGATTCATATGTATATACATACATAGGTGTGTGTGTGTGTGTGAGTGATTTTACAAAGTACAGCGCACAATTTTCAAATGATATTTTCGTTATTGAGAGCTCACCGAGAAGGTCACCGCTGGCTGATGTGGTCCAACCCTTTTTGCATAAATTTCGACACGCTTGTTGATACTGCGTTTTTAAATGCATCACCTATGCATACATGCATACAGTTGTGTGCAAAAAAACAAAATTGCCACGCGACATTTTTACCAAACCTGGTTATTCTTCGTCTGTTTGTTTAATTTCTGTTTTTTTTTTACGAAGAGACCATCTATCATAAAACAAGCACCGTCAAGATTTGTAGAAAACAACTCAACAAAATTTCATTAAACTCTAAACCTTTTTGTTTATAATTTTTATAAAAATTCTAAGTATTAAGTTTTATAGCTCATTAAATTTTAGTATTACAAAGTGCAAGTCTCAAATAGCTAAAAATTGTCGTGGATTTGTGATAATTTTTTTTTTACTGACGGTGTAACCTAGAATTTTTATAAAAATTCATGAACTTTTGCTGAATTTTCATATTTTTTCCAAAGAATTTGAAATATGGATTTATAGGGTGTTTATAATACATGTAATGAGATGGGCTTAAAAAAATAACAAATATAATACAATCAAAAGAAAATTAGCCAAAACTGGTCAACATGTCGTGTCCCTATTTCTTTCACATAACTGTTGACATATTATATGTACATATGTATGTGTTACGTGTTGTGTTTGTGTTTACATTGCAAAAGTAAATTAATTTTTATATGTATTATGTTTATTTGCATGGCATTCGAGATATTTGTGTTTATTACATAGTTAGTTATTATTAGTTTTCTAAATATTAATTATTTTTCGAGACAGCCATCATAAATATATGTAAAGTAGGTCTAGGCTTCCACGTAAAGAACAATAATAAAAAAATAAGCGGTTGCAATAAAAATTATATGCGGCAAAGTATTAGAAATTTAGTTGAATATCTATGTATGAAGTTTGTAATTTTTTGTTGTTGTAATTTTTAGCAACACTTCTATGACACGAATGACATTATGTTGACATTTTAGAATTGTGCTTTGTGCCATTTTCGCTGTTTCTAATGTAATTCACGATTTGTCGCGAAGAATGTTTTAATCAAAACAAGGCATCAGCCTGGCGACTAGGAGAACCTGCAAGCTATGTTTGGAAAGTTTTAGCAAACTCCAGGCTTTTCATGTTTTCTTTCAACGAGCGACGGCCGTTGTTCGAAGGATTAGTGCAACCAACCAGCTGTTAGAAATTAGCTTCTCCTTCACTAATCGGCACAGCAATCTCAGAGATGCTTTATATCCCAAGTATTTCTGTCAGCTTCGATTGCCTATTGCCTTATTTCATACCAAACTAGTAGAGCTCTTGCTAAAAATCGACTATCCGGCTATTCGATTTGTCGATTAGCCACTTTTTTTTTGATGTTAGATACGCGAATAGCAAATATCCGACTTACCGTTCAGTTCGACTAATGGCTCACCGTCGTCTAGTCTGAAAATCGACTAACCGAAATTAATCGAATAATAAAAGTTACTGACTATAAATTTTTTATAACTTTATTATAGGGTAAACGAGAAAGAACCCCCAATATTTATAGACAGATACCTGTTACTAGTCAAATAATTGAAAACCAACGGTTAGTCGACTAGTTGTTTATGGGCGATTAGTTGAAAATATCGAGAGAAACCGATAGGTCGCTTAGGTGAAGTCGACTATTTTTTTTTAAAGTTGTGCGCTCAGCGCTTTAGAATGAAACTTGTAAGGTCGCAGCATATTGACAAATTTTATAGAATTAAATTTTTTTGTATTCATTCATTATTTTTTGTATTTTTGTTACTTTCTCTTTAAAAAAAAAACCCCCCTTACTTTCAAACTCTGTTTATAATTAAAAAAAAAAAATTAAGTAAAATTTCATCAAAATTTCCAAATTTAAAAAAACAAATTTTTTAAGTTTTTTGAGGATACTTTGTTGCGCATTAAATCTCAACATAATAAAGAGCAAGGTTGAAAGTAGCTAGGAGTCATTTGATATTTCGTGTTTCTTCCATATCAAAATAAATTTTGGTAATTCGTTATATGGAAAGAAATGGAAAGAAATGCGAAAATGAATCCGAAAAAATTAACATAGACTAGAGTAGACTCTCCTAATGTATAAAATCTGATATAGTACATGTGATGTGCCATTTTTCAACTCTTGGTCAGTGTTGGCATAAGTGAAGATTTATCTCCAAAATGCGATTTTTTTTAGCTTTTCAAAAAATTTAAATTACAAAAAAATGCACTGGAAAATCTTCAATAAGACGATCTACAATAAAAAAAATTGCATATACATATGTACATACATATGTATGTCAAACGATTTTCCTTTTTAATTAATTTTTTATGATCTCAACCATAGGCATACACAAAAAAATATTAGAGGGAGTTTTAAGCTAATTCAATAAAAAAAGTCAATTTATGCCAAGAAAATATCACAGTTTTAAGTTTTTGAATCGGCTAATCATAATTAATAAAAGTAATAAAGTAACTACACAATTTTTCTAGTCAGTATATTCTACAACAAATATTTCAATTTATAGGCGCAAAAAAATTAGCACGCGTTATAATTTATTTTTTTTTTTTTAACTGCATTGTAGTGTAATGAAAAATTTAATTAAAGTATACGAAAATATTTAAAAGCAACGAAAACTTTCAGTATTTTTTTTTTTTATTTTTGAATAAAAACGTGAAATTAGATAAATATCGGTTTTTTCTTTAGAAAATAGGAAATGAAGATTTTTTGCTATGAAGTAGCTTTTTGTAACATTTGAATCATCGATTAAAGATTATAACAAATTAAGATTTTCAGACCACTGTATGGACAATTCGTTTAGTCTATTACAAGCAGATTTGTTCTGAATTTTATCAAGAAAATATCTACGATGCAAGAAACACATTTTTTTTTAATTTAAATTTTAGAGAGCAATAATGAGAAGTTTTACTTAGTCCCATAGACTCGATTATATAACAAAATAACGAAATCTCTTTACACATATGTAAATGTTTCCATTTTAATCGAATATTTTTCATATATTTGAAGTGGCACTTCAAATTTGGGGCATTAAAAAATTAATGTAATACAATTAACTGTTAAATTATCGAATGAGCATTTATTTTTACATTGTCATCATAGATGAAAAATTGGCGGATTTCTAACCTCCGTAGAATCTTCAATACTCGTTAATGTCAATTAACAGAGTTTTCTCATATTGCTTGTCTTTTAAATTTTTCATTTTAACTAAGAAACCTACGACGTATTCATATTTTATAAAGTTAAAGCTTTAAGGGTGAAAAAGTCACATAGTACTGCTGGAAATACGAAAATATAGCACCACTTAAATTCAGACAACCCAACCACTGTGCTAGCACGTCGACGTAGAATTGGAAATGAAAAGGAGGTGAAAATACACAGGTACACAAAAAGATATTAAAGGTCGGCAAAAACGATGTAACCGGCAAAATTGGCAGCAAGTGAGCGAAGAAAGCAACTCAAACCCCATACCGCATGGAAAAGGAGAAGAAGAGCACTTTGACATTTCAATAAAACTCATGCGGGCACAGGAAATAACCGGCAAAATGAGATTGCGCGAGGAATGGGGTTGGAAAATCCGGAGAAGTTACATAGAATAGAAAGAACGATGATGTTCTGCGAGAGTTTCACAAATATAAATGCGTTGTATGTACGTAAAGCGAAACAGCAGAGTGCAACTGAAAATGCTCTCTACTCACAGAGCAGCCGTTAAGGATGTGGAGCTGGGGAGTCAAAAATCAGCTGTAACTAAATACGTAAATACTCACAGAGTAATATAACTAACGAAATACGTATAGAATTTTTAGCAGCAGGCTGTGCATTACCTAACTCGCCATTTGAGTATTTTTTATGGGTGCGAGAAAATGGGGTTGAAAATGAGTGAATGAAATACTCAGTGTGGAAAACAGCTGAGTAGCAGGCGATAACAAATGGAAAACATGAAAAATATTTCGTTAGAAAAAGTCACGTAGCCCAGCATGTGGGGTGGAGGGGAAACAGAGACGGTCACACAGTACACGGTAGTTGGGCAAGTGAGTGAATCAGTGAATGAGTGAGACGAATGTGCAGGGAGCGTGAGTGCGGAAAGGTAGAGCTGCTTGCACATCTACACATAACTATTAACGAACCGGCTATTAAAGAGATACTGCGTTTGATGTTTGGGAAAAATCAATTAGTTGCAGACCAAGGTACATAGAACGAAAGCGATTGATTGAGAGTGGCAAAAATAAATAAGCAATTCGTATGAGGGTGGCTTATTTAAAGGTGAGTGGAAAAATCAATTTTTGTATACAGTTATTGCAATCAAGAGATTATCACAAGAATATTAAACAAAATGAGGCGTAAATCTAATAAAACTAAATTCTTTAAAAGTCTGCACGAAATTTAAAGAAAGTGATTTCAAGTCTAGGTTTATAAATTAAACTCTAAACTTTTCACATATGTAACTAACGATAGTTTAACTTGTTTTAGAAAAGAAGAGTATGAGATGAAGAGAAATGCATACAGTTTTCATTGAGCAAAATTTTATATTCATTCAAGAAGTGCTTTGCTCAATCGCTTACAGCTGTTTTATTTGCCTCAACCCGCTCTTTTCATTCCACCATTCTGGATTTCTAAGAGCAACATTTATGCTACTGCAATTCCCACTCAACTACAGGGCATATATTTTCTAAATAAAAACTACTTAAACCCACTTATCATAGCCATAGTCTCTTCGTTGTAGAAACGAAAAGTGCTATTACTCTTTTAATGAATCACAAAGTACTCACTGCAAATATACTCAAAAATTTCAAGATACTATATATGACTTTTTCACTGCTCTTTTACTTGCACATTCTTATTTCATATGCATATACTGATTTGGTTTCGCTCTTACACTCTATCGATTCTTTATCCACCCCAGCTGTTTTCTGACCATTCGTGAAAGCAATACAAAAACGCTCAAAACTATATAAAATATTCTACACAGCAAACCAGTACTCTTTAAAGCAAAAGTGCAGCTCAGTGCAGCCACATAGCAACTCATTCTCTCTTCTATGCTATAATTTTCAAATTTCTCGTTTCGCCTCAACTAGTTTGGCTTTCACACACTTCGTTGCGCTCACTTACTCAACACCCAATTTTTTGTGTTCGACTAACTTCTCAATTGAGTATCGCACAAATTACAAACTCGACGAGTGCGCAACTTCTACTCAATTTCTTGGCACATATGAACACAAACGCTAAGAATTTACGTTCACCCCCCCGAAAAACATCTGTGCGTGCGCAATCAGAGAAGTGAACAAAAAATCAGCTGATTGCTGCTATTCCCGAAACAGATGTTCCACACGTTCAGCTGTGCGAACAAGAGCATATCACTCCACTCGCTCACTCAATCACTCACTCACCACCATCAGCCGCTATTCAAGTGAGTGTGATGTGACGTTACGTTCAGCGCATGGCAAAGAACTAGCAGCTATGTATTATGGCATTTGCTTGTGGGGCACCTAGGCAAAAGGGAGACTTCTCACAAATACTCAACTCAATTAAAAGAACTCACTCAAACAATTTTATGAAAATATACACACACATGCACATAATGTACTATGTAGGTGCGTTGCATTGTGGTGTAATGTAAGCGGAGAGTAGGGATCTGTCAGATACAAATCGTTAGCCGGGTCGTTGTTGTTAGTTGGTTTGGTTGGTCGGTCGGCTGGTTGGTTGGGTTGGTTTGCCTTGCTTTTCGTTGATTTGCTTTGATGGGCCGTCTGTGCATGGAAAAATCGTTGATTGTAACGGCCTGGGTAGCCCTATAAATAGCAGCGCTTTGAGCCGGTCGGATCCAGTAGCTTCGTAACAACTCTGCTGGTTAAACGTAACGTGGAAATTGGTTTGTGAAGAACAAGAAGAGGAACATTTAAGAATTCAAATAACAACAGCACCACTACTGCGAACACAACGACGACGACGACAACGACGACAGTAAGGTCACCAAACCAACCATCACACAAACAACCAAAAATAGAAATGACAAAGGACCGCAGCACATAAAATTTTGAATAAATTTTTTTTTTTCTGAAATAGAGAAAAAAGTTTGAATGGAAAATATGTTAAATAAACATTGATGTTAATTTTTTGCAATAAGCCAGCAGCAATAAAAACAAAAAACAAAACATACTTGACAAATAAATCAAAACTCAATAACCACAGACATTCAAGCAAAACCAGCAACATTTTTCGAGCTTTCCAATTACTGCACTTATGCGAAGCACACACAATCAACCATACACCAAAAAAAAAAACAGCTGACACAACATGCCAGTTTTTGTTGATTGACTGCAAAATAAAAAACAATTTAATTGTGTAAAATTTTGTTGAGCAAAAAATTCCCAAAGACGCTAAAGAGCTGCAAATGTTATAATATTACAGAAATCAAACAAAAAACCGACTAATGATAAACTATACCACAACAACAGCAACAAACCACAATTAGCCCCTCAAAACTCTGCCAATTCGCAAAATCTCCATATTTCACTTGAAAATTTTTGAAATTCAGCAAAAACCATAAATTAAATTTTTACAGCAGAAAAATTCTTAAATTTGTTCTAAAGTCAGAAAATAGCATTACACGACGCAGAGAGCACAAGCGAAGAGTAACTCACTGAAAGCAGGAGAAAACCAGTTCAGGAAGCTACCGGACCAACAACAGCATTAAAAAAAAACCAAAAAACAAATAAAACCATTTTAATACGAACCAGCGAGCGCTCAGCAAACAGTAGAAACCTACCTACCGCCAACCCACAGCAATTTGAGTGATAACCAAATCGACTGCAAATAGGCAAACACTTAAAAAAGAGAAAGAGGCTCCACCACAACAAATTCCCATCTCCAGCCAGGCAGTGAGCGAATCCCCAACGAGCGCTTTTGAGCCAAACAGCCGTCAAAGCCAAGAAAACGCCTGCCAGAATATTGCCAGTGCCAATTGCCATCAGTAGCAGCTGAGAGAGCGTCGAGTAAGCAACGTCAGTGAATTTGGCTAACGACAATGAGACGAGGAGGAGTAAGCTCGCGCAAAGTGAACGGAAATTAACAAAGACGAGACGTGGCCACGACGCGCATCTAAAGCTACTTTGAAACCACCGGCAAATGTTGAGCAAGCAGATGCGAGTAAAAGAAAATGCGATAGCGATTGAAAGGCTGCTGAAGGGAAAAGAAGTTGGCATTTATTAAATAAATCCATACTTAGAAGAAAAAATTAGAAGAAAATAGTCGAGGCAGAGCTGAAAATTTGCCATTAAAACAATTTGTGGTCGCAGCCAAGTAGCCAAGTAGCCAAGTAGCCAGAAGCCGGAAAAAGTGCAACGTAATTTGCTGAAAACTACAAAGGAAACTCACAGACAAGATAAAAGTACTCAAAAGAGGCACAGCCCGAAAAGGAAACAGTGGCCAGTGGAAGAAACAGAAAGACGAAGTTAAAGTATACCCGAGAGACCGCAAAAGTACGTAGAACGTGAAAACAGCGAAAACAGCGAAAAAACACAAGAAATCAAGGCAAAGATAAAAAGCACAAACGGGCTTACAAAGCAGGGCGAAAAGCAGAAAAAACATCAAACAGCCGCAAGAAATCGACAACTGCGTAACCAGCAGAGCAAAAAACAAACAAAAGAAGAAAAGCAAATAAAACCAGTGCGAAAAAAGCTAAAAACCACAAATTTAAAGAAATAAAAAATAAAACAAGTGATATTTTAGTGCTGTGAATGAGTCAAAACGGAGTTGACGAAGACGAAGCCTACAAAGCAGAAAAAAGCAGCTGAAGGAAACTCCCACGGCCAGGAAGCCAGCCAGCTACACAAAAGCTAAAAACAAAAAACGCAAAGAGCGCAGAAAAATCAGGCAAAGCGAAAAAAAAGCTGTAGGCAGAGACAAACGCTGCTAAATTGAAAAAAAAATCGCTGCTGAAGTGAATCAAAGATTTCCACAAATCAGCTGTAAAATGTTGAGCGTTTGAGGAAATTAGAGATTTGTGAGGAAAAAATTCAATGGCAGCAAAGAGCTAAAAAAAAACAAAGATTCGAGCCACAGCAGGAGCCACAGCAGCTTTAAAAGGCGTAGTGAAATTTTGCTAAGCGTTAAGCGTAAAAATACACAATTTCAGGGAAACAAATCATTTCATTTAAAAAAAATAAAATAAATAAATAAAAAAGAGATAATCTATAAAACACAAAAATAACAAATAAAATTGAAAATAAAAACTGAGCAATTAAAAACTGTGGTGTGCAAAATATTATTAATGAAAAATTCAGAATTGATGCGGCGCACGGCAAAATGTAATTTTAATGTCTAACGAAGCGAAAACAAAAATAAATAGGACGCAGCGGTCGGTAGAAGAAATACACAACTACTCCTTTTTTAACGCCTTTTTAAAAAGCAAAATAAAAAAAACAACCAACAAATAACAACCAAACAACCAACAAATTACAAAGTACTAAAAATATAATTAATACAAAATTTTAATATAATAAAAAACAAAACACGAAAAACAAATTAAATTAGAATAACAAATTTGGTAGCGCAAGTAGCGAAGTGGCGGCGACAAAGCAAAGACAATTTCAAATTGAACTTAGTTGTTATTTTCAAATTTCGTTTTTGTTAAATAAGAAGTAATTACTAAACTACTACTAATAGACACAACAAATTCATTGATATTTAATAATTGTTAATAAAAAAAATAAAAAATAAAATTATAACTCAGTAAGACTACAAAGCAACCCAGTTTCAGAAACGCACTCAAACGAAAATGTGCCGTAAAACAAATGACAGCGAGTCCAGCGCGACAGTCGAATATTTGTAGCTAGAGTAGTAGCATAGCAATTTTGTGCCGTTTTGTGTTACGTTTTTCCCAACTGTGTGTTTAGTTTTAATTAAAAAAAACAAAAAAAAAACAATTTTTGTGATTCAAGTGCATTTCTAAGCGTAATTTAATTGAAACCCAAATCGTACTACGTTTAATATATGTAAATCTAAACCACACAAAAAAAAAAACAAAAAATCAAAAATCATCAATACACTCTACGCATCCTAACCACAGACGTTTGCCGTTCAAATAAAAAAAAATAATAATTAGTTTATCTCCGTTCGGTCGCTGCAGGTGACTGCAGCGCTAACAATATTAAAATTGGCAACACTACAACAACACGCAACAACAACCACAACAGATCTACAGCAGCTACCACTGCAAGTGCAAACGTCGCCGCAGCAATTGGAGCAGCAGCAGCTGGGACCACAATCATCAACAATCAGCACAGAAGCACACAGGCCACCATCAGCGCCAGCAGCACCACACCCACCACGAGCATTAAGAATCTATTTGCGCTTGTTAGCACCGCAACCGCTGTTAGTGCGGCCGTCGATATACCGGCCAGTCCGGTTACGGAAACAGCCGTCGAAGCGACCACAGTCGATCAGGTGTCGAGACATTTGGACGAAGCGGCTGCAACCAAACGCCAGCGGGAATCTAGGCAGCAGCAGCGGCGGCGTCACAACAGCAACAGCGAAAGGGTACGGAGACGTATTGCGGCGACACAACAGCAGGGAGCGTACGCAGCGGCAGCGGCAGCGGCAGCGGGAGCGCTGTTGCGTACTGGGCAACAACGGTCAAAAGTTACTAAACGGCCGCAGGCTAAAGACGCGCCTGAAAGTGAAGTCGAAAACGAAGTGGAAACAGAAAGGCGGAGTGCAGGAGAAGGGGGTGGCTGTATTGGCAGTGCCAATAGTGACATTGACGACGACAGCGAGGCTGAAATCGAAATTGAAGCTGAAGCTGAGCGAACAGACTACGGACGAGGTGGAGAAGAACTGACGCTGGCAGCGGCAGAGGGTGAGAGTGACGACGCGTACGGCGATTTCGAAGCACAATTCGAATTGGAGGCCGAACTGGATCGTCACGCCAACGATTTGATCCATATCGATCAAGTCTTTGAGGAGCTGCGCCAGAAAATGGAAGTGCTCTCAGTACAAAATCAATATCAGGGACAATTCGGTGTAATCGGTTCAAGCAAAGTTAAAGGTGAGTGGCGTGATTCAAATATTGCACAAACATATGTATGTAGTATATACATATTTACAAATTATGTGTGCACAAATATTCATATAGTTAGTTGGAATTTCACAATTGGTACCTATGCTCTTCAGATTTGCATAAAAATCGTAACTATAAATAGTAAAACGGGTTAGCACGATTTTTATGAATTGGCAGTAACGCTTGTGTTGAATGGAAAATATTGTTTCTCGCTTTTCGATATTTTAATCTTGCTCTACTCTTGAATTCATTAATTTCATATACTGAAAGAAATATACAATATATAATTGGAAAATTTTTTTCGAAGCAAGTTTACTGTTTTTCTGTGCATTTCCTAAAAGAACTGTTAGTCTTGACGAATTTTTTTTCATAAATTTTGAGCAAGCATTAAATCCAGATAATGACTTTAGTTGAGTGTTCCTTGGTGGGGTTACTGACTTTTATTTTAAAATTTAACTTAAAGAGTATTTGAAAAACAAATATCAGATAACTAAAAAACCATTATAAACTGGAAATTATTATTTTGAAATAAAAAAAAGAAAACCAAATAATCCTCTATAATTTCCCATCAAGTAAGAATTGCTCAAAACACAATATCTTCTTTTCCCTTTCTAAAATTAAATGGGCTACAAAACTGCATAATATAAAAATTTCGTGCTAAAAGTTTGAAATTTATGTGAAAATTTGTGTGAATTTTCTAAATTTTATTCCCAGTTTTTTTTTTAGAATTTTAAATGAAAATTTACAGAAAATATTTTCGATTTAAATTCCCGGTTAATTCGTGATTTATATGTTTTTTGTCGGTGTATAAGCTAAAATTTTTATTAAAAATTAGTAAAATTTAAATAAAACCAAATACATTTTTAACTATTTCAAATTTCTTAGCTGTATATGTGTGTTAAATTTTTATTGTTATTTGGCAATGAATTGCAGTGATTGACTTAAAAAATTTTATAACTAATTTGAAAAAAAAAAAAATGTATCCCCCAAGGGTATAAACGAAAACAATTTTTAAATAAATATTAATTTGATAAGTCAGCTAAGTTCACTTGAAAACTTTTATTGTTTTCGCCTAATGGCATAATTGCTTGGGTTTTTAAATATTTTATTTCATTTCATGGTAACTTAATTGAATATAATTTTTTTGTTTAATTTTAATTCATGTAACTTTATTGTATATTGTTTTATTTTAATTCGTTTAGCTCTATTTTATTTTATGATATTTTATTCTATCTCATTTCGTTTTAACTTTTTTTAAATTTTAATTTTTGTTCTTTTGTTCTGTGTTATTTTCCCCCCTTTTTTTGGTTTTATTTTGTGATATTTTATTTCATCTTATTTTAATTGATTTAATAAAATTTCCTTTTATCAAATTGAAGTTTTGTTACTCTGTTCTATATTATTGTTATTTATTTCATTTGATTTTATTTGATTTAGTGATATTTTGTTTTCTCTTATTTCAGTTTATGTAATACAAATTTTTTCTCAAACTTAAATTTTTGTTACTTTGTGCTATATTATTTTTATTTATTTCAATTTGGTTTGGTTTTTTTTGTAATCTTTTTTTATGTGGGTTTAATTTTATTTTATTATAGTTTATGAAAACTTTTAATTTTATTTAATTTACCACTCATTTTTCTTTTGTTATTTATTTCATAGAGTATTTATTCTATAACGTATTAATCCATTTATTTTGTTTCGTGTTTGTGGGTTTTTTTGTAATCTTTTTTTATGTGGGTTTAATTTTATTTTATTATAGTTTATGAAAACTTTTAATTTTATTTAATTTACCACTCATTTTTCTTTTGTTTATTTATTTCATAGAGTATTTATTCTATAACGTATTAATCCATTTATTTTGTTTCGTGTTTGTGGGTTAGTTTTTCCTTCTTAATCAGATCTTTTTTTATTCAGGGGGAAAGTTCATATAAAAAAATTTTTAATTTCACCATATCATTGAAAGCGGTTTGGTTGTCAAAATAATTGAGCTTGTTTCGAAATGCTCGAAAATTAAAAAAAAAAAAACTGCACATATCGAATAGTTGGAGAATTTCGTAGTGTGTCTTAAAAAACTGAACATATTTATGCAGCGCTATTAAAATACTTCACGTGAATTTTTAAATTTTTTCAAGAAAGTTGTTTATGGTGTTGAAATTCTGAATTTTTGACTAGAAACAATTTTTAATAAATTTAATTTAATTTCATTGTAATAGAGTGGAATTTTCATGTGGCTAAAAATATTTGTTGATTTTTTTTAATTTTATTTTTTTTTTGGTGACGGATTTTTTTCATATCACTTATGCACGAACTAATATTTTATATGGAAGAACATCGCTTGGGCTAAAAAAAGTGCATACCCAAAAATTTCAAAAACTTCTGAAAAAAAAATTTTAAATTTTTTTTAAGTGTGTCAAATTTTCGTAAAGTTTTTACAAAGTTTAAAATTTTGATTTTTGTGGTTTATGCGATTAAATTAACGATATTAGTATTAAAAATATAGGCATGAAAAAAATTTTAGTTGGAAAATATTATCAATATTGCAAAAAATAACACCGAACCATATCCACTGTAGATAAGCCTACATATCTACATACCTACATAAATATAATTGCCCATTTTTCTCATCGCTAAATAATATCATCCATTAAATCGAAATCAAATCAAACGCAACTCATTTAAACTACCCCAAAATGTTAATTATTAATTACATGCTACAATTTTGTAAATCACTTCTTTATGAAGTGAAATGTGTATGTATGTATGTAGTAGTCACTTTTCAAGTTGCAAGCTGTTTTCATTAATATTATTTGTCGGTCGATTAACAACGTCATATGTGTGAGTGTGTGTGTGTGTGTATGCAATGCATAAGCACAAAATTCAAATCAGCATATGTTACATACATATGCCACTTTTGTGTATTGGTTCGTATGTGTATTTGTATTTGCTTGTGTATTTCAATCCAGTATATTTGTGTGTGTGTGTGTGTTTTTTTTTTGATTTTGTATTCAGTACTTGAGTAATAAACCACTTCCCATTATACTATGCATATAAATTATAAACTCCGCTCTACCCCCTTCAAAGTGGACTAAATGACTCTGTCAGTTGCCTTTGCCAAACAATTTAGCCTGTTTTGCGGGCACTCCCCTTTTGTCGTTCCTGCTTCGCCAACGGCCTGCTGCCTGCTGCCTGCTGTCTGCTGCCTGCTTGTTTTCACTTTACAGTTCATATTTGAATAATAATCTCAAAAGCCAGTGAGCATGTGTGTGCGAGTGTGTGTGTGTGTGTTTGCTCACACAATAGAGACTTCAAATTTCAGGGTCAAAATGGCTTCAGCTGCGAAGCGCCTATTAAATGAAAATGATATATGACCACCACTTCACACACGACACTCCCCGCACCGAGCGGGACGACCCGGCGGCACTACACCAGAAAAACTTGCTCTCCAGCTGCTGTACTAGGCACACACACATACATACCTACATATGTATATAGTCCATTTTTTTTTCGTTTTTGACAAATATTCTATTTCATTGTTTCACGCAACACCACGATTTATGATTTGTTTTTTTCTTCTTTATTTTGCATTTTTATTTTATACATATCTATGTACATTCTTCTGTAACCTTTTGTCGTCAACCAACAAAATTAGGTAACTTTTGGTGAAATTTGAGCACCGCTAATAACAAAAGCATCAAAAATTAACGAGCAAAAAACAAGCGTACACACACACACATGTACTGATGAATAAGTGAAAAAAGAAAAGAAAGCATAGAAAAATTGCTTACGAAAAGCGCTATCATAAAATCTGAACCATTCCATTTAGCCTTTGTTCTTTTTCGGGCTAATTGCGGCTAGAAAATTCTTAAAACAAAAAATTCTGTTTATCAATTTTGTTTAGTCTATTAAATGGGCTATACTTCGGGGAATTCCTTAAGTGCTTTAAATATTGAAAAAGTGAGAAGTTAAAAACAGCACACCAATAGGCGCCTGCATAAATTTAACATTTTGTTTATAAAGTTGTCAATTTAATTCTGTTTCTATATGCATATCATATATTTCTGAAAACCAATGCGGTAAGTGCGAAAAATCTAGCATATTTTCAAATCTAAAATAATTATTAGTGTGAAAACAGCTACATAGGTGCATACATAGCTTCTTTAAGAGACGTGGGGGGGAGGGGAGAGTAGCACAGGCGGAAACGCAAACATCGCCTTCAGCGGTTAATGACTTTGCGGAAAAACTTTTTATTCACATGAATTCGGCCATAGGAGTATAAGGAAACATTCACACACACACACACACACACATAGGCAGTTTCGAAAACAAACTGTCAGTTGCATTTGGTCGTTTGAATGGAATTCATTATTTATTTGTTTTGCGAACTTCTAACAGATGCTCGTCGGTTGCTGCGTGATTAGTATCACTATCACAAAATCACCAACAAAACTCTTAATTAGATACAGTGAAGAGCAGAAATGAATGCACAGTGATTTTCTTAAAATGTGAAATTTTGTTAATTTTCTGTATAAATATCTTGCATTCTCTAACAAAAGACATAAAAAGCCAAAATTTATAATTTGCACAAATTGTATTAAAATTTAGCATGTTTTTTATCACAATTTAAACTTTTTTTATCAAAGTTGTTTGAAATTTTTTGGGTATGCACTAAGGTTGCTTATCAAATTTTAATGCAATAATGTGGGTATCCCCAATGGCTAAAGATTCGCGTTGATTTTGGTGATTTTTTGAAATTTTGATTTGGAACACTTGTATCCATATAAATTGTCGTTGATTTAAAATTGTTTTTGTGCTGAAAAAAAAATCCAAGAACTGAATTCCAAAACATTGTCAAAAGTCCAACGCAAAAAAGTTTTACAAAATGCCTATATCTTATGCGATAAATATAGTTGTGAGTATATATTATTAAAACAAAACAAAGAAAAGAAAAAAATTTAATGAAAAGAAAAAAATTTAATGCTAAAGAAACCCCTATGATAACAGTCTTAAAAGTATATTCTTCAAAGCCAATTTAGGGACATAAAAGACTAAGCTGCTTGCTTAGCTAATATGAATTTAATATATTTTTAAATACAATTTATTTTCGACTTCTTTAACACAATTTCTATGCCACAATTCACATAAGTGCTTAGTGGATTGCCACATCGTTGAGTGAGACAATAAATATTAATGCTTATTGTATTTTGTTTTCAATTTTAATTGAAATTACAATTCGATGATGATAACGATAACGATAACAAATGCACAATCGATAACGATAACAATGATGATAATCAGGCATGTTCCGAAATTTGTAAAATTTAAAATCGTATTATGCATTTCGAAAAAATATCCGAATTATATTAAGCAACTAAACTAAAATTTAGCATGCAAATAATTTGCACCGATTGAATAGTTTCCATATGCTATATTTAGTCATTTTACATATATATAAAAAATATCTGCATAACAAACACGATAAGGAAGTGTTAGGATATTGGAAACGATAGATATTAACATAGATATCGATAAATTTATCGGAATATCTAAAATCTAATATTTTCATGAATAAATCGACCCCTTCTCTAAGTTTATCGGAAATTTATCGAAGTGTAGCAGACAAACTAAAACAAAGAATTAGCAAGGAAGAAAAAATAAATAAAATAGAAGCAAGTAAAATCTTTGATTTTAACCCTTAAATGTTTTCTTCATCATCGATATACACCGCAAACGTTAACAGAAATAAAAAGGAAAGAAAAAGAACAACAATTAGAGCTGTGAATTTAAGTTACGAAATATGCAGTCTAAACAAAGCAAAATCCGAATTATTTAGCGAATCACTTGAAGAGTAAATTACGTATTGTGAGAACAAGCTTTTACCGTTATAAATACTTTATATTAGAAATGTTATCGTTACTCATATTGGACAGTATGTATTACTGTTATCGATGTTGCTATCGTAGGCTTAATCCAATTGTGGTTTTTAGTCAAAATAGGCAACAGAAGACATTCTATAACGGCTATATTCATCAACGAAAAATCTCTTCGTATTCCTCATATTTATCTGAATATGTTCTCATATGAAAATATAATCTCTCTCATCCCATTATACGCTTAAATCTTCTCAACTTTCAACTGCACTTCTTTAAAATGCACGAAGCTGGTCTCTAGCGATTCCCTTCAAAAAAAAAAAAAAAACAAAAAGAGGAAGAACTAAAAATTTAAAATTTGCGGCTTTCAAGCTTTATTGCAAATACGCTTTTAGTAACATGCTGCATGCAAACTAACACATTGGCATTGTAATAACTCCTGCAAAAAATATCCAACGCAAACTGAATGAATTTTAAAATTTAATCAGCCACACCTTCAAAAGCGAAGCAAAAACAAAAAAAAAAACAAAAAACACCGAAAACCCGCAAAAAGCTAAATCACAAAAGCAGAATTGTTAAACTCCGATCTCTCTGTGTGTGCGTTTGTGTGGATGTGTGCGCGACACTGCATCATATCATATAGCCAACTATAGTGCTGCGGCCTTTGTGGCACTCACTTGCGCTTAGTATCCGAAATACGCTCCGCCAACTTCCGTCCGCCATCAGCACTCACTTTTGGTGTGTTGCCTTGTATGGCTTTTGCATTGCAATCGTCTGCGCCAGAGTTGGTGGTATTATAAAGTCGCTGGCCAAACAAGTATGACATGACGCTCCAGGGATTATGCAACTTCCTGTTAATCCTGTCACTTGGGCGAGCTCGAGACAGAGATTCGTTCGAATGTGTGTGGATGTGTGTGCGTTTGCTTAGTTCTATACACCTACCTAAATTCAAGAGACGAAAGCAAACACAAAAAGCAGCAGCAACTTTTATGAAAGTGTGCTCTGTAAAATATAAGTAAAGTGAAATGAAAAAACGCAGCAGGATAAAAAGGAACACTCAGAAACTCAGCTGAGTGCCAACACAGCCAAGTAGAAGGTGTATAGAAAACTGTTGGCAATTGAAATCTATACCGAAAAGATGGCTGGATGGTTGTCTCTTAATGACACGACCTAGCTGAGCGCAAAATGGGCGCAAGGAAGGAAGCTGTGAATTTGCAGAATCGCGCATTCAGGAATTATCGTAGGCAGCAAATTGAGTCAGGCAGCTAAAGCTGAGAGCGGGCTATGTTGTACGAGCAGTGTAGTTGGCCGCTATTTTGCTATGGCAGATTAACCCGGCCGGAGGCAGGCAGCATTGCAATTGCCGAGCTTCGCCGGCTTCAACCGATCACTTTTTCAGTAAAGGAAAATACATATAATATATATTCACAAAAATGTAACGTGCGACGGTCGCGAGGTTTGCTGCCAAGTTGGCCGGTTCGCCGAGCAGCAGTACTTGGATCTATTATGTACTTTGGCACTTTGGCTATCAGCTGACTGCTTTCCCCGCCACACTCCCCACCGCAGCACAAATCACACCCTCTTTATATCAGTCCTTTGTCACCTCATACTCTCGGTCTCGTCCCCTCACCCGGTTTTTGTGGTTTTGAAAATTGCAGTCAATTTAATTTCATGTCTGACTGCGTCCACACCAACTGGCTTTTTGCCCGCCCCACCTTTTTATTCACACGCTTTGCAATAGTTTCCAATTTTAATTTTTTTTTTTGGTTTTTTCCCCCTTTTTCAGTTGAAATTTTTATTTGCATATTCGCACACAAGCGCATACATATGCCGTTACCCGCATAAATTACACACTTTATAGCCGAAGTGTACGCGTTGACAAAAAAGGATGTGTCGTCTGAAGGACATTTGCATACAAACGCTTTTCGGCGCACACACACACACACACACACCCTTTCACCATCTCTCCCCGACGCCCCTGTTCGGCTGAGTTTTACGTCATTGCGCTTGTCGTTGTCCTTTGAGTTCGCTAAGTTGCAACAGCATAATCCCCGGTTCGTGCCACAACAGCCCACCCGGTACGAGTAGTAAAGCACAACAGCTGCCGGCCTCTGCCTGCGTACCAACCCAGCTCAGCTAACTCGGCAGCTCAATTATTGAGTTCTTGTCAAACTTTTCTCATTCGACACACATTCACGCGCATTTTGAATTGCATCTGCTTTTTTATTGTTTTTTGTTTTTTTTTTTTTGTTTGTTTACCTCATTTCTCCACCTCCTCCTGTCATCGTTGCTTTGCATATACCTACTACGCTTTGTTGTTTTTTCTTTGTTGTAGCTTTTCGCGTTGTTGAATTAGCTTTGGAAATTTTGTAATTAAACTCGCAAGTGAGCGCTTTGAATGTCGTCCACCGCCACCGCCATCACCCAGTCAGGGCCAAGTCGAGCGAGTTGTGTGCCAAAAGATTTAAAAAAAAAATTGCAAATTCATACATTTTACTGTTTATATCAAAAACCACACACCCACCAGCCCACAAAAGAATTTACTAACATATACAGATTAAATATGTATGTTTGAATGTATGGGTTTGGTTATAGTGAACTTTTTGAGTGTTCGCGTGCCTCACTGGTTTATTGTTTGAAGTGTTTAGTATGACGCGATAGACGCAGGCTACAGTGATTCAAAGCTTGACAAAATCAGCTCAAATTAAAGAAATTTTAAAATAATTAAATATACAAATATCATTTTCGCCCCAACCCATTTGGTTTAAGAAGGGAATTTAATCAGTTCTGACACACCGTCAGCAAAAAAATATCCAAAATCAACAAGAATTTTCAGTTACTTAAGATTTGCACTTTATTGCAGTAAAATTGAACAGTTTACAAAACTACATGCTCAAAAATTTTCTGAAAACTTGGATTAAATGTTAAGAAATTTAAAAAAAAATTTTTTTTTTTTTTTTAGAATTATTACAGATTTTCTAGAAAGTTTCAAACTACGACTTGCGGGGGTTTTATCATAATAAAATAGATAAATTCGTTGAAAGCAATCGGAGAGTATAAGATAACTATTTGCATTAGAGTGCATTATTACATTTATTTTTTAACAAATTTGCAAAAAAAATATTTATTTATTTTTTATTTAACAATAAGCAGAAACGAAACACTGTGTACGTACGTGAAATTTTGCAATCATCATTTACATATTTCTTTTTGTTTATGCGGGCAGTGCTGTGTTTTTTTTTTATATAATTTTATTATACTGTGCGTGATGGTTTACTTTTTTACTATTGTTGTCTTTTGTGTATCTTCATTTTAGCTATTGACATTTTCTATCTAGTTTAATATGTGCCTATGCATCTACATATGTACATATGTATGTATGTATGTATATTATATACATATGCTTACTTTTTATCTAAAAGTCTAGCTTTTTATATAACAAACACCATATAAATTCACATTTCAAATTCTTTAGAAAAAGTAGAAAAATTCAACAAGTTTTGTATTCAGTATTTTTATAAAAAATCGAAGTATGCAATTTTAAAGCCCTTTAAATTTTACGAGTAGTATAATAAAATGGTAGTTTGAAGTCACTTAAAAATCCTGTTGATATTCATTTTGGAAATCCTCACAGGGTGCATACAAATTGTTGGTGTAAAGATAAAACCAATAACTGTATTACCCACTCTACGAAATAAACAGATTACGGTACATTACGTCTACATTAGGACATACTTAAAATTATGGAAAAACAATTTGGATACATACCTATAGTTTACTTTCTTTTAATTGTGGGTTTAACCACAGTTTTCTATTGTGTGTGTAAAACAGGGGCGGACTGGGCGTCAATGGGCGCCCCGGGCTTTTGAAAAAAAGGGCCCCCAAATTTTATCAATTGTAAATGTTAGGAAAGTTTATTGAATAACCATTTTTAGGGTATACATATTTTTTATTAGTTTATAGTTACAAAAGTTTTGTTTAGTTACGATGACACTGATTAACTAAATGTGCATTGAAAACAACTTTCGACTTACTCAAGTTAGCAAAAGGTTTTGCAACAAATTACTCTTATTTGCCAGTGAATCAATTATATCGTTGTTACGAATTTCTTTCAAAACAGGGAACTCCACAGACATGAGCGTAGCAGTTTCAAGGTGGTCTTGTGTCATGGTATTCCTCAAACGATTTTTTTATGTATTTGAGCTTCGAAAATGATCTTCTCTATATAATTTTATCTTTAAGGCCACGAAACAGTCACGACGGAAATCTCATATCAAAATTCGAAAAAGTTTCCACAAGAGTGGGGCCCCAAATATCTTAGGACCTCAGAGGTTCGAAACTCAAAAATACTAGAATATATAAATTTTGACGGAATATTCAGTTTGAGTTATCTCAGAGTTTTTCGGGGGCCTCTATTCTTAGGCCCCAATTGCTTCCTATTCAATAACTCAATATATATGTAAAACCTGTAGTCATATCTAGAATATCTCGGGTTAAAATATAAGGTGTTGATCAGAGTTTTATTTTCAATTATCATGTTAAAGGGTGAGGCCTTATATAAAAATTTGGGAACAACTATACGAGAGTATATTTACAGTTAACTAGTACTGCGGGGCCTTTACGGAGTTTTTTTCTTGTGTTTGGAAAAATTTTTGCTGGCAAAGGGCAGGGGGGGGGGGCAACCAGGCATTTGCCCGGTTGCCCGTTGGCCCAGTACGCCCCTGGTGTAAAAATATGGAAAATGAAGTTATCATTTTTTCTGAAATATATAATATTAATACAAATCTAAGCAGACTACACCGCGCTGGTGTCTATACAAAAAAAGTGTCTAATAACTTTTTTTGCATTCACATTCATCCATTCGTACATTTGCTTATGCGAATGTTGAATGTGGCTTTCTTGTGCAAATTTTTCTTAATTCAGCAAACATTGCTTGTTGTCAGTCACTACTACTATACAATTCACAGATGTGGCTAGTCTGGCACCAACCACCACGTGTGCCACCCCCCGCTGGCTTTTACATGTCTGAAATATTTCGCTCGCTGTGGCTGTGTATTGGTTTTGGCTTTGGCTGCCCGGAATGGCTTAGTTATTTTATTTATTTATTATTTAATCCTTTTTGCGTTGAACATGTGCTCGCAATTAAAATAGGAAAAAATAACAAAATATTACAAACAAAGAAATATACATACATACATATATTGCATTGTAAGTATTCGTGTAGAGCAGCAAGAGCCATGCGCCATGGCAACAACAACAAAACGAACACAAAGCGAAATGCCGCTGTGTCTGATGAAATTTCACCTTCGCCTTGTCGCAGCAAACAAAATGAAATGTCGCGAAACTGTTGTTGGCTCTATTGTACTATCGGTATATAGTATAAATATTTGTTTGCTATTACCGCTGTGAATATGATGAAGCCCCATAAGACCTCGCTGCCATTCAGCGTCGCAGCTCCACCTAATATGGTGTAATTTTGTCTACAGCATTGTTGTTGTTGTTGTTGTTGTTGTTGTCGCTGGTCCCCCATTTCTGCTTCCTCTGCTTTTCTTCCTTACAGCATTAATGTAAATTCTCAGCGAGACTGAGATATCCGTTGATTTGTTGTTTTCCGTTGGCCTTGTTGTTGCTTACTTAGGCTTATTGCCAATATAAGTAACAGGCGAGCTGCAGTGAGCTAAACTGCAATTAACCATTTGATGGGGGGGAGGGGGCCACCAATGGGCAATACATACATATGTACATATAAACATCTACACATACATACATATACATTAGTGATCGCCAAAATTGTAGCAAAATATATGTTTTCAAAAAATTATCGAAAATCAACAGAAACTTTTAGCCACTTAAAACTTGACTTTTTTATAGTAAAATTGAACGTGCTTCAAAACTGCATACTAAAAAATTTACCTGAAAATTTGGTTTGAAAAGTTAGAAATTTTGATGACATTTTTTTTTTTAACACTTTGAATGCCATGTCATACGCTTCTTGGTGTAAATATTCTTGTCTGTTTCTGTGGACCACTAAATCCATAACTTCGTTGTCAACGAATAGTAGAAATGTGTACAAATAAAATATTTATATCCGTTGTACAGTGCTATGTCGCACAAAAACGTGAGACTTATAAAAAAACAGTTACAAAATCCAAAATAAATTACACAACAATTCAGAAATGGCAATTGAAATCAATATTTGCTACTTTCACACCGCTTTACTACAAAAAAAAAAAACGTGTCTGTGCTCCGATGAAGGTTTTCGTCAAATCCCTTGGCGTTTTTTATAAGTACATTTTCTAAAAAGTTTGGAACTTCGACTGCATGGTTATAGAATTAATTATATTTGTATATAAAATAATGAACGTTTAAAAAAGGAAGACAAAACTATCAAAACTTGTCAATACATACCACTACTATTTTTGTGAGCACAACTGTATAAAAATACACACCTATGTACATACATATGTATATACGTTGGTTTGCCTATGCAAATACAAATCAAACGTCATAGTTTTTCATTGCTGCGAGAGAGGAGCAAGTTTCAATAGCCTATTTGAGAGAGAAAGGCATAGATGGTAGATAACGCGAGATAAGGTGATTGCGCTAATAAGTGGGTGACGTGGTGAGCCGTGGACCACATTAGGATGACATTAGGGGCACCTGAGATAAGGAATAACTATTCTATTTACCAATCTTAATGCTAAAAGATAGCAAAACAATGAAGGAAATTTGCTATGAACCAGAATACAATTAATAATAATAATATAATAATAACAGTTAATAATAATAATAATAATAATAATAATAATACAAATAAAATAACAGTAGGTAGTAATATTTATTTGCATTAGTCACGACGACAAATATAACAAAAAGCAAAACACAATTTCCCATACACATGATTTCCCGATTCAGCGATTTCGTTAGGATTTCGGGAAATTTAGTTGACAGTTATTTGTGTATGTTAACACAAGAGTGTATGTATGTATGTGCAAATGTATTGGATACATATTACAAGTATTACCTAAGTACCATGTACATCGCTCGCTCGCTAGCTCGTCTTCATTTTCAATATTTATTCGTTAGATACAATATGACGACTACAACCACAAATAAACGAATGAGCAAGTGTGTAAAAGTGTAAAAATGTACATACATACATATACTATGTGCTGAAGTAAACGAACAAATGTCACGCAAGCACGCCTTGGCATGCCAACCAAAATCATCGGCTGATTTCCAGCTGAGTTGCCAGGTGATTGCGTCTCATGCCACCACGTCGTTGGCGCAACAACTTGCGAGGTGCTTACAAACACACTCAAACACACGCACATAGATACAAGCTGCACACGCACACACACACACACACACACACACACACACACACACACTTATTACATTTGTAATACTTACAAAAGAACAACTCAGCTGTTTGGAGCCAACAGCTGTTTTGCTGACTATAAAGATAACAGCTTGGAGCATTAAGTGCTGTAATTGCAGCGCCTGCGCTTTGAGCTGTCGTAAGTATTGTGCACTGTTAATAATTGCACTCACTTGCGCTCACGCTCTCTCACTCTCTGCTAATAACATAAGCACACACATATGCATATATTTGTAGTTACATTAAAAATCTTCAGTTGTTCTGCATTCGATTCACTTTCGCTGAATATCAGCTGTAGGGGTCTGTTGTTTTAGTTTTAGTTTTAACAGCTGTGAGTCGGTGTTTGTTTTGTGTTTCTCTTCTTTTTTTTTTTGTACCACAATTAGGGGATTGTGTTATGAGGTTGAACATTGCTGCACATTTTACATATGTAAATAGTACTGCTGTTATTGTGACCTTTAGACACTCCTCTGTAGTTAGTAGAATGTGTAGTATCGGAGAGTGAGTATTTTTGTAGGCACACAGCTGTTTCTTATTTACAAATCTAGCTATGTATAACAAAATGTATGTATACGTACGAGTATTTGCCTCCTAGCCGGCCGGCATTGCTTAGTCATACTTTCTAGTTGGGGATTGAAGAAGCGTGACAAACAAAAAAACAAAATATGTAGTTTGGAGTTTGAGTTTTAGTTTGGTAAATCTGTTGCACAGAGATGGAGTTGGAGAATCTGAAAATTAGTTAAGGGAAAATATTGTATACAAAATCTTTTTACACTATTAGCTTGTAAGTAAATACTATATACTCTTGATGATGAGATTGAAAACTGTATCATATGTACATAGTTTATTTCAACTTTTAAGCGTGCTTCATACTATTCTAAATTTCTAAATTTAATTTGTATTTTCAATAAATAACCAAACCTGTCAATTTGTAAAAAAAAAGAAAAATTTAATCAATTCCAAACATTATTGCTCTTTTCAAATCGATAGACTGGACGAGTCCGTTAACGCCACCACCACCACCACTACCACTATCATCATCACAACAACTATCAACCGGCAATAGCATAACTAGCGACAACGTTGCGCAAAATCAATGCAACGGCATTGGCAATCGCAGCGCCGACAACCAACAACAACAACAACAACAGCAACAAACGCAGAACGAAGCACAGCAATTGCAGCTGTACGTCGAGGACGCAGTAGAAGGTGGTGACGACGTTGTTGACGGCGTCACTTGGTCAGCGCCACAAAAGCAAACACAACAACAACAACACTACAATCATTATCAGAATTATCATCAACAGGAGCAACGACAGCATCACTTTTACTACAATAATCACCATTACGGTGGCACCACCCACCACACCAACAACTACCACCAGCATCACGCCAACAATTACCACCACTATCAGAAGGAACAACAGCAGCAGCTGCAACAACAACAACAACAACAACAACAACAGCAATACAACCACCAACAATCTACTGAACAACAGCAGCAGCAAATAAAGCAACAGAAATCGCAACAAGCCAATAGCGCAACAACAACAACAACAAAATCATACGCCATGGAGGCCACTTACAACAACAATATGTTCTACTATGAACCCCCAGTGGCTACAGCCATCACACCAGATGGCACACCAACAACAGGTAGCTGTTTCGGCAGTGCCACCACCGATGTGGACATCGCCGCCGTCAATGAGCTGGCACATCGGGTACAAGCGGAATTGCGAGACGCCAAGAAGCGCCATTTGGACTGCACCGAAGTCTCGTTGCCATATGATCTCATGCCGCGTATTGCGGCCGAAATAATTAAGGCTTCGGAACGGGAACCATGTGGCGTGCGCGGTTGTTCGCTGTACATCGATTTCGAGTGTGAGCCGAGCAATGTGAGGTGAGTAGTGATAGGGGGTGATTGATTTCTCTTCACTGCAGTGGCGAAAAATTTAATCAAAGCTCCAAAGCTCGCAGTTTATGTCTGAGGTTCACTGAGCCCAAAATATCAACAACATTTTTGACTAATGGCATTCAGTTGCAATTTTTTTTTTATTACTCGATTGTGGCCACACTCTACTGACTAAACAATTGAGAACAATAGTTTAATCAGACCACAGCTAAGTTTCAACAAAAGCTCACTTTTTGAAAATAAGGTCTATTGATTTACTTCAAACAAGATACATACATACTATATAGTGGATGCATATCTGAAGATTACAAATCACACTATTTATTCTTTTTTTCACAGACGCATTGCCTCTTTCAAAGTGGATGATAGCACTGTATCCACATTCGAGTTGTATCTTACGCTAAAGCAGGACAAGAGCGGCTGGACATCGCTGTTACCACAATTTATTAAGTATGTTTAATAAGCGAGCTCTGACACTTCTAGATACAATCAATTTGAATTCGACTGGGATAATGTGTTTTAATTCAACTATTCAACTTTTCTCTTTTCAGAAATCTAACACGCAGCAATACCATTTTGATAAGTCCTGATTTCACGTTGACCAAGAACAAGCTTTACTCCTGCGATTAGTGCGCTAAGGCAAATTCCAGCTTTCCAGGTTGAGAGAAGTGAGATTTTTTTTATTAATATAGCTTACAAACCTATCCAGAGATCTCATTTAATCTCCTTCACACAACCACACAAAAAAAGCAAAGTAACTACAAAGGGAGGAGAAGATGACGAAGGGACCTTAAACCAAGGGCATCAGAATTTGGTCAATTGCGTGTGAGCTGTCTGGCACAGCCAACTTATACGCTACTCACATTTTGTTTTTTTTTTTTTTCAAACATTAAACAAATGGGCGTGGCTTTAACTACAAACTACAATAAAACAAACAGAAAACATTAAAAACGAACTACAATTACAACAAAACCAGGAACAACGCATAACGAGAATACTTTACTTTCTCAACAATCCCTCCGAATTTCATTATTTTTACTGGACACCACAAAGAACAAGTCGTACGAGGCAATAAAATTAAAAAAAAGAAGAAAATAACGAGATGAAGGAAGGAAAGTGATGCGGAAATGGAAATGGAGAAAATCGATAAAAGCGCTGGAGATTTCGGTTCAGCAACCAACCCCAAAAAGTATTCAAAATAAACTTGGAAAACAATATTTTTCGTTCGCTACAAAGCTAAAGCAGCAAAAGCATTTTCGAAATACATATGTACATACAATATATTACAAACAACAACAGCAAAAGCAAGGATCACAAATCAAATCACAAGAACTAAAATTAAACTGAGAAAAAAAAAATGCAACAACAATAACTCAAACTATATTTGAAGGCAAACAATAGGAACAACAACAACAACAACAATCGTATCAACAGTTACCCCAACCTACATTATTTGTACTGAAAAAGGGGTTCGAAATGAAAAGGAATTATTCGCAGCGCTCACGCGTTTAACGGCAGTAAAATTAGTGATGACTTTTTTTTTTGGAAAACTGCATCGTTAGAGGAAGAAAACAAAAAAAAAAACAATGTTTATAATTTATAAAATTAATAGCAACAACAAAACAAAAAAAAACAAAAAATGGGCACCTACGCTAACGTCCAACAACACTGTATTTATAGTAGTATTACGAGAACATTAACAACAACAACAACAACAACAACAAGTAAACAAGCAAGCTGAAAAACTAACTTATTTCCTTTTTCTATGCAATGAAAACATTTAATGGCGATTTTTTCATAAACCAACAAAAATTAACAAAAAAAAAAAAAACAGAACCAAACATGTTTCGAAAAACCCAAGAAAAAAAGCAAACAACTCACTTTTAAAACTTTAAGATAATGCGATGCAAAACGCAAAAACAAACAAAGTCGATGTGATATTAATTAATGATAACTAATTGATAGTAAGAGAGAAACAAATTAATATTAAATTAAAATTAAAAAAAAAAAATCAAAGCTATTGGTAAAAAACACGAATTTCGCACCATTTTTCTTATTGTTTACATAAATTGGCGAGTAGCATTTGTTTTTGGTTAAAACTAAAAGATAATTTAGAACCACAAGTGGCAAACAAAAAAAACAAAAACAACTGTGAGCATTGGAAGTGAGTCAACAGATGAAGAATGTCAGTGGGTGACAGTGAATCCAGTGAAAAAAATTAGGAATATTCCCCCAGCAGACAGCAAGCAGCCAAGACAGCGTCGCCGAGCGCCAGAACTCCGGGAAATGTGGGCCAGTTATTTATTTCAACTGCTGACAGACAGTAAGCTTTTCAAAACAATTTCGCAAATTTTTTCACACTTTAGAGCTACTACATATAGACAGAAAATAAGAAACTTTAAGATTTTTGCAATTTCGAACGAAAAAAAAGTTTCAATGCTCAAGTATACTCACTGTTTGTTGGTTCAGAAGTTGCTTAGATTGGTGTTATGTAATTGGAAAAGTTGAAAAAAAAAATTGTTTCAATACAGATTACAACCAACTACTTATTGTAGTTTTAAGCATACAAAATTTATGTTATGAACAATTTCACTTCAATATTTTGTTTATGGATATTTAATTTGATTAATTTTTTTCGAAATATTTTTAAAATATTTTTATTGAAACTAAAATTTTCTGATACTTTAAAATGTGTGCTCTTTCAAATACAATATTTTATTCATGCTTTATTTTTTAATATGTTTTTTAGTTACCATTTAACTGCGCTGTTTCAAGTTTTTCAGTATTCAAACACATATTTATTTGTAGTCTGAAAATATTTAAAAATCTGAAATTGAAATAAATAAAATTATTTTCAAAATTTCCTTAGAATGCTTTATATTAAATTATACTTCAACTTTTTCCAGTTAATTCTAATTTTTTTCCAATACTTAACCTTCAATTTCAACTAAATCGCAAACAATTCAATTTTTCAATTAACAAATTAATTAAAATTCTCGTCGTGTCAAAGTTTTTTCGATCTCCAAAATTAAAAACTCATTTCACGCGCATTAAGTGAATTCAACTAATTTATTTTTGAAGTGCACACACACACACACCCACTCCAAAGCATACAAAATTTAGAAATTCAATCAATATACATATGTACATACATAAATAATGCGTGTATGTAGTAGTGTAGTACGCAAGTAGTGTAGCCTAGATGTTAGCCTAGTTATATATGTAATTAAAATCGAAGCAAAAGAAGAGGAACAAGAAAAGGAAGCAAAATTGCGAGTTGCAAATAAAATAGCCACTTCACTAATTCAAAATAAACAATAGCCAATTCAAATATTCAAATCCGAAAATACACAAAACAACAATAGCTACAAACTAAAGTGCATCGGCTTATATGCAAAAAAAAAAGAAAACAACAAAAAACAAAACAAACAATTTTCACTCAATTAAAATCAGCTCTGAACTTATAAATACAATAACCTATAGCCGAAAGCAGCTCTACAAAAAATGAATTGAACCATTGAGCATACAAGCATACATACACACACATACATACATATAAGTAAATGAGATGAGAATCAAATCAAATTTTTTATAAGCAAAAAAAAAAAACTATAAAAAACCAAAACAAAAAATTGTCACACAATTTAAAAATTCTAACCTTACTTGTAAGTGCGGTGATGGTGTTTAGGCATCGTCACCCAAAAAAAAAAAAACAAAACAAAACAAAACAAAAACAAAAACGAAAAACAAAAAGCAAAAACAAAGCAAGCAAACAAATCGTCAAAATGAAGTGAAAACAAATGTAGTAGGACAACAACAAAACAAATTACAAATGTGAATGTGTGCAGGTCCGAAAACTAAAAATCAATAAGGAGGGTAAACGATGGTATAGGTTGTTATATGTAAGATATGTGTAGGAGTTATTTTTCTTTTATTTATTAAGCCGAAAATGCAATAAAAGCAGAGGCAAAAAACAACAACACAATTTAATACAAAAAAAAAAAAACAAAATAGGAACGGCATTCGAAAGAGAGGCAAGGTGTGTAAGAAATGAAAGCAAAAGATAAAGTCATCTGTGTTATATAGTAATGTATTAACAAATAATGGATATATGTAGGGTATTTGTAAGGGTAATATATCTATAATATATACATACACACATACACACATACACACATACATACATACTTACATTCATATAATGATATATGATATATGATATATGATATGGTAGTTAGTGTAAACATTCGTAAAACAAAAATAATAACAATAAAAAAATAACAAATACTTATTATAAGTTCATTAGTTTAGGATGAAATCACCGATAACAATAACCACACGTACATACATAGAGGAACATACATACGTACACACACACACACACACATTCAAGTTTACTTGTCCACATGCTACACATCAACTTCGGATAACATGAAAAGGGAACTAGTGATGGTTTTTAGTTTCGTTTAAATTTGGTTGTTGTGTGGAGGAGATACTCGTATTAATGATAAATTCAACGGTTTAATTGAATTTATTGCAAACGATTGAAAACTTTCAATATGTTCAATTTGTCCGTTAATTTTATTTTCCAAAACTGCATTAATACAAAAATTAAATTAAAAAGAAAAATTGAAATATTTTAAAATAATTTTTTTTTTAAAGTTCAACAGCTACAATTCGTTTGTTAAATTTTCAACTTCATGTAATATTTTAATTTTATTTTTGAAAACTGCAGTATTGTAAAAAAATTTTTAGCTCAAAAAAATTTAGTCATAATTTTTTTTGTAAAAAATCAAATTAAAATTTTTTTTTGTAAAAAATCAAATTAAAATTTTTTTAACAGTTCAGTTTGTTTGTTAAATAAAAACGGCAAACAAAAAAAATTAAAATTCTAGCGTTTCTGACACGAAATTCAAATATTTATTTATATTACCGGCAACAGTATTGACTTCCATTCAATGCTATACATTTTAAATTTAAATTAATTATTTTAATTAAGCTTAAAAGCACCTTTCCAAATATATGAACGTATGAATACTGCGTAAAAATTAAAAATTAAGAAGCAAAAACCAAACGTTCTGGTAAACGGTCAAAACGAAATGTAAACTAAAACTCTCGAAGGTTCAGAATTTTCGATTTATATTTATGCTCTATATAAATACACACAGTTCTCAAACAGACGGAGCTTAAAGCACATGCATTGTTTCAAATGTCCTTTCCAGTCTGGTAAAAATTCGTGTTTAGTGAATTTTAAGTCGTCAACCAAAAGCCAACGCTAATCTTAGAAGCACAGCTTCAGTTTGACCTTCTAAGACCGGTAGGCATAATTTAAAAGCTCACATGTATAGAGCTTTGCACTTTAAACATTTGAAAATTACTAAAATAAGATAATGGTTAATTTTTTGTATTACTTTACTTTTTAGTGTGTGGTTTTTAATTTGATAATTTATTTGCAAAGATCTCCAATTTGAAATAAATCTACGTTGGTATATTTCGAATATTAGTTTTTAAATATAATTTATGAATTTCTTTAGTTTTAAGTACAATATTTAAAATACCAGCGAAACCGAGCATTTAGCAGAGTTATACTCGTAGTAGGTGAAACACAAGGAATATCAAATAAATTTCGTTAGCACTAAAAATTCATACCTACCTACATATTAAAATACCGTAATGCAACAAGAACAATTTTCATAAACAAACAGAAATAAAATATTTTGGCACACTCCCTCACAGGCATACATACATAGATACTCGTACACAATTCATACATATACATACACACACACACACACAAACATGGATAGATATGTACACAAAACTTTTATGTGAATTAAGTATAGAAAAGCGAAAAATAGAACCATGAATGTGATCTATTTATTAATTGATGCAAGTTTAAATTAGGCCTAGTAATTGAGATAAATGATGAAAATTTTACAAAAGCTTATTCTTAATTTCTTTATAATTTATAAGCAAAAACTTTAAATTGCTTTGCACTAAGAAAACTACAAAAATAATTTGTGTAAAGCTCTCGGAAACAACGCATGAAAGCTTCAAATCCCATGAAAGCTACCACAGTTTTGCGCAACTAAGCAGTGAGTGATCCAGTAAAGCTGAGATAGAATTAATACAAACAAAAATTCACGCCTGCTAAGCTTGCAAGCGAACTGTTAAGCTTTCGGATCTGAAATAAAATAGAGAATTTTCACAGAAAAATAATTTGCGTAAAGCAGTGCGGCTTTCGGGATTATTTTATTTCCGATTCAGCATTAACTTCTGTTAAACATCTGAAAGCTTTAAGGTGCATGCGAAAGTTTCAAGAGTTTTCAAGTGGCCGTGGAAAGCTTCAAGGCACGTTAGGCGAATTGAAAGTCGTTTTCAAAATTAATCGCTGCAAATTTTGTGTAAAAACATTTTTATAAAAGCTGAAAATGAAAATACGGAAATACAGCTGCTTTTCTCAAATGATAAATATTTTTTATCAAGCGATGTGTATTTTATTTTAAAAGCTTTATCTGTTGCAATAAATAAATAAGCATACTGATGTTATTAAAAAACTAATATTATTAAATGCATACAAATTACCACTTAAAATTAAAAAACAAAATATATATATTTATAGATAGCCGCTTTCAGTGTGTTTCTGATGCTTTGAATGGTTGCTTTAATTCCACATTTCAAAGAATTTGCAGTATTGCACACTTTTTAGTAGTATGCAAAAGAGTAAAGCTAACGGTCTTTTTTTATTTACTACAAATGCAAAAAATACAATCCTCATTTTACGCATTTTTAGTATTAAAATGATATAAAGATAATTAATTAAAAAATAAGCTTATAAGTAAAAAAAGAAAAACAAAAAAAAAAAATACAAAAACAAAAAACTATCACGTCCAGTGCTCCTCAAAGTATTTTGTAAAACAATAAGAAAACCACAAACAAATTGCGCATTAAACGAAATAAAGCGTTAAAATGTGAAAAATATTTAAGGGAAAATATTTAGAAATTACATTATATGGATAGAAGAAGAAAAAATAATTGTAAAAAAAAATAAAAAATTATTTAAGTAAAAAACAAAACTACAGACAATTTGAATTATAACCGTAGATGAAAGAAAACTAAGTAGTAGTATTTTACAATATTCCGAACTTATCTATGTCTATATATACACATATATATATATATATATATATATTATATATTTCAGTGTTTTTAAAGTTTCGAAACAAAAACGTAAACAATTATTAAGCGCAATTTAAGAAAATTAAATTCTACAAAAGCAAAATTCACCAACAAGAAAAAAAATATAGTCAACAAAATGCAGAAAAAACTATTTTATTTTAAATGTCCGCTTTTGCTAATTACTGTAATTATGAAAAACAACAATACAACTAGACGACACAATAAAATAACTAGCAGCAAACAACTACAACAACAATAGTCTAATTCACTTAAAAGCTTAATGCGGCAAAAGTAGTAACTAAAATAAAGTCTTAACAAAAAAACAACAACATTATAGTACTACTCACGATAGCAACAAACAAAAACAACAAAAAAAATAACCGAAAATCAAAACTCAATTATGCTTAACTGTTTAGCAAATATGTATGAAATACAATAGCAAGTAATCACTACAACTACAAAAAAAAATAAAATAAAAAATAAACCGCAGACAGCTACAACAATAAAAACAAAGCAGATAATACAATTCTTACTTTGAAATAGTGGCTAAATGCGCAAGCAAGAAGCTTCAATAAATTGTCTATTATTTAGCATGGAATCATGCAAAACAAAAACAAATAAAAAATAACTATATATAATTAAAATTGAATATATGTATGTGTGTGTGTGTGTGTGGAAAAATATTGTAATTAACTTATAACAATTGTTAAAATTAAAATATTTAACGATTATCCCACCATGTGATTGAATAACAAATATTCAAATTAATTTATTAAGATGCTTAGAATATGAAATTACAAATTAAACAACAACAAAAACAAAAAACAACAAATTAATGCATACTACATACATACATATGATATATTAAAAAACAAAAAATAATAATTACTTACATACTTAAGTTATGAGTAAATAAAGCGAGAATAAACTTGAAAATGCAAAAAACTCAAAACAAAAACATTTAGCGTTAGTAGGAAGCCAGGTTCTTATAATTTTATTTGAATTGTGTTGCATAAGCACAGGCGTCGGCGGCGAAGGGGATATATGTACATATAGATGGAAAAAGCCAGTGCTAATATGCTGGCGAATGCAATTAAATGATTTACCGTTATAATTAAATACTTATTAAAAACAAAAAAACAATTGCATCATCAAAAGCAAAACCATATACATATATATATGTATATATCTATATATACATATGTATATATATTAATAATTATTGAATAAATGAAAAGCAAAATTATTAAGGAAATTTACGTATATTTACTTACTCACTAACCTAAAACCCTGTTTCAAACCCAACCGAAAACGCCCGCAACAACATGCCATTACTTTTTTCAACTCTCCACCAGCCCAAGTGCGCACGCAACCCGTGACGCAACTGCAAAAAATTTCTCTCATACAAAGAAATATAAGCTAAAAATATCAAAGCAGCTCCTCTGCTGCGCCTCAACTCCACTTCCTACCACGCCCTTACATATACTAGTACATATGTATGTATAATAATTACACTTACTGAGAAATTTGTTAAAACAAAGCAAAAAACAAAAAAAAAAGAAAAACAAAACAAAACAAATATGAATTTAATACACTAAAAAATTAACAAATGTAATAAATTAATTATAAATACAAAACAAAAAAAAACACAAAATGTTTCTCTCACACACTTAGCGTTTAACGAGTTTTCATGAATAAATAGTACTTGTATTTGTAATGTATTATGTAATTATTTGTTTTATATTTAATTACGAAGAAATTAATCAATTGTATTTGTATTTGTATTTGTATTTGTATTTGTATTTGTATTTGTATCTGTATTTGTATCTGTATGCGAGTGCGCGTGCGTGATTATGTAGGCATTTTTCCAATTCAATTAATTACTATTAACAATTTAACTTAGTTATTGTATGCAAATTATTACAAATATTATCAAAGTATTTTTCGAATTTTCACCGCTGTTGTGTGCGTGATAACAATAACAAAAACGAAACAAAAAAAAATTAAAACTAAAAAAAACACAATAAATCAGTGCACAACACAAAACTAGGCTTCAACAACTAATTTCATTGAAATGGCAAATAAAATTATTGTAAACAAAAAAAAAAATATGTTAAGAAAATACAACAAAAAAAAACACATAATTAAAAAAAACTAAATTACACCACAAAAAAAATTAAATAAATACAAAAAAACGTATTATGTTGCAAAAAAATTCATTCGTGTTTTTAATTTATTATTTTCACTATGTTATTCCAAATGTATATATATGTTTTGCTCTCAGCTCACATTTTGCTAGTTTAGTTTTGTTGTTTCATTTCCACATACCATCGGCATTTTCAAACACTTACAGATTTAGAATGTTCTATTCATTGCAGATTTATGCTTAGGAGCTTCGAAAATTTTATGTTTTCTATGTTTAGCAAATTTGTTAGTGAGAAGCAGCCACGATTCGCATTTATTAAAAAAACTAAATTATCCAAAAGCGTAAAACGGCGCTAGCAATCAAATTTGCAAAAGAAAATTTATGATTTCAGTGTAGCTTTAACCCAAAGTTATATGCATGGTGCCTGTGTTGTACACTTCAACGACCAAGTCAAGGCCAATCGTGCACTAAACAAGCTGCCAATTATGTAACGTATATCGATAACGGCAAATCTGCATCACCAAAACCAATCAATCGATAGTTCAAGTCGATAGCATTGATATTAAGACACTGCACATAAGAGACTTATTGAACGATTATCTAAAATATCGAACCCTAACCTCGAAAAAACGTAAGCGACATTTTTTTTTTCAATATTGTTTTAGTTGCGGAACCCCATTTAGAAGCTTAGAGCATTTCTGCATCAAAACGGAAATTTGGAAAAAAATATGTCGTTTTCCGATACATGTATAGTGGTCCCGCATTTTGGTAGCATAGCACCATGAGGCCATTCTTGATATATATTTTTTTTTGCAAAATAAATTAAAAAATTCGCGAAAACAACATCGAAATTCCGTAAAAGTTCTAATGCAAAAATTGCATACCTTTAGGCGCTATACCTCTTCATTGATATTTTCAAATCATAAATTGAATAGTTAATTAATTTTAATAAATATTTTACCGACATATGTTATCGCTTTCGGAAGTCTGGTAACGAAACAAAAAAACAAAATATACTCAGACAAATCATCCACAAAAAATTTTTACGCCACTTTAAAATGTTGCATCAAAGAAAACAACAAAGTACAAACTGTAATAGATTAATTGTTAACAATTTCATACTAGAAAGCTATTGTTACTTCTTAGTATTTTAAGCAATCATTCGTAAACGTACATCCAAATATTCAGAGCATGATTTCCCCTTAGGGTATTTTGGGTTTAAGTAATTTAATAAAAATATCCTTCTTTTAAAACAAGTTGTTAAAACACTAGCCTATAGTTGGTAATACAAATTTTCTAATATATCAATTTTTTATATGACATCTTTCTAGGGTTCAAAATACGGAATTGTAATAATATTTTGCCGTTCTACATATTTAGAGCTGAACTCGCAGATACGCAAGTAGAGATTCAGTACCCATATTTTCTAGAATATAATACCATCAATACTCAAATAAATTGCATACAAAATTTATTAACTAATTCTTAAGGGACAAATATTTAAAAAAAAATTCATATACACTGGTTTCCACGACGCCAAAAATCTTCAAAACGTCAAGCGCGCTCAGATTCGAGGCGCCCAGCTCTGAAACACCGTCACTAGAGCTTCCTGTTTTTTTTTAACAAAAAGAGCTTTCATCAACACGGCCATTTGAAAGCTGCCAAGCTTATTTAAAAAAAAAAACTCAAAATGATGATTTGAGAAACTCAACCCTTCAGTAATGCAGGGCAACACGTGTGTTAAAAAACCGCCAGTGTGAGTGACTTTCATGCAAGCTTCGTAAAAATCAAGCACGGCCACTTAGACTCTGCCAACTAGATGAGTTAGAATTCCGTAAGTGTTCAAAAAAATTATTTTTAATTTTTGTAAATTCATTTTTCGCGCTAAATACGAAATAAACAAATATAAGGCGAAAAACTTTGAAGCAATTCTTAGGTTTGAAACAGAAGAAAAATGTAAGATGTAATTAAAATTTTAATCAGTTATTTTCGTTTGGTATTCTATAAGATTTCACAATGTTTTTTAATTAAATATGTGATTCATACTATCATTACAAATTAAATAAATCAGAGTTTCAAATTTTGTGCGAAATTTATTTAAAAAAAAAACCGACAAATTTTTTACAAGATTGCAATTTCGAATTTCCGTTGATTGTTGATTAAAAAACAGAATTCTTGGTTTAGGGCATGTGAATATTCAGCCCTATCGCTGAATTCGTTGTAGCTCGATTCTCGGAGATTTTAAGATTCGGGGTAGTTTTTGGTAAATTTCGCGAAGATTCGGACAACGAACAACGAACAAAAAGGTATTAAAAATCAACGTACATTTTTAGCCACTTTAAAATTATGATTTGTTGTACTGAAATTAAATGTTCTAAAAAAACAGCGTACTCAAAATTCTCCAGAAATTTCGACACAACAAAATTTTGAAATTTCAATGCTAATTTATAGAATTTTTATATCTTTTATTCGGCTAGGTTTTCTAATAATACGAACTATGTTTTTAAAATGAAAAAAAAAAACAAATTGCTACATAGAACATTGCGAGTATTACAAAAATAACACTGTGTCAAAACTTTTTTTTTGATTGACTGTAGCGCAGTAAATTTCTGCAATGTTTGTCGAGCTTTTTAGCATATTTTGTTAAATGTTTTTGAAGTATCATGCATTACACTTTTATATTTCATTAGATTTTGTAGAATTTTTGAATTTGTTTTTTAAATCGATACACTTTATCATACAAAATACACACAAACACCTACAAAATACACATGTGAATAGGCTTATTATGAAATTTCTTAGTTAGGTAGTGTGTTGTTCGATATTCGAAGACAATGAGCATAAAAGTATAATGAAATTATTAAAAAGTAATAAATATATTACGAAAACAATAACCAACAAGTTCAACAAACATTTCTCGGTGTGTCCTTAGAATTTTAAATTTAATCTGTGTGTACGTTCAAAATATTTATGAATACCTAATAACCAAAGCAAAGATTTAGCACTTAAGTGAAAATGAACGAAATGATAACAAAAATTTATATTACCAAAAGTAACTAAGCAGAAATAGGTAAAAAAACACGAAAAAAAATCATTTCAAATATAAATAAGAATAAATCTGAGAAATTAAAAAACAAAAAACAAAAGAATGTGCCATTATGCATTTGCAAACACAATAATAATAAAATCAGTATGGAAAGTAAACATAAACGAAATGGGAAAGCTCAGACGGGTTTTACTCCACTGCTTCTGTGAATGCGTATTATAAGTTTTCAGGTCCGCAAAATGAAATTTAAAACATTTTGAAAAACTGAAAACGGAAATGAGGTAAAGCAAACTTTCATAAAGCTTTCACAATTCGAAACTTACTTTCATGTTGCTTTCAAGCATTCTGTAGAAAGTCTCCGTACTGGCATGGCAATTGCAGTGACGCAACGAGCTCACCAACAGCTGAAATAAAAATCTATAATTCGATAGAAATTATTTAAAGCAAAAACAAAATAATTTTGTTAATACTTACAGCAAAGCAAGACTAAACGTATTATATAATAGATATTAATAAATGTAGATACTATGTATGAAATCTTGTTTTCTAAGTGTACGTACATATGTAAATATTTTCAAACGAAAGTGAAAGCTCTCGTAAATTTTTGCCTTTTTCTAAAAAACCAAAAATTAAAAACAAACAACAAATACTCAGCTTAAATGCAAACTACAAAATTATAATAGAAGAATATTTAACAATATACACATACTATATATATATATACTATATACTATATATAAATATAAATATAAAACTAAATGAATTAAAAGCTAGGTGGTTTCTTTTAAGAAGACAAAACTGCAAAAAGAAAAAATTAAGTCAAGCAAAGAAACAAGGAAAGACAACTTGAACAAATTATTATACATATACATGCGAAAAAAACAAAAAAAAACATTTAGGTAGATTTGAAGGGCGACAAGACAAGAACTATGTAAGTGAAATCAAATATATGTATGTAACGGAAATTTTTAACTTTTTAAGCAACAATAAAGAAAAGAAAAAAACAAAAAAAAAACAAATTAACAAATTTCTCACTCTCTCAGTGTCCGTAGCATGCAGTAGGTGTCATACATATAATAAATATTTATTGCAATATACATACATAGTGCATACATACAAAAAAACACATAAAAAAAAAAAATATATATACATATATATATATATACGATATATATACATATATATGTATTCATATATTTACTATACACGCATACACACATACATACATAAATAGTAAATATGTACATACATACGCAAGCATATAAAATGTATGAGAAGTAGTGAAGAAATTATGAAACAATTTATGAAAGGCTAATCAACGAAAACTGTTAAAAGCAAAAAAGGTGGTGACAGAAGAAGTTGATTTTGAAATGTATTCGATATTGTTTTTTATTATTTTTTAATGCTATGGAAGCGAAAGCACAAGCTTTTCGATGCTTCTAATTTTAAGCTTTTGCTTACAAAACGGCTAATGAGTAACTGTATCTAACAGTAAAAGATCAGCACTTTTTTTTTTAAAAGCAACAATGATAGTTCGCTCATAGTTAATTTTTTATCTTTCCTCAAATACTCTTATAATAAACAGCATTTAGTTATAATGCTTTATTTTCCAAAAAAAAAAAAAACAAAAAAAAAACAAACCATAAAAAACACAAATCAAATGGAAACAAATCTGTCACACTGGAATGCACAATCTCGTCCATATCAAAATCTAAAAGTTAAAAAGAATTAAATAACCGTAAAAAATATATAAAAATATTTACTGAATAGTCTAATATGTAAATGCTGTATGCGTCACTGTAGATCAAAATTACAGCAAGTATAAAATGTCACTATGGCACGATTTTATAGGTGGACGGAAGGGCTACTTAATGTCACAGTTAAAAAGTTAAAATTTGCATAGCATAAATCGCAAAACAAAAACCAAAACGTCAATTGTCTGGCATTCGCAAATGAAGAAAAGGTGAAATCAGATAATTAAAATAAGCAACCAGATACGAACTTCATATGAATTAAAAATAGAGGAGAACAGCAAAATAAATTTGCCTACTTCTACTCTACTCAAATTGAACTTAATTTTTTTTTTTTTTTTTTTTTTTACCTATGCCTATCAAATTTAATCTTTTTCTAACGTTTTCTCTTCTGAAAATAAATTTGCTTTTATTTTGCGTCGCTTCAGCGCTGCCAAACTTTCCTGTTATTTTCTCAATATCTCCAAATGTTGCATTCTATTTCGACAAAGTTGTGCTATTTTCCAGCTAGAAAACAACTGAGAAGAAGCTTTGTGCTGATGATTTACTTTTTGATTGATTTTCATAAATAATTTGGTCGATTCAACTCAGCGAATGTCTATAGCTTGTTGAGAATGTTCTCAATACTTCTTTGGGTATTTTAACAATTTTGAGGATCCCAAGCAATCTAATGTTATAATTATTATTACACAAGAAAAAAGAAATCGAATAGCCGATTTGTGACAACTTAGCATTTTCTTCTTTCGCATGCAAAATTTAAAATATTCATATTCATAATATGCCATATAGAGATATGCGATTTCCAAAATTGGTTTAACTATCTTCCAGTTCTACTTTAATTTGAAATACTTCATCTTTTTGTGCTAAGCAAGTATTGTTTGCGAAAAAAATACAAAATTATATAATAAATATAATCTCATTACCACCAAAACGTCTCAACTCACACAACTCAAATCAAAAATATGATTAAAACTCAAACAAATTTAGTAAAGCTATTGAATAAAATTAAACTAGAAAAAAGATAATTACAAAAATGTGGCTACATTCGTACGTACGTAGATACATACATACATACATACATACATAAATATCAATAGGTAGTGCTAAAAGGATAATAATAAAAAATAAAACCACAATAAGGCAAGCAAAGAACTATACTGTGAGCAAATAGAAAATAAACTGAGCGCATCAGCAGACAATTAAAACAAAAAAAAAAAACGAAAACTAAAAACAATTTAACACATACTTAAAAATGAAGATCTTTTTAGTTAATAATCATAAAAGTAAATGAACAAAAATCATAAGTATAAAAATTAATAAAACGAAAAGAAACAAAAACTGGCTCGCGGATTCAGGTAAAATTTATTGATAGGAGATTTCACATACAAAACTATTTTGTAGTTGGAAAACTTTGTAGAATTCTTAAACTTAAAATTTCGATTAACTTATTTTTTTAGGTTCACTATTTAAAGCAAGTAACAAATTTCGAAAAATAGACTGTAAAATGAAGGAAAACAACGAGTACTTTTTTTTTAGAACCAGAGTAGTTGAATATTGTAAAAATTTGTGGCGAAAAAATTTGATATCTACTTAAAATTTTTGAAACGGGTTTCTGTTTTTGAATTAAGTTCTTTAAACGAATAGGTGAGCATGATATTGCGAAAACATAATTGAAAAATGTAAACACAAAGTTACGATTGTATAATAAAATAAATAAAATAATTGGAAACTCAAATCAATAAAAAACAAATTGAAAACTTGCAAACATTGACACTTCAAATGATCCTAAACACCTAACCTATAACTAAACGAATAAGTCGAAAATCAGCACAATATATCTATGTATTTAAAATTAAAAGTAGTATTTATGTTTATTGCGTATATTATAAAAGTAAAATAACACAACAATTACAAATGATAAAAGTCGATTTTTAGCGCAAAAACAACAAAACAATTTTCAGTAATAGAAACAAACATCTTTAGAACCCTTTTTAAATGAACAATAAAGAATTTACGAAATTAATTAGACAAGTTAAGGATGAAGTCCAAATCAAAATTCTTGTTATTTAGCTATACAAAATTTAAGAAGTTGCGAAGTGAAAAAGCAAAACAAACAAAGCGAATTGCTAAAAGAAGGAAAGTATGTAAATGATGCTAAATTGACTTACAAAAAAAAAAACAAAAGCAACATGCAGGTATGAATGCAATTGAGAAAAAAAAAAACAAAACGAAGTGTGGCAGAGCAGTTAGTAAACTGAAAACGACAGCTGAACAGTGGTGAAAATATGAACGAAATACAATAAAAAAATATTCAAAAAATAACACTTAGAACACACCCAAACAAAACTGAAATACCAAAAATCAAATAAAGATAAAAATTTAATGGAAGCAAAAAAAAAAAACAAACGTGTTTCTATTTGTTGATATTTGCTGGAAATAGTGTGCGATTTTTGTTAATAGTATTATTTTTTTGCATCTTAATTTTTTTTCTTTTTGCTTATCATTTCAAAGCTCTATTCACTGCCAAATCATTCACATAAATCTTTTGCGGGCACGCACTAGATCTTTATAAACATCAACTTCATCGACGTTTCACTTATGTACAATGCTTGAAATTTTTGTCGGAGGAAACACGAAGCGCTAGAAGTTGCCATATGTTCATGATCTTTGGTGATCGCAATCATTTGGATCTAGACGAACTTTTTCCTTGTGATACAATTACCTGTGGTTTTGTCGGAAATGGTAAACAGTTGTTTATGTTTTCAGTAAATTTCAGAGACGCTATTTTGCCCCTTAAGGTAAGTAGAATTTTTAATACAATATTAGCACTTCATACAGATCATATGTCTCGCCAAATATCTAGAGATTAATAGCTCCCTATTGTAAGTATGTAGGTTTTTGCGTTTAAAAGAATTTTAAAAAATATATACATATGTATATTCTTTCTCGAGGAGCTCTACACATGGGTGCCACTGGGCGTATGAGTGATATTTCCCATTGCCTAAACTACTGCAGATTCACTTTTTCTTTTTTCCATTTCAGTAACAGGGTGTTTACATGAGGCAAATTTACAGTCAACATTTAGTTTAATGCATCTGGTGCAAACGGTATAATCGCTTCCAAAAAAATTGGTCGACAGTCAACTTTGAGCCAGTTCAGTGCTTTTTTTTCGTGCAACCCTGTGTTTGTTCACATAGGATTTATTTCTTATTCCTGTTGTTCAAATTACAACGTATATTATTAATGCGGATACACCAAGTGCGTTCGGTTGTGTTATTCCTAAATGTCTCCAAAACTCGGTAGCCACAGAGTTGCGTTCCTGCTCGATCTAGGGATGGGCAAGCGAAAAAAAAAAATATCGTATCTATATTTTTAAGCGGTATATGCGGAGTAAAAAATATCAATACAGGTGTCCCTCGTATAACGCGGTGGTTACGTCCCAGGAAAATTCCGCGTTATGTGATTAGCGTTATGGAAGGCCTAGCTTTCATATAAATTTGAGGGTTATGTTCCAATAAGCTTTTTCCAAAATAAAATAGGTACTAAATTAAAGATGTATGTACGTTTACAACTCAAAATCAAAATTCATACTTTATTTAAAAAATTAAAAAACATAATGATAAAAAAAAACAATTGGAAAACATAAATATTATTCATTAACAAACTACATTTTTGTGCTTTCGCTAGTCTGTGTCACTGTCTTCGTCGAAATAGTGAGCGCTTTGGGCATATAACTTCATCAGAAGAAATTTCCTCGGCATAGTTTTCGTCATTTGATAAGAAACAAATTGTTGGACCTTCTCCCAGTGGTTGTGCGATTGTGAAATCAGTTATCTGCCTTTGTTTGCTTTTTTTTCTAGCTGTTTTTCAATTTCGTAATTAAGCGCTAGATTCATCTATATTTGCCTCTTGAATTTGCTTGATCTCTCCATTGAGGGATCATTCTGCCCTATCGCCGACTTCACGGGAACAAATATTCCCACAAATTTACAAGTGAAACAAAAACAATTTTGCACATTTTGTTTTTGTTTTGCTTGTTAATTTATGGGAATGTTTTGTTCCCGTGAAGTCGGCGATAGGGCCGATTATATGAAAAAAAATTGTATTCTCTCAGCCAAATTTAAGCCCTCTCGTATGCGCTTTAGGGTGAAATCTGGAATTGATTCACAGATATCTTCCTCAGAATTGATGTCTTCATTTTCATGTGCGATAGTTGAACTAGTTTGATATCCAGTTGCTAATAGAATCAAAATCTTCAGTTTGATATATCTTCGGCCGTATCATCAAAACCTTCTCCACTAAAACGGTGGCCCACATTTAATATCCGGCAAATTTCCAAATTCAATGGTGGTACCACACTATCTTTTTAAACACCCTCCGGCAATAGCTTTTTCCAAGATCCGTTTAACGTGAACTGTTTTAATTCCTTAATAGACGATGCTACTATTTCAATACAGTTTAAAATCGAAAATGTTTTCCACAATTCTGTAACCGTCATGTTAGCATTAGCATCCGTTTTATTAAGAATATGTTGAAATGTTTGCTGAATATAATACGCTTTGAACGTAGATATTATGCCTTGGTCTAACGGTTGAATGATATTGAACGTTTTATTAGGTGGTAGAAAAGCAATTTTTACATTGGGATTATTCAAGTCTTTTGGATGTCCTGGGGCAGTATCTAGTATTAACAGAAATTTGAAATTGATGTTATTTTTCTTCGAGTAGAGTTCCAGTCGGGTACATAGAACTTTAAAAACCAATCTCGAAAAATACTGCTTGTAACCCAAGCCTTCTTATTTGCCCGCCAATAAACAGGTAACTTGGATTTGTCAATGTTTTTAAGAGCTCGTGGATTTAAGGAGCGGTTTATAAATAAGGGCTTTGTTATATAGTCCCGTGAAGCGTTACTACACAGAATTAGGGTAATTCTGTCTTTTGCGGCCTTAAAACCTGGTGCAGACGTTTCATTTTTTGAGATAGATGTATGTCCGACGAGGAATTTTTGTCCAATTTATAATTTATAAACACCCTCTTCAATAATTTTAGCTAGAGTTTTATGGTATTCTCTCGCAGCTTCTATATCTGTCGATCCAGTTGCGCCTTGAGTTTTAATATTGTGTAAAGAAAATCGTGTTTTAAAATTTTCGAACCAGCCTTTACTAGGCAAGCATTCCTGATTACATGTTTCAGCTGCTTGATCAGTTTTTTTTTAAATAGGTATAAATTTTAAGAGCTTTCGCCTTAATGACATTTGAATCGATCGGCATTTTTTGCTAGCACAGTCTCTATCCACAAAATTAAAGCTTTCTCCATTTTTTCTATTAAAACATTTCGTACACGTGTAACTCGTTTTGCACTTATTGATGACCCAGCAGTTACAGAATTTCTCATTTTGTTTAATGGTGCGTCTTATGGATTCGTTTAAACCGAGAGTTTTTGCTATCAATCCTGCTTTTTCACCACTGCTAAATCTATCCAAAATCTTTATTTTATCATCTAAGGCAATGAATTTTCGCTTAAACTTAGCTTTTTTGTGAGTTGAAGAAGAATTTTTAAGAATTATTTGTAAGAATTAATTGTAAAATATAATTTCGTAAATTATTAACGAAAGACAATTTTCTTATAAAGCTTTTTATGCGGATAATTGAACAATAAAATAATATATTTACCTTGTTAAAAACTGATATATTCAACTTTTGGATTTTTAATTTTAACAAGACACAAAATATTTGCGCTTAGCATTGTAACGCGAATGAATTCACAAATTAGTGTTGTCAATACATACATATTTTAAATTTCGCGTTATACAAATCGAAATTTCGCGTTGTACTGAAACTGTTTTTTTTTTTAAATCGCATTATATCGAAAACGCGTTGTAGAAGTACCGCGTTATACGAGGGAGACCTGCATTTGGCAATGACCAATGTCAGGTTGGCATGGCTGGAGAAAAAGACAACTCCTGCCATTCATCTCCATCAACCATTTCGTTTGCCATTTTGTTTGAGCTTTGAGACTGCTCTTATTTATACATATCCGTTATCTAGAAATTTTTTCCGAAATGATTTTCAAAGCATATATGTACATTCTTCTTCTGCTATGTATGTGCTGGGCAATAGCAGATAAGGTGCTCTACACTCTCCTCCTCTTCTTCTTCGCATTTGCAGTTGTGAGACAGCAAGCAGTCCGGCGCACTCAATCTAAATTTCAAAGCATGTACGCCAATTAGACAATGACCTGTAAGAATTTTTGTGACACTGGGAACGTCGTTCCGATTTAACCTTAGATTTGATACTCGCCAATAAATATCGAATATCGGTATTACGAGGTTAAAAATTATCGGCGAATTTCCATCCATTATTTTCTAAAGAAAAATATTCATTTTTTTTTGCTCGAGCCCAGCACGTTCGCATATTTAATAGGTAAGTTCCAACGTTGAGTGAAATAAAAAATGCCATTGTGTTTTTTATGCCATTTGAGTTTTAATATATCATCGAATTTCTTGATTAATAACATTTTTTCACATTATTTAACTTATAATTGTGGGTTTTCTCTTCTTCTGCTTCACCTTCATCTACTGCTTATTCTGCCTCAAATAAATCTCTTAATCTTTTCTATTGTTATTTATTTTTTTGGTTTGTTTGTATTTTGTTTACATATTTATATCCGTTTTATATTGTATTTTATACCATTCTAAAATAATGTGTAAGTGTGTGTAATACATACGTTACTCAAAAAAGCGCATTTCTCAATACATACATAAATACACACACATATGTACGTGTTTGGTTTTATAAATATTTTTTTAAATCATTTTTGAATTAAACTGTTTTGTTCACTAATTAATTATTTATTTGTTTAATGTTTCTCGTTTTTATCGTTTCAGCAATTACGTGTGGTTCAACGTTTTTTTTTTTTTTTTGTATTTTTAGCAACTAAATTATAAGTAATTTCTTGCATTTTGTAGTTTTACATGGGAATTTTAATTTTACTGTGGATTTGTTGTTTTCTTTTGCAACTGTAACACTAAATACAATTAATTTATTAGCAATAATTACTAGGTACAATTGAAAATATTTCTAATAACGAGTTTATTTGCCTCTCTAGTGACAATATAATAATTTCGATCTTCGTTTTTGTTGTTACTTTTTTAGGTCTTCTATTTATTTGTTTTTTTTTTGTTTGTTTATAATTTGTTTTAATTTTTAATGCATAACATTTTGTCTTGTTCACACAGTATAGGTATTTGAAATGTATAGGTTGTTTATGTTCGGAAATTTTTTGTAAGTTATTCTGCCACAAATAACATTTTTAACCTGCGTTCTTGTTTTTGTTTTTACATTTTGAAAATAAAAATCTTTTGTGTTGTTGTGAACTCTGGTTAGGTTCATAAATTTCGCCGCTATAATATTTAAAAACTATTTACTGGCATTTATTTATCATTCTAGAGCTTCAAACAAAATTTAATTTTATTTAATTTGTCCTTCGTACTCTAGAAAATTTAAAGGTGTTTGTGATAAATTGTGCATTGAGGCTTGAAGAGCATGAAATGCGAAATTTCGAAAATTATCAATTACATCGTTTGGCTATCCTCAATCAGAAACAGGCCATTCCTTTTTTTTTACCACGAATGTCATCTTCTTTGTAAAATTCTTCTCTAGTTAAATGCTAGCGCCTAGAACAGACGATGCAACTGTACATATGATACGTTTTTTTTTCATGTATTTAAAATTGGCAATCGTAGTGTTTCTGCTTCTTTTTTAAGACCCAAAGAACAATGCCATGCAAAAAATGTTGGGAAGAGTTGCAACAACTATAAAAATTATTTCAAATCTTTCAACCAAATTTGTTTGCAAACTCGTTTTTGAATACTCCAATAAACGTGTTCAATAAAATAATTAAAAATTTAATAGCCTCCATGGAATTCCTTAAACTTCAGACATCACTGAAGCGACTACGAACAATATGCTGAGCAATGGTGCGAGTGAGGTTTTAGTGGAACTTGATTAATTTTTGAGTGTGGCTTTTTTTTTTGGTGCTCATTGGATTAGTAGGACGAAAATTTAGTTTTTCTATTACAGCGCGACGCTGTTAGTTAGTAATACGATTTTTTCTTTCTTTGTATTTAAGTTTCATTATTTTTTAATAGCTGTTAGGTTTTTCATTTTCTACTCATAAACATTTTAGTTTTCTAGTAAGTTATATATTGTTGGTTTAGTTTTTGTAAATTTTTAGTAGCTATATTTAATGGGTGATTTTATGGGATCTTGAGGCCGCAGCTTAAAACCTTAAAACGCTTAGTTTTTTATTAAATGTTTGCTTGCACTACTTATTGTATTCGATTTCTTTCGCTTCATCTCTATTTTTCTGGGTATGCGACAAGTAAAATTCTACTTTTCCATATTACTAATTTTTTGTTAGTTTTTTTTTATGTTTATTAGAAAAATATGTTTTTTTTTTTCAATTTTATCAAACTTTTTACTACATACACAATTTACATATATACATATATGTATATATATGTATATTTAGTTTCGAATTTTATTAGTTTTGTGAATTAAATAAGTGTTTCTGCTTTGGGAAAATGTTGTGCGGTGCTGTGAAAAGGAGCAGCGTAAAAATTTGTGAAGTGGGCCAGCATTTTTTCGCAGGTCAATTTTTTTTTTTTTTTTTTTTTTGTGACATTGAATTTTGTGGTTCACAACCGTAAACGAAATGTCTTAGAAATTATAGCTATTTACTTTTTTTTTTAATTCCTCGGATTGCATTTATTTCCTCGCGTTTTGTAATACCTCATTTTTGAACACTTAAAAATTATGATGTTTGCTACAATTTTGAATTTATATTGTTTATACATTTTTTTTTTTTGCAAAAATTATTTTGAAAAAATTGTGTAAAAGTTATTGAATTTTCTTTGTAAAAACTGTTACAAATTTATCTAAATATTTTCGACTTCCCAATCGCTTTAAGATCGCTTATTTGCATAAAAGTGCAGCGTATTCTATTAAAAATCATTTACAAAAAAATTTCGCAATGCAATGTTGTGGGGAAAGTCATTAACGTTTTTCTCTTGATAAGCCGTCAAATTTTGCATGGAAACATTTAAACATAACCAATCGCGAGAAAATAAATAAAATCCAAATAATTTTGAAAAATTGGAAAATGTTGTGTACTAGTGAAATCTTCCGAAATATTTCGAATTTCGAATAAAATTATTTTTTTAATAATTTTGAACCCCAAAAACCTCGGCATATGAAAAAATGGTGGCGCACTACACAAAATTTACTGCACAGGAAGTGTAGAACTTGTATAGCTATAAAATGATTTTATTCAAAAAAAATAAAATCCCACAATTTCAATTACGCTAAATGTTTCGTAAAGCAATAAATAAAAAAATCAAACTTCTCTGCCTCTTTTAGGTGCAATTTAATTTTAATTTTAATGGTGGAAAATATCAAACAAAAAGAATAACTATAAAGAACTTATTTCAATTAAACCGCAATATCTAATTTCCGTGTATCATTTCATATAGCAGCTAACGAAAAATTTTTGCTGCGAAATTGAAAAACGTGATATTCGTGTACGTTCGAATTGTGAAGCATACCTACCACTATTAACTTTCATTATTATTTTCATTTAAACTTTTAAACTCTTAGCAAATTAGAAATGATAGATTGATTTGAATATTTTACAAATGTAATTTAATCAATTAAATTTTAAACCAGTTTGAAAAGGCGTTGAGTCCGAATCAAGGCAACAATTAGGCAGAATATGGAAGGGATTCCGCCGACTAAAACATTAAACACGAAATATGTTGCTTACTTTTGACCAGAGATTAATTACTTGAACTTCGATATTCACGCCACCAATCAATGAGAGAAATGCTGAAAATTAAGTTTACATTTTCTGAGATCAACGAACAATAAGTGCAATGCTACCTCCACCAAATCATGTAACTCACGAGTCGAGTTTCAAATTTTTTCTTACCATCTTTTAAAATAAAGTTTTTATAACTTTCTCTTCGCTCCCGCCAATGCAATTCAACATTCGAGTTACTCGATGCGTTGGCAATTCAAACAAAGCCAAATTAGAAACAAAACACAGTTGATTTTTTTTTTTTTTGTCTTTAAAGGAAATAGTGAAACGTTATAATTTATTTACACACAAAACTAATCTCGTACACTCTTTTAATTGTTTATTTATATATTTTCTTTACTAAATTAAATTAACTCTTCACTTTTATTTAATACTAATAAAAATTGCGTAAATTAATTCTTGTTCACATAGTTTTGTCTGCATATTAACACTACCAACTAATGGATACAATTTCATAAAATTAAATTTAATTAAATAGAACTTCATCAAAGTGCTTTTTAAATAGGAATTGAGGGATTCTTTATAATTTGTATAATTTGCATAGATACATTCATATTTAACACCATTATTTCAATAGAGCATAATTGTTTTGTTGCTGGTTTTTCTATACATGATTTCTTGTTGTAATTTTTTTTTTTCTTCTTTTTTAACACATTTTATTTTTACTTTGCTAACAGATTTTATCTTTACTTTTCTAGTACAGAGCGCGCAAATTTAATTGCATTTTTTTTGGGTGCAGCGAATTTCAAAGCTTTCAAAACAAACAAAAAAAAAAAATTAAATAAAACAGTAGTAAATGAAATATAAGGGAAATATTGAACAAATAAGGAACTTTTCTGTTTTTGCTTTAAAACTAAACTAATTCAAGTGTTAACAGTAAGGATCATAACTAAATTATAGCATAGTTTGTGAGAGCAGGTGAAATTGTAAATATATATTTGTTTTTTTTTTGCTTTTGGCATTTTAAAGCATTCTAAACTATTTAAAAGCAAAACTACTTTCCACACACACATAGACGTGTACTCGTATGGAAACTATAAACTACTGAGAATGATATCTGCTGCTTGCTGCTGTTTTGAATGAACCGAACGCATTGATGCTAAGTGAAATTAAGTGTCGTTCCCGCGACAGTCGGTTCTACGATACCGGAACGACCCGGATTTATATCCGGCCAAGGACTGTCATTTCAGCAGCATTCCCCAAAATTTTATGGGGAATGTTTTATGCTGTTCACAACACCAGCAATGCTAAGTGAAACCTGAGTCTGATGCAACGTTCATCGCAGAAAATCGGCGGACACTAAGTCATTTTTACTGCACGCAAAAGAGTGACGGAAAATAGGGCAATCAAAAGACAGTGAAAAAACTAGGAAATCGCGTAAGTGGCTTGTGATAATTCCTATTGAATTAAAATATAGCATATATTCCAGTTATTTTTTGCGTTTATTTTTTTTTTTTACAAGCAGAAAATTACACCCAAAAGGCCCCAAGCCAATTAAAATAAAACATAAACTTATTAAAAACTCACAGCGCAATTTCGCTTAGAAAACTATATTAAAGTCTGCTTGACTTGGAACCTATGTACATATAATTAAATAATGATATTCAAAAACAACAATTTCGCTGTTTTCAACACAGCTGTTGTTTAGTTTTGGAAGTGTAACTCTTCACTGTTGAAGACTCGAAATGGTGTTCGAATTTTAAGAAAAGCTTTGGAAAGTTGCGAAAATTCTAGACAAGATTTCTTGTACATACAATGAACATACAGACATTTGTATTTATATATCTAATCCGCGACCAACGCTTATTAACTTTGCTTTGGTTTGTCCGTTGGGCTTAGCAGTGTAAAACACAAAAACTTCAACACAAAATCTGTAACAATTACAGAAGCTACTCTTGTATTCCTAGTTGAATTATTTGGAATTTTTGATTATTTTAAACTTTTGAGACAGGCTAAATGTGTGAATGGTAGTGTATAATTTGAAGATGTGTAGATCACGCCACTACATAAATAGTACATCTAATTATTTCGCTACAAATTGACACCAACATTAATTTATAACGCTATTAATAACAACGTAGGCCAAACCAAACAAAACCAAAAAAAAAAAATAAAATAAATAAATAATAATTTAAACTGTATTTTTTGGTCTCGCTGTATTTCTATGTAGTTGTTATGCTATTGTACTTAAAAAATTTTGTGTTAATTCTGATTTTTACTTAATTTCAAAACCTTCGAGTTGAGACGAATATGACGCGTGAATATTGAGTTGCGAAAACATCAAAATTAACTCATTTGATAAGCGAAAATTTAAAAACATTTTTCGTTTCTAATGTATTTTGAAACTATCGTGCATATTCTGAATTTTACTTTCACACGGAATCTTTCACTTCACCCAGTAGCTCTAAATGGGCGCTTATACAATTCCATTCAGAAATGTTTTAGAATTTCAGTGCACAATACCGCAATACGGAATTTTCTGAAAAAAAAAAAAAAAAAAAATTGTAATTTAAAAAAAATTACAAAAGTTGGCGGTCGCACGCTTTTTTTTTTTGTTTTTTTTTTTAGACAATTGAATTTTACATTTTTGCATCTCTTTCAGAAAAATAGTTTTCGCGCCAGCAAGATGACTACCAAAAAAAAGTTCTAGCATTTATAATTTGAAATTTTTTAATCGTGAGTTCAATTAATTCAATTAAAAAAATTTTATGATTTGCGCAACTCAATTTCTTTATCACGTTTTATTTGCAAATTACAAATTATTTTACAATAAAAATTATTAAATAGATGGATCTAAGTGTACACTTTCCACCTGTTACATTGTGTAAGGAAATTTTTTTGACGTTCTCGAAAATGTCAAATATTTCACAAGACGAAAAAATTAATACCAGCTCTGATATCAGGGCATTGAAAGCTAAAAGTTTTAAATTACTACATCTTATCTTGCAAAATATGTATGTGACTGAGCTTTGCCGAATGACAACAAAAATTTTAATTTCAAATTTTTTTAGTACGAGCATGTTACATTTGTTTTTTTTAATTGCTAGAAGATATTTTAGACAAGTTCATCGTGATTCGCTATTATTAAAATCCAATAACTAATAGGAAGCAAAAAAAACGAACGTGTCATCGATAAACGCCATCATAGCTAGAGTGGATTATTAACACTAAATTAAATACCGCTTTACTCTCAACTCGAAAGTCAAGGCACATTAAACAGGTACTTGCAGAATAGCAATTTGCAATTAAAATAAAAATTGAGGACATTTTCGTCAAAATTTGAAAAAAAAAAAAATAATACTCCTGGCTATCCTCATTCAATTCGTGTTAGTTTTTGAGATTTTTTTTTAAGTGGTTCGCATTTCCTGCCATATGGAGTTGACACCTTAGCAAAAATATATTAATAAAAAAAAACCTACGGTAGTTTCGAGCTTTGTCAAACTAGTACTAATAAAATTAAATATACCATAAAACTCCACCTTAATATTTTTCCAAAAATTCTGAGTGAAAAAAATAAAAATAAAAAAAAATTAGAAGATCAGCAGTAGGTTAATTTGAAAATAAAAGAAAAAAAATTCAATTGTCAAAATTTGTCAATATTATTATGCAAACCAGGTGTAAGCCCGCAAATTTATAAACACTGGTATTATAAAATTAAATTTGTCTATTACAGGGGATAATTTGCAGGAAAAGTTTTGAAAAGTGCTAACGATATTTGATCCAAATTTTTATTTGGTAGATAACCATAAAATATGCCAAATTTATAATTCACAAAGCCGAAATTATCTCGTTTATCAAAGAAGAAAATTTGAATCGTCAATGTTTTCTACGATTTGCTAATTTTTTCGCCTCAATTTAGCAGCAACATAATTGTTCCCAATTCAGATACCATTTAAAAATTAAAAAAAAAAAAAATGAAATCAGCTCTGCTTGCTGCTATTACCTGCCTTAATGTGCCTTGCTGGAAGTAAAAAAAATAAAAACAAAAATAAAAAAAAAAATTGCAATGCTCTTGAGTTGATGATTGATTAAAATTTATAGTTGATATATGAAATTTTATTGGGTGTGCGAGTGACTGGCTGGTGAAAGATTCTTAATTATTTGGTTTTTTGAAATTTTAGTGATTGCATTTTTTGTTTCTTGTGAACTAATTGAATTTAATATTTGCTTGCACAGTGCAGAGTAATATGCTAGCTTATTTGTTAAATTTTTATGTGTTTCTTTATTTTATGTTTCATTTACTTTCTTGGGTTTGTTTCAATAAAATTGTGAGTTGCATGTAGTGTTTCGTTTTTGTTTTTCTTTTTAATAATTTTTTTTTATTTGTGTGTTTGCTTGTTGGTGTAACACCTGATACAACAGACACAATCAATCGTCAATAAAGTTCTCTTTTAATTTGCTTTTTTATTGTTAGTATTATTATTAATATTATTATGTATTCATTTGCATCATCTTTTCTTTTTTAAAATTTTTTTTTTTTAAATATTTTTCTTTGCTTCTTTGTTGTATTCTTACTTTTTAATTAACACTACTCTATATATTGTAAATATAAAGCAATAAGCGTCATACATCCTCTGCGGCCGCAACGGCAACACTTTTAACATCATTATCGTTATCATCTTTGTTTCCATTATATTTAGCTTTGTCTTCAATTTCAACTTCATCAGCTTCAGCTTCGGCTTCGGCTGCGACACCAACATCATGGGCGATGGCATTTTTATGCGCATCATCGTTTCGTATTACTCCTAAGCTAAGGGCAACAGCAGCGGCAATGGGTGCGGCAACATCGGCGGTGGCGGTGGAGTTGGCATCAGCGGCATTAACAATAGCTTTTGTTTTAGCACAAACGCCTGCAGAATCGACAGCAACAGCAGCTATTGCTGGTCTAGGAAAATTAACAACACCATTCATATCGGTCATTTTAAACTTCTCATCATCAACAGCATTAAGTGCATTCGAATTTGTTATTGTTGTTGTTGTTGTTTCGATTGGTTTTACATTTGCTGTTGTTGTCCACTATGCCGTTGTTGTTGTTGCTGCTGTGTTGGCATTCGTTGCTGAAGCGCCGCCGACACCCACCACTGAGGCGCTGACGGTATTCACGTTCGGTGCATTGCTCGCATTGCACTGTATGAGGCCACTATGCTGTTGGTGTTGTTGTTGTTGCTGCATAAAATGGTGCGCCGCCTGTTGCTGCGCCGCCGCATGATGATGCGCATGCGGATGCTGGTGATGGTGATGGTGGTGATGATGGTGATTATTGTTGAAATTCAAGTGCAAAGCGCCCGCGCCGCCATTGTTGCAATTCACCGCTACTCCGACTACACCACTTGCCTCGGCATTCTGTTGTGGCAGCGCAGAGGTGCAGTAACGTGTCGCCGTTTCACCGAATTCGCCGCTACTCAAATCGCCCAATATGCCACCGATAAGGCCACCACCGCCACCAAAGACCGCCGCTGCTGCCGACGCATGCGCGTTGTTAGTTTGCTTCGCCTGCGCCTCCGGCTGCGTGCAAATCGGCGGCGCTGCTGCATCGCCATCGATGAGCGTTGTGCCCGCCGTTAACGATGCTGACTGCTGCTGCTGCTGCTGCTGCAATAAATTGACATCCTCTAACCCCGCATGTAACTGCCCCTGCTGCTGGTGGTGCTGCTGCTGTTGCGAATGAGTGTGTGCTGTCGCTGTAGTCGTACCGCCTGTGCTGCTGCTGCTGCTACTATTCGCAATGCCACTATCTGTTGTGTAGTTACTGCCGGCGCCGCCCCCGCTACTGCTGCCACCATCCGTCGTGGCTGTAATTGTGGACGAGGCAAGCGAACTCTGTCCATCGTCAGTGAGGCGTAGCGCCACTTCCAAATCGCGCAGCACGTCCGTTTCCTTCTCGTCGATCAGTGTGAAGCGTCGATGTAGTGCGGTTAGGTGCGCAAAGGTCAAATTTAAGTGGGTGTGCAATCCCAGAAGCGCAATTTCTCGGAAATGCGCCGCATAGAGATGAGCTATCACATGAAATTGCAAGCGTAATATTTTGCGGGCAATCGATTCAAACGAACTTGGAAATTCGTTGGCATATTTGGTTGGGAATATCGACTCGTCGCTGACTGTTTTCTGCGTGAATGTCATCACATAGTCGATGTATTGGGGAGCGGCGACGCGCGTCTTCTTGCCTTTTTCATCGAACCATAAGTACGTTCTAGGTGAAGAGCAAGCAAAGAAATAAATATCGATATGAGATGGGGAGTGGAAAAATAAAGAATTGTATTTATTGCAAACCTGTTGCCTGGTCCGGTCATATCTGGACAACCAGATGGCGTACAAAATTCGCTAATAGTTCCATAAACCAAATTTACATGCTCGAATAGAGCTAGTGCTGTAACGAGAAAAAGCGAGAAATTAAATAAGTTGCGCAGTTAAAAAAAAATGCTGTGAAAAATGTACGATATGCAAAATCAATGAACGAACGCTGAACACTGAACATTAATAGAGAGAAAATACATCGCGCACTACTCCAACGCGAATTCATCATAAAAGGCGATGTTAATAAAACAACGGATTTTTTCTTCTCCTATTACAAGGCGAATTCATAAAAATGTGACGTTGATAGAGCAGCTGATTGCTTCTTCTTGATTCGCCAGTTACATGTGAATGCCAGCTAAAGCGAATGGCGAAATATTTTGTTTACAAACCAACAACAATTATATAATGACTGCCATCTTTCTATTTTCCTTTATCATTACATTTTGGTCCCCCTTTAAATTCACCTTTTCACCATTGCCAACAGCTTAATTCAACTATTTGTTTTTTTCTCTTTCCCCCATCACATTCTGAGCAAGAAAGCAAATGGCTCCCCACAAAACGTCTTGATATTCTCATTTGCCATGACATCCTTAAATTTAAAAATTGTATGAATTCGCCTGGCATTATAAATGTCTCGTTTATGTTTACGAACAATGAGTCACTTTTGGGAGCTGTTTGCCGCGTCATCGTTAAACTGCATTCGGCGGCAAGAGATCAATAATGAATGACTTAAATGGCAATCACAAAAACCCGCAGAAATAAAACCATTTTTATATTCCAACTAAAAAGTAGCTATTTAGAAAATTTAATTTATTTTCCATAAGCGAACAAACATGCTGAATTTTTGTGTGGCATTAACGACAAAAAAGCGAATTTCAAATTAAATGTGCAGGGTGGTCCAAAAGTAGTTTTTTAGCTAATCATTTCAGCCAATATTACCGATTGTTAAATGGACAGAATTTAACGATATAGATTTGGCACCTACTTTGAGGGCATCTACCATGCAGTGGCGGCATTTGAAAATCCCATAGATATTATGATCACTTTTGCGTCCTCAGATAAAGCCAATGTGTAGCGAAGAAGTTAACTGTTTGCGCATTTTATTATACTTATTTTGGAACCACCTTTTATGTATCGAAAATAGATAATTGTTATTATGGCAATAAAAGAGTAAAAATTCGCATGCATTGCATTACAATGCAGAAAATGCAATTGCGCTTTCAAATAATTTATGATACAACTATACTACATATATTGTGTACTCAATTTGGCTTCGATAAAGATATATGGCAAAAATAAATATACGACTAATTACGCGTCTACATATGTCATGGACAATACTGTAGCTGTGTGAGTAATAATATTGATGGTGTTGAAAATCGTAAAATTATCGTGACATCATGCGCGTAAATTTGGCACCTATTACTAAAAGATACAAACGCACATACGCAATTAAATTAAAATAGATTTACTCTTACAGTTTATGATTACGAATATGAATAGGCTATCATCGACACGCACGCACGATGTATAGGATGTTTTCGAAGCTGCCGATAATGGCCTGATGGTTAAACAAAAATACTGTGATTTTTTGTTTAAATTTTTTTTTTTTTTTGTAAACAAAGTGATGTAACCAAGCCGCTAGATATTTGCCGAAAAGAAGAAACAAATTTGCTTGCTTTTGTTGTCTTCCACTTCGATTGATGACAAATGAGAGGCAATCAGAGGCTGAACTTCACACCCTACAACCCACCACCATTTGTTAGTCTGATGGCATGCGAAAACCTGTAGTGAGATCTTAGAGAAGTGCCGAGAGGATATGGAACTTAACAAAATAAGTTAAGGCGATAGTATGCGCAATTATTGAGGCAAACTTTTTTCTCTATCACGGAGTATTTTTACGTCATTCCCTAAATATGCGGTAATTTTAAGCACTGATCACCGAAGAGTCTAAAATGATCAGCACTTGCCTACTTTGTAATTTATTTTAATAGCGGCGATGATTAAATACAAAGTAAGTGATTTTGTTAGTAGAACTGATCGTCATTAGTCGCATGCTTATTCTTTCAAGTAAGACATCAAATCCTAGGCAGTTTTTTAAGTTTGAAAAGGTATTTATCTATAGAAATATTTTATGTGAGACGTCTAACTCTTAGCACTGTCTAAGAAAATTTGTGAACACAACATCAAACTGCAGTGGCTCACAGCGTTCTTTCTTCCCAATATAAAATATCATTACGTGCAAGCGTTGTATGGAAGTAAATTTGCAACATCGCCTGGAAAAAAAATTATCAAAAATCAATGGAAATTTTTAGGAGCTCCAAACTTGCACTTTCATCTGAAGCTTCGATCACTTTCTAGTCCGTGGCGACCACTACTGTCGCAGCATAATTTGAACCCCAAATATAAGCCCACCCCTCTTCCACTTCGGTGCGCCAATGATCACTTGGCTTTTCTGTTAATAGACTGGCATATCACCACGCAAAAATAATATTTATATCTACACTACAGTGAGCTATCTACTTATTGCTTTGATTTCATATTCATATTGTGGTTTTTTTATATCCATTACATTCTCATTTTTACTTACTGTGTGACGCCAGCCATTCGTTATAGTCCAAGCCAGCTGGTAGATCCACTAAGGCTTTGAGATCGGCTTCAGGTAGCTTACGTTCTAAGACGCTTTCCTCCAAATATAATTTGGTATCTGTTGAATTTTGATCACCATCGCGCTCTTTACGACGCGCTTTTCTGTAAATACAAAAAAGAAAACAAAATCGCCAATCAATAAAAAGTTGATAAGAAAAGCTATAAAAAATATTGATAAAAAAATTAGCAGAGTACTTAGAGATTAATGCGCAACGAATTCTAAGAACAGCTGCACTTAAGCGACAAGGCCTGCATAGAGAATGAACAGTAACGGTTGGAAATTTAAACACACTCACTAATTGCATACATACATATATAGCTTAAGCGAGTTAAGCCAGTTATAATGTTTTCGACACTTTTACAGCACTCAAATCGCATGATTTCACTTCGATAGTGGAGCTGGACAACTAGTGTAAACCCCCCCTACCCCACTTCTTTTAACGGGCCTTTTTTTTCAATAAAAAAAAAAAACTTACATAACTCTTATAAAGTATTAATGAATCGCACAATGCTATTGATTGAGTTGAAAATTCATTTATTATTAAAAAGTAAACAAGCCAACTCACCTAGTATATGGAACTATTTCAAAGCTTATCCAGCTGGCACCTGTTAGCTTTCCACATCACTCTAAACATACGATAAGCAATTATCTATGCGAAACATTTTCACATGTTTGCTAAATTCCATGAAGATTTAACACCCATAATACAGGCACAGATAAGTAACTGCTACATGTGGAATATTTTTCTCTAGGTATTTATTCAAAAAAATTGTTTTTTTTTTTTTTTAAATAAAATCATGCTTTGGTGTGCCAAATACAGTACAATGAAATTTTACAGATAAATTTACTTCTTTTTTTTTTTAATTATTTTCGGCCAACAAATGAGTACCATTGTGTTTTTCTCAGTCCAAGGGAAGTGCTTAAATTATTTGGTAAATAATTAGTGAAGTATTTGGCAGAATGACAGATTAACAGTAAATTTCGACAATCTATACAAAAAAAAAAAAAAAATTAACAAATATTATTATTTTTTGTGGCTTTTCGCGAGTGGCTGCCAAACTGTGAAATTGACTAATAAATTTTCGCAGCCGTCCCAAACTTAGTTTTTTTTTTCATTCCATTCTTCAAATTCGCATTTTAGTCTCTGAAATGCGTAAATTTTTTTAACTCAATAAAACAAAAAAAATTTCATAGGCATGCGCCATTGAAATGCTTCGGATTCCTGCCCAACCAAGGACTGTAGCGATTAACCGACTAATTGCACTTGTAAGAATTATAATTATTATTTCTTAGGAACATTCGAAGAAAGTATCGATATCCTGAATCGATATGCCGCTATATCGCGCTGAACAATATCGATATCGGCAAAATCGATATAAAAAAAATCGTTTAGTTATGGAATGCGAAAAATTTGTTATATTTATAAATAAGAATGTGGCAAATAGAATCTTAAATTCCAAATGCATAAACTCCGATTTTTTTTTTATGGTTATTATTTTTTATTTGTTGTTTTTTATGAAAAGTAGAAATAAATTTTCAATTTTCAAATTTCGATATTGGTGATAAAATATCGATGTGTTCGATACAGCGGGAAATATTGATTCGAAAAATCGATTATTGGAACGTGCAATATCGATATTTAGAATAATCGATATCATATGAAACATTTCTAGTTGATAGCACTTACATATCGCAAACGAAATTTTTTAAATTTTTTTTCATGCAAAATAACCCTTCGATTAATTTCTGATTAATAAGAAAATTTTGAATGAAAATTCACTTACGTTTTTTCGCACTATATCTTCTGTTAGGTGCAATTCTTTGTTGGGTAATTTACTCTATCGTTTTTATGGAAATCTTTTTTTACACCTTGATTTTTTTTTTTTTTTTTTTTTTTTTTTTTTTTTCAGAAAAAAACAAAATATTTCCACAACTATGTACTATACAAATACTAACTGCCGTCGAATGATTCGAATATAAAGTAGTCGAAGTCGCGAGCGGTTAGTAGAATCGATTTTCAACAAACCACTACAAACTAGTCGAATTTTAAGAAAGAACACAATCACAGCAGAACCATTCCCAAACATTTTAAAATATTTTACATAAACAAAAAACCCTTTCGATTTTTTAAACAATAGCTAGATTATGAATAGTGTTTGATAGACTTCTAGGCGCAAAGGGAAATTGAGTGCAAAGACTTTAAGTTAAGAATAAAAGTGAAACTAAAAGTTGTTTGCAAATCTCTGAATCTGAAATGGGTGATTGTGAAATGTTTATTGATCAAAGCTGAAGGTAGCAGTTGGAGCCATTTTTGTTTAATTAAAAGGAAGCCAACTTCCACAGCTACCTTCAGTTTACTGCCGATATTGGTATGTTTACTAATAGAAAGATGGTGGATGTGTTCTGACCCAATTACTACTCGTTTATTTATTTTTCATTCACTGGTACTTTAGAACGCCATAAAATGACAAATCGCTTTAAGATAAGCATTTATAAATAGCGAAAACTGATTGCTAAATATTTCTCTACCCTCCAACACTTTTTACCAGCATCGCCCCCAACTCACCCAGCTACGCAGAGTATTGTCTCGACCGAGTCATGTGCATATTTGTAGATGGTGCCCAGTGTTTCGCCGATTTTCATCGGTATCTCTGTAACCTGCCACATAAAACGCACCGTTTTTAGCAGACATTTAACCACAAACGAACCGGCAGCATTGGCAGGACTCTTATGGGTGCCAACGCTCTTGCGTGTGGCGCGCACTGAGCAGCACTTAGCTGATGCGGATGCTGAGTCAAATGATGATGGTGGTGGTGTTGCAGAAGATGCTGTTGCTGCTGTTGTTGCCGCTGCCGCCGCTGCTGCTGCTGCTGCTGCTGCAAGTGCAGCCGATGTTTCCGAAACAGCTGAGGAATAAGTTGAAGATGAAAAGGACGATTTGACGCTACCACAGCTGCTTTCACTGCTAGAGTTGTGCGTCCAGCGCGCTGTAAAAGTTGTGACAGTTGGATTGAATGTTACCGTTGAGTTGGCGGCAGCGGAGTTGGTGGTTGGTACAGAGGCTGCGTAAGAGTGTGTGGGTGTAAATGCTGTATTGTGGTGTGTAATGCCAATTGATACCGCTGGTGGTGTTGGTGGTGCTGGTGAGGAGAGTGATGGTGTTGAGACTGCAAATTCTGCTGTTGCTGTTGCTGAATTTGAAATGAAATTTTTGGGCAACGTGCTGGTTGATGCCGTGGCAGCAATTTGTGGTGGCGTAGTGTCGATTTCATCGGTGATTTTACTGCTGGCCGAGGCGAAACTCATTGGGATTTAGGTTGGACAAAGGTATTCGCTTACTTATTTGGCACAAAGGTAGATAAAAACTTGGTTTACTTTTGAGCTTGTAGCAAATATAAATTTTTTTTTTTTGTGTAGTTTTTGTGTAGGAAAGGAGGCACCTTTTTCGTTGAATTAATACTTTATGGTAAATTTGTAATTTAAAGCTTTGCTTTTTTTATTTTTATTTAACGTCTCGCATGTCACTTATTTTATTTGTTAGCTTTTTAAAGCGTTTAATCTTTTATTTTATAAACTTCACAGCTGTGATATAAAAAATTGCAGTATAAAAATAAACAAGTTCTGTTCACAACTTTGTACAATACAAATTAGATATATAACTTTTTTTCTCTTTCATAAAATTTTCGAATTGCGAACTTTTTTTTATACATTTCATGTCAAACTCACGCTAATCACTAAACCACCCATATGATTCAAATAAAAAAAAGTGGTAGAGTTACAACGAAGCAAATACAACTCGAACAACGAGCATTTCTTATCTCAATCACAGTCATAAAAAAGCTCCGCGCTTTGTCGCAAACACTGAAGTGGGCAAAGAACGACAGAGGCCGAGAGCTAACATTTTGTTTCTTTTTTTTTATTTTTATTATTTTTTTTCTTTTAATTTTTTACACAGCGGCCGTTTACTTCACGGTCTCTAACTAAGTGTGTACAGGTTGGTTGGCAGGTTCGTTGCGCACTGATTGAGTGACACAAGTCGAGCAGGCATTCAAGTCTACCTACTTACTTCAGCCCTGTATACCGGCCGCCCTATTAATAATGGGTTGTGGTGGGTGGAACATTTCACACACACACACACACACACACACACACACCCAAACAAACATACACTATCAGCGCAACCGTTATACCTTTGACAAGATGGCAGGCAAGCCGTGTGGCACTAGAAAGGGGAAAAGGGCGCGACCACTCGTTTCGGCATGATTTGTGGGGAAAAGCGCGCATTCATGCCTATCAGTACCTACAATTTTACACACATACGCACATCTGTGTACGGTGATATATTCGCACTAAACGGTAGATATAATAGAAAAAAAAAAAAAAAAAAAAAATACATAGATATGTGAACTACGAGTACATGGCGTATGTGTAATCTTTTTTGCGATTCAAAGCAATTTTTTCATTGCTTGCGGTTTGAGTAAAAAGTTTTGTAGACGGTCAATCATCGCTAACAACTACCACCATTACTCCATGACTGACCGTGAATATGCGCGCTAGAGATTTTTTTTGTTTTCTTGCGGCCATGCCAATGGCAAGATATTGACACACCACTCACCAACAACTTTAGCACATAAGTGCTACAATTAACCGAAAAAAAAATGACAAAGAAACAAACAAACAGCATGTATTGTATTCGACTGAATGTTGTACTCGTTAAATGCTAGACAGATAGAAGATATACGTACAGATGTACAGATGTTTGAATGCGTATCGGGAAATTAAAAATTTATACTACTACAAAAAAAAAAAAAAAAAAACTGTAGAAAAGTCGTAACTGTAAACTGTGAATTTCTTAAAAAAAAAATGACCGAAGAAGATGTAGTTTTGTAATTTTGTCTATCTGTTTGAACTCACTAATCTCCGAAAATACTGAAGGGATTTTTATGGGGTTTAAACTGGTTGGTGGCCAAACACCAGAGTATATTTTATTGAAACATCAAAATATTAAATGGGGGGAAACCCGTTTTTCCTAGAAATAGCTTAGAATTATATGCGTTTGCAAAAAATTCTATTCTTTCAACGTCATCAAAGTCTGCCGTTGTTTATTTTTTGTATTTAAATTTTTTTAAGCGTATATAGCTACTAGTTTATAAAAAAAAAAAAAAATTATAAAAAACCATACGCACAACAATCGCAGCGTAGATATTTTTGTCGTCAATTTTTGTTTTTTTTTTACGATGTTTTGCTACTTGTTTATCATACGAGTATCAGTATCAGCACATTAATTGTCGCTATTTGTTTTCGAATTTTGCCGTTTTGCGATTATTTTTATCGCTGTGATTTTCGCCTTTTTCCTGATAAACTAGCGATAAATTGACAGTCAACTGTACTCATTTTCAGGTTGGTGACTTTACAAAAAAACCCAATTTTCCTTATCGAAAATATGAAGTGCAAAACGTGTTGGGGATAAAATCACTAAAAAAAAGCTTTACCAATAAAAAAAAACCGACAAAATTTATTAGAGTGCCTCAAATATCTTACCGCAAGTGTGAGTTTTACAATGTGTTTCACTTTTTTTGCAATGTTAGTTAGTAATATAGCAAAAAGCATATGCATACAAATTTGAAAGGTTGTACACAATTTGAAAAAAAAACATATTTGAAACTTTTTAATTTTTGACAGTTTTTTAAATTTAGGTCTTAAGCACTTTTTTATAGCGGATGGATTTTTATATAAACTTCCGACGATCTTTAATATGTTTTTATAGTAAATGAAAAAGTTCCCAAGACTAAAATTTCAAAAAAAAAAAATACGAAAATTTTTAGCTCCTGGACACCCCAAAACGTGAAAAAATATTGTAATTAAAAAGCTTACCAATTTATTGAATTTTTAAACGAAATTTTCAACCAAAAAAGTTTACCAGGAAACACAAAGCTTCAACATTGTCCCTCTGGAAACAGATTGCTGTATGCCTGCTCCAGCTCGGGATTGCTCCTTCTCCACTCACATCCCGGATCGCTCGAAGCTGGATGGTAAGGTTGGGGGAGGGGTCTTCTGCGAGGAGCTTTCCCTCAGACGTAAATTTAGGCTTCCGGACTATTGCAGTGTATTTCAAGCAGAGGTGGCCGCAATTAAGGAGGCAGCCGATTGGCTACTTACCAATGTAATGCCCTCTGGACGGGCTAACATTTATTCGGATAGTCAGGCCGCTATTAAGGCCTTAGGATCGCTAATGGTGAGATCAAAACTGGTCAGGAAGTGCCTGACTTCTCTCGCGGCTGTCTCAGAGTATCTCGACGTTAGACTAATTTGGGTAGTGGGCCATAGCGACATTGCAGGGAACTGCATGGCTGATGAGCTCGCTCGGCAGGGTACCCTGGAAGTCATTTCTCCTTGCAGGGAGGGGGTGGGGGCTCCTTTGACTGCCTACGGGCTTCTCCTGGACAGATGGGCTCTCTGACGTCTCAGTGAGCGCTGGGAAATTGCCACGGCATGCAGAATTGCAAGGACCCTCTGGCCGAGAGTGGATCGTGGGCGCTGAAAGCAGCTGAGGTCGCTTACTAAGCGGCAACTCTCGACCCTCGTAGGTGTTTTGACAGGGCATTGTTCGTTTGGTATTCATGCGGTTAGGCTGAAGATAGTCTCAGGCCCTTTCTGTCGCAGCTGTATGGAGGAGGATGAGGTGGATTCATCTTTTCACTTTCTGCTCAGCTGCCCTGCCTTTGTGGGACTGAGGTTCAAGTACCTAGGCTCGTACTTCTTTAGGACTCCAGAGAAGCTTTCTGGGGTGGAGATTGGTAATTTGCGTGACTTCATTCGGGGCACGCAACGTTTCTCACGTTAATCTTTCCTGACATTCTGATTCACGTTACCGTTCATAAATCAGGTTGTATCACAATGGACTCCTACTATGTCTAAGTGAGTTCCCTTTGCGGGAACTACCACAGTAACCTAACCTAACACATTATAAAAAAAAGTTCCCATATGTTCAATTGGTTGAATAACTGTAATCGGTCCGAATATGAGCTAGGTAGAAAAAAGTCATTGGAAATCTGGACAATAAAATATTCTAATATCTTATAGTACAAATTTGCCATAATAAATAATGAAATATTTTTCGATGCAACATTTTTGTTTGTGTTAGTGTAAACTATTATTAATTTCTACTCCCTGTTTGGCGATTATAAAACTATTTGTTGACTCTTCGAATTAACACTCACATTCTCTTAATTGTGTCTATTAGGGCGGTAGCTTTCCTATAGAACACGTGATTGGCTAATAGTATTAGTGTGAAGAAAGAAGGAAGTTTGTAGGCAGGTCATCATTTTGCTAACATTTCTAAAACCCAATCAGAGGTGGTTTTGATAATAAGCGTAAATATTTTGTCAAAAATATTGGCAACACGTTGCGCTACCATTTAAATGCTCGTGTATGTAGTTTCGGTTTTCTGCCAATCATACCACTCGAATGGAATCATAAATATTTAATTTTAACTACGAAACTGTGTCAACCATTTTAAACGATATAAATTGATTACTTTATTATATTTTTCTTAGCTCAGCAAAAAAAAAACTAAAATTAAACATACCTTTTTAATGTATGTATGTGTGCGTGTAAACACACACACACTTGTACACTTGTACTATGTATTTAGGTGTGAAAACATTTAGAAGAATATCGGGTATGGTCTTAGAATTAGCAAACATCAACTGAAAATGAGTTGCACAAAAAGTTATTGTTTAAATAAAGCCCATATGTCAGCAGAAATGTAAATAAAATCAGCAATTAGAATAAACAAGCAGAGAATACGAAATCTTTATTGAACCAAACAGGGGGAATAAAAAGCAATTTAAGAATAAATGTTTACATTATCCTCGCCTTTTGGGATAATATGGTATACGTACAGTACATATAGCAAAATGTCAATCTCCCCATTTTTGTGCTAATAACAAAACAATAATTGAAAAAAGCATAAGAAAGTAATAAAAAGTTAAAGGTGTAGGAATTTTGGTTAAAAAAAAAGCATATGTATATAGTATATTGTATTTACTCAATCAAGCATTCATCTACGCATTTGAAAGGGTAAATTTATTCATTTTCGCAGGCAAATAACAAAAAACGTAAAGGAATATAATGGATTAATGCGAAATGTGAAAATTAATGCGAAAAATGATATTTGTTCAATTTTTTTTATGCAATCTTCAGCAATAATTAAAAGCAAGCAAAAATAAGTGAACAAAAAAAGGGGCATATTGATTTGGGTCGAACTGTGTTTGATGAGGAAAGAAATAATAAAAAATAAAAGCGACTTTTCGAGCACCTAGGCAGGCTGCATTATCACTGTACGGATAGAACAATAAACGGCTTGAAGAAAAGGTGTGGTAGAATGACGTTGATATTTTGCTTGTCCCAAATATTTGCTCTATGTCAGAAATATTAAAGCTAAATGTACACTTCGAGCCCTTTTTGTTATCTCCAAATATTTAGAGCACAATAAGCCGAATGAAAAAGGAGCGCCAACTGTTTATCTAGAAACTTCAAACTTTTAACGCGACTCTATCGAAATAAGTGGATTCATTTTTTTTTTTTCTAGAAAAACTGGCGAATAGGGCAATACTATTAAAATAAACTACTAAATATGACTACCAATTTTTAGTACAAACATTTTACATTACACCTTTTGTCATTATGTATGTATATTAATTTATTTTTAATTCATATATTATTTTATTGCCCCATTTAATTATATCAACAATAATTTTTATGAGCTCAATTTTTTTTTTAATAGATTTTGCTCATGCGATGTATGAAAGCAAATGCATAGCACCTATAGCAAAAAAAAGAACAATTATCCACAATCAACGCGCATTTTTAGTCGCACGATTTTAGTGCTCCATATAAGGCATGAGCAAAATTTACTTTTTTATGGTAAGAAAATACTGAACACCGTCTGTAAAGAAAAATTATCAAAAATCAACAGAATTTTTAGCCAGTTGAAACTTGAACTTTGTTATAGTAAAATTAAACGAGCTACAAAACTGTATACACAAAAAGTTCTTAAAAATTCTGTTTTAACAGTTTGAAAATTTTATGAAAATTTTATGATATTCATTGATTTTTGTGAATTTCGTAAAATGTTTATAGCTTGTATTTATATAGTTCATGTTACTCAATGAGTTATAGTTTTATAAAAAATTATCAAAAATAAATTAGTAAACATAAGTGGCCAACTGTACTACATATGTATGTATATTGAATTTTGTTGCTTAAGATACGACCAATACTGTACATGTCTTGCCAATGCCGCAAACGTTCTTCCAACCTTTCAAGAGAACTTCTGCACCACATTGCCTAATAAATAAACTATCGTAGGGCTGCCAAAATATGAACTTCCAAATATTCTCTTGTATCGCTAGATCGATCTTCAAGTCTGTAAGCTTAACGAAACAAACGAAATGTATCTTCTTCTGCTTGTTGCTCCACTTTGGCTATTGTTGTACTGATGAAGACTTATTAATGCCCATAAGCGCAGTTTAATAAAAGCCACAACAAAAGCAATAAATACATAAGTCATACAATTTTTTTCGGTATATATGTATATACAAACTTTTTTTTTTTTTTTTGCCCAATTTGGGCCATGAATATTTATTATTTGTTGTTCTTTATACTAGCAAGGGCTATAGGTAGCGGTAACCAAATAGTAAATAATATAATTGTGCCACAGCGCCACCAAAGGCAACAACTGCAAAACAGCCATTGTAGTTACAACAACATAATAAGCAAATTCAGTTTTTACCGTGTCGAGTTGTTGTTGGTTGAGGAGCCAACGTTTGCTTGCTGGCGCTGTGGCGTTGACGACGAAGGTAGTATGACTGAGCTCCAGCAGCAGCAGCAGCAGCAGCAAGAGAACAACAGAGCAATTATGTATAACGGCATGATTTAGCCGCCAGCCGTCCTATCTGCCCACAGACAGCTTGATTGTACTACATACATATATATTTACATAACATAAGCGATATTTATGTACACTGGCGTCTAGGAAAACATTTTTTGTTGTATTGTATGCCTTGATATGGAAAATGTTGGCGGTTGGCGTACAATTTCGAATTTGCTTAAATGTCGGCAAGTAAATAGTAAAATAGACCAATGGCTTATAATTGTTTACAGCTATCGTTAAATACACATTTTCAGTCAACAAATTTATTTTCGATGGCAACCAGAATTTTGTCAATGTGTTGAAAATGTTTCGTTATTCTTCGCTTTTACTGCCACAAGCTATAATTGCAATGACGCATCAATCCATTTACAAGAACAGCTAACATTGGTTGAAAAATGGCTAAAGATATGGACGATTGAAGTTAACACACAGAAGTCTGTTCAGATAACATTTACATTAAGAACGGGAAACTGTCCCTCCGTATCTTTAAATGGCTCTGTCATACCTAAAAAAGAAACCGTTAAATACCGGGGAGTACATTGGGACAGAAGAATGACTTGGAAGACCCATATAAAAGAGAAGCAGAAACAGCTCAAATTAAAAACTAAAAAAAATGTACTGGCTTATAGGTCCGCAATCGGAACTAAGCCTCGAAAACAAAGCACGGCTCTACAAGGCAATCCTCAAGCCCGTATGGACGTATGCAATGCAGCTGTGGGGGACGGCGAGTACCTCTAACATTGAAGTCCTCCAAAGATACCAATCAATGACGTTAAGACATATTGCAGGTGCTCCTTGGTATCTAAGCAACATCGAAATTCACAAAGACTTAAATGTACCTTATATTAGAGACGAAATCAGCAAAGCATCTCGAAGATACCTACATAGATAGACTGTATTACCATGAAAACTTACGTTCAATTAATTTACTAGACAATAATAGTATTAGACGCCTGAAAAGAGTTCATGTTTTGGACCTTCCAACTAGATTTGAAGAAGTATAATTAACTTGATTTATAGCAAAATAAAAAAAAATGTTTGTACTATATATTGGTTGGTCTCAATGGAGTACCATCAATCCTGCCATGATTTTTGTGTTTATGAAATTTGCTGATTGTCAACTGATAGATTGCAAATAAAATATATTTCTAAAAAAAAAAAAAAAAATCTTCGCTTAGAGGTGCAAATATTTAATCAACCGACAGTTTTGCACCGGCAGCACAACTGAACGAAGGTGCCCACTCGATACGATTTTGGAGCATGCAATCATTATTTTTTTTTTTTTAATAATTTTTTAAAACTCTTTTGAAAGTCAACATCATTTTACTGTAGACGCTTAAGTTATTTCCACATTGCTCCCACTGTCTCTACTCGTATGTGTGTTTGTCATAATTAAAACAACAACGAAAACATTGGCAATCCTCATTCACTCACTGTAGGGAAATTAATTATTTTCAGTTCATAACAAGATATTTCTTTTCGACCGTTTCCACCGGCATTTTATTCACCCCCCTTGTTTTCTTCTGCTTGGCTTGCCACGCTTTGTACACTCATTATAACAGCTTGGCTTATCACCGAACATATGGCCAAATAGCAGGCTTGCCACATCACTGCCAGCCATTGTTGTGTCACAAAAATAAGTAAATAATTCATAAAATATTACAAATGAGAATAGGGCGCAAACATAAGTACATACATATGTACATATGTACATGTAAATATGTATGGGCACAATGCACGACATAATTATAGCACAAGCACCGTTTAAATCTAAATTTTTTTTTAAATGGGGAAGAAATTCAACAAACTTTGACAAGATATTAAAATTTTTTACTCGAATTAACAAAAAAAAATCGATATGTAGTTTTATAGTGAAATCAATTTTAGTATTTACAATGAAGTGCAAGTTTCAAATGGTCACCATTTACCGTTGATTTTTGGGGAAAAAAATTGCCAAAACTCTTTGCTGAATTTGCCCATCCCATAGAACACATAAGTACTAAGATATTTTATATGTATACAGAAAAAAATAGCGAAACATCGTCAGTAAAAAAAAAAACCAAAAATCGACCATAATTTGTAGCTACTAGACGTTTGCGCTTTATTTTACTAAAATTTAAATAGGCCCTATTTAAAATTTAAAACTTAGTTATAAAACTGCATACCGAAATTTTTTCTAAAAATTCGAATTAAAAATTGTAAAACCTCAACTAGTTTGAGCAAAGTTTGCAACTTCAATTTAACCGGCGTTTAGTTTAAAATGAACTATATTTTTATAAAGTTAAAATTAAGAAAAATAAATAGTCCAAACTTTTGACTATGTGGTTGCCCTATCATTATGACATGCGCTGTATGTATCTATGTATGTATGTACGTATGTAAATACACAAAAAGTTACATGACTACAGACCATTCTTATCTCTGCACGCTTGAAAGGCAAAGCACTTAGATACTGCAAGCAAATGAAGGTGTGTGGCTGGGTGGCTGAGCGGCTGGGTGCGAGTGTGGGTGGAATTGAGGTTCCGTTTTACTCCAGAGACGCAACAGCTTGTCAGTCAGCACATTGATTGGCGTTTCAAGGTCCCGCCGATACAAATGCAATACAAACTAGCAATGTAAATATAAATTTGTATGTAAGTTTGTTACAAACTCATTTGCGTGAAAATTAATCGTAACGGCAGCCGCTGTGTAAGTACATACTACTCGTAGATACGCCTGGCACGCGAGTATCGGAAAAGCTTTCAATGCATAAGTGGAAAATGCATTTTTGAAACAAAATGCCAGCAATAGTTGCGCAGAAAAAGGGTGTGCCCGTGTAAGCTAAAAATATTTGAAATTGCATAATATTCTGGCAATTTCAATTGAATGCTGAGTAAAATGAATGGGTCTGAAGTAAAATAAAAGGCAGTAAAATCATGTTTTCTCAACGTCCTAACGTCATACAACAAAGCAACGGAAAACAGAAAACCTGTGGTGCGACTGCTAAAAGACCTGTCCATATATTAAGCGAAATTATAAATAAATGCATAAATTTAACTCGCACAAGGAGTCTGGTTTATTTCCATGATGTCAGTCAGTCAGCAGCAATAGCAGCATCTGCAGCAGCAGCAGCAGCAGCAGCACAGCTCACAAACCAGTTGCAGGCGAAAATATCTGATTTTGCAACAAATGATGCTCGCAAATTGGCGAAAGCAAAAGAAATCGTACAGTTGGTAGATATTTATGCACTTAATGTATGCTTACGATGACGTAATATAGGGAAATGTTAAAATTAAATGGTGTCGCTTAAAGCACACCAGGGCGTATGAGTGACGCCCGGGAGTTATAATACGGTCGGTGGTGTTTGATACGGCGATAAGGCAATGACAGAGAATTTTAATGCAAAAATATTTGATTATTATGCGAGATATTATGTAGTGATTTGGAAAGGAGTAAAAAGACCGAGAGTTAATGGCGAAATTTAAATAAAAATACGAGTGCCGGATACAAAAAAAGCATACCTTGTAAAAAATTTCATCAAACCATGGATTGTGTGTACGATTAAAGTGGAACAAAAAGCTTACCAACAATAGTAAGAAATATTTTCTGGTCGCTTTCGCTTTAAAAATTATTACTGAAATATCATTTCATCAGATTCCAAAAAAAAATTTTTCGCAAAAGGAGCTTAGCTTATCTGGAGCTGCACCGCTTGGATGCCCATTGAGCTACGCAATCTCCACTATTTATATTTTTGTCATATTTCTATGACCTCGTCCCCATAAAGAGTGACTCATAGTGAAAATGGACCGGTGTTAATTTTTGAAATATTGACAACACTTTCCAGGTTTACATTTTTTTTTGTTTTTTAGTTTTTTTTTTGTTTTTTGGTATCTTTTTATTAAAATATAGTTAATTTTTTAACAAAAATTTTTAAATTTTTTTCATACATTTTTTATAAAAATCATAATAGAAAGAACATAAATGTAAATTTAAAACTTGGTAAACATTTTATGAAAATTTAACAAACATGAAAAAATTTATGACAAAATTCTAAAATTTTTAATCAGAATCAAGGCGAATCCATATAAGGTGGTGTTATAAATACAACTACAAAATTCCTATGTATTTTGTTTTTGTTTCTGCGTAAGAGTTGTCAAAATTTAAATACATTTTGTTTTTGGTTTTACGGCTTTTGAAAGCTCATACGCAAAAGCAAAAACAAAATACATGTAGGTGAATAAAAAAAAAATCAAATCAGCTGCTCTTATGCCATCACCTTCTATAAATTCGCCTTGATCAGAATTTTAGAAAGTCTTGAACTTCATACAAAATTTATGAAAATTTAATTTGGTTGTCAGAATTTTTGAACAAATTTGGGTATGCATTTTTGTAGTACATTCAATTTCAGTACAATAGTACAATATACTCATTCACTACCCCCGGTATAACTGTTGCAACTGTTGGGAATTTTTTTTTTTTTTTTTTTTTTTAAGAACAAGATCCTAGCAACGCTAGTGAAAAAAGCAGAACTAAAAAAAATATATACATATGTATATATAAAAGAAAACGATACCCACAAAAAGCGGCTGCACTCTTGTTGGCAATTAGCTTGTAATTGAAAAATATTAGAAATCCATAAGGGAAAACGTGGTCTGTAAAATTAAAAATTATTGGAATACTTTTTGAACATATGTATGTGCACATACACGTGTGTAGTAGATATACATACATATGTATATGTATGTAGGAATGAAGGTGTGAGAAGTACCCACATATATACAAACTTATAATAAATATTGTGCAAAACATGCGACAATTCATTTTGACAATGACAAATACTCGTAGTGAAGGAATGATTGCAGAAAATTTTGTTATTAGTATACAAAACGCTACACACGAAAGCGTGAGCGCGATAGCAAACAAAATTGAAAATTCTTTAAAAGCAAAAAAAAAATGTGTAGACGTTTCGGTGTAAAAAATTAACGTGTTTGCAATTTGAAAAACATATACATAGGTAAACACATCTATGAATGGTGCTAAGATAGCAACGGAAATGATGTATTTTGTGGGGTAGTACAGTGACGTCGAGATAGAGATATTTTTGTATGTTGTCGTAGCGTCGTTTGGTAATACTATTGTAGAATGTAGCCGAAAAATATTTTCGTGAAAATAAAGAAAGCCATTGTAAGAAACTTGTATAATAATTATAATATTTAAATACTAACAGTAAATAATAGAATAAATAAATACAGGCATGCAAGTGATAATTTTATAAAATCAATTAACTTAACGCGAAACTAGATTACAACGGAAGGGGGGTGATAGAGGACTTTTTTGCCTGACTAGGAGCTTTCTTGCGACTGACGTTTGTCTACAAAGTAATTTTCGAAAAATATTTTTTAACCTTAATAAGCTTACTTCTAAAGACAAATTATAATAAATATTTATCAATATTTCGGCTGCTTAAAAAAGTAAATTTTCTTTACGAAACAAATACACGAGCATTAATGTCTTGGGAGCTGCAATCTAGGTAGCGGGAGCTGGAATTTGAAGCAGGGTACTTAACTAAAGGAAGGGGGCATATTTTTTATAAATTTGCAACACTCATTACCGTAGAATGTGAGTGGATAGTTACGAGGGTTGCCTTTTACATTCTGCGCCGCCTTCGCAACATGTGATTAGCTGTAATTGGATATTTTTATCGTAAAGTTTGGTATTTTTTGGCATAAACTTGCATATAACGTTTTCACTTGCGAGTTTTACTTGTGTTTATTTATAGTGAGTTTAAAAATTCATATTGCCTAAAAATGGAATTAACCCGTGAATATTTTCGTGCGATGATTTACTACGATTTTCGACGTGGCTTATCGAGACAGGAGTGCATCAATCAACTTACTTCTACTTTTGGTGTTGAATCACCACACTTAGTCACTGTGAAACGATGGTATGCATATGAGCCGGAAACAAAGCAGCAATCGACTGTATGGGTGTTCCAAGACGAGCCTAATCCAACAAAAGTTGTTCGCGCAAGAAGCACCTCAAAGCAAATGCCTGTTTTTTCGGAAAATCTGGTCATGTCGCAACTGTTCCACTAGATAAACTTAAAACGGTCAATTCTGAGTGGTATACAACCATTTGTTTGCCAAAAGTTTTTGGAGAATTAAGGAAAACCAACCACTGAAGACAAATCATTCTTCACCAAGACAATGCAAGCTGTCACGTATCGATTCACACAAGAGAGTTTTTGAGGACTCAAAAAGCCGAATTGATGGGTCATCCGCCTTAGAGCCCTGATTTGACACCTAATGATTTCTTTTTATTCCCGAATATCAAAAAAGAAATGCGAGGTCAACGTTTGTCAACGCCTGAAGGAGCTGTTGAAGCCTTCAAACAGCTCGTTTTAGAGGTATCCTCTTCTGTGTGGCAAAAGTGCTTTGAAAATTGGTTCAAGCGAATGCAGAAGTATATTGACTTGGATGGAGAATATTTTAAAAGCAATAAAACTATTTTCCTTAATATTTGACTGTGTTTTCATTATTAGGCGCAAAATATAAAAGGCAACCCTCGTAGTTTGTAAGGTTTTCTTTAGTGAATAGCCAAGAGCGCCAACGGTAACTTAGCAAATGGTTACGTTACGGATGGGTAAATTAAAAATTTTTAGCGATAATAGAATGAAAATACCGATATTTCGATACATCGTTGATTTTACCCCAAGGCTAGTGATGGCAAAAAATGTGATTATAGATTAACTGAATATCGAATCTGATACTCGGAAATAAATATCGTATGTATATCGATATTTCGAGATTAAAAATATCGAAATAATGAGAGGAAACATTATTTTATGAGGAAAATCGATATTTTGATATATCGATATTTTTACAAAAAGCGTAGGTTACCTATCAAACCTTTGCCAACGTGTGCTGTTTTTATAAAAGGGGTAAAAAGGCAATGTTGATTTCTCGAGCACTTAGGTATCCTAGCTCATAGTAGAAAAATCTAGAAGAGAGTTTCGCCTCTACTTGAGTACTTTATGGATCTCGTTCCTTTGACCTCAACACGCAGAATTCCGGTTAACAGCAGAAGAGCTTCAGTGTTTCTGATTAACTCCGTACTCTTACGAAACAAAGCTCATGCGTTTGTAATATTTTATATGTATCTGTATTTAGTTTAGGAAACACGTTCAGCACTTAAAAAAAAATTGTTTCCTCAATCAAGAACAACAACGGACGTTGGCGATTGACGTCGGTAAACATTTGCATGCAAGAAATGGGTGAAAAGCATATAAAAAAATTTATAAACAAATACACGTTTAGATGAATGGGGTAAACACTAACACACAGGCAGACAGACACACATTTACGAGTTATAGAATTGAAAATAAAAATTTTAATTTTCTAGATTGACACGAACATGAAAACGGGACACGGCAGTGATAAATAGAAAATAGAAAGCAACGACAGCTAACCAGGAAAAATATTTGCAAGCCAATGCAATGTTAGAAAGCAGAAATTGCATGTCGGCACAGCGACATAGCGACATAGCGACACAATCACACGCGGCAAGCACAGGTAAGGTCAACCAGCGCTGAATGAGCGCGAGGAAATCGGGTGAATGTGGAGAGGGGGAAAAATATTCTAATAGAGAATTGTTGACATTTCAATTGCAAAACAGCTGAGCAGTAAGCAGGCGCGGAGGAGTGTTGGGTGTGACGAACGAAAGCTTTAATTAATGACAATTGCGTGGTGTCAGAAAGGTACATCAACTTTGGAGAGCCGAAGAGCGGTGAGCAGTGGAATGAGTACTCGCACTGTAGGCGCAAGAGCGCTGCTGAGCCGATGGGAGGCACGTAGAGCGGCTAATATTCAAGTAAATTAGGCGAATCGAATTCAACTAATCAGCCAGTTGAAAGTTTAATTAATACGACAATTGCTTGTGACTAAATGAAACAAACAAACAAAAGCAACAACAACAATATAGTGCACTAGCAGAAATAATGAAAGAGACGCGCAGAAACAGAACGCCATTGGCGTTAGCGACACACGCAAGACAGGCGAAAGAAAGCAGGCACAAGAGTAAGAGAGAACTTAGACCCAGAAGAAACCACACAAGACGCGTTGCGTTTATTATTTATTTTTCTGGGATTTTTCGCCATTAGCTAAATGCCGAATGCGAGCCCAAAGCAAAATGAGCACCAAAATGTCATACACCGACAAGAGAGAATAATCGGTAACGGATTATTGTCAAACAATTATGCGTCAGTGTGGTCAAAACAAAAAAAAACAAAAATCGAATTGTACGAATGCTTTGCGATAAAGGTCTACATTTGCACAGCCATTTAATATTTATATGTATGCAGTGGAACATTTAATGAGTAATGTCACATGTCGTAAAATGAATTCGCTCCTCTACCTCTTCTGCACTTCATTCGATAGCTACCGCGCTTTTGGGAACCTTACAAAATCTGTCCCGAATTTGTCGGCGTCTATGACGCGCATACGGCGAATGCGGAAGAGACACGTTTATTTTCATAATTTATTAGCAAATTTTGTAAGTTGACGGGGAAAATGTGGAATTGAGCTGCGACGCTTTTATTACAACACGGATATTGGCAATCGAAATTCATAAGACATTTAGTGGGTTAAGACTTTTATGGATTGTTTTGAGTGGTACTAGGTTTTGGAGAGCAGAAGTGAGTGTGAGTTTTCTTCAAAATGGCTTAGCATTTTTACTAATTTCAAAGTTCTTTGCTTTTATATTCAGTAGACTTTTGGGTTATTTATAGATGCAATACGAAGTCAAAAACAATTTTGTCCCCCACTTTTTTGCGTGTTTTTTGTTTTATTTTTTTCAGATCACTACTGTTAACTGTTGGCACGATTAGGATATACATTTTTTTTTATAAATTGTTTGTATTTTTTGTTTGTGTTTGTCTTTTTTTGTCATTGCCATTATATCATTTTTTTTTTTTAAATTAAATTTCACTTCACCGCCCCACTTCACATTTAATAAAAAGTCCAATAGTTTTGTCTTCCAGTTGTGTAAATTTAATTTTACTCTTCATACTTTAAAGCCAATTCGTTCACTAATTCACCGAATCATAGAGTTCATGAATTATATATCTACTAAGTATGATTCGGTGAGAAAAGACGTCGCTGAACAATTAGCCAAATTATTGTTGTCATTAGCAACGTGAGTTCACACTTCTTAAGTCACGTGGTTTAGACTCTTGTTAGTTTTTATAAAATTTTTTTTTTTTTTCATTTGTAATCTATGATAAAAGTTGAAATTACTAACCCCAAAAAATTTTCATATACAAATGCCTTTGCCAGATTAGCGATCAATAATATTGATTGCGATCAGCTTAGCTTGATTCTATATTAAAATTATCAAAAATAAATTGAATAAGCAAAACAAAAAGTATATTTTTTTTTAATTTTATAGAAGTTTGAATCTTCGACTTATATAGTTTTTGTTATAGCATTAACTTAACTTCAAATTTTCAATATATTTTGCTTCTATTTTCGTGAACACAACTGTTCATAGATGTCAGCAGATATCATGTCGTGGACCAGTAGGAGCTAACTAACACTGATATTCATAACGATCATTTCGACGGATATAGCACAACTAGTTTATAGGTAGTAGTTATAGAACTAACAATTTTGAATACTCTTCCTTCTCGATGGAGAGATCAGTGATCTTGGATGTAAACTATTTGTTTAAGGTGAGTGGCAAACAACTAAGGAATATAGTCGATAACTTTCTCCGATTGAAGGAGCAGAGATAATCACTGTAATCGGAGATAAAAAAATATAAAAATATAACAACACGAAAGATCAATGATCTGTACTGGGTTCAGTTAACCGCAGCGGTTGATTTATTGCAAACTTGGCAACTACGATTTATTTATGTATATTTTAAAAATGCCTTAGGATACTTGACGAAAGCGTTTTGGTTTTGTTTCTGCTTTTTTTTCTTATTGAATTTATATTATCACTGCTTTTATTTTAATACACATTATCACAAACGCATGGTGTTTTAGTATTACTTGCTTGCATTTCCGCATTGCTATTTCTTCGTATAAATAAATCTAATTTAATTTTGTTCGAGACAACGTACGCTTACTTTCAAGTCGATTGCAATTATTGTTTGTAATTTTTTTGTGTATATATTAAAATGTCAGCAGGTTAATAATCCAACCGCCAAGTGATTCATTGTTTCTTAATTTTTTTTCTTTGTTCTCTTTTTTTTTTTTTTTCTTTTTAGTTCGCGCTGCGAGCAATGGAACGTTGGTTGTATTGCACAAGTCACACTTGGTCGAACAAAACCACTGCACTAAATAGCCATAAAAATACCTCTAGTATACTCGTTTAACACTTTTAATAAAGCAAATTTGCTTTTCACAGCTTGTTGGATTTTAGAACTTTTGTAAATATTTGCAAAATTATGAAATTAAACGGAAATCGAATCGGCGCACACACAATGCTTTGTAATGGCTACAAATAGCCACCTGTCGTCGTCAGCATTATTAGTTCAATTTCATAGTTAGGTTTACATATATTATTTCTTATAACTTTTTTTTTATTTTTTTCATTCAATAGTAATTTTGTTCTCACGTTGATTTTGTCGCGATCGCCGTAGCTATTACACGGTCGTATGTACCAATCAAACAACTAGCCGCTCGACCGACCGACCAACTAACTAGCACTAGTGGCGCACAACGCGCTTGCACGGACGTTGAGCGCAATTATTGAGCAGTAGTGCAAGTACCCGCCGCCGCCGCCGCCTCCCCCTTGACAGTGGCAGCTCCCAATATTTGCACAACGACTGATTGTGTTTGTGACACACGCGCGTCATCTAACAGCGACGCAATATGTAGCGATCGCGATCGCGATCGCGATCGCGCTCACGACATACAAACATACATCCATCCATACTAAGCAAATATGTACCAACATGCATAGGTAAACTTAGACCGTTGAGCTTTGTCCACAAGTAGCAGTTCTATGAGCGCCAGCAATTTTCTTTTAGACTGCTTAGTTGTTTTGGTAAGCAACCCCCCCACTACTTAAGTGAAAGCGGTGGTAGGGGGTCGGTGAAGTGTTGCGATTGATAAGTTATCTTTCCGCGAGGAAGAGAAGAGAGCCTCTACCTGTGAGGCGTTTGGTGACTTCGGCATATAATAAAAATAAATTTATTTTCACCTCATCGCATTTACTGTTGTTTAGCCATTACACTCTTTTTCTGTTATAGAATTCTTTTTCACCTCATCGTATTTGTATTTTACATATTTTCGTCGCATTGTTTTGGTCAAGTTTCGGGCTTTAAGCTTCGCTATGCATTAACTAACATTTGTTGTTGCATTTAAAATTACGATAAATAAAGCAACTTTTATTAATAAATTTTGATTATGTGATTTGTTGTTGCTACAGCTAACATGAACAGCTATTGTTCGATTCATGAACGCCTGTGAAATGAGCGACCACTTAGATACACACGATCGTCGTCAAGTTTAGTGGATGATGACGTCGATCGGCGATCAGCTACTACTGTTGGTGGTGGTCAACAGATAGCGGTCGGTCGGTCGGTCGGTCGGTCGGTCGGTTAGTAGCAGCGTAAGCAAAGGAAATACGGCTGCACGTAACTGGTCGGTAAATGCAACGCTGCAATGCTGCTGCAGCGCTGCCACCGTAGTCGACGAGTTTGGCAATAGTCGAGGCAAACGTGTAATACCGTCGCCAATTGGGCGTACCTACTATTGGCGAACTCCGCATACTGACAAGCCAAGTTCAAATTTGATGAAGCAATTAATTTTAGATTTGCACTACTGACATTGTAGCTGGTTGTTGTTGTAAATTTAATTTTTGCCTGTCATCGTGTCACGATATGATTTGTTGTGTATGTGAGAGAGAGACCACACAGCTGATCACCACTGCAATAGCAACAACAACAACAACAATTGATGCAACACAACCGAATGAGCAACAGTCAAATGAACATTTGTGTCGTTTATTTAATTAACCTAAGTGTAGTGGACGTAAGCAGGCAGCAAAGCAAGCGAAAAAAAAACAACACCAACAGAAACAAAACAAATGATATAAGCTTCTCTAAAAAAAAAACAAACCAACAAAAATCGCTAGATATCGAGCACTTTAAATGTTCGCTGAGTGACATCAATTAATGATCACGTTGTTTCCTCTATTGCTATTGTTCATATTCATTTTTATTACTTTATATTTTTGCTGATTCTATTGAAATTGTTGCTACTGCTGTTGATTGCCAGTACTTGTAATAATTGCGAATCATAAATTTTATGGTTGTGCACAAACAAACAAACTGAAATAGCGGGAAGGGCTGCACAACAAAAATAAAAATACGGTAAAGACGAGCGCGCGCAGGCAATTTTAATTTACAAAAATTGACGCAAAACTTTGATTGAGATTTATGTTTTTGTCACATGGTATTACATAGGACTTAAAGCTGTGCTTTTTGTTTTTATATTTTTTTGTTATTAATTTAAAAATATATGACAGATTTTCTACTGAGCAGCAAACCTTTATAAATTTAGATGACAGATGAAAGACATCGTTTAAAGTACATACATACATATGTATTTATTTACGAGTATGTATTGTAGTTTTTAAGTTATGCAGCCTATTTGCGTGCTATGAATATTCAATTGTTTCGAATAATTACACTCAGATGCTCCTCAACCGCACTACTTTACTATAAAGCGAAACATGTCGTTAGTAATTAGATTATATAAAAGTGAAAGGTTTTACTAAACATTCACATAATACTGCAATAATCAGTTTTCTACATAAGAGGGATAATAGAAATAGAAAATAATAAATGGAAAATATATTCCCAATGCCGTTGAAATATTGCCACTTATTATAATTTCAATAATCAATTATTCACTATAATGCGAAATTAGTTCACGCGAATCATTTAAAAAAAAATGCAAGCAATAAATCGTTAGTAAAAACAATTGAAAAACAAAACGAAGTAAAAATATTTTCACAACATTAAGGCTAGTACCAGCTTCACAACTGTGAAATTTCGCCAGCAACATGCATTTGGATTGCGGTGAAATGTTGCTAGCAACCAAAATTATCGAAATGCTGAAAAGATGCCACATAAAAGTAAATGTAAACAAATACAAAAAAAAATTCCTTAAATGCAGTATCGCACTGTCAATTTTTACGCTATTTTTAATGGCAAATGCATTTTAAAAGCTGTGCAATAATGTTGCTGGCAACATGTTGCCTAGATGTTGTGAGACTTTTCACAGCGTGAACAGGGTACAACTTTGTCGGGGTAATTGTATGGAATTTCACGCATATTTCACGGCAAACCGTTTTATATTAATTTTGACAGCTCATTTCACGTGAAACGGAAACAGAGTAGCAGGCATTAGACTTCAAAAAAAAAAGGAGAAATATCCTGATAGCATTTTGTGTTAACACTAAGCATCTTAGATTAAAATTACCTCCTAATCCACCTATATATGTATGTATGTATGACCACGCATTATTCACCTCCCTCCCCAACACGCACTGTGCTCTGTCTTTGCGAGACCCTAAAGCGCACGGATAAGTTATGTTCGAAAGTGTGGTCTTGGTTTCAAAACAAAAATTATGGTTTTATACATCAAGTATAAAATTTTTATGAATTTTTTTTTTAAATTGGTAACTTTTCATAATTTTGCAGAAAGTTCGGAACATTCATTTACATGGTTTTTGTTAGAGAATCAAGGGTTTTTTTTTTTTTTTTTTTTTTTTTTTCTTTTTTTTTTTTTAAATTAAATAAGGGCAGACACAACTTATCAACACATTTTGCTCCTGGCTCTAGAATTAAGATATTTCTATAGCTCCACAAATATCTTAATTACAACGTTTCTCTTTACCGTACGATGCGACAGTTTAAATTTATATGCTGGCAAATCGGCAACAATGAGCATGGAAAATAGCCATCTTAACTATAAAAATGCAACTAGTTTGAAGAGCCCAATATTTAACACTTAGCCCTATTTGTTTTTTTTTTTTTTTTTTTTTTTTTTTTGTATTACTACAACAACGGCAGCATGTAGTAATGCCGTAATTGACCTTCGTATTTTTATGACGCAAAAAGCGTAAAACGCCAACCCTTTTTTTTTTTGTTCATTTAGCACTCAATCGACCTCTAAGCCACTATCCATCAGCAATAGCCGTTAATCCAATTTACCAGAACCTACCCAACTACTTTTTGCGTTGTCCTTTTGTGAGCCAACAACAGGAACTGCTGAAGGAGCAGATCCAACAGCGGCAGCGGCGGTAGAAGTTTTGCATGCCATTTCACGCTTTGTGCCATCATTATAATATACAATAACCTTTCCACACGTTAACTTTTGTTATGCGCGTTATGGTAAATGTTTTGTTTTTTTTTTTGGTTTTTTTAAAAGCCACTCCTAATATCTAGCCATTTTATTTTCAGCACTATGCTGGCATTCCGGCTATTAACGCTATCGCTAACATATCTGGTTCAAATGACGCTTTTTTGCATAGCAATTTCAGTATAACGTACACATATGCAAAAATGTGTGGTGGATGCGAGGGAGAAGAAGCTGTTTGGTTTTGCTTTTTCTTTTTTGTGCTAGTTTTTTTTTTTGCTATGAAATTTTCTCGCTTTTCTTTGTTGTTAGTCATATTTCTACATTCATTTTTCTTTAGCTTTTCCATTATTTTTTTTTTTTTTAGCTTTTACGATGCTCAACGCGTTGTGGTTCAATCATTTGATCGCCTTCTTTTATTGCCATGCAAATGAGTGTGTAGTAGATGCGGGAGAATGTAAGTGGATGTGTATGGGTCAAGGATGTCAGAGCAATTAATTATTTGATTTACGACTTTGTCATTTTACACAGAAGCATTTAATTTGTTTTTTTTTTGTTTGTATTTGTAGTTTCTTTCTGCAAAAAAACCATTAAACGAAATTAAGGAATATTATGTTGACAAAGGTGAGTTATTTTTTTGTTGTTGGTTTCGGCTTTTAACGCAATTAGAAAAGTGGAATTTTGTAATAGTGCGATGCACTTGAGAAATTGGGATTTGTGGGTGTTGGAGAAATGAAAGAACAAAGCAATTAAATTTGAATGGTAAAAAAATAAATTAAATTAGCGACAGGTAGAGAGAAAGGAAAGTACGAGTTACATTTGTGAATTATAATATTCGAAAGCTCATATGTTAATGTTTCGTAAAACCTGCGTTCAGCTAAATACGAGGGGACTAACGAAAGTTCGCTTAGTTGGCAACTTTTAAATCTTTGAAACAGAAACAAACGAAAATATCAAACCCTTGGCAATTGTTTTGCGATACTTCCTTCTAAATTTCGGAACGATTGGTTCAAATGAAGGCGAGAAGACGCAAAATAACTGGAGATGTATTAGACGAAATTCCACCACCAACGCAATTATGAATTTACTGTGTTTCTTTTCAGTTTTCCGCGTAAGCTTAGCCACTAGAAATATTCAATGAATGCCAAAATCCATATAGAACAATTGCAACAGCTGTGCAAATTATTTCAAAGCAGTAAATTTGATATTTAATGAAATTCGTTCAATTGAATTTCCAAATTTTATGCTTTTTCCTTAATTTTTTGTTTATTTTTATACAATTTTTTTGACAAGTTGTATAAAATGTGGGTCAGATAATTGACTTGAAACTAAATTTTCACTTTTTGAAAGCAACTTTCGAGGCAGCTTTTAGCCGAAAGCAATAACGTCAACGCGACTATAGCGAAGTGAATATTTAAAAAAAAAAGTCAGCACTAAATAATTTAGAGCTAATATTTGTGCAGCTTTAATTTCACTCCGCATATTCCTGCAGCATTTTAATGCAGCAAAGCACTTTTAGTGGACATCTAAAATTAAGTGCCAGCCAATTGTCGACATACAACAAACAAGCTGACCCAATTTATTTTCTGGCAATTGCTGCTTCAATTTTAAGTTGCTGTTATATTTTTAATTTAATTTATTTGTTTTTTTTTTTTTGTTTTTTTTTATCTTTTATTCATCACATCAACAGCAAGACAAGTCACATCCAATTTCTTCGTGATGTGTCCTCGCAAAATGGAGCGAGCGGCGAACATGTTCGTTGTACAATTGAAATTTATAAATTTAGTGCAATGAAATTCGCTCGTACATGTACAAAAAAAAACAAAAAAATAAACAAATATCAAGCAGAAACCGAGTTCTTGGAAATTAAATAAATTAAGATATCATTCAAAGACAAAACAAACAATTTTGCATTACCAGAAATGATGTAGTTCATAGAATTTTGTAGCGAAAATTGTATTTTGGCGAAAATCATTTAGCAAAAAAAAAAAAAAACAATAAAAATAAGTAAACAAATGGGGAAAACGATATTAAAGCTGCAGTAGGGTGAATCAAAGGCAAATTCGAATAAAAGTGCTGAATGACACAAATTGGCAACGTCAAAATATTAAATGATTTTCACCGCTATTGCTGGAGTTATTTTATCCAGAAATCTGTTTGCGCAAATTGCATTCAATCAATTTGTGATTCACAGATTTCCGCACACTAAATCAAAAATAAGAAAAATTTCAACGCTGGGCTGATTATGAAATATCACACACGCGTATTTTTTGCATTACAAAAGCAACAATAACGGCTGTGAATCATACCGACAATAAAATATACGCACAATTATGCCCCAAAAGCAATAACAAAGGTAAGGTGGTCAAACAATAAATCATCGCCGTTCAAATCCCGTTGGCTATGACAAAAAAAAAATATAAAAAACATATGAAATCAACTACCTATAAAAAGCGAAAATTAATATAAAAAAAATATTATGCACAGGGCGCACGTACCAAAAGCAACAAAAACAATCACAACGACAAAGAAAAAAAATCAAAACAAACGGCACACATGACTTTTAAAACGTGTTTTACAAATCGCGCCTTAGTCTCGCCATGACGATGAGTCAGCTGCCAGCAGCTCGATAGGTGGGGACCCGTGTTTTTTTTTTTGGTTTTTTTGAGGCGATGCCGTTCAGCAAAGCGCAGGTACAATTTTTAGAAAGGTATGCGCGTGAAGCAAAAGATTTCGCTTACTTATAAAAAGCTTTAGTAGCCAAACTCGTTGAGTTTCCAAGCGCGAATATATCTTACGTTTGTTTGCCTAAAAAAGATAATACTTATGCTATTAGCTCATCGAGCTGAGCTTGCTTGGCAATTAAATCTAAATTTATATTATACAAAAACAGCTATCAAAATTTTTTTTTATATAATATGTTAATTATTTAATTTTAAAATTGAGCGAATCTTAATAACCGTTTTGAAAAAAAAACAAGCTACTGTTTTCTATTAAATACACAACCACAGTTATGTAACTGGTAATGCCCGATACCTCTTCCTTTCTCTTCTTACATCATCTCCAACCAGCTTGAAACTAGCTCTTTATTACACCAGAATTTTATGAGCTTTAAAATTTCATCCCCGAAAATTATAAAAAATAAAATTCTCGCAAAATCGTAAATCGGTGTGGCAGGGAAATTTTTTTTTTTTTTTTAGAAATATATTTTATTTGCAATCTATTAGTTGACAATCAGCAAATTTTATAAACACCAAAATCATCGCAGGGAAATGAAAAATTGAAAGGGAATATGTGGGGAAAGATCGGGTAAAATTGGAACTGCATACGAAAAATATTGTTTTAAAATTAAAATAGCAAAGAAAATGCATTTATTATGGAAAGCAGGCAAAAATGTATTATAATAAGCTCATACAGCTTTTGTTGTTGACACAGATACAGATGTTTTGGTATTAGCTTTAGGCTTTATCCATTAAATGTTGAGAGAATACAAAATATGATACAATAAATGAAACCTTTCTCAGGCTTTTAAATGAAAGCTTACTCAAACTTTTATGTGAAAGTTTATTTATGCTAGAGCTTTCATTTATTCCGTGTTTGATAAGCGCCCTCTTAGTAATAAGCTAATCATAAAAACATGCATTATTTTTTAATATCTTTAAGTGAAAGCTTGCAAAGTTAAGCTTACACCTAAAACGTCCTCTCAAGCCACTGGATTTAAGGTCACCGATAGCACTCATTTCTGTTTGTAATAGAGAAGAACCGTGAATTCTAAGAACCCACTCATCAGTTGATATTTTAGAAAGAAAAAAAACAGTAAAATAGCCATTCAAGCAAAAAAAAAAAACCTCTAGGGCATTCGGTCAACTCCATTAGCTGAAAGCAAGTACATAAATATTTATATAATTTGAAGCTACCTCGCGCCACTTTACGCTGTCACAGCTTCCAAATGTAGGTGAGAAAGAAAAAAAAAAGCTTTAGCAATAAAACTGGAACAGAAATTAAACAAGGTAAAAGTTAAATGTGTGTCAAAGTTTTTCACCTTAATAATTGTACATATGTATATCTGCCTGGTTTAAGGTACTCCATGCGGCTAAGCTCACCAGCACCGTTGGCACAAAAGACCCAAAGCTGACACCAATGTCAATGTTGCATTTATTTTTGACAAAAAATGGACGTTGTAACGGCGCTGTTAATGAAGGTAATTGGCGAGCTGTAATTGCAGTTGTCACTATGGTAATGGATATTTTGTGATCTTGTTGTGCTGCCTAGCATTTCGCGCAACAGCATGCGCAGGCGCAACATTCTCATGACACTCAGCCAAATGGGAAATGCAATGGAACTAAATGGCTGATTGAGAACACGAAAACACCAGGAGGTAGCGGGACAGTTAGATGTAGAGAGGGCGACTGTCGTGCTTGAATAGAAGCAGTGAGATAAATGTAAGCAAACAATGGGCGGCGTAGAAAAAGCGATACCGGGCTGAAGGAAAAAGGTAACAGACGTCAAAAAACCCCAAAGTGGTATAAATTATTTAATTAAGCGGTGTCACTGCAACAACGCGGGAAGCGAAGTGTTAGAACTAATACGAAAGCAAGAAATTGCGACGGTCTGAATTAAAAGCGGATGTTTATTTTTTTTTACTAAGATACATAGAAAAAATAAAATATTATTGTAAAGGTAATAAATGAAAATATTATTCGGCTTCTGCTAATGAGTTAATAATCACCGGAATTACAACATATTATAGTTCAAATTGAATTTTGTAGTTGTTGTCATAAAAATATTTACCAATTGTGTGGCATTTACCCGCGCACAGGTCTGCATAAAACCTACCCACTCGTTTAGCACAACAAACGCCCCCAATAATCAAAGGCTTCACACGCAAGAGCGGTCAGGTCAAGCGCAACGAAAAACAAGCACTCGTACTGCTACAAAAATTTGCCTGATTTTCGCAGTAAAATGGTAGAAGGGAAATTATTAGTTATAATGAGCAATCAGTATTGAGTCGAGTAGTGATTAGCCGCACGTGTTGTTGGTGGAGTAAGTAGACAGCACAAAAAAAAATTGCAATCAAATGGGCAATTCAGAAGGCCTCTTGTTGTCGTTATTTGTTGTATGTTTCAAATAAGTTGAATTTCACATGCAGAGTTTGAATAACAATAATAATACAACTTTGAAACACATGTTTACTGCACGGTGCACTGAATACTGAAAGCGACGACGTCAGTGGTGCCGCTACTTTGGGTTTGCCGATTTTGACAGTTCTCAAGTAAAAGTAAACAAAAAAATTATAACATTTGTCGTACATTTAAACTACATGGGATTTAAACTACTTCTCCTAGTTTTTCAGTTCACTCAGTAATCCTAGAACCATGTGAAATGATAAGCTGACAATTTAAAGAGATAATGGAATGCACATACACGAACTCGAGAAAAGATTAAAATCACATTTACCAAACTAAACGAAAACTAACTATTTAAATTTTTACTATCAACAATGAACCCCCCCATCATTAAATATTAGAAGGATAGAAAAAAAAGTATTGCGCAACGTTTATTACGCCACTCCAATTCAACACCTAAGACGTGTGAAAGTTGAGCAAAGAAATATTGATTACACAATTATTAACACTTCGCAGGACTAACAGATTTCATAACGAGCATATAAGTGCGTTGAAAAGTTCAAAACAAAGTTTTAGGTAAACGGAAACAAAAACTTCCAAGTACAAAAAGCAAATAAATCCATAGACAATCTAGCCAAGGGAAACTAAACTGAGGAAGCAACAACACAAACAAAGCCAAGAATAAAATATAGAAAAGCTATTGGCAAACGTACAAGAAAATTGTGAGGAAAACTTTGAGCAGCAAAAGCAAGTTTAGAAGAAGCAGCAAAATGCCAACAGTAATAGCAATAAAAACAAAAAAAAAAATAAAAAATAAAAAACAATGAAGAGCATTCGAGTTCGAATCAAAGAGGAAAACAACAGTTGGCTCTGCTGGCAAAGGGAGAATGCTGCCGAAGAAAAAGTAATTACCAACTATTGCTTACTGTGTTGAGTTGCAACAAGAGCAACAAAAAAAAAACCAACAACAGCAAGCAACAAATAAAAAGAAATATAGTAACTACAAAAACAATAGCAGTAGCAAAACAAGCCGGCAAAATGAGTTACGAAAGTAATAAGTCACGTTATTGGCGCATAGCCACAGTTAAGAGTTAGAGCCAAAGAAGTTAGCTGTTCGCCAAAGTTGGAACCTAAAAGAAAGGCTTCGGTGGGCGCTGAGCCACACCAGCGAGCGCCCCAACCAAACCAACCAACCAAGTAGTAGCATCGGCGAGGCGAGGCGCGGCGAAGGAGGTAGGGCAGGCAGGCAGCCCAAACGCAATGAAGAACAAGGCAAGCAAAAAACAACAAAGACAAGCGATGACAAAAGCAATAACAAACAAGTCAAGAAAATCAGCGTTTGAAGGCTGCTGATGCAATGGCGAAAAGTAGCAATAATAATTCAGATTGCTGCAACAACAACAAAACATAGTACAAGTCACTGCTGCCGCCGCTTGCCACACAACTCATATGCGCCGCGCTGTTCGCATGTGGCATGAATGGAAAGTGTGGCGCGATACCAAAACAGCAATAGCAGCAACAACAACAACACAGACACATTCAGTAACAAGAGCAACAGCACACATACACACACACACAAATATTTATAAATATGTAGTGGTTTTGATTTCGCTGTTGGTTGGTTGGTTGGTTTGTTGCTTGGTAGCTAAACTTCCTGTTGCAAGTTATTTTATACACTGAGTAAGTGAAGCTGTGCTATGCGCTGTGGCAACTGGTAGGTTGCTGCACGCCGAGCCGTTGATGCTCCCCAACTACGGGCACGATGTGTAGCAGCGCAGATTGCGAAAGCAGGCCATTATTTCTATTGTTATAGGCAATGTATGTACATTTATTATTTTTCTTGCTGCTTTGCTGCGCTACTGTTTATTAGTTTTTGATTTTGGTTGCCGTTGTACAGCTTACAACTTAACTTATTTAATAACCGCAAATAAATTAGCAAAGTTTTTACCCCAAGCGGCTACCGAGGTCTCAGGTCTCAGCGTCAGCCTTAGTCAGTTTAGAGCGGCCACATAACCTTCGTTTGTCGAGGCAAGCGGCAAGGCATGAAAATTTGCCTCTACCAATGAAAGAGGAAGTGTTTGCCGCGGCAGCAGCAGCAGCAGTAGCAGTAGCATTGGTAGTAACAAAGATTGTGCGAGTCTTGAGACAGGAAAAGGTTATAAACAGTACAATGGCAGCAATTGAATTGATTCGAACGGCATTCGAGGCGATTATATGTAGATGTGCACACATACCAATACACGTACACACATACATATGTGGAAAAGTATATACAATGTATGTATAACCAACTATAACAGTTGAACTATGACATATTTACAATGCGTTATACTTGTTGTTGGTTTTTTTTTTTTTTTTTTACTGTTGATTCAATGTTAGTACGCTTGCTGATTGCACATAAGTTTATAAACTAGGCAAAATTTAGAAAAATTGCTTCAAGGTTTAATTTTAAATTTAAAACACAAAAAATATTTGCCCAAATACTTTACATGAAGAACAATTACAATATATAGGATTTAAAAAATTGTGCAATAAAAAGTTCGATATTTGATTAATTATACCAGATTTCAAAGGTTGTTTTCGCAGCTATATACAAATGTACAGTTACTCAAGCCACATGGTAAGCTTTATTAAAATATTCGCAATACTTTTCATGATAAATTTTTATCATTAATTTTTATAAATATATATTGCGTTCTATAATAAAAATTATATAAATCAAAATTTTAAGCTTTGTACAAAACTTATAAAAATTCAAAAAAATTGCATCAAATTTCAAAAATTATTTCAAACTTTTAATCCAAATTTTTCAACGGAAATGAATATACAATAGCTTAAACCAAAACTCGTAGCGCCGTAATTTTTTTGTTTTTACCCAAATTTAGTTTTCAATTACTTTTGTATAAAACTATAGTTTATTCTATAACCAAAATTGTATAAGCCCAAATTTCAAAAGTATTAAAAATATTGCGAATTAAAAAAAATCCCAGTAAATAAAAAAAAAATAAACAGAAGTTGAAGAAAATTTTCGGAGACGCAATTTTGTAGCTCATTCAATTTAAGTATAATAATTGGCAAGTTTCAAGTGACTAAAATTCGCTATGAATTTTGATAATTTTTTTAATCTAAATTAAATTGGCTACAAAACTGCATACTCAAAATTTCTCTAAAGATTCTGAACATTGCTTGCATTTTTTTTAATTTACATGATTTTTGCAAATTTTGTACAAGCTTTTAAAACTTGGCTTATATACATACATAGTTTTTATTATAAAATAAACCAAATTTTTATATAAAATTATTTAAAAAAAAAAACGAAACATAGCCACCAAATTCCATTCCAAACAGAAGCATTACCGTAAAAGGGTACAAAATAAAAAATAAAAACAACCAAATGAAGCTTGAAAAATAGTAAAGGAAATCTTCGCCATTTCAAGTGACGCCTAATGTTAAAATCGCCCTATTGAGGTCACCACGTCAGAGCGAAAGTACCCAGCAGTTATGTTTGGAATTAGTTTTACTTAAACTGTTCATTCATTCAGGATTCGCCACCAGTATTTTTACTAGATTTAGCTTCTCCTGGATATTCAGTGCTTCAAAATGCATATTTCGAAAAACTACTTTCCGATAAGAGCTTAATTCGAACCTATAGAACATTCGAGAAAATTACAAACCACTATGAAACAATTTTCCAAAACCTTGAGTTTCCTTTTTTCAAAATATTTTATAGCTATTGTTGCATATAATTTATTATTATTTTTTTCACAACTGCCAACCAACACAAAACACGATTTCAACAGTTCAATGCCTTGTCTTGGAGGCAGAAGAGAATTTGCGCAAAAAATTAGCAATGGAAATAAATGTTAAGGAAAATTACGCCGAAGCAAATTGCAAACAAACACAAGCAATACTTTACTACTACCCGGTGCTAATTGCCAGCAAAACAGATCTCGACAGCTACTGCTGTGAAAACAACAGCAAAAACTAACCGTAGGTACTAGTCTGACTTGAATTTTAAATAAGTTTTATGCATAAATTTGGATAGAAAAATTTTTTTGCTATGATGAACAATAGCAACAGGTAAAGTAAATAGCAAATGTAGAAAAAAAAACTAAATACATAAAAATTAACAAACGGCCATTTAACATCCAGCAGCAGCCGCTACTGTGGCCACCAGCGACAGTTGCTTGTCATCAAATTCTCTCGCGCAGAGTCGGTCATAAAAATATGCAGTGTGTAGGCAATAACAATTACAATAGAAATTATGAGCCAACTGTAGGCAAATGGCCTAACTGACACCAACATTAAATGGCAAAATACTTGGCCAACAGGGTGACTGACTGACTGGCTGACCGAGTGACTGACTGGCTGACTGGCTGGCTGGCTGGCAGCTAGCCGCCACCTAGCCACTGCTGACCAACTGCACTTGACAGTCGCTGTGATAGACCAGGTGGTGACAAGGAATGCCGGAAAGCAGACAACAATAACAACGCAGCAGCTACATTGCGACGCAAGTCAAGTCCCACTGCCGAGGTGAAATTTTTAAGAAAAGAAATGTGTACAAAAACAAAATGATGGTATAGATGGCAGGCAGCTACATTTACACCAATGGCAAACAAACAAACAAAATTGTTAACAAATGAGTAACCAGCCACAAAAGATGCGACTGAACGGCAAAACGGTGCTGGAAAAAATACAAATGGCAAGGCAAAAAAAAAAAGGCTCGTAGCAAACAATGGTTGGCTAAAATGAAGGCAAAGTGAAGAGAAAAAAACGCAAAGGCAAAAAAAAAAGTTCCACAAAGAAATATGCAAGTCGTAAAATGTAAAACGCAGCAAAAAGTTAAATTTAAACAAACGCAATTCCAACAGAAATGACAACCTACGTTTTTTTTTTTTTTTTTTTTTGTGTAAAACAAAAAACCAATTGAGAAATACATTAAACCCTGCAAATCTATAAGAGATAAAAATTAACATAAAGTAAGTACTTCAGGGTGTACCCACTCTGCGCACAAACGAGCGGCAAGCGGGCCGGCAATAAGACCTTGGCGCAGTTCAAATACCCTGCTGCTGCTCCACAAGAAGTTCGCAAAACTGCATTGCACCACTTGTAATTAGACACACAAAAACTAAATACCTACATACTCGTACATACAACATATAAAATACACGAAAAGCAAATAGTAGGTAGCCACTTGAATAAAAGTAGTAGTACTCGTAGTAGTAATCGCATTTTGTTTTTTTACAACTCTACGCCTGCACACCCAGCAGTTGAATGCGGCCGACGGATGCACAATAATTACCCGCAACAGCTACGGCATCATCAGCATTAGTAGCAACAGAGAACGCCAGCCAGCGACACTTTGGGGGCAGTCAACTTTAATTGAATTACCAGGCCAGGCCGCGAGGTGAAGTTGATGCCGCCGCAACCGCTGCAGCCGCGCAGCGATGTTGTGTTGACCGCTTTAAATGGGAGCATCTATGTATGTATGTGCGCTGTAAGTGTGTGTGTTGGTGTGTGTGTAGCTCAATGCCTTGACTTTGCAATTTAAACGCAGTTGAAAGTTCAAAGCAACGCCAAATGAATGAATGAACCTTCATTCATATTTCTCTGGTTGCCTGAGATGGATGACGTCCGTCCGTTTTTATTCCTAAATGGCTAAGTGAATCTATTTGAGGTGGGCAGTTGTTGCTGCAGCTACCGTTTGGATATATATTTTACGACATAACTGTTGGAAATGTGAATAAAGATTCTGTGGGGATATGACGCAATACCGTCAGAATGCTTTTAGCCTCGAGCAGAGCAGTAATGGTTGGTTAAATGTTGCTCAAATGGCGGCAAAGTCACAAATAGCAATCGAAAACGAATAATAACTTTTGATAAATAAACATCGATACTGAATAATAAGATTGATAACTATGTATAGTAATATCGATTACACTATAACGCCATTAATTAAAATAACAAAGTCAATATCGACATCGATAAACATCATAATGATAACGGTATCGATAAACTTAATTGGTGATAAAGATATCGATGGCTAAATATATAACCAACAAGAAAAATTCCTCACGACGCCGTTAACGAATTCAATAAATATCGGTAATGGATAATGAGATCGATAGCGGTAGAAATATCGATTACACCATGAAAACGGCATTGATGAAAATATCTATGGCAATAACGATATGATAACTGTTATAATGCTAATAGTATCGCAAACTTTAATATTCATAACAATATCGATAATTAAACATAGCCAACACGACGGAAAATCCCTTCTATAATACATATTGGAAAAGAGTAAAATTGTGAAGCTTGTCCATTTGTAAATCATCGATACGCGATTTAAAAAATGCCCGAAAGGAACGTAGACACTGCATCATCACTTTATTAGAAATTAGAAAAATTTCAGCTCGAATAGAAAAGCAGCGAATAAGCAGATCAGGTTTAACTATAATGTACTATAACTATAATAAGCAGATCAGGGAACTATTGAAAAAATTTAGATTATCGGCTCCAATCAAATCCATGACCAGAGTTAGGAAGAGGTGCTTTTATAGTTTTTTTTTTGCCTCCACGAGCGAAAAGGCTGAAGGAACTAGACAAGATCAGACTAGATCCCTCGTAAGTTTGTTTGGTTACACCGACCACACTTAGCTTAGCGATTGCATAGATCAATTGATTCATATGCAGATTAAGAATTGTTTAGGGTACTTCATACGACTTGGTGTGATTATTGTAGGATTAGCTGAAGTGATTTCCTAGACATTCATTGGCAAATTTGTTATTCGGTTTGGCATTTATTTTCAAATTACGTTCATGCCATTTTCCCTGCCCATAAAAAACAGAGTAAATTGTTAAAAATATAAAAACGAAATATGTACATAGAATCCGAAAATAAATATTAATATAATATCAAAACTTACGCCACAAGTCCGCCCAGAAAGGCGACTGGTCCACCGCCGATCAGACGTATCTTCCGATGACATGAATCGAATAACGAGGTTCTTGTTGGTGCCTGTGTTGTTGGCGACATCGTAACGACCGATGTCACGGATGCAGCGCTTGACGCGTTCGAATTAGTGCCGGAGATCACGGAACTCTGTGTGCTGCAACTAATATTGCTGGCGTTTCCAACACTCGCAGCTGAGGCAGAAGCGGAAAGCGGCGGTGCCGAGAACACCGATTGATTCGATGAGGCCGTTGAGGAGGCAGTCGACGATGATGACGAGGATTTCACCAGCGTTGTAGTACCGCTGCTCGCCAACGAAGTGTTTTCTGATTTTATATAGTTATTGTTGTTGTTGTGATTGCTGCAAAAGTGATAGTTGTTGCTGTCACTGCAATTGCCAGTCGATTGGCCGTTCAATGTGGCTGCAGCAACTGTTGCCGGGGCATAAACTTGTTCTACCACAGCAGCACCGATTAGACCATTCGTTTTTGTGCGCGTCGTTGATGAGTTCGTCGCTGGTGTTGCTGTTGGTTTCGATTTTTTGATGCGCTTAAACGAAATAAATGGTGTCGACGACAAGAGACTTCTAGCAGCTGATATTGGTGTAGTTGATGTTGTTGTTGTTGTCGTTACTGTTGTGCTTGCTGAGTGTTCTTTTGCGGCCGTCGATGTTGTGTTGATTTTCATGCCCTTCGTTTGAAATCGATACCCAGTCGTTGCTGTTGGCTTTTGTTGCTGTGACTGGCGATCATTAAAATATTTGTTAGATGCTTGCTTTTGTTGCTGATATTGCACCGCAGCTGTCGTCGTCGCCGCCGCCGCCGCCACCGCTGCTGCTGCTGCTGCCGAACAGCTGCTCGCCTTCACTACGACGGCACCACTAGAGCCGTTCGCAGAGCCACTACCGTTGGGGCCGGCGCTGACGTGGAACTTTTGTAGCAATGGACTCGTCGTATTCGTACTCAGTTCGACGATGTGTGTGGGCGTTCTCAACATAATTTCAAAGGTTTTGGTGCACCTCGCAAAGAGGTTAAATCAAGTCGAATTGGATTGGTGTTGAAATTAGTGAGAGGATCACGCAATTGGTACGCTGGGGAACCGTTGCTACACTTACGATATTGTTTTATGCGTTTTTCGTTGTTATTATTTTTATTTCACCTTTTGCTTTTAGTGTTTGTTGTTTTTCTATATTCATATATTTTTTTTTTTTTTGAGTTGTTGAATTTCTAACAAATGTTTACTTTGTTGCGTACTTTTCATTACACATCTCACTTTTCTCTACCTTTTTGTGCGTTGCGATCTTTATCGTTGTTTTGTTGTTGGGTAAAGTTCTACGCATTTCCCATTGCATTGTCATCTTACATTGTGTGCGTGTTTCTTAGAAATCTCTGTGAAATTTTCCAAAAACAAAACTATAGTAGAAAAAAGTATGTGGAAAATTAGCTGGAGAACAATAACGTCTGGGTCAACAGCTCAACGCTTTGTTGATTGCTTGATCCAAGTGATTGGTAGGTAAGTCACAGCAATACACCATCAAGCGTTCATAAATGCAATGACCTCACTGCTTCCTTCCGCAGACTAACCATTGACCAGCGCTGCCATCCATTAGAGGAGGTCAGGTAAGTAATAAATAGTCGCTTTATTGTTTTACTTTTAGATTTATGAGCAGCCCTGCGTGTGTGTGTGTGTGTGTGCGTTACTTTGTTCTTTTTTTTTTTTTTGATATTTGCGCAAACCATTAGCACACTATTTTTGAAAACTTATGCTAAACAGTCTCACACAACCCACGCATGCAAGTAAAGAAATCACACGCAACAGACGAATAACAGAAAAAAATCCGCAAACAATAAACTCAAATGTCAAAGTGGTGTTGGGCTGGTTTGAATTTTAATCCCATCACCAGCACACTTGAGGCTTAACTTTTTTTAAATTAAAATAAATTAAAAAAATAGCAAGGTTTATTTCCAACCACCATAGTGAGTGCCACTCCCAATATCTCGCTGATGGCGTGCATCGGTGGAACTCCTACCATATTCCCGAACTTGCGCGAATATCATCTACATACATATTTTACGATACAAAAAGTCGTCTAGCTGACTAAAATTTTAGGGTCGGTTTTCTTTTGCAGAGCACACGACAGCAGTCATAGAAGAAAATAAAATATATAATTTTTGTAAATTTTTGATTTAAGCTTGATTGCAAAAAAAAAAAAAACAAATTAAAATAATACTGAAATGTAAGTAAACATTGTTGAAAAAATATTTTAACGATTTTTAAACCAAGTTGAAATGAAATTGTTTCCAAAAAAAAACATTTTTTTTCGCTCAGCCCAAAAAAAGTTGAAATTACACGAAGTTATGGTTTTTAATCCACTCAGAAGAAAATCAACAAATTTCAAAATCGTTTTCAGTTTCTGTTTCTGGCTATAACTACGATCAGCATATTTCCGGGGCCGTATGGGTTATAATTTTTATAAAAAATATTAATGATTTAATCACTATAATTAGACTACAATTTCTTCGACCAAATTCTATTGATATTTTCTTATTTTTGTTTGATGAAGCTTGATCGATATTTTTACATTTTCATTTTTTCAGTAATATTTGATAGAATTTTGTTTATTTTTATTTTTTCGATATAAAGTAGTCATTAGTTTTTGATTTAAAAATTTTCAAGCACAATGAACGCAAAGAAATTTGCCGGTGATGAGAAAATTAGCAACAAATACAATAATACGATTTACGTTTTATGGTAGAAAAAAATTTAAAAATAAAATGAATATTATTTTGGATCGAAAAAATAAAAATCACAGAATAACGATTGTGTAATGATTTAAAACAAAAAGAAAACACAATCTAAATTGAACGAATTCTTCGCGATGGTTTTTTATCCGAAAAAATCAAAATACCGATTATTTTCAGTCCTTGGTATATTTACTATTAATCGGCAAATTTAGAAGAAAGGCTTTCTATAAATCGGCTGAAATTTCATAATTGAAAAAATTTTAACTATAAGTAATACGAAAATCTTTATAAAAAGTTTGATTGGCACAAATCCCAAATCATAGCTCATTTTTAGCCTTCTACAGCAGGATCCAAAGTGCTCGAAATTTTTCACTCCTAAATTTTCCAATAGGGTCTCAAAAGTGACACAATTACGACACCTGTCATACGTTCGAATTTAGCAACTGAAAAAACATGTAAATTATATTTATAAGTAAATTTTTTTTTTCTTTTTTGTACTTCAATTTACTAGCTCGCCTATTAGCTCATCAAGGGAACGGGTTTAAAACGAATACAAAATAATAATTTTCAAAAAACCAAAAAAAAAAAAAAAACATTGTAAGTCACAAACAATAAAGCGCGAAGTAATACAAAAAATCAGAACAATGGAAAAAATTACGTCAAATTAAAAAAAAATACATCGCAGTGGCAAATAACGTGCGATGAAACCGCAAATCCGCTTATTTCCTAATTGGATTTATTAGCAAGTAAATGCATATATTTATAGTAATTGTATGCTGTTTCAAAAAAAAAAAATTGTTACTGTACTTAGTTCGCAAGTTGCGTTTTAATATTTCGGCGATTAAACGAACAACACGATTAAAATAACCGCCACGCACAAAACGGAACTAAAATCCAAATGGCAACAACTAGCAAAGTAAAAAGCCATCTACCTACATAACTGACTGACTGACTGATTCGTGTGACCGACTAACAACTAACACCACATGACATAGCGAACACGTTGAATCCCACCAATTTACGTTAGTATAATTTATGAATTTACACAAACAATTTCACGACATTAACGTCACACGGAATCGCACCATATTGTCGGAATGGATTATTACGAGTATTCGAAATGGGTAATTTCTCACAGCAGTTGTCGCGTCAATTGCGACTTCTTATAGTATGGAAAATTTCGCGCGTTACGAGGTACAGAACACTTGGAACATAAAACCGCACACGGGCGAACAGTGAAGCAAACTAAATGAAACATATCGGCTGAAGTAAATCAGCATTCGAACGAGGCAATCGAAGCAAAACATTTGTGGAACAGCTGTTGCTCGATCTCTGACCAGCAAATCGGCGCGTCGGCCTCGTCGCGTCAGCTTTGTGGTTTAAGTTGCTGATAAGAACGCACACATACAAATAAACATACAAACATCAATCTATACATATACAATATATACAACGAATACACGCATTGCTATACTACATATAATATTTTTTTTTTGTTTTGTTCAACTCATAATCTTAAAACTCAATTTCATACGCTTGATTTGCAGCATTTTATATGGAAAATTATTCTAGAAATGTAAGATTGCATGGCAACTATATACATATATAGTATATAATAAACCATATGGATGTGCAAATGTGTGCGTGTGTGTGTATGTACTTGTAAATATGAGTATAAAGTATGAAGTCTGACGCATCGTCTTTGCGTGCGAAACAGTAGCCGCAAATCAAGCGGCGCCGTTGCAATATGCCGCGCGGCACGGTGGAACGGCCGCACAGCGCTGATAAAGGGCCTTGAAGTCGCCACACTAGCCACACCAGCCCAGCCCAATAAGCCACTAAGCTAGATAAAGTAAGTTGAACTCTCAAGGCGAAGTAAGCAGTAGACAGACGTGCTATGTATTTTATTACATAAATTTTTAGAGGTCGCATTAGTTAGTTGTTTTAGAAAAAATTAGGCCCCCTAAAATAGAACAATCAGCGATAGCATGTGCAACTAATGACTCGCCAGAGATAATTTGTAAATCTATGATGGATTACATTGAGGGCATTGCGTTGTAAAATCGAATTCAAAGCTGGCTGGTAGCAAATTTTCTCAATTTCTTTTAGAAGAAATGTAATGGTGTGTAGGGATTTTCGATTTGATGTTTGCTTAAATCTTTCCTCGGTGCTCCGAATTTTCTTTCTCAATGCGTGTAGAAACTCTGTTGATGAGAATATGCTGTCATAATTTCACTCGTTTTGATTGCAAGTCTTGCAGTTCTCAGCAGGTTTATAGATACACTGGAACTGTGCAGTTCTGGGTAGTTATTTCTTTAATGAGCTTGACGATCTCAAATCAAACGAAATTAAGAAACTGACGAAGTGCCTTTGGAAAGGCCGAAATGGTTTTAGAGGAACAGGTGTGATTTACTAGCCGTGGGGTACCACTAGGGACTGCCGCCAAACCTAACCTAACCTAATATAACCTATATATAGCGGAAGATCGTAGGCTTATCAAATGGATCCGCACAAGTCGTAGCTAGCGATTTAAATTACCTAAAAGACATAGGCAACCAGTGACGTTCTTTCGTCTCAGCAAACCATTGCAAAGAAACAAGAAGGATTTTATTGGTAAATAAATGTGGTATAAAATTTGTGAAAAAAATAAATAAATATCTTTGAAGTCTAGCCAATACTTTTCAAGCACAACGGTCTGAGAGTTTATTAATATTTGCAAAATTTGTCTGAGTAAAACTTCCACCACACGCGGTATTTTAATTTTATGCATTCGTTTTCAAATCAGCACAACCTCCAGCAAGCTGTGACTCACCTCATTCATCACCGTTAACCAATAAGCGTAATTATTTCACTATAAAAATGCGTTGGCAATGCATTTCAAGATTACTGGCGATGATGATGCATCTTGCCATTTTGCTCTTTCTGAAAACAATCACGAACATTCGGCAATAAAGGGGTCAATTAGCAATGCAATGCCTAAATTGAAGATACCACCAAACCATTGTGCATTCAAATCACATAAATGAAGAGAGCTACTGCAGTTTACCAAGAAAGGCAAATCATCGCACACGTTCTTCGTGGGCATTTTAAAGTAATTTGATTTGGAAACTTGCGCAACCTTCAGCAAATTCCAAACAGAACAAAAAAACCACGAATAAAATGAATGGCAATAGCGTAGAATGAAGGTCGATTTTTTGAGAGAGAGAGAAAGGAAGCAAGTATTTAGTTGAAGGGAGAGAGATGCATACATTTGTATTAGAAAATGCAGCAAACAAAGTTCAAGTACAAGTGGAACTTTCTATTAGACATTCAAGTTTCCATGGTTAGCAAAATTTGGCAAAGTTTCAGGAATTTCTTTTTAATCAAAATAAAATCAAATAAAACATGAAAGTGTTGCGCCGCAGCTGCAGCTTGCAGGTATGAATAGATTTTGCCCAAATGTAAGCTATCGCTTAGCACATCAAAAATGTATACATGTGATTACAGTCATGTGAAAAAAATTAGGGCATGACTTTTTTAATAGATTTTAGATATGTGATGTTCCGCGAGAAAAGCTACCTAAGGTGGCAAAGCTTAATTTTATGGGGCGGGCGATCGAAAGAATCGTCGTGGTCCCCGATATACATAGCTCGTGAATGGCGATTTATAACTGATCTTCAACGTTCATAAATGGAAACGTATTCGAGATACAAATTTTTAGTTTCCAGCAAATGAAAGATTGAGTCTGGCTTTATGAAAAACAATTAAAGCCTGGAAATCGATTTTTCGCCACCTTAGGTAACTTTTCTCGCGGTACGTAACACATTCTTTTTCCGTTTGTTTTAAGTATGCTAATTTTGCATAAAAGTCTAGCTCATTATATAAGAAACACGGTATAAAACCACATTACAAACTTTGCGGAAAAAACAGGAAAAGTCAATGGAATTTATAAGAATTCTAAGAACGGAGTAGTCCACTAAATTTTTGATAATTTTTGTTTTTGCTGACGGTGGCCCACATTTTCTGTCATACAAGAAAAATTGTCGCCCATAGTTCGAATAAAATGTTTTTGTTGTTGTAAAATTTTGTTTGACTTTTCCTATTTTTTCTACAAAGTTTAAATGTGGATTTATATGGTGTATAAAAAAAGTTTAAATAAATACAAAAAACGAAAGAAGAATAATCAAAACTGATCAAAATGTCGTGCACCTATTTTTTTCACATGACTGTATATCTAAATAACGCGCTGCGTGTGTGTGTGTGTGTGTGCATGTCCAAATAAACGAAAAAGTTCTGCTCTCTTCTTGAAAGCTGACGCGCGCTTCTATTCTAATGCGAACAAAATGTTGGCGTTGCAATTAAATTAAGTAGAAAGACCAGAAACAGATTGTAACTTTGTACGTTATTCTCATTTTTATTTTATTTATATTATAATTTTAATGATAGCTTTGCCCGCGCGTTTTACTTAATTATAGCGGCAATTCGCTTATTCCGCAAGCTTTCAAACGCGCACTTCGAATACAACCAAGACACCACCACACCTGAGGCATTCACTGCCTTTTCTTTTTTCGTACAATTCTTTATACTACATACAATAAATATGTAAGTTCGTGTTCGTTGGAAGTGTGTGGCTAAGAATAAATAATTTTTTTTATTAAAGACTTCGCCACTCTCTTCCATTGTAATTACAACCATGCAGATCATGAGCAATTAAGTTAACGTTTCAAACAAGCACAAACAGACAATCTCACTACTAGCTGATATCCACTCCCACTCCCACTGCCACCCCGCATCACCCACCCAACATAGAACAAACAAAACCGACTGTTTTTTCTCTTAAATTTCATTAAATCCAAAAGCAAATAATACTTGTGCGAGATTATAAAGGGGGAGAGGAAGAAGAAGCAGAACATATGTAGCTACGTTCAGAGATGAATACGTCCGATTGTATGCTAAGCTGCACAAGTTTAATTAGCTATGACAAATGTACTGAACGGGGTACTGAGCTGAGTTGAGCTGAGCTGAGTTGAACTGATCGCTGCGTGCTTTTTCCACAGGATGACTTTGCAGATCCCGATAAATCTAAGCAACCGTCTTTGCCTAATTACGCTCTATGCGTTTTCTTAAGCGATTCGTTTGCGCTTTTGTTGTTTGCTGGCTCGTGATTTTTATCTTAATCGCTTGAAAAGCAACAAAAAAAAAAGAACTTGTAGCTGCTATATAAATTAAACTGCTCGCAATGTTGGTAAGCTTTAAATAACAAAAATAAAACAAATGTTTATGCAACTCTAGCGAGCAGAAATGTCAGCGAGCGGAAATGGTTTTTGAAAATCCCCAAAAATGTTACCTGAAGTGTGAACGAAAATTGCTCGGCAATAATCGTTATGTGCATGAACTTTCACAATGTCACTATTTTGAAGTGGGTCCCAAAATCCAGCAAGCAAAAAAAGAGAAACAATTAAATAAGAATTATGCAAAATTACAAAATACAAATTAAAACCAAATAATATAATGTGCCGAAACAAATTACCAAATCGTGATAAAACAAACAAAAACATATACAAAAAATTAATTTAAAAACAATAAATGAGAAAGCTAAAAAGCAAAATTTATAAATGAACTGATCCAAAAACATATAAAATATGTACATGAAATATATCTAAAAACAATGGTCAACTATTAAAACTTTAATCAAAAATCTACATAAATTTTGAGCCACTTTAAAGTTGTGCTAGATTATACTAAAATTTAATGGGACGTGGCGTTACATCACTTCCAACAAATTTCTAAAAATTCTGATGAAAATTTGTTGATTTTTTTAAATACATAATTGCATATAACTTGAAATATGAATTTAATAAGTAGAAAAAAAATGTTGAAACTTGTCAAAAAGTCGCTGCCTTATACAGCGTGTAAAATATGTTAGCTATTATTTATTTCACAATTCATTGGATAGTAAAATTTTGAGCGGCATGGATGTGAAACGTTAACTAATTTTAGAATTACATTTGCAAGGCAAGAAAACTTCTGAAATGGTTAAGTCCCTGAAAAGACATAATGCGAATAGAAGATTTGTTCAGCGGATCGTACCAAGATTTGTCGAAACCGGAACTGTGCAAATAAAGAAGAAAACTGGACGAAAGCGATCAGTCAGAACTAGGAAAACGATCAAAGCTGTGCGTGAGCGGATTCGAAGAAATTGCTCCGTTTCGGTACGGAAACTCGGTAAAAAATTTAAAATGAGTCACCAGTCGGCTTATTTGATGATTAAAGAAGACCTTAAGCTTAAAGCTTATAAGAAAAAAAGAATTCATGGACTTACGGATATGCAGAAGAAAAAGCGAAGGGAGAGATGCAAAATGCTGCAAAGAAGGCACGCAGAGTCAGAAATTATCTTTTCTGACGAAAAGCTGTTTTTATTACAGCAACCCCATAACCTTCAAAACGATCGAGTGTATGCAGCTAATATGTCCCAGATTCCGAGAGCTAAAAAAAAGTGTTGAGCGTTTTCAAAATGTTTCTCCGGTGATGGTATGGGGCGCGATTTGGAAAAGTGGCAAACTTCCACTGCTTTTTATTGATAAAGGCGTCAAAATAAATGCAGAATATTATTTAAATAACGTCCTAATAGAGCATTTGAAGTCTCACGCAATGGAGATGTTTGGGAATAGACCATTCTGTTTTCAGCAAGATTCTGCTCGTGCACACAAAGCCAGAACTGTGCAAAGCTGGTGTCGTGAAAATTTTCCCAGTTTCACATCAGCAGGAAAATGGCCTCCGTCTTCTCCGGACTTAAACCCACTGGATTATTGCATATGGGGCTATATGCTTAGCAAACTGGGGAATTTAAGTCACATGACTTTGGATAAATTCAAAAACCATTTGATAAAAATATGGAACGAAATACCAAATGAAGTCGTCCCTGCCGCTCGCGAAAGTTTTTCTAATTGTTTAAAGGAAGTACAAAATATCAAAGGAGAAAGGATCGAAATTGATGGATAAAATAAATATATATAATATTTGTATTTATAAAAGAATTACTATTTAATTTGAATAAAACTATTTATCGTGTTATTAAAAAAAAGAGGTGCGACAGTTATTATTTTACACACTGTAGTTGCGATACGCAATAAACCGCAAAAAAAGTTAGCGACTTTTTATTTCATTTTCTTTTTGAAGCAGAATACGCCTAGAGCGTCGATATGCATTTTTCCATCAAAAAGTAATTTATAAAAAAAAAAATTCGCTGACGTTTTTTTTCGCGGTTAGAGCGCGATATTATTCCAGTGCTATCAACCCACAAATCTTATGAATTCCCGAGAGCTCTACTTTGAACCTCCGTCCACCTTATAATCGGAAAAGTAAATAAATCTGAGCTTTGGACATAAATAGCTGGCTTAAGGCTGCAGAATTAAAAAAATCTTCTCATCTAATCTCATCCCTAGACAAATCAGCGCAGTTTCCAGCGAGCCAAACAACATTTCGTGCAATACCAGACTGTTTACTGTGCAAAGCGCACTCTTCGATTCTTGAATAAAATTAATATTTAAATGACAGTTAAGTGCTCAAACATAACTGCATAATTATTGCTGTCATGTCGCTATGATTTTTACGTTTTTTTTTTTTTTGCCTACAATATTTAAATGTTAGGTAGGCGTGATGCATATAAAATGAGAAAGACCGCACATCGCTGGCAGTCGCTCTTCAAGCACCACCAGTATGGTCGTCTTCTGCTCATGAGCTTAGTTGAGTTTGGATAAGAGGTAATTTGTACTACGCTAAGCGCTGAGGTGGCAACAAACAAATTTGCTATTGACGTTAATGCGCCCCACCTATCGCACGACGAACATTCTCACCAACCGACTAGCTCAGCTATTGAATTATTTCAGGTTTAATCACCAGACTACCTAAACGTAGCTAGAGGTACATAGTTAGATAGATATGACTGATTGCCTACCCAGACATGCAGTGTTGTTATATCTACATCTTCGCGAGCTACTATCTATCTACTATATACAAGAAGACTGTCTTCATTCGATTAATGCTAATGTGCATGTGATGAAGTTTGAAACTAATTTCCATGTCGTTGTACTGCAAGTCTGCTACCACCAACTTAAGATATTTATACAAATTAAGTGCTAACATCCGAAGGGATGTCGATGCAAGAATTTTGTGTGTATGTGTGTGTGTGTGTATGGTATGTGGAAAAAATCAGTAAGCAACTGTGAAAAGTAGTTACTAATATATTCCAAGTTGCCGGTTGGGTTAATGAATTTTACATACTTATAAACTTAATTTGATGAGACATCAATAATGAAAAGAAAATCGATAAAAGTAGGGCGTTCCACGGGGGAATTTTAATGTAAGTGGTTGCATGAGCCGCAAGAGGGAGGAGAAAATAATTGTGTAAAAATTTACAAAACATATGTACATATGTACATGCCGTCAAATAATTCAAAAGTTGTCGCAGTTGTGATAGTAGATGAGCTTCTCGAGTAGAATAAAGTTTCTAAAATTCTACCAGTGGAATTCGTCGAAATTATACAAAATGAACTATTACTTGTCAAAATAAATTATATTTTCTAAGGAAAAAATAAAGCTCAATAAATAACTTATTTATATTATCTAAGAAAAAAAAATTAAATTAAAAAAATAAGTTATATTTTCTAAAAAAAAAAAAAAGCAAAAAATAATAATTTTTTGAGCGGAAAAAAATTAAATAAAATATTTTACAAGAAAAAATTAAACTTCGAAAATGAATTTTTTTCTAAGCGAAAAATAGAGCTCACTATTATTTTATAAGCCAAAACGCACTGAAACAATAACAATTAGATTCTAAGACTAAAATTACATTAACGTAACTTTTATTTTTTAGGCAATCAATAAAACTTTAAAAAAATGTTATTTTCTAAGCAAAAAATAAAAAACTTTTTTTCCATTGTGAAAAAAAACTAACTTTTTAAGAAAAAAACTAAAACTCAAAAAAATATGTTTTCTAAACAAATATTCTACTAATTAAAAATAACTATTATTAACTAAGAAAAAATAAAACTAAAAAAACATTTTTTGTGATCAAAAAAAAAGCTCAAAAATAACTATTAAAAAAATATTTTTTTTAAATTTAACTTATAATTACGGTTCGTGCTGAAGATAGAGGCGACTAGTCATTTTAAAACAGAGATATAGATTAAAAGCAATGATAATCAGAAATTTGAGAGCCGTAAAAAGAAAAGGGGAGACGTTATTAGGTGGTTTTGGAAAATCTAGTCTTTTTTTGCGAAAATCGGAAGCTTAACTATGCAAAAATATAGGCATTATTTGAAGTCATAACCAAAACAGCGTGCGCGCCTTCAATTATTCCATGATCCGCTTGAGAATTGCAGCGTTGGAAGCTGAGCGAATGAAATAAAAAAAACATATAGCTTTCCCATAAAATAGGCAAAAATATAGTCATTGTTGTACTTTGGAACTAATCTCCATGATAGCATAACCGGTTTCGGCGCTGAGCCACCTTCGTTGTTAGTTATAGCTGCCGTCTTTCGTTTTACTAAAATTGTAGTTACTATTTCGCCTACGATCGCAGAGTCTTCCACAAATAACCTACTAGCAATTTAGCTCCCTACAACATTTTTTTATTGCCGCATTTAAAACCATTTAATAGCCAAAACAAAAAAAAAAAAAAAAACTCGCAGCAACATTTCACTTTTGTTGACCCATTTGTGAGTCATTCTGCAGCAAATCCATAAACCAAGCAGCCGGACTCCAACTAGCCCAATGTTAATTAAATCCCCAACCATAGTGCAAGCAATCTATGCGCCAACGTCATCAGCAGCCAACTAGATGAGGCGCCTATAACATTTGGTCTACCAGTGTCCTTCCACACTTCAATCATCAAACCAACGCTAGTCATGAGGCTACATAAAAACAACAAAATGCTAAAACAATAAGAACAGCAACAAAGAAAGTGTTATAAAGAACTCAGCGACGGAGCTGTGTCGTTGTAGGGAATTTATTACTTTAATTAATCTGCAGTTTATAGTTGCCACAGCCAGCGCAGTGATGACTCATAAAGTCCTTTATTGGGCAATGAAACACATGGTGAGACAAAATGACAAAAGCAACTGAGGCAACATAGTGTGTTTCTGGTAATTTACAAGTAGAACAACAGCTTTTTTTTTTCTCGAAGAACAGCAGAACACAGAATGTTGGTTAGTGAGTGGCAGCATAGGATGAATAATGGGTGGCACAAGCTTGGATGTGGCTAATAAGTGGAACTTTCGAACAAAGGTAAGACAAAGTAAATTAAACCGTGCGCTGCAGCATCGATCGCACGTACACACACACACACACACATGCACAGACACATACACAGACGCAGCACAGCTACATGCGCAAATGAGTAAATCACCCGTTCACTGCAGTCATTTGGTTGCTCATTCAGTTGGTCACCGTTGGTTTGCATGCAATTTCATTTGAGATTTATGACTGTCATTCGACGCAAGGACGCGCAGCGAAGAAGCAGCTGAGAAATGCAAATAAAAACAGTGGAACATCACAACTTAGAAAGCAATGGCCGAAGAGAGAACAGCTGGGAACCTGGTAAGACTGCGCTAAATATTTAAAATAAAAATTGTATGCGTTGTTTTTGTGTTTTTTTTTAATCAACTTTTCCGAACTGTTACAAGTTGGCTGAATGCGGCGGCGGTTTGCAGGCCTTGGACGCGAGAACAAAATAAGTAAAACAAATATCTTACCATAAACGTGAGCAACAGATGGGCTTAATTGGCTGAGAACCTAGCGGATGAAAGTTGATTGACTAAGCCCTCAAGTTCTCAAGTTCTCAAGCGTTTAAACCGGCGACAGACACAAACGCTGAGTGGCAATAGCGCGCCCGACGGTGAAGAGTCAGGAAAATGTTGCAACCGCAGCGGCAATGATAGCGAAAATGATAATTGGTTTCCAACAGCGCCAACCGACAGCGACATAACAACAAATTTATTAAGCAAATTAGTTAGTGTAACTGCGACACAACCGAGCATTCAGCATTGTGAATTCGCTGTGTCGGCCGTCAAGCCATTAAAGGTGGAAAAGTGGCAACAAACAGCCATTTTGTGCAGACAGAGATACATCCATGACGATGGCGGTGGCAGAGGTGGCGCTACGCGAAATGACTAAACTCGTGTCGACTTGCAATGACAAAAAATTGACCTATTAAATTTCCCACAAATTACACCAATTACAGGGAAACAGTAATTCAGCGAAACACACACAACAACAATGTAGGAGACAAAAACAAAAAGTAAAACGAAACAATCACTTTAGTGTAGCAGTGGTGCTGGTGGTGCCGGTGGTGATGATGATGGTGGTGGTGGCGGTGGGGTCTTTGAAAACCAGCAAATCAAACAAGCTAACCATCAGCCGCCACTCCGCCGAACGATTAAGCAACAAACTAAGAGAGAAAACCATGGTAAACTTACAAGAGACAACAACAGCAACGATTTGTGTTGCAAATTGAAAGAAATTAAATAAAAAGAAAACGAAAGAAAAAGAAACCTCCAACTCGAAAAGCGGAAAATATTATACGAGTATTGCATATATGAACCGCGGAAAATGTTAGAAATTAAGAAAAGAAGAAATCAAACGATTCAAAGGCGTAAAGCAAACTGCGATATCTTTTCTAGCCCAACAAAGCAAAGGAAATTAGACAAAAGCGAATGCGAAATGACTGCTGGCTGAGTAGATCACGAAATATTAAAGATGTGAAAAACGAGCGGAAAAACACAAATACCGCAAGCAAAGTGGAATGAGTAACAACAAAAACAATATAAAAACAAAGCCAGAAAGACCGAAGAAAAAGCCATCAACTGGCCAAGCAAACGCCCACGTTACTCGTCATTTCGCAGCAACACAAGCGGAAGAAAATGCAAGCGGTTTGGGCGGTGTCCACGGAGGGGGGGGGCTATGCAATTTCTTGAAGCAATAAAAAAAAAATTAAAAAATTACAAATAAAACAGCAAAGAACTGACAGAGAAAACTGCGCAACTCACTGCGTAAATTAATAAGAAAATTTGCTAAAAACCAAAATGGGAAAATTTTGCATGAAATACAAATTATAACAATAAAACAATAGACAATAGATGATGGCGAAAAATTTAGTTGCAATAAAAATATAGCCGAGATTTGCTACCGCTATTGCTATAGCTAGCAACACACCCGTGGGCGGTGGTGTGGTGAATTCAGGTGAGGGCGGGAAAGGAGAAAGGGCAAAATTAGAGGCTTCATAGAAACAGAGCTAAATTATACAACAGCGTAACAGTAGCGTCGGCATATAAATATGTATGCATGTATGCATGTATGCGTGTGTGTGTGTGTGTGTTTTCCCACAATTGCGGCTTGGTGGTAGGTGGTTAGCTAGTTCGGGTAGGCGGTAGGTATGTGGTTGGTGGAGAAACTTTGCGAAATTTTCACACGCCGCTACACATTGCCACACCAATACACATACACACACACACACACACACACGTCGACTAACTGACACACAAATCAGCGCATATGCAACTAAACACAAATCCAATTGAATTTTGTTAAAAAAAAATAGCAAAAATGCTGTGCTAGAAACTTTAGTGTAGTTGCTACTGAAATTTGTTCATCAGTTATTTTCCTTGTAAGCTACGAGACTTTTTGCAACACTTTTCTCGCACTCTTTCACTTTGTTTTTATTATTATTGTTTTTGTTGTTTTTTTTTTAACGCTTCTACTAATTTGCAGTAATTTCGCCTTTAGGTTAAGCAAAGTGCTCAATGTAATGAGGTATTTGCGAAAAAAAAAACAAAAAACAAATGAAGAAAGAAATCTCTGCATAGGCGCTAATTGAAGTGCAAATGTCGTTTGGAAACGTCGATCGGGTGGCGGGCGAGCTGCGAAAAACAATTGGTGTTTGAAGCGGATGGTGGAACAACAGGTTGTTTATTCGATTCATATGGCACTATGTGGGATAGTAAATAGGTCAGGGTGCGCAAAACAAAAAGAAATCATTGTGAAAGTCCGGTAAGGCAAGACCTCGTAGAATTCTACACAGTACTACAGAAAACGCCTTACATATACAGCTGTGTTCATAAAACGATTAGCAAAATATGTATATTGGAAAATTTTGGCAATTTCAATAATTTTATATAAAAAAAACATATAGGTCGAAGTTTAGAACTTTCTAGAAAATTTATAAAAATTCAACACATTCAAAAAAAATATTTCATAAAAAAGTAAATTTTATTCATCCGTTATATGAAAGGAAAGACGCAATACTGTCAGCAAAAAACAAAAAACTATCCAAAATCAAGAAGAATTTTTAGCCACTTGAAACCTGAACTTATACTAAAATTAAATGGGCTCAAAGAGACTGCATACTCAAAAATTTTCTATAAACTTTAGTTAAAAATTTAGAATTTTTTAAAAATCTAAACCCTTCGACTGGCATGTTTTTTTATAGACTTATCTATATTTTTCCAAAAAAAAAATAGTTAAAATTAAAAAAGGAAGGAAGGTCGAAGGTCATTAGAAAAAAAAATAAAATCAAATTTAAAAAACTTAAATGGACTAAACAAAATGCACCAGAATATTTCCTAAAAATTTGAATTAATAAATTTAGAAATTCTGATGGCCCTTTTTAAATTTCTTTAATTTTTATAAACTCTCTAGAAAGTTTGAAACTTCGACTTGCATTTTTTTTTTTTGTTATAGAATTATCTATATTTTTAATTAAATATGGACATATCAAATTGTCAAAACTTGTTAGCACATTTTTTACATGAAATGTTCTGAGAACTAGAGTCACTTTCGCCTTCACGCAATTTTCCGCTGTACCACGAAAATGTTTAGAGAAGTCATATAAAAATTTGGAGTAAACTCACGATCGACAGGACAGTTAGCAAGTTGTTTTTTTTTTTTGTTTCGTGGTATTGAAAAATTCCCTTGGCTTTTTCAGAAACTTTCACGAAGCAGTGACGCTCATTACAGAGATTCCCCGCTGTTATCGATATTTCAATTATCGTTGTCGGCATTAAAACTATACATATGTAAGTATGTAGTTATCGAAATGATTATTATTACAGTTAACGTCAAACATAGCAATCAACATCGTTATCGTTATCGATATTTTTGTTTTATCGGAAAAGTGGGCATTATCAAGATCGTTACTCTTATCGATGTATCTGTATTATAAGCGATATATATTTAAAGTTATCGATACTTATCGAAATTTTTCCGGATCATAATGCTACTTTCCCGCATTCGTGAAAATTTACCATAGCGAAATCAGCAGTGGTCAATCTTATTTTACAAAAATTTTAACACTTTTGCTTCAAACTCTGCTCTTCCACCATTAGCCTATAATCCTAAAACGCAGAATATTCATCGATAGCTTAACGCCGCCCTCCAAACAGCAGTCGACTCAGCTCCGCATACGCTACTCTAAAATGATATAACTCATCATCCATATTGTCGTTTTTTTGCCAACACACCACCTACCCTCATGTCTATTATAGCATCCGCTTGTTATCCTGCCAACTCATTCGCGCAAGTAATTACATTAGTATTGACACATTTTTTCATAATTATGGCTGTCATCATTAAATGCGGCGCTTCAGTATTGGCACGCTTTTTTTTTTATTTACTTTGCCATTTTCGCAAAAGAACAAAGCAGCGGAAGGGAAATTCCTGCAGAGGCAATGAAAAAAAAAAATTAAATACTTTGAGTGCCGCTACTCGTATAGGGCGGCTGCTTTGTGTGCTATGCCAAGTGAGTGAGCTAAATAGTGCGGACATAATTCGGCAGGTTCCGGTCGTTGTTGTTGTTTCTTTTGTCATTCAGCCATGCACATCAAGATGTACACACACAAAATAACGTAATAAAAACTAAAGCAAACACGTGTGCAGTGCAAATGTCCTTTTGGCACACATCTCGAGCGAGCAGGAAGATAATGATATACAATATAAAAAAAAAATGCAAGGAAAACAAGCACGTTACAAGAAATATTACCCGTTTTTATTTTCTCATAATTTTTTCATTACATACAACATTTCGTTTTTAGTTCGTTGTTGCGCTTGGCTGTTGGCTGTTGTCGGTGCACTGTTGCAAGTGGCAAGTGGCAACTTCCTGCAGTGCGCGCTCACAGCACAACACTTCCTGCATTGACCTTCCTTCGCACTTAGCCAACGCTCAGCTGCTGTCAACCAAAACCAAAAGTGCAGGCAAAAAAACAGAAACAAAAACAATAACTGTTAAAAATCGTTAGGCCTTTGTCAGGTTGCCAAGCAACTGCTATAACCTGCCGCTGCCTTTGCAGAAAAAAGTAACTATCTTCTTCTTCTACCAACCAGCAAATTCACTTCCTTGCTGTATTTTATTGCCTTCCTATGGCTATTCTACTGGGACTGAATGCAGCAACACTGCGGTGTGTGAAAGTTGAATTTTGAATTCTGTTTAGCTAAGGCTATGGGTCATCAAAAATAATTCAAAATGCCAACATACATTGTCATCTTTTAAATGCCGCTTTATTCTGAATATTGAGTGTCCTTTATAACGATATCTTTTTTTCAACAATAACAACAACAAAATTTGCAAGATAAAACTTGGATCCACTACATTTTATCTAAGCGCTGTAAAGAGAGTCTATCAGGATCTGCGGATTACACCAACAGCTGGTAGTATCCCGCGGCTCTTTGAAGGGACCATCGATTTTTCCATATCCTGCTGATTCCTTTGAAATGTATTCATATTTTCTTATAATAATTCCGCACTATTCTACTCTTGCGCAATCGCTCTTCCTTTCGCATTTCACAGCCCACACTATGCTTTGTTTCGTGTGCGGACGCGCTGCTCTCCCCATTCCATAGCTCTCTTTCTCTTTCTCTTTCTCTCTCTGGCTGTATTTTTTGACACATGCCATCTCGTTTAATGTCATTTTTCGCCTCCGGATGTCATGTGTGTGGCCAACAACTGAAGTGTGCTGTTGATGATTGCTTAGTTAGTTGGCGAGCTCTGGCTGCCTGGCTGCCTGGCTGCCTGACTAGCTGCCTAGCTGACTGGCTGAGTGGCACATAGCTTGCAGCAATTTGCAATAAAATGCAATATGCATCAGCGACGGCGACATACATATGTGTGAGAGAGTATGTATGGGTGTGTGTGTGTGTGTGTGACAATTGTACACAGTTGTAATATTTGCACTTCCCAAGCAGGCAACCCGCTTTTTGCACAACCACACCACCACCGGTACAAGAAGAGGTCCCTTATTTCCGCCTGCTGTTTGCCCGCATTGCTTAGTCATCTGTCGCTCAAATGTATGCACTTCTTTGACAGTTTGGCATTTCGTCTTTAGTTGCCCACTCCGTCCATTTTTATTTGCGTTCCTGACATTCCGGTGTGAGCTGTTGCCACCGCTGCTACTGCTACTGACATCGCCACCACTGTCATTAGCGTCAACGTCAGCAAAACTGCTTATGATATGCGCTTGTGTTGTTGCTTTATTTATTTTCTCAACACTCTACCGTTTGCATACCTTGCGAAGAAACAGGCGTGTGAAGTCAAACAGCAGCAGCAGCAGCACCACAAACAATCTGCTATCGGAACTTTCGATGACGGCAGCAAAATCGCAACAGAAAGCAAGCAGCAAGTCAGAGTGAAACAACAGTGATGAGCTGTAGAAAATATATGGCTTGTCAGCCACAGCATACAAATAGTCACAGCTGATCGTCGACGACGGACTGATGGATGGGATGGATGGACGAACGTACGGACTGTCAGTAAACGTGTGTTATATTCCACAGCGATATTTATGTACCTACTACATCTGCATTTAGCGTATATCGCTTAATTCGTTCTGGTAGGTGTTGTTGTTGTTGTTGTCGTCTTTGGCACTGTCATGTTATCGTGTTGTCATGCTGTTGTGCTTTCCATGTTGCTATTTTTGCTGTTGTCACATAAAGCAAACAAAAAAAAAGCAAATTTAGCAGGCGACACCAAAGAAACACTTTCGCTACACTAAACGTGTTGACATTTATTTTTTAGCTTGTTTTACATTTCAAGTTTCGTTTTTATTCTTTTTCGGTTAATTTATTTCAGTCAATTAGGCTTAGTCATTTTCTTCTTCTTCTTCTTTTTTTGTTGTACCTTTTGTGTTTCTTTACTTTTCACCTTTTTGTGCTATTTTTGAAACCACGAAAAGATACGAGCAAAATGTATAGGACAACAAAATACCAAAAATATGTGAATCAATTTAAGGCCCACAAAAAATATTCCAAATACCAGCACATAGTACCAGCATATTTATTTAAAAAGCTACTATGTGGTAAGTGCTCGCTCAGGCAACGTTTTTACTTTGACAGTCGAACAGCTGAGCATTCGGAAAAACAAATTACTTCCAACAAAAAGAACGACATTAAAAATATGCGGCGGGTTTTGCACCTTTGATCCTTTCTTATTTTTTCATGTTCAGGTGCCATCCTGTTACTAAGGCAAAAAAGTAAAAAAAAAAAAGGCCATCCACCTCAAGTTTTATGATAAGCGTTGCATGCAAACAGGGTGCTCCTCTACAAGAGATGATTTTTTTTTTAATAATTAAAATATATTATAAGCCAGGTTGTACTCTAAGGCCTTTAAAGTATTTTCTCAAAAATGAGCTACAGCTCGTTTCAAAAGTAGTGCCGTTTAGCAACACAATCCGGGGTTTGACTAGTAAAAAATACTCGATGTATGTTTGTATATGTAGTTGTCCACAAAAAATAGGTGTGATCACATAAAAAATATATACTTTCAATTCATAACAAAAAAAAACCTGTTTTATTTGCAAACTTTTTGCACAAAATAATTCACAGAGCTTGTGTAAATATTTCACGTTTCAATCAAACGTGCAAAATTTAAGATATTAGTTTAAGACGCTAAATTAAAAACTAGTACCTATCTAGTACGCGATATATATGTATATATTTTTTTATGTTAATTTAAAATTATTTCAAGGCTTTACAAAATAATAAACAAAGAACTAATATAGCGTTGAATAGACTCGGTTTTTTTTTTAACACTGCTTCTAAGCCACATATCTGCAAATAAAAATATCTTTAAAAAAAAACACTCCAAAAAATATTACCGTCATTATTTTTAGTTTATGCGCAACAATTTCAATCAAATTCGTCCATTTCTATGTTACATTGAGTTGTTATTTACGCGCGAAACTTTTAGTTTTTTTTACGATAGCTATTGATTGAGTGAATGCCGAAGTAATGACACAAAGCGCAGTATATTTGTACAAGCTGCCCTGCAATAAAATCCGAATTCCATTTTTAATACCCCCAAAATTGCTAGCTGTAAGTCAAATATTAGATATAAGTTCATTAAATTCATCAAATTCATGAACTGAAATTAAAATTTTGCAATTGAGCTGTATATTTATTTGTTTTTGATTTTATTATATTTTTTTTTTTTTATTATTTATTTGTATCGGAGGAAGTGGAAGTAACGCGCTGTGACAAATCGCTCGATTGCCGACTTCAAGCATGGCAAGTAGCGGTAGTTTACCAACGCTGCTGCTACGCTTTAACCTTCAGCAAGTTCAATAGCACCCGTTTCTGCCGGAAAGTGTCGAAAATTCGATTATTGGACGGGGCGCAAAACAAAAGTCAAAATCTAAAGCCTAATCGCACGAAGCAAAAAGAAAAATAAAATAAAAGGCCAATCACTCAATCAATCAGGCATACGCTGACTTGTCAAGTTTTTTGTTTTTTGCCAGCAAATCCTATCCTGGGAGCTTTAGTTTGAATTCAATTGGATGGATTGCTTACAAATTATATGCCATTTATTTATCAAAATAAAATTCAAATGGGTTAGCGTACTTTCTCACGGAATACTTACATTGTACATATGTATGTATATTGATTTTTTTTTTGTCGAAAACGTGCAATACTTCTTCGGAATTGTTATGCATTGGGAACATTTTTTAATTAATCGTAAAAACATTTCCAACGTATGATATTTTTTCTTATATGCTACATATGTTATATTTTTTTCTAATTTTCCATTTCATATTTTTTTGCGCAACTAGCTACGCCGCTGGCTGCGTAGTCTCCTAAACAATAAAAAAAAACAAAAAGTAAGCGACATCTGCTTCCATCTCTGCCTGCGATCGCACCACTTTTAGAAGCATCGCACAAAAAAAAACAACCAAAAAAAAAAACAAAACAAACACAGATCGACTATGGTACATTCGTTGTACTAAAAACAGCTATAAATGCGCAAAACACGTCGTCAAAATAAGTAACCAACCAGTTCAGTTCGTTAATCATTTACGCACTAATAAAATATTAATAAGAATAATAATCAACTGTTTACTAAATAGTGTAGCTAAGCAAAGATTAAATGGAATAAAAAAGAACGTGAAACACAAGCTAAGTAAGCTAACCACTTCCCTGCACGATCGTCAATTCGAAACTTGTTTTTGTTGCTATTGGCCGTTAAAGGTCAGACAACAAATGTTGAGGAGCGGTTAACAATAATTTAAAACAACACAATCGAACTCAAATAAATTGCTTGCAATGCGCTTCGAGTTGGTTTGGTTGCCTTTTCTTCACGCTAATAATTCTGTGTGTGTGTGCAAGATCACACGATCAGGTTCGACTAGCTAGGCGCCCGTAGGCCGGTCTACGTTTAGTTCACACATTACAGACAGACACGAAATCCGCTCACAACCACCGCCAACAGCGCATTAAACTGGAGTTGTGGAACGTTAACTATTTATTTTTTTCTGTATCAGTTATGATCGACCAGCTGGTCATTTGGCGATCGATGAAAAAATATAATTAATGTTTATGTTGTGAACATCAGACAAACATTTCATAGATCATTGCTTTTGAGAATAATGTACGGTAAGAGTGGAATTTCATTCATTGTGAAAGAGGTATTTAAATTTTTTTTCAAAATTCTTGAAGCCCTGTTTTGAGAGAACGACAAAACGGAAGCACATAATTTTAAGACAATTTACAGTAATGCAATTTTGTAGCTCATTCAATTTAAAATTTTAAATTTAAGAAAAAAAAATCAAAGAAAAGAATTAGGAACTTAAAATAAATCAATGCACGAAATCCGAGTTCTTAAAGGCGCGAGTTATTTTACATATTTTTTTTCAAGTCGATGGGAGCCAAGTTTTTTCAGGAATAGCTAAATATACATATGTAGTTTGTAGCCTTTTTTCCTAAAATTTTTTAGAAAGCGTGGTTTTATAAAAATATTACAATTTACTTATTACTTCGATTAAGATTAAGATTGCGCTTCCTAGTCCGGAATATTACCGTTATTAAAGTGTTTTTTTTGCTCTTTTTCTTTGTAGAAGCCGTATGAGGTCAATTGGAGCATTTTTATAATAAATTAACATATGTATTTTTAAAGTTAAATATATTAAAAACGTTCTCTAATAGCTTCACATTTTTTGTCCGAAAATACGCGATTCAAAAGTAGATACTCTCAAGTCGAAAGCAACGTCTTGTGAGTCAAAGGCTACGAGTAGTGCTCGCTCAGCCTTAAACCTACATTTTTCTTGGAACTTATTGCAGCAATTAGTTCATGGAAACTTTCGAAGTGGTTGGTTTATGTAATAAAAACAGAGCTCTTCTGCTATTTAAAGTGGAGACGTTTATGTTTGCCTTACAGAGTAAATAAAAAGCGGAACTAAGGCAAAAAAAAATCGGCGAAATCTCAAGTACTTCTAAAATAAATAAAAAATTACAAAACAATTTCTCATACGATTGCCACATAAAATAAGCTTTGTAAATTGTTTATACATCTAACAACTAAGCATAACAACAAATCTTTTAATTTACTTTACATAGTTAGATGATCTTTTGTACGCGCGGTAGCGGAAAGATAAAATACAAAAGATATCACGCTAATGACACAACAGTGCCGCAAGTAACAGAAACAAGGAAGCAACAACGGAAAGAAAGCAAACACTAAGAGCAACAAAAAGAGCCGACAGGAAGATCAAACGAATAAAACGCCGCGGAATCGGTGCTGGAGTCAGAGCACGTAGAATGACACAGAGTGCAATGCAATGAAAACAAATACAGCTAGGCTAGATATACTATTTACGAATATATGGGGAATAAACTTGCAAGTTACAACATGGCTGGCAGGTGGTATGTACCGGCAAAGAGTATAGAGTTGAATGGCGTGCAGTGGGACTAGCGGTGCACATAATAATCGGGCCTCGACGCGTGATTAGTAAATAAAACAAGCGGCGGCGATGAAGATAGAATGGTGGTAGACTAAAAGAGGGGTACTGAATTAGTTGGGGGAAAGATATAAGCTCGAAGCGAATGACTGACTGACTAACAGACTGACTGACAAATAGGCGCAAGAATCAACACACCGACAGATATGGCAACAAATAAATAAACAAATAATAAAAAGTAGGCGAATGTTTAGTGCCTGGTGAGTGGAATGAAAAACCAAATCGGATTTGCAGTTGCATAGCTGGAGCGCTGGTGGGGCAGTGAGCAATCGGGGTCGACGGAGTGACACTATATAATCGTGTAAACAACAATTGAGTGGCTGTGATTAGCCACCCGCGGTCATATTAAAGCGTTCAAAGTTCGGACGACCGCCCTTTGCTAGGCGCCAGTACAACAACGGTCTAATCGACCCACTCATCAAACGACCGATCGACTGAAATGAGTTTGTGCTTGGCGTGTGGAAATGAATGCGAATCACAGAGCATGCAACTCGAAACGCCCACACACACACGAACAGCCGATGGCATACAGCTAGCTAGTGCGCTGGAAATTTAAAGTCAGTATAGCAGCAAATAGCAGCTCCAAATCGACAGAAATGTTTTTCACATTTGTAGGCAAAGTTTTGTTGCAGTTGCTAGTTGCTTGTAGTCGTTGATCTTGTTGCTGCTGTCGCTGGCTCTAACAACGTTTGCTGCTATTGTTGTTGTTGTTATTGTCGTCGTTGCTTTAGTTATTATCGTGTTGGTGGCAGTGAGCTACGCTGTGCCATTATTCCAATTCTAATTGTCAGTATGGCATGTAGCTAGGCAGCCAGTCAGTCAATCAGTTGGTTTTGATTGCTTGGTTGGCTGCGTTGAGCTGTTGCTTAGCCGCCGCAGCGTTTTGCTTGGCCGCACAGCAGCAGCACTACCGCCAATAGCTTACCAAGCGCGCCAGTAACAACAGCGTACAAAGAGAAATGTTAGTAGCAAAAAAAAAGCCCCCCAACAACAACTGCAATAGAAATACCTACCTGAATACATACTAGCTGTGCTAGAAGTTGTGGAGAAAATCGATGTTAACTAACTGAATATCAACTCGCTTAGCAACCGAAAAACAAATTCATAATGCAACATTCAAAATGTGAAGAATATTGAAAACGTTCAAAATACTTAACACGTGTGTAACTAAATAGATACAATACTATGTACATATTTATATATTTGTAGTAAGTATGTATGTATGTCAATAGGTAGAGCAAAATCACCGAGTAGATAGCTAAAATGCTAAACGCAGCGCGTAAAATCTCAGTCCTGTCAGTGGCCAACAGTCAGTCACTAAGTAAGTGAAGCGAGCAGGCAAACAAGCAGTACGCCAACTGGTCAACCAACCAAGCGATGAATCAGTTAGCAAAAAAATAAATAAATTTCAGTAGCAATGTACAGATGTGGACAGCTAAATAGAGCCAGAGGGTGACACTCTATATCTTTGCGAAAATGGCAAAGCTTTATTTATTTTCTCAAGCTGGATAAAGAAACAAAGCGCATGGGTCCGGAGGGGAACGAGAACAAAACGAATTACCTCCTGTCATCGACTAAACATTCAGCGCATTCGCGATTTGGCTCTCACATCACAATTTCAATTTAAAAAAAAAACTCTAGGAACCAGCGTCAACACTGATAATAATGTCAGCCGCAAAATTTTACGGAGAAATATTCCTGCCGAGTACTACTTTGAGCTGAGTAAGTAAATGAGCAGTAAATTTCGCTCTCGACAAACCAAAACCAACTCTATATACATACATACATAAGTCGCTCATCATGTCCGTGCTATTGTATTTCGCAAAAGCATGGACGCTGTCAGCATCGACTGAGTTGACCCTTGGATCGTTCGAGAAAAAGATACTTCGAAAGATTTTTGGGCCTGCGCGTCTCTGCGACGGTGAATACCGCAGAGAATAGAGCTGTATGAGCTTTACCGCGACATGGGCATAGTTCAGCAAATTCGGATTCAGCAGCTACGCAGGCGGTTATAGCACCAATAGAGAAGAAGAAGATCCCTGCCGTGTGCCTTGGATCCAAATAACAAACACATTTTCTTCGGCATAGAGTAGCATAACATTACACAGTATTTCCACACACAGAGGGGCTGTCAAAATTTGGCGGTCAATTTCGATCTGTACGTGCGTTGTCGTCTTTTACCTTGTAATAGTTTTAGGTGTATTTTTTTTCTTCTTAAAATAGTTCAAAGCGTTTTCTACCATTTTTTTAGACTAAACAATTACAAAAATTTAAAGGTTATGTTCGACGTTACTTCGTTATATTTACTTAAAGGGCCTTATAACAGTAAACAATTTCCGTTATATACGAGAAAATATAGTACATAAGGGTAAAGAAACAAAAACAAGTAGTAGGTTGACTCTATATAATTGGCCACGTCTGTAGCTGAAATGGGATTTAATATACAATAAATACCAAGGCATACACGAAGGTAAATAAATATTATTGTGTATATTTGTGTTACGAGTATTATGACCAATTCCACACGCCTTACGATACACATTTGAACTGTACATACATTTATACAAACGTTCATATGAAACTAATAATTTATTTGCAAAAATAAATGCGAGTCTCAAGAAAGTGGGTAATAAGCATAATTTAGAATTTTGTTTTGCAAAAAAAAAAAAAAAAAAAAATCCATGACAGGTCAGCGGTAAAAGCGGATGGAGCTAACTGCCGTAAATTGTAATTGTTTCATTGTTAATTTTAAAATTGAAAGAATTTAAATTCGAACACTCAATCGCAATGCATGCAGAAACGCAAAAAGAAATGTATAAATTAAAATTTGAAACTAAAATACACATTAATGAACTACATTCGATAAATTGTAATTGCGCGCACACCGCTACACTTAAGAATTGTTTGTTTAACCGAAAATCGTTTATCTGCAACAATAAACTAAATGTGCGTACAACTGTCAAGACATTTCAATTCACAGCACGTTTTTCTGTTCGATTGGCTTTTTGGGTCACCTACTTTTATTTTCCAGCTCATTTACACAAACGTAAAGGTGTACGACGACTATAGGCAAAATGTAAAATAATTTTTGTAGAATACTTTTTGCAGCGGTTTTGGAATGAATTGCGGTCTCGAATGGGAATGTTTATTTTTCTTTTGAAATCTTTAACATTAATTAGCTGTAATCAAGGAAATAGCTATAGAGATGTAAGTGCCGAGCATAATTTGAGTATGGAAGAATCTGCACTTAACAGCAGCAGCAGGTCCTTATACATACATTCTTTGATAAATACTATCTGCAAACAATATTACGAGTAATAGTGTGATAACGAAACTCTGAGCTTTTTTTTATCCATAGAGTTGTAAGCCTGGAATTAAGAATTTAATCATTAAACCAAAGCTCTTCGCTACAGACGAAATTCTTGTGACTGAATTAATCATGTGCGTAGCTTTACGAAAACCAATTCAATGTGCCAACACCTAAACCAGATAAAACTGCATAATTTGTGGGGTTTACAGCTAGGGCCACAAATCCCTGCTTAGAGTTATCAAAGCAGAACGCTCAAACAATAAAATTATAGAGTTAGATGGTGTAAATGGAAGTCGCAGTAAATCTTTAATAGAACTGGAAAATAATACGAGTTAAATAGCAATTGCTGCAAACATTTCCCTTTACTAATTCAAGCGAGCATTTTTGAGATGACTTGGAGTCTACTTCCGGATATACATACAATACATATACATATGTACCCATATATGTATTAACCCACAATCACATCCAGCTCCTATGGGTCCCTGGTCACAAAGGCATTGAGGGAAACGAGGAGGCCGATCGATTGGCTAGAGGTGCGGCGGAAAAAACACCCATAGGGCCCGAGCCCTTCCTGCCGGTAGGTCGACATACCATAAGGGAGGTGCTCAGGGCAGAGGAAAATACCTTAAAGGAAAGACACTGGCACCAGATGGTAGGGTTACGCCAGGCGAAATGTCTATTGGGAGGGTATAACAGTAAACGATCAAAACAGTTTATTAACCTCTCAAAACCCCACTTGAGGATACTTACAGGTTTTCTTACAGGTCACTGCAGACTGCGTAGCCATCTACACAGGCTCGGAATATGGTCGAATGAGTCTTGTCGCTTCTGTGACTCGGCCCCAGAGACCCCGATGCACCTGCTCTTTGACTGTGAAGCCGTTTCAAGAAAACGGAAGAGATATCTGGGCTCATATACCGCCGATCAGGAACTTGTACGCTCGCTATCACCAACCATCATCTTAGACTTCCTAAGAGCGTTGGGGTTAGATGAGGTACTATAAAGAACGGAGGGCACAATGGATCGAAAGGTCGAAGTGCAAACCTCAACAATAATACACGAGCTAGGGTATTCACGAACTCCTATCATAAGAAAGTCTATATCAATTTCGAAGTGCGTTTTTGTTTTGCTTGTCAGTATGAAGTATTGTCATATCAGTTGCTAGTATGAGACAGGTGACATATCTCTCAAGTAAAATTAAACAAAGAATATGGTTTGAAACCTGGGTTCATACTGTTTGGTTTTAGAGAATTTACTGTATTTTATTGTAAATGAAAAGTTCCGAAAATTAAATAAAAGAAAAATAAATTAGAGTAAATTTATCAATATGTGGTGATATTAAAATTTGTCACACAGTGTACATTTTGCAATTTTGCTCATTTTTTGGTCACACTAAGTAGCTGCATTTGGTAGCAGATGCTAGCCCTAAGTCTTACCCACTACCAACTGTGCTAAAAGAAAAAAATTCAAACAAGAGCCAATTTTTATTTTTTTTTTTTTGCAACCCAAAACCGTTACCCCAATTATAAACAGCATTTAATGCTTATCCAATCACTTTCATCAGACACTTCACATTGCGCCTTCCATCACTTTTATTACAATTTTTTTTTCATCCTTCAAATACTCTCTTCCATCACACTTAAATGACACTCCATTGACATGCATTCGATTTTTCTGTCGTCTACACGCCCCCTCAACCACCAACCACCGCCAATCAACAAGCGCCGTAAATACATCCGCTTATAACACAATTCTTATTTGAATGTAAAAATCCATCGTAGAGGAATGAAAAATCCGTTTCCTTGGCAAGCAGTGCGATAGACACAGACACACACACACACACATATATATATACATATACATACAAACATAAACCACTACCAACTGGTATATCGAAAGCCAGTTCGTTCGCTAACTTGCCGTATATGCTATGGCTGGTAGTTTGTGATTTGAAGGGAAAAACGTCAAATGCGACGTTATTTAATATCTGTGCAATTCAATCAATTCTTAAGTGGCAAGCATAGAGCTATGGCTATATGCAAAGCCAAGAAACCAACAGAAACCAACCCAGCCGCTCGCTAACCTTATTGTGAGCAGAAGTAGATAGAGAAGAGAAGCGAACGGTAGACGATTTTTTTTATTTTTGTTGTGTTAAAATTCATTTCATTTCCGACGAATATTTATTTCTCACTTCCTATCCGTTGCAAGAAAATGATTTACAATGGAGGAAGGCATTATTTGCTGTTAAAATTACACGGCAGTGACAGCTGTATGCAAATTCTTGGTTTAATACCTAGTGGATTTTTACCGCTTCAAACGATTTCCACCCACCTGGGTGGGGTATGCCCGTCGAAACAAGGCGCATCCTCCGAAGGCTAGAGTACGTAAATTTGCTTTTCTCTTGCCATTTCCTATCATACTGGTGAATATCTAATTTCCTGCTAACTATACCGCCAGCTTGGTGGTATTACCCGGTTTAGTTGGTTTCCTCGGCAACAACATCGACGACAATCATCGGTACAAGTAAGGCTATGCCAACTACTCCTCTAATGGGCTGCCGCTGGTGCTGACGTTGACGGATAACGCTGGTGACCGAGTGCCTTACAATTGCAAGCGATGAGCCAGGCAGGCAGCAGTAATCGAGTCTAGTCCAGACTGGATTGAATTGCTGTAACCCACTGCGATAGTGCCGCTCAAATGCATTGACCATACATACAAACAAAGATATACTACATAGATGCATGGAGGTAACTTTTTAAATGTCTGCACAAGAGCCGACACAATGTGTGTTTGTTTATTGTAAATGTATTTTCAAGTGCATTTCTTTGCTTGTTGGCTGGCTGGCTGGCTGGCTGGCTCCGACGTTCCTGAGTGGTCCGTTGATAGCCATAGCCAGCTATCCAGCTAGGCAAACTGCTTGAACGCCTGTGGCTGACACAATTACACCAGGCCAGTTTTTATTCGACACAGTCGTCTCACAAACAACAACCAAATAATGCTGGAAATTCGAGATTTTCTAGTGGTCACAACAAAGTATAAAAAGTTCAAAAAAAATAAAAAATTAAACAAACAAATTTAAATGTAAATATTTGTCCGATGAAGGAAGCAGTGTTTCCAGTCAGCTTCTCAAATGTCTCGCATGAAGCGGCCGATCATTGTGATGGTGTTGAGGGTGAGGATTGTTTGCGCATTGCCACACTCACAAACACACCTCGGAAAGTACACTTCTTGTTTGACTCACTCACTTTTTCAAAGTCGTTGAATTTCACAAATTTTGTAACTGTTTAACGATTTTTCTTCAAATTCAGCAAATTCCTGCACACTCTTGCACATCTGTTTTGCACTTTTCTCGCACGAAGAACGTTCAAATTGCACTTCACTAACGTTTTGTCGCTCTGCTGTTTTGACATGCAGGCGTTTTGCACGACAGACCACTTCTTATATTTTCTTTTTTTTTTCAAAGCGTAAATTGTCGCTTTTGCGTTCGAAAGCCACAATAGTGAAACAGGTCAGGCCTGAAATGTTCGAGCGTCCACAACTGTCTGTCCGACCGACCGACTAAACGACCGACCAACTAAGCTGAAAAAGCGAGCGCTCTACTACCGGATTCATCCAGACCGTCCAAAAGAAATTTTCATACTGAAGCCATCAAAAACGTTTGGCTTTGCACAACTGAACTCGACGACCACTAATACACAAAGACGACGACGACAACGCCAACGACTATGGGAATCATTACAACCAGCCGCTAGCCCATGCCAAAACAACTATCCGACAGCTACTCGTGCTCGTCAGAGTCATCGCAGTTGGTGCTGCGTTGGTGTTGGTTTAGCATCGGCATCGGCATCGGCATCATTATGGTCGTCATCGGGTAAACACAAGCACAACAGGCAGGTTATAACTGCCGCGACAGAGACGGTGCTGTTGACGCCACTGTTTATGGCAACGTCTTCGGTGGCAGCGCTGCTAATGACGTTTAAACGTTTTCTTACAGTGGAGCCAAATGCAAAAAAAAACATGGTGAATATTTGCATGCGTTTTACAGTGTCCAATATTTTCAACCACGTATAGGTCCAGACACTTGCTTAAATTCAGGACAAATGACTGTCAAAATTAGGAAAAATGGAAAATACCGGAAAAATATTTATTTAATGAAGTTTCTATTATTTTCCAAAAAAAAAACAAACTACTCTGAGTATTTTTTTTTGTATCAGTCAAAAATTCAACAAATTTCAAACTTTTTAACCAAAATTTTCAGAAATTTTTAGCGCTAAAAATTTCTATTGATTTTGACAATTTTCTTTGCCAACATTGTAGCGCATATACAAATTTTGTTCATGCGTTATATGGAAGAAAATGTTCAATTTTTCGGGAAGTTCTGAGTAAAAGATTTAAAATTTTTATGAATATTTGTTACATTTATCTAAATTTTGTATGAAGCTTGGAATTTAGATTCTGTGGATATGAATTATGTAATAAACTATACTTTTATAAAAAAAATTAATAAACATTAAGCAAACAAACAAAAATAGTCAAAACTGGTCCCATTATATTGGCAGTAGTTGTACATACGTTAGTATTTTGTTCTCTAATACAATTAGTATATAAATTTTGATTCGATTTGTTTATAAATGACTGCTCTAGCCAGTAAACATTTTTGAGAGTATCATGAGTTTTCGTTGTTTCTTTCGCCAAGGTTTAAGATTATGATTTGGAAAGAATTTGCCGTGATTCCTTGTCAAATTTGGTTTGGAGAAAAACCGCTTTCGGCGTTGTGCAAAAAGTGCAAACGCCTTTTCGTTAAAAGTTAAATAGAATTATCATTAATATATTTGACACCACTAGGTACATATTTTTAGGATTTAAAGTCCTATCAATATATTCTTTGAATACTAAACATGAACTTTCTCATCGCAACATAATGTTCAGATTAATTTGTATCACAAGTATTAAATCTTACCAATTATTAAGGTTCTCTTAATTTATGAATGAAAATTTTACGTACCTGCAAAGAGAGTAGAATAAAGTGGTTAAAATACTTACTATAAATGAGGGATTTATATTTGAAACCAGAGTTAAAAAATCTCAAATAAAAGTGTGGAGATTCATTATAAATTCAACACAAATAATCACAAGAAAATATTCAGCGAATACTATATAAGAAAAAAACTTAAACTAACTTAAAAATGCTGTATTTTAGCCAGTAATCAAACAAAAAATCACACTACATTTCTTTTAATTTGTATCGCCGGATTACACTCAATCTCAGTCGCCAAAACGTTAAACGACAAAAACCAACTCTGAGGAACCTGCCAATTGACTCTTCCTTCTTTCCTTCTTTCCTTATTTCCTGCTGAGCAATGAGTCGTTATCAGCTATTTACCCATCAACGCAATGCGCTTTGCATACTAATTCTACAAAACTACATTTAGACAAAAGTGCAGCCGCAGCGACAACAACTACAACAACAACAGCAAATCACCTTTATAGAGCTAGCAACCAACAATTGAACTCTATAATTTTTACAAAGACGTCTGAAGCAACTACATAAATAAATAAAAAAAATAAATATTTAAGACAAACGAAAAAACATAATGCCAACGTAGTGAATAAATAAATAGAGAAGAAAAGTGGTGTCACTGTGCGACCGAGAACCGAGTCATGGGCAGCAAGTAGAGAATTAACGCCACTGGAATACAAAACACAAAAAACGGAAAACAGAGAAACTTTGCTTACAAATAGAAATCTATTCCAGCTCCACTCCACTTACTGGCTGACTGACTGACTGGTGGCAGTTATTCCGTGGTAGGAGAATGAGTTTTAGAGAGTACAACACATTGAAAGTAACTTTGGTGGAGCAACTTATGGGAGAACTGGAGAGTGGCAGTAAATGCCAGCGACCACTTGTTCAGTTTTGTTTTAATAGCTTCGGCTGTGCCTGTAGCCTAGTCATATGGTTTCACGCAATTGTTATTGTTGTTGTAGTAATTTTTACCTTAATGCTGCGCTTGGTTTTGCCGTTTACTGCAATGCTGACTGACGGCTGGCTCTCATTTGGCAGCAGGTAATGTCAGCTGTGTGGGGATTTATTTTATATATGTATGTATGTGCATATGTACATGGGTAGAGATAAACAGGGATGTTGATATTCTAGGGAATTTGTATGAGTTGAGCGCAGTATTGAGTTTCGTAAGGCACATGATAAGGTAGATTCGTAATAAATGGTTGGTTTTTGAAGATAAAATGGAATTGCCAAATGAGTAAAAAAAACGTCACAGATATTTCAGGTTTAAAAGCCTTAACGGTTGTTGATAAAAGCCGGGTGGCTTAAGTAAGGATTCAAGAGCTAAAACTTATGAGAACTCTAAGTCAGCTGTGTCATAGCTTTTTAACACTTTTTTTTAGCCTGAAATCGGTTTCAGTTGTATATAAGATTATTCAGCGTATTAATATAAAACATAAAGCATGTACATACATACATATTTTGTACTACGTGCATTTACTATGCATACAGCGGTGTTCACAAAAATAGTACGAGTAATAGCAAAATGTATTGACAATTTTGTCTTCCCTTATTAAATTTTAGATATTTTATAAAAAAAAGTTAATTCCATAACAAAATCGATGTACGCCGGAGTTCCAAACTTTCTAGAAAATTAAAAAAAAAATCGAAAAATTTACAAAAAACAAGAATATCAAAATGTTCAAGCTTTTAATCCAGATTTTCAATTTTTTTTTTGGAGTATGCAGTTTTGTAGCTCATTCGATTTTAGTAAATAAGGTGCAAGATTCAAGTGGCTAACAATTTTTGCTGATTTTTCATCATTTTTTTGGCGGACGCTGTTGCACTTTTTCTTCCATATAATTCATGAAAAAAAAATGTATGGAAGAAAATCCAGAAAAACGTAAGCAAAAAAATATGAAAAATTAGCTAAAATTACAAATTACAAAACTACATACCAAAATTTTCTGAAAATTTGCGAAAAAAAAAGTTAGAAATAAAACTTTTTTTTACATTTTTGAAAGTCTTATAAATTTTGTAGTAAGTTTGGAACTTCAACTTACAAGTTTTTTATTAAAGAAAAAAATGTAATTATTAAAGAAGGAAAAACATAAATGTCAATACACTTTGCTGCTATTTTCGCGATCACTGATGTAGATACATGTAAAGTTTTATCAAAGACAAATAACTGTTACTCATTTCTTGCATCATCGATTCTCAACTTTGTTATACATCACCAGATAAAGAAAAAAAACTCAAATTTAACGATTGTCATCACAGTAATGTGTCCATCAAAAGATGAGATAAATGGTTACAAACTACTAACCAACAAAAAATATATGAAAAAAAAAATAATAATGATGGAAGATATTAACGGCAAACGAGCCAGAGAGTAAAGATTACCATTAATAACAATGGATGCATTACATGTAAAGAAGAGGAAGAAGAGCAAACAAAAATGGCAGACAATATGATTATTTACTGGTTCAACGTGTCAGTCGAGAGGTATACTGTATTTAAAAGCCGGAAAAGGGCAGATACAATAATGAAAGCAGCTGCCAGCTTGACACTTGCTAGGCAATAATATCCAACGAAAGAGAAAGAAACTCCAAATCAAAGCTTTATGAATGAACAACGGCATGGAGAAAATTTTTAACGAACAAAGGCCGAAGTTCCATAGAAGAGATGGTATAAGGTTTAGAGGTGAAAAGAGTGAGAGTTGAGAACTCGCAATGTTAGTACAAATACTTGGGAATTTTAGTGAACAGCAAGGAGGAGTTTTGTAACTTTTTTTCTTTTTACACCCATTTCCACAAATGAAGGGATCATTTTAAACCTTCAAATTGTTTTGTTCGGTTTTGGCCAAAATTTCTCGAATTTCGGTTCGATTAGATTGGGCGCCAAATCCCGCTGTTCGGTCGTTCTCTAGTAAAAACTATCGAGGTTTTCGGCTTATTGTCACCGCAAACTTTAAGCTGGACAAGCTAACAACGAATGGACGCTATAGGCATAGCTTAGAATTGTTGGGCTTGTTTGTTTTCTAACGTCGCAAAAAGGCGAATTGGGGGATTGGCGCGACTCACAAAACAAGCGTGCGCTCGCTCGCTCGTTCGCTGCTGAATTTTAATTTGCAGCAGTTATTGTTTTAATGTTAATATTTTTTTTTTATTACAGCTATTGTGGTTGATCTTGCTGCTTTGTTGGTTGTTATTATAACTTTAATGGGAGATGTCAATGTGGGTCTATACTGCAGCAGCCCGGCACACACAATGGGGACAGCAGGAACTATTTAAATGAAAAAAAAAATAAAATAAAAACACATTTTCTTTCACCTTAATTTTATTTAATGGCATACCGAGAAAATGAGCTGAATAACAGCAATAACAAATGCGCTTGTGTATATTAACAACAACAACAACAATAGCAATAAATGCAAAATACAATTGTGAGAAGCCTGTATTGACGTGTAAACAATTATGGATGTACATAGTAGATAGAAGTCGCAGAGCAGAGGCTGTGAACCAGTTGGAGGTGGCTAACAGCAGCAACAACAACAAATAATCACTTACAGCAAAAAATACAAGTGCACTACAAGTCAAAGCGGAAGAAAAACAAAGTGTTGATGTCATTTTCACAAAGTCGTTTATTTGTAGCTATGTCTATGCGTATGTGTGTGAGTGTGTGTGTGTGTGTGTTTGTAATGCCAGCAGCGTGAAAAACAAAAGCAGCTACAAAATTAGAAGTGAAAAAAAAAAACAATTTAAATGATGTCGAAAAATGTTCAGTGAAGGCCAATTAGCCTCAACATTAACAAGAAACAGCAGCAGCAGTTTCGTTCGCAGTGCGGCGCAATATGAACAGCGAGACTAAAATGCCAAAAATAAGTACGACGTACAAAACAAAAATAGCAAGCATTTTAACAAAATAAAAGAAAGCCACAGCAGGAGTTGCAACATTAGAAACGGCAACAAGCGAGTGATTTTAATCCCTAAACAGCTGTTTTAGATATTTCCTGTCATCTCTCTGCTCTCTCTTTCCCTCTGCTTTAATTTTGCACCTCAGATGCACACATACTACAAATGTAGGTACATACATATACTCGGTACATGAATGCAGCTTTCGCTTTGACCCAACCGTAGTCAAGTGACCCTATTTTTCCTGCAGTCAAACCTCTAACCCTTTATTCTCCTATTCACTGCTATTGTTTATGGCATTTTCCTTGCAACACCTTTTATGACCACCATCAAAATTACAAGCGGCCTGGAAAATATTTTAAATGACACACAAACACATACGCACACACATATGAACAGCGTTCAGCACTTTACGCTCTAGGATATCCGTTTTTCCTTCCCGCCTAGCAAGGCTAATTGTGCTACGCACCACGATCAGTCATTTATTTATCGCGTTATCATTCACGCTGTTAGCCAGTTGGCCAATTTTTCAAATACCTAAAGGGCTGGTTGCTTTTCACTTTGTTATTCCGCCGCATATTTTTCTAATGAAAAATTGCCTGTTTTCAAAAAAATAAAAATTAATGGCGCGATTATTACCAGGGTTTACACATCAGCAGATAAATATGCGCTATGTCAATGTTATAGTTATCGAAATTGTTAGATACACCACGCTTTATGAATGAAACAAAATTATAGTACCAATTGTAGTTTTTCGTATCGTACCGTTTTCTACAAGTGTAGGTTCCCACATTAATTCAGCTAATTTTAGACTCATCTTTGCGTACTACAACGGATTTTGAATTAAAGGGCTATAAGTTGAAACAAACTGTATCCCATAGAGCTTTTAACTAGGAAACGCTACAATGACAGTGTGTGCTCCACAAATTGGTGTTGCATTTAAATTGGATATTTCAAATTTACATGCTGCCGCACAACAGCCCGCTTTAATACTCTCTACATGTGCATTAGGGTGGTAAAAAAAACAAGGTAGTCGAAAATGCAATGCTTGTTCTATATCGATAAAAATAATAGCGCAATTTTTTTGTATTGAAATAAAAAAATATTTAAAGATCGATCAAACCGCTCAAAGTTTCTCATGTACTTATGTATGTACATATTTTATACTAGCAAATATCCGGCGTATTTTGTTACGCTTTAAAAATTAAATTTCATGTATTTGTATACTGAAACAAAATCTATTGCTTTTCGGAAATGTTTCATTAAAAAATATTATTATAATTGGTTCAGTACTTTGAAATCATTACAAGCATTCCACGTACATATGTATAAACAATTTTATATAATAAGTATAGATGGGGAAAAATAATTTTTCGTACAAATGGTATAAAATACTAGAAAATCAATATTTTTTTTAAATTGGCAAACTTTCATTATATTTAGTAGAGCTCAAGGATCAATATTCCGTGGATTATTCAAGAATTTGTTGTGTATCTCATCAAAAATCGTTAAATAAACAATCGGCTATTATTCTTTGAAGTATCCTGAAGAGAAAAGGAGTTCGCCGATCTTGACTTTAACTTTTCCACCATGCCATTTTGAATCACCCTAATGTGTACACAGCATTTATCTGCAATAATCCACTGCATTTGCCAATTATCCACCGAATAATCATAGGTACTCGTACAACTATAAAAACCTGGCTAAATTACGTACATATGTATGTATTTATGTCACCTAGATGCTTGCAAGCGCAATTTACTGCAATTGTTGTAAAAAAAACATATGTAAATGCTTGTAGTTATGTACATATATACAGTAGTATCTCGATAGACCGGACACCCTTGATGTTGGGGGTCGTCCGGATAACGGCGGTGTCCGGATTATAGATAGAAATTTTTTTAATAGTTATTTGCGCGAAAGAAATATGACACAATTAACATATATTTTTAATTCAAATTCAGGTTTTATTAAAATTTATGTAAACGTGGAAAGTTTAAATTGTTGTGCATTTGAAAAAACGTATCAATTTTGGTCTGTTTAGAGTTTTCCAGAAACATTTTCTCTGCAGTTTCCTTGTCCTTAGCCGAATCGTCAATTTGCTCTGCCCACTGAATCGCTTTGGAAAAAATATTTTTTTGCTTCACAACTACTTATTTTATTTTCCACTTCAACTATGCTATAGTCAGAGTCAGACTCATTTTCCTCAATATTATCGTTTTCCAACACGGACTGCACAATTTTCCGATCAGAAAAATCGTATTCGAATTCATCTCTTCCAATTCCAATAGCTGTATTATCAGTTAGAAGATATTTTAAAAGTTGTTTTCTGTATGACACTTTTACATTTTGAATTAAATTTTGATCTAAAGGCTGTATAATTGCAGTGCAATTGGGTGGAAGAAAGACAAGTCGAAAATTTGAGTCTGTGTCAATATCTTCTGAGCTTGGGTGACATGGAGCATTGTCGATTAGTAAAAATGTTTTTACATTCGGTATAAAATATTTCCTGTACCCTTCTGTAAATAAGAACGTTGACATCCAACCTTTTTTACTTGCTTTATAAATTACAGGCACATTGAAATTTTTAAATGATCGTGGATTAGTTGATCTGCTCATGGTCTAGGTCCATTTCTTCGATAATAGATTTTAATTTCTGCCTAAACGGTTCCACTGCAGAAACATCGCTGCTTACTTTTTCACCACAAATTTTTAATTTCCTTATACCATGTCGTGCCCAAACTTGCCCCAAAATCATTTTTGCCAGTTATTTTATTGCAGAAATATTTTGCTTTGTGTTTGATCATTTCGGTTGATATAGGAATATTCTGGTTTCTCTGTTGAACAAACCAAGTCATTAAGGCCTTCTCCATATCAGGATGTTCTCCTAGTCTCATGGTCTGCCTTTTTTCTGAGAAATACCACTAAATTATGTAAACTGTAAACCAAAATTTTCCCATTATAGTACCGATATTCTTCGAACTGCTGCAGCAAAAACTCACAAAGTAAAGTAAAAAACATAATACCAAAGAGAATAGAGGAACAAAAGTCTGTATTTTTTGTATCGTCCGGATTAAAGAGTAAAAAATGTAAAACTGTCCGGATAATAGCAATGTCCGGATTATAGATATGTCCGGACTAAAGGGTGTTCGGTCTATCGAGATACTACTGTACTACATGTATGTACGAAAGTGTTGTTGTTTTGTGACTATCGATTGCAGTTTTCTGTGAAATTAAATGAATGTCAACTTTATAGGTAAGCAGATAGATAGATGTACATACATACATACATGCATACATATGTCTCTATTCATGTTAATACCAGTATGCGCTAATTTTTTTTTTTTTTTTTTTATTTATTGCAGTTGCGCGCGAACCCCCTCAAATGCGGCAACGAGTGTCGCGCAACTCAAATGTTAATAGAAAAAAGTTATAGTAACAAATAAAAGAAATAGACAAGTAATAAACAATAACAAGAGGGACAAAAAAAATTATGGCAATAAATAGAGTAAAAGAATATACTGAGACAAAGTGTTGTTATTGTTTCGCATTTTTCCCGGCTGTTTTAATAATTTATTATTAAGTATTTTTTATGAATGTAAATTTATTTATTTGCATGTACACACATTTATACCTACATACATATGTACATACATACATACGTACATATGTATGTTTTTATATTTCTGTTGTTATTTATCGATGGCCTCGCATCGGTCGGTCACACAATCAACCGGTGAGGGCAAAAGTGTCTAGTTGCTGTTGTGTTGGCGATTGTTGTTGTTGTATTTGTTATTTAATGCTTTAAAGTTCACAGTAACAACGCAAAACAACACGCCACACCAACAAGAATAACACAATTCGCAAATTGAAAAGGGGGGTTATAATACCCTGTAGGAAAATGGAAACGGAAAATTAGAAATGAAATAACGGTCAAGAACAGAGTTTTAATTTAGATGAAAAAAATAAAAGTTATAAAATAATTATTAATTTTAATAAAAAACAAAATAGCAACTCACAAAAAAGTTCTTTATTCAGAGCAATAAAATAACACTGGAAAAACGTGTTTCATTTTTGATAAAAAAAAAATATGACTATTTTTTCTGGGCGTTTAATAAAAATCGAAAAGTAATTATTCGATATAGTTTTTACAGATCTGGTTCCAATTTTTTTTTTTAATCGTAACAAATTCTTACAGGGCTTCAAAAACTGTTGTCCGATATTTGGAAATTTTTGATTTTTTCATCGAAAATTTAAAAATAATCATTATTTTCGGTCACTGCTTTTTACGGGCATAATGCCATCCATCTAAGTATGTAAATCCTAGCAAAAAATTATAAATTGGCTTATTCTAATCTAAAGTCACATATCTTTTAAAGCCTAGGGTAAATCAATCGCTAAATATAAAGCACGTCACTATCAAATCAAACCTGTTCACATTTCCTGTAATAAAAAACCATTGAGAACTAAAGCCTTCATTGCTCCACCACCACATAAGAAGTTTAACAGAGCGCTACACACAAAATATAGCTCTACATGTGCGCTGACTGAATGGGGCAACAAACGCAGTGAGTTGCTAGGAGACAGAGGGAGGAAGGAAGAACAATAAAACGATGGGAACAAAACGACTATATATAGCAGCAAACGACGCAGCAGAAAGGCAATGACGTCACAACTACTTTGCTGTTTCGCTCAATGCTGCATTTCAGTTGTTATTGTTGCCATTACTGCCATAAATTTGCTAGCCTGTCGAAATTCGCCCAGCCCAGCGCGCAGAAGTTGGGGCCGTAAAGGTGGATATCAAATGAAATGGAAATGCGCAAAAAGCGCGGAAATACGAAATAAATACAAGCAATGAAAACGCACACACTAAATAATAATAAAAAATAAGACTGCTATAGAAAGAAGCAACAAACCACCAAAAAAAAAAAACAAACAACGTAGCAGAAATAATAGACTTGAAAAACGTGAAGTTTATTTAAACAGAAACGCAGCTGTAGGAGAAAATTAAAATAAATCAAAAGATGTAATGGAACCGTTCTCCGAAAATGGCGAAATGAAATCGAAATCGAAATCCACTTTATTGAAACTAAAAAACAAAAAACACAAAGCAATTGAAATTAAGTTGAATACGATTAAAAAAAAAAAACGTGAATGTCAGTGATTTATACGTTTTCGCCATTTACGACGCTAATCCAACGACGCTAAATGGGAGCATCAGAATGACCGAATAAAGAAATGCGAAAGCGTATGAATTGAATGGGTAATCATACCAAACAGAGCGCTCTTGAAGCGTGAGGACCATGGAGAGGGTGCCACCATGCACAAATAAATTAGCTTCTACAAAAATATAAATCTACATATGTACAACTAAAGATACTAGCATATGCTGTTTGGCTGTTTGGTTCGGCAATTTGAAGACCATCACCGCGCATATGGTAATAAAGCTGGCAAAACATAGATAGATAGATAGATAAAAAAAACGAAACTATAAAAACTGAATATTGTAGCTACAGAAAATCATAGTAATAAAAACAATATGACTAATATAAAAAACTAGTTAGCGAAAAATAATGAAAGTGAAGTTGGCAGATGTACTCATAATAGGTTTATGACAACGAAATGGTAGCCAAGTAGAGTGAAGAATTCCAATTACAAGTAACAGATAACAAACAAAAAATCACGAAACCTGAAAAATTGAGCGAACTACTTAAAATGACGATAAGTAAAAAACAATCGACAAACTGCCACCTGCAATAAATGCATATTTTAAATAAGGAAACAAAATTATAATTTTTGAATAAAAAGGCGATAGAAGACGTAGTTGGCAAACGGGAGCAAGGAATAAAGTATACACTGTTGCAAAAAATAATAGAAACAGAAGTTGGTAATTGAATAATGGAATTGAAAAAAAATTTGAGCATACGTTATATGGAGGAAAATGTCCAATAACGTCGGCAAAAAAAAGTTATCAAAATTCAACAACAATTTATTATATTGAAATTTAATTGGCTACAAAACTGCATATTCGAAACGTTTTCACAAATGTTGATTAAAAAGTTGAACAATTTGATGGTTTATGTTAAGGAATGAGGTCTACTATTATAAAAAATTATATGCAAAAAAAAATTAATAAAAATATGATGATAATATTAATTAGTGAGCTCAAGGCCAGTGTATAAAGAAAAGTATATTGGAAAAAAGACAACAACAGTCTGGAGTGGTAGAAATTATAGCTATTTCGGAGATCACCACATCTCCTCATCAGATTTCTTTCATGACTCCACCGGCATTGGAATTCACAACCTACGACTTGCTGGGCAAGTGCGTAAGCCAATGGACCAAAGTCGGCATGTAAGCTGCTGTTGCTTTTTACCACTTTCCCTTATTGTTCCACCAACACATATGATGTTTAATAATCCAGACTTCCAGCCTTCGCTAAGCTTGACTGATTCCTCAAAGATCATATAGAAGGTATATATGTATGTATGTATATATGTACAGTGGCGGACAAAAGTCTACATACACCCCCTATTTCCGTTGGATTTAATGTAAAAAAAAGTTTATTGGAAAATTTAATGATACAGTTTATTTCAAATATATTTCCTTATCATGAAAAACAAAAAAAATCCATTTTTTAACATAAAATAGTAAAGCTATGACAAAAAAACGTTAATTCAGGATTGACAAAATCTACATACAGTACATACATAACTTATCTTAGAGCGAAAACTTTGTGGTTAACATTAGGTAACCTGATTTTTTAGTATTTAGTTGGTCCACTGTTTGCATCAATAACAGCCTGAAGCCGTCGTGGCATCGAAGCTACTAAATTTGTCAATTCTGCTGAAGTAATACTGTTCCAAGCTTCAATAATGCGTTCTTTGAGTATTGCAGAGCTGGAAATCTGATTTTTTCTAATTTTTCTTTCTAAAATTTCCCAGACATGTTCAATAACATTCAAATCTGGACTTTGAGGTGGTGTGTGTAGTTGCTTTGGAGCGTGATAAAGCAACCAATCCTTGACAATATGGGCCGTGTGCTTTGGATCGTTATCCTGTTGAAAGATCCAGCCTGCACCAAGCTCCAAACTATCCACCGAAGGCTTCAGATTAGCTTCCAATAATGCCTTGTATTTAAACCGATCCATATTACCCTCAATAAAAGCAAGCTTTCCAACTCCAGATGCCGCAACAGCTCCCCAAACCATTACGTTGCCGCCACCATGCTTTACTGTTGGTACTATATTTTTCGGATTTAGTGCAGTGTTTTGTTTTCTCCAAACTTTTGCCCTTCCATCGCTGCCGAATATATTAAACTTCGATTCGTCTGTAAAAAAATTGTTTTGCCAAAAATCCATTCCCTTGTCCAAATGTGCTTTGGCGAACTCTAAGCGAAGTTTACGATTCTTTTCAGAAATAAGAGGCTTTTTACGAGGTGTTCTACTGTGGAAGCCGTTATTGTTCAGAGCTCTTCGAATTGTTCTTGGATGGACAGACTTATTTGATGAGCTTGCTATGTTTTCGGCTAATTTTGGAGCAGTAACTTTGGGATTATCGTTCACTTCTTTGAGAATCAAGCTGATGTCTCTTCGAGACAGTTTCTTCGGGCGGCCAACTCGCGGCTTATTTTCGGTGGAGCCATTTTTTTCATAGTTTTTTACTATGGTCTGTACTGTTGGACGACTTAAATTTAAAATTTTTGAAATTTCGCCATAAGATTTGTTCTCATTTCTGTGCTGTATAACAAGGTTTCTTACGTCAATAGAAATTTCTTTTCGAGGAGCCATTGTTGATGCTTAAGTGATTAAACCACAACTAAATTAAATACTAGCAAATCAGGCTACATAATAAAGGAAAAAAATGTGAAAAAAACGGTACTTTATCCTTACAGCAACACAGAATATCGATCTACCTGCTAAGAAACCGGTCTTGTATGTAGACTTTTGTCAAGGACGTTTTTGGGTTTTTCCACCATAACCTTTTTATATTAAGTTAGGTAATGGATTTTTTTTAGTATATGTCATTAAAAAAGGATTTAAAATAAAACTGTATACCTACATTTTTCAGAAGAGTGATTGTACTTTCTACACAACAAATACAAGCGGTGTATGTAGACTTTTGTCCGCCACTGTACATATATATGTATCTCTAACGATTCTGACTTGTGCCAAGAGTAGTTAGAGGAATATATATATTTTTAAGGGTTTTACTAGGCCAAGAAATTAAATAAAATATATGTATATGATGAGAGATCAACATTGGGATATTTCACTGCAATGTTTTTAAAATATATAAAATTAAATAACGTAATAGAATAATAGAAGTACGTGGAGGAAACAAAAAACAGTATGTACCCAGTGATAGAAATGCGCAATTCAGGAAATTAGTGAGGGTGAATCAAGAACGGCACGTGCGCTGCGTATTTGAACCACTTAACTTGCAAAATGCTCCCCCTTTTTTATTGGCAAATTCCCCTAAATATGCTTGGTGTGCTTTAATTGCGTAGCAATAAATGGTTTGTGCAATTCCACATTTATTTGATGAACAACAGGAAAATTAAACCAATCACAAAAGCAGAAGGCAGTGAAGTCAATGAAATCAACAGAGAGATTTACATATGCACATTGAAAATGTTATATAAGAGTTACACGCAGATACACCTTGTACATATAAACAAAAAAAAGCATAAATGCAAATAATTTTTCAAAATTTCGAATTCACACATACATATACTATACATATGTATGTATTTTGTTTATTGTTTATTGCGCTAAATGTTTTATTGATACTCATAATAAGAAAGCATAAGCTATGTGTAGCGTAGCAAAATACGAGCAGGCAGGCACCCCTCCGCGACTTAAAATGGAAAATTCCTGAAGGTGAGAAATTTGCGCGAGTATAGTACTTTAACGAAAATTTCTAAAATAACAAAGCAATGAGCACTAATAGTGAATCAAGCGGCAAGGAAATACCCCCAATGAATTAGTATACAAACACATACATATACAGCTACAGAAAACATTTCGCTAATACATATACATACATACATATTTATATATAGTACATATGGGCATATCCGAAAAAATGTCAACCAAGAAAAAATTTATAAAGTTGATCAAAAATTGTTGTTGATTATATAGAATAATAGACTACATTTGTACTCTTACAAATATCATCATAAAATATTTCTTTGGCAATCCATATTACGAAAATCAGGACTTAAACTTCAGCAACCTTACATCTTTAATATTTGAACAAAATATGCATGTTTTTTGGCTGCTGTTAAACAAGCTTTATCCAAAACATGGCTGCTCCATGTTCGAAAAAGTTTTTTTTCTATTAATTTTCTGCAACTATATGCAAGAAACGCTTTAAATACTCTATTAAAACATACTAAATAAAATTGACTTAAATTACGTCCACTCTTTGTAACGTCCGCAACGGAAAACAAGGGTGTTCATATATAACGAAGAAACAAAAATTTTTTTTGACACCACATTAATATTCCAAACACAACTAAAGCTGGTCTTTAAAGTAAGAAAAAAAAAATTCTAAAATATATAAAAGTATGTTTAATTTTTTAAAGTCCAAATTTGTAACGTCCACAACGGTATGAGGGTATATTCAAAAATCTGAAGATGCAAAACTGATGCGATCAACCAGGCCTACAACCAACACTAGGTCATTTCAGAAGTGTATTTTCAGTGACACACCGTGTAATAAAAACCACATACAAAAAATAATTTGAGAACACAGTTAACAAATTGTAATCTTTTCTATTTCTCTTATAATTATTTCAATGTTATTTGGCAAGGAGAGCTTCGCTTATTTTACATCTTTCTTTAACATGTGCTGCCGCTAATGTTGACTGTCAAACAGTGTATTTTTCTCTTCGGATCTCTAAAAGAGTTATTGGTTACTTACGTGGACAGACGTATACTAGTCGATTTCAGTTTCAGATCATTTGAACTACTTAAAAGACCAAAATTGCGATTAGTAAGTCGGGTAAAAATGTGTACGAGTACAGAAAGATCAAAAAAATTTCGAATAAATTTAAGAAATGATCTAAATAGCTTGCTGAAGCAAAGATCAAAAGATGCTGAAAGAAAGCGAGCTTATCGGAAAAAAATTAAAGAAATCGCGAAAGGCAACGCATCGCTTGCAAAAGAAATTAAAGCTAAGAACAAACAACGAATGGCGAATTACAGAGAAAGTCAAAATAGAAAAAAAACAACAACGCTAGTCAGTCCCTATACATGCAGGCAGACTCTAAGCAAAGCTGTAAGAAAAGTTGAGCGCATTTTGCCAAATGATATGGAGAAGAAATGTAAAGTCCTCAGTGTACTTTGTGAAAAATACCTTGGCAATAGAAAAGAAGTAGAACATGATGAGCAATTAGATGACAAAACAAAACTGATTCATGATTTTTTTTATCGAGATGACATTTCTGTGCAAGCTGCTGGAAGAAAATCGACACTACTAGCTGGGTCCCATAAACTACCAGTAGCTAAGCGATTTATGATAATGACGGTAAATCAGGCCTTTCAGCTGTTTCAAGCTGAGTTTAGTGATCAAAAAATTTCTCGAACGAAATTCCATGAAAATCGACCAACAATAGTGGAATTGTCTGATAAGTTGCCTCACAACATGTGTGTTTGTCAATACCATGCAAATTTTGGGTTTTTATTGGAAAGTTTGAATAAAAAGATTCCTGTATTCCCTTTGAGCTTTGGTGACTTTTTAGAAAAAGTTTGCTGCGACGTTGAAAACGAATTTTGCATGTCAAATGAATGCAATGACTGTACAAAAGACATTAAAGATGCGCTTGTCCCTTTACTTTATATTAGTGGCCTTGATGAGGTTACTAAATGGAGGCAATGGAGAATAATAGATAATCGTATGGTATTAAGTTGTACTGAAGCCCCAGTGGCAGATTTAATTTTTGAATTGGAATCCCAACTGCCGTCGTTCAAACTTCATACTTTTGTGAAACGATGTCAACAAAAATACTTTGAGGAAAAACGGAAAGCATTGGAGCCAAATGACCTGATTCTGCAAATTGACTTTGCCGAAAATTACAGACTTATTTCTCAAAATGAAATACAGTCTGCTCACTTCAGCTATGCTCAAGTAACTATTTTCACTTGTGTAGCATGGCTACATGGCTGCATTAAATCATTTGCCATTATAAGTGATCAGCTAACACACAATAAATACGATGTTTATTGCTTTTTATCAATACTTATTCAAAATATTCACAAGCATCATTCAATTTCTAAAATCAGTGTGTTTTCCGACGGATGCGGTAGTCAGTTTAAAAACAAATTTATTTTACGTAGCATTCCACATTTTAAGAATGAATTTGGTGTTAACCATTTTGAGTGGAATTTTTTCGCTACCTCCCATGGCAAAGGTGCAGTAGACGGAGTAGGCGCTATCGTGAAACGTAAAGTTTGGCAGTTAGTAAGAGCTCAAAATCTTATTTTGAAGGACGCACACGATTTTTATAGACTGGCCAAAAGTAGTATCGATGGAGTTAAACTAATATACGTTACAGCAAACGATATAAAAACCACAACTCAATATCTAGGTGAGAAATGGCTAAATATAAAAAATATTACTGGCGTAAAATCTCATCATCACTTTTCTTCGCTTAATGAAAATTTTATCGAAATGGCACGCACTGCAGTATCTCCTAAACAAAAACTACAAATTTAAAAGAGGAATAAAGTTTATATTTTTTGAAAATAAACACAAAAATGTTTTTTTATTTATATGAGGAGGACAGAGGTAAAAAATGTAGCGTCCGCAACGTAACGTCCGCAACAAATGTAAGCCAAAATTGGGAATAAACTAACAATTATTTGTATGCATAGAAAGTGGGTTTGATATGCTTAAACATTCCTCTTTCTTTAATGTATTTGTAGTTTTTTTGTTTATACTGTAAAATTCGCTAAAATTTATGAAAATGTGTATTGAACTCCACAACGACTTCTGTATTGTGTAACGTCCGCAACGGCAATTTAAGTACAATTATATTGTAATTGATAAAACTCAGAAAATATTTGTAACTGCCATTTGAAAGCACTCTCAAAGATCAATGTACCACCGCAGGTTACTTAAGAATGTAACGCTCAGAGCGCCAACAGTATTCAAAAATATGCGTACGAACGTAACGTCCGCAACGCAGGATTAGCCCATATGTACATATAAACAGGTCATGAAGTGGTTATTCCGCAGTAGTGTTATGTGGCGCAAGGGAGCACAGGAAGGGGGGGAGGTGCACATGAAACAGATGTTCATTAGCAACCCACACACACACACACTCAAATGGATATGTACATATGTACATAAAAGTCAAGCGAATGTTCTGCGCATAAGCAAAAATCAGCTGTTCAATTCGGTCGCTGCTCACAGTCACAGCTGAGGCGAAGCGCAGTGTCAACTTCAGGCAGCATTCTCTGTGGAAATGTTCTCTGCTTTTCGTGAGCGCTAAATGTTTTTATGACTTGGCACTACCTCTATGTATGTATGTATGCGTGCAAAAACCTAAAATGAAAAACACACAGGCCAACAATGACAACAGTTAAACCACCAGCCTCATTTGGAAACGTCAAAGTCATACAGCCAGCGAAACAAATGTTTCGATGAGAATGTGCTGTGCATAACAAATCGGGAGAAAAAGGAGGCAAATACCGTAGCAGAGTCACAGCTGGAAACCTGTATACACCTACACATACACTGACGAAGGCAGCGTAGTTGGCTTAGCAGTGGGCAGCGCAGTCGACGACAGCAACTTCATTATTACCTCGATGAAGCAGCGTAGCGGAAAAGAGAGCAATCGAACAGATGTTTGGCTCCATTTGAAAGAGGTTTTCTGAGGTTTCTGTGTGCGACTAATGCTGGTGACTATGTATGGGTGTTTCGTATATGAAATATAATACAATTTTTTTTATTGTTACTATTTTCTATTATAATTTTTATTATACGACATAACTCTATTTTCCATATTTACTATCCAGGCACATCGAGCAAGGTACGATAAATGTTATTTTTGAAACCGATACTTGCGACAGCTATGTGCATCGCCTAAAGGGGTATGTCCTCTAGACATTCGGATTTTGACAACAAAGGAACTACAGCACTTGCATTGAGTAACCAGACGGAGTCCCAACGGGCAAACCGTCAGCTGTCAGAAACCATTCAACAACTCTAAATGAACTTCTCATATCGTGATCCTCAAATGTTCAGCACTGCCCCGAAACGCAGACACCTTGAGCTAGAACTCCTCACCAGTCTTATTAGGCGTTGGGGGTTCCGAAATTGTTCAGGATTTACATACATACGTTTCTGGCATTAGAGTTTGATACAAAAAATGTGAATTCGATGAAAACAAGTCTCCTTATTTCAAACATTTTGTATTATGGATATTATCAATAGCTCCCGTTCATTTCGTTGTCTCAATTTTGTGTAAAATTTGCATAAAACGTGGGAATTTCCCGCCAAAGATCGTAGGATGTATGTAGATTGATATTAGCATCTGATTAGATCCAATTAGTTTCTGGTGTGGTGAAATTGGACGAAAATTCTCGCCACAGGAAACGAAACGCCATGCAACTTCTTGGTAATCTCTGTTCTTTTCCAGAACTAACAGCTGTTTGTCACTAGTTTGGATCGCTTAGGAAAAGCTTAAAAATTGGACTTTCATGCGTTCTGAGCAATTCGAGGTAATTTCATACAATCGCACTAATTTAACTTTTTAGGTATAAGCGGCGTTTGCGACAAAGTCTAAATCCGGCATGTGGAGATTATCCTCTGCCCTCTCAAACCAACTCATCTAACCCCCCTCTCCCTCTGGTCCAACCTTGTCGAAACTGCACGTTTCCTGGGCCTCCCCCTAGATGAGTTTGACGACAACGACTATGGGTGAATCCGCTCTTTACTGGGCGTGATAACCGCTACAACAACAACAACAACAAAGGCTGAAAGGTATGGAATGGAGTTCTATCTTTAATAACTTGCTGTTGCCGCTCAGATTGTATATTCGACCCAACTATTGATTGCAACTATTGAAACTAAAAAAGATCATCGAAAATGCGAAAGTAATTTTAAACATTTTCGTAACTCACGATATTAATTTCATTTCAGAATTAAATCCATTACAAAAACGCAAACCAAATCGCGTACGGGCCAGCCTAAGCTGCCAGTTAAATCTAAAATAATGCACTAAATTTTTAGCTTAAATTAAGCTTAATGAGTATTATGGCACGCGCCGCTAAAACCCAATAAATTTGCATGCTAGCCTTTGTATAACGGTTTTGTGTACACTGCGCGAAAAAAATGCAGCGATGTGGAAACAATGTGACATGCAAAACAGCAATTAGGGTGATGGGGGGATCGGTCAACGAGCAAACAGGTCGACCAACAGTCAGTTAGTTACTGCGGCTAGGCTCTGTTATACAACAACAAAAGCAAGCAAAAACAAAAAACTAAACATGGTAAGGTCACTCAGTGATACATAATACAAAATTTCCAACAGACGAAACAATTATGGGCGAACATTACGCAGCAGTGTAACTTGCATTATTCGTGACATTTTGTATTTTTCGGAGATGCTTACATACCTATGTAGGTTAATATATGCATAAAAAAAAAAGTACACATATAAAACCCAGCAATTTGCACAAATTTTCACAATTTTTACAGCTAATAAAAATCATGAAAATATGATAGCTTTGGGAAAGGTCAAATAGTAGTAAAAATAATTGGTTTGAATATTCTGAAAAGGACGCCGATGGAAGGACTATTGTTCAGTGACAACTGTGACAATCTCTCTAAACAATTTATTTGCAAATACAGTACACTTTATAAATTTGGAAGCATTTACCTAGCTGCCAAGACACCACACACGGTAGCACTTGGCCGGCGACTTGAGTGTTTTACATTTATTTTTAGACAACTTTGGGGGTTGAAAAATTGCGTGAAAAATACAAACTGCTAACAAAAATGGCAACAACTATCGATTGCACTACAAATTGAAGAGGCTTAAGAAGAGAGAAGAAAGCCTATAAGTTTGGCGTAGTTTCACACCTTTCCGGTTGAACTCAAATATAACATTAGCTTAACGATGGGGAGCTTAAGAGGGGAATATTTCTAAAATCAACACAAAAACAACATAACACAAATTTGGATTAGCATTTAATGGAGTGAGGTAGACAAGGTGTATTTTTAGTAAGGATTATGCCAAAGTCATTAGCAGCAGTTTGGCATATCAATTGGCTTAAAAATTTATACTAAATGCAGCAAGACATGAAAAGGAACGAAATTAATTACGAAACTATTTTCGTGCAGAAATCTAGGCTGCTGTTAGTGATGATTTTCAGAGGACTTTAATTTCAATTTTAATATTTTCTCTAATTCATTTTTTATTTCCAAATTTTATTATATGGAAAATTTTTAATTTACCTACAAAAACAGGTGACCGTCTCCTCCACGTCCAGTGGCAGTGAGATCTGCGTTGCGGTTGTGCCGCCACCGCTTCGTTGCGGCACAGCACGTCCCGGAATATTTTGACGCGAATTCGAGGACGACGCATGCAGGAACGAAGAACCCGGAAATATTGAGGACGACGCATTCGGGGTTCCAGCGCCCCCGTTAGAGGATGGTGTTTGCGGCACTGAATCGGATGCATCCGATGCCAAAGGCACCGCGGAGTAGCGAACGAGTATGGCGCGACTTACGCGATTACCGCCCGTCAGATTGGAAATGGCCCAATTCATAGTTCAAAATACAAAACAGGATACAGCGCGTACCGTACAAAATAGGAATCGAGCTAGGTGCAAATGAAATATTTGGTAGCGTCGTTGCTGTGCTTTTAGAGGCAGAGGCTACAAGCCGCACGAAATTTCCGAATGCAACTGAAGCCTCAAAATCACCGTCGCATACATGAAACCAACCACTCAGTCAGCCAACCAAGCAGCTGACGGTTGTGTGGAAAAAGCAAAATAATAGTCACTCTTGGCAAAAATTACGCTTGGCAAAGCAAACAAAAAACTGATCGAAACAATAAAACCAGAACCGGAAGGTAAAATCAGCTGAGCCCGCACAGTGTCTTCATTTATGAATACAGTGACCCAAATGCAGCGAAAGAGTCGCATTGTTTTGTACTAAAGCTAATTAGCCAAATTTTACGGAAAAAGATTATAGAATAGGAATAATGTATTCGTTTTGATAAAAAAAATACATACATAGGTTTATCTATACTTATTATATAAAATTGATTATATGAGGTATGTTTCAAATGATTTGGCTCTCAAAATACCGTTTTTAATACTTTTTTATTTTTTTGAAATGAGGTCATTTGCGGAAAACAATTAAGTGACATACTTATTTTTTTTTGTAAATATTTTAAGGAATACATATGTGCATTAGGGTGCATCACTCCCCATCCAAAAAAAAAAAAATATCGGTACCTTTTTCCCATCGTAATTATAAAATTTATTATATGTATTTTAAGACATCAACCAAAATATTTCGCAATATTAAAATTTAGATGAGCTGGACTGATTTGAATTTTTTGGAATTTTATGAATAATTTCTCAAAATAATTTTTTCAAAAAATCACAACACAGTTTAAGCTTAAAAGTTCTGCATAAAAATATGTTAAACGGAATTATAATAATGAAATTTTATACGCTCAACTTTAAGAGGCGTAACAAAGTAAAATGTTAAAATAAATTTGAAAAGATTAAAAAATAAAATAAAGTAAAACTAAATGAAATTAAATTAGGTAAATGAAGTAAGATGCTATAAAAAATAATAATAAAATAAATGAAATAAAAGACAAAGATGGAAACATAAAAAATGTTCAAATAAAATACAAAAGTAAATTAAATTCAACATAAAAACAATATTCAATTGAAACATAAAGTAAATGCAAAATAAAAAATCTCTGCGTAATGAACACAATAATACACTGTAAATTTAGACCACTGTCCATTCGTTCGCCCAATCCCTGGTGGCCGTGGTCGAAAGTCAGACAAAAGCGCGTTTTAATGGAAAACCACCCAAACCAACAGAACAAGAAACTCACTCAGCCCTGCACTAGTCGTGGTACTTAGTTGCCTGCATATCGCTGAATAAATGCCTACGAAAATTTGCCACCTATGCAGTGTAGCCTGCCGCCCACGCTTCGGGCCTTCATTTAAAAATGAAAATAAATTAAATTCCGACGCGCCGCATTGCCTCAACTGCCGGCTTAGTTTATATTTAATATTGTTGTTGTTTTTGTTTTTGCTGCTGTTAATATTATATTGTTTGTTTGTTTTGGATTTTTGTTTCGTTTTTCTATGGAAAAATCAATCTCATACGCAAGCGAAAGTGATTTCCTAGGCTCATTACATTGGCTGGTGGGTGTTGAGTGTTGGCAGTGTCGCTGCTGATCAATTTTTGTGTATACATATATCTGCTTGTGTGTTTGTGCGGGTGTGTGTGTGTGGATGGCTCCAGTATAGAACTACCGAGGCGCAACATTTTCTTTGTTGCCATACTGCCGTCGTCTAATTTAATTAAAGTTTGTTTAATGTTTTCTCAAGGTTTCACACCTCCCACCACCCACCACTGCACGTTTGGCAACTAAATAAACAACAAAGGAACCAAGCAGCTGCTTACTCAGCGCTTCCATGTCATTTCATTTTCAATTTGCAAGTTTGCCATTTCCAATTGCATTAACTTATAGCTTGCGCTGCCTATTCCAGCCCACGATGCACTGACGTCAACACAGAAAAAACTGCATTTGGTCATTATTGTTATTGTTGTTGTCGTCGCAATGTTCCTACACATCGCATTGTGAATGGCAGGACGAATGCAGCTACTTGATATATGTAAATAGTTGGATGTGCAAACCTGATGCGGCAAAGATATGTATGTGAGGTGTTATGGCTAATGTTATTGTTGCTGTCACAAAGCTGCTGCTGCTGCTGCTTGCGTCTGTTGTTGTTGGATGCCAGTTGTTGCGACAGTGTTGAAAATCAATAGTATACAATTTGCACTGCTGCCATCAGGCTGATATCCGACACTCGGTGCCAGCAAGATAACACAGGCACACACACACACACACACACACACACACAAAAGGCCACCACCATCTCATCAGCTGCTTAAAGTTTCAATGATGAGCCTGGGATTTAAGCTATGCCACTGTGGCAGCGACCGAGATGGGGCAAATGTGACATGTGGCATAATTTGGTCCCACATACCCAAACACACACACACACAAACACAAATGCGCTGCTCTCTGCCGCATACAATACATCACACTTAGTCCACTTTTTATCTTGCCTCATCCACATTTATTGCAATTTCTTTGTTATTCTTGCCGCCGCAAAGGATTTTCTGTGTCACCGTTGATGGTTGGCCTTTTTTCCATTCCGTTTCCAATTATGCAGATTATAAATAAATAGACATGCTCGGTGATGCTGCGTCCATCCGCTACACAAATTCATGTGTTTTTCTGTGTGTGTGTGTGTCTGTGTGTTTGTGTTGATTTGGAGCGCCAAGAAATTACATACAATTTGCACTTGTGAGCTAATGAATTTTTAAAGAGGCAAAAGACCTTTTTTGAAGTTGGGCGTGAATATAGCTACTACTGACATGAATTTGCCAAAAAGGAGCATGAAATGTTAAATGGTTAATGGAGTGAATGACGATGGGAGGAGTGGAAGTGAAAGAGTGTGTAAAATAAATATTCATATTGAACAAAATTGAATATTAGAAATTTGGAAAACCTTTTAGAAAGGCTTGTGTTAACTTCTAAGTATGTAACTGTCCTTCGTTTTTCTAAAATGAAATTCAGTTGTATTTTCAACGAGAGGAAATTAATTTAAATTCAAAGTGTACAGCGAAGCAATCATTCTCACCGGCATCATGTGCCAGAGACCAGACAAAATTTTATTGCTTATGCAGAATGGCAGTTCTGCCAAAAAGTTACACTCCGGCAATAGGATATGTAGATATGTATGTAGTTGCTTTTTTGAGTCCGGACTACGCTAAATTGGCTTCATGCTCACGATGTTTTGGTGAAAACTTGGAAAGGAAAGGTTACAAAATTTTTGTGTATATTATTTCATTTTTCTAGTAGTACTTTTTACTTTTTTTTTATAAAAAAAAATAACTTCTCACAAAAACCTTCGCCGTTCGGATTCGGCGTAAAACTGTAGGTCCTTCAATTTGTGTTACAACATCAAGACGCACACCACAAATTGTAGGAGAAGTTCGGCCAAAATCGCTTAAGCGGTTAAGTAAGTAAGTAGTTTTTATTGTATCCCTAATTATGCTATTTTGATCGTTATCTATAACGGCATGGATACCGTTATGCTTATTTTTTATCCTTGTTATTTTATCCATAGTTATCGATACAATTATGTTTATCGATATTGGTATCGGCAACGAAATGTTATCGTAATCGATATCTTCATCAGAGCTCCACAAAGCTACCACCAACTTAACTAGTGAATTGCGTTCAGCGCCATTAGTTATCGATATTGATATCGGAAACGATCGATATCTGGTAATGAAACCTTAATAACGTTAACATAGCAATTAATGGGCTCACTGCCAATTCTTAGTAAACTAATACAAACCAATAATTCAAGTGGACTCAAATATCTGCAACTTCACGATTGCCAGTATATTCAACGAATCTACTAACTAAGATGCCGGTGCAAAATCTACTGTATCCTTTTCCGCTATAGAGGAATGGGTGGATATTTCTGCAGAAATCAGAGCTCGAAAAAAGTATTAAATGATAGATATACTACTAACGGCGTAGAAACATGACGTGGCAGAGGTGGTTGAAAGGATTCAGCGCCTGCATGACAGATTTTATTCGATACTATAGTTTTCACCTAAAGTAATTTATCTTACAGAGGACTCAAACCAAAAGGGCTGGGTTTTATGAAGCACCATATTAAGAAACCAAAAAAAGAGGGGCACTATAAAAACATAAATACCCAAAAATTATTGAGAATTTCAGTATTAACTTCTATTCTTTCCAACTTTTCTCGAACACTCAAGCAGCATTTTCCGTAACGTAAGAAATGATAGCAAATCCCAAAGCAACATTCATTTTTAATATTTTCAAATGCAAATAGAATTTTTCACTGCACACAAACACAGGTATTTAAAGCAAATCACTTCGAATTCATAAATCGACAAGTAGTGAAAGTGCAATTGAAGGTTGAAAACAAAATCATTCAATAACAAAAAAAAAAAAAAAACGAGTAGAAAACAAATTCAGATTTTTTGCTTGAAACTTAGAGAGAGATACGAACGGAGGGTCAAAGTATTCAGAAAGCTGAAGAGCACAGCGATTAGCTAAGGAGGCATAGAGCGGATTTACTGGGCCGAATGACCTTCGGACAAGTGAAATGACAAGATAAGTGTGTGTGTAGTAAAATAAGCATTGAGTAGAACAAATATGTGGGCGAAAGTGTAAAAAGCCGCACAGATATTAATTTTAAATATTTATAAAGTGACAGTTTAAAGAATATCTAGAAGAGGGCATTTAGATAATATCCTCTTTACAGATGCAAACAAATAACTTTTGGACTTGCAAAGGAATTGAAAGTACCACCATTAATCACTACGCCATTTTCAATGCAGCGCATTAGTCACTCATTGACACTCTGAAATCCGGTTCAAACAATTCTGCTTGAACGAACAACTGGCTTGGAATAATAAACTATAAGCAAAAGAATTTAAGTTTTTATTAATATTATCTATAATTGCTCCGTCGTTAGTTTGCATGTATTGTGTATCGCATGGAGCCGCTTGACCTGCTAAAAAAAACTTATTAAAACCCCACGAAAAAAGGAAATACAATATACATATCTTGATCGCGGTACTTGTACTTAAATACACACATACATACATACAATATAATTACAATTAAGCACTTAAACTTTAAATCCGTACAAGCAATAATGCTGTATAATTAAGATTGCGTTGATAGCGGCAACCTGATGGCTGGCAAATTAATCAACTTAAAAGCGGGAGGCAAAGAGCGCGCGCTTAGCAAATCGCTAGACTGTTGGTTCGCCTAAACTGACTCGTTTGGATAAATGGCGTTGATAATTAACATTAAATAATTTATTAAAACAATTCAATGTTCAACAAAATTTATTATTATTTTTTTATTACATTTGCACATTTGCATTCACAATATGCTGGCACAATTGCGATTATCAGTGCGCGACAATAATTACAATAACAACAATAATAAGTGCATGTACTAAATGTTTAAATAAAAACAGCAATCCCGTCTGTTTGCCATCAAGTCAATGAACTGATAAAAGTCGTGCGACTACGATTCTGTTTCTGGTCTCGAAGCTGAGCTAGAGACTGCTGACGCTGCTGTAATTACGCATATTATCGTTCAAATAATAAATGAATAATAAATATTTGAGCGAAAAGAAGTGCTAATAGTTGTAGAAACTATTAGCTTTTATTATTGCTATTGCTTTTGTTTTCGCACTCTAGGTGGGCGGTGATAATGAAGATACGGTAGATAGTGTACATGGGTGTGTTCGACCTGCGATTATTGCGGCAGTGTTACTTTTGATGATAGAGCATCTCGTTCTTTGGCAAAATTTCGGCAACAGTGGCAACGTCACGCGTTCGTTGAATAAAATGTTGACAATCTGTTGCTCATCACAAGCAAATCAAACGTAATATAAAAATTTTTACTGCGCAATTGAGATGGAGGAAGAAAAGTAAGTAAAGTTTTTAATAAGTGTTATTTTAATATGTAATATTGTTTATTATTTGTATTTAAGCTTAAAATTAAGCGTGACTGAAACCAAATTATTGGTCAGGTGTCGATTGGACCTGGAAGATGAGTTTACTTGCGGGAGGAGAAAGAAACATGTCCTTTGGGGCAAAGTACTGGACAAGATGAAAAGTGATGCTTCAAATCTCAGCTCTACAAGAGATCAGTTGCAAAGAAAATTTTTAAACATGGTCGCAACCTATAAAAGAATAAAGAAAAGAAACAATTCTACGGGAAGAGATGCAACAACTTGGGAATATTTTAACGAATTCGATGAAGTGTATGGCAGTAGACACCCCATTTCTCCCCTATCTCAAAATCTGCAGAGTTCCCTAGACATTCCAAGCAGCCAAAATGTACAGGACTAAGAACACTTTTGAAACAAGAAACGTTTTATGTTATGTCTTCTCCGCCTTCTTTTGTCCATGTTTATCAAAAATTTATAACCGGCACTTGCCATCATCTGATCAGCTATCAAATAAGTTAAAATCTCCATATTTCCCAATTACGCGTTCTATGCAATATAAATGCTGCAATATTGCTGCACATTATCAGGTGAGTATCAGCAACAGAGTATCAAGTAAGTAACAGGGTTGCAATATTGCTGTAATTATTGAGCGGCTCGAACACACCCCATATCATAAGCAACAAAATTCAATACAATATTTATTTTAATTTTATTCTATTTATTTATTTCTTACAGCTCTTTACAAAGAAAATAGACTGAACCTATTTTTATAATAAAAGATTACTTAAGCTTAATAAGACAAAATACAATTTTTATAAAACTATAGCTCATACCGTAACATGAAACATATAAAAGAAAGCTTCACAACAATTTATAAAATTTCAAAAAAATTTTCACATTTTTTAATCAAATTTTTACTTTTAACTCTTCAGATATGTATATACAAATTGCATACTTCAAATTTAAAAAAAAAATCCTGATAAAAAATTTGAACATTTTGATGACCATTTTTTTTTTAATTTGTCTAAAAAATTTGGAACTTTTATTTATATGGTTTATGTTATGGAATCAGATGTAGTACTTTTTTTAATTATTGAAAATAAATTTAAAAAACATATGTAAGTGTCAATAGGTATTGTAGGAAATAATGACTTGACAATTTCGCCACTTAATTGAAATATAATTGATATATCTGGCGGCTAAAGTTCGTTCTACTGATTCATGTCGATCAGATGAAAAAGGCGAGTATCCGTGATACTGACTTACTCCTTACCCGAGCGGAGTTCGGTTGTAGCCTTCTCTGTCATACGCAGCAGAAATAGGACGTGTGGCTCGCTTTTTGTAGGCGATATCAGGAGGCAGCCCATGGAGCCTCGACAGGTCTGGAGCTTCATCTACTTCGTTCTTTTAGCCCTCACCTACCACACTGATGCAGGCTAGTTTAGGACTGGCCGCCCTATCGCCTTTTATATGGCCACAAAGTTCATTTCCCCCAATGATGCTCTGGTGGCGGAGTTCCTATAAATATAATTTAAATAACAGCGGGAACATGACTCTCTCGAACCATTTATTTAGTTCTTCTCGGTTTGGATTGTTCGCCTCGAAATATAAGTGAGGATTCTATTGAGGGAAGATTGTGAGTGAACGTCGGAAGCAGCAGGTTCTCTATTGCCTTCATTACTAGGAAAAAAGATATCTTCCCCAGCAGCAGGTTCTTGATTGTCTTTACTACTAGGTAAAGCAGAGATATTGGCGATCTGTCATCCCTAGCTTGGCTTCTCTGGCTTTAGTAGTGGTTCCACTATGCCACCTTTCCACATTTCTGCAATAATTATAGATGTAAGCGACATATTTATAGCCTTAGCAACAGAACGTTTGGTCCATCAGGGCCAATGACTTTAGACGCTTTCCCATTCCCTTTGACCACCAGAACTTCGTGGAAGCGCGCTCATGTTAATTCGCATAATGAGACACCTCTTGTACCCATAGCCAAATAAACATGCCCACAAAAATACGAACCACAAATGACAAACAAAACAACATAGAAAAAGCAGACAACTCGGCATGGTACCACAAAAGTTAGGAACATGATTGAGAAATCAATAAAATAGCATTGATTTCCCCGAACTATGAATGTGAAAAAGCGTGTGAAAAATCAAATACAAAACAATACATAACCAAACAAGTCGGCACACAATTTGTTGATACCAAAAGGCAAACATACACACCCACATACAGATGCATGGAGGTACGTGTTTGAGTGTGGAAAACTTTGTTCTTCAGTGGAAAAGTTGGCCAAAATGTTGTATAGGTATTCCAACGCACATACATATGTAACTACCTATGTACGTAAAAAAAAAGTGGGTGAACGATGTGGAAAATGTAATGAAATGAAGAATGACATAGTGTGGCACTAACTTAAAATATAAGCGAGCCAATGTATGGGAAATGCATTAAACAGCAGCTGCAAAGAAAGCTTTGTGCCAACTGACAGTGGACAGCAGCAGCAGGGCGGCACGCAAAAACAACAGAAGCAGCAAGATTACTAGTGGCTGCTTGGTTTTTTGGTGGCTGAATTAGAGGCAAATTTGTTGAAATGAGGGCAATTGGCAAGAAGCCAACTAAGCGACGAAGCAATCGGCAAAAAACGGTCAGCATAGTCATAGCGCTACAGTGGTTCATATTTACATACACACATATGTACATATGTACATATGTATGTGTGTATGATTGTAGTTTGCACAGGAGCCAAAAAGCGAAAACGTTCAAAGTATTCCGCTATGAAAAATACATATGAATGTATGTACTACATAAGTACATAAATACATACATACATATGTACATATTGACGCAAGTATGTGTCCCAAAGCAGGTGCACCCACAATGATCACCAAAGAGACGACTGACGTGATGGGGCAGTGTTGTACTCTGTTGACATGGTGACGACAGCTTTGGAGTAGAGTTTTGTTAGAGTAATCTCCAACACAGAATGTGCTTAACTACTAGGGCAAAATATGATGATTGGAATGGATAAACGTATGTAGCATTTGAAAAATATTACAATTCTTATAAATTACTGACCTAAGAATGTTTTTGTTTAGATTTAAAGCTAAAGTAATCGAATGTGTATGTATCTAGTCAATGCCTTTACATATTTGAAATTAAATATCTTTTGAATACTTACCCCATTAACCAGTCGACGGTGTCGCGCAAATACTCCGGAATACGCTCCAGTTTGACGGCTGTTCGGTGCTTTCAAGGCGACCAAAAATATGTTAAGTTTGTTGATAAGATTGGCTTTGCGAAATGGAGGTGCTTCGAAGGTGATGCCTTTGCACCTGCACCTTTATTCAAACTTATAAACTGCTAGAAAGCGGTTTGGTAAGGTTCCTCTTGGGAGGAAAACGCCACCACTTTCGATTAGCTAGACCAGCTGTGACGCGTGATTTATTTTGTATTTAAGGGGTGGGAGGTTCACAATGTTTTAACCACCACAGTCACTACCACCGCCAGCGTTGAGCAGCAGCCGAAACTAATGACCCGAGCCACCACCGATTTGCTTGCTCGCAGGAAAAGCACGAAAACATACACTGGATTCGTATTTTACTACACTTTTTTTAAATTTGTATTTTTCCACATGTTTTGCAAACATAAATAATATTGAATAACCGAAAGAAAATAAATTGTGAAACACTTTCTCACTGCAACCACTTTTCTACTTTATGCCAATCGCCTCTTTTTTTCTCATTCGCGTTTTATCCGTCGTGATTTTCGACACTTTTTGACAATTTTTCTTCGACGCAATGGAAATTCGAAATTCGTTGGTGCGTGCAGAAGATATCAAAGCAAACGCCACGAAAACGAATGAGATGACCATAAAAGACGTAACGATATGTGAGGTGGTAAAAGTAAATTCAATGCATTTCCAAGCAGAACGAACACAAACAAACAACAGCAACGTCACGCATGCTGCGCGAGCGAAAGAGAAGGAGCACTGCTTTTCGGACACTTGGAATTCGCTTTGCGAATATTTCACTCCAACCAATTGCACTAGAGCGAGGTCAGATGTAACGTCAAACAGCTGATCGAGCAAATTTTTCATACATTTGAGGGCATATGGAATGGCTTAGATTGCGATTTCAAAGAAAATAAAACGTAAAATACTCCGCAAATTAATAGTTCGTTGTCACTTTGTTTATTATGCATCCGTTTTATTTGCATTGCTTTCCATTAGCCATATACATACATACTTGTGGGCAGATTTATATTGTTATCCATTAAAAGCAGTCTCAGCGTAAGCAGAAATACCAAAATACGCGAAATAAGCGTGGAACTATTTTTAGATTTTCATGTTTTATTAGCACTTTGCGTATCGCGGCCAGAAGCCGAATTTTACACAAAATTCATTTGTCCTTCAGCGAATGTAGCAGCGGACACATCCTTTGTTCCTGTTTGCACTTCTTATCATAAATTATTGCGCATTATTTTTGACACCTTTGTTCGAAAGTGATAAAGCCAAAAGTTCAGCTTATCGAAAAGTACAAACCATGGTTTTATATTGGGTTCATTTCGGTTTACACTATTATTTGTAAATTTTGCATGTATTTTTAATTTAGTATTTTAATATGTAATGTTTGACGGCGACGACGCTATCGCATAAATTTGCAAAACAACAACGCACGGCAAGATAAAGGCAAACAATGGCGAAATATTCCAACGCAGTGCTGCCGTATTTTCGTCAATACACAGACTACAGGGTGAAAGAAAACTATGAATTTCGAAATAATTACAATTATTCGACTTCGTAAGTACTAAACGTCACAAAAATGAATAATAAAGAACGCCAAATCAAGTATGTCACGCTAAACAAAAATTGGAAAATGAATTAGAGTTTTATTTTTCAATTAGCAGGCATTAGTACATTACAGGTTCTTCCAGCTTTGTTTAATAATAACATCTGGCATTACCATTGCATTTTTCCAACAGCTGATTGTGACAGTTACTACACACACGCATGGGAATTGGGAAAACAATTTCGTAATTTTGTAATTAGTAGAATTGTTCACAACAATTGCCGATTAAACGTAACATAAAATGGTAAGTAGCACGAATATATTCTAGAACTATATATAACATTTCTAACAATGTTGTTTAACGTAGGCTAGCTCTATAATAGTAGCCGGTATCGGTCTAGCTGCTGTGGGGTTTGCGGGGAAGCATCTAATGCGTCGCATGCCAGCTTTAGCCACAAAATTAAATGAAACCATGAAGAATCTACCGAAGTTCGATGCAGAGACTTTGGCGAACTCAAAATACTACAAAGGCGGCTTCGATCCGAAAATGAATAAGCGCGAGGCATCGCTTATTTTAGGCGTGAGTCCCAGTGCATCCAAATTGAAGGTTGGTGAGCATTAAAAAATATTACGTTCTATATAAATTTGTTACTTTCTGTGGACAGATAAAGGATGCGCATAAGAAGATTATGTTGTTCAATCATCCTGATCGTGGTGGTTCTCCGTACTTGGCGGCAAAGATCAACGAAGCTAAAGATTTCATGGACAATGTCAAATAGGCGTAGTAAATTCAAAACGTATCCTTATGTAGCAGTTAAATTGTAGCAATAGTAAAGGAAAATTTTAAATTAAATTGTAAACGATATGTAGTTGGGTTTATATATTGCATATAAAATGAACCTATAGAAAGGTACTGGGAACGTTGCATTTCTTGCTTTAATGACATTTATGTGATAGAGTAGTTTTCACTGGAGGCATAGTAATTATAGAAAATTTTTTCGCGAACAGTTCTGTGTAATTTGCGTTTAGTATATCTAGCTTACTTGAGTTTGAGGGGCAACTTCCCCAACAGCTGTTGTGGGGGAAAAAGTGATTTGTTGGCAACATTGTGCGCCCAACTTTTTCTATTGTCAAAATTTTTTGTTGACGTCGCCAAACATTAGAAACGTACAAGTGGATTGGTTTATTTCTGCAGGTGGTTGGCACAAAATACTATCTAATTTATTTTCTTCCTCATTTTGTCCCACCGATTTTAATTGTGAGTTCATAGAAAATGCTTGCGTTTTAACTAAATTAATTTATAAATTATTTTCATTAAAGCAGAATCCTGGTTAACCCGCTAGCAACCAACAATTCGCTAGAAAGATGCGTCAGCTACGGGGCAAGGTGAAAGAGACACGCAAACAGAAGAAGGAACGGAAAAGTGAAAATCTGGCTATACAAAATCAACTGAAATCTGTAGTTCTGCCCGCAGTTTGCGTTTTTGCACTGCTGATTATTGTCTTTGTCTACATAAAAACGCGGCCGGCCATCGAAGTGTAAATTGTTTGTTTGGTAGGTGTCTCATGTCCAGAAATCATTGCCTTCACCGGCATACTCATACCTCGCTTTACGTGCTGGCATTTAAAACGCAACACGAAATTTGAAACCTACTAATGGCTTCTCCACTTTCCTACGCAATAGTGGGCGCTTCCGGTAGGGAGTTGAATCTTGGTACATTTTTCGACACTGACGTAAAATTCGGAAATTTAAATGCGTCAATTTAAAGATGAATAACTAAAGTATCCGTTTCCAACTTAAGCGCTACTTTTATTTACATACATACTACATGTTATTTTGTAATACAAAATACATATGTATTTCTACATTCAATATGTACATACGTACGTGAATCAAAAATTCTCGAAAATTTATAACACAACTTGTTGAATGTCTACCATTGTTCTAGAATTTTTATGTATACGTTATAACAAATATTTGTAAAAAAAAACTCAAAAACAATAACTGCTGTGTAAACATACATATGTATATTAGGCGGGCAATTCTACGTCTGCATTATTTCACTATCTATTTTTATAATTTTTATATACAATGTACGAGCTGTGCGTGGCACGGAAAAAATATTACTAATTTTTTGGGTACATGCAAACGTCTATAAAAAATGTTATGTACGTATATCCTAAAGTTGAAAATATCTACATATGTACATAGTATATATGTATGTACATATGTATGCATTGGAATAATCAAATATATAAAACAAAATATTTTTTAATAAGCATGAAGTTATAAATAAAATGGTCGTTATGTATGTATGTATATTATAGGTAAATACTGCAAAATAGCAAATTTATCCATCACCCCAGTAAACATTTGGAGTCCGATATAAGCCCGATTGGACTCATAATTCGGAGTGTGAGCGCTCATTATGAATTCTTATAGGAGTCCAATAAGAGTATGTTTCCCTTCTTGCGATGATCGTCATATACATATGAGTCCGAATTCATATACCATATGAGCCTCTTTTAGGAGTCATATATGACTCATATTTTAGAGAAAATAAGAGTTCTTATAATATATCAGTTTCTTTTATATGTAGTAAAACAACAGAAAAATGTAATACTAAATAAAAAAAAGTAAAATTCAGTTTTATTCCATTTTTGGTAAAAAAAAAAAAATTATATAAAAATGTTCCTTTTTTTTAAAAAATACTTAAACAACTAATTAGATTCCTGTCTTTGGGTTTTCTTATTCCTATATATAACTCGGTCTCGCGCAGTTTGAAACCACTTTATTGTAATTTTCTTAAATTCCACCTCACTGCCAAATTTTCGGGAAAACGCTTCTATAACAATAATAAAAAGCTAACTAAGAGCATCAAACGGCATTTCAAAAGTATTACCCTTAAAAGCATAACAGCCATATTTTGAAGGGAAATTTTGCCTTCAACATCTATCCATGATATTTCGCAGGCCAACTCGTCGGTGACCAAGCGCTTCCAAATATATCTCACAAGTTTCCCAGGGTCTGGCATTCCAATTACATAGACTTCATTTTCCTGAAAAAGGCACAAGAATTGACTTGACATTGCTTGATCTGCCACAGCAAAACATTTTTCGACTACATTCTTTCTTTTTAATGATTTAATCACCGCTATTGCCTCTTTATGGTCTCTTCTTCGTGACATTAAGTAGACAAAAACCTTTTAATGTTCTTTATATTTTAGATATGTATATTAAATTATATTTTTTTTCACTAACCACACTGATTTTTAGAAAAATAAAACTGATAAATCTTTTTGATAGTAAAAAGTATTCTTTACACTTCAACAGTTGCACTTCAACTGAGTTTTTGTTCATCGTTGAACGCACGTGTTCGTTGGTCGTGGAATTCGTGGAAACACAAGTAACGGCATTTCCAAAATACAATACATAATTGCAAGAGATGATGACTCATAACTCTGAGCCTCATATTTCCGTCATATTTTATACTCATTTCGGACTCATAATCCTGAGCCTCATATTTCCTACATTCTTTCCATTCATTTCGGACTCATAATCCTGAGCCTCATATTTCCTACATTCTTTCCATTCATTTCGGACTCATTTCGGACACACAATTCTGAGCCTCATATTTCCGTCATATTTTATACTCATTTCGGACTCATAATTCTGAGCCGTCCAAAAATGTTTGCTGGTACCAGTCAACAAAAAAGATTTGAGCGTAAGCCAGAGCTAGCTCTCTCCCAAAGAGAAGGAAAAGTTAAAGCAATCCAATTCTGAATAAAATTTCCCTCAAAAACTATCTATTTTGAAAAGAGAAATTAGTTTCAAGATGAATTCCATTTTACACTTTCGTCCAATTTTGAATATGTACTTATGTACTGTCCCGCACAGTTTTTAAGACGAAACAATTTAATTCAGAGCCATTCAGCATCGGCGTAACATCTAAAAACTATAACACAGAATACAACGTCATTGTCTCGTTATCAGTAGGACACAGCAACTAAAATGACTATTGTCATCAACTGATAACTGTCAGGTTGGAGAGTTTTGTCGGAGTATCAGCTATGGAGGATTAATTTTTGTGCTGTCACAAATTTATTAGGCACCAAAAATCGCTTCACCACAACCACCAGTGATTTAGTTTCAAACTATTGAGTTTCTGATGGATTTACATACAAGGGATATATGTAATTGAAAATAAAGAATCCTTGATATCAAATCGTTTAGTAATGTGTTACGTCAATATACATATACAAAATTCTTAGGGAGCCGGCGTGATCGCAAGATCCCCCAGAAGTCATGCCCGTACCCAAAAACAATTGTTAAGGGAGAGCCAAAAGTTGAACTTATTCGAGCGGAATTTTCGATTTGGTAAAAGTTGGTACAAGCTTACCTCCTTGCTAAACACTCTTATGATTTATCAATTCGGCAAGAAAAATATGGTTTTTCTCATTCCCGTACTTCTGGGCATTCTTTCCATGAGACAAAACCTTTCGCTTACTTTGTAATTACCGAGCCCAGTTCGGGCTGTACTGGAAAGAACCCCTTTTTGGAGTAATCTGAATCTTTTGTCAAAAAATTTAAGGAGAGTTGGTGCAAAACTGTAAGTAGAAATAATTGTATTTTATATTAAAAAAAAAAAAATACTTTCGGTTCCTTTTAGGTCCGAAACTATAAATAAACTAAAACTGCAAATTCTACCGAACCTTATGAAGAACAAACCAGGTATTGCACGTGGCTTCTATAGAGTCAATAGCGGCGTGATTGGACGATTCTGGCAAAACGCTGAAATCGAGTTGCTCTCAGCCGGGCCACCAGCCAAAGTCATTTGTTTTGTTAGTGGAAGAACGTTTGTAAAAAACTACCAAAAACATTCGTTTTTTTTCTTAATTTAATCAATTAGCAATTTTCTTCAATCGAGACAGCCGCCATATTTGGAATATGGAAGATTTGGCAGAAAGGGAGGATCTTGAAGTGCCAAATCGGAAAACCATAATCATCAAAATGATAGAATATGGCTAAAATAAGCTCCAGTTGTAAATTCCCTTTGATTTTTGTAGTGTAAGAAGTAAACATTAACAGGAATCTCAGTCCCCTAGATTTCAGCACATGGCCGATTTTGGAGGTACGGGTTTACTGAGTTTACTTACCGTGTATATATGTATATACCATTTTTGTAAAATCTCTTTTGAAACATTTAATTTTTTTATTTTTATTTTTAAATTTTCATAATCATCACATTCTCTTCTACTAAATATACAAATATATCATAGTATGTTTATAAATTAAAGAAGATGAATTAATGGCTGTTTTTAGTTTCATATACATACATACATCCCTATGTAAATACAATACATACATATATACTATGTTCCACAGATTTTATGAGCGGATCATCATAACAATGCATTTTAGCTACTACTAACTCCATCACGTACGAAATTATTTAGTTTTTAAATAAACTGATAATAAACTATATAAGAAAGAAATTTTTTAATGTATTGTGCTTCATTGCTATTGAGATTAATTATTGAGGTCCGAAACAAAATTTTTCGTATTGTTTTTTTTTGTTTTTTTTTTTTTGATTTGAAATGAATTTATCTACTGGGGCATCTTTTTTGTAACTTTTAGAGAAAGAAATTAAAACAACATAAATTAATAGTTCAGTCAAAAATTAAGTAGACATCATTTAAAGTATGGAAAACGAAGAGAAATAAAATAGTAAACACATGTTTAATATTTGACCGCATGGTGAATTTTTAAATTCACAATATTTTTCATTATCATTTTGTACACTAGTTTCTTTCTTTAATATAGTTCGTTCTATAAAAAAAAGTCATATAAATCACAATGTCAAACTTTGTACAAAATATATAAAAATTTTCAATTTTTCATTACATTTTGAATAAAAAATTTTTAAGCATATTAATTTTAGCATGTTTGTGTACGTATATGGAAAAAGTTCGTACGACAAAAAATTCAAAAAAAAAATTCAAAAATCAACTGAAATTGCATATTGTGGTGCTAAAATTAAATGAGCTGTTAAACTGCATAACCAAAAGTTGTTTTTTTTATGAAAAGTATGAAAATTTATTCTTTATACTTTTTGTTATAGAACGAACACAATTAAAAAAAAAAATACAAAAAAAAACAAAGCGTGAAATGTTGAATATTGTAAACAAAAATTTACGTAGGCAGTTTTTTCAATCACCTTAGTATAGTTTGTAGCTTTGATATTCAAAAAAAGAGAGATGTTATTTCATTAAGAATAAATACCTATCGTCCCAACGGGAGGTTTCGTTCCCAACTCGAGCTTGTAAATCTAAAATAATTTTTGTCCGGCTTGCATCTTTTAATTTTCAATTTTCTTGTTTAACGTTTTTAATCTGATCGTTACTGTTTTGGTGCCATTTCTGAACCGAAGCCGGTCAAACGAAACGAAAATTATGGACACGATTTTTGAAAAAGGTATTATTTTTAAACGTAACAGTTTTAAAAGGTGATTTTCTTTTGTGGATTCTAATAAATTATTTTATATATGGTCCTATTATATGTAATTAATAAGCAAATCCGTTTATAATGGATATGACTGTATTGTCATTTTGATGTTAATTAAAATAAATTTACAAAAATGGTTGTAGTGGAAGATAGGTCGCAGTAAATTCATTTTCATCAAAAATAGGCAGTTTAAAAAATATTCTTTTCTCGCAAGCAATTTCCAAAATATTGCTTTTAATTTAGTCTCAATACAAGTACGTATTTAGTATAGTATTTTATGTTATTTTTTTCATATTCTAAGAGTTCCCTAAAATGCCGTAATGCTTTGCTTACAGAGTTGAGCTTACGTTAAATATGCTTATTTTTAACAATTTCATACGTACGTAAAAGATCCAAATCTATGCCACTCTATTCAGGATTTTTAGATGTATTAGATTTTTATTTTTCATTAGTAATTTTTATTTTCATTCATAGTTTATTGCAAGGCGAATTTATAGAATTTGATGGCATAAGAGCAGCTGATTTGATTTTTTTTTTTATTCACCTACATGTATTTTGTTTTTTGCTTTTGCGTATGAGCTTTCAAAATCCGTAAAAACAAAAACAAAATGTATTTAAATTTTGACAACTCTTACGCAGAAACAAAAACCAAATACATAGGAATTTTGTAGCTGTATTTATAACACCAGCTTGTATGGATGGATTCGCCTTGTTTTATTGTTTGCTTACGTGATAAAATAAATCTTATTATTGCGCCTAAATTGGTTTTACACTTTTCAACATTCGTCACACAATTTTTTGTTTGTTTATTAAATAATAATAGTTTAAATATAATACAGAAAAATGCACTTAGTATAGAAATGCTTGTTTTATAATTAACACAAAAAAAAATAGAAATTAAAAATAAAAACAAAATTTTAGGGATCACTCGCATACACTCAGATACATACACACACACATACACACACACACCCACACACATACCATATAAGTTATCCACGCGGCTTTTAACATTCACATTTTTGTTATTATTGTAATTTTAATATTAGCTGCTGGTACATAAGTATTAATTTAATTTAATTCAATATTATTTTGTGCTTATTAGCTAAAGAACTTTTTTTTATAACTGTTTTCTTGTTTACGTATATAAATGATTTGCTTCGCTTACAGTTCATTTGTGTTTTGTGTTTTTTTTTACTTTTTTACTTTTTCACTGCTAAATGCTAAATATTTTTGTTTGTTTTGCATTTTTTATATAATAAAAATTTTCAGACAAATGCGCCTAAAAGCGTACTTTCATTTAGCATAACGCAGGTTAAAGTGTTCAAAAATTGTCGAAAAGTTCTATAACTACACTACTGGGTATTTGTTCGAGATTTGAATTTTTTTAAAGCGCAGAAAAGTATCGTACAGTGAACAGTTTCTAAAAAATGATAAGTAGTATTGTAATGCAAAGGACAATAACTTGCTGAGGTTGTTAAGTCGGGCAAGTGTTGCAGATCGTGGAATTTTGGTTGAGCGTTAATTAAGTTCATAAAGTTTGAAAATTTTAAAAAAACTTTCAAAAATTCAAAGTAACCAAAAGCTTGAAAAATAAATAGGATCAGACTATAAATATCATAATTCTACAAAAAACCTTCAGCAATACTTATGATTTTAACACACTTTTTCTTAGAATTTGCTAAGCGTCTGAAATTACACTTCGAACTTCAGCGAATCTGAGACATATTCCACACAGTAAATGTTCACCCCAAGCACTCGCCTACGTAGTCTCTCTCAGCAACGTACTGTCACTCCGACCATTAAACAAACACATTTAAAATTCGCAAAATTCAGCACATCCCTTTTCCACATTCCACCACATTCTTTACTCGTGCCCTACATTCGACTTATACCATAGCAACAACAACGAATCACAGCATATCGGCAACAACGCCACCAAACCACGCCATATACAGCGGCAACAGATACATCAACAACGCACGACGCAATGTCATTTGAGGCGCACTCTTCGTACCCGCATTGCCACTGTTGCTCTTCTCCTCATCCAAATCATTGTCATCTTCATCGTCCTCATCCTCGTCTATAGAGTTCGTATCGCCGCCAGTTGCCGCACCGCCACTCGTACCAGCGCTGCCAGGATATTTAGGACGCGATGTGTGCGAGGTGTCAGTTATGCGACGCTCCTCAACGTCTTCCTCGTCCTCGTCATCGATGTTGTTCGTTGGCACCGCAGGACGTTCGGTGGGCTTGAGGTGCGGTGGTGTAAACGGACCGCCACTCAGACCAGAGCCTTCATCGTCATCTTCATCATCGCTGCCAGCGCCTGAACCTGCGCCGCTACTTTCCAGAGCATCTTCTGAAAACAATAAAACGTTGCGAGACATTAGAATGCTACAGCGCATAAAAGTATGCAATTTTTTTGTATTACCCTGATCACTCCAGTCCACGTCTTGGCCGTTGTAGGCGTTGCGTAAGTGATTGATGACATTCTTCAGATAGAAAAGTTGTGTGGCAACTTGTGAAGTCTGCCGCGTAGACGCCGGATTGCCGGGGAATTCAGGGTTGCGGCTCTGCTCGGTGGTTATTGGATGCATGTACCTATTGAACAAGTGAAAACAAAAACATTAATACTATTTTTCATCGATTTTTTTTTACACTCAACACTTACCGGTCGATCGTGTGCCCATTCCAGCACATGCCATCCACGTCCGATGACGTGGAGATCTCATCATTGCTGCAGATCTGATGCGGCAAATTCGACCAGAATTTCTTCGACTCCTTCACGCGTTGTCTGATCTCGCGCACCAACTTATCGAGGTTAGGGTCGCGCCCATTGTAATCGTCATCATTTTTTCGATTCGACTGCTGCTTGCGACGCTGCTGATTGCGACGACCGCCGCCCCCACTTCCACCTCCACCGCCACCGGAGCTTCCATTCGACTGATCGCCGCTCGCGCTCTGCTCATCCGTGACCGGTTCAGCGGCGCGACGTTCACGCAATACAATTGCATCGTCAACGTCGGCGTCAATGTCCAAAATATCAGACTCGATTTGCTCTACTGGTACCTCCAAAGTGGCGCGCTTGCGTATCACTTTCGAATCGGAACTGCTCAAGCTTACCGATGAGAGCGCTTGCGGTTGAAATTCAGCGGAAATGCGTTGCGCGAATTTAGGATTGACTGAACGGCGGGTGCGACCAAGAGTTGGGCGTCCGCAGCCCTCAAATACACGTGAGGTGATGGATTGACCGGATTCCTGAAAACGAAAGTAAAGGAAGAGATTTAGTTAAGAAAAATATAAGCTCAAACTTTAATTTTCAATTAAAAGAAGTTATGCGCGTCTGAGCGCCAAAAATTATGCTTCTCTATTGATGAACACGTTCACCACACAACAAAAAACTCTGAATGAAAACACGATTGCGCCAATCCAATGCATTCGTATATTAATTTCAGACTTGAATTAGCTGCTAAAAAATAAACCAAAGCAAACCACAGCCGCGCCGCGGTTTCGATGTAGACATATTATGTGAGAAAAAAATGTGGCTTGCCAAAGCATGGAATGGGAATGTGTGAAAATGGTGTGGATGAATGTTTGCTATTGAAAGGAAAATTTAACAATTATGCGCATATGAAAATGTATGCACAGATAGGGTATTACTTACCACAATTCACCTACTTTCTGGGCGATTTTATGCATAAATACATATTGTACTATTTATAGTATCTAGTATAGGCATGTGAAACGGTGAAAATTAAATGGCAACGGAAGAAGTGTCACAAAAGAAGTGTTCAATCATGGAAAATGATAACGAAAGAATAATATAGGGAGGGAACGATAAATGTAATGAACAGTACATACCCGATAATTTTCGTTCGATAACATGTAATTTTGTTATCGATACTTTCAAACTGAGTATGTAGGTATCGAAAAAAAAGTAACGAAATGCGATACTAAACCAAATTTTTCAGTACAGATGTTTCAAGGCAATTTAAAAATCACTAGGTAACTCTATTATTATTCGCGTTAAAAACATTAGCGAAACAATAAAGATAAGCGGCCGTAGTTCTATTATTGAAGCACAGAAAAAATGAAGGAAATAAGTGAGGTGCAAGGAATTTAATAAAAAAATATTCTATTAGAAAAAGTAAAATATTCCCAGCTCTGAAAGTTGGAGAAAAAGTAGATGTCAAATACAAAAATTACCCAAGTTTGAAGATCGGTCAACGAAGAAAATGACTACAAACGATGACGAAGTGCCCCTATATTTATACAGCCTTGTGAATGATGGTTTACTAAAGCAGATGCCACAATAAGAACGTCAAGAAATCGTCTACATGGATAAATATGTTCTATTTTTGGTTAATACAACAAAATATTTCTTTTTTTGCTGAAACAATTGAAGGAGATATATTAAAAAAAAAGAATGGAAATACATCTAAATGACGAAGTAAGTGATTTTGAATAAAAAACAAACACATCTGGCTTATTAAACAACCTTTGGATTTTAGGGCAAAGCCAAACGCGTCCGTTCAGCAATATGAGCATATTCACTCTAAAAGTTTCATCTATCTCTTCCTGCTCATCTTCATCGCCTAAAACCAACACGTTAAAAAAAATGCATGAAAATATGTTGGATTACTTACTTTCTTCCATCACGAGGATGTCCTGTTCGTATTTTCTACAAACAGCAGCTATTAATTTATTTTTTTCGGTCCTCTTAGGCATTTTAATGTTTATACTTTTATTTCGTTTTGTTTTCTCTTCTTCTACTCAGCTGATTAATTGCTTGAATACGACATACAATAGTTAACGAAATAGCACAGTGCGTTTACACGATCCACTGTTATTTCAATAACGGACTAAATATATACGACATATAGCACGGCTTGTGAACTCCCTAATTGTTTTGCTATGTAATGGTGTTTTTGGTTTATTTTCAGTTCCCAAATAATTTAATTATATTTTGCAGAGTTTGCTATTCCCAGATGATGTATTACTTACGACTTAAAAATCGAGATTTAACTTAGATCATACGGAATATCTTCATAGCCAAAATAGATACGATACGAATAGATATCGATACTTGCGATCCGATATTTTTCGGTTATCGATAATTCCCTTCGATACTACTGCCAAGTAAAAGTATCGATACCTGCATGATATCGTTTCATCGCTAGAGTAAGATAATATAGTAGAAGTGTTTAACGAATTATAACACAAAAATGCATAGAGTATAAACACTCAGAATTACATGAACTTCTTCCACACGCGCGCCTTCTAACTACATATGTATGTACATATGTAGGTGCATAACTACATAAATGCGCCTGATTGTGTGTGCTTGTTAAGCTATGGTGCAGAAATGAGTCAAGTACTAAACAAATATTAGTAACTACCTATGTACATATGATTGTTATGCGTATGCTTTTACGAGTATTCATGCCTTCTTTCATGCATATCGACGTGCGTGCATTCAATCAGTATCCGCCCTATCTAGCACCTCATTGACACCTCGCTGCAATTTGCCACTCTCTCACCGCGCTACCCTGCCATATAGTCATGTCGCACAAATAGAGGGATTTTCATGCACAGTTCCAATATGTAAGAATTTGTGGCTCGATTGCGGCAAGTTAACCGCAAAAGTGGTTGAATAGCTGTAATGTTAGTACTCACTTTTTTTTATAGTATGTACATATGTATGTGAGTATATACTAAATATGAGTATGATAGGTTTTTAGATAAATATGATAGCTCCTAAGAGTGATTACATTGTACATATGTGCCATCCTACTGTGTTTTAACCCCCCTTTGCACACGTGGGGCATAAACGAAACAAGTTCTGGATATTTGAAAGTTGTTTAGGGTTACTTTGGGTAAGCTTATTTTTCTAGCTGCTATCCACCGAGTTCAAAGCACAACCAGACATACATATTTTTTTTCAACGAAAATGTAAATTCAATTTTGCATAATTTTGAATATTTGAGCAAAAGCCTAAATGGCATTTCTATAGAAAGTGAAATGGAATTCTCAATATTAGATATTAATCACCACGATTCCTTTGAAGTGGTGATTTATTTAAATTATAAACATGACATACGTGGGCTCAAGGCGAATTTATAAAAGGTGATGGCATAAGAGCAGCTGATTTGATTTTTTTATTCACCTACATGTATTTTGTTTTTGCTTTTGCGTATGAGCTTTCAAAAGCCGTATTTTATTCAAATGACGCAAGCTAGATGCTCAAGAGTATTATAAAACATTTGTTGTTTTTATTTCAAAAAAAAAAAAAAATTTAAACTATTTCTTGCGGATATTTTAGAAAACTTAGTTTCCCACCAAAACTACAAACTATTAAATTTGCAATCATTTGTTCCCTTCGAATGGAAATCGAAAACAGCTGAGCTGTTAAATTGCGGAAAACACCTTTCGCCGGCCATTTAATCAATTCACCGCTGCCGTCTGGGCAGTGAGTTGTATTAATATTTATTTGTTTTCATTTAAAATTACTCACAAATCACTGCACAATCAAAAGAAAAGCCATAAAAATGAAGCTTCAAAGAGAAGGCAGACAAAAGAAAAATAAACACGCATTGAGGGAATGTGTTCGAATATTTAGTGGGCTACTACATTCAGTAGGCAAACAACAAAAGCTCCCGCAGGTAATAAATTTTGCAGAAACCTGGCGGGAATGATATGTAAATTTAATTACTGCAAATAATTAAAAACCCCCAAAAATCTAAAAGTGAACACAAAACAGTGCAAAATTTGGTAAAATAAAAACAATTCAAATTTGCCCACCTCGCTCATTCCATATGGCAACTGACAGACTTGACCATAAATACAAAAACTTGAAAGCGGGTTTGAAGAATTTTAATTAGTAAATAAACTGTAAACAAAAACTCAGGTGCTCGCGGCAGGGTAGCAAAAAATTAAGATATAAAAAATTGAAATGAAAACAGAATTAAAAAGAAATAAATAAAAAGGAATAAATAAAAAAAAACGAAAACAAAAATTTTATTAAATTCAGTTTAAATTTGCTGGATGACACTAACGAGCTGGTACGAATGTGAAAACAAAAAGCAATAAATTGGAATATTAATGTAGCGAAAATTGAGAATACATAAATTTTATTTATACTAATTTCCGCAACACAAACCGACTGCTAATAAAATTAATTCAAAACTTGGCAATTAGCAGCATCCGCAGCAGCAACTTTGTGAAGTGACATTATTGAAAACATCTTGATATTTGCGAAAGGGTTTAGGCAAGTAACGTGAATGAATGTGAAAGTGACGTGCCCTCACACGCGCCGCCCATTACAATTTATTGCGCTGGGCTCAATGATGTTCAGCGGTTATTGTCCATTGGCCATCTAAGGGTGTTAGTGATGGTCTGTTTTGCTAATTTAGGAAGCTTAGAATATTATTATTAGATACTTGTAAAATTTATTGAAGCCTACTGTGGAGCCGTAGGATTTTTCGAAATATTGTTTTTATAGCTCAATCAATTGCTTTCGTTTGAGACTAATTTTTTTGGCCATGTTAAAATGGCAATTAAAAAAAATATATAATAGTACCAAAGTATTTAAATTTGAATATTAACCTTTTAAAAAGCCATTGGGAGCAATATTTACATAAACCATGTAAGCAAATTAGCTTATTTAAAAATTCAACAGCTTTAAAATTTCATTATGAACATAATATATACAGTAGTTGAATTAATAATTCGCTAAAAACTATAGCTTTGACAACTCGCCACAAATGACAGTCTCGATTTTTTTTTATTACGTACTTAAAAAGCCAACATATGAACACATCAATGCATACAGTCGTGGTCTTACAATTAGAAAGCAAAATCACTATAAATATATGAGGGCTTACACTGTAAATTTTGAGCACCGTTATTCATAGAAAAAAAATTTCGGCGTTTTCCAGGAATTATAAGACCACCGCTGTGTATGTGTATGTGGGTGCATATAGCAATATTTTTCTAAAAATATTTTATTTCGAAACGACTACATTGATTTCGATTTTACGAACGAATTTCGCAAAAACTATACTTCCACAGGTACATATATACCCATACGTACATACATATATTCTGATATTAAACAAATATAATATTACTTGACTATTCAACTCACTTGAAAATTCATAATCGCCTCAGAGATTTTTATATTAATCGGCTCGACGACCATAACGATATTGAATGAGCCTAGTAAACGTTCGGCCACTTTGTCCATAGCCAGCGCAAAATTCTCCCACTCCGTATCGAACTCTTGCACATAGTGCAAACAGCCTTTGATCACATTAACACAATAGTTTGTGCAGGGTTTCTCCGCGTAGCCCTTGCAGGCGCCGCAGTGTTGCATTTTCGTCAAAGCGGCCGTGCAGTCGGCATTGAGATGGATCTGAACAAAGAAATAATTTAGTACACGTTCTACTCATGTTATTTTTACACTCGTTACTCACGTTAATAATCTTCTTCGAGACTTCAGCAGCCGTATGTAGAGCCTGCCAGTAGGTGCGCGTCGCCACAAAGGAACGCTTTATCTGCACAGCCAATTTATCGGGCACATCGCCGAAGGGCTTCAATTCTTTCATATGTTCGCTGACGCAGTGTAGGAATCTGAAGGGATGAAAATGAAAAAGATTACAATTAAGTCAAAAAAAAACCTACTCTTTTTCACAACAACAACTGTTGTGCATTCTCAAAGTGATTCTAACACGTAAAATGTTGGGCAAGCACTCTCTACAATTCCACCTAAACAAACGAATAACAAATGAAGGGGAAAAACAAAAATGACCAAAAACTTTGAGAGGTCCTAGTTATCATTTAACCCTTTAGTAAAAGCGCCGACTACTTTTACCCCAAGTAAAAAGCAAAACAAACTCTTTGATAAAGAACACAAAAGCATGCAATCTAAACTCAAAAGCAAAGAAAAATAAAAAATTGCAATAAAAAAATAGTAGTAGGTGGAGCTCAACTCGTTTCAGCGTAAAATCCAACATCGGCCGGAGGCGTGGTGGGGAGGTTGTGGGAGGTGTGAACGGAGAAACAAGCAGCTACCCAAGCAACATTTAGAAGATAAAAGAAAGTGCGTTTCTCAAATTGAGAGAGTGGTTACATCATATGTCGGGATATCGAACTCCAGAGTTAGATTTTTAAATCTTCATACAAAAATTGTTCGTAAACTTTTAACCGGTTGGTTTTATCGGCAAAATTTATTAGGCAAATAAACCGCATAAAATTGGTTTTTAAAGTATACTAGATTATAGGAGCGTTCCAAAATATTCATATTAACAATCGCCTGGGAAACTTCAGGAAAACTTCATGAAATAGAGAAAATGTTTGCTTGGTAGTGGGTTTGTTGGGCGGTGTGTGTGTGGCACTTGTAAGTCTGCACTGTTTCTTGTGAGCTGCCGTTACCAGTTTGTTGTTGATTTTATTTTGGTTACAAATCTCTTATTAACATTACATATACTTACCTTAAACCGCGCTCTAACTAATATAAAAAAGAACAACTGTTTTAAGGGGTGAGAAGGCGTAAAAGGGGCCGAAAAGTTTGTGCGTTTTTATAGCGAGGCAATAAATGCGTATGTGTGTGTATGTGTGTGTTGGCTCGTAGGTAATCTCTGTGTGCTTAGTAGCATCGCATGGACGTGGCTTGTTGGCCCAGTCACTGTGCTTCCGGCCATTTTTCGCTTTTATTTGCTCATGAATGGTAACCTCGACTATTCGTACGAGCGAATGTACATTGGCGTGGGTATTACCAAAACGAGTAAGCGTCAATGAATGAATATACGTTGTATTTACATATGTGTGTATGTATGTACATATGTATGTGTCATATATTTACTTTACAACAAAGTGTCAACGCGACTCTTAGCAAATCCGCTGAAAGCAGTTTACCGCGCTTTTTCTGTCTCTGAATTTATTTTACATGAAACGAAACTTTAATTGACTGCATATGTAACATATTTGTTCACATATGTACATACATATGTACTTACAGTTGTGATCGCGAAAATAGTAGCAAATTTTTTTGGCTGTTTGGTATTTCCTTATTTATTTTAATTTGTTTTTTATAAAAAATATAGTTAATTCCATAACAAAACAACCACATAGTTTTAAGCTTCAAACCTTCGAAAAAATTTACGTTTGTATGAAAGAAAATGATGAACAGCGTTAACAAAAAAGCTAACAAAAATTAGCTACCAAAAATTTCTAGCTACTTGAAATTTTGATGAACAATTTTTTAATGTGTTGAATTTTTCATAAATTTTTTAAACAGTTTGAAACTTCGACTTAAGGCTAGTACTAACTGCACAGTCATGAAATTTCGCCAGCAACATGCATTCGGATTGCGGTGGAATGTTGTTAGCAACCAAAATTATTGAAGCGCCTAAAAGATGCCGTAAACAAAATACAAAAACAATTCCTTAAATGAAGTGGCAAACTGTCACTTTTCACGCAATTTCGAACGGCAAATTCATTTTAAAAGGTGGTACAAAATGTTGCTGGCATCATGTTGCCAAGATGTTGTGAGCCGTTCCACAGCGTGAACAGACTGCAACTTTGTAGCGGAAATGTTGTGGAATTTCACGCCTATTTCAAGGCAAGCAATTTTATATGAATTTCAACAGCGCATTTCACGGAACATAGTACAAATTTGTAAAAACTTATGAAAATTAAATAAGGAAAGATGAAATTGTCAAAACTTGGCAATACATTTTGCTACTATTTTCGTGAACACAATTGTATGTATGTACATTGATATTATATGCACATTAGTATTTTAGTGTTCATATTTATTTTCCCATTTCTTCTCACTCTGACATGCCTGCTTTTGGTCAGATGTTTTCCACTCCTCTTGCGAATTTTCATTCGCTTTGTTTGCAATATTTTAAACGCTTTGGTAAACCAAAAGCAACGCGTTGGTAACACGAGTCACTGCGGTTCGTTCAGCTCTGTGTATTTGGCCAGTTGGCTAGCCAGCACTTTTGTGTATTTACATGAGCTGTTTCCGCAAAAACTTGACCCTTCAATTTATGTTAACACTTTAAGTACGTATGTGGAGAAGTGTTTTTTTTTCTTTCTTTCAAGCCACGCAAAGACCTGCATATGTAGCATATGTAGCATATGTCTGTTTGTGTGTTACGAGTATAAATGCTAAGGTTACTAATCAAAGCTGTAATTCAAGCTCTTTGTCATGGTATTTGACTTTTGGTGACAAGCTTGATCATCACTATTTTCCTCACAAGTACAGCATTTCGCTTAGTGCCAGTCAATAGCAGAAACGGTTGAAATGCGAAAAATACTTGCACGAGTACGTACATCTGAAATTTAAACCGCAAGCGTGATTTTTTGGTGCGTGGCAAAACTTTTAGCCGAAATGAGACGTTGACTGTTTGAAAAAGAAATTAAAGGACAGTGTGCAGAGCATACATAGCATATCACTTACTTTGCGGTTACATTTGTTCAGGTTCACTATTACGAATCCTCTTTAGGTGGTTACAAGTTTTTTAAATACTCTAACCGCATGCAGAGTTTGAGCCACATTTGAAAGTAGTGGGGTCAATGGTTTTGCTTTTTCATGTACGAAGTCGAACTGGGATTTAATTTTTACGCCATGCTATTTTTTAACCAAATCCAAACCAATTTCATGGAAACTGTGAGCGGAAATTTTCGTTACTCTTAAACTTTCGCACTTTTTGCACTCGTCTCCAAATGATTTGCCCGAAGCGAAATAAAAATCCCTTCCATTCGACATCTGGGAATGCGTCAATTGCTGTAGATGAGTTAGTTTTCTCAAAATCCGTAATTATTCTTACCGGATGTATATTAACGCACAAACATCTTTTGGAAAATACTCAATCGCCTACATGCCCTTATTGCAACGCGGCGAACCTTACAATTCAGCATCTAATAAAAATCTGCCCAGCATTAGAACACGTACGCCGAGAATTAAGTAATTCAAACTTAAAAGACTTACCGATGTAACACATACAAACATAAAAGAAATTATAAAATTTACCCATAAACTAAACATATTTTTTTAATATTTTAGATCTTTAATTTTAATGAATAGATTACTAAATAACCTATGAAGCTGATGGCCTCAGTCGCTAAAGCTGATCTCTAGTTTGTTAAGGCATAATTGTATTATCCTTTTACAATAAAATAAATAAATAAAATAAATAAATAATATTTTCTCTCACAGCTAAGGAGAGAAGTTGGTGGAAAAATTCCGCATAAGCTTGCCTTGACCCTTTGCAAAATCAGAATTACAGAACCGATCACAACCCTTCACTCACAAGTGCTGACTTTGAGAGAAATATCGAAATATTATTTTAGAGAAACAGACAAACCGAATTTGTATCAGGTTGTGTCGAATGCTGTGTGTTGTGTTTTTGCTTCTACCGCTTGAACTGTCAAAGTTTATATGTATTTTATTTTTGCCCTCATGGCTTCAGCTCTCAAAGCAATGCAAAAGCAATTACAAAATACATGTAATTCAATATATCTAGTTGTGAGACAGAATCGCTCAGCTGTTCCATCAAATCCACTTTATATGAATTCGCCTTAAAAACAACGTGCATTTTCATATATGTATGTACAATTTTTTACCACATAAGAAAGCAAAAAACTTATTTGCGAAACAGGGCTTTTCGACACAAAATCGGTCAAATTTCTCACAGTACAATGTTACAGTGAGATAAAGTGACTTTAGCCGAAAGTTCTGACGATTGTTGTTGCTGGCAGGAGTTTATTCGCAACCTCTAACATACAGGCCAATGCGTTGGCGAAACATAATGACTACCCACCCACAGTATCCCGCCCGGAAAAAACTATTTCAGTCGAAACTTTTCCTCTACGACAGATTCTTAATGACTTCTAAAGCGTTAGAAAAATATTTTCAACGTTTTCAATGCATCTACTTCCTTTGATTACTTCACTAAATCAATTGACTTACTTTTCATCGAATGAATACTGCCCATTCAACACCTGGAACATTTTTTGATATAGCGTGTTGAAGAATTTATCCATCACATTCAGCAAATCGACGCGTCCGCGCGTATAGTAATTTTCCAATTCATTAAATAAATCGGAGAAAACATAGGAATTTTGCTGATAGATGACACCATAGGTGCGTGTGAACATATTGTGGAATTCATCTTTGGATTCGCTTAATAATTTACGAAAGACGGCTGTAAAGAAGTGATGAGAGTTAATAATATAAATTATGTAATTTTATTAAAATACAATTTTACAATATAATTATGCAAAACGGATATGATGATAGCAAAAGTGTTGCATGTAGAGGAAATCAAAATCTCCACTTTCGTCATGGCTGATTGCGGATGTTTGCCATAGCGCTTAATCAGCAATTGCCACAACGCATGTGCTTGAAACTTTACACTTCCGTCGACATTACTTCGCGCTTATTGAGCGATTATTAGATTTCTTGTGGCAGCGTTAAACGAAAGTAATTGGAAAATTTTGACATCCGCCAACCAAAATTGTCGATACTGTCAAGCGATGTACATAGTAAAGTAGCAGCAAATAAAACTAACAAGCAACAAATTTCATCGTTCATCGGTTCGCAGGCGCACCACGCTCTAAATGAGCGCTTCATTTGTCAAGCACTCTTGATGCCACCGGAGGCGGGTCACCATATCAGCACTGCTATTAATGGGGGTATGGGTTATAACGTGTCATATGACATACAACAGATTTGTGTAGCGTTAGATGATGCGATGGAATCGTTCACATTTAAATAAATACATAAATATGTAAGCACACCCATACATGTGCACATATGTATGTATGTACATATGTATATTCGGATGTGATCTCCCCTACATTTTTTGTTTTGGTCGCTTTACTTTTGCCAGTCATCCATCTTTTATCGGTTCAAGTGGGTGTCAAGTTAATTGTGGCATAGAAAATGACACACGCGTTTATAGAAATGCTCGTATTTACTATGTTTGAATTTTGTTAGTAACAATTTTGGCTTGTGCTGGTGCTGATCTTACCGCTTGTGCCATGCTGTTGCTTAATTTTGGTGAGTTGTAAAATGATTCGTTGTTGTTATTTGAGCAACGCAAAATTCAGTTATGTATGGTTCTTCAAGTGGAAAAGTCGAAAATGATTTGAACTCGAAATTTAATGTAAATTATGAAATTTTTAACACCCATTTAACTACTAATTTTACAGTGGCCTAGCCAAGGCGAATTCATATAAGGTGGTGTTATAAGTAGAACTAGAAAATTCCCATGTATTTTGTTTTTACTTTTACGGATTTTGAAAGCTCATACGCAAACGCAAAAACCAAAAAAACATGTAGGTGAATAAAAAAAATCAAACCGGCTGCTATAGTAACTACACCTTATATGAATTCGCTTTGGGCCTACCCATTTAAAGAAATTACAGATTTGTATAATGAAAATGGGACTATACTTAATATAACATTTTTGTGTGATATTTTTTTTAGGTGCAAGTCTCAACATATTTATTTTGTGGCAAACAAACCCAAGCTTCCGAATTCGCCGGAAATCAGATACTTTTTACACTGACCTTACGAATAGCGAAAAGTTTCAGTCAGATAGGGCATCATCTATAACCAAGAAAAATACGATAGCAGGGGAAGGGATTGTGGTCTGAAGAGGTACAGAATTCACTGGGACCTAAAGCAATGCGAAAACGAAATCGGTGCATCTTAATTTATTAATTGAAACTACATACCGCGATGGTCGAATAATAAAGTTGTTTCTACGAGGGCATTTGGCATATATTAAGTTAAAAAAAGTTCCCCCATGCAGTTTTGATTGAACTTGGGTGCAATGCCAGCTCTCACACAGAACATTAAACAGTTGATTATTTAAAAGAGAAAACAGTCGAAGTAATTACTCATTGTCCATATTCGCCTAATTTATCACCAAATGACTTCTTCCTGTTCCCGTCGGAATACCGTAGACTTATGCAATAAATCAGGGCAAATATATGCAGTGGCAAGACTTCTTACATATTTCTAATAATTTTGTTTTAAGTAAACCGTAGACAATATTACAAGTAGGTTAATTTAAATAGAAATTATTCTACTCACAATTAAATTTTTGCGCTTTCGCTGCCAATGCGTTCGACATTTTCGTGATCTGCTCCTTGGACTGCTTCTCCAACTGCATGCGCGATTGCAGCGCCATGCGAGTCTCCATGCTGTACGTACAGCAAGTGCCGACCGAAGGTGATTCACAGTAGCGCAGAACCATTTCTGAAAAAAATTAAAAAAAAAAAACCAAATTTAGAAGAAATCTAAATAACAAGAAATGTAAATAATACTCGTAAGTAAAAGGGAAAAATTAACATTTGAAAAATAAACCCTAAATATTAGTAAAAGAATTTATTATGTTGGTGTAAATGAGTTTCAAAATTCTGCAGCAGGTAGCATAAGAATGAATGCAGTGCAAATGGATTGCAACGTGTTGGAGATGCGCTGCTTGGCATTCTTTAGATTGTGCTATGCTGGCGTTCTTTGCTTGACTACTCAACAATGCTACCCGTGTGAGCAGAATTTTCCATTTTATTTACCTACACACAGAATATTTTAAATGTGCGCTGCTTGTGTAAAGATTGAGATGATATTCCTGGTTGGATGCAGTGTGCAAGTGGCAGGCAAGTGGGAAATTATTTGTGTTGGTTGGACAGACTTCCACGAAATGCCACTGTACACGCCGCTCGATGCAGCAGTTCAGCAGAAAGCAGAGCGAACGCTTCAAATGAAATACGATGCACTGGGAATGTAAATACAGAGTGAGAAGGACCAGAGGCTTACATTCATATTGCACTTACACACTAGGTATGTATGTATGTATGTATATGCAAGAATATTTCGTGAGGCACATATTTAAATATTTAAATACTTAAATGCTAACTACTAATAGCTCATCGCAGCTCATTTGCGGGCGGCCAGTTTATTTATTTAAACAGTTTACACGTTCACCTTCGATTGCACAGATTTCGATAAATGCAGGAGTACCTACTAAATATGTATGTATGTATGTGTTTGTGTGTGCTATATGAAGGCACCTCGTCAGTGTCGGAGTTGTGTGACTAAAGGGGCAATTTGACCCGTTTTGAGTGCTCAATACCTTTTGACCCGAGATTTTGATTTATTTTTTTTTTTACAAGTGCAAGTTTTGCCCCTTTTTCAGAAATTATTTCAGGAAATGTGAACAGAACCACACATTAAAAACATATTTCCTATTAAAGTTTTTAAAGGAAAGTAGTCAAAATTGTTTCGATGATCGAGTCGTTTTTGTGAAATCAATTTTTTCTAGTTCACAATGATAAAAAAAATACAAGTTTTGAAATTTTTCAAAATTCGAAATATTTTCAAAGCTTCAGCGATTAACCTTTTTCGAAATTGTGCAGATATTATACTCGTACATATATATTCTCGCTATTGGCAATTCAATTCAATCGCGAGCAAATAAATAAATTACAAAAATATCAAGAAAAGTTATAGCCATTACTTACGAAATATTTCGAATTTCGAAAACTCGTCGAACTTATATTTTTTTATCGTTTTAAACCAGAAAAAAATCAAATATACTTGTAGATTTTATTTGATTTAATCTGATTTGCTGGTTTTTTATTTAAAAATTTTATTAGAATGATTTAACACTAACAAAATTCGGTATACTCTTAAGCAAAAAAAAATATAGTGACCCTCTTTCCGACCAATGACCACTGAATCTGAAAATCCGCAAAGGCAACACTGCATCTGGTTTGTTAAGCAATTAAAGCGCATTCCCGACTCCGCCAACACCGCCGGCGTATAAGTTCTCTGTTGAAGTTGAATTATATCAGTGCCTCGGCTCGCCTCTTGGCTGAGGTATTCGGAAATGAAGTGTAAAGAATCCCAAATCAATATGCGCGCTATACACCTATGATTGTGTACTTAACATTCGCTGCAATCGTCGCACTCCCTGCACTCTCATTCTCCGTTTCCTTTGGACCACAGCATTACAACAACTTTCGGCAGTCGATTTGAATGCGCGCAATTACATCGAATTATGAGCTGTTTGACTGCTTGCATTGCACCACAACCTTGCCTCACCGTTGCAGCCACAACTTAAGCCATTTGTGGCATGTGCAATGTGTGCAGCAGGCATATGTACCTAGTTATCTCGTTAAATAAACACCCCAAAGGGAAATGAAATAGGAACGCAGCGAGCGAGCGAATTTAAATGAACTGGCGTTGTGCGGTTGGCAATCGAAAAAAAGAGAAATGTACATATGTATGTACATAAAACACATTACACCATACTCTGGAATGCTGCGATATTATAGGAGTGCATGAGGCTCCATAAACTTTACTCGTTTTCGCTATTTTTGTGTTTGCTTTTACACCACCTACATGCATTCTCCTACGCACATTGATATCATTAGACGGGCAATGCAATTTGCTGTTTTTTTTTTTTTGTAATTCAATAAATTAAGCCTTTTTTTTTATGAACGTATTTCAAGTATTTCCACACATACTTTCCTTGTAAATGACGTGTGAAGTGGCAGCGCCTGAAACTGCGCCACGGGCTCCACGTATACTCGTATGACCGCATTGTTTGTGTTGAAAAGCAATTAATTATTTGAGGTAAGAAATCAATGCCTATTCGATTTTTAATTGCCTATACAAACTACTTTGTTGGCGCACAGCGTGAAGCACCTGCTGTTCGGTGGCGCAATCGATTGACTGTAGAAGAAATGAAGCGAAAACTTACAAAAGTACGCAGCGGAATTTCTAAAAATATCTGTATGTAGGTACATGAAAGTAAGAGAAAATGTGCTAAGGGTGACGGTGTAAAGTTTTCTTATAAAATGCTGAATATCACTAAAACTTATCTAAATATTGAGCTCACAAAATTTGTATTTTCAAAAAATTCCAACGCGTGACCACCCAGGCAAAAAAGCATTGGTAGTAGTAAGTACAATATTTATGTTAATTCGCAGATGGACCGAAACTTAATGGCATAGCATACCTTTTCACAATTATTCACATGAAATTGAAAAACAAAAATATGTTTTTCGTGTATAAATTTGCTTCTGTTTAGATTTTCCGTCTGAATCACAATTTCCACACATGTTTTGGATTTGCCAATCACCGAATGATAAATTCTTTAAGAAATACAGTGGCCCATGGAGAGTTATTTTTTTTTTTAAATATTGACAATATTTTCAAGTTAAATTTTTTACTTACTGCTTTATAAAAATATATTATATTCCCAACCGATTTCACGAGCAATTTTTGTTTCTTTTTGTTATTGTCAATTTTCATATTAAATAAAAAAAATGATTTTTCATTTAAATTGGTTTCTTGAAAACACTAAGATGCCAAACTTTGTAAACTGTTTACAAAATTAAAAAAAAATTTGAAGTGTATAAGTTTTTTGCCATAATTTCTAGCAGCTCTTCGAGTATGCAGTCTATTTAATTCTATTACAATAAAGTTAATGTTTCAAGTAGCAAAAAAAATTGCATTTATTTTTGAAAAAAATGTTTGTTGACGGTCTTCCGCATTTTTTTCTTCTTCTTATAACGCACACTCAAAATGAATGTAAAAAATCAATGAAAATTTTAAGGATCTTGAAACTTGTACTTTATTATACTAGAATTGAACTGCATAACCGAAAAAATTCTACAAATTCGGAGAAAAACAATAATTTTTGAGCTCAAGGCCAGTTTTTTATTAGGATAGTATTAAAAAAAAATCGTTGATTTTCATTTTAACTGACTGTGAATAACATAAACAAAAAAGCCAAATTTAAAAACAAAAACTTAAAAAATGTCGGTTCAAATTTTTTATATTTTCTTAGAATGTCCGAAGTTTATCGTATATGCAGTCAAATGCCAGTACGATATAATAAAATTCAAGTTTCAAGTTGGACAAAATTTCCATTTCAACTTAACAATTGTTATACTATGGTCTGGCCAGATAGACCTTGCCAAAAACAGTGTAGAAATGTAAAAATACAATTTCATTTTAATGGAAGGCATTCCAAATTCTGCTTCTACAAAATCTAAACAAAACCTATAAACATTTACGACCTGGTATTTATAGTACACTTTTGAATATTTTTAAAACGAACTGACCATCACATTGGCAGCTAGTGCAAAATAATTTAGACAATAATGGAATAAGCAAAAAAATAAAAATTTTTTATGTACATAAATGCTATAATGGAAAAGTGCAACAAAATTAAAAAAAAGAATAACACAATAAACAAAAACGATGAGTTAAATGAAAATGGAAGAACACAAAACCAAATGAAAGAAGTAAACAGCCAAATAAGGGGCGCCGTCAATTTGTTCAAATTGTTTTGCCGCTCCAAAGCAAACACAAACAAAAAAAACAGTTTTTTTTTAATCGCTAACCCTTTTTTACGCTCTCATACAACAATAACACACATACTTTTTTATGGCGCTAACTACGATCGCTACGCAACAAAGCTGCATGGTGTTGGCGCTACATTTACACATACAAACATAATACATATATACATATGTATGTGTATTGTTCTTATTATAAGTATATTATGACTTTTGTTGTTGCACAATTTTATTACCAACAATTTTATGTAATTGTTATGACGGCAAAATGTCAAATGTGTTTTTTTTTTCTTTACTTGTATGTATGTAGTTGGTACGTATTTATGCATGTGTGTGTGTGTAATATTGTGCATGTGAACGTGCTGTGCTTTTGGAGCACTTGGCCTAACCATATCGACCTTATCTAAATTGCTTGGGCCATAATTATAACAATTTATGCTAACGCGTCAATTTAGCGAGCGAATGGAAGGGAATGAATGACAGAAGCATAATTGTGGGCATACAAAGAGTTTGGACGGACGATTGCTTGATAGTTGAGATGTTGAATGAAATTCAAACACTTGGATGCACGAGAGTGTGACGCATATAACAATTTATTATTGTTATTATTATTATTATTATTATTATTATTACTATTTAGAAACTCGTATGAATACCAGCTCAAAAGCATGTTGAGCACTAGCTTCCGATGTATTCAGCTCTATAACAATTTAAATTACCTTTCTTGCTTGACACTTAAATTTTTTTAATTTTCTTTTAATTTTTATCATTTTATTATTTTTAATTTGCATAAGAAAAATGTGAACAGTCAAGCTGAAATTTGTCGAATTTTAACACAAATAATCTCAGAGGTTTGTCGTTGCTTGAATAAAGGGGCATCAATAGTTGATTTTGGTGAATAGAAATCCATTTTTATTGGAGTTTCAATTTGCCTTAATCGATTTTCAAATTAAATTTTTTGCTTGCCAACACATTTTTGTATGATTTATTTTACTCTTTACAGTTATTTGTAGAATTATTTAATAAATTCAAATACTAAATATTACAAAAAAAAAAAAACGAAGCCACTTCACATTTCCACAGCCAGCGGGTATCAGACACCGCCAATTGCATTGCTACAATGAAATCAAACTCCATAAACATCTCCATAAAGCACAAAACAATGAACTCAATAAAAGTTCGTTTGTTTATATAAACACATTTGTTTAAAGCTATAAAACTTGAATTTAAAGAACAACAAAAAAAACCAATTGAAGCTCAAAAATGAAGGCACAATAAAAACGGAAAAAAGAAAATCAATATTATTGACTTTGGGTAAATATTTAAAAGTTCCCCGTGCAGAAGCGATACAAATATACCTACATATATACATAGGAACAACTCCAAAGAAAGAAGGAAAAAAATACTTTTTTCTTACAGTTTGAACAGATTTAAAACAAGAGGAGAAGAACATTAGATAACGAAAGGCATAACAAAAATACATTAAAGTGAACTATAGAGATTTGTAGAGGCAAGGAACCAAACAAATAAAACTAAAGTGTTTTGAACACCAAGCAATGGGGGCAGAGAGAGAGAGAGCGAGTTGGGGGCGAAGTGGCAAGCAATTGTCTGGCAATGCAGGATTTCAGGGTTGCGTGCAACAACAACAATGAGCAATCAGCTAGAGCACAGAGCGTACGGTACACAAGGAAGGTGTCAAGGCAGTCTACATAATAAATGACTTTTACGAAACGCCGACCAAAAGCACACGCTGTTGTTACATATGTATGTATGTAAATAAATATGTAGATAGATTGAATGAGGGTGTTTGGAAGCAGTTGAAGGGCTGTTCATGAAAAGTTCAAACTCTAGGGCTAACAAACTCTGTGCCACAGCCATGAACGAAACTGTGCATGTGGGAGTATGCGGCGAGGCAGTGCAGTGATTGTTTGCTGTGTGGCATAACCAGATGAAATTAAACAAAGTGATATTATTGTTTTTGTAAATAAAAAATGAGACGAAAGGAAAAACAATGTAAAAAAAAAGAAACACCAACGATGAATAAAAATCGATTTAGCTTTGTTGGAAAAGTAGTACAACATTTTAACATTTCATTTGTGCTGGCAGTAACTAAGTAAAGTGGCAGCATAAAGCAACCCTGGAATAAATGGGAGTAGAGCGCAACGAGTAAGGGTAAGGGGGTGTGGACAAAAAGGCGAAGCATGAATGGGGTGCTTAGGAAAACCGGTAGTGGAAACAGAAAATGTGATGGGCTGGACACGGTGCTACAGGAAATTATTGTAAGCACATTTTTCAGATTACGAAAATTTTCAGCAAAAAGATTACTTCACAAAACGGAAAAGGCGTACGCTTAAAGCTTTAAAACAGTACAAAATAATGCACGAAAAAACCGAACCCGTAGGCGTTAAAGCCCGAAGGACTTCACTGACAGCAGTGGTGTATGAATGGAGCAGTGTGTTTGCCTGTGAAAAGGAGAATGACAAATAATAGGATGCATAGTGGATTGAAAAAAAAAAAACAAAACAAGAATGAATCAAGCAATACATGAACGGCCGGCGGTTAGAGGGAACAAGGCAAGTGTGTAAAACGTGCAATAGTAAAGAATAAATGGAATAAGCGCGTGTGAAACCAAATGGATAAAAAGGTCCCTGCGAGAGCTTGAAAATTTACTGAAAGCGGACTGAAGTTGAATGGCCAACAACAATAAAAAAAAACAACCAATAACAACTGGTAAAATCATGCAAAAAATGTGAAGTAAAAACCATCAACAAAAGCAGCGCAAGAAGCGTTAACAGTTAGCACAAACTGAAACAACCAGCTGTAGAGTTTTAGAGAGAGGGGAGAAAGATTCAAAATCCGATATCCGGTAAAAACAGGCAGTGCGCAGTAGTTCACCGAGAGCAACACCAATAGGCCGCTTTCGGTGTGCCTGTTTCGCTGTGTTGACTAAGAAATCCATTTAAAATGATTTACTATAACGACCTAAAGTAAACAAATGTGGCTAGAGGACGCAGCGGGCGACGATGGCAGAAAACATCCGTCGAACAGCCAAACACCCAAACTGCCAAAGAGCCAGTCATTCAACAGCCAGGCTGTGGTGATAGTGCGGAACTTTGTCAAGCAAATAAAGCCACCCTCCAACTAACTAAATAGTAACGGTATACATATGTATGTACATCCACTTGTATGTATGAAAATAACTGCCCGGCATGGTTTACCAACCACCAAGTACCCTTCAGGCAAAATGTTTTAATAGAGTTGGGGATTCTACTATTTAGGGCAACAGCCCAAACCGAACTACTTGCTGTATGTTACCGTTAAAGTGTTGCAATATAGCTGACGTAGCATTCGAATGCCTAGAACACGGTCTGGTTGTAAGAGTGGACTGAATTTTGTAGCAAGTGGTAAATGGAATATTGATTTAAAGCAAGACTGAGAGTTAAAGGAAAAGAATACAAGTTTTGGTACGAAGCATAGTTTTTAAGGGATTAAAAGGAATATTAAACGGAATGTTGGTAAATTTGAAACCCTAGTACATTTCTTTCGTCAAATGAAGTAGGATATTTTAACTGCTAAGCTGAGGATTTTTAGTGGCCAACAATTTTCTAAAACAAAGTCGTCTGCAGCAAATATGCACCTTATACATACTGTGTGAAAAATTTTTCCCTCTACAGAATAGCTGCAAATTGTATTCAAACTGTTAAAAATGTATTCGAAATGCTGTCAAAGCGTATCACAAAATATGTACTAATAAAATACTGCCACTGCTTCCAAACTGTAACTACTCACTCCACTTTGCTCGGTTCAAGCCCGCCAAGACACACAAAAATGTTACGTAGCAAAAGTAGCAGGCGCACAGGGATTGACAGCTAGCTGACGTACGGCCGCCAAACCGCTGTAAGACTCAGCGTAACGGTTAATATGAACGCACATTTTTACCTACTACTTACTTTTTGTTACATTACTGTCTGGCAGCGAAAATAGTCTGGCTACAAAATAAGAATCGGTGGTAAATAGCAAAAGGACAGTAGTAAAAAGGGGAAAGGCGGAAGTGGAAAAAGTACTGAAAGCTGTTGAATGACGTAAAAATGGCAATATAAAATTCGATATGCGTCTGTGTGTGTGTGTGTGTGTGTGTGTGTGTGTCCGTGGCATACGCTGTATGTGTGTGAGAACCTGGCAGAATGGGGTCGTTGAACGTTTCCAATTTCACTTTCAATGCCTGAATTCACCTAGAAGAAGTGGTGGGCAGCGATGAAGCGGTGTAGCGGAGCGAGGTGGACGAGGAAAAGTTTTCACTTGGCTGCCAATTTCGTTAGACATATTTGAATTTTTACAACCCTGCACGTTCTTTCAGTTTGACTTGATGAAATTTGTAGAGGAAGTGAGGTTAGGTTTGTTTTTTTAGTAATTTATTATCCACGCGCATAACCATTTTTTTTTTGCCTTTTTTGCGCGCGTTCTTATATTTAGAGGTGTTCAACGTAAGCAGCTTTGTTCCAATAGCAAATCAAATGCAAAAAAACCCCAATTAAAAAAAAAAGGAAATGATGAAAAATATGGGCGCGCATCAGCTGGCATCTATCGTTAGGCAGCCATTTTTTCCGCGCGCTCATATTTTGTTGTTATTGCCGGCAATCAAGGAAAGCAGTTTTTAGATTTGCTCTTTTTTTGGCGTCTCGCGCGGAAATTACATTAATAGCTATGCTACAGCACACGCCGACAGCCTTGTTTTCCAACTCTACAACTTTTTCAAGTACTTACTTCTCATATACTCGTAAGCGCTTTGTCGTTTGAATATTCTATACTATTGTGTGTGTAGGTTTATGTGCGTTTTGTCTGTATGCCGTTTGGCAGGATGTGGCAGGAAGAGGTTAAGTGTTGCTCGAGGGCGCATCTTTGTCAGCAAAAGTCGCTCGTTTGGCTTTCAACTCAACTCTGCGCTTACTTTTCTTTTCTTCGAAACTTTCGTCTTTCTTTCGCCGTCAGCCATATTCTCGCAAATTCAATGCACTAATAGCTGTGCTGCTTTTCGCTTTCAATTTTACGTTTTTCAGTTGAATTTCATTTTGAATAAACTACTTTCATATTCTATATATGTACATATGTATGTAGATACTTTTAGCAGGAAAAAATTTAATTTAATTTGCACTCCATACTAACTACATTTGCATTTATGTTTTAGACCCATTTCAATTTACATTTCCGTGCTGCGGAAATTATTTGCCGACAGTTATGTCCGTCCAGTTCTGTCAAGCTCATTATGCCCGTGGGAGGGTGCTACGTTCGTTCTCAAATAAATTGTAACTATTTGAAATGAAATTTTGTATAGCGAGGATGTTATGTAATTTAATTTAAATGCAATTAAAAGTAGAAAGCTTAAGAAAAAATATTTGTCTGCCTATAGAAAGAAGCAAAAATTTATTTAAAGCAATAAGAGATAAGTATTTTAAAAGTGGTAATTTATTTCGAAAAACTACTCAGATCTTATTATTAAAAAAGTTTCAAAAATCAACTGGTATAATTGATACTTGAGATTTGCTCATTCATGCTAAAAATAAAAGACCTACAAAACTGCATACACAAAAGTTTTCTAAAAATTGAAATTTTTGTGAAAATAAACTTTTATAAAAATTAATAAAAAAAAAGGCTTCGCGTGAAAAATATTATAAATATTGTGAAAAAGCCCGTCATGTAGTCCGTCGCTTGAGGCACCATATACATATGAAACATATGAAACATATGTATATCCTCGCTTACATTTCCCAAACATCCCCTGCCCCTCAATTAACGGCAGTCTAGAAGTTAATGGTGGCATACAAAAATATTTTGTTTATGCTTCAAGCACGTCGCTGTAAAGATTTGCAGTAAATAGCACGTTCCGCTTGTCAGACTTTTAATTCTTCTTCTATTTTACACTGCTTCAATCCAATACTGTTTGAAATGTATGTATGTTTTATTTACTATGTGAGTGTTTGTGTGGTGATCAGCTTGAACACTGCTGCATTTTCCTTTCATTTTGCATCAATTCTACTTGAATTGTTTTCTTAGTTTTTGTATTCTTTGTTTTTTTTTTGCTATTTAGAAAAACTGTAAGAAACAGTAATTTAAAAGCATGCCACACAACTGCGAAACATCCTGTGTTGCAAGTAGAGTTGCCAGATGGCCAGGTCGTTCAGTAGTGCGATTCACTAACTTTAAACGGTGCGACAATTGTTATTTTTGACGCCAATATTTGCCGTTTGCACTAACGATTGTGCGATTCACTAACTTATTCTTAACGACACTTAACAGCTGTTTCTTTGTATTTATTCAAAGTGATAAAGAGTGGCACCTCTGTCAAACTAAATGTCAAAATAAGCGAAAAGCACAAAGAGGAATGGAGAAAGAACAAACGAATGCCTGCTGCCAAATATAAATTTGAGCGTTTTTATTATATTTCATTAAAGTGAAAAAGATATTAGTTTGTTTCAAACTACAAACACTTAAAATTCTTTATATATATTGCAATGTTCCATTGTAGCAGAATTCCGGACTCTCCTCTGAGTGTTTTGTTAAAATAGTAATCAACTCGACTCCAAGGAATATGCGGAATCACCTGCAAATATGCCATGGTTCTCGTTTTCAAACTTTGCGTTGTGCTCCAGCGTATTTAGGATTTACATACATATATTTCATTTTTTTAAATTATAATCATTTATCTAAACTATATTTCTGTTTTTATACATGGATCCTTGGAAAAGTTTGCTTTTACCATCACCATATTAATTGAATGGTAGATGTGGTGGTTGGCATAAGCCTCCTCATGATTCCTTTGTGGTAAAATTGATATATGCGTGGAATCGACGGCTCCAATAGAGCCTGCTACAAAGGGAGACGACGCCGAAGCAAACATTTCTTTGGCAGATTGGCGTTTCACTTGGGTCATAGGAAACCTCACTTTCTGGTGAAACAACGAATCATTGATTGCATCCGTTACCCGATGAATGCCGGCTTACGGATAACTAGCTCATGGACATTCCCCTTTGCTCGCCTACGGGTCATTGATAGCATTGATACCAGTTGCGAAGAATCTCAAAGCCACCAGAACCTACCAATATATAAGTAAACTTTAAAATTGCCTACAGGGTTAAAGATTACACAAGCTACCTGTTTCTCAGTCGATTTTTCTGTTATTCTGAGCCTCTTGTTTGGTTGTTAAGCTGAGAAATTGGGTATTCAGCCAAGTTTGGAGTTAACCGATACAGCTTCTGAAGTTCTGTTGAAAGGGATTATCCACATCCCGGAGTAAACGTCGATCCTTCGTCACCTCGTGATAAATCATACGCCGAATATTCAAACGACATTATTTAATGTCCCTTTTTTAATTACATGAAAACAAATTACCAAATTTTAAATTTGTCTTTTATTTAAGTTGAAATCACTAATTTCACTTTTCTCGATTGAGTTAGCAACATCAAATTTGTTGTCATTTAGTTTTCGGTCATCGACTAGCTAACATCAATAGCTGATTCGGCGAATGCGAAAATCGTTAAAAAATGGTTGCTGAATAGCAGGGTCGTTAAAATTTTGGTTAAGTTGAGTTAACCAATCGAATATCTTTAAAATAAGTTAGTGAATCGCACTACAGACCTTTAAATTTTAGATAGACGGAATAATAATAATAATAATACTGCCCCAGAAGAAGCTAAAAGTGTCTTAGCGATACGTTGGGTTAAAAAGTGGAATAATTTAGTTTTATTCGCACAAATAATTTAGATCAGCATAAAATTAAATTCATTTATTGTCACTTATTGTAAAACATAAAATTTGTACAATAACATTGCAATAAACTTTTCTAAAGACATTTTCGGTTGGCTCTCAATGACTGCTGTTTTACATTGTTTTGAGCTTTAAATGCTAGCGCAAAAATTATTGCAGGCGGTTTCTCTTGCAGCAGAGTTCATGGTAGGCTGCTATGCCATGCTCTTTGGCAGCTAAGAGCAGATAAATAACGATTTTAACGTCTATGTATACCCATTGAAAATGTAACTTACAAATTTAGCTTGACAACCCTAGCAGCTAGGGCTGTACAAACAAATCTATGCGTTGTTAGTTGCAAGTATTTTCTCCTTCTGTTCTCACAATACCATTTTTTTTATTTTTTTATTTTTTTTTTTTTTGCATATCTCACAACCGCGCAACCCCTCCAGCTTCCTGCCTTTCGCCTACTGGGCGTATGCACATTTTTTTCTTTAACAATATTGCATTGTTCTAACAACAGTTGTTTGTTGTTGCTATTGCTGCTTGTACTACTGCACCCGGTTTTTGCTGTTCGACACACAAACACACACACGCTTTACATATGCCGATTGTTGCCGCATTGAAGCGTATCCGCCTAGATGCCATAATTCCGTTGCTGCTTCGAAGGAGCAATGCCACGCAGCTGCTGCTGATGCCACAACATACTGTTTGCTGTTGCTGTTTTGCTATTTCGTTCTGCTCCAATGGCGCCTTGACATTCCATGGAAATGCTCGCTGCTGCTGCTGCTATTGCTGCAGTCATTAAAGCAACAATTTCGTCTTCTCATTACTTTAGCTCGTCTTATTTAAGTATTAATGTTATTGCATGTTGCACGTACGAGCATTATTTGTGCATGTTTTTCATTTATGTACTTTCAGCTGTTCCAGCTTTGATTCCCAGCGTATTGTTGCTGCACTTGTTTGCTTTTACTACATTGCTCTCTTGTTATTATTGCACATGTTGGCTTTGAAGCCAGAAAATCAATACTAAAATCAATTAATCGTGAAATATTGCGACGCAATGAATGCATTGCTCAATGAATGAGCTTTGAATGATGCATACTTTTCGCGGGTGATTGAAGGTCATCCATTGATGATTAGTGGGCGGGAGTATGCGGCAGGCTGACTCACTCAGAATTATTTGTACCATAGAAATTTTCATAGCTGACCTTTTAGCCTTTTCTATGAAGTATTTTCTATATGAGTAGGATGTAGGGGAAGGTTTCTTAATTTTAACTCAAAGAGCTACTAACGTTCAATCTAAGTTCGTATCGGTGCATCATTGAGTTCGTTCGTCATGTGAAACCGTAGAAATTAGTAGAATAGTTCACCTTGCTAAATTTCTAATACCCGCTTTAAAATGTCGGCAATGTGGAATTGAGCTATTATGAAACCAAAAAATTTGTCAACGTCATGCCGACCGGTAAATACAAAAAATTACTTTTTACGAAATTTATTGAAATTAACGGTTATTAACTTATTAGGGGGATTTATATAAATCTTTACATAATTTTTACTTAACTTCTTCTATGTTAATTGTGAAGCGTTAACAATCGATTTTTAAGGCTGCTAATAATAATATTTTCTTAATGATTGTAAAATCCAATTTCACCGCATTAGCAGCAAGCATTTACAGTAACTCAAACAGTTATTCACATGTTGATTCTTTATTATATTCACAGTGTTTTTCGTGATAAATTTTTTCGTTAATTTTTTAAAAATATGGTTGTTTCCATAACAAAAAGCAAATAAATAAAAAAAAATCAAGTTTTGTTGTGAATTCAATTTTAGTATTATAATCTTTATTTTTCGACAATTTTTCTTTACAATTTTGATCTTAGAAAATTTTTTTTATTTAACGTTTATATGCAAAAAGATGTGAAAGACCGTCGCCAGCAAAAAAGAAATTACAAATCACAAGATGTTTATATAAAATACATTCCTAATTATTATTAAAACTAAAATAGCATATCAAAAGATTGTCTAAAAATTCAAATTAAACAGTTTGAAAATTTAAAGAAAATTTGTTGAATTTTTATAAAGCATGTAAAAAGTTTAAAATTTAATTTGATATGTTTCATAAAAAACTAACAAAAAATACTTTATGCTCAGTAGCATTGTGATTATGTGACTGGATTTTGGAACGATTTTTCGTCATCACTTTTCGACCCAAAAATCTGACAGTATAGCTTCCGTAAAGTATTCAAGCAAACATTTGAGTCACACAAATTCCAGACATAAAATTTCTATATGCATTCAGCTTTAAGGCGCTGACAAAACAATTCCTTCTTTATTTTTGCAATAATGCACACATTACCTGCAATCACTACAAATAATTACGAGCACATATGAAGACATATGTATATGGAAGTTTCTTCCTTCGCTAAAAGTTGAGCTAAGTGCTGCTTAGTACTCGTACAGTGAAATATCTTTATACGTTTTCCATACATTTGCTTGATTAAAAGCCGGTTCGCCGGTTAGCCAGTTCGTCTATCTATTTCTATATTTCTCTGTCTGTTTGACTGCTGGTATGCCTGGCCTGCCTGGTCTGCCTGCCTTTCTAACAGCTTTTCATAAGTTTTGTCTTTCGATTGTCGAAATGGTAGATGGTGGTGTTGTTTGGCAAATTTGTTGGTGTTGCATTTAGTTTTGTGCTCTATGTTGTTTAATTGTTGCTGCTGCTGCTGCTGCTGATGATGCTATTTTTGTATGGGTTGTGTAAATAAATAGTGTTGCTTTTGCTGCTGTACGTTGTCTATTTGCTTGTTGTAGACCCTGCTGCTGCTACTGTTGCTGTTGTTGTCTGTAGTGTTTACCTATTTTGTTTTTGCTATTGTTGGCATCCTGTGGCTCATGGAATTTCACGACGAGTGTTTCTTTCCTACTTTGCATTTCAATTGGTGCTCGTTTCATTTCTTCACAATCTACTACTTGCACAACTTCAGAAAGCACTAAGTATTTATATGGACTCCCATTCATCTTCATGTATATAAATCTCTGTATATATGTATGCGTGTTTTTCTAGTATTTTCATATGCAAATGAGTGAGTCTATACGCAGCAACTTCATGCAACACTTTAGCTCCCATATTTCTCTCTATAGACTCTACAATACTTTCCACATTTCCTGTGTGCCACTTCAAGTTTTGTGCATCTGCTTATGGCGAGCTAACCGAAAACTATGAGTAGGCGATGCAGAGGTGCAAACCAATAGGCAAATATATAAACAAAACTTCTGGTAGATACTTGCAACTACATACAAAAGGCTTCTTCCAATATTTATGCACACCTATACAATCAAACAATTCAAACAAATGTAAATAGTTAGAACCATCCTCAATAATCGCGCTATTTGCTTGTTGTATCTTCATTCTTCAATCTGCACAGTGTGACATCAAAGCGAAACAAATAAAATAACATTAAAAAAACGAAAATGAAATCTATTTTTCTATTCAATCGAATGCGGCATGAATTAACACACTAATTTTTATTGGCTTGAAATTTACGAGCAGCTCGTTTGCCTTCTCCATCGTTTGTGTTCAGTTTTGCAAAAGCTTCATAAAATTAATTGAAAATAGCCTTTTATTGCGTCTGCTGTGCGCAAATAGCCAAGTAGTTAGCAACCGAACGGCAAGTCAGATAGTAGAACCAACTGCTGGGCACGCTGTCGGCGTCATGTGTGGGGCATGCAAAACGGATAGCGGCGAATTGACGTGTAGAATAGTATAATAAGTATTTCTAATAATATGCGAAACTTCATGTGGATATCTACATAAAAACATACGTACATTAGGATGCATTATTTTACATACAAAAAAAATCCCTACCTTTTTCCGCTTGAATTACAAAATTTATTATATTTTAAGACTGCCTTCAAAATGTTTCTGAAAAATATTAAGTTTTAAGTGAGCTGAACTGATTTTCAAAAACCTTCAAAAATTTTTTTTTTTTATTTTTATAAATAAAAAATTGATAAAAAAAAAAAATAGTTTTATAACAACAATAATTGAGCTTGAGCTCAAGGCAAGTTTTTTGTTTATTTGAAAAATTTTGGTAAAAATGTAACAACAGTCTCTCAATACAATTCGCCATCAGATTTATTTCTACACTCTGCCCGGGCTTGAAACAAGGAACGCATACCTGGCTAGAGAAGCACGCAACCGTTGGCCCAAGCCGACATGTGGAGTGCTGTTGATTTTTCGCTGGCATTTTTTATTTCTTTAACAAATTTTTAATATTTTTTTTTCAACTGTTTTATCATTATTGAAAAAGTACCTACTCGTTTTTTGGAGTTATTTTCAAATCGGTCCAGCTCACGTAAATCCCTTTTTATCGAAATATTTTGAATTTTTTGGAAATCTCTACTACAGAGCCATCTAATGGATTTTTTTTATATCTATACGTACTATAGTGTACGTATAGAGTATATGTGCATATGTACATATGTATTTCTCCAGCATAATTTTGCAATTTCGTCAAAATCCTCCCATATATACAGATATTCTGAGTAACTCGATTCTAGCGCCATCTAGAGAATATATTTTTCTTAAAAGTATTTGTCGTCACACCCCTATTGTATATTTCATTAATATCGCATCATAAATACAGATTTACTGAATATCTCGACTCCAGGGCCACCTAGCGTATCGAAGTATATCCGTGCCATGGGCTTACGGAATATATTCCCTAAATTTGGCTTTTCTTACGTACTTTTGGACTTCATTTTATATAGATATATATTTCAAGGAACAGATGAGCTCTCCGAAGAAGACTTATTTTAAAGAAATAATGGTTCCAATTATACTGCTCCGCAAAGCAGCACCGAGGTGTCATGCAAAAGTTGCAACTACTTCAAAAATTAAAAAAAAAAAACCGATGTTACTCCATATAGCTATAATCGATTTTATTCTGGCGGTTTTTTTAAATAAAAATCTACATTTATTTTTTTTAATTTACTTGAAATGGAGAACATGAGAACTTGGTAAGTGCACAATGCCATCACAACTCAACTCTGGCAGCAGCTGTGTATTCTTAAGGAAATTCACCACCCTTCGGCTAATTAACTATTGATTGTGTCCCCAACTAACTGTTAAAAGTAATAGGCCTCTCTTTAGAACCACAAAGTACATGCTTGTTTCATGTACCCCATAATTTTCGCTACAATTCGAATTAAATATTGTTGGTACTGAGCTGTGAACAGTGCAATTGCATGCGCTATTAAATCGACAAAGCAAATTTACAGTCAGCTCAGTTGAGTCAAGAAGCATTGGGTACGGTGCAAAAGTGCAACATCTGTGCAAAAATTTGTTTCCTTTGGCAGGGCGTTCAAAGTTTACACAGCCCCTGTCATTTTGGTTAAACAAAGTTTATTGCTGCTTTTGTTTTGTACCGTATTCTGTTTGTCTATATGTACACCATTGACTTTGTTTTTGTTGCATACGTCGAAATGCGAATTTAATTGGTTGCAACATCTGTTTCGGTTTCGATTCCCATTTGAGTAGTGACTGACTGACTGACTGACTAACTACACGCGTATAGCTGACGTAGCTCACTCAACAACAAATTAGGTAAAAATTGCAAGCGAAATTTGTTCTCAGAGTGAGCTGTTTTGTTAGGCGTTTAAACATAATTTGCATTTACCACATGAACGTCGAAAAAAAAACAAGAGTTGCTTGTAACCTCAAATATACAGCGTAAGTTCATTGCGATCGATCATATCCCCTGGCGGATTTTTCGTTGCAATATTGCAATGAAATTCCAGTTCAATTCTTCGGCCACATCGAACCATCGGTTTATCGACCATTCTTGTATGAATACTCGCACACACACGCATGGATTTGCCGAACTGCACGATTTTGCTTACACATTTGATTTCGATTTTATTAAAATGTTCGTTTTGTTTTTGCACTCTAATGCCGCCGGCTGTTACGATATTTGCTTTTGGCCATGCGGTTTCCTTTCAGCCTGCTGTTTCTTGCTATTTCAACGCTCTCTCACCCCATTTATTTCAACTGTCAACCGTTGTCTTCATTTTGAGTGATTGTTCGGGGTATGGACCGATGCTGAGGTTGAATTAAAAATACTTTGCAGCAAACAATGCACGGCAGGCAGAGTGAACGAATGTTTGACTAAATGATCAATTGATTGAAATGTGGCAAATGTGCGAGGTAGATTCATATACATATGTACAACTTGTTTGAATGTATGAGTCCTGTGGTTGTATGAGTGATTGTAAGCGCTGTTGTGGCTGACAAATGTTAGTTCATTGTGTGTCATGTGGCAAGTGATTCGATTTCTTCGATTGCTGCTTTTGTTGATGGGTGGGTCACACAACGCAAGAAAATTGCATATAAACGGTCACTATGTGTGTGTGAGTGTGTGTGCATATTTCTTAGCACAATAATCCAATTTCGCTTTGTGACTTGTCATTATATCGCTGCTGTATGTGAATGAGGGGATTCATGTGCAACATTTAGAAGAATTATAGGAAGTGTCTGACATTTGTTAATGATACGGCAATTATTCAATTGGCAAGTGTTTGTTGAATGAAAATTTATGTAGCCAATTATTGGCAGTTTATTAATGTCAAGTAATTTAATATTCAGTTATATAATAGCCGCATTTCCTGCTAAGCGAACTATACATAGCTATTTTTTTTTTTTTTGTGATAATTATATATTTTAACAAAGGACGGCTACTCGGAATTTGTCAATAAAATGAGCTCTTTGAAAGCATTCTTATTCTCGTCTTGTTTTAAATATTTGCTTACTCCGATGACCGCTGGTTGGAATAGATCATTTCTTTAACGACAGCAACTCCGCGCTCCAAAATATCAAGGCTAGTACTCTGACCCTAACAGTGTGTGACATCAATATTGGCTAATAATATCCCTAATACTCACACGATGATTTGCAGGAAGAATTTTCTTAACTACCTCAATATTTTCGTTAGGCACTGAAGTCGGCAAATCGAATTTTGAATGCCTTTTTTTCGAACAAAACATTGAATTGAACTTAACTACAAAACAACCGAATAGATTTCAGTCAAATTTTTGGAAATTATTTCTTGTATATCTAATCTGGCTAGATGACGGTGAAATCAATTTATTTATAAATTTATAAACCGCTTTTGATCAAATTCAAAATGTTATCTACTTGCATGATGAAAAATAAGTTTGCAAAAATTTTACCCGCTAGGTGGCGCTGAAGGCGATTTATTCAGCTAAGCTGAATCCACTAAATGACGTTAGAGTCTAGTTATGCAGAAATTTTATATTTTTCATTCTATTTTGTTGATACATATTAGAAGCAGATGGTTTAGGTGTGTGATTGGAAATACTTTAAATTTAAGTAGAGTTATTTTTGACAGACATATTGAAAACTATGCCCAAAAATATTGCTACTTACTTTGACTTTAGAAAAAGCGGATGCAAGTTTATTGAAAAGGCAGACAGAATCATAGGTACCAGCTAATTTATTCATAAAACCGTTCGCTTCTGGTTTATATCACGTTTTTCTATTCATGACACAGATCTTTGATCTAAAATGAGAAATTAACTATTCAAAGTTTGGGTGTCAAAAACGTGAGGGCTAATTATTTTTCATTTATTCCTATCTAGCCAGAATGCGACCAACATAGTTCATGACTTAAGAAATTAAAAACAAAAACAAAAAACGCAAAACTCTACAAACCATTGGATTTAACTGAACGACTTCTTAATATATATATATATTTTTTAATTGAATCTCTAGCTAATTCCGTTCACCAATAAGTAATTTTTCAACACCAGCAACCGGTCTTTTTTTATCTTCTAATCGTCCAACCCCATTGCACTTAGCTAGGTAAATACATATTTCAAGCATATCAGACACTAACTAAAATTTACTACCAACATTCAACACCAAAGCAAATCGAAGAAACTTAACCAAAACGACTGCCTACAATTCCGCTCAATCTGCGACCACAGTTTGTAGTTTCAGCCGCAAAACAAATCGCGGCAGCGCAATGCGCTCAGTAGCAGCTGAAGGAGGTGCGCGAACTGTTGAAATGCGGTGCTAATGCACTTCAAATTGTATACATTAACCTCATTTGTTTGTAAATACAAAAAAAAAAAACAAAAATAGAAATAGAAAAACTAAATAAAGGTGTCTTGTTTTTGTATTGTTTATTCTGATAGAGGAAAGAAAAACTAAAGGCAAACGAGTTGGCCAGAATCGAAGTCGGTGCAACTTACAAAAAATGGCAAATGAGGGAAATGGCCCGAAAGACGACAGACGACAGACTGCTTAGACAGATAGATAACCGCAGTGTAAGGCCTCAGCAAGTGCTGGATGTGGCAAATTGTACTATACATTGCAACACGGGGCAATGTGTTGGCAGTTAAGACAGCAGCAACAAGTTTATTTGCATTTGCGGCTGCACTGGCGCGGAATGTAGGAATTTTACGACTGTACTGAGTTTACGTTCGAAACTTTGCTTATGCATCGCAGCAGGATATACATAACTAACGCGTTTACAAATCTACAAGCAAACTCAGCACATTCACCCGCTTGTGTGGTGCGGCTAATGAAGCGAAACAAATCTTCATTTAACCGAGCGGCCGGCCCAGCAAGCACTTGAAGCGCGCAAATAGTGTACAAATCTACATACATATGTAGTAGATTTATACTCGTAGGCACTTGTGTGAAGATACAGCACAAACAACGTGCGTATTTGCTTCAAAATATACATTTGTAGATATGTAGATAGAGAACTGTAATCGCAAGTTCTCCTAACACTCTCCAGCACAGCAAGTGAATTACTTTGCTTTGCTTAACTGCAGTTAGCTTGGCTGCTCAAGTTGATTGCGGAAACGCATATCTACAAGTTAATTGGCCTTTTATCTGCTGCTTCGCAAAGTGTACACTTACTTTACTTACTTTTACTCGCTTACTTTACTTATTTACTTACTTTGTAGTGCAAATGTTAAGCTATTTGACTTTCTGCTTCTAAATGCCTAATACATTCACACATACATTAATTTAAGTATAGTAATTGGAAATATTGTTTTGCCGACTAAAGTGGACAGTTGTAATGAGTGGTTGTCGCGCTACGGGGGGCGTATGAGTGATATTTTTACTGCAGTTGATTTTGTGGTGAATGGGAACGCATTGGTAGACAGTTGGCGTGACTGCCACGGAGTGGCTTTGCAAATGTAAAAAAAATGCATGGAGATATATTTGAGACGAGAGTAATAAACAAGCGCAGCAGTGTGTTGGGTGAGAATGGCGAAATGTTGCTGTTATTTTCTGCAAAATAGTCAGCTAAGTGTAAATAACGGTTTGTAGAATGTTTTAATGACTTAAAGACGTCTATTTTGCAAAGCTGTTATTATTTTTAATAGCGATATTCTTTTGTTTTTAGGTGATTTACTAATATTGAATATACTTATTTTGGCGCAGTTTTTGACTTTAGTAAACATTTTTTTGTGCAGAACCAGTTTCGGTAATTTTAAATTTAATTCCATACAAAAAATGCCCAATATAATTCAAAGCGACTGAAATCAATTTGATAATGATTTCAAAAAGTCGCAATCGGTGTTTAAGGCAAGCGCAAAACTAATAGCAAAATTAATATAAGAAGTAAGAAAAAAATAAGACTTAAAATAGGAGCAGGCAATTTTTCGAATGACCTAGTGCTGGTTTTTCGCCAAATTTTGCATTTTTTTTAAATAATGTTTTGAAATTTTTTTTCTTACAAATTTTCTGTTTTTTTTTTTGGCAGCTAGATGCGAAACTTTACAAATTAAATGTTCAGTCAGGCTGTTTGCATTAACAATATCAATTGAGAATTAACAATATCGAAGTTTCGAAATTCTCATTTCTTACTAAGTATATAATCTTTTTTTAATTAATCCATAAACTATTATTAATGGGATGTACAATAATTTGAATAGTAACATTTATATTTGCATGCACACTTAGTAGTGCTATTATCTCTGCATTTGTACTAACCGGTTGTGACAGGTTTTTAAATAGTTCAAGTTAGAGGATACGGAATTGTTGAATTTTATGGCGCATAAAAAAATTGCAAATTTTTTGCGCAAACGAGAGAAAACGAATAATTTAATTCAATTATGTTTAGAATACATTAAGCTATTCTAGGTAATATTTATGTGTCCGGTATGTAAATCAGCAGTGGCTGAAAATAGTAAAAAAAATCATTGGAAAAAATACAAATCGTTCAAAACAAAATTCGAATATATCGATATAATCCTTTTGACATATGCTATACGAATCTGACCTTATTTTTATTAGAAGCTTTTTAATTTAAATCACTGCATAATTGACAATTATTTTATTTTTATTTCATCGATCAAAAATAATTGTAAAATTTTTCTGATCAAATGTGATCGATATTTTGTGTTTTTTTTATCATAAAATATAAATAGTATTATTATTGGCATCGCTGACAACTTCTATTGCGTTTATCATGTTCGAAAAATTATTACTATGGTCGAAAAATAAAAAAAACACAAAATAAATATAAAAATTATAACCATTACGGTCCGTGCTTGAAAGCAAAATGCTAGAACATGTATGTATGTATGTCGCACTTTTTGTTTAAGTTTTACTTGAATATTCCCAACAAAAGCTGGTTACATTTATTGTTCGTTTTTTATGTGTATGTATGTGTTAAAAATTTGTTCAAACATTTTGCTGCAAAAAATTATAGAGCAAAAAGCAGCGAACCCGTTCACAATTGGCACTTTCAAATTAATTCGATTAATACGAAATCTGGCACAGTTGACAGTTGGTCGGCGCCATGTCATACCCAATGGAATTTCAATAAATTTTCGAGAAGCTGACGCAAGGCGACAGGCAGCCAAGTAATGGGCGCGCTGGATGCCGCTAACCAAACGCCGGCACAGCTTAAGCTGTAATTGTGAAGTTCGCCTTGACGCCAGCGAAGAAGTCAGCAGAGTGGACAAAATACTGGTGTAATAAATCACTTTTATAAAGAGCCAATTACAGTAGCGTACAATTATTAAAAAAAAAAAAAGCAAACAAATACTTACAAACACACATAGTTAATAGAAGCAATTAAAAATGGCTGAGGAAAAACAAGTTCGATGGTGAAAGCGGAACGCGAAAAGTATGTGGGTAGATTTTATAAATACCAAAAACAAGAAAAAAAATGCAGCAGAGTAGTAGAGATTTTTCCACGAATATAGCTATCACCTTTTTTAATGTATAACTACAGCCATTTTTGGTTGCATTTGTGTGACATTTGATCCGCTCAAATAATTTTTTAATAATTTCCGCTTAATAAAAGGCAATTCTCCATAAAAAGATGATACACCACAAACGAAGCCAGACCTACAGCAGTGCCAGCCGAAGCATGTTGATCATTCTCAAAAAACGTGAGAACATTAAAACTAACGAACACACACACAGAAACAAAAAATGAAAAAATGCCTGAAGAACGAAAGAGGAATAAAATAGATAAAAATCCATAAAAACTGGACTAACACAAAAGCATAATAAACAGCTGACCATTGACCCAATCATCAACAAAGTTTTGTACATAAATAATGAAACACAAGCAGAATGCATAAAAAATTAACTAACAAAAAATTATAATTAAATTCAACGACATTGAGTGTGACAAAATTATAGGCATTAGCAAAAAAAACCATAGCAAAAAAAAACACCAAGTTATAGAAAAAGAAAATGCCAAAGAACTTTAAATTGTAATAAATAGTAAAAGAAAAAAAATAATAAAATAAACTTGGCTTCAAAAAGCCGAAAAACCGCAAACTTAAAGCTTTATGGAATTTTTTTTTGCAAACAAAAACTAAGCAGCCAATTTCGCACACACACGCACGAGCACCACAAAGCAAAGCTATGAATTTGCAAACAGCAGAGAAATTAAGTTACTTTTGCGGTTTTGGCTTGTTCGCCAATTTTTTATTTCACCACTGATTGGATCATTATTTTAATCTTTTTTCGGCTGAGATAAATGAATGACTGCATGAATTAAGTGGTCAGCAGACGGAGGGAGGGAGTAGAAGACGCAAGGGATGGATATCAAAAAAGGCAAAATAAGCAGACAAACAAAGGAGCAGAAATGGAAAGAGATGAGCGTTTTGTGAGTCAAACGATTGTGGTTATATTTTATTCTTTTGTGTCTTGGCTACTCACACGCACACACATACACACACACATACATATGCAGTAGACATGTACGCTTGTTTCTCGTATATTAAAATCTTTGTATGGGTTTACATGCAAATAAATGCTGGTTCAACTTCCACAATATGTGGTCTCCCCAATATAGCAAAGCGATCAACATTGTCATGCCGCGACATGCTGAGCTAATTCATTAACATTTTTTTCATCGCATAGCAAAAACAAAAAAAAACGTCGAGAACAATAATATGAGAAAGTAGTAAGAATTATTGCTGGCTTGGAATTTATCGTGCGTTAAATTAAATTACCAATGAATGAAGATAAAAAGAAGGATTGTAAGATAACACTACTCGACAAATTTTGATCAACTTTAGTCTCCAAGAATAAAATAGTCCTTTCCTAAAGTGAAATTTTCTCCTGATTCCGAATATGACTTCCATTTTCTTGTGGCAGATCTAGTTTCCGAGATATCGGCGAAAATATGAAAATTCCCATTTTTGCAGAACACTACTTCATATAGGTACGGCAAAAATTTGCATTTTTCATTTTTTCGTTTTTAACTGTTGAATTATGCATTATACTAATTCCCATAAAAATTTCTTGCCTTCTTCGCCCTCAAGTATCTTCAGTAGTTTGGCCACTATGCCAAAAAACGTTCAAAAAATGTTGAAAAAAAAACGAAATTTTTTACACAATTTCAGATTTAACCACTTTAAAATCGGAAAAATTCTATTGACGAAAAAAAGTTAGCCCTCCTATGTTGTAGGTAATTTAACTACGAAAATTTTAAGCATACCAGTACAACAATCGGACGTGCCATTGAAACTATAGCCCCGTTAACTTGCAAGCGTCTATCCTACAATTTTAGTATTACTCTGATAAAATTGGCGAGACATTTCATTTGGTCACTCTACCTTAGGGTCTAATAAATTTAAAAAGACATCAAGTATTTAATTGTCACTACTGTTTGTTGTAAATTTTGTTTTGCAAATTGTAGTGCAAATTTATACATACTATATCGGTAGATGTGTTTACGAAATGGCTTGTTGCAAAAGAGATTTTAAATGTAAAAATAATCCGGATGATTTTTGCTTTATTTGCGGACATTATATTTTCGGAAACTCAGCTCGGAAAATAACTAATTCTGTCAGAGATGCATACTTTCATTATTTCGGTTTCCGTGTAAAAAATCTCGATAAATCTTGGACACCTAATTTTATTTGCGCCTCCTGTAGATTAACTTTAATGAGATGGGTATCGGGTAAAGGTCATAACATGAAGTTTGGTGTTCCAATGATGTGGACTGAACCCTTTAACCACGACCAGTGCTATTTTTGCGTGATAGACCTTAAAGGTAAAACGAGAAAAAAGAGGAAATTAATAAGTTATCCAAATGTGGCATCAGCTAAAAAACCAAAACTACATGACCATACCTTACCCATACCTAGACCGCCTATAAGTTTTGAAGCCTCAAGCGAAAGTGACTCCGAAGCAGATAATTCAGAAAGTGGACAAGAAGGAGAGATCCCACATCGAGTCTCACAAGCTGAACTTAATGACTTGGTCAGAGATTTGAAATTATCGAAATTTGATAGCGAAGTTCTAGGATCTCGTTTGCAGCAATGGGGCAGCCTGGGCCCTTCGACAAGTTCTTCCAAATTTCGAAATAGACACAAGACTTTCTCTTCTTTTTTTACTAAAAGTGAAAATATTTGCTACTGCAATGATGTTCAAGGTTTATTTGAAGCCCTAAAATTAGAAAATAAAGTGGATGATTGGCGCTTGTTTATAGACAGTTCAAAGCATAGTTTAAAAGCAGCATTACTCCATAAAGGAAATTCGTTACCGTCAATACCAGTGGCACATTCTGAGAATACTAAAGAAACTTATTTAAGCATATCAAATTTACTTGAGCTCATTCAATATAAACAATTTAATTGGAAAATTTGTGCGGACTTAAAGGTAAGCAGTTTCGGTGGTACAGTTTAAAATAAATAGTATATGAAATACATCCTAGGTTGTAGCTATAGTTCTCGGACTTCAAGGAGGTTTCACTAAATATTGCTGTTTTCTCTGTCTTTGGGACAGCCGTGCTAGAGAAACCCATTATATTCAGGAAAACTGGCCACCAAGAGCTGAGTACGAACCAGGTGCCTTCAATATCGCAAACCCGCCTTTAGTAAATCCCGAACGAGTTATTTTGCCAGCACTTCACATCAAATTAGGATTAATGAAAAATTTTGTAAAGGCTTTAAATAAGGACGCGCCATCCTTCCAGTACCTAACGAAATTTTTCCCTAAAATAACTCAAGCCAAATTAAAAGAAGGTATATTTGTTGGTCCGCAAATTAGAAAGTTGCTGAAAGACGAAAATTTTGCGAATCATTTATCATCAGTAGAAGCAGCGGCTTGGGACAGCTTTAAGCAAGTCGTTAGTGGGTTTCTTGGCAACAACAAAGATCCCAACTATAGAGAGATGGTCAAAGCCTTGTTGAAAAACTACAGTGCTATGAAATGCAACATGTCCCTCAAAATGCATTTTTTGCATTCACATTTGGATAATTTTCCCGCAAACCTAGGTGCTGAAAGTGATGAACAGGGTGAAAGGTTTCACCAAGACCTCATGATTTTTGAAAAGCGTTACCAAGGTTTTTGGAATGAAGAAATGATGGGAGATTATTGCTGGACAATAATACGGGAGACAAACCCAGAAAATTATAAACGGGTAGTTAGAAGTACCCACGTCCCTCACTATTGACCACCACGGTAAAATCGCTCAATTTGACTTTTTTAGATGTAGATATGTATGTATTTAATGTTGTTGTCGTTGTTGTTTTTTACTGAATTGCTGATTTATACTCATATTACTCAATTGAATACAGTTTAACGTGCAAACATATGTCTATAATAAAACGTTATAAAAAAATAAAAACCTAGTTTGAATAAAAATTTTCTCTATAAAAAAATTGTAGGATAGACGCTTGCAAGTTAACGGGGCTATAGTTTCAATGGCACGTCCGATTGTTGCGCTGGTATGCTTAAAATTTTCGTAATTAAATTACCTACAACATAGGAGGGCTAACTTTTTTTTGTCAATAGAATTTTTCCGATTTTAAAGTGGTTAAATCTGAAATTGTGTAAAAAATTTCGTTTTTTTTTCAACATTTTTTGAACGTTTTTTGGCATAATGGCCAAACTACTGAAGATACTTGAGGGAGGTGAAGGCAAGACATTTTTATGGGAATTAGTATAATGCATAATTCAACAGTTTAAAACGAAAAAATGAAAAATACAAATTTTTGCCGTACCTATATGAAGTAGTGTTCTGCAAAAATGGGAATTTTCATATTTTCGCCTATATCTCGGAAACTAGATCTGCCACAAGAAAATGGAAGTCATATTCGGAATCAGGAGAAAATTTCACTTTAGGAAAGGACTATTTTATTCTTGGAGATTTTTTTTGTCGAGTAGTGTAATCCAGAGTAGCTGCGAAATTTGGGTTTGGTGTGAAAGATGATGATGGTCCTAGACAAATTTAACAAATGCTGACACTTGTCTGTTTTACCAAAGTACCTACATATTTCGCGATCTCGAGTTTCGTTAGCTAATTCCTCGTGGGTTTGAAAATTGTCTGAAAAATGATATCTAAATTAAAGCAGATATTCAAAAATTTTAGCATAAAACCAAAAGTACTTATTATGAGTAGTTTTGTAAAAAAAAAAGCAGCCTGCAAAAATATCCATTCTTCTTTCTTTCTAAATTTGTTAAAGGTTTCAACCAAACTTGTTATAAATAAAAATATATTTTTTGTTGTTGTTTTGTTTTAGTCAGATTGTTATTAATTTTTTTCTCAAAAATGGGTAAAATTACCCATAGTGGAATGGGCACGCCAACGACGAAAATTTGTATGACTCTAAAATACTCTTTAAATAAGCTTGCAAACTAAGGGGGATAACCGATAACTTTTTTTCCGTATAAGGTCGACCCGGTCTAATGCACAGGAAAATGAAAATGAATGAAAATAATAATATTTAACGCTTTTGGGTAGAATTTCGGAAGTTTTACGAATTTCGGAAGCTGTACCAATAAAAGCCAAAGGTCGAATTGGAAATTAAGTACATTATATTCGTCAAAAAAAAAATGTTCCTTTACTTTCCAAAAAAGTATTTATTTCAATGTTACTCCAATATAGGAAAACTTAATATCTGAAAATGGTCTAACGATTCGTAGCCGCTTTGTCATCTGAATGGCAGTGCCGGCCAACAGGCACGACCTGCTTTTCTTCGGCATTGTTTGACCTTGGACACTTTCGGGGTCATGTCTGATAAGGTGGCCTCAAGTGTACGACTAATGCTAGTATGATCGTAGTGGATAGTTTCAGGTATCCCCATAATATCTACAGAATTTTCCGTTTGTTCTGAATGTTTTTTTGAAAAATGAGTAGTTTTTAACTTTCTTTCATATCTAGGAAACAGTTCATTTCTGTCGCGCCATGCTTCTTTAATTTAACATAAAAATATTGAGCTTGAGGTGGTAGCGCCATATGCTCACATTTTGCTCGTTGTATTTTCTTGATTTAATTTTTCAGCTTACATAAATTTCATAAATTTGTTGACTCTTCTTAACAAGTGGAGTCTACCATTTTTAGGTTAGATTAGTCTGGCCGACAATATGTCTCACATGAGCCGGTCGGTCCCTAGCTGTGCCAAATGGAGATAACCTTTCATATAATCTACGGTTTTTAAACCTACAACTTTCTTCAAATAATATTGCAAATTAATATTTCCATCAACTGCTTCTCTATTAAAAAATAAGGACAGAGAGGAGGCATTCGCCCTAAATCTGTTTACAATATTATGTAATTACACCTAGCGAATAAATGAGTATTTACATATTAATTAACAAAAAAGTAGTGGCGCTCCCAAAACAACACTTTAAACATTCAATTATTTATCTTTGATTAACTATCACCTACAGACATGCATGCCTGGTATTCCTGCAGGAGTCTATATCGTATGTATATGGGGGAATGTATTCTCATTCTCTTGCCTTACGAGTACAATGGGAAAATCCTAATTTATTTGAAACCAAAAATGCAACATAATTTTAAAAAAAGCAAACAAAGTATAGAATAACAATAGCAATAACAACATGGGAGCAAGTAAAAATGAGCAACAACAACGAGCAGGTTGAAATTCATAGGGAAAGGCAACTGTGAATATACACAAATACATACATACATACATACATAGTACATACACTGTGTGAGGCATGATGTGGCATTAAGGAAAATATCCTGCTGTGCGACAGGTAGACCGTTGAATATATTATGTATAATATTTATGTTGGAAAATGGTATAGGGTCTGCACATTAAAACTTACGCAATACATGCCATTTGTTTGTATATATGTGAGATAAATTTATGTACTTCCATATATGCCTATCATATCCGTTGAGGATAAGATATGGAAGACAAACTAATTAGTGCCTTTTGGCATACAGAAACCAACAAACAAGCAGGCATAGAAAAGGCAGCAAATAGCTAAAGGGCCGTTCACATAAGACTTTTGCTTTGCTTTGCTTCAGAGTTTCGCTTTAACAGATAAGTGCAATACATGATGTTATATGAGTCCTGCTAAATACAAGGCGAGAAAAGTAGAGCAAAGCAAAGCGAAGCAAAATCATGGGCAACTCTCAACTTTTGTACGCTTTGGCAATCAGCTGTTATCATTCCAAATAGCAAATCGAACACATCCTTGTTCATCCTGACCGTTTTCTTAAATTCCTCTGGATCGTTTGCATACATTTCGTCGAAAGATGCTGCAAAAAGACCTTTTTCATCGCGGTCTTGATAAAGTTTCCTAACACATATACGACGCTTCGATTTCAGTTGCCTCAGACACTCGCGAATTTCAAACATTAGTAGCATAACTACTACTACTTCCATCATATCAGTAAAACCCATTTTTTTATTTTATCTTTAAACAAAACACTCTGAACAAATCGCAACTCATAACAAACTACTAACGCAAAAACTGTCAAAGCGTTCTATGTAGCTGACCTTCTACGCCTCACGCTTTGTTGTTAAAGTTCGAACTGTCAAGCAAAGCGAGGAAAGTTCTATGTAAACGGCCCTTAAGGCTCGAGTCTAATTTGTAATTAAATACATACATACACATGCTAAAAATAATTCTGGAGCACACTCGAGATTAACTGACCGGCCTTTTCTCGTATTTGCCATGCTATCGTAAAATTACAAAGACTCCACTGTCCGCTCCAGCTGTTTGTCGTTTGTGTGAAACTTTGCGTGCGGTATAATCCTGTCAACCACGCCATCAACTTATTATGCTCATTAGATCGGAATGTGTCTGTATGTTTGTAAAGGAATTTAAGCGACATGGTCTATTTGCTTTCAACAAAAAAACATAATTCCCATTAACATTATTATTAATATGTATTAATAATCAACATTTTCGCTGTGCGCTAGAAAGTGGCATGTCATGTGTGAGGTTTCAGCCTCAATTCTACCGGTAATTATTTTATGTACCTACATATATACACAGCCCTATGCACAAACGAAAGGAAGGTACATAATGTAAGCAGGTTCACATATTTTGTTATATACATATATATATCACATTTTAATTTATAAAGGCAATTTTCTTTTCATAACATTTTCGGCTTATGGAAATTGTAAGCATTGTTTTGGTTTTTACATAACTTTTACTCTACGTTTGTATGTATGTATGTTCGTATGGTTGCAACTAACTGTTAGTGAAAAAGGATCAAATTTTAGCGTGACGGAATTCACTTTTCTGCTTACCGCAAAATATGCTGTTTCATGTGACAACATAATTTTCGTTTCGTTAATGCCTTTGTGTTCGAAATATATGTACATTAATCATTATTTGTGGTAAAAGATTTTTGGTCGAAAGACTTAATTCTTTTGTTCAGTTTCGGTAAAGTTAAGTTTTCTTAGGGAATTCATTACTATGGAAAATAATTTATTTGATACCCTGATTTTATAAACGGGGCGAGACATACTCAGCCGACAAAGGTTGTACGGTAGGGTGAGCTGAAAATTCGTTTTTTTTTTTAATTTTTATTGCTAATGGTAAAAATCTGGTGAATTTTGCATTAAAAAAACCTGTACGAAAGATGAGAATTTTCGACCATTATCTTAGACTCGCCCAGGTCACTCAAATTTCTAAGTGTTGAAAAATAAAATTTGGGGTTTTCCTAGGAATAAAATATTTATATAATTAGTAAAGTGTTAATTGTTTTTGATCCATAAATAATTCGTTTACGAACAGAAATACCGCCTTTTCCATAAATATCGCAATTAGTTCAGAAAGTATTAATCGCAAATAATTTCCTAAAGTCGAAAACAACAGAACAAAAAGCAGCATTAAGGTATTTTTTTTTTGGGAAAGTAAATTTCTAATAAAACGAGCAGCTCATCGATAGTTTTTCATCCAAAAATATTACATTAATGTCCAAAAATTATTATTTTTTTAAACAAAATTGCAAATATCTCCGAAAGTCCTTTTTCATAAAGATTGAGGTAAGCTAAGAAAAAAATTTGTGAACACTTTGAACTTTGATGAACTTGGGCGCACCTAGGATACTGAAATCTATGCGAGATTTTTTGCAAAATTTTCTTTTTGATGCAGAAATATTGCTACAGCAACTGGCTATATTTCTGCATCAAAGAAAAAAATTGAAAAAATATCACTTACGTTTTCTCGCGGTTAGGGCTCGATATGTACTAATTGAAATAGTTGGACTCGATATAATAACGCAAGCTTAATTTTAATAAACAGATTAAGAGTACTTGATATTTGAAGCTCAGCAAACTGCCGGGTATTGGAACCAAATCCTTAAACAAATTTTTGAATGAAGAAGAACATACCTGAAAAGAAAGAAAAATTGTTGTTAAAAGTTGAAAACAATTTTTATTGACTTAACTAACAGAAAATGTTTAAATATTTAAATCAACTCAAAAATTCAAAACTTCGTGTCTGCATCGAGAATGGAGATTCTTAAAATAGCACACGACATTTATAATACCCTAATATAAATATATTTCGAACGCTGTATTTGTGTATATCGCATATTTACTCACACAAGCACAAATAATCTAGACAGTTATAATTAGAAATTATCACGCTATGCGTAAACGAACTCCTTTATTAATGTTGTAAAACCTGCCCTTCATTTTTGAAACATTTTTGGGTGTTGTATTTATGACCTCTTACCTAAACTGAAAATATATTTTAAGAACCATTTTGTGTGCAAAGCATGGAACTAATTAATTAATAATTATGAACAATTAGTAAAATTACAGCGGGCAGCCTACATTGAACGTGTTAAGTATTTCATGTTGGTGGTTTAAGTAAAATTAAAAACCAATAAAACTAATAATAAAATAGAAAATTATATGTGTTTGAGTGTGTGTAAAACTGTACGAACACATAGAACGTTTAAAAAGTGATAGAGTAGTGGGTGGGCGGCAATAAATCTTCCGTGTCGGGTTAAGAGTGGACATAAATTTTATAAACCAATTTGTCACACACACCAAACAAACATACGTACATAAAACAAAACAAGTAAAAAACCATCTGCTATTGTGTGAACATTTCGTGCAATGATGTGACATTGAAGTCGTAAATTTTTTATGACATCAAACAACAGCAGTCGTACGTCGAAACAGCAACAGCCCTTATAGCGTGCGCCGGAAATGTCACACTTGTTTCACTCACCACTAGCTATTAAAGTGCTACTTACTTCTCGAAGAGGGCCGCGAGCACAAAACTGTAGATTTGTATTTTTATTAAATTTTTTTTTTATGTCAAATGTCGCACGCCACGTCTGCTACTCGCCTTGTGTATTCCAACAGCAGATACGGCATCTCAGCGGCAAGGAGCACGCTGAGTTCTTCCGCATATTATCACCGTAAATAGTGACAATAAGTATGGTGAATACTCAATGAAAAATAATGTCAAAGTTACTCAAACGGTCATAAAAATTTAATGTTGCAGAAAAGACAGCGAAGTTTGGTAGACAACCGCAAACAAAGTTGCTTGCTGCTCTTGTAAAATCCACAGTGGAAGATTAGAGAAGTGAAGGGCGAATGCTAGCAATTCTTTGCGTCAGTGGGTGGCAACTTATTTGATGGCATATTTTGTGGAATATTATGCTCATAATGTTATTTTTTTTATGCTCATAATACACAATTTACCGTTAGATGTATTCTCGTTAAGCGACGTTCAATAGTTAAATGGAATTCTGGTGACACCTTGGATTTATGGCTGTGTGAAATAAGGAAAAAAATCAAAGCCTGCTACATCTACCAACGCGTTTTTTTTACTACATACTTATACACCGATATTTAATAATATATCGAGTTTTTTTGTGAAAATGTAGATAGATTTTTTGGTGCTTACTTTTTATTTCAATGCTTGAATTTTTTCGTTTTTGGCAGCACGATTTACTTTTATGACTTTTATGGTCAATTAGAAGCTTAATTTTATTTCCTTGTTATCGGCGAAAATATTAAAATCACAACAACAAAAGATTCCAAAAAGGCAAAGTAAGTTTTTGAATGTAAATGGAGACAAATGAAATCTTAGTGGTACGTAAAAGCAGCCATAACAAAAAGTCAATAGATGCTATTTTCGTATAAAATAAATCTGTGGTTAGTACTCGCAAGCTTTCATGTAAAATATATGTATGCTAACAATTGTGACATTTATAAATATATGTACATTTTTCATTAATTTTCAATTTCTCTTCAATCGATATTCTTCAAAGTATTCCTCATTGTAATCGTCAACTTCACCGATATCATTGTCAGCAATTTTATCGATTTAGCTTTATAGTCGCGATGTTGATGTTATTGGAGCTATTGGATTTGACGTTTTTGTGATAAAATCATCATTCACATTTTTCCCCAGGTAACCTATAAAAAGCGAGCAGCAGTTAGATCAATTTACCGCTGACCTGCAGCTAGCAAAAGAATATGGCATCAGTTGGGGGTCTCTAGCAGGCGCCAGTTAGACAAAGACAAAAGGAATGTCTGGCGTGCTATCTTGGAAATCACCTAAGCGGTTTTTGGCGCAAATTATGAAAAAGAATCTACTCTCTGGCATATTTGTGGTTCGCAATGAAAATCAATTCAATCCAGTGCTTTCCAGCTCATCTGCGGCGCTATTTTATGCTCCATTCGAGAAGCAACTGATACAGAAAAAATATAGATATAAATTATCTACGACCTCAGACACACACGTTTGCTCGGTTTGAATTTGCTTTTTCTATCATCGCCAATCATTTCAAGCAGCGCTCAATTATAGCCCATTAAGCGTTCCAAAGTCATCTGATATGAGTATTTATTCAATATACATAACTTCACTTTAAAGCGCTTTTCGCTTAGTAAGCAATAATTTGTAGAAAAATGTCACTTAAGCTTCACTCGATTTAATGAAGATTTTAATGAAGATATATCGCATTCTGCAGCCCACTTGCAATTGCAAACGAATTTGTAACGATTCAATTGTCAACTGCTTGTGGCATTTGGTGTTATTGTAAGTGTGCATTTATAAACACAAAAAATATGCAAGTGTGCGTGTGGATGTGTGCAATATGCAAACAGCTACATACATACATTTACATCGTCAATGTAAATTGTAAATTAATTTGCACGCATTGCATTGCCACGAAAAGGCCAACGAGCTCCTTGAGCGCCGCTTCTTGTTATTTTGAAGTGCTCCAGCGTTCTTGCCTCTGATCTGAATCAACTTTTGCCTCAACTCCAGCACGTACTCCTTTCCTTCCCCACCACCGTCACAAAAAAAAAATAAAACATCTTTCGCACAAGAGTGGTAAATTGTTGCTCAAATAATGCATCCGTTGCCAAGGCAAGCATCAACATTCCAACTACAATTGGCTACCCACACACGCCTTATAACGGTACAATGCATGCCAGACTGGATATACGTAAGTAGGTATTGTACATATGAAATGTTGCAATTGCACAAACACACACACACACATTTCATATTTGCAATAAACATATCTATGCAATAAATGGCGAACGAAATGCAAATTAATTGTATGCACAAGTGTCAAGTTTGCGGCCAGAGTGTCGGAATTGTATGAAAACATCAACACCACATCATACACGTACATGTATGTATGTATGTGTGTATGTACCAGAGACCTGCACGAGTAATTAAAAAAGTAACATGTTAGCAAGCGGCGATGCCGATGCGGCGAGTACACGCTACGTAACGGTACTTTGGCATCGTGGGCATCGGCATCGTGGGTATCGGCATCGCGGCATCGCCGATTACTAACATGTTACTCAATTAGTATTGTGCGCGAAGAAAAGAACTGGCATTTTCGCATTAGCAAAGTTTTTGCATTTGTGCTATTATTTAAATCTATATAATGGAAATTTTACAACGTATTAAAAGTGGTGTTTATAAAATTAGTGATGCATCGGGTTCAAGTGACATCTGGAAGTTTTACAATAAAATTGTGGATACCAAGACGGGGGAGAATGTACCCTATGTTATATGTTCAAATTGTGAAAAAACATTCAAATTTGGTAAAGGGGCTAGTTCTTCAAATTTGAAAAAGCACACATGCTACAAACGCCAATCCACAGAAGAAAGTGATTCAGTTCCAATGAAACGGTTACCAGTTAATATCAGTGACCAATTACGGGAAGAAGTCCTACAGAATTGTTTAAAATTCACTTGCCGTGATTTACGATCTTTTGAAGCTGTTAATGGCGAAGGATTCAAGGAATTGGCACGATGCTTAGTGGAAGTTGGTGTTAAAATCGGCACGAAAAACTTTTCAATAGATGACATTTTGCCTCATTCCACTACTATATCTCGTAGATTGCACAAGTTGCACCTTAGCGAACGTGAAAAGTTTATCTGTTATATACGTCCATTCATTGAGAAAGGTTGGTAAATGTCTTGGTATATTTAGATGTATTATTCCTTGTCTGAAAAAATTTTACAAAATCCTTAGGCATGTGTGCGTCTACGGTGGATATGTGGACAGATAGTAAAAAACAAAGACATTTTATTGCTTTTACTGTGCATTATATGGATGATAAATGGCAGCTTAAGAAGTATGTTAAACTCCACATCCACTTTATGATTTAATATGAAAATTGTGTGTTCAATAAGCACAACTGTACATATAGTGTGTTTGTTTATGTTTATATTTTTAGCTGTATTTTGTTTACCTCCGAGTTAGAATATTGTGATGACAATGGGATTGCTGTGAAGAAAACTGCGGAAAATTTAATTGGTGCCATAGGACTCAAGTTTGACGAACTGAACTTAGATAGAAATTTGTTGGAAAAAATTACTTTTACTACAGATCAGGGTTCAAATATCAAAAAGGCTCTACAACATCATTCAAGAGTAAATTGCGTAGTACATGTGCTCAACATTATTTTGAAGCACACATTCGATAAAGAAACACTTAAAAGTTGTGCTCCTAATGTTATGGATTTGATAACAAAATGTAAGTCTCTTGTCGAAAATCTAAAGCGAACAGGCAGAAACCAAATGCTTGAAACTACCGTGAAGCAAGAGTGCTCTTCCAGATGGAACACTAAATTTGAAATGTTGTGCTCTATTCGCAAAAATTTCAATGCTATTGAAGATATTTTAGAGAAATCTGGTGAAACACATCGTTTGATCGGAATTGAAAAGTATTTATTGGACAGGATAATAAACGTATTAGAACCATTCAAAAATCTAACATTGTTGTTGGAAGGTGAGAAAAATTCAACTATACATTTAGTATTACTACATATGCATATCCTAAAAGAAAAGTTGTTTAAATTGCTACATGAAGAAAGCAACAATGAAATCCGATCTATACTTACAAACTGTTTAGATAATATTTTTGATACGAAATTCTGTCCAGACAAAATTCATAAGATTTCTGCTTTTCTATGGCCAGAATATAAGCAGATGCGATACTTAAGCGAGTTTGAACGTGATGAGGTGTATAATTTAGTGAAAGTGGAATTGAACAAAATCTCAATGAGCATGTCTGCGGAAATTCCTCAAGATTCTCAATCTGAAAGTGTAGAAATGGAGCATTGTATCGGGGATGATATGCTTTCAAAATACAAAGACGTTCATTTGCTGACTGGCTGTGAAAGCCAAATAAATATGCAGATTGAAATATACAAAAATGCATGTTATACAGAAAATTGCGTTTTGAATTGGTGGCGGCGTCATGAAGATGAGTTTCCATTGATGGCTAGACTGGCACGACAAATTTTATGTATTCCAGCGTCTAGCGCAGCAAGCGAAAGATGTTTTAGTTTGGCAAACCGTATATTAGAAGAAAGAAGAACAAATTTGAAAGGAGAAAATCTGGACGCCATTTTATTTTTGCATTCACAACAAAAAAATTAAGTTCATATTAAATATTTTTTATTTTTAATTCGTTGCTTATTTTGATCGAAAGTAACGAAATATATTTAATTTATTTTTATTTATTGAATTAATTTATGTTGTGTTATGTTATGTTATATTGAACTAATTTATGTTTAAATGAAGAGAATTTTATTAATTTTTTCCTAATATAAGGTAAATACGAAATAAAAATCACAAGAATTTGCTTTTATGTATGTACTTCGTTTCATTTGCCATTGACGATACCAGATAGTAATCGTACGATGCCACGATGCCGCGATGCCGATGCGCAATGTTACCTTCGCATCGTGGTAATCGTTAGAAGTGTTACTTAGTAACGTAATCGTACGATGCCTACCTTAATCGTGCAGGTCTCTGGTATGTACTCGTATGTGTTTATATTTAGTTAGTTGCCACAAATTGCTGTTGCACACAAAAGTCTAGCCCACGCAAAATAATCACAAGTTACTTAGCAAAATGTTTCTCGGAAATTACTTACGACACTGTTTGCGCAGTTGTGGCTTTATGCCATCTACAGTGACTCAAACAATTGACCGCATGTTGCTTTCTCAATAATATTCGCAATATTTTTCGCGCTATTTTTTGTTTTGTAAATTTCGTAAGTTATAACAAAATGGGCATATAATTAAAAATTTCAAATTTCGTACAAATATTATAAAAATTCAACAAATCTTCATCAAAGTTTTAAACTTTTTAGCTCGAATTTTTTGAAAACTTTTGCAAGTTTGAAGTGGCTAAAAATTTCGGTTGATTTTTAAATTTCCATATGACGGTTGGATCTTAAATAAATTCCCGGCGGTTTTTAATATTTTTTGTGCTAAGGTCTTGCACATTTTCTGCCAAATAAACTACATGAGTTAAATGAAAAAAGTGTTTTCCAGACCATAAGCTCAACTTTTGGTTTAGTTTTTATAAATTTTGATAAATAAAAAAAATTTAATGCTTTTTTTATTGTATACAAATTTTGAAATTCTGATTAATATGCTTTTTGTTATATTACGAACTAAAGTTTTACAAAAAATTAAAGAATCATAAAAAATCTTGGAATATTATTAAAGAAAAAAATCAACATGTCTTCAATTTTTTGAGTCACTGCACATGGCTTTGTTTCCATGTATGTAGTATGTGTTCGTGTTTGCCGTATCGTTCGGAATATGTTATGTCAATAAACTTTAAAATTGTTGTCGTTGTTCTTTTGTTGCACTGCTCAAGTATTGTCACAAAAGTTAATTAGAGAATTTGTATGCTGCTGAATTTATTTGCTTGTTGTTTTCCATATGTAATTGTAGTAGTTAGTTATGCGACAAATAACTAGTTAAAAATCGTCTCATATGGATTTATAGCTTTTCAAGCAAGTACTTAATTTTTGTTAAATAGCAAATTTAAGTGCATACCTGGGAAAGTTAGACGTCTGCGAATTATGTGCCCATCTATGCTCATTACTAAACAACATATTAAATAAAAGTGAAGTGAAGACTTTTTGCCGATTCGCTCTAGAGGAAAATAAGCATCTAATATACAATATAAAATATTTGTTTTCAAAAGAAAATTATCAAAAATCAACAGGTTGTGATAAGCACTATGGGCGCCTATTTCTCAGAGCAGAGAGAGATAAAAACTCTTTTTCCGATATCTGCCTTAGTTTGCTGAGTGACTAACATCAGATATGAACGTCTGCCACTCTCGCTTTCTGTTTTTTTTTATTCTAGTTTGAAATCCGCTCATAAAAAATCGAGTACACAAATTACTAGCACTAATCGATTCCTCCCAACCAATAAATTGAGCTTTGAAAACAACTTCTTTTACGGCCGCTTGTCAAAGTAACCACAGCATTCAATTTATCGAAATAGATTTTAAAATTTTCATTGCGTCAATTTGCATGACGCAATTCTGTGTTCAACTCGCGTATTCCGACTATATAATTCTCTATCGGTAGATCTTCTTTAGCAATGCGGCTGTTAGTGATCTTTCCTTTCACTGCGCTTTCAGTATTTTCAGTCGCATGTATGTATGTGTGCATGTATGTATGTGCATATACATATGTATATGTATGGGTGTGTATACAAATGCATCTATTTTTTTTTATTTTTTGGTTTTATTGTAAACATTTGCGCGCAAATCGAAAATTAATGGACTGCTGCTTGATTGTAGAAATATGATTTTTTTATTGATGTATCTGTGTTGATTGAACTTGGATTTTATGGGTCAGGGATTTTGATTAGAAAGTATTTTTTTGTTAAATCATTTTTTAGCTACGTTGTGGTCTGTTTGCATTCATTTATGTTTGTTAATAATTTTTATTTTTATTGATTTTAATATTTGTACTTCTTAACTTGGATTGGTGAGAAAGTGATCCAGTTTTTTTTACGCTGTTCAAATGAACCAGATATTTTGTGTTTAACGTTTTTGTAGAAAATCCGGTTTTAACTCTTTCAGCGGCAAAGATTCAAGCAAAATTCTACCCCCTTGTGTAGCAGAGAACTTTTTTTTTCATTCATCATATACGATATTAGGTGAATGTGGTCATATTCAATTTCGCTTCCATTTGATTCAGAATCGCTGGGAATTTCTGCGCATTCAACATTGAGATCATTCATGTCTTCCAGAAGTTGAGATATTTCTGCATCGTTTAGGTGTTTATGTGGCTGATTCATATTTCTTTTAAAAATAATAAGCAAAATAATTTCCAATGAAAAAAATACCTTACGTCGTGATGGTTTAATATAAGTACCACAACAAAATACACTACCTGCAATAATTATGTTGTAATATTATTTCCAAAACATGAAATTATATACCTTAGCAATATATCTGCCCAGAAAACATCAATTTTTATAATTATTTTACAAAAAACTATTTTTTCTTAAATTTTTTCAACAACCATCCACTGCGTTGCACAAAAGTTGCTTCACTGACCATAAAATGTACATAAAATACGCAATTTGCACAAACGAAAATTTTTCTGAGAACATTATTGCTTTATTGTCCCGTTATCAAGTGCGGTTCAATTTTTAAACCTCTGAGACTTAAGTGATAACGTAAAAAATATATGGTACGAAAAATGTACCACCGTCTCGGAAAATATGGAAAATATATGGTACAAAAATTAAACCATTGCCGCCGAAAGAGTTAACAGTGTTAATCAGGGGATGAAATTTATTTTTATTATATAAACTTGATGATGTGAAGAATATTTGTAACGATTAGGTTCTCAAAAATTAATCGGATTTTTTTTAAATTTTTTTTTGGCATAGTGTGCATCACTCCCCATACAAAAACAAAAAAAATCGATTCACATTGATCAAAATATTCCCCAATAGTAGTAAGATTTAGTATTAAGATCTGACCCGATTTAAATTACTACCATTTTCGGGCTTTTTATACATAACTATAATATTGAAAAATATTTCTTTTAACTCACAGCAGATCATAAAACATTTCTGCAAAACAATATTTAAAAATTTGTTCAACGGAATTATAGTAGAAGCCCTTAAGGTCTACCAATCGGATGCGGTCTACCAATCGGGCGGTGATTTTCTTCGGTATGCAGGCCTGAAGCAAAGGAAAGAGGAAAGCCCGCATCATAAATGAGCATGGAGGTGGGCTCCGCCAGGTTGGACTTTGAAAATACTGGTGCCATCTCCTCGTACGCGAGGTCCGTCCTCAGCAGCAGTAAGCTGTTCGACAGGACTGAAGACGTAGGGGAGCTGGAGGAGAGCGAAAATACTGATTATCCTTCAAATCAATCTCTAGAACTCACTCTCAGGCGGCGTCTGCTAATTTTTAACTCCACCTTGAGTAAGATGGGTTGACGTAGTTCTGATTCAGGAACCGAGGCCGAGCAATATCGAGGTTGCTGGCATCAGGATGAAGAATTATAAGCTATTGGTGTTCAAGGACGTAAGTTTACCAAGAGCTAGCATGCTCGTCAGATGGCAACTAAAAGTATTTATTTTGCCTACTTAAGATCTTAAAATAAGCTTAAGTCAAACCTTCAAACATAGGTTGGGTTGAGCAGGCCATTGTAACCATTGGCAGACTGAGAATGAGATTTTTCGCCCTAATTCACTGTCAAAAAATTACTACCAAAATTAATAGATGCTTCTTACTTATTTATTCCTGGTATTAATTGCTCTTTAGTGCAATCACTCGATCTGCACTAAGCAAATGTGTATATTGCGAGTTGGCCATAAACTCCGGACAACCACTAACAGCTACTGTCACATTCACATATTTGCACCATAATTGAGGACACACACTTGTCGTACTCCTTTCTACAGTCACTCTACTATGTAAACTCATCATTATTCCATCCTCCACTCTGGCACAGAGTGCGCTCGGCTAGAAGGCAATGCGCCACTCGCTAATCTACAAATCTAACACGAAAATCTAGAATTTCAATTTCTGACACACTTAATTGATGGTGACAAAACAAAAACAATACAAAATACCAAAATGTCAAAAAGACTAAAAGGCTAAACCCACTTATAAATAGAGAACCAAAAAAAAAATGCTTTAGACATTCAAAAACAAAAGGCAAGCTAGGTCGGGGAAAGGAGAGGGGAAAAAACAAATATTTCAAACGACAGTCATCTGCTGCGCGACACACCAGCCAAACCAGCGTTGATTGTGGTTGTCGTTAGTCACTGACTGACAGACGAATTGCCGCAGCCAGCTAGTCATTTGGAAGCCGTTCGAGAGCGGTACGTGCTTTGAATGTTTGATCAAATTTGCGAGCTGCTACCCGCCTTAGCTCGGCTCGATAGCACCGTTGGCTGTTTATCTCAAATAAATCTGTTTATGCGAATGACAATTTTTTTGGGGGATAAACTTGCTTTAAAATGCGCAAAAGTCGAGTATGGAGTGTGGGACATGGAGACTGTGAATGACAACAGATGTACGAGCGGCCAGGCAAAACAATGAGGCGACGGCGGCGGCGGGGGCGTCGTCGTCGTCTGTTGATTGTAAAGCTCCTTAGAAGCGCGCGGACAAATCGGCCACTGAAGTGAGCGCCGCTTAGATTTATGGAGCGCAAAAACATCAGCATTGTCAACACAAAGATCGGAAAGCAAAAAACCTATGTATGTGCATACAACAATAACAAAAGCGGTAATAAATTGCTGTGCGCATTTTAATAAAATTTGAAAAGATTTCAATGCGACGACACTTGAAAAATCACAAAGCCGCGAATGCCAGCGAACGCTTAGCATGTCAAAGCGAATTTTTAAGATCAAGTGGGCAAAGGTGTGGGAAGGCAGGGATTGAGAGCTGTTGGCGTGTAAGTTAAGTTAGTAGCGTATTGTTTTTTTATCGGTGCAGCGGTCCAGCGGTTGTGTAGGTGGTAACCGACTTGATTAGATTTACACGCCAATGGAGCGGACGAGCAAAGAATAAGCTCACTGATCTTGCAATAACTTAGCGTGCCAGCAGATGTGAGCATTCATTGCCGCAAATGGTGAAAGCATCCAGCTGTCAGGGGGGCGCACTACAAATTAATTTAGCAAAACGTAAAAATGGTAAGAAAAACATTAAATGCAGCAACCTATTCGGGCGAAAATAGGTTTCTATTTTTATGCAAGCCAACGTGTTCGCAAGCATTTTTGTTGTTGCATTTAAAATGTGTAGCTACAATATTTTGTGGTTTGCTGATTTTAATCTCGACAACTCGCATGCGTACATATAACATACCAGCATTGATCGTGCTGACTACACGACAATGACGGACGCACAGACAGCTGGATGGAACGTGCGGTAGACTCTGCCATGTGGATCCGCGGACAAGTACAGCATAGCAGCATAGATAGATTTGTATATTTTTCATGTTGCGCAGGCACAGCTGCTCTCATCAACGGATAAAGCAATGAATGCTTGACTGACTGCCACTGACTGTCGCATTGACTGTCCGCCTGTCTGTCTGTCGCTATGTAGGTTTATTTGGTCGCAATACCAATGGGTTAAATATACAAAACCATTCAAAAATATGCGCTCGTGAGTTTTTTTTTGTTTTTGTTATGTCTATGCGTGTACTCGTTCTGTATGTTGAAAGATTTATTTATGCAGTGGCATTAACTCGCCACAAAATGACTTTTGTACAAAATGTTAGCATCGTAGTGTTGTTGATCTTTCATTATTCTAAGGGATTAATGGGATTTGGCTTTGAGCGAGTGTAGTCCATATTGCGTAATATCTGTAGCTTTAAAAAATATATTGTATATAAATTTGAACAACAGAATGTGTGTATTTGGAAAGTACCAACATGACTTATAGAAACACTAAGCAGTTCCCAAGTTATCGTCCACGATTGGCAGATCGATGGAAGAAACCCGTGAATGATTTAAGGTAAAAAGCTCATATGGCCCATTTAGTCACAGCTGAAACTTGAAGAGAGCTCAACTAAAAAAGCGACGTCTGCTGAACAGAAAGAATTTCTGAAAAAAAACAAAACTTCAGCATTCCGATGAGCATCAAGAGCGATGATAGAATACAAGATTGCCTCTTCCGCGGACCGCTAATCTTCTTTTGTCGAAATAAAAGTATTTTGAATGCTACATTTGTTTTCTCATTGATGAACAGCGCCTACTCTTTCGTCCCAATGCGTAAATGATTGAATGAAATGAGAGTTTATATGATTTATGGTATCGATATTTTATTTTAATACATCGATAGTTTTTATTAAGGTTATTGACCGATTTTGGCCTTCAATATGGAATTTACGGAAATTTACATGAATTTCAAAAAAAAAAATTACAAAGGAATTCCGAAAATTTTAAACATAAGTAACATGTTGAGCCTTGACAGCTTTTTCCAAAAACTGGTATCGACAATGATATCGATTCCGTAACAACAATATGATATCGGAAAGCGATAGCGATAACAACAATGTTGCCGATAACTATGATTGTAGTGCAACGATAGCATCGACGAATACAAAATTTAACGATGCATCTCTGCTCTAACGAAAAGTATGGGCAGTGCATAGGTTCAAAACACCTTAAAAAATATCGAATTTGATACAAATTTGATACTCGGAAGTAAATATCGGCATTTCGAGATTAAAAACATCGACTTGTTTGAACATTATTTTCTAACAAAAATATCGATATTTCGATACATCGATATTTTTTGCCCAAGCCCAGTTCATTATATTACATTTATTTACGAGTATCTAAAGTGAATTGAGTTTTGTAAGTGCATATCAGTAATCGGGAATGGGGCACTCAAGTGCAACCGTCATCATCTCGTTCATTCATCAGTTTTATTAACACAACATTCAATATTATTTCTATTTATTTCGTAATAATATTTTTTTTTTAATTTCAAGCCTTACCATTTACGCAGCGCTGATTGTGTGCACTTGTATTTTAATTGAGAGCCGTTAATATTTATGGCACAAGTGGCACACAAGTGAATGTAAATGCGAATTCGAGTGTTTGAATGAATAATATTACAACCATACACATTGTATATATGTACATATATAGTTCGTATCTTTATGACTGTATTTGTATGAGTATGCGTGGAGGAATGTGTGAAGAAACAGAAGAGTGCTTGCTGTTCGAAGCAGGAAATGTCTGAATTGGTGCGTTGGTCGATTCAATGCAAATTTATTTACTTATTGTAAGTTTCATAAATCAAAAGCCATCAAGCAAATTGGAGACCACTCGAATCGTTGAGGAAAAGCTGCGCGTTTATGACATGTTGGGCGGATGCGTGAAATTACGCAGCGTTTAGTTTGAAATTGTCAGCGAAATATACATAATTCGCACGCACGCTGTGGCAGACGACACAATTAATTAGCGAAAGAACGACGAGCTAAACAACTAATTAAAACTGAAGACGACCGTGCGCAGTGTGGCGATGGGGAGGTGAATGGAAAATAAAAATGTGCAACATTGTTGGTTAAGTAGCCTGCAAAATGCTACTGCTTAGAGAAGAGAGAGTAAATCTGTGAGTTAGCGAGGAATTATTTAATTTGGCTTGTGGCAAGTGGCAAGTGATGCTGCTGCAGGTGGCTGGGACGGGCAGTTATGCCATAAAAATAACGAAATATGGCCTTTTTCAAAAGGAGCAAAAACGTGGCATGAGATATTTAAAAACTCGGCTGGTTTTCACAGCTCTCGCACTGCGCTAAACGACTGGCCAAGAGCGTAAGAAAAAATTAAAAAAAAAAAAAAAACAATCGCAGCAAATCTGGCAAGCTATTGCAAGTGCTGACAGCACAAGCCACATTGGCGCATCGGTCGGCCAGTCCGTTTGCGAACTGCGGCAAACAGCCAGCCAGCCGCAAATTGTCGCCGGCAAGTGTGACAAGTATGAAATATGCCTGGCGGTTGTACGTGGCGGTTTTGTAACGAAAAAAAAAACTCGGCAACTGGCCGGCCAACACAAGTCAAAGGCGCTGAAACAAGGAATGCGTATAGTGGAACTGGCAAAATAAGAAGAATAAGAAAAAGAAGAAAATGTTTTGGGGCGATTGTTGCAGATTGCCACAAAGACTGTAATAAGGACAGTAATGGATTGTGTCGCGCATCGTTGTAGACTGGAATGTTGGCGAGTTGGCGCAGTAAGTGTTGCATGGTATGTGGTAGATTGCAGGTTGCAGGTTGCAGGTTGCTGGTGCTGCAGATTTTTGTGGTGAACGTGGTCTGCGGTTAGTTTGGTTTAGCTGTGACATTTAAAGATTAATTAAATATAATTACCAACTCACTTTTCGAATATTATTGCACTTTTATTTATAGTTACATAAACGCAAAAAAAATATAAAAAAAGTTGGCGGCGAAAGTTCGTTTTTCAAACGTTTAGCCGCTTTTTCAATTTATCTTAAATTTATTTCATAAATTAATATAAATCAATTACAATTTCAATTTCCAATCGAACAATTTCCATTCACTTCCGCTCTTACTCAATCAACTGTGAAATACCGCTAACACACTCTCTTCGCCATCGCCGCCTTCAATTATTCAATAATTCAATATCAATTATTCAATGAAAACAAATATGCGTCTTTAAACACTTCATTTGAACAACCACACAATCGAAAAATACACATCGAAATGTGAACACCAAATTGGCCAATCAATTGGCGGAATAGCAAACATAAATGCCAATAAATTTGCAACAATAAAGCAATGGAAAATAAACTGAAAGAGTTGCTGGCTTTATTCAAGTGCGTGAAAAACCAGCTGCCAAGGCGGACTTTGCAATCAGCAATCAATCCGTACCCACACAGCCGCACACACACACACACAGGCGCGCGTGTACGACAACAAAGGCGTTGCAGAAAATGTCCATTCAACACCAACAATTTTCTGCCGCTCCTGATATGGTGTAACGTTGAGCATCTGCTGTTGGCTTAGCTTCGAATTGAAGTTGTGCTTGGATGGAAAAGTTGGTGTGGTCAGAAATAAGTGGCTGCAATCAAGCAGCTGGACAGAGTCCAAAATGCCAGTTGAATTAGCTGATTGTGTGCGCGTATAGTAACCCAAACCCAAACGACAAGCAACATGGGCGTCATTAGTTTTTATGCTTGACAGCGTGTGGGTTTGTGCATCCTGCTTTAGTCAGCCAATAGTTAGCCAATAGCAGGTCAATGGCTCAACGCCATATCAGCTAAGCGACTTCTCAAACTATTTTCCAAATAATCAATCAACACACAAATTGACGACTTATTAACTGACACAGTGACAAGATGCATGTAAAGATTTGAAGTGAGCTTTATGCGACTTCTTCGAACCTCATCCTTCAGGTAGTATCAAATTGCTATCGGTCAAAGAAAACTTTGTGCTAAATGAATAAGAAAATAAGTTATAAAGAATCGTAGAGCAAAAAAATAAAAAATAAATTAACAAGTATGTATCTAATGCAATGGGAATATCGCTACCACTTTTGGATCTCAATATAATGATAAGTTTTCGATATACCTCAAAATTCTAAAATATCAGAAATAGCCAGTCTATACATTGTCTTTGATGACCCCCGAATGAACTTTTTAAAATTAGAACATATAACCAATCATAATGTTCTCATTTTTTAGGCCAAAGTTAGGAGTGGGGAATGTGCTAAGCATATCCCCTAGTCCTTTCGGTGTATGTCAAAAAAAAATTGTTTGAATTTTTACAAATTTTATACATATGTAGTGTGGAATTTTGATTCACATGCCTTTGGTTATAAAAAAAACTAAAAAAGTAGCAATAAATTTATCAAGAAAAACGTTGCAAATATTATGAAAAATCACCATGTGGTCAATCGTTTGAGAAACTGTAAATGCGACTATTAGTCTAAAGCCAGTTAATTAAATAAACAGGAATAAAAGCGATCTTACAAAAATATGTATTTTAAATACTATTTTTCAATTTGATTGGAAGTCTTCAAGGTGTAGATATTTTTGTATGCAATTTCAAATTTATTTTCTTCCTCATATGTAGCTGAAATCACAAACCAATGCCTAATGTTGCACTCTGGCGATCGCCTCTTTCAGGAATAAGATAATATTTTACTTTTTAATTTATTTCTTATAATTTTCAAAAATTGTTTACAAATCTCTAATTGCTTTTCAGTAATCTATCATTCAAGTAGTCAACGAAGAGAGTGGTGATTCACGAAATTAGGCCAACTAATAGCACTCGGGGTCATCTCATTAAAGCGTAAATAATTTTGCTATTAACGCTTAGCAAAAAGTGAATGATAAAAATAATTATGATAAAGGCAATTCGAGAAATCGCTGAGTATGCCTGTGAAAGTGTAGAGAGAGAGAGGGTAAAAGTGGAGTATGTGATATTGAATTTTTTTTTCCAATTTATTTACTGCTTTTGAGTTTTTTGTTTGTTTTTAAAGTATGCTCGTATTAAAATGCCTACAATTAACGGTCTATTCATTCAAGCAAATAACAACAACACTGAGAACGACAGCAAGTGAAGGGAAGTGCCATAATTATTACAACAAAGCAAATTATGACAATAATAATCAAACAACAACATAATTGAGAAAATTTAGATATGCTCGGATAATGGAAAAGACAGTGGATGAGAGAAAATTAAGTTGTCGAAGGCATGTTGCCAGTGTTCGTAGCTGATTGTGGCAAGTGTAGCGGTGTGGCAGTGAAACGCAAAGACCCCTGTCACTACAGTCATGCAACAACAACCGTACGGGTCTACCTGTTGTGCATGTGTTGCATCTATGGATGTATGGATGTATGTGTGGATGTGCGTGTGTGTAGTAGTTAATGTACAAGCATGATAAGCTTAATAAGCCGAATATCGCTATAGGATATGACATGGCAAATTTGTGCCGCATTATTGGCATTACAACAACGGCTAGCGAGACTGGCCTGCCGATCGGTTTCACCTGCCGCTGTGCTGGGAAGTTACTCCATGCTGTATGCTTAGCTGTTGATAGCAATGAAAATATTTTTATAATTTTCTTCTCAGCACTGTTTGGCTTTTGTTGATGGTTCGTTTTTTTTCTTCTTTTGTTAATAAAAGATTTAAAATCCGATTAAAGCCATTAACACTTTTTGGAGCAGCACTACACAAGCGACAGCTCTATGCAATGGATGGATGGAACGGCGCACTGACGGGCACAGGAGTACAAAGGTAGGCAACCATTCGTTTATCTTCAATGTGGCCAATTTATTTATAAATAGCGACAGCATATCCGATCATATAGCCATAGGCAACAGATGAAGCACCAAAACGGGCATAGTGTGTTGAAAAAAAAGTATAAGAATAAAAACGGCTAGAGCCACAGCATAACCCAAACAACAGCAACAACACGAACAAGCATTCTGCTCATATACCGATTACGTTTGCTTGCCGCTAGCGTTCGTCGTTCATATCCGTTGTTGAGCGCTGCTGCTGCGGCTGATGATGTTGTTGTTGATGGCAAAAGCGATGTTGGCTTAAGGTGTTGTTCGTGTTGTTGGTGGCATTACCAGCTATGATGATGTGCGGAATGTAAACAGTGGAAAAAACGACAAACGTATAATGAAATATTGTTTACATTGCTTGCAGTTTATTGTTATTTGCTTAGTTCTTTTTTACACCCAAATTTGTTGAATTGTTGAAGCATTTATTTTTTTGAAATTTCTACATTTATTATTTGTTGGTTTTTTTTTCTTCTTCTGTTTTTAGGTTTATAGCAGACTCTTTTTGAACTCTATATTTGCGTTCATTACACCATCGTTATTAGCTTTCCGCTAGCTGTATGTTGACTACACTTTATTTGGTAATTAATTCATTAACGCCTTGATGGCAGCGATAACAGTTCGGAGATCTCCAGTGCGAGAGCGAGCTGAATGTTTCGAATGAGTGCTAACTACTAAATTAAAAAATCAACGAGTTGGCAAATGTACTATTTGTCAAGAGCTATGTAGAGTTTGCTGTTTGTTTGTTTATTTTAAGCCTTTCACAGAGCAGCGACTAAGAGGAAGAAGAAAAAATTGTAATAATTCCTAGGCGCATTTACTTTCACATGTGCCTAGGTATTTATTTACAGAAGTATACACTTTGCAACAACTAAATTATTGGTTCTATTTTTTTTTTATTTAGCTAACCAATCATTCGATATTCTTTATTTATTTATTATTTTTTTGGTTTAATTTACGGTTCGGCGCATTTTACAACCTTTTAAATTGTAATTTATTTTCTTTAATAGCAGCTTTCGAAGCTTTTGAAATAAATAATGTAAAATAATCTCTTGAGGTTGCATAAGACATATGCACATACATATTTGCGATTACCATACCCAAATATACAGGCTTGTTTGAAAGCTAAGCGATATATACTTTTGGTTCGTTCTGATGAACAAACTGAATATTTGAAATTATTTAGTACTTCAGGCGCTACAATTGCACAGTGCCAAAACAAAAGATAGGAAATAACTTTGTAGATATTATAGTCATAGTTGAGTACAACATCAGAAAAGTGATATTTAAAATAATTGAACCCTCCAGTTTTTGTTTATTAAAAAAATAAACCCTTCTCCATAAAAAGGTAATTTTCGAATATGTAAAAAATGGGATATTTCAGTAGTTGGTGAAGTGCATTTTATATATGCAAGAAGGGTGTAGTTTTTGCCCGATTTCAAAAGTTTTCAGCGTGCATTGTGTATACCAAATTTGATGCAGACCGAGGTGGTGGCTTGTGAGAATAAATACATACGTTGATTCATGGTGAAAATGGTACAGTGTGATTGATACAATTTTTTAACATATTTATTTCTTAATTTAGTACATAAACCAAAAAGATCTAAATTTGGAAATTTGTAAAATTTTAGGAAAATTTAACAAACCTTAAAAATTGTTAATAAAATTTTAAATTTTTTTCTCAAAAATTTTTGGGGATGCAGTTTTGCAGACCAATTAATTTCAGTACAGTAGAGGGGACGTTTCATGTGTCTGAATTAATAATTTTATTCATGCTTTATATAGAACAAAAAGCAGAAGACCGTAAAAAAATTAGCAAAAAGAAATCCAATTTTTCATTTTTTATTATCACTTTTTCTGTTCATAAATAAATCATAAAAAAATAGTTCGCAAACAAACTTTGTTGAATAAGTATACTTTCTATCTAAAATTTGACTCATCTTATCATCTCTTATCTGCAAAGTGAATCGGCAAAAATACACATTCTAAATTTAGTATCGTAATCATTTAATTTTTTATTATGAGCGCTTTAGCCAAATCCACTCCATAGTTGAAGTTCTAATTAAAAAAGCACACATTTTTCACCTTTACCACAACCCAGCGTCAACAATGAGCATTCACAAAACGCTTAAAAATACAAATGTAATCTCACCGAATCTCTAAAACTTAGTAGTTCTAATCCCCAACTGTCGGTAGTGCGCTCACAAAGGAGCGGCAATCGCGCAGTCAGATATGTAGGGTTATCAGTTTTCATAATTTTACAGATACCGAAATATTCGGGATACTATTTTTTAATCCCGGAATCACGTGGCTTTTTAATAACGACAATAAATATCCTTTAGTTGGTCGAAACTAAAACAATTATAGAGTGTGTGGCATTTAAAATATATTAGCGAATTACTGTTTGCTTTGGTTTAAGTATGATCATAAAAAAAATAGGATTGTTATCCTCCAAGCGTGACCAAAATATATTGCATATAAAGCCAGCGGATGAGAAGCACCGGTTTGCTTCAACATTTGTTGGCTAGATTATTATTAGAAAAAATTTGAATTTTCTTGTTCAAAACTACTGACCCACCATACGACTTTCAATTAAATGAAGTTTGCTTGGTGGCGTGACAATTTTTGTTGAAATTTCAGCGTATTAATGCAACAACAAAATACATGCGATTGTGGTATTTGCTCTACCGCTACTACTTGTTCAATGTGCCTTGCAACTGATGTAAAAAATGTATATTCAATAATCCCGTGATTTGAATCGACTACTCCCGGGATTTTCGGAACACAAAAATGGTCGGAAGCCCGGGATTGAAATCTCTATAACGTAGATGGGCAAGTGTAACTAAACTGGATTCCAAATAACTAACTAGTATAACACGAGTATTATTATTATTCAGCGCTATAATCTCCATAAATCTCTAACTACCCATCGGCACCACGACAACTGAGCGAAAGCTTAACTAACAATGTGCAATCATATGTAACTTTACATACCTTTACATTTACATATTCTAGATATGTATATTTGTGCATTTAAATGAACATATGCGAGGATTTCAGCCACAGTGTTTCACTATTTATCGCTTCATTCTGTGTATCAGCGCAGCACCAGCGAGCATCTAAAGAAGTTGTCCATGAATTAGTTCCACAACCTTTTAATATATCTCCTCTACTGCAACAGCACTGCGGGCTTACCAGCATTTTTTTCACATATTAATTATTTGATGGCTTCATAGCGCCGAAAGGAATAGCGCGGGGGGATACGGGGGGAGAATGTTGTAAATGAGAAAAAATTGCATATGTCGACTATGCGCAGTTAAGAATGACACAAAACTTCTAAAGCAGGTAGCATTAGCTACATAAAAGTTTGTGCTAGCAGTGTCCGGGGTCGCTGCGTTCAAATGTTCAAATCTGGAGGCTCATGATGGATTTTGCACCACACACACACACACACCATCGAAACTCTGGCTCTACCATGGCACACTGGTTGGCTGGATGACTGCTGGTTGCCAAAAGAACTTAGAATTCATAAATAATAGCGGTTACAAGCGACGATAGAACGAATGAATATCATCACTTTGATGTCTCTTTTTTCAATTTCGTTCACTATTCTCGCGATGCGAGTTCTTTCCGTGTATTTATTTTTGTTTTCACTCCTTGTTGCGTGTAGATTCCTAGCAAAGCGTTAAATTTGCATGTGACATGGCATAGCGTAGAGATTGTACTGCTTCCTGCCTGCCTGCTGCATATAAACTATGTCTTTAATCTTACTCCTCCTCTAACCCAACCGAACTTCTGCACCGAGCTGCTACAAAGTAATTTCAGCTTTTTCAGGATTCTTTCAGCATTTCCAGCACGCAATTTTGCTGTTTTATCGCTAAAACTGGTATGTTGGTTGATTTGCAGCATGTTGCATGCGACAGATAGGATGTATGTATTTACATAAGTGATGCGTGTGGCAAGTGTCCATATGTATGTACGACGAGGACATATGTATGTGACAAGCCCAGAGGCACCACAGTGGAGCTTCTCCATCAGCATCAGAGAGACATTTTACATGTCCCAATAATGCAAGCATACAATCAAATTTATGTAGACGTGCATGTGCTCTGACATTCGCCTCTGGCGGCAGAGAAAAAGTAATAAATTTGCATAAACCAGAACTTTAGCTCGTTTATTGCGCTTGTTTAGCTGTGCCACCTGGCATTTTTTTTTGTTTGTTTGCTAACAAAAAATAGACATTGGAATGTCAATAACTTGCTCGCGCTGGTAATTTATTTTCGTAATTACGTTTATAGTAGTAATTTCGCTGGTGGGCTATGTTCTGTTATCTATGCATGTCTTTTAGGAAGTTGGAAAACGCTTTGGCTTCGAAAAGTCCTCGTGTCATTACAATCTACAGTTATTGGGCGCGAATCCCTGCTCGTTTCAACTGGAAGTGAAAGTCGAAATAAATCATTTTTTGTATCGAGCTGAAACAGGGTTTTTTCTGAATATATAACATGTCCCGCCGTAACCGAGTGTGTAGTTCGAATCCTGAAAAATTATAGAAAAGTTGTTTTCTAACATCGATCACCCCTTTTCAGGCAATGACAAACCTAAGAGGGTATTTCTGCTTGAAAAAAAACGTCTCACAAAAATCATTTGTCGTTCGGAGTCGGCGTAAAACTGTAGGCCCATCATGATTTTCTATAATTTTTTGTTCACTCAGGCCCGCTACACGTTCGGCTACACCTCACAAAGGAAAACAAAAATGGTGAGCAGGAATAGAAATCTATCTTTTTATATCGAGAAAACGATTTGGCCGAGCAGAGACAGATTCCATGCAAATTTTTTTTCAGCAGATATATTTTTTTCGCCTTTTCACTTGAGCGATACTTCGACATAGAGTCTAACGTCGGCACCTAAATCTAACCTAACTTAATGCCAAAGAGATTCCGGTGGAATTTGTTTTCTCGTATTCAAATGCTACCACAAATTGGTACTCAAGAATGGTAGAATTCCATCATATCGCAGCGAGTGACATATATTTACCAAAGCGAATAAGCAAAGAATATGGAAAAAAGAAGAATGAGTAACTTCCAACAGGAACGGTTTTTGAAATACCAAGTGAGAAACTTTTTTGAATTTTGCTGAAGTGCAAAACGTGAAAAGATATAAAACATAACTCTTTGCCGCTTATATAAAAAAAGGCTAGATCTACTTGTAATTGAGAACTCTCAAAATCGGCAAAAACCAAAGTAACAGTATCACTGATGCCGTCGCTTTCGTTGTACTCTCAATTGCTGACCAAAATATTTTTAGAAAAAACTCTTTGAAAACACATAATGAACTCGTAAAAATAAAAATTAGTAGCGGCCCTACCTTTCCGCTTATCCTAAAGTGTCAATCACATTTTATGTGGCAAGCCCGTATACAATCTTTTGTAAGTAGTTGAACTTAATATACCAGAACAGATTTATTAGCGCAGAGTGTTTTTAAGTTCACGCATATCGAAAGGTGTGAGCTCAAGGGGAGAGGTCGATTGTGTGTAATACAATAACTTCATTCATTCATGCATTTCTAACACAAATAATGATGGCTTATATGATGATACCATTAAATGCCAAATGGACGCCACCTACTAGAGAAAACAAGAGCAACTAATGAAGTATTGATATGGATATTACTTACGACCAATGAAAGATATTTCCGTAGCAGAAAAACACGTTGATGCATGCCACAAATCCTTTTCAATAAAACATGCTTTGTGTAATATGTAAAATGTACCTATGGTATAATAAATAGGCGATTCGTTGAACCAGATCGCATTGTGTTGAGAAATTACACGCAATCACAGGATACGGGCGTCGATCTAAAATACGAACACACGCAAGCACCATACGGATTGTGCGTGAGAGTAGAGCAAATTAAACAAACAATTCACATGGAGAACGGTATTAGAAAAATGGTACTGTAGGCCTAGTTATATAGAAAAAAAACTACTCATAGGTATAGCAAAAGGTGCCGACAACTTGCTGAAACAATAAAAACCACTTCAAATCTGTAACAAACAACAACGAGAGCAACGGATGCTAAGGTAGACTTGGATGGAAAAAAAAACGAAAGGAAAATAAGAAAAAGTTCAACAAAACAAATAATGCAACAATGAGAGGAAAACGTTTATGCATTTGAATACCAGGAAAAGGCGTTACTATGGCAGAGGAACAATTGAAAAAGAAAAAAAAAACAAAAATAAAGAAAATAAAAAGAAAAAACTATGTAGACTAGAAAATCACAAAGAGCAAGCAAAGATTGCCATTCTATACAACAAATACCATGCGAGTAATATTGCAGAAATTTGTACATAAACGGAGTATAAACTGCGAAGCATGATAATGATAACATACAGTATGCGGGTTGATGTGGGCGAGTCCATAATATGTGTACGAAACGCACTAATTATATGCCACACACATTCAAAAATTGCACGCAACGAATTGGGAATGTGAACCTAAGCCAGATGGCAGCAGTTAACTATCGCTGTGACGAATAACTCAAATGGGTCTAAATGAAGGTATTCACACATGTCAGGGTTGCATTGTACATAGCGCAACGAATGTGCAGTGAATAGCACAGGCGATATGTGCAGCAAATAATCAACAGCATTAGTGAAAAGCGAGAGTGTAGGAGGCCCATAGAGGCAATCAGTGCGTATCACAAAATAAATAGAGTTCCAAAAACAAAAAAAAACAAAAAAAAACAAAAAAAAACGAAAACGTAGGTGCGGACGGTAGTAATACCATTATTACCGATAATTGCATTAGCTACACGTCACACGACATGACGGAACTATTTAACTATGAATGGTGTATTTAAGCGATAATTGTTGTTGTTGTTGCCACTTCAGTAGGTATGCATGTAGCTAACAATATGGGTTAAATTACCTGATTGTATTACAATTTTTAAAGTAATCTAATCAAACGTTACTCGCACGTAATATATCTTCATATATGTATTATAATTTTTATTTTGCTCCAAATTTAGAAAGGTAAATAAGATATTGAACATAAAAAAAAGCTATTTTGTATTCGAGCGTACTGTTCATTTACCTACTGTTCTAAATGTTAATATTGCATATTTCACTTCTAGGCGGAATGGTAACAATATATTTATTGAGTTTACTCAATGAGTTATCGTTGCTGCAGTAGTAGATAAGATTAAATATTTTTGTGAAGTGAACATAGGGTAAAATCAATTTCTCTAGAATTGTTGTTAAGAAAAAAAAACAAATGTTGACACGGAAATGCTGAGTCTAATAAATCAAATGCTATATAAATATGTAAACAAAGCGACACTTTCTAAAAAAAATCTAATGAGTAATAAAAATATTGCGTATTAAATCCAGGTAGCTGAATTAGTGCAGAGTTGACAAAGTGTAAATAATTTACCCAGTGAAAAAGTTTTTATGAAAAACATAACTAATCAAGTAGGCTTGTTGTAAATTTAAAAGCTTAGTGTGGATTATCTGAAGTGTTTTCCTATGTAGTTCATTGATATGAAATATGTAAATATTTGACCCAATACAGTGCGAGCTAAATCTAGCACGTAATTTTAGTGAGATCATCCAAATGATAACACTTTTTAGAAAACTGATGTTAGGAAATTGAAATTGCTAACAATCATAGCACGAAATATCAAACGAACATCGTTTTTTTTAAATCAGGAACTCTTGCCAGATAGATATTAGATAGATATTATTGTTGAGGTTTGCACTTCGACCTTTCGATCCATTGTGCCCTCCGTTCTTTATAGTACCTCATCTAACCCCAACGCTCTTAGGAAGTCTAAGATGATGGTTGGTGATAGCGAGCGTACAAGTTCCTGATCGGGGGTGTATGAGCCCAGATATCATTTCCGTTTTCTTGACGCGGCTTCACAGTCAAAGAGCAGGTGCATCGGGGCCTCCGGGGCCGAGTCACAGAAGCGACAAGACTCATTCGACCATATTCCGAGCCTGTGTAGATGGCTACGCAGTCTGCAGTGACCTGTAAGAAAACCTATAAGTATCCTCAAGTGGGGTTTTGAAAGGTTAATAAACTGTTTTGATCGTTTACTGTTATACCCTCCCAATAGACATTTCGCCTGGCGTAACCCTACCATCTGGAACTCTTGCCAGCAAAACCATCTAAAAACTGTCAACGAGCATGAGAATGAAAAAATTGTGAATCTATTTCAGCTTGTTGTAAGTCGAAGTTCCTAAAGGCCTGACCATCGTTTTTTAAATTTAATCTTTCTTCTACGAAATTTTACCAACACAGCTACACAATTAATCTGAGGAAAAGCTTATGTGAAATAAAAGTTAAGTTATTCATTATGAGAACACTTGCTGATATTTTTCAAATTTGAAAATTGATACCCAAAACTATGCAAAATTTATTTCATTTTGCAAAAATTCTCTGTAGAGAGAGATAAGAGTATTTAAGATTTCAAAATTTGTTGAGAATGAATTGTAGTGTTGAAATCTATTAAAATTTTTAGCAGACATGTGGTGTGAGGTTAATAAACTATAGTGATACGGACTTCAAACCAAAGCTTATGGAGAATACTTGAAATGGGTAGAGTTGCCACCTTTAAAAAATTTAATTAGGGTACTCACAGTTTCATATTGTCAGGTGTGGTAAGTTTAATATCTATTAACCTTAAAACATTTAGCCATCTGGTATCATTGCTTGTTTTTGTTTCGCATACAAATCAGAGATACCACTTATGACTAAAGTTGCCATGCATTGACATACGTTTATCTTTTGTATTAAACTGGCATCACCGAACAGCTGATTATAATTTGCGTCGAAAAATGGAAGCAGACACAATTGAAGGAAAAGTAAGTGAATTATTGATATTTTTAAATAAAAAGTGAGTGGTTAGACCATTTTAATATTTTCAGGTGAAGCAAAAGCGAATCCGCAAAGCACCATATCGCAAATGGAGCGAGTGGGAACAGCAGCAATAGCTAAACTTTCTTCGCCAAAATAGGCCAATTGAAAAGCCAACTGCACAGCACTTCTACAAGCGTTTTTTAAGTGAACATAGGCTTGAGTTGGAATGGACACTTGTGCGCTGCAAAGTAAAAAATTTAAGGCAAACCTACATCAAGGCGAAGTCATGGAGCAATTCGACCGGGGCTGGGACCATGCGAGAAGGTGAAACAACGCGAGGTAGCTTTCAATATTGAAGAAAAATGTTTCAGATTTTGTAAATATTTACTTTCTTGATTTCAGATGTGCTATTACGATTGTGCCCACTTTTTGATGAGCTGGAAGAAATATTCTGTTATAGAGAATATCAGGTAAATGCGTTTGTGCTAAATTCAGAAGAAAGCAACACTTTGGAGTACTCAAATACTTCAGCAGATGAGGGATCACCAAACGTTGCCTCCGCTCCAATAGAATACCAACCAAGCCCCGCTGCGTTTCATGAAGTCGCCGAAGAAAGTGTTCCACTAACAGAAACTCCTCGCTCTACGACACAACCTCCACAAGCTCAGCGTAAAGGGATATATTCTCGCACGGGACTTGCAGATGTACTTGAAGTTCATTCCAACTTGGTCGAGTACAAAAAGGAGAAGCTGGTTGCCGACAAAGAATTTAGAGTAAAGGAGCTTTTGCTGAAGGAAAAGGAATTTAATTTAGAAAAGGAGAAACATGCATCTTACGAAAAACTTAAATTATTAGAAATGGAATCGAAAGAAAAGATAGCAATGAAAGAAATAGAGATGCGCGAGCGTGTAGAAATGGAAAAACTGAAAACTCGAAAGTGAAAAGTGTTTAAAAATGAATATGAATAAATGAAAAAAATGTGAAATACATATGTACAATATATAACACTTTTTAAATGTAACAAGCGAAAAGAATTGGAGATGTTTGAATAAAATGCAAAAATAGAAGAAATCTAAAAATGAGAAAAAAAGTAGAAATATAAATATTTTTGTTAAACAAATTTAAATGTTGAAAATTCAAGTAAGTAATTGTGCTTTTCCCCAATAAAAAAACGTTCTTTATAATTGTTCAGTGTTTATTATTTACAAACTCAGCTAAAGCAGTCCTTAAGTCATTGTAGTTATACATTTCTTCCGGGTAAGCAAATTCTTCCTCAGCGTCGTCTGCTGCCGAGTTTAGTTCTTGTAAAATATTATGCAAAATACAGCAGGCTAGTATCCATCTGCAGCAAGCTTTTAATTTTTTTCATCGGAAAGCCGAAAACGGAGTTCTTTTAAACTGCTAAATCTCTCCTTAAGCTTGCCAAAACAATTCTCCACTCGCACTCTGAATTTTGAAAAATGCTGATTAAACTTGTCTCTTCTTGCTTGTGTTAGTTCGATGCTGTTTTGTCGAAAAGGAGTAATTAAATTTCGGCTTAAGGGATATGCTGAGTCTCCGGCTATCCATTGCTTTTCACAAAAGAATGTTTCTGGTGTTCGCCCAATAGGAGACTCCACAAATATTTTAGCATCATGGACACTTCCTCTGTACCCAATGGTCGCTAGCCGAATCTTCAGGGTGTAGTCACACACAATTTGCATTTTGATTGAGTACTGCTTTTTACGTGAAAAGTAGAACTCATGATCCCTTATAGGAGACTCAGCCAACTTGATTTCGGTGCCATCAATATAGCCAATGCACCCTGGCAGCTCCAGCATTGTATTTGCCACAATTTTTTTCGCTCTCTTGCCGATGGCCAAAATAAAAACTTTGACTTTAAGTTTATAATTGCGGCAACGACTCGATCTGTAATTTTTAATACCGTTCCTCCATCACCAACGCCAAACAAAGTTGCAACCTTCCGGATGGATGCGTTGTCTCCATTTGAACCCAGGCGGAAGAGCGCAATCTTTAATTGCAAATCAACTGGCAATTGGGGTACTAAATTTTTATTTTTGAAGACTGGATCTTCTGTAATTAAAATTAAGATGTGCTCGAATTCGCTGGGTTCTACACGCAGCATTTGACGCATACGGCTGTCATCGAAGTTAGGAAGAATGTTTTCACGCCATTGTACGGATTTTGGAACATTTAAATGGCTGCTTCTTCGCGAAGATAACAAAAGTGCTGCGGTAAGAGTGAACTCAATTAGGACATCATCGTCCTCATCTTCACTGCCTGCAACTTAAAGGTTTAAGAGAGGTCTTGGAATACTCGAAAAAATCTTACTCGAATCTTGTACTATTAAGTCCACCAAATTCTTAAAGCATAACGCATTTAATAAATTATCTTTTCCACTCCGACGAGGCATTTTTTCGTTTTGATTACCAGCAAATTGAAAATGAGGCAATAAAAACGTTATTTTTAGTTATTACTCGAAATTCTTAAAGGGGTGCTCACACTTCAACTATGGTATCTTTCTAAAGTTGCCACATGTTAACTTTACGTTGGAATTGTGAGTACCCTAAATATAAATTTATTCTTTTCAAGTAGAACACAACAATATGAGTATCAGACTTAGGGTGTTATTGAGAATTCTTTAGTCACGCTATATTCTTGGACAGGGCTGCTACCTTTTCAAAAACTTAATTAAATTAAGCATATTTTTTTTGTAATTAAAACACAGCAATGTGGGTGTCAAATGAAAGGTGTTATTGATAATGATTTGGAAAAATGTATAACTAAAATTTAAGCTTACAGAAACTAATGTATGTTTTTTACTGAACGAATAAAAAATTATAAAATTTTTATGTTTTTCATTTCAAATTCAGGAGATTTTTTGATAAGAACATTTGTAAATTTTAAATTATTTAAGTTAGTCGACATGCTAAGTTTAAAAAATCTGCCAGCGCCCTTAATGGCTAAGACGATGGTTGAATTTTGTTAGTAATTGGCATTTCGGTTTTTTTTTTTAATTTTCGAAACCAGGTGGGCTTAACAGAAATAATACGCATTATATGGCATTAAAGTTAAAATATATCAAAAGACATAGAAAACAATTGCATTAGTCTTTTTTCTGGCGAAAATAATTATAATATTTTTATTATTTTATTTTGCACTAATTCATTTAAGTAATTTACATGCAAATATTTTCACGCGTGAAACTATAAACGTGTAAATCTCTAGTGCGTTCACTTTGAAGACGTTTTGTTTTTCTATTCGTTTGCACAGAAGTTCACAATGTTAATGACTTTGATATTAAACTGTTAAGTATCAACGCTTTTGTGCATCAGAAAAGCGCTTATATAGGTATTTAAAAATAATATTTATTTCTTGCAGCATATCAAGCTTTGCCTTATTTTATTCGCACAATAATTTTTGTACACACTTTTATTTAGAAAAATGTTGCTTAGTTGCATCTTAATGAGATCATTTCAAATTTTATTTAAAAGCGATTCACGAATGCAAAAGTAATTACGCAGCCAAACGACAAAGATTGCGTGAGGAGTGCGTTCGCATTGCAAGAAAACCCTAGAACAACGTATGCAAAAAAATTCGTGTGAGGATGTGAGGAGGCCGAGCTTTGACATTCACAAAGCACCAAAGGAGCACCAGGGCTCTTAGTACGGTTAGTGTCAAAAGATGCGGATGTGTCGCCTTCAACTTTGTGTGCCGCCGTGCTGTGTTCTGCTGTGTTGTGTTGTGTTGTGTTGTGCACTGCTGGTATTTGTTGTACGTACATACGTAGATATTGTTGTAAGCGCGCTGCAAAGCGCGTTGAGTAGCGGCTTTTTGGTCTTTGATAGCAACCAGCTGTATGCGCGCTACGCACTTAAAAGCACTAAATATAAGTAAAAAAAATCTTGCACAGCTGTAACTCCTCGTTAAGGATGCATATCCTGCAGCTGATGCAAAAAAAAAAAAAAAAAAAACAACAAGCGAAACGAACAAAGGCAAACGTGAAGTGATGGAGCGGAGGAAGGAGTAGACGCTTATGTGAGCCGCCATGAAACCACTCAGCGTTTTGTGAATTGTAACTAATTTACATGTTTCTGTTGACAGGTGAATTGTTGTTGGTGGATGGAGAATGATTGTTCACTGGAGAAGCTACATATATGTTGCGGTGTGTAAGCGAAAAATAAGCGAACGACAAAGCCGAAAGCTGTTACAGATTCTCACTGCTGCATGGAAAAAAGCGGTAGGCGAAGGTAGTGTTGCAAGAGTGCTGGCAAATGGTAGGATTGCGTTTATGCAGCGCGTTACATGGCTGCCGGTATGTGGCATTCATTGTCTCTGGTCTGAGCGCGTTGGAATCGCAAAGTGTGCGAGTGTGTGTGTGTGTGTGGCAAGTGAGTATGCGGAGGAATGACTGATGTGTGTGCAGGATGCCAAAGGATTGATGACTGGAAAAGTGTAGCGGATGTGAGTATTTGTAATTTATAAAATGTGTTGAGGAACCGATGTGTACAAAGATAACTACAAAACATGACAAATATGCGACTTTGAAAGAAACGAACAAAAAAACAAAACGCCGGCGACATAAGCAACAAAAAACAAAGAAGTAATAAAATCAAAATAAGCGCATTGCAACCACCTGAGCCCTCCTCCCTCCCAGCCGCGCGAGCTATGTAGCAGCTTCCAGCTGTTTGAGGAAGGTTTGCCGTTCTTGCAACATTAGGTGGCATGACAGTGGTTTAGCTGAATGCCAATAAGTTCAAATGGGAGTGGCAGACAAACGAAAATCATTGCAGCAAATACAAATGCAAGCAAATGTCACAATGATGTCGAATTTCTGTCAAAAATCGCCATGCAGCGATTAAATTGATGCATCTACATTGATATGTATGTATGCATGCGTGTGTGTGTGTGCGTGTGGCAGCTACTTCAGAAAATACCTGTAAAACTTTCGCACACTAATGGTATGTGGCATGTGGCATGAAATATTGGCATTCAACGACCAGCCATCCATTGCAATGCAGCTGTAGAGCAGCTGCAATTTTTAATCCATTTTCGCGCACTTGAAATTTCTCACTGCCACTCTGGGCACCCTTCAAGCCTTTTCTGCTTGCTTCGTTTGAAATAACGCCTGCGCCTGCTTTGAGCGTGGCAAGGATGGCTGTGTGTGTGTGTGTGTGACACATGTCGTTGCATAAAATACAAGTTGGTTGCACTTGAAATCTAGCTTTTTTTTAACGCTGCTCTTGATGCCTTCACCAATTCAACTGCCTCGCATCGCCTCACTGTGAACTGCTGCATTTTGTCATTATTTTTAGTCCTTTTCGGAAAACGCAAATGTGTGAGCTTTTTTTTTATCTTTCAGTTATGTTTTATTTTAATTTGTGGCACACACGTTAGGGCATTGTGTTTGGTAGACAACAGCAAGGTGTGTTTGCTATATAAAAAAAAAAAACAAAAAAACTTGAACAACGCAGTGCGAGAAAATCCTAACGTTGCACCAACTTTGTCACACAACCGTCGACAGCTGTTGCCAAGAACAACAACAAGCAAAGCTTATCGTTTGTTGCTGCTTTTGCTGCTCTAGAAATGCTTTGTTTCCAGCCATGTTGGCAAAGCGAATGTTGAAAGCAGAAAAAAAGGCAGGCGGTAGCAGGCAAACAGCAAACGGCAACGAGACCTTGTACCTATTTATCAAATGGGCACAAATGGAAGAGAGATAAAAGGTGTGCATAGCAACATCAATTGCTGCTTCACCAACCGCCTGCTACTATGCCACCAGCAAATGAAGCTGAAGTGAGTAATAAGAGCAACAACAACAGCATCCAACACTCATCGTATCCATTTCCAGCGCTAGCAACATTTTTCACATGGCAACATTGGCCCTAGCAACACCGGGGTGCTGGTGCAGCACCTTGACTGCTGTTGTTGCTGCCTTTTTGCCACTTCCATTGGCCGTGCATAGCGTGAGAAAGCAAAATATTTGATTGTGCGATGCGATAAAGATATGCGAAGTTTAAATTCCTGTTCGAGTTGTTGAATTTGTTTCACTACCATCATCACCACTACTACCGCAACCACCACCAGCACAGCGTCACCTTGCCTCATTCTTTTTCGTTCGTTCGTTCTCATTCCATTTTTATTACCGCGTTTTTTTCAGCACATTGATCTCGCGCTAGCGCGAAACCAGCCCTCCGGGTATCCGATCAGCCGCGACAAGCCAGCCGCCACGCATCGTTGGAGGTGCACTGTAGTTGTACGAGTAGCTTAGCATTCCAGCGCCGGGCATGCACGCATAGCCAACTGCCAACGACCAACAGCCACGCATGCGCACTGCACTCGGCCTATCTGTCTATATTTACTTATCGCAAAAGTATGTGGCTGCAGTTGCAGCCACGCAAAGGCGATCGGGAAGCTGCTGGGCAGGCAGGCAGCCAGCCAGTAGGCGGCAGAGCGGATGTTGGCGCATTCCACAGTGGGCAGTTACATGGTACAAATGCATATGCGCTGGTAGTATGTGCTATGTATGGAGCAAAGTATTCGCAAAGTGCGTGCGCTCAAGGTTGACTTGATTTCTGTGGTGTTGGATAGCCATTGATTGCGTAAATATTTGCAGGAAATGAAAGGAAATCAACGAATTCCTAGATCACATTGCCACCTATGTATACTAAGAATGGTGTGGAAGAAGTCGGGAAAATGATGAACGAATAAATTATGTTTGTATTCGGAATAAATTCTTGAGCGGTTAAATTCTATTAAAATGACGCTCCAAAAACTTTTTGTTGCATAAACAAATTTTCTATGCTTACTTGGGCATTGATTAAAAGCAGAATCAGATGCCCACTCTGAAAACCCGTCTCAACAATTTGGATACATATTCATGTAAAATCACTTTGCTATAATGAACTAAATTGCCAGATCGAATGGTTTCCATTCTCGCAAAACAATAAACAACCCAAAAAAGTTGCGTGCAATATTCGACAGCTGAGCCAATTTGCTCGCCTGGGACTAGTAGGATACACTGGACGAAGTTACAGACGACGCTACAGAACGCAGCACTTCGGACAGTGACAGGGTGCCTTCTGGTGTCGCCTGCACCTCATTTATATCATGAGGTCTCAGTTCTTCCAGTAATGGAAAATAAGCTAATACTCTGCAAGCAGTTCCTCGTGGCATACCATAGGCAAAGCCATCCCAACAGACATCTGTTTGCCCAAGAATCGCCTTCCAGACACGTCACATCTTCTCGCACTGATGGACGAGATTCAGACCCACGGCATACGGACATGGGTTTTAAACGACTCTCGCCAAGAAACAATCACCATCTATTACCGAACCAAAAAAAAAAACAAGAAATCAGAATGGTGAACTCGTCCAAAAAGGCATCGGAATAGAGGAAAATATCACAATCTGCTGAGTAGTATTGGAAGTATCAACCACTGCACAATTTCGGTACTATTATAAAAAGCGTTTTGAAAATGACAACGGTCCACCAATAATAAAAAAAAAGAATTAAAAATTAAAATTTCTGAGACATTTTTCTTAACTCTATACAATTGGAACTCACACTTTAAGTAGATAGAATTACATGTCTAATTGAATGTCAGTGAACAGTGAACACCATCTAAAAATAATAATAAATATTTACACGCCCGTTAGCAATAATATGACATGTAACTAGAGGATAAAGCAACTTAACGAACCGAAAAAATATATAACTACTACATAGCACACAAAACGAACCAATACCACAATACCTTCGTCTCAAAATGATTCCTAATAACCCCAAGATCATAATTAACATTAGCATACCAATAGAAAATTATGAAGCAATCAATGATTGACAATTCAAAGGGAAGAAACTGTCAGACATTTTTTTTTTCAAATTTGTATTACAATGCATGAAGAAAAACTTGCCACAATAGCGCTTCGAGGGAGTGCCCACAAATCAAAGCAAAAGATATTGGAGTGCATGAAAACGACCAAATTTGAATGGAATAAAAAGCGTATAGACCAACATAAAATGATCAAAATATTGATTGCAATAAATTTACTATCTGAATACAAAAAGGTCAATAATATTTACTTTGTGTCTCTTGTTTGCCTCGCCTCTTCATACAGCACGAAATTCAATACGTTAATATTGACCATATGGAGGTACATATGTACATATAGTATATACGAGTACAATACATATTTGGTTTCTCCCCTTTTGGAACTTTGCAGTCTCATACTCCGCTCATGGCATTCACTATGTACTTACATTTACTTCCAATACCAATAAAAGTAAAAAATAATGGCTGCAACTTGTTGAGGCAACGCTCTGTTAGCAACCATGTCGAGTGTTTACTATAATAAAAATCTTACAATTGTTGTTGTTCTTGTTGTTGGCAATCACAATCAATTCACAAAAATTTGTGACGTTAATTGAGTGACATTTTCATGCGTGACAACGACAAACGACCTGCCTGAGCGAAGCAAACAAACTGTGAAACAACCGGCTAAGATGTGTTCGATGTGCGAGTAGGTGAAACGTTGGGATGCTATGCGCCAGACGCCATGGAATTTCATGTAGCACTTATTAGAGTTGGAGTTGGTTGTATTAATATTAATTTAAGACGCCATTAGGCGCCTCGTTAGTGTCATGGGCGCATAGTTATTTACAAATGCAGGCAAACATACCAAATTGAATGTGCACATACAAAACTTATTGCGAACGCATAGAAATTTACAAGCATGTGGCAAGTGAGATACATACATACATACAAACACAATAACTATTTAATTGTGCTGCACTAACTGCATACAGTTGAATTTAAAAAAAATATATCTTGACTAGTCCTCCAAGTGACTTAAAAAATGTTGATAACATTTATGTATATTTCATTGATCGTATTTTTTTATGATTTTTTTTTTTTTGTTTTTCTTAAAAGTAGGATTCTAAACTTACTTATTGAAAATGTTTTTAAAAATTTTGTCTTTCACTCACCTACATAAAATTCAAGAGATTCTGGATCTCGTATTTGAATGTGAATTTCTCAAGCAATATTAAAATATACGTACCTGCAAAGAAAAATAAAAATTAATTTAAACATTAATATAAAACGAGACAAATTGTGGCTTGAATTCAAAATTATTATGTAGTAAATTAAACATGTTCCCACATTATTTTAAGTTAATTCAAATACTGTTGAGTTTATAATTCATTCTGAAATTGAAAAAACTACCAAAGAAAATTTTTATTTATTTTGGTGCCATTTTTTCTTCAAAATTAATAAACCCCTATATAAAATGAAATCTGTTTCCTCGAAAAATAGTACCATCAAGCAGAATATTTTGCTATAATATAAAAAGATTTAAAAACGAAGATTTTTTAAAAGAAAAAAGGGTTTTTACAACAAAAAAAATACCTCAGATCATAACGCAGTTTAAGCTTATAATATCTGCATATAAGTATTTAAAAAATGAGATTTTACATTTTTTGTTAAATTTGTGTAAAGAAAACTGGAATTAACTCAGCCAAGACTTGAGCGATTTATACTTTTAAGGTTATATGAAGAACGTATTTTCTGAACAACTTTATTTATTTGTATATAAATTCACTTTTCCATTATTTTGATACAGTTGAATAAAGCTTTCAATATTTGTGCGTGGATCTTTTAAATTCAGACTGTTTCATCGTCTCAGGTATTTTTTATATTTTCTACAAAAAATCGATCTATGTAACTCACGTAAATCTTGTCAGCAGTCTTAAAATAAAATAACTCTTCCAATTTCAGTAGAAAAATCACAAATTTTTTGGTGAGCATAAATAATGCTCCTTATAAACTCTATATGATTTTTGTATGCCGATGATTATTCGATCTCACTTATGGAGCCGCAGTTTAGCAATTAGAAATACAAATAACCCGTGAAACTGGAACTCAAAAGCTGCTGCTGTCTGAAGTTTGATGCCGAGCAAATATTTTTTTTATTTATTTATGTACACCGAGCTCATTATTGTTATTTTAGCTTTTTGGCACACTTGCACCACAAGCAGCTATGTACATATTTTCACGTGCGTCTCAATTGTGGCATGCCACAGGTCTGCGTGGCACACGCAAACAAGTCGCCAAATACATAGTACATAGAAATACATAAGTAAATATGAAATGCCGCCTAGCACCGAAAACACCGCAGACTGGCAATGTATAAGAGCAAATATTGGCCGCAAACCGTTGAGATGGCGATCAAACAAATTAACCAAAGTAACACAGCATCCGTTAGACGGTTAGCCAAACAATAAAAACAACGTAGTACAATATTTGTAGAACAAACGCCAAGCACGGTAATTTTCAAAGCGGCTGACTGAGTGAACATTTTTTTTGTTTTTTTTTGTTTACATTACTCAATCATTTTATTTGCTTTTATTTATTTGCATTTTTTCTACTACTAATTCTTGTACTCAAAGCGGCTGACTGAGTGAAATTTTTTTTTTTTTTTTTTTTTTTTACATTACTTACTCATTTTATTTGCTTTTATTTATTTGCATTTTTTCTACTACTAATTCTTGTACTCAAAACGGCTGACTGAGTGAAATTTTTTTTTGTTTTTTTTTTACATTACTTACTCATTTTATTTGCTTTTATTTATTTGCATTTTTTCTACTACTAATTCTTGTACTCAAAACAATTGCTGCTTTGTTTTTTAGGTCACGACTGTGAGCCAAAAATTTCGACCACGCTCATATTTTAATTTTATAGGCATTTAATCTGTATTATTTATATTTATTTATGTTTTAACTGGATAATTTTATGATTTTTGACTTTTATTTGTGGGTTAATTGCCTTCGCGCACGCAGTCACAAGATTCGTAAATGTCTTCCGCTCCACTAAAAGCAAAAAAAAAAAAAACAAAAACAAAAACAAATAGTAAATGTTATCTAAATGAGCTATGTTGGTGGCATCATCACTTTTGAATGCTCCAAATTTATCTAAACTCTAATGGCATTTCAATGTAGCTACGCTTAGCGCTGTGTTTTTTGTTGTTTCTTTGTTTGCTTACTACAAGTGAAAAAATGTTAGTTGCGTGCGTTGACGCCATCAATTAGCTTTAGCAAATAATTCTATGAGGAAAAAGCCACTGGCATTACTTATAGATCCTCAAATATAAAGGCCCCTCGCTATTGTCGTACTGTGGAGTGTAGTTGAAAAACTTTAAAGTAAACATCAGCAGTTAATAGCCCTCAGGAATGCGAGTAGATTATAAGCAATACTATAGCCATTAGCAGTGGAAAATTAGATTTGTGGTTTCGTTGGTTCTGCCTCTGCGGCTTCTTCCTTTTACGTTACTTCTGGTATTTGCTTGTGTCTTTCGTTTGTCTAAAATTTTTATGATTTTGAAAGCTCTATCTACTAATTTACAATATAATGGTTTATAATTAAATGTAAAATTGTTAGGTTCCTCTTCTTCCTCAATATTTTTTAGCTTCATTAGCTTTCAGCTTTTAATACCATTTTATGAAGTTTACCAGTGCTCTTCAGAGACAACACAGTGATTGCGGATCAGCAGAAAGTGTTCGTTTGCCCTTTATATTAGAGGTATAAAGTTATGTCAAAATAAAAAAAGGAACGCAAGATTTTTACCAGTTTAGATAATATATGTATATAATATTTTGTTTGTTATGTTATCATAAAAATCAAAATTTCAAACATCGTAGAAAAAATAGAAAAATTCAATAAACTTTTAAGGCAACAACACACTTTTTTCGATTTTTTACATAAATTCTAGTTATGTAGTGTTATAGTACATTAAATTCTAGTATACCAAAGTACAAGTTTCAAGTAGCTCAAAATTTCCGTAAATTTTTGATAATTTGTTTTTTTTTTTTTGCTGGAAGGACTTGAACATTTTCTTCCAAACTAATGCTTGGTTTTCAATACGTCAAATTTGATGTCAAATGTTGTCGTAATATTTTGCATAGAGCGGCCTCCATCTAAAAGACGTTCCCCTATTACAGAGCAAGAGTAATAGAATATTGCGCCTTGGGCGCAGAGAGCAACTGAAAGTGACGTAATACAAGTAGAGAATGAGAGGGCAGAGAAAAAGTGATTAAGAAGAGGCGTCCAAACGACAGAACGATTCAATATTTTATTGGCATTGTTTGAGTCAAATTAAAGAAAACACTTTTATTTCGTCAATGAATGGGTGGGAGCTATCAAATAGACCAAGAGAGGACTAGCAGTCTGAGGAAGGCGAAATCTAGTATTCTATCATTCGTACTTCGGTGCACCCTACAAACTGAAATTATTTATTATTGTATATGCGTGTTCAGGATTTAAAACATGTTGAACGGTGAACATAGTTTTTAGAGATATATCGACTCCAGCGTCACCTATCGGCTAAACTTCTAAATAAAGTAGTTTGATTTATAAGGACAATACGCTTGTTTGAATTTGAATTAAAGAGGACTATAAATACGTTTTTTAGAAATATCTACACACTAGCGCCATCTATCGAAATTTCTATTTGCCATCTGCACAGTCTATCAACATTCTACCTGCCTTTTTATATACTTATGTATATATAGAAGAAATGAAATGAAATTTCACGAAAAAGATTTTTGTAGATCATTTTAATTACTTAGCTGCACCTCATTTCCAGAAACTCTTCAAAAAAGAAATTTTGAAAATCGTTAGGGGATTGAAATGTTCTACAGATTTATTCGCTGGACATTTCACTAGAGGTCTTCTCAGACAAAATCTAAGTGCGTTTAAATTCTATATAATATAACATCCCTATGTGTCATTAAACATCTTAAGTACTTGACTACCTGCTTCGTGGCCACCTAAAAATTCCTCAAACTTAATGAAACTTGTTAAGCAAAAAAAAACGAATAACTAAACGGTGACCATTGACACAGCCATAAAGTGAAGAGTGCCGCCACCACTGCAAAACTCTATTACCGACAAATGCCCCCAGAGTTGCAGCAGAATTAAATTTAGGGAAAGGGAAAAAGAAAACGCCATGAAAAATGCGGTGTGCCACAGACACAGGTGCATCCAGCATGTTATATGTACACAGCAAACAAGCTGAACGAACGACAGAAAAACCAATTGGCCAACCAACTGCCAAACTAAAAAAACAAAAAAAAAACAATAATATACCACATACTATAAATATAACGAAATACAACAACAAAAATCACAAGCAGGCAACAAACAACGTTGAGGTCACCGCCAAACTATGGAAAATCAACAAAAATTAAAGAGGAATGCCGGCAGCCGACAGCCGACAGCCGACAGTTAAGAACGGAAAAATCTTCAAGTGCCTGCAGAAGTGTTGCACGTACTAAGATTTTAATAAAGATAAGAACACTGTTTGTGTAGATAAGGTTGGAATGTGGGAAACCGTAAGAAATCGTATTGCGGTATGAGCGTTGTTGTAAAAGAAACAAAAGAGAAAGGAAAATGCACCAGCAGTCAGAGCAGCGGAAGCTGACGACGACCGGCAAAGATGAATTAAAGTGACAAAAGTCACCGCTCGAAATGGATTTTAATGAGTTAGCAATGCTTGGCGATAATAAAAAAAAAAAACAGCTACTGCATTTCCAACAACTTGCCAAGGTGTACAAAAAGCTGTGCCATGTTTTCAACATTTCTCAAATTCCAGCTGTGGACAAGCACAGTGCAGCTCTTTTATTTTTCAACATCAAAATCACAGTTTCAGTTTCTGCAATTGCTATTTATATGGCTTGCCGTTAAAGCAAAAAAGTAGGGCACTTTCTGCGGCACACATGGCCATGTGAAAGCCATCACACAACCAATTTGGATGCCAGGCGCATAAATTGCGTAAAAAAAAAAAACTAAAATACCAAAATCAAAATTGAAAAAAAAACTTGCAAGTGAAAATGCTTGCTCAGAAGCAGTAAATAAATGATAAAATAAAAAACTTAAAGCAAAGGGAAGCAGTATGCGAAAATTGACGAAAAGCCACAGAAACGGTTCCAAAATGCCGACTGCTCAATGGCAGAGTGGCGCATGCGCGGTAATATTGCGCGCTAACGCCTTTAATCAACGGTAATGTTTTTAGTATGTTTGTGTGGCTTGCGCTGCCGTTGCCATTACCGTTGGCCTAAAGCTTCCAAACTCATCTCCTTCATGCTGCGCGATTGGTTAGCCTGATTGGACAACAACCAACTTTGTGGCAATGACGTGCGCGCTGATGGCGCATTTAATAGCCGTTTTTATGGCCACTCTTTGTGTTGTTTTTTTTGCGCGTGCGAGTGCATTTCTTTTTGAGCTAAAGTGATTTTGATTGTGCCAGTAAATCGGCAATTTGAGTAACTGCGCATAATACGAGTAGGTAATACAACAAATGGCATGAATGAAGCAAACAACCGATGAGCAATAAAAACGAAAAATCACGAAACACGAGCGAGAAACATGCGTTTTATAACAGTAAAGAAACCGATAAAGAATGCTGCTGTGGTTTTTGGCATTTTGCGCAACAATGTAACAAGACCATAAGTCAAGCCATTCCAGATAATTGAATGTTCGAAACAGTGCAGCGGTTGCTATGTCTGCTTAATAAACTGATCAAAAAAATAATAAAAAAAATAAAAAGTAGGACTATAATAAAAGCTTAGTAAATCAAAATTGGTACTACAGAGAATTACTATTTTAGTTCCTCTCACTGCCATGAGAATTAAAGAGAATAAAAATAAATGAATTTTCGCCTGCAGGGCTACATTTATTGCCTAAATTAAATCCAAGTACGACAACTTTTTTAGGCGACGGTCTGTAAAATTACACACACAGACTCTGTAATTATAGCGCAATGATTTATTTTGTTTTGTGTAGGAATGGACATATGGAAAAAATATATCGATATATATCGTGCGGAAATTTGTGCACAATATCGATATATGTAGAGTGAAAAATATCGATATTTTTACCACTAGGTGCAACTACCTAAAGTATTGTAAACATATTTGATAGTGAAAAAATAATACATATTTGGAAAAGGGGTTCCTTCGCCGGCTTTATAAAAGTTATCAAAATATTTCGTAAAATATGAAAATATATACCAGAGCTTTACTCATAAAGACCTGAAAAAATATCGAATTTGATACAAATTTAGATTGATATCGAATATCGACATCTCGAAATAACGAGTATCGACCTATGCATCCATAAAATTAAAAATATCGATATTTTTCCCCAAGCTTAGCTTCGAGTCTCAGTCCATTTAAGAAAAAATTGTCTGAAATTTTGCATTGCTTTTATATTTGAAATGAGCCACATTGTGCGCTTATGATTTCGTTCGTCACATGTACTCTCCTGTAATTCTCTATAGGTGTATATAACTTTTTTCTATACATTAGATGACACGAAATCTCTGTTCAAGATTTTCAATGAACACAAAGGGCTCAGTTCAATGTACACCTATGTAATAATTAAACTCGAGAGTTCAGTCTAAGCGCTCACAAATCATTAGCTCATCAGTCCTTTTTACAGTTGAACGATCACCAATACATCAATTTCCAAACGCTCAGAAGCATACAAGGAATTGCCGAAACTCCTCTATTATTACTTTTTTTTAGATTTAAATGACAAGAGCGTTCTACAAATAAACTCTCAAGAAAGACAGCATTATGTAAGTTCACCTAAATTATTTTTAATTGCAATGCTAGAATTTTTCAAACACTCAATACCAATTTTGAAATACAATATCCTCAATTAATAGCAAAATATTTTGACAAAGAAACGGAAACAAACCAAATCTTTGTGAAAAAGATTAAACAATTCTTAGACACAAAAAAAAAAACAAACAAATGATAAAATGATACTTTATACAAGCCTGAGGACACTTGACTACACATTGGAATTGGAAAATAAATGGGCTACTCAAATTCCATGGAACAGTTGCAGATGGATTACAAAATTTGTATGCAAAAAAATAAATATGCTACGATTCAAAACTAAATGAAATTTCAGTGAAAAGCAGCAACAAAAATTACGCTAAATTCCCAAACAATGAATGCAAAAGTATTCCTCAATGAAATGAATGAAGAAAAAAAAAAGTAACCTAAGTGAAATGAAATAGAAAGGAATGGCATGGAAGAGGCAAACAGGTAAGTGAAGTAAGCAAAAAGGATCAAATCATGGCAGCAATTGTCGCTAAAGGTGAGAGGTAACGTAATACATCAGAGGATGGGGGCAGTCGCCGACACTGAGAATGATTTTGGAATGCAATAAAAGGTAATAAAAAGCAAAACGACTTAACACTTGGCAACACAACATAACGACCGACAGCACACAACAGACAGTGCGAGTCCTGCGAGCCGACCGGTAGGTAGGTAGGTACGAACAGATCCACGTAGATAAACGAAAGCCAGTAGTAGTACTTAGCACATAAAGGTGAAACTGTAAATTATGAGGATGAGCGGCGGATAAAAAGTATAAACTCGACAAATACAAAGCGTACAAAAAACAATGTTAACGATGAAGGCAGTGTGTTGGAGGAAGTTGTGGCAGCTTCGGGCCAAATGCAAGCAGACTAAGTGCTGACGGTGATCTGAGAGCACTGTGCTAATCTGAGCTCAGCTGAGTTGTGTAGGGAGCCGTACTTCAAATTCATTCAAGTGTGCGACAGGTAGATGTGTGGTGAAAGTATAATAATGTTAGACAGCCTGGAGGATATGTGGTGGCGAGCATGTGTGTGTGTGTGTGTGTGTGTGTGTGTGTTTGGAGGAATAAATAAACATGGGATATGCGAATGTTTAGCAAAAGATACTTGAACTCGAACTTGTTTGCCTTTGTCGTTGGTGTTGGAATGTACAATGCGGGCGTGCTGGCTGGCTTAGCTGACTGCTTGCTACAAACGACTGTTGCAAGCGACAAGAGATAAAGAGATTTTAGAGATTGTTTCAATATTGCTGGAGTTGTTTGAAATGCAATTTTATCTTAGGCGAGATGCTTGCTTACAGAAATGCAATTGCTTTCAATTTGCTTTGCTGGCATGCTACTTTTGTCGAAGCTATGCTTTTGACGAGCACCTACACTCCGAGAATCCATCTGCAATTCTCCTACTCAACAAACTCAATAACTATACACGTATCTATGAATTTATTTGATGAATTATTCAACTCAGAGAAAATAAAAATAAAAAAATATACTACGAGTAAATATTCTACCGCTGAATTATTTTATTTTGCTATTTCGAATTGTATTGCGTATGGCTTGCACAATCCTTTTGATTTAGAGTGCTCTTCGATATACTATGCGCGATATTGATATTTGTACAGACAAACATACATTCGAGTTCCAGCATTATTCTACCATGCGCGACAGCACTTCAATCATGCGGCGGTATGTTTCTTTGTTTTCGATTTTTTTCATAATTTTTAGTGTGTGTTTTTTTTTCAAATTTGTTTCCATTTTTTTAAGCCACATTTGTACTCGTACATTATTCTGGCAAACAAGTACACGCTCATCCTGTTTTACTTTGAAAGGATACTCGGTATATATGTATGAATGTGTGTGTGTGTGTGGTATTTGTAGTTGTTGTTGCTGTTGCTGTGTCATTAATAAATGCAATGCAGTGAGGTGAAAATATTTTCTTTGATTTTTACCTGTCGGCAACGTTCAAAATCATCACTCAATGACTCATTCTATTGCATCCACATATGCGTGTAGTATTTCATATCCACATATCCTTTTTGTGCACCTGCCAAATACGCAGATAACAAACAAACATTTCATGTCCATGCAATACAAAGAACATACGTTTGTCGGTATTTATAGTTGGCACATGAAACAAATATGCCATATGTCGCGACAGAAATGTTGACAAAGTTTCGCAGCCAGCATGCGGATTAATAATACAGATAGCACATATAGGCGAACTTTGCTTTGTCAGACGAAGAATTCTGCATTTTTGCCTACATAATACAGTAGGAAATTTTCGATAATTAATTTCAATGCATGAATAAAATTGATTGCAAATGATAGAGGCTAACTGCTTTTCGATTTCGGCTGAGCTATTATAATCCTAGTATACAAATATTTCCTTCAGAAGAGGTACGTTTGTGGTCCCTGTACACGAAAATAAGCTTCATTTATTTTCCAAAGTACTGTTAAATATTTTTTGTGTCAATCTGAGAAGTGGGTTTTAAGTTACAGACACTTAAATTAAAAAAAAAAAAACAGCGGGCTTCGCTACACCATGAATTGAACTGTGAATATGCTAGTGATATTTCGGATGCAACGCCACCAATTAAAATATTTATATTTATGTGACTAATTTGAATTAAATCGGACTTAAAATAATTTTTTAATTAAAATATTTATATCTATCCGGCTAGTACACGTTTTGAATTTGAATCAAATTGTACTGTCAATATGGTTTTTAGAAATATCTCTACACCAGCGCCACCTATCGGATATTTGTTTGCACAATAGACACCGGATCTTTTAATTAATTTATTAATATTAATTTATTAGTTGCACTTTTATGATAAAAATATGTATCCTAAGAGCGCCAAAATCCGACAGAAAATGTGAAAATTATGACAGATTAAATAATAGCGGGCGATTTCAATGTTTAACGCATTGATTTTTTTTCAGTTTTAGATTTGCCAAATACTCATTAATTTTAGGAATTTCTTAAACAGAAAGAAATGCTTGCATATTTATTTCTTAGAGAAAATTTACAGCATCGGCAAAACTTACCATCGTCTGCGCCCTCAGTCCTTTCATTTACCACTTAAATTTGTCATCTCCGCCAGTTGTTTGTTTTGTCATTTTCATCGTCACTTTTACTATTGGCAATTGACTTTTCGATTTCTCATTTGAACCTCACATTTTGCCTCTAACGGAATACCACCCGCAAACGCATACAAGATTTTTTTGTATTTATGTCTTTGCCGGCTTATTATTTACCAATTGTTTGTTAGTTTTTCATTCAGGTTTACAATACTAAATTATATTTTTTTTTGCTCGCATTTTTTGTCTCTTTTATAAATCAAAACGTATCTTTATTTATTTTTTCCCGCTTCCTGCCTTTGATTGCCTGTCTGGCTTTCATCTATCAGTTTGTTGTTGTCAATTGCTATTGAAACCATTTATTGCCGCTTTTGTCCAGCAATTTGGCTATCTGATCTCTAACCTTATAACGATATTTTCCGTACTGTCACTAGACAATTACCTCCCGCTAAATTATTTTTTCTATCTCCTTGTTTAGATTTCTATTTGTTCGTATTCTATTTGCCTTGCCATCTTTCACTGCGGTTTTTTTTCAACTTTTTCCTACTCACGACCGGAAACGACTAGCCATTTCTCTGTGCCTTTGTCTATTTGTTTTGCTATCTTTGTGCGCAATTTGTGTATCCGTACTTTGGTATTTTGCTTGGTCATTGACTTTATCCTTTCAATCTGTTCAGCTGTCTTCATTTCATTTCATTTTAACTTCTTTCGTGTCATCTTATTTGTCTTTTATGATTGTTTGGTTTGTGGATGACAATTTCTGTTGCTTTCAATGAGACAGCAGATTTCCGCGCACGAAAATAGCGAGCTATGAATATTTTGATTGCTCTCAACTTGTCTCTTATGGACGGTGAATTTATGTTAATCGGATATTCTTAAAACAAAAACAATAATTTCAATCAGTAACAAAGTAGAGAAGTGCCGATATTTGGGATGGTCGGAATGATTTGAGAGAGAGAGAGAGAGAGAGAGAAAAAGCAAATATGTGTTGGTAAAGGAAGATTTTGTTGTAGTATTAATTTACTTATCTAATTTTGCTAGCCACGATAAATATACGAAAGGTTGCCCACAACTCATTAGATCCTCTGTTTAACCAAGAGTTAATACAATTGGCGACAAAGTGACAACGATAAGCTAGAGTGGCACTCTAATACCACGGCAAAATGTGATTGTGTTAGTTTTAGAAGCTTTCTTTCAAGGTAGTCAATTAAAAAAAGAAGATATTGTCCAAATAAAATTGAAATATAGTTTGCATCTGATATTGAGTAATTTACGCAGTAATGTGAACATAGTTTAAGCTTTTTGATTACTTAGTCTCTCTGAGAACCATGCTAATGAAGTCGCTGGCAAAGTTACAAGCAAAATCGCCAGCTTTCATTATGGAACCTAAAGTAAATTGAGTATTTAGAATAATGGATAAACTCTGAGCAGACCAACCGATTCAAACAACCGTTTGAAAGGAAGAACAGTAGACTGTCCAGCCGGGGTGACGTCAGGTTGCTCGCCAAATGCCTAACCGCTCACAATGGCGTGTAGCGCAAAGCCCTGTATCTTGAGATAGAATGCTGCCTCAGGCTTGGATGTGATGAGAGAATGAGAGATCTGAATATGCATATGTTATCTACTCATTCGAACTTCAATTTAAACTCTTGCATTGACTGTCTCCCAAATGGTAGATAGCCATCTATCAAGTACCTTCTAACGCTAGAAAAAAAGTTTTTCTAGGAATCTGACTTCAGCTTATGGTTTGTCCCACCTTAATCTTTTTACTACTTATTTTGATAGTAGAATCCATGAAATCTCCTCAATACTATAGTTTATACCACATCGCTTTTACCGAGAAAATAATCGGTGTATTTTGATCTCCATCTACAAGTAAAATTGCTATGACTTTTTATTTAATTAACTGCGCTTTATTTTAAGTGCTGTAAATTCTAAGAATGCCAAGTTCAAGCCATATTCATCTATCGAAGTGCTTCACAGCTCCACATTCCTACAAAAACTATTCATTTTCCGCTTCATACCTGCCGGTTTGTAGCGCCTCATTCAACAACTTCATATTTTTCTTTTTTACATGTTTTTTTTTTATTATTACTTGGCTTTTTACGTTGCCACTTTAGGTTGAACGCTTAAATCTTCTCACGCTTCGACGTTTTTAACTTTTAAACTTAACTTTTTCCGTTCTATATTTGGACTTTTCTGCGTATTTCTTTCTTACATTTTTCCCCAACTCTATGGTTCGCTGCAGACAGACAGATATGGTACGTATGTGTGTGTGTGTGTGTGTGGGGATGTGTGCGCGTTCTGGAATGTAGTGCACAAGTGCGTGCGTACGTGGTATATGCGGACCGTGCGGTGTTACAAAATTAAAACAAAAACAAAAACCATAAGCACAATAAATCAAAAAAAGGCAACAGCAAAAAAAGAAGCCTACAATAAAAATGAAGTTTGAAGTACCAGCATTTATGAGTAATCAGTGGCAGAGTATTTGATGTTTTCGTTGGGTTGTGTTCATTAAAGTTTTTACCGCATATTTTCTGTATAATTTCGCTGTAGTTGTTGCTTTCTTTTACGATATTTCCTTTACTGCAACTGCACCATTACAATCTGAACTCGTGTCAGTGGCGGCGTTGGCATAACAAATGGAAAATTAGCAGCACAAAATGAATTAAATACGCTTAAATGCATGTAATACGAAGAAGAAGAAGAAGAAGAAGAGGAAGAAGAAGCAAGGCGTCAGCTCGAATATATACTACTTAGCCTATACTACTACGTGCGCGATGCGATGGCCGTTTTGCCTTTCGCTGGAAGAGGTTAAGGTGGCTACAAATAAATACTGAGTCGAATGCGACTGGTAAGGCAAGACAAAGTGAAAGGGGCGTATATAGTGGGGCAGCGCCGAAATTATTTTAATAACTTTTATTTCATTCAGTTGCGTTGATGGAGAATTAATTAGGTCAGATGTCTCGATGCCACTAAAGAGCGCCGCCTTCTTTTGCGCTGCTTGAATGAAGATAGCAAAGTTGTTGAAGTAAATTTTTGTTTGAGAAAAAAAAATATCATTCATTGATGACTTAAGCTCTGCGGCGATTGATTGGAGGTGGTGGCATACCAGCGTGTGAGTTAGATCGCTAGCGGCAGATAACAGCATGAGAGGCATGACGCAAGCAATAAGCCACAGCGATAAAAAAAAATATATTATCATAGGTAAGCTTTTAAGGAATGACTAGTAAGGCTTTTGAAAAATATTAAACAATATTTAAAGCCGTGGCTAGTAGGACATGTACAAAATCTATGAAAATTATTGTCTACTGAAATCAGTTTTGAACTTTGCTAATGTAGTTATTTTTAAATTTTACCATGCAAAATTAAAACAAAAGCAGCAACATAGCGTGGATACTCTGTTGCGAAATTGCTGTTGTAAAGTGTAATTAATGGAATTTAAAAATTTCTGTTGTCTTCCTGTTTTACATTGAATGATCCAAAAGTAAAGAAATTACAAATTATAATTATTTTTGTTATTGCGTCTCATGAAAAGCAAGTCTTGCTGCCTTAGAAAAAAAATCAGGAAGAGCCATTGAGCGTCTTATGAATTCTAAATTGAAAACAATAACGACATATGAGGAATATATGTATCTACAATTTTCTTAATCCCTTATTAGAACTATCTAAGTAAGCAGGCTACAATAGCAGAAGCTGAAGGACACCCGAATGTATTTGCCACTCATTTATGTCAGCTGAAAGTGTTCATTTCTACATTAACGAAAATTAGACGAGACATTATTCGCAAATAATTGCAAATTCGAAACAAATTCAATACCCTTCGCTAAGCATGTGAGTCCCCTGAGTGCGTGTGCAGTTAAGTGTTCTTAAGCCTAATCTAAATCTAAATCTGATTCTGCGCATGAGTTTGAGCGCTGCCTTATTGTGTCAGTTGTGTTAGCAGCTGAAGCATTCTCGCATCTACTTTACCTGTGCTCACACCCCTGTTTAGCCATGCATTGTTCTTTAACCTATTCATTGCTGCTCTACTTTATGCCCTACCGCGCGTTCGACCTACCGTGTAGTATTTGCTTTTTTTTTTTTGCTACTTATATGAAAACAATTGCAAATCTTGGGCAATTATCTGCGCTACCACTTCAACTGGCCATAAAAGAGAGATGAAGTTGAAATGCAGTAGGTTAAAAAATTTCTATGCATGGTGTACGGGCACTTAGAGTATTTGTGCCGCTCGTACGAGGCATTTCAGTAGCCAATGTAAAACAGCTGACTATTTCTCGTACAATGCATATATTGTACAAGCATATATTTGAACATTGATGCACTTACCTAGCCAGCCTAGTGAATCTGCCAGTCGGTTGATGGAAAAAACTTAACTGAAATTCATACCCATACCTATTACATCTGTATGTAAAAATACAAATCTGTCTCTGCTTACATTGTTGCCGACACATATCCATACGTATTTATTTTGCAATATATAATTGTTTTGTTTTTGTTGTTTTTGTTGTTTTTCTTTTTTTCTGCTTGTTTGTGTGGGTGCATTGGCCAACCACTTTACGGCAGGAAACACAATATGCGCCGCATATCGAATTCGATCAAGTGGAAAATACAACGTGCGCCTTAAAAAAAACATTTTTTGAGCAGCAACAAAAAATAGCACAATGCCAACGGATATGAGGTACAGTGTGTTGTTTTCGCAAAAAAATTGTGAAATTTAATTTGCAAAAATTTTCAGTATATTTTCCAAAAAACCAGTGATTGAAAACAATCATTATTTTGATTTGTTTTTTTTTTGGATAAAAAAATTATTTGGGAACATTCCTTTAAACCAAAGATATCCATGTAAAATATGCTATGCAAAACTGACTTTATTTTTATTTAGAAGGGGTTTGCTGTAAATCAATGACTAATTGTTATTTTGTGATTTTTATTTTTTCGATCACATCTGATATTTTCGAAGTGTTTGACACAATTCCTGATTAGTCGAACGTTATTGATTTGGCGATTTTATTGGGTTTTTATTTTGAAAACCTTTAAAACTTTTGCTTTAAAACTATTTTTGTAGCTCATATTTATAAGTATGTATATCGTTATCGGAATTATGGCAGTTATCGTTATCGTTATCAATATCATTTTTTTATTTGAAAACCTTTAAAACTTTTACTTTAAAACTATTTTTGTAGCTCATATTTATAAGTATGCATATCGTAATCGGAATTTTGGCAGTTATCGTTATCGTTATCGATATCTTTGCCATTATTAACAACATTACCTATTTTGTATTCAGTTTCATTATGGCTATAGCAATATAACGCAACAGTTATCGATACCAATATCGTTATCGATATTTTTATATAAAATGTCACCATTGTCGATAATGTTGTCGTTTTTATCGATATGTATCGATTGTATATTCGCATTCATTTTATGATTATCTATATGCTTGTAGCTGCTAAAGTTTTAACAAGCGGTTCAACGTTAATAACAGAGCACAATTTTACCTTACCGAAATCCAAGTCATTTCAAAACTAATTTCTATATGCAGCTTTACTTATTGGTAATTTCGTGGTTGTTATTTTTTTTTTTTTGAATCTCTGAACAAAAAGTGTACATACCTGCAATGAAAATAAAATAAAATATTCATTAGACAGCAGTTTAAATAATAGAAATTGTATTAGTGAAAAAATCTGAAAAATTAATATTAATCTAAATATATCGATAAAACCACCAGGATAGATAACAAAATCCAAAAAAAAACACTAAACAGCCAAATCTAGAAAACACATCAGCCCTCAGCCTCCAACTTGAAAGAAAGTTAACATTAACATGAATTATTGCCTTTTTCTAAATCTTAGGAAATACCGAAACCCTCATAGAAAAGCTGAAGCTTACAACTTAATCCTTTCGAAATTTTCTTAAGCTCAGTGCGGAAGTTATCCTACACAGTCTTGTTATATCAGACCACCATCACGATTAAGCTACATATTTAAAAAAAAAACAAAATCTTTGGAAACGGCAACTACTTTTATACTGGACCCGCAGTAAAGTTCGTTTCTTAAGTCTTTTGTTTCACAATAACATTTTATGCTTTGAATCCATATAATTTGTTTTGACAATTTTCAAATACGTACATCGAAAATCACGTGGGCGGTCGCTAATCCAACGCAATACCCTTGCACAGCGCCTCACACAATGACTCTACAACTTTTAAAAATATTATTAACATCATTTCGTTTTTACGCTGCGCCAAGATTTCGTCTTTTCTGCCTACTACCTGCCAGCGGCGCTTGTCAGAAATCTTTTTTTTTATTAAATCGATACTGTTTTTTTTCTTGTAATTTTATATCTTTTAAATATATTTTATGAGCTCGCTACCACCTCATCAACATCAACGCAATCGCGTGTGGGTTGTTTTGATTGCTTGTGCGCCGCCACACACACAAACACGCACACACGCGCGCGCGCAGTCGCACGCCTCTATGCATACATGGGAGCGCTCGTACTCGTAAGTGATGGCAATTGCCAGCAGCATCTTTTCAGTTTTTCCACATACTACATATGTACATACATCCATTTACTATATATTTACATTAAAGTCTATGTACGTACGTTAACCACTGCGCTGACTGGCTGTTGAAGCCGCAACCATTTTTGCTTGATTATATTGTATTTCCTTTTGCCAACATTATGGCATCATTTTTAATTTGATAGACTTGTGTTTGTTTGTTTTCGATAGGCGTTATAATTATTCAAACCTACTCATCAACAAACAGCAGGTATCTATGGACATTTTTATGTTGGCTGGCTATGGGCATAACTACTATATGTATATGAAACGAGTGAGTTAGTATCTAAGTAATTTGTTCGCGCGTGTCAGCTCAAATTTCCGGTAGCCGACAGCTTGGACCAGCCTGTCAATCTTGCTCAACAACTTATAAAAATTTTACATATTTACATATTTACAATAACCACAGCATCGGCAGCAGTAGTAGCGGCAATAAGTAATAGGGAGTAGATATATTTAATTGATGCCTTGGCAATATTTTACATTTGTCGCGCCTATCTGCAGTGAAGGCGTGGAAAAATGATGCTGAGATTTTTATTGACGTTCTTTTTGTGTTGATTAGTTTTTGAAATTTGTATAACTGCGAAGTTTACTACTTTGTTGTTCGTTTTGTTAACTGCAATCGTAAAGTACACATTTTCTATTTTACTTATTTTATAGACCATAATAAATTAACAGCTCTGGTTGGCGCACAAAAAAAAAAGATAACTAATTTGAAAAAGTTATTGCTTTTGTTATCGCATTGGTTGTTCATTTAAAGCTGCTTAGCCATTAGCTGCTCGAAATTGAGTAGTAAATATTTTAGTGTTTATCGGCAATAAAACGCAATGATTTTACGGTCATGCCTTTTACTATAAAAATATTTTATATCCCAACAATTTTGAATACTTAGACGTCTAGTTTTAATTTTACTTTCAAGATTTCAAATAAATTAAAATGCTTTTAACTGTCCAAGAAGCATTTTAGAATGATTACTAAACATCTATTGCGAGCAAAATGGAGAGCATAACGGCACTCTGCTGAGCAGCCTTCTGTCTTCCAGTAGGTGCCGCTTTAAACAAGCGGTTTATTTTCTCTATCAAGTTCGATCTGTATTTTTACATTTTAATTTTTCAATCTAAACTGATCGATAATTTGTGCTTTTTACTTTTTCAATCAAAAATAATCGTTATTCTTTCGATAACAAATAATCGTTTTTCTTGGAATTAAAATTTTTCAATCCAAACAACTCAAAAAATTGTCGGCGATGACAATAACAGCAACACCAACACCAACAATAAAACGACCTATGTTTTGTGATCGAAAAAAATTCCCAAAATAAAGGCTTGCCCGAAAATTACAAAAAATCGATCAAATTTGATCGAAAAAATAAAAATCTAAACATAACGATTTTTTTTTAATCGGAAAAATAGAATCCAAGATAACGATTATGTAATGATATAAAAAAAATTTCTAAATAACAATCAGGCCAGATTAGAGAGTTTTGAACGAATTTTTCCCAAGGATTTTTATTCCAAGAAAATCAAAATAACGATAATTTTCCAACCATGGTTTATTAGGTTTATCGACTATATTACTATTATTATTTATTACCTGTCGCTGCCTATGCGGTTGCTCTGTTTTAAAAAGCTAAAGCCTGACGTCACCACCTTACCAGGCACGCAATAGAAGAGTTAGCCAGGTAGAAAGGCCATCGGATCTTTCGCCATCTACCATGGCCAACCCACAAAGAAAACCACTAACATCAACATTAGCAAGTGAAAAACATGCAGGTTGAACCACAATGACAAAGTGTCCGCAGAAGTGAGAGGTGGTGAGGTGGTCGCAAGCAGACGCGCAGCATTGGCATCTCCTTTGGTAACCAGGCAAGCTAAGGTGTTAAAGTATACAAAATGGTAACTCGTGTCGGTTGCACCATTGCGCCAATGTGCCACCAACAACTGCAGTTTGCAAGAACATCAGCTAGCTAACTGCAACATGTAGCACGTCAAAGTGCCTGTGTCAGTCGCTGTTACTGTTGCCAGTTGCCACCAATGCAACTTGTGGAGGCATTTAGCGAAACGACGTGGCTACCCATGAGCGCCCACTGCGGCAGGCAGTCAGTCAGCCGGCAGCTCACGTACCGCACCTCAACAACGCATCCCAACCTCACGTCATGCCAACTAGAAATGTTAAGCAACTAGACAACGAATGAGCTGACATTTCAAGCATAAATGTGGCAGAAGATTTTTGCCTTTTTTGAGCACAGACAGCAACAGAGACAACGCAGTAGTGGACGTAGAACTGACTTGCAAGGCAATAGCTGGTTCACAAGTCCATTTCAAGCTACCTCCAAGGCGATGTAATGCTTAGTTTCTGCGTTTTTTTTTTTTTTTGGTTTTTTTTTGTATGTTACCTCCATTCGCTTTTCTTTATACTCCTCTGCATTGTGATCTCGCTTCATGTACCATAGCAAGAAATTAAAACAAAATGAGCTAAATTGGAATTCTGTTTATCCATTTTTAGAAATTGTCGTAAGTGTGCGAGGGACCACACAAGTTCTCAAGTAGAAGTGAAGTGGTCCCTGACCATGTCCACATTAGCGCACGACCGCTGACTCTGACACAAGCGGCTGCCGTGGATGAGGTTATAGAATTGCAGCTCTGGTTTTATTGCTTCCACTTTTTCCTCCACCAGTTGCCTTGTCTACCAACCTACTTATTCATTTCGTTCATCCACCAATCTAATTGGCATTTTCATAGTTACAGCGCACAGTGACAGAATATTGCACCTTCTGGTCCGCGGCGATGGTGTAGCTAGTCTGACGGCGTCTAGTTTAGTTCGATTTAAGTGGCCGCAGTTAAACCTTTTTCAAGCTACTAGTCAGTGACACTTCAGCTGCTTCTATTGCAGTGATATTGAATATTAATTTCTTGCGATAGCTGGCCACTTGAATGTCGCAATAACAGGTCACTCAGACCGCTGCACTGCATGGTAATATGCCACAAGATGCTCTTCCTGAACTTAGTTGATGAGCGTGTCTACATTCCACCATTCGCCAGTTTCTTAGTTCAATCACCGGCTACTTCGACCCGTCATGCCCTTTCTTCACTAAAGCGCTGGCAAATAGTTTGTTGTTTTTTTCCATCTTGCTTTAACATTTCGGTTGTTTTAGTTACTATTTGTGTGCGTTCGGTTGCAGTGTCCATTCAGTGGCTCAAACTGGCTGTGCTGGTGGTAATGCGGAGGGTCGGCGTCGTAATCGGCATTGGCGTCTTCGCACAGCATGATTCATTCTGAGAAGCTATATTTGTTCATGGGACTCTCTTGCCTTTGAATGAACGCAACGAAATTGTCACTTTTGTTTTTCTTTTGTTATTTATTTGACTAACTGGTTTATTAGTGTCTTTGCTGGGACATCGTGCCGCATTTTCGAGTTTGAAAGCCTGACCGCTAGCCGCTGTTGCTATTTTTTTTTGTATGTTTGTTGGATACTAATGTTATTTTTTTGTATGTTTTTGCGTGACGTGTTTTTGCTTTGTATTTTTTTATTTGATTTTGCTCGCCGTGGTAGGTGTTGGCAGTGGTAGGTGTGGACTTCATCATTTGTCCAAAACATTCCCAAATTATTTGCTGTGATATTTCGCACGCGATAGTTGTGCTAATGTAGTTAGGTTTCGGTTTCATTGTGTGTAAAAAAAAAATAATATTGGGTGTTTGCGAACAAGGGGTGATGAGGCGAGCAAGTGGAACGATTGTGTAGCATTTTTTTGAGTTGCTTTTCATAAGGACTAGACATTTTAGATCTTTTTTGCCTAATATTGGAAACGATAGAATTTCGGCTATAAGTCTGCGGAAATACTTTTCATGACCTCAAAGCTTTTCGTTCCGACAAATAGAGATCGCATTTGAATAGGAAAAAATGAAATCAACGATTACTGAAGAAATCAGGTTTCGTTACAGAGGTAAGTTAAGAAGCCAAAAGAGTACTTGTGTATGCGATGTATAAATAATATAAATAAATCAAATCTAGGCTTCTAGAATCGGGGGGTTTGCTATATTTGCTTAAAAAAATAACAGAAATAATAAACGCAATACTTTTTCGAGCTATCATAAAACTTTGCTTAATCGAAGGCATTGAAACTTCATAAAAATATAAACAATTTTTTAAGAAATATTTATTTTAAAATTATTGTTTAATATTAAAAAAAAACTTTATACACCTTATAATGCTTTAGTGTTGCCACATATTTAAAAAAAAAAAATAGAAAAATACTTTTGGCAGATATCTAAGATATTAAAGAACAAAATAGTTTAAATGTATGACCAAATTCAAAATGGAATATTTTTTTATAAGGTTGCCTTTTTTCGGAAAAAAAACCTATTAACATAAATATGAAACGAAACACCTATACACCATATTTTGACTCTGCGGTGACACACATACATATATAGAAAATTGGAAAAATTGTGTTGCCAGATAGCTAAGATATTTAACAAAATTGGGTTAAAATGGAAAGAAAATTTCATAAGGTTGCCACCTATTGGATAAAAATTGTAAAAAGGATATTAACGGTGTAATAAATGTTGCGGATATCAAAGGAAACGTTGATTTTTCTAGCACGGAATAAAAATAAAAAATACTTTTAATTTTTCACTGTGAGAAATTTATCTATAATTCAAACTAGCGTAACGCAATTCAGTTTTCTACATTCCGATCGCTCGATTACGTTCCAAAACCTGCTAAAAAAAAAATTTCCCAAAAATCATAATTCCAAGTAAATAAATTTATCTAAACCGTTATAAACACATTAGGCGTGATTGCACTTTAAAGTAGCGGCTAAAAGCTAATTAAGTATTTATGAATTGACTCGCCAACAGATATAGCCAATAATAGTTGCAATACCAACAACGACAACAACAACAACAACAACAACTACGATAACAGCAATTACGCGTGAGTAGGCGCTTCTGTGGCCGACACGACAGACAATAATCGGCATGAATAGCAATCGCCGCAATTACAGCAAAACGAAACCAACGAAAAACAAGCACCAACAACAATGTAAAACGAAGGTAACGCCAAAACTGAAAAGTCGACGCCAAGGCGCAAATGGACCGCACAGGCAGAGGCAAACCGACAGCCCGACGAATGCTGGGGCATGAATGTAAGCAAATGGCTAAAGCAGCAACTGCAGCAGGAACCGGACAACGTTCAAGTGCATGCACAGAGCTTATGATGGCGCTTACAAACATTTACATAATAACCACTTACGGGCCCTACACACGACGGTGGCGGTGCAAGCAGCAACCTACTGGGGTAGCGAGAGGGGGCACACGATTCGACCGCCAGCCAGCATGGCGAGTAGAAGCGCTACGCTCATTGGCAATGTGTATGAGAAAAAAATGCACCAATGTTTGCAGGACGACAGCATAGCATAGCAATGAAACGTTGGAGGTGCTGCGCTTTCGAAAAAGAAAGCAGTGTATAGCAGAAAAAAATCAAAGGCGCTACGCTGAAGGCTATGTAGAAATTTCATGTTTTCATTCTTTGTTTACCATTTTTCCACAAACAGCGCTTTTCTCACTACCAACTTCACAGGCACTACATATTGTACTCTTTATTTGTGTAGGTACCGCATTGTGTAAAAAAAAAATAGCGGCAAGGCAGTGATGTGGATCTAAACAAGGCGCCTGCTGCGGCAGTGAAGGGAATGCACGCGCAAAAGAAGAGACGTAAGAAAAGTGGCCACATCGGAATGTGGCTGGAATCAAACTGCCGAAAAGAAGAGAGTTTAAAATGGAATTGGACTTGAGGTACAATACTTGTGTGTGACATGCATTCAACTGATATATTTGATAAGGTAACTTAGAGAAATGAGAAGCAGAAAATCTACTCGACATAGAGAGAAACGAAAAGTAGTAAGCAAACAGACAAAAAGCAAACATTTTCCTTAATGGAGCAATTGCAGCACAAAATCATTATAATATCCCATCAACGAAAAGCGCCAATAACCCTACACACTACACCATCTACACCATCTACGCCATTGGAATAATAAAGGCTGCATTGGCGGCTTATGAAAATCAAAATCAAAGCGTAGGCCACGACCAGTGCCCATAAGGGCCAACACATATTGTACAAAGAATGCACAGCCAGTCAGTTAAGTCTTCTGCTGCCTAAACGAGTGCCGTCGAGAAAATGATTAATGGGCCAACATCACCACTGCCATCGCCACACACTGAAGTCGACGCCATAAAGAACAACAATGGTCAGCAGGCCAACTGGTGGGTACTATGAAACTGATGGTTAACGCGAGGTCAGCGCGGGTGTGCGAAACAGTTTTGGCTCAATGCCGCCAGCCAATGCAGAATAAAATTGGCTGCCTTTCGGAAAAGTTGGTTGGCGTTGTCTGTCAACCACTTTGGCGATTCCCTAGTTGTACAGCAATTGGCAACGATGGTTTACTCATTTATTGTCTCGCTGCTAGTTGCGAGCTAACATCGGGTGGTGGGTTGAATTAGCTCGTTGCTCGTCCGCACTCGACTCACTGACTAATTCACTGCCCAACTCGGTGTCTGCTTTCGCGCTCCACGTTATGAAAGACAAAATTTAGCAAAACGTTTTCGTTTCTAAATTTATGCAATAAAATTTCATTCGTGCGGGGCTCACAGCCCATAATTGTGTCGCTTGGCTTTATTGCGTCAACTGTAGTCGAGCACAGTTTAAACCGAGGCTTATGTTCGGTTAAACACCACAAATTTAGATGGATATTAAAAATCCTTGCAAAAGCCGAGTGCGAAAACACTTCATACTCTGAACAAAGTTCCCTAGAACATCCAAGCTATTTGAAGCTTTGTTTCAGTTAGTCCGAGCAGAGAGGAATGTTGGAATGAATCCACCTACTTAGGATCCAAACAGCTACAACAGGAGGGTTCTGATGTTTTTATTAAGCCTAACTACCAGCTCTGTTTTTGCCGTTTCTGATCCGTCACATTTCTCGCAGAGCCGACATGTAGCCTATCTGGATTCATAAAAAGGACTCATATTCTGTCCGAATGCGAAATATTCAGCTGAGAAGAAACTAACATTGCATGTTCATCTGTCGTCAGCAAGTTTATCTTTCGATGAGGGAATGCGAAACGTGTGAGGAATGGTCAGTTGCAGGAGGCAATTTTCCAAAATATCCGAGTTTTCCAAGTTATAGATTTAATTCTTCAGTTAATATAGAAACGATACTCATAAAAATATTCTTTTTAACCCTCTCTTCTATCAGCTATTAAAGCGAAGGTTCGAGCTAAAATAATCAAACTCAATTTGCTATTCACAAATTGCTTCTAATACCCCAATTAAACTATAAAAATACCTACCCAACAAATGAATGAACACTAAAATCAAATTGCTCTTTAATCTATTATTAATCCACAAAAACACACACTCGTTCCCACAAACAATTACAGAAAAGCGCCACAAATTCCGTAACCTTAAATCATTCATACCATATTTATGACTCACTCCCAATCCTCTCAACCACAGTAAGTATCTTTCGTTGTTCCTTTTCTTCTTCGTCTACTCGTTTAGCAACTTAAATCGCCATTCATTTTGGCTACACTCGCATCTAACTACATACATATGTATGTACATACCACATAAGAAGTAGTATCTTCCAATCGCACCAAATCCAATACCATAATCTATCTACGCTATCGCACTGTGCGCGATTTGCTTGGGCTCGTTGGTTGTCTAACCATACGGCCGGCTGGCGTTGTCTGCCTTTTGAGAGCCTGAATAATTTAAACGATTTCAATGACACTATGATTAATATCAACGGCAAACATAAATCCAACGAAGTAGGCATTAAAGGGCTGCGCGCTCACAGGTAGGACGACGAGGTAGCAAGGAATGCAGACAACACCAAATCTACTTATACAGATTCAGATACATGGGAAGATATGCCGACGGGCCAGACAGACTAGCGAACCAAGAGAGCAAACTAGAAATTTATAAACAAACATATGAACATATTTACATCCATAAAAGTAGCTGAACGTAAGTTAACTGTGGAAGTTCAAGCGTTTGGTGATGCGAATGAGTTAAAAAAAAAAATTTAAGAATTTCTCATTTCCATGTGAGACCGACGAGTACTCATACCCGTTTAGACATGAAAAGCAGTTGCCCATACTGAACGTTGAATGGTGGGAGATAAGCAGGAATCTTGATGTGCATTTGTGTGTTTGCAGTTAAAGCAGCAAAGTAAACAGAACACCGGACGAGCGGACGAGCGAACCGACGAACCGTCGAACCGTGTATCGAATGCTAGGCTGGCGGAAGGCCGCGCGGGCAGACGCACAGGTAAACCATGCGGATGCACATGCTTTGGACAGGTAAACTAACTAGTTGTTGAAGAGTAAACCGAAAGAACTTGAAATAAATATTTAGAAATGAAATGAAAAATTTAAGAAGAGAAAATGTAGAGTGCAAGCAATCAAGAGGGCAGACGGGCAGGCGGAGAGGCGTAGAGAAGGCCAATAACTGACTATCTGTTCACTCCGACTACGTGGACAATGGATGAGCCATGTACAGCAGAGATAAGAAGCGACAAGAACGATATGAAAGAGAACGATAAAAATATGCAACACAGTCCAAAGTGCTATCAAAAAACGAAGCAAACGAAAAAAAAAAACAAAAACATCACAAAACCAAAAGAACAACAGCCGGCAATTTACGAAAGCGAGTAACGAAGGGTCAGTCAGTTTCAGCTGTGCTTGGAAGAGCGATAGCCATGAATTTCAATAGCAACAGCAAACAAAATTGGACAATGTCCAAACAAGAACTGCTATGGTCGCGCACACAGCACACAGAACACAGCATAAGAGCGAACAGTTCAAATAACAGAGACCAGTTAGCAGGCGCGCAGCAAATAAAGTAACCAGATAACAGCGTCAAGGTTGCACCAAACAGCAATGTGACAGCAGAGTTGGCAATAAAACAGAAAATCAACACTGCAGCGTTGTGAAGGGATGACTTGTGTGAGAACTCGCATATAGAGAGAGTTTGGTTAGAAGGGCGATGAGCAAAGATACGATGAGAAGTTAAAATTGAAATACAACAAACGCTGCTGTTGCTACTCCTGCTGCTCCTGGTGCAGCATTAAATGTTGCATAGCCCTGTAGTGGCTAATGTGATTAGCAACGCAACAATGCGCACATAATGAGGGAAGTGAGAACTCTAAAACAGGTACCACATGTGGCAACATATGATCGTAGCGCATGAAGATGGGAGATACCCAATGAAGCACCAAAACATGTTGCAACATGCATATATGTGTGTGTCTGTGTGTGTGTGTCAAGGGTAATAATGAAGATGATAAAGCAACTTAAGAACAAGTATCATGAATCCCAACCTAATGGACTTAACAAGTCCAAGCGAAACACTTTCATTGAGCACAAACGTTAGCACTCTCAGGCTCACCAATTGAGAATGAGAGACTTGTACCTACATTTATACGTATATATGTTTTTGGGTGTACAGATGTAAATATGTTGCAATAATGATTGTTTAGTGGACGGCTAATAAAAAGGCTTAAGAAGATCATTTGTATGCTCATATGGAGATATTTGTAGCAGAGGAATTTTATACCTTAGTTGCTCGCTAAAATATGGGAATTTATTGGGTGAAGATGTGTGGTGCTCCTTCCTTTCTAGTGCCATGCTGCTAAAAAGGTGCAGCAATTTAGCAAGGTGCGGTAACCCAACAAAGTAAGTGAGGCGTTTAAATAATTAGGAGCCGCTAATAGAGATGTCGGATAAGATAATTTCGGTAGCAATTCGTTAGTTGTCATTATGATGGGAAATAATGAATTAACAGAACGAACTAGAAAAGAGTTTCTGTGATACTTCGGTCTAGGTTCATATTAAAAATGTTATACTGCTGCATCTTATGCAGGTAGCTTAGAGGTTTCCAGAACAACCCTCTAAAGTCACTTAAAGCCCGAAGCAACTGGGGTCGATCTTTAAAGCAGAAGCTGGCACAAATATTCTATTGACTCTTCAGGCACAGCGACCGACTGCAGACAGGTTAAATGGTTCAGATGAGCTGGCAAGGGACGACAGCGCTTCTCTGCATACAGGAGTGCCGATATCATCCTGCAAACTTTGGCTTACCGCAAGCTTTATAGAAAAGGCAAGCGAAATATTGGTCGTTAAGCCCACGTAAGAAGTCGAAAGTGTCGAGATCTCTTTAGTTGTCTTGCTGACCTAATATCAACGGATATCGGTGAGTTTCTAACTAACTTGTTCCATTTTGGAAGTAGCGGAAAAGTCGAATAAGGAGCTCCTAAAATGGTGTCATAAGCCAACAAGCCTATCCTAACCTAGCCTATTGGCAAGGTAGATAGATATATATTAGAGGATTGCACTTCGACCTTTAAGATCCATTGTGCCCTCTGCTCTTTACAGTAGCTCGTCTAAACCCAACTCCTTTATAAAGTCTAATATAATAGTTGGTAGCAACGAGCGTACATGCTCCTCAGCTGGGCTATGTGTACCCAGGTAGCTTTGTCGTCTTCTCAAGATAGCGTCACACTCAAGCAACAGGTGCATCGGGGTCTCCGGAGCTAAGTCGCAAAAGCGACAGAACTCGTTCGACCATATTCCGAGCCTGTGCAGATGACCTCTCAGCCTGCAGTGTCCTGTGAGAAAACCTGTCAGTATTCTCAGACTATTCTTCGAGAGGTGCATAAACTGCTTGAAGCGTTTATGGTTGTAACCTCCCAGTAGACACTTCGCCTGACGTAACCCCGGCTCAAGCTGCCAGTGTTCCTCCTTCAGGTTATTTTCTTCTATCCTAAGCTCTATTGTAAAGGTATCCTTAGTACAGATTTGTTCAATTATGAAATCTTATGCGGCATCAACGGTGCCCAGTACTAGCGTGGCAGGTCTATTCGATCTATAAATGTCACGAATAAATTTCACATCCGCTTTCTTCCTTCTTTTTCAAGTCAGAATTTATTGCCACTATTTTCTATTGCTTTAGGTATCTTAATATGGAAGTCCGAAGTCTTGGCTAATTCCTAAGCCGTTCGATTTCACCCACTTGGAAATAGCTATCAGCGCCGGCTTGTTGTTTTTTTATTTTGGAGCCAAGGAAGTGGCGATATTAAACCTTCTTTTACGCCCACACCCATGCTTTAAGTAAGGAGTTGATCCATGCTATAGCTTCTATTTCGATATTATTAAAGGTACCTTTAGTGAGTATTACTTCGACTAAGGCGCGCCTGAACGCTTTTACTATCCTAATCTGCTAATTCTCATATCCTAAGCGGTCATAAAAATTTTTCATTTAGATTTTGTTTTTGTTTTCTCGTGAAAATCTACAGGTGCCAAAGCAAATGGATTTGAAAGCAACTCCCTTTTACTCAACGACGACACGCTTGAATTGAAACTGATTCGCTCATTAGTAATGTGCCAGGTTGTTATCTCCAAGCAAGCAACCTGCCCAAGGCTGGAAGTGGCATGACAGCATTTTTCTACCTCCATAGCCTGCCTGAGGAATTTCGTGGATTCTTTTGTGCCTGCTGCGCTCGCAGAACAACAGCACAATGTCCATGCCTTAGTACTCCAATTTGGAGTATATTTTTTTTTTTTACTCTTAGCTCACTGAGCGCCTCGCGCTCTCAATGGCCCGCATAACTTAGTCCCCAACATTTACTATGAAAGTAAGTACTACGTCAAGTAGAGAGGACGCAAAAGTGCCTCCAAGTGGCTCACAAAGCAGCAGTACAACAACAACAGCTGCAGCAGCAATGCCACACAAAGCCAAAAAGACTATAGTATACTAAACTTCAGTTTCTGTCGTCGGTTTTGAGTTTCTGTGTTATTTGATTTTTTCTTCAATTTTTTCTTCAATTTTTTCTTCAATTTTTTCTTCAATTTTTTCTTCAATGTTTTCTTATTTTTTTTTGCAAGCCATGCAGAAACTTGTTAATGGATGCGTTGCAGTGGCAAGTTGTACGGTTTGCGAGCCGAATGCGTTGGTGTTGTTGCATGCACATTTTTGTTGCTGGGCGACAAAATTCAATTGGTATGTGTGTGTGTGTAGGTGTGTGCGAGTGTTGAACAAGTTGCTGCCCCGGCCGCTAGCTGCTAACTACTAACAACTCCTCTTTGCTTTCCTTGCAATGAGCAATGAATACGGATTTTTGTTATCGACTGACTACAGTTGATTTGCAAGGAATTTTGCCTGGATTTTTTTTCGCATTTACATTTTTGTTGTGCAGTTCCGTCTCTACCCCATTTTCGCAGCTATAATGAAGTTGGCGTTTAAATGAGTGTATCCATAGCTGTTGGTGCGTGATTCATTAATGGGGAGTAAAAAAAAAAACATTAAAAACCAGCAACGATTGAAGCTGAAGAAGAAGAAGAAGAAGCAGTGCAAGCAGTGCAAGCAGGAGTGCAATCCCAGCCATTGGCTGCTGTTGTCGATTAAAATTTCTTTTGTTGCCAACAGCAGCCAGCCAGCTCCTATTCAATGTCGCTGCACAAGTGTGTGCTTAGTCGCTCAATGTCTGGCTGGTTGTGCCTTCGCATTCCTTTACTGCCTTGGTATATCTCATATTTAATATATACATATATGTGTGTGTGTGTGTCTGTGGGTCATTTCTTATGACTACAGTTGTGTCAGCTCATATGCAGATTAGGGGTTATTAAATTTTAATTTTTATACAACATTTTTAGCGTTTTATGCATTCGAAAATTGAGTAATAAAACTATGCGTCAAATTCATGGCACACGCACGCGACTGGCGGACTGGACGGGCGAAGGTGTTGTTGCTCGAAAGGGATTAATTTAATTTAATTTAATTTAATTTAATGGTATTCTGAGGAGAGCAGAGCAGACTCGCTGAAATGATTGACCTGTAGAATGTGGCACATGCGAAAAAGGTGCAAAATTTTTCAGTTCATTATTAACTTAAAATCATTGATGTCTATTGGAATGATTTTTCGCTATCCCTTGTCAAATTTGATTTGGAGATAAATCGGTTCAAACTTCATTGAGGTTAGGCACTACTACTACTACAGGTATATATGTACTGTGAGAACTTGTTTTTCTTTTTAGCATGTCGCTAGCGGTCATACCTCTACTAATGCAAATTTACAGCCCAGCAGCGGAAATGCGTTTGCAAAAGGATCTTACAAAACATATCAAAAGGGGTTTCTTCGATTCACTCAGACTTAGATCTGGGTAACGCAAAGAAGATATTTTGAAAACTAAAAAAGGAAAAATCTTCATCGAAGGCAGATCTCTTGACAATATGTTATATTATAGGTATGCACGATAAAGTGTAAAAATTGGAGAAAATTTCTTTATCTTATATAAAGTTGATTATTTGGGTAATGTTTATCACGATTTGGCTCTCATAGTACTGCACCGATTTTATTAATTATATTTTTAATTCAACATTTGCGAAAGACAATAGAATGGTATAAGAATATGTTCATTAAGGCGCATCACCCTTTATAGAAAAAAATCAGCTCTGTTTTTCCATTGGAACTATGCAATTTTTCATAATTTTTTTTTTTAATATTAACCAAAATACTACGCAATAATATTGAGGTTTTTATTAAGAAATCTCCTCTATTTTTGGATTTTGATTTAATAAAATATGTTTTATAAAAGTCAATAAAACCAGCGTATCTTATAAAACAGTTTAAGCTTAACGGTTCAGCAAGAAATTTTTGGTTTAAGAAAAACCTCATTCACATTTTTTTTTCAAAAACCTAATTTGAAGTTTACACTATTTTATAATCTCAAGTGCTTTTTTTTAATATTTATAAAAAGAAAGAAATTTTTGCGGAAATTGTCAAATCGATCCAGCTCACGTAAACCTTAATATTTTTCAAAATGTTTAGCGGAAGTTTTAAAACAAAATAAATTTTTTGATTGCGGTGGAAAACTCGTAACTGTTTTTGATGCGTCACCCTAATAAGCAGATGAGTACTCAACAAAGCGCAATATATAAGTAAAATTATAACGAAAAAACAATATTTTTCACAAAAAACTTTTATGGGAAATTGAAACCTTTATATCATTACGAATTCTAACATTAACTCCTTTCAATACTCATAAAATCTTTACCATGCTTTGAGCAGCCAAAAATGCAAATTAATGTAAGTATATAAGTACATTTGAGGCAAATTTAATCTGAAACACATTCACGTGATTTATGTAGTAAAAAGCTTAGCAGTTGAAAAAAAAAAATTTTACAAATCAAGTGAATGTATTCGAAATTAAGTCTGCCGCAGGTGCTAATTAATTAAAAGCTGCTTTATGAGCGCATATTTAATAAAAAATAAAATCAATATGCATATTAATTAATAATTATTGTAGCCCAATAATAACTCGAATGAACGAGCGTGCATGTATCAGCTGATTTTCAATGAAACCAGCCCGCAGTGGAATGCAGTAAAAAATTGAAATAAAAAAATAAGCAATTTAAGCTCACGCTTATTAAATCGAAACGAAACGTGCCAGCGGCTTTCGATTAGCCCCAAAGATTGCGAGTTTCATCGACCAAGCAAATACTAAACGCTCTAATCATTTTCAATCATTCAGAGGCAGCGACTATTTAGAGTCTACAGATGTCCAAATATTTATTTTAAACTAATTCTCACGAGTTGGTTGCATACAGCTTTTAGCAATGCTATGCTTATTTAATCAGCACATTTAGGAAGACACTGTTAACGAGATAAGTAAAAATGCAGGGAGCTCATGATTACTATTATTATTATACTATCAAAGTTTTGCTTGACAAAACCAGGCATAATCTTAGCCTTGATTTGCATTTTTATTAGTGGCATTTTAGTATGAACTGTAAAATTAAAACTACGGTCTAACATCCCATTTAGAACTGATAGGAAGTTGCAGAAAACTTACTTAGAATAAATTATGCAGCCAAGCGGTGAAAATTACCACAGTTTCGTGTCTTTGCATAGCTTTAGAGTTTTTAGAAGAATTGGATATTCACTTTTTATGTATGGTTATGTTTGCATTTGTATTTAAAAAAAATGCTAATTATGCTGAAACCAAAAACAAAAAAAACTTGCATACATATATACATATGTATGTACATATGTGTGAGAAAGTTGAACTTTTGTGCATTTGCATTGTTACTTGTATAACTAAATGAATATCCAATGTACATTGAAAAATATAAATTATTGATAATTTGTATTTAATTTTTTCACGCAATTAAAAACTTTAATTACAGCTTTAATTGCGTTGAGTTTAGCAGTGCCATAGGTTAACAAGGTTTCTAATGTAAATTCGAAATTAATGTTAAAATCTAATTTCTGTGTATTTTTTATTTGAAAAAAAGTTAATTAAATATGAGTTTTTTTAATTATTCTCTTTTTATGGTCTGATTAATATCAGATGTAATACAAATCAAGTAAATAATAAACCTGATGAACAGAACTGATAAAACTAATAGCATAGGGGAAAACTAGCTCAAACCAATCAAATAAAATGAAAAAATTGTAATTAAAACTAAAAGTAAATACAATATGTAAGGGAAAATAAAAGATGTAAAATGAATTTTAAAATTATAAATTTATAATTAGGCAAAATATAATGAAAAAATAGCAAATTAAACCAAAATGAAACTGGATATATAAAAAAATGTAAAAAAAAAATTTAAATTTAACGTGAATTAAATAAACAAACAAAAATTAAAAATAAAACAAATAAAAATCAACGTAAAATTAAATATCAAAAACTATAGTAAAACAAAACAAACGTAATATAAAATGCAATAAAATAATACAAAATGAAATAAAATAGAGTGCAATACAGGAAATTAAATTATATAAAAAAAGAATAAATTAAAATCGAAATGTTATTTCACTATATATGAATCGATATTATTTTTATTGAATCTGAATGAAAAAAGTATGTAATACCATGTTCAAATGGTACTGAAAACAAGTTGCTTTCAGAAGATGAACAACTGGGGTCGAAGTATGACTTCCGTGCACATACTACTCGTCACGTAAAATTGTAGTATTGGAAGTATGCGTTCCGTGAACGTACCCTACGCTTCGCAATTCGAAAGTATGTGTTCAGTGAACGTGTACGCTGTCGTATCAGATACTCGATTTTTCATAAGGCAATCGCACGTGCACAAAATTTTTGGAGCATAAGCAAAAAATTTAAATAAATCATTAAATATACAATAAAAATGAATGAATTTGGTAGCTTATTTAATCTTATTTTTATAGGACACATTTAAATAAGCTAAACGGTGAACAAAAAAATATAAAATATATATAATAAAAATATAATTCACTTTCCTTCACAAAATAAAATAAATACTTCAAATTGCATACCTCTGGGAATTTTATATTTTTCATAAAACCATTCTTTGCAGCTAGTCGAGGATACCGGCATGAATTTTATGTGCTTAGGACACAGTTTATCTTCCATTTGCTTAAGTAAATTGTTTGTGAATCTCGAAACCAAATTTTGGCAAATTCCAATCAAGTAATCACTTCCTACCCACCACCTCCCAAAAGCGAAAGTGCGGCACATAATTGAAGTACGGGGGGCACTGCTGCTGAGGAGCGACTTTTGAACTCCAAACTTTTTAAAACATAATCAAAAGCCTCTTTGTTGAGCCGAAATCTTTTAATAAACCTTAATTAAAAAAACTTCTTTACAATGGCTACAGCTTCAGCTACTTACGCTTTGGTTAGTAATGAAAGTGGATTACTTTTATCCCTCAAACGTCTTCTTACAATTCTTTGTGTATTTTCAACACTTTCATCGGATGAACTTTCCAATAAAAATAATAATTCAGCATCCATTTTTACTTTTAAATATTTATAACTCACGTATTAACTTTTGTTTTGTTTATAAACGCAGGAAATTCGCAAGCATCTTTTACAATTTTTTTATTTCATTTATTACATCCTGTAGCAAATTACGTTACGTTAGCTATCGTTTGCCATACTTCAAACATAGTCGTGCGTACGATCAGTGACGCAAAGTTTTTTCTTACGTATGCCGTACCGTTCGCGGAGCTCATACTTCGACCCCTGGTTTTCGTTGTCGTGTGGGCATAGTGTAAGGTGTAATCATTTCCCCGGGACGCAAAATTCCAAATACGTCTAATCACGTAACTTATTTTTAAATATTACGTTCGTAAGGGCAGAGTAGTTGTCATACTGATGGCCTGGTGACATTACTAAATACATTCGGCTGACAGTGGCCTAGGGTAGAAATATTCCTTTGCTGTTTCCAACTAATCTGAACTGAACAGCTACCGACTAGAGAGCAAAATATGAACAAAACTTATATGACTTAGGCAAATCGACGAAACTAATTATACCTTTTCTAGATATAAAAATGGTTATTGCTGCTATTAATTAAGATTAAACATTGGCTTCTAATTTTTTTGCTAACATCGTTCAAAAAATTCAATATGGCGTAATTTGCATACTGCTATGAATATTCAAATACTTTAAGCTTGCATGTGTGGATATGTAGGCATTTTTTTATACTACTTGTATAATCACATTTAGGGGATTCATAAGATGTCATATAGTGTCGTAAAGTCGTGAAATTTTGTTTTGTTGATGTTTTTGAATTTCAGCAACTAAACATAATAAAAATTTTATTTTTTTTTAATTTTATGATTTTATGACATTGCGACATCTTGTGAATCAGCCTACTACGAATAAATGTATAAATGTTTTGCAAGTACATGTATGTATATAATTATTATTAACAAACAATTGTTTACTATGTATGTACATATAGATAAAACTTTTATGTGCGGGCGACTTGGGCATTGCCAGATAAAGTTCAGCGATAAGTGCTTACTAGTTATAAGTTAAGTATATACTATGTACAAAAACTATTTGTCAGTTACCCTATTGCAAATCACTTCTTTTATTTTTTTTATTGGCACTAGCGAATAAACACAACTGGTGTAATTTCGACATAAATTTCTATTTTTCGTTGTTTTGAGTAGGTTAGTAAATCTTTTTTAACTAATATCTTTTACCAGAAAAAAATATTCAATAATGTTGACTATCTTTTTCTGAATGGCAAAGAAAAACAAGATATTTTGCGGCTAAGTAACAAAATTTGTTTGCTTGTGAAAATTCACTTAGCATTAAAAGATAATGTCGATCAATATCTACGACAGTTTATAATACTCGTACGAGTATTTTGCAAGGTTGGACTGCAAGCCGTGTATTTGAAAATGAAGATAATAAAATTTAAAAAAATTCATTAAAGCCATTTGACATTTACAACTACCTCTTTGTTTCTGCACCCCGCCTCAATTACATATTTTAGCCCTTGTATATTTCTATGTACATACATACATACATACAAACATATGTACCAATATTCGAGTTTGTATCTATGTGCAGACTATTTGTTACTATCACTACTACATATTAGTTGGCTTGCTTTTATTATATTTGTAATATGTTATGTACATATGTGTGGCCAATTGATATGGAATGTTATAAATGAATAAATTGGTTTGATTTTAAATGTCGATATTGTTGCAAAAAAAAAAAAAAGAAAACAAGGTATACAATAAATAAACGCTTGTCAGTGGCGCAAAGATCAAAGTGTGGCTGCTCAGCGCCAAGGCTTATAAAACTACCAGCACTTTAATGTGGGAGGCACGCAATTGTTTGTTTGGAGAATTTGTCTATATAAGTATATAGTATACTAATTAAATAATGGGGAAACCTTTGCCAAAATGTGTATGGATTTTGGGATTTACTCATTTAGTTATTATAGCACTGAATTAAGAAGATACTTACTATGTCGAAAAATTATAAATTTTTACTTTAAAATAAACCGCAAAAAACTACTTGATTCGTACGAGTTAACTCATCAAAAATGTGTGATTTAAAAAATGGCTCATGACAATTTAGTGCCGTGTTTCGTTAAAGTGACATTGGCATTGAATTTAGAAGTCGGTGCCGCCCACGGTGTACTGAATACTGAAGGTGACGCCTTTAGAAGTACCGCTACTTTGGTTTTGCCGGGTTTGACAATTCTCAACTTCAACTAGACAAAGCTTTTTTCACAAATTAAGAAAAAGAGACACTTTTTTAGTATTTTGCGAATTTATTTATTAAATGTCTGCCTATAAATTCATACTTTTACACTTTAGAACAATTAGAACACGTTTTTCAATGAAATATTGGAAGTTGTTCAATTTTCTCTCTCCCGTATTCTTGTTTACTAAAGGCGAGATCTGTCATTTCACCGCGGGAAGGCCCAATCTTGTATTCTATCATTCTTGGGTGCCGACCAAGGTACATTAAGCAGGTAACAAAATTAGAGAAAATAAAACCCTCGCGTGTATTTTGTTATTACTGGTGGTCCATCAAATGTCAAAAAAAGACGCTGTATGAAATGTGAACGAAGAAGAAGACAATTGTAACTGTCTCGTCGTTTGACAGATCATGGGCCCCTTTCGAATGGAAAAAAACGAAAAAATGCACCCTGTTGCTGCTTTTTGCTTACTATGCCTTGGGGTCGCCCATGTTTCAATTATTAAAGGTCCGCTCACTTGTGGCATTACTGAGTTGTGGTTGTTTTAATATTATCTTAACAAGAACTCTCATGAAAATCGTACAAAATGTAATTTTAATATTAAAAAAGTACACAGAACATTTTGGCGAACGCCTTCCTGTGCGAGCCGGTTTTGTCAAGAGAGAGTAAGAAAACTGATTACCTAGCAAAACTGTAATATGTGAATCATGGGCGAAGCCGAAATTGCATCACACTTATTTCAAAGATACACATACAACTGTTTTGGATGAGGTTGCTACTGATCTCAGTTTTCTCAAAACTTCAATTACTGGCCTTAAATTTTAGAGAACTTTGTATTCAAAATGCTAATAAAATATTAGATATTTCTCCCTAAAACTTCGATAGATACTGATCACCCAGTAAGTATTTTTCCCTATCAAGGTGTTAGATATCGAATTCATCCTTAGCTTAATTTAGTGATTTAGTGATAATTTAGATTAGACATAGTACGGGTAGATATAAAAAAAAATCTTATGAAACTCACCATTACTGGGTTTCTGCGGTATCTCGGCTTGATCGATGCCACGCGCCTGGAAGATGTGCGAAACTGCTGTACAATTTGGACTGAATTGATCCAATATCGATGAACCACCGCCAGAGCCAGGCGATGCCAAAGCGGCGGCTTGAGGTGGCGGCACAGCGGCCGCTGCACCAGCCGCAGTAGTACTATCTTGGGCCTGCACCAGCGCATCACGCTGAATGCCGAGCGAGAGAAGCAACAAAATTAGATATGACGTCATCGAGAAGCCAACCAAATTGTAGTGGAAATAACGGCAGGTGACAGCTAATAAGCGAGGCAGCGCAGCATAGCGCTGTTGTCGCTCAGTGGCTACAGACGCGGCACTTTGCTTGCTCTTGGAGATCATCGTTTTGCTGGTGTTGGAGCAATGGGTGTACGTGTTTGTGGGTGTACTGAAAGTTCTGCTTCTTTGATGCATAATTTTTTTGTACGCGAAAATATCACTGATTTGTTTTCTTATATTTTATAAACGCGTTTTAGTTAACAGCTCACCTAATAATGACACAAATTTTTTGGAGCTACTGTATTTGTTTTCTTTTTTCTTCTGCTTTTTTGTTTTTTTTTATTTTATTTTATTTTTGTTTATCGACGCTGGTGTCCTATTGTCTGTGTTTGCGAATAATTTTTACACACTCACATGGGCTGGCTCGCCGACAACACCCTCTCTGCTCAAATACGCTAATTGTTATCGCTTTATATTGGCAACCGTTTTTGTTGTTGATATGCTGTATGTTGCATCAGTATTTTGCAAATGTGTTATAAGTAAGAAAAGGTACAAACAAAAAACAGCGCACGGCTGTTACTCTATTGGCGTCTAACTGGGCATGCACTGCGGGGGTTTTCCGGCGGGTTGGTTCTATGTAAACAAAAAATTGTTTTCTTTTTCGCTATTTGCTACTTTTTTGCCGTTTGCCGTTTGCCGGTTTATTACAGAAGCGACGAGGTAACAAGCGACGTAGAACTCCAGAGAGAGAGTAGTGTGACACATGTAATTCATAGACTGTGCGGAGGGATGTGAATGTAGTGCTTTTTTAACGCAAATACGCTGGGTATGAGGGAGATTTTGAGGTATTCGACGGTTGTTCACTGGCTGGGTTGCTCAACTGTTTAGTTAGCTGATGATACTTAAAGGCACAATTAGCGAGTATTGACTGTGCGGTAAGGAAGTGAAGGGCGAAGTCGTCAAGTGGCGACAAAATGTTTACATTCGAAACGCAAGGTTTGGAATTTTTAAATTAAACATTGGGTATTGGAAGTTGCGGAAATTGAATTTATTTATTAATTTCTATGTGATTTTTTGAGACTTTCAAGCAGTGTAAACGTAATAAATACCACTTATTTTCAACCACTAGATTTTTTAAGGCAATTTCTATTTGAAAACTCACATCACAAACTACTATACGCGATTTATATTCAGTTAGTTCTCCAATTCAAATTAAAATACTCTTCACATACACTCACACGGTTTTTTGTTTCATAAATATATGAAAATATAAAACACACCGTAAATTTTTATTTCAAGCGACGAAAATTGCGTTCGGCAGGTAGATTGGTTGTTGGCGCACCGCTAACGACGAATTATCGCACAACCGCACCGCGCGAGTAGAGAACTACGAATGAGCGCCGAGCGAATAGCAACCAACCGGCTGGACCTCAATGAAAAATTTTTCCCGAAAACAAAAACCATATGAAATGCACACAACTACAGTGGTGATATGGTCGGCTACAGAGGCAACAAAAAAAAACAAAACGGAGTTCTTTTGTTGCAAACGACAAGATACAAATGTATCTCACTTATACAAAAACAAACAAACTCACACATATAGAGCGATACGTTTGCTGGCCTATTGTATTCCATTCTATTTTTTGTTGTTCCTGTTGGCGAAGTCGTTGTGCGTATCTTTCAGATACACACGCAGCTCCAACTCCACCACACCGGTGGATTCGAACATGTCTGATGCCGTGCGATGTGTTTTGTCAGAAAACTTTTCAATTTAATTTAATTTAATGTCATATTAATTTGTTTAATCTTATTTAAAGTAAATTAAATTAATTGAAAATGACTTCGTGTAATTTACAATAACGAATTTTAATTTATGCACTTCGGAGGTGTGGGCCGACGCCACAGTTTTCCTTGATAATTCACTTTAAACCCAACGCCCAGGCTCATTTCTCACTTATTTCTAATAGAAACTTCACTCAGGTACACTATTTCACCCGATTTATATAATTTCGTGCAATATTTATTCATTTATTTGTATTTTTCACTACCAGTAACTCAGCGCCAAATTTTTGCACACGCGATGAAGGAAGCGGTTATAATGGCGGCGGAAGACTGGCACGCGCAAGGTTGCATGGGAGTTGCACAAAATTTTATAAGTAACAATAGAAAATGAAAATATTCTGCGGGTCTTAATGACCGATTGTGGAGTTTTGAATATAAATTCAAATAAGCAAAGCTTTTAAGATTAACATTTGCCAGACCCCCTCCTCTTTTTTATTAAAAATAGTACAAAAACTTGAAGACAAAACTGCGTATATATGTTGCTGTTATTGTGAATGCGTCCGAAGTCGAAGCAACCATGCATTTATCATTTTTCCGCCGCCATTAAAACCGCTTCCTTTTTCGTGTGTGCCCAAATGTTCAGTTTACTGTTGAAAGTGAAAAATACAAATAAGTGAATAAATATTGATTAAAATTAGATAAATCAAGTATGAAATTAATGGCGTGTGAAGTTTATATTGAAAATAAATGAAAAATAAGTCCGGGCGTTGTTTTTAATGTGTTTATGTTGCAAATGAATTTGTGATCGCGCGCGCAACGAAAAATGCAGATTATTGCTAAAAAAATCGGTCGAAATTATGAAATTCCATTATAATACCAACATCGGCCGAGATGTGCATCGAAAGAAAGTGAAAAATAAAAGCGGGCGTTGATTTTCATGATTACATAAGAAAGTGAAATAATGGGAACGTTACGGGAATACAAGTGCATACTTCCCAATGAATAAGACTTCGAATACAAATAAAAAAAAAAAATGGCGGAAAGTTTTTAAGACAGTTGTAAGTATTCACTTTGTTAGATCGAATTTATTTCAGGTTAACGTATCAAACTTCTATGGAATGTAAAATTTATTCTCAAAATTGATGGCTTGCAAAAACTAGGATATCTCAAGTCTGGTAGTTATTTAGATAAAGTAAGAATTTATAAAAAATTCTCACAGCCACAAGCATGGACAAGATAACGTTCATCATTTCCAACTATGATTTCAAAATATGTGGTTGTTTTGCATAGTTTCACTTCAAGATTAACTAAATATAATGAAAACGCATTATTTTTTGTTTTTAAAATATAGCACATGTCCATATTTTAGTATTTCTATTTATACGTTACTCTAAATATTTACATATTGATATTTTTATATGTAATTTATTTATAACTGTAGGATTCATATTAATTAAACGTTCTCTTAAATTCTATTACAGTTAAATATGTATGTATTTCAAAAATAATTTCTATATAAACGAATAAAAATAGGAAACAAAAGCCACCTACATCAAGCAGAAAATTAAATTTAATATCGCCATTTATAAATGGCCGGCCATCCGATTTTAGTAATTCATTTTCTTGCTGTGCCATTAAAAGAAATGTTCTTCGAAAGTGCTAAGCTTTAGTTACATTTTCTGTTTAAAAAATTTATAGAATATAATTTTGGAAGCTTAATTTAAATATACCATTCACGTAAATTAATGCTACACAATTAATTTCAATTTGCTCAACACAAGTTGTTGTTGCCAACTACTACGCGTAGTTACATCTTATATTAACTGCGCCCAAAATTTTATACGCAATCTCAATTAATTTTTTGTGGATAGCGCTATGCTTTAAAAAGAAAGTTTCCTTAATCCGGCATATTTAAAAACATATTTCATTCAAAACGGAATCTCAAGGTGCGCTGAATCGCTTACAAGTATTTTTATGCCAAAAACTTATAAAATCCAACTAGGAGTTTTTATTGCGCCGCAAACGCTTTAATGTCTTCCATGAATGATTCATCGACAAAGCCGAAGTTTTAGCACAATTAGAATGTGCAGTTGCTTGGGGGTTTTATGTGTTCAGTGTTTGTTTGTTCAAGCGATCGGAAAGTATTTATCAATATCTGCATCCGTGGCGATATTAGTGATCGTTAGAAATGTGTCGCGTATATAGGACTTGCAATGGGATGACTCTGAAATAACAATAAACAATTAGATAAATTAGGTTAACAGTAAATGTAGTGAGCGGTTGGCGGAAGATTAAATTTATAATATTTGTTTTGCAAAAAAAAAATGTGTTTCTAATAAATTATGAACTTTTTTTTCACTTATGGCCACCGCTAAAATTCCTTCAGTTTTTTCCCAACTCACCCAACTTGCCATCGCAAACACGATTTGTTATCCTTTTGGCCAAAGTTTTGAAGAGCTCTTTTGTAGAGATCTTCTTTTTATAATAGGGATTCAATAAATCTACCACCGATTTACTAACATCTGCTTTGTGTTTAGCTGCATTAAGGCGTGCCTGTCTTTCATTCGATCCATGCTTTGAATTTTGATCTGGCCGTAGTAGCATTGGTTTTCTGTATTCGCCACTTTTTACTGTCATTTCACTGGAACTGGAAACTTCTCCACCTTTGCCAGTTTTTGGCATTGCAAACTTGGATTTACTGCCATTCATATCACTTTCGGCCAGTGCGACTTGTTCCTTCTTACGCTTTGCTGCATACCATTCGGATTGTCTGGCAGCCTCCTCAGCTCGAATGGCCGCTGCCATAGAGTTTTTCGACATGTCCTTTTCGCTAGATTTCATGTCGGCATTCGATGCATTTTGTTCATCGTTCTTCAAGGCCTTTTTCTGTGCGGCAACTTTTTCAGATTCCGCAGCAGCTCTTTCCAGTTCTTCCAAAGCTTTGAGCTCTTCTTCTATTTTCTTTTTACTCAACGACAATTGTTCCAATTCATCCAATGAATCTTCAGAATCTTCTAATTTATTATCCGATTCACCCTCAAACTCCTGCCATTCGGCGCGAAGTGCCTTGAGCTTTTCCTTTACAGATTTCTCATATTTCACAGAATCCTCGAAAGCATCCTTGTATTTGCACTTCGTAACAGAAGATGAATTCTCGTACAGTTCAAGCTCATCCAAATCATCGTCCTTGTGTTTGTGTTTGGAGTGGTGTTTGTGTTTGTGTTTGCGACGGGATGATGAACTGGCAGATGACGAATCCGATTTGTATTGATGAGAGGTTAATGTAGAACTGGTTACTGATTTGTGATGGTGTGACGTAGAGCTGGACGATGCTGACTGATAGTAGGCATCATAGCTGACCGAAGTTTTATAACTATGCAATGGTGATTTTTCTTTCGATTTGCTATTATAGTGCGACATTCGGTGCTTTCGTTTGTGATGTGTTTGCAGATCGTAGTACTCCTCATCATCGTTTCTTGTGGCGCCGCCACCTCTAGTCGAGCTGTCCGACTTGTTTGCTATGGATATATCTGATTCATCGCCAAATTGTGTCTTTATTTTGCCTTCATCTTTCTTGGTTGCATATTTGATTGAGTTTTCCGACAACTCTTCGGCGGGGTCATCCCAATTCTCATTGCCGAACAATGTATCCATTTGGGCATTCGAAGGCTTTGTCGCATGCATTTCGGAACGCACCTGCTTCTCCTTGTCGTCTGCGTCAGGTATTTCTTCATCTTCGCTCATTTTAAATTCATTGGAGTTAATATCCTTGTCACTGATATCTTCAAGATCCTCATCGATTTTTAAACATGTTGAATCATTTCGTATGGTATCGTCCTTTTCACTTTCGAAAGAGCTATCCTCTTTTAAAGGTTCTTGCTTAAATTCATCGTGATTTTCATGCTTCACGCTTATTTCGATTTCCTTATGTTCCTTATCTTCGACTTCTTCGTGTTCTATCTTCACATTGCCATTTGCATTGGCCTCAACGTCTTGGCTCTCTCCACTGCTGCTTACTGGCGAACAATCGGCTTCTTCATTTTTAATTTGCTTATTTTTTTCAAAGAAACTGCCAATGGTTGTCTGTTTGGTAGTGTCCTGTTTGTAACTCTTTTTATGGCGTAGCGCCTTGGGCAACTCTTTTGGCGAATTCGCGCCGGCAGAGCTCGGCGATGCTGGTCGAGCGTCTTCTAATTCCTTCAACTTTCGCTCGAAATACTCAACACTGCCGCCCGTCCAGACGCTCTGTTGACTCGTTTCCGGCCGTGCCACATAATCTCTTAGGATTGGCATTAGTAACTCTTTGTTCGTCTGTTGGCGTATGGCCGCAAGCTGTGGAAGAAAATTAGAATTTGTCACATTTTTTCCTATGCAAAATGTACTTGGAAAAGTTTTTAAATTTTACCTCTTTTGCCATCGCATGCCGGTACATATTGATTACAGTTACCTTGGAAAAGCAACCGTACTCGATGTCTATGGCAATAGCTTCGAAATCGCGATGTCGCAAATCCCTCCGCGGATCTTCTTCTTTGCACTGTTCCGCATTTAATTTCAACGCACTGACAACTGAACTTAGGTAATTTTCGCGTATGGCTGTAGTGAGTCCAGAAACTTTAACGCCACTAGAAATCGCACACTTGACGCGTGTAATTTGTGATTGCCCCTCCGTTTCAACTTGGCGTGCGGCCTTTAATTGCTTTCGCAATTGAAATTGTTTTCTTATAAAATCCTCCGTCTCCCGCTTGGCTTTCTTGGCCAATTGTTCGTGGCTTTCTTGTGATTCATCGCCGGAATCGTCAACACCGTAATCTGCCTTAGCCCTTTTAATAGCAGCCCGACCACCTGAAATTTCTTTTGTGCTATAACTCTTTAAGTTTTTAATATTTTTACCACTTACCTTCGTACAGTTCAGAATTGTCTTCGAGTGATATATCTGATTTGAATCTGCCATCCATAGAGAGTTTGTGGAACATTTCTAACGCTTTTTCAATTTTCTTTGGGTTTTTACACACATCGCATTGGTTGTCGCAATCTGGCGGTGGGTCCCCAAAATAATCGGAGAATAGCCGATGCCGACAACGTATACTCTCACAGAAGCTAACGATTTCATTAAAGTTCTTCACAGCACGCTGTATTCAAATAACCATAACAAAAATAAATTAGTTCCTGTTGGAATTCAATAAAAATTACGTATATTAAACTGACCTGCGCTTGTTCCTGTTTGCCAGAACAGGTGGAAGTTTTCAAACGATTGATGTCATTTTGCAAAAGGAATTGTATTGATTTGACATCTTCCCGTCCATAGTAGAGTCGACAATATGACTGTAGTCCATCGCGCCCAGCTCGTCCAGACTCCTGATAGTAGGCGGCTACATTCTGTGGCACATCCCAATGTACGACAAAGCGAACCGTTGCTTTATCCACACCCATACCAAAACTATTGGTTGCACAAATCACAGGATACTCGCCGTTCATCCATTGCTCTTGCACCTGTATGCGATCGGCTGTTTTTAGGCCGGCATGATATGCTACAGCGCCAACCCCGCTCTTGGTTATACCATACGCTACACGTTCGACGTTCTCTCGAGTGCGACAATAAACAATGCCACAACCCCGTTTTGATGCCGGCATACTCTTGAATTCGTCCGTATCGCCAAAACAGTGTAATGCAAATGCAGCTAAATGCTGGTAATCATCATTTATAGAATTCTTAAATACCACATCGTAGAAGAGATTATTTCGAAAGCTTGGCGTTGTAAATTTGGCAACGGGCTGCTTCAGCGCTAAATATTGGAAAATGTCCTCACGCACTTGTCTCGACGCGGTTGCGGTCAGCGCCATCCAAACTATATCGGTGTATCGGCGGCGCAGCGTGCATAGTTTAAGATAGTCCGGTCGGAAGTCATGACCCCACTGTGACACGCAATGCGCCTCATCAACGGCAAAGTAAGCAATCTTATTATGCTTCACTAACGTTTGCAAGAGGTCCTGGAAAAATTGCGTGGCTGCCTGTTCGGGTGTAATGTACAGAAAACGTATGCTGGGACGTACAGCTTTCAGATCGCTGATGACGGCGTCGCGTTCTTTTGTAGACATTTTTGAATTCAACGAGTCCGCGCGGATTTTAAGCTTACCGAGGTGGTCAATTTGATCTTTGATGAGCGCTAGCAGCGGTGAGAACACTATTGTTATTTGATTCTCACATAAAATGCCTGGCAGTTGATAGCACAGCGACTTCCCCGAACCAGTAGGCATGGACACAAATATATCACGTTTTTCTAAATGAAACATATTTCGAATTAAAAAATGCACCAACATTCAAAGTACTCCGCAACTTACTCTGCACGGCACATTGTATGGCATTTTTCTGCAAATCCGATTTGAAGCTATCGTGGCCGAAATACTGCTGAAGAGAAGCGTAAAGCGCCGCATCGGAATCAACACCCTCACTCATCGTGTCTTCCTGGGCTGAATCTCTGGATTTTTACCACTTTTTTTCTAATTTGCACAAATTAAATTCATGAAATGCGTGGTTTTCTGCTCCCTGACTATTTTTGCTTCCTCCTCGTTTCTGCTTTCGGCGGTTATTCTTTGTTTTGTTGTTTGACATTTCACATCTAATTTGGCTGTGTACAGCAAAGCAAAAGCAGATATGTTAGCATCGTGCAGGGTTGCAATCGGTTAATATTGATTATAGATTTGCTTAGGGCCATTGTCATATTAAGTCATACATTCGTCCCCTCACGGTGTACTTAGTGCAGAAGATGACGCCTTCAAAGGTACCGGAACTTTGGTTTTGCCCAGTTTGACAATTCTCAACTTCAACTAGATAAAGCCTTTTTTACAAATTGGGAAAAAGAGACATTTTTTCAGTATTTTGCAGATTTATTTACCAAACCTCCGCCATCGAATTCATTTTTTTACACATTAGAACATTTAAAACTTGTTTTCTCTCTACCGTATTCTTGTTTACTAATGTCAAGATCTGCCACTACGCCGCGGGAATGCGCAATTTTCTATTCTATCATTCTTGGGTCCGTCTATGACGTCTTGTTACTGGAGTTTCATATTACGAATATTTCCACAGACCACACAGGCTATTGGGATTCCACCATTCCGGTCCCTGAAAGTGAGTTGATGCCTCCAGTCTGTTAGTAGCTTTGCGTGACTTACAATGTCAAAATTCTTTGACAGATCCAACGCTACTTGAGCGCTTTCGCCCGCCCCCCTGTGTGTTTATTTGAGAGTTGTTGTTCTGCTGTTCACTTTTCATAAGCTGTGTTGATGCTTTGCCGGTCTAAGGTGGTAGCTTATATTTAGGAAGGAAGTGATGGGTAAGTGGCAAGAATGTTGCGATCGCGACACGTTGTGATATTTATCAGATCCGCGCTAGCTCCTTTTATGCCAGACGAGCTGCAGGAACTACCCATAATCCTGGTGGGAGCGTCATCTTTCATTGTGCAGAATGCCAATTCGTCTAACTGCTCCACCGATTCGTTTCACCTACGATCACATGACAGGCTTCAATGCCAGAATGACAGTCAAACCAATAGGTCTTCTGGTACAGTCGGTGTTAACTACAGCACTAGGCACTTCCGTCGTCGAGGTGTTGTAGCCTACCATAACGGAAGAAAAAAAATAAAAACCAAGTACTCATCATATTTATTTAAAACAACAAGAACTCATGCAAACGTCTTGATATTAAAAAAGTGGTTTATTTCATATTTTCACTTAGTTTGTAAGTATATATTAAAAAAAAAAATTGTATTTGGGCAAATATTTGCACTTCTATACGAAATTAATAATTGCATTTTTGTACATTTTGCAAAAACAACTTTACCATGGCATATAAAATATTCGTTCGAGCCTTAAAATTACCATTATGTATATAGTAAATATGGATATAAGTAAAATATACCAACGAAATATTACTTTGAGCTTAACACCTATACATTGAACATAAAATTATTGCCGTTATTGATCTTAAAAATGATTAATTAACATATTACAAAAAAAATAAAAAAAAAACTCTGCTCCTTCTTTTCTGTTAATAATACAGCATCTTCTCCCAGTAGTAAAATACGTCCTTTTCAAATCGATAGCCTATGCGATTTCTCAGCTGCTCGATTACTCCAGCTCACCGCTCATACCAAAACGTATCGTTGCCAAAAGATCAACTAAGTAGATGAGTGTGGTCACCAATGATACCGAGGCAGTGGCCAACACTAGGTCAAGACGTTGCATATTCGGATGCCAATAATTGCGTTCTTTTGTGGTGGACCAATCGCGAAAGAGTAGCGCTGTCGCAGCAATGAGAAGTATGAAGGCCACGATCGACCACAAAGTCGAAGTACGCCAAGAAGTGCTGTGGGCGAAAGGAAAAATAGAAGAAATAAAAAGAACAAACAATTATTGAACTGCTGCGAATAGGGCAAGCAAAAGCGGAAATCTACGCACACATCGCCAAACAATGTCATAATTAAGTAAATTGAAGAATAAATGATGAGACTGCCAAAGGTTACATAGCAGAGCGCAACAACACGCGGCGTTATGAAGACGCGCTGAAATGAATGTGTGGATGGCTCATCGATGAGAGCGATGCAAACGACAACCAGTGCCTGAAATGTTGGAGAAGTTGTTGGAGTTATTTCAATTTAATTGAATTAAGTAATTGTGGTAGACATGAAATTTAATTACTTGCATGCACACACACACACACACATATATGTATGCCCATGCTTTTTTGCAATCGCTACTCATACTCACCAGCTCAAGTATTTTAATGCCAATTAACGAGTAGCTGGCACGCTTCGATCCGCTACTGGTGGTGTAGGTAGAGTCCTCCGCTGGTGTCATCTCGACGCGTGAGATTTCTGTTTATAGCACAACAAAAAAACAAAAACAACACAATTGAGTTTACAATAGTTTAATAGTTTTTTAAAATTGTTCAAATATGGTTAGGCAATTAGAAAAATTGGGGTCGCACAATGATCGATAGACCTATGTACATACTTATAGTATATTACATATATTTTATTTTACCTACAGAACGTAGATAATTCATTTTGGTTGTCGTTTAGTTTAGCTTCTTCGCTACAATCGAATGCCTTTCTGGGGCACAAGTGGGTGGGTACTTAAAATGAAGTACCTTGAACTGATCCACGCTTACGTTTTCTCCAAACGTTTAATCATTAAACAGTTTGTGTAGATCTGAGTAAATAAAATTTTATGTGAAAACATAAAATTCCGTAGCTAAATATAGAGTTCATTTGTTAGCACATTTTTAGTCGTTTAATTGCAAATAGACATTAATTTGCATATTTATTAGTGGAACAAATGTGTGTATTGTTTGAATTTTTCCGAATACAAAAATTGTTGAGTGATTTTTCGCCTCATTCTGTCAGTATGTCAGTTTAAAACCCATTCATGCGTTCAATAATGCCATTTTTTCGAAAAGTACACATAAACGAAATTTACATGCACACACATTCACTACGTACATATGTATGTATGTATGTAATCTCAAATGTGAATTTAAATTAAAATAATGAATGTTTTTTTTCTTTTGTTAAAATAATTCAAAGGTCAAACCGTTTATATTAGAAATTACTAGAGTACTCCCGAGGGGGTTTGTTTGAAAATTTTCAGATATGTACATATGTAAATATGTACACATTTATGTAATAATTCTGAACAAAGTGATCACTGGCAATTTTTTCCCATTTGCCCTAATTCAGTGGTGGCTAAATGCAAAAAATTCCATATTACACATGTGTTAAAAAAATCAAAGAGCTCATGGTTACACCAAAAATTATAGTTAAAATGCGATTGGAAAGTTTCTTTCTCGAATATTTTTTTCATTATTTCCCATATTTAGAAATATGTATAAATTCCTCTTTTTTTCCGAAATAGTTAAATAAAAAAATTTGATTTCTTCCAAATTGAAGCAGCGACGATACTCAAACGCTCAGCGGTTCATTTCAAGATGTTCACTAGCGCCCCGACGACGCGAAAGCAATTCGTGGAGTATCATTTGTGTGCGATCGACACGGATGCACACTATCTGCTTTGGTGTAGTTCGAGGCTTATCTACAACCTTTGTTACGCTTTGGATTGTAAACTCCGAGATCTCCTGCTCTTGGCTCTCTGCATTACCTGAGTCTGCAGTTTTATCATGCAAGCACTTGCAAGCAAAGCTACTACAGTTTCAACCTCCATACTTCATATTTCATCTTACAAATGCAAAATTGTTTGAGTTTCATTTACTTTTTTTTCCTTTTCAAAAAAATTACCCAAAAAGGCTGAGCCCGTAAAGCAGGCTTCTCGTGAATGTGGATGTAAACAAAAATATCTGCGGTAAGCGAAGGTAAATATTTTGTATAGTAGTTACATACACGCATACATTTTAAGGGGGTATGTGTATTCTGACACCAAACCGATTACCACTTTCTCCTGACATTCGAACGCACTCAGCATTGATGCATTTGTATCGCTGTATGTGCAAAGGAAAGTATGGCAATCTGATTGCACGCGACATAACTGGAAATACTCAGTGCCTACCAATTTTCCATGTACAACATCAGGTCAACCTTTAGACACTGTTGAATTTATGTGAGTGTTGGAATGTTATTTAACATATATCGTCCTTTGCTTTTACCTACATACATAAATATCCGAAGATTCTCCTAATTCCCTGGGGAATAAACCAACCTTTTGCAACACCTGCGTTCCCTGGGCGGCAAAGAGTTAAAACGCCCACCAAATTTACGTTATTTTAATGAGCGTGTTAGCAGTCCCGTAACGCTTGACTTATTCGCTGAAATGTTGGCTATAATAAGAGTCTACGTACGTGTGGTTTTGGCCATGAATTCTGACTATGAATTGAATTGAATGGCGCTGCTTTTATTGTTATGTACTACTTTGAATTCTGTTTTTTTTTTTTTTTTGTTAGTTAGTATATAAAGATGTATGTATGTGCGAAGAGTGGCTTACATTCGAAGTGTTATAGTGAAGGTTTTTTTTTTACAACATTCGCAATGTTTTTTATGTTAAATCTTCTTCATTTAATTATTATAAAAATATAGATATTTCTTAAAGTAAATCATATAAACCAAAGTTTCAAACTTTGTTTCACAATATTTATACCAGCCAGTTTTTTACTTGGATTTTTTTTTTTTTTTTTGAAAACCACAATACTTAAAGCGGTAGAAATTATAACCCCTAACCCCGAAAATCGAACACAGGTACCCCGCATCGCAAGGTAAGCGCGCTAAACTGTTCCATGCAAGAGCCGCGTAAACTTTTATTATTTCAATTTTCCTTTTACAATCTAACTCCAATAAAGTCATTATTTTTCCAAAAAACCAAAATTCAAATAAAAACCAGCCTCAGTTCGTTTAAATATTAAATGAAGTTTCAAACTTTGTACATCAAAATTAAAAATAGTTTCTTCAAACTTTTAGAATTTTTCACATATGTACATATGTATGTATGTACAGTGGCACAAATAATTGACACTATAGCAATTTCTTTATTATAGTTTATAAAAATTCAACAAATTTTCACCAAAATTAAAAAATTTTTTTTTTAATTTTTAGAAATATTCTCGGTATGCAAGACCGTCAGCACAAAAAAAAATATTAAAAATTAATGGCAACTTATTAAAAAAAATGCATCTGTTATATGGCAAGTGCGTAAGATGTGATAGCATAAAATGGGCTACAAAACGGCATACCCTAAAGTTTTCCAAAAAATGTCAGTATTTGAAATTCCAATGACAAAGATTGATGGCGAAAAAGTTAGCGTGCAGGTTCAAAATATCTAAGAGTTTCTGTTGATTTTGGAAATTATAAAAATGCAGAGCGAAGATTTTCTTCTATAAAGCAATTTAAAAGCCATATTCTTAATAAATACCAATACTTTTTTCTTCACGATTATAACTGTAACTATAAATTTACTTTTTTTTATCTGATTGTACATTATTTGCTTTAGTTGAACATAAATTTATGATGCACAAATACAGTTACATGCTCGATATGTTTTTTTTGTTGTGACTTTGTTTTTATTTAGAATGCGATATGTTTGTATATAAAACCCCAAAAAATATTGTAATTAATTAAAATTCGCGTGAGCCATAAACACTTGAACGGGAATTCAATGGTTTGGTCGCGTGTTTCGAAGTGCGTAGCAAAAACAAAAAAAAAAGAAAACACAAATTTTATGTAGGTCAATAACCCACACTAACAAACATAAATATTTCGGACAACACGATTATAATGAAATTCAACATTTTTCCACTTCATACCATACCTTCAGATGGTTGAACGAAATTAATGATGACGACAAAACTTGGTGTAGTTGGCGGCATAAAACGGGTCATAAAACTCACGAAAGACGCATACAAAATGGAAAGCAAACTGAGAAATTATTTGTTATGTTATGGCCAAAGGCGCCAAACGAGTTTCTTTTCCATTTCGAATTTGTTGGTAAATAAAAAATGTAAACAAACCAATCCAGAAAGAATTCAAAACGAAAAAAGGGAGAGAGAGTGTAGTGTAGCGAGAAAAAGCGCAAAAGAGAGCAAAAGGTGCAAGGCGCAAGAGCGTGGCTGTTGAGATTTTCGAAACTGCTCGCCTTTGCTTTCGAAAATTGGATTTACCATTCGAAATACTGTAGAAAAATTTATATGTAAATGCAGCTTATACTGAGCCAAGCAAGTGTGTGCATGAATTTATGTTTTTGGATAGAGTCTATATAAAAAAAGACTTACCAAATGCCACACCTGTTTTGTGCTGCCCTACAAAAACCGAACATAGGTAACGAAATTATTAAAATGCGCAGTAAGTGATATTGTAGAGCTACAAGCGAATGCAGTTCACTTTGTATGCAACTTCGAAAAGGTTATCTTTGTTTTGAAGATATAAAGTAAAGAATTTCATTTTTTTTTTTTGGTTGTTGCTTGCGAACGCTACAATAACTCTCTTTAGGCCTCAATTGTGCCAACACTTGGCACTCAATCGGCCAACAAAGTGCGCGGCGAAGCCTTATAACCAGGCCATTGACATGCAACACTTCTGCTTGCATATGGGGATTCATACAAATGCGAATGTTTACCAACATGAATATTTGTTGGAATTTGGTCATATCGTGCATACGTGCCGGCAATCAATTCTTGTAACAAAGTACAATAACTACATTTTTACTTTTTTTTTATTCACTAAGCTATGCCAAGCCTATGTGCTTGTTGTCTATAAATAGCAATAAATTAACGCGGCTAGCATACTAATCCTGCACGGTGATATTTCTAATTCAAAGTCATGCCAGTTTGCATACTATTGCAGTTGAATAGTGTGGCGCTGAACTTTTATGGAAGTTAAATTAAATAAGAATGCAAGTTTGTTGCTTAAGTCTTTCGTTTCCAAAATTTTTGTTGAACATCTGGAGGAGGGGAGTGGCTGGAAATTAGCAATGAGTATTTGAAGTAGAAAAATTTTTATCAAAAAAATTCCACTTAATTTAGATAAAACAAGCACAATAAATGCTATTGAAAAATTTCTAGGTTTATTTCGCTGTCACACTTTCGTGCAACGTGATGAGCGGCTAACTGATAATTACTTCGATTTTATTCGTTAAAAGTCACGACGTTTTTATATTACAATATTTCATGCTAGTAAACTGGCAGGGCAGTTTCCGTATGCGAACGCGAACGCGTTTGTGCCTAGCCAATATTATTGTTAGTCGACGCCTATCAATGACGATAGAAAACCGATAACCGATACCGATTACAGCCTCGCTTAAAATTGCTTCTGAAAATCATATAATAATTTACTATGAATTAATCTGATATCTTTCTTTAAAATAATTGGTGTCAGGGTGGTACTAAAAAAAATAGAATGAACGTTTTTTCTGTCCCACCCCCACAATCGGTAATACCACAGTCAAAGATATCACATTTAAGTTTTGGACCTGATTGGAGACGGTTAAGAAGTGCCGCACAGGGGTTACCGATGGTATCACATATAAATTTTGGTACCGATTGAGTCTTCATCGATTAATCTGAAATTTGACCCCTGTTCGTCGCGCCAAAAACCATCTCCAATCGGGCCCAATATGTACATATGTATATGTAGAAGATAGTGTAGTATCGATATAAGGTTTGAGTTTTATTAGGAAATTTGTTGTAAAAGTTTCCTGCCGACGTTTAAGGACCACCCTAATGTGCATGCACATGTAATTCCGGCGAACTAAAATAAAAACTTTCTCATTTTTTTACACACATTTGAAGGCGTGTGAATAATTGTTTCAATTTCCTGTCACTATATATGAACTCAGGTACATACATACCCACTACACAACTCCTTATATGCGAACAATTGAAAAAAAAATGTATGCAAGAAAAGCATGCCAGCGAAAAAATGTTGCAGCATTACAATACAACTCAAGATTGTCGCAATCTGACTGCTGAAAAATTGAGAAAAACCAAAATTAAGAGCAGTAGAAAAATCTTACGCTTGCAGTGACGATAAACCAGTTTTCGCACGTTAAATATACCAACAATAATAGCGTTGTGTATGTGCATACAAAAGAAGTGAGCGAAAGAAAAATGACAAAATAAACAATACGAAAGCTTGCCAAACCACCTTTGGGTATAACGCTACAAATTCACGTGCTGCAGCAACACAATCACCAACGTCACAATAAAAATACAACCACAAAAACAAAGGTGAGGAAATATGAATAAAAAGGTAACACATGAAACGCAAAAAAGAATTTTAATATACAAAGCAAAAAGCGCAAACAATTAGAAAAATGCGAGCAAAACAGCAAACAAGTTAAAAATATACACAGAAAGTAATACAAAAAAACAATAAAAAAAATAATAAAAAATTAGCGTACAAAAGGCGTCAAAATAAAAAGGTTCACGCTGCCAAAGCAGGCCAATTCACGCTAACAGCAAAACAAGTAGCTGCCCACTTTGTGGCTTGTAGTTGGTAAGCAGGTCATTGCAATGCTGATGAATTTATACAATACCTGTTATATTGTTTGTTCTCGTACAATGATACTATGATTTACATACATATGTATGTACATATTTATGCAGACTATTTGTTTATAATATGAAGTACATGCTTATATGAAATTTAGTGCAAAGTGGCACGCGATTGTAAGCTTAAATCACAAGGGTGTATTGACGCGAACTTTTTAATAAAACAATTGAAAAGGATGGGCCTAACTGCAAAATTGTTTTCGTAATGCGTATCTGTCTGCCTATTTGTTTGTGCAGGTGTACAATTTTCTTGCATTGAATGTTAATGAAAATAGAAAAATACCTTCTATGCTCTTATAGCGTTCAATTAAAGGCCAATAACGCTGGACAACTCATTTCTTTTCTGAGATCCCAACAGTCGTGATTATGTAGGAACACTTTTTCCCCATTCACATCTTAACGTTGATGCGGATGATGGGTTTTATTTTTGATTAAAAACTTACTCCTCGATAACTGATTCATTTTTCTGAGCGATTAATGAAAATCTGAAGTCAATTATTAGTTAAAATTTTTTTAGAGATATCGCTCAAATTTTTTTTAGTCGTTATAGATTCATACAGAGCATGAAAAAATATACATATAGAACTACCAAAAGCTGCACTTTGGTATTTGGAAGTTTTTCATATTTTTAATTGAAAATTTTAATCGGTGATAAAAAGTAAAGGTTCGTCTGAAAATCACTGTAATGGCCAAGAATAAAGGGAAAAGCCAGTTCTAAGCTAGGTGACGAGTCGTTTTCCGAATTTCCTATAAAATCATAGCTAAGTCTGTCGTCTGGAATAAAGCTTAGTGCTTCTTTTGTAGTAATATTGACTGACAACAGACATCAGAGTCTAATCGCATGTTCGCTACGAAATGTAAACTGTCCAGAGCTACAGTTAGTGACATGACGTTCCCATATCGATATATTTTCCTACCGAAAAGAGTACGCATTTTTCAAAATTGGAATCACGTCGAAGTAGTGCCATTCCAGTAACATTTCAACCAAAAATTTATTTTGATTATTTTACAACGTTAGAAAATGCCAAAAATTATTTCAAATGTAAGCGTCGCGAATGCCAGACACACACCGGCATATAATTCGTTTTAACTACTCTTTCATCATCCCTTTGTCGAGGGTCACAGAACTAATGGCTACGCGATCAATGAAAATTAAATGAGTGCTCATTCCTTTCGGAGCTCCATTGCTGACCGCCGTTCTGTAATTATATGTGACGTGTATAATTAAGTTTGTATAGACATTTATATATTTTATATTATATATTTATGTGCTTAAAATGTTGGTATGTTTATTTTCGAGTATGTCAATAGATCTAGCAATTTCCATTGTCAAATCAATTACACTGCAAAAGGGTGTGGTATGTCATGGAGGAGACCTAGTTCCCAGCGTATATAAATGCGGAAAACTGTGCAATTTCCCACCCACTTTACAAATGCAATGGCAACAACAAACACAAATAGACAAGCCAATTTTACAAGGTTGATAAACTTTAGGTATCTTATAGGTATTTGAGACAGTAGGTGAGTGAGAAATGTGTACATATGTACAGAGTATGTCTGTGTATATGCGCGGCTGGTTAGGCTTATAAGTTTACTGGAGGTGGTGAATAGAAAAACGTAGACATATAAAAGGGCAGGCGCATTACAACTAGAAATTGGTTTGTCAACGGCGATGGGCATTTAGACTAACACAAGCTAGATTGAAGAGTAAAATATAATAAAGTATATAATAAACTAGCATATCAGGTGTGCTTCGTTACATCCGAAAAATACATGTTCTGAAATTGAGCTGAATCGAACGGTAGATAAAACTTTTAGAGGTATCCCAATTTCCAACTAAAGTACTTATATTTATGTGGCTAATAGATGTTTTGAATTTGAATCAAACCGGACTGTAAAAAAGGTTTTTAGAAATAAATTTGTTCTTTGAAACAGGTGGTAATCCTTTTAAAAAGTACCTCGAAATTTTCTCCTAGCGACCCTCTTCAAAATATAACTTGCTATAAGTCTTCTGCTCAGCGTAACGAACAGTTTGACACCGATATTTTAATATTTCATATAACTTGTTTCACCATAACACGAGATTTTTATATACGTATTTAAGAAAAAAAAAAAAAAAGTCGCTTATCAATTTCATTTAACCAACCCCTGCGCATTCCACATTACTTCAATAAAATTCGGTTGTAGCGAAGTAAAAAGAAGGAGGAACCACACAGTGGAAAAAGCAGAGCAAATCGCAAAAACGGCAGACAGGAAAATGAAAACATGAAAACAAAACGCTGGACTTCAATGTCAAAGTCATTATTTTACTGCTAACCTCATTGCAATTGCAAGACAGGAAGCGTGAACGGCAACCCAGCGAAGGACAAACAAGACAAATAGCACGTGAATGGACATTTACAATAAGAATAATAACAAAGGATAGCTCGCGCTACTACGTATAATGTAATGTGAGAAGCTTGCTAGCCAATTAGTGGGGTTGAAAGCTACCTATTTAGTGGGTGTAGCATGACAGGTGGCGAATGAAGCCTTGGGAGCAATATTTTCCATAGCAATTTGTGTTTGTGTTTGTTTTTTTTTCACTGCCTCAGTCTCGATTGTGTTGTTTTGTTTTTTTTTTTGTTTTTTAGCAAACGACTGCTCAATTATTAAATAACACAATCATTATGAATCATCAAGCTCCGATGTGTATTGAGCTGCTAGCATAACGAAGCGGCATAAGAAAATAAAAAAAAAAGCTACATAATTCTGAGTTGAGATATGTGATGGGTAATTTGAGTAGAAAAACAACAACTACAGCTAAGGCAAAAGCATCGTTAACGCTAAAGAGTCATAAGCCTGCAAAACAAACAAAAAAAAAACAAAAAAACATAATAAGACAAATAGAGAGCGATACAGCAACAAAACTGGGCTTTTAGTTCTGGTGCTGGAAATGGCAGTGAGTTGAGGCTGTGTTGGATATTAAATGTGGCTGAGAGTTAGAGTTAGTCAGGCTGCAAGCGCCAGCATTCGTAACAGTTGTACACTCGTTTTAGTGTTACAAAAAATTCTGCTGTTCGATTGTTTATCCAACGAATTTACGATAGCTCAGTCGATCTCTTTTCCATGCTTTTCAGTTGTGTCTTATATAAGTACCAATGACACATAAATTTAATAATTTTCGAAAATTGGGGTGGGGCTATTGTAGAATTTGGTATGTACAATATTTGCATAAATTATTTGCGGAATAATTCCATAATTCATTAATAATTTTTTGAATTGAAAAACTGAAATTATTTTGTAATTTATTTTCTTTCTTAAATGTTGCAACTGTACTTAGTATTTTATATTTTCATAAAACCGATTATGGCTTCCACTAAATGTAAATCCCACAAACTAATCATAGTGCCTGTTGCTCCATAAGAAAATATAAAAATTTTAATATGCAACATCTCACATTCCGCTTGTCGAAAATTCAGTGCCAAACAGGTTTTACTAATTGCCAGTTAAAGTAACGCTTATATAATGCATTAACATCTTGTTAAGTTTATGCAAATTATTAGTAGATAAGTAGGCTCACAACTACATACATATGTATATAATAAATAATTATTTTAGCAAATTGATTTTTAATATTAGTTACACACATTTTTTGTTTGTTTATTTTTTTTTTAATTTTCGGTGCGGGAGCGGCTTAAACACAATGGGTGTGTTTGTGTGTGTTGTTATTGTTGTTGTTGTACAAGTGCGCTATAATTAGCGTGACTGCGACTTGCGCTGCGCTTTGAGTTGTTGTACAGTACAGGTTAGTCAACAAGTTTTTAGTAGTTGGTACAACTCTGAATACAGATTTTCCAATACATTCACTACATTTATTTTTTTTTATTTCTAAATATTCTCTTTAAGATTCACTAGCATAAGAATGCTTATGTTTTGGAATATGCCAATTTATTTGAATTTTTTTGTTTTTTTTTTTTGAACGTTTTTCCCTCGCTTGCATTCGCTTCTTTCTAAACAAGCTCCTTTTTACACGCTTATTTACACACTTTTCTCCCACTTAATCGAGCCCACATCTGTTTTACTCTTTACACCGTTATTGACTTTCGTTAGCGCGCCTAGCGTACCGTCTAATTCGAATTGCGAGCACCGAATGCCAATGGGGGCTACAAATTTTACCATCCAAGCAACGCTCAAATCAGCAAGCAGCCCTCAACCGGCTAGTGAGCGCCACTTGGTAAACATATGTATGTAGTATGTGTATGTATGCCCGATGGTTCGAACTCGAAGTATATTCGAAATTCGAATTAAATACCACCAACACCATGCTCTCTTGCAAGTAAACACACACGCCCTTTTCGAATGCTACGCTAACTTTGAATTCGAATATTGTCGGTGAGTAGCAGTGTTGCCATTTTGGCGATTTTCCCCCTAGATGCAGCGAATTAATTTCATACTTTGCGTGGAAATTTAGAAATTAGCGGGTCGCATATAGTTGCAAGCATTTAGCTATTTTTCGAAGATTTCATTTGTAATATTCATAACCATCGAATCAAAAAGTGTCGATTTTAAATATTTTTAAAGACTCTTTATCAAATGCCTGACGATTGATAGCCTTTTCGCACGTTTAAAATTCCACGGAAAATCACTGAAACATGCAGGATTTAAAAAAAAAATAGATTGCTATAAATTACAAAAAACTCTGCAACTGTAAGCTACCTTAACATTTTATATTGCTATTCATGAAAGCATTTGTCTATAGGAATGGATATAATTTTCCAGTACCATAAAATCGGAACCCTAAACACTTGTTTGTTTTTACTAATACAATTTTTATGTATTTTCCATTTTTTTGTTGAACGAACTTCAGTTTTTTTGATAGAAATATAACTTATTTTATTAAATGAAATATAATCGTTTTCCCACAAATCGGACTGACTTTATGACACAAAAACTAATGGCAACCCTGGTTTATTGTATGCAGTACGAATACCTTGGTGTAGTGAGTGCGGCCAGTTTTGCCAGTTTTGCCAGTTTTAGACCAGGTTCATTTTCGTCTTCTTCGATGTAGTACAGTTACCACCTTCGTTTTGCTTTTATTTCGAATTCGATTTCGAGCATATTTCATAGAAGTACACTCTTACACTCGCATTTACAAGTGTCACTATCTTTGCTTTGCCACAATCTGGTTGAGATTTCAAGAGATTTGTGATCAGTTAATCGCGAATGGAAAAAATTAGCAATACTTTTATGTGAGTAATATTCGAAAGCTTTTGTATCTGAGTATGTATCTGTTTTGGAAACTCAGCCAATGAGATATGGATATTTTCGAGTATTTCGTAGAACACTTGGCCCTGGAGTCTAAGCAGTGTTTTCCGCTACCCTATTGCTGACAAGTAATATCACATTTGCTCTCCATCAGTTTATTCCTCAGTTTTTCTTCGTAAATAAAAAAAAATATTTTGGTAGCCGCATCTTTTTTGACTATTTCATCCGCTATTTTTAACAAAACGAAACGATTTTTGCATTTAACGATTAATTACATATTTTTATTTCTAAAATTAACAAATTTTAAATATATTTTCTTTGTAATACTATTCATTCTATATTTTAAGCATTTAAAGTTCATCGGGCTTTGATATTTAAGTTTTATATTTTACAATTACCAGCTATTTATTTTTATATTGTATGTATGTACGTTTACACATTTACAATTTCTTCAATTTTTGGGATAAATATTGCAACATTTCCGTATTAAATTAACAAAAATAAAATATATTTATTTTAAAATTAAAACAGTCTTTCGTTACGCAAAAATGCTCACAATTGTAACTATAGAAGTGTGTTTGTGTGTGTGTATGTGTGTGTATGTATATATACATAGAATAATTTTCAAATATTTACAACTTTCCTATTGTGTATTAATAAACTAATAAAAATTTTCTTCAGTATTTTTCATGCTTTCCTAAATAATTTACAAAATCTCACAAGATGCCCAAATTTCGGCTTAAAACCTTTAACTCCACCCAAGTAAATCACCGAACTTTTATTTCTTTGATTTCAAATGCGCATTTAAGTGTGACAGTGTGTGTGGGTGAGTGAGTGTGTGAGTTTGCGATAGCGCGAGATCGAACGCTCACCAGACACGATCGCGCATTATTAAGGTTAGTGGCGTTTTAGGCGCGAGTAGAAATTCAAATTCTGTTTGCAGCGGCTCTTTGAATTTAATATCGAAATTGAGCAGCAGCTGTGAATAAAAAAAGAATGAAAATAATTTACGAAATTTAAACAGCAGAAATAGATTTATAAAAAAAAAGTAAACTAAAGAAGGTAACTCACCTTCGACAGCAGCAGCATCACCTCCATTTCCACAAACCGTTTACCGGGACAAGTGCGCTTTCCAATACCAAAAGGTACAACTATAGACGCATTAGGTACATTTACCGTAAAATGCCCTTCCTCGTCAACCCAACGTTCAGGCCTATATGCTTTGGCATTTGGAAAATTGGCATCATTGTTGCAGGCAATCATATTCTGGCAAAGCACAACCGTCTGTAAGGCAAAAAAAAAAAAAGCACAAAATATGTACAAAGTTTCAAGTATTTTAGTTAATTAGTTCAGTCGCTTCAACTTACGCCTGCCTTCAGCTGATAGCCCGACAACTCCATATTTTCCTCGAGTATGCGAGCCAAACAAAAGGCCGTCGGCCTGATACGATACGATTCCTGTATGCAAGCTTTGGTGTAGTCCGCTTTGGCAAGCGCTTCCTTCGTAATTGTTGTTTTACGATAATCACGAAAGTCGTCCAGAATGCTTGAAATCACCCGCTCATCGTTGGTCACCGAACTGAGCACGAAGAGCACTGTATTCGCAAGCTGCGATAAAGGAGGAAAATTACACACCAAATAAAAACTACTGTTTCATATTGAAATTACAATATCTACTGACCGTTTCAATACCAGCCGCTATAAAGTCTACAATTGCCGATTTCTTATCACGTATATCTAAATCCTTCAGCTCCAATATATTCAAGAATATACTACGCAAAGCCCCTTCATTCTCATCATTCGCCGAGGTGAGATAGTCCTCCTGCAGTGCCATTTCAACCATCTCGGAAATAACACTGTAATCAGTTGGAGACTTAAATTTTCACTTCAGCCACTGGCTTGCCCTGTCACCCCATCACTTACTCATAGATTATCTCCTCGGCATGCACAAATTCTCGATATGTTTTCGTTGGTAAATACTTCCACAGTCCCATGCCGTAGTAGGAGTCACGTTGTGATATGAAAAGTTGCTTCACCGCGCATGCCAGTTGTCGAATCCTTTGCGGCTGTTGTTCATTTTTATCCAGAAACCCCATGCGACGGCCAAGCACAAGCGTACAAACCGCCTCCAGACCCATTAGATTGGCGATATCCTCAAAGTTGTATACTTCAAGTGTTTCGGAATTGCGTTCATGACGCAACAGTTCGATAAAATCATCACAAACGACATTTAGCGCAGGCAAAAAGTTGTAGAGGATGCGCGGCGACGTTATGTAGGAGGTGAGCGAGGAGCGCAGCTTTTGCCAGGTGGGGCCTTGTCTGTAAAAATGTCAGAGGTTAAATTAAGTTAGGTCACTCCCATAGACCAAAATTAGTTGGTTTGTAGTGTTGTAGTGTTCTAGTGTTGTGTCAGTGATTGTGCAGGTAATATAGACTTTTTCTATCTAAGGCAAATGAGAACATTTTTGGTTTGGGCTTTCAAGAGCAAAACAAATATTTTTATTTTTATAGAAAGGTAAACAACAATTCTGCTGTTCAATCTATTTCTCTTAAATAATTTATGTACAAATTTTAACTTACACTCATACATACAATACATACCTATAATACTTACTCATTCACTATGCCCAAACTGCAATATCGATCAGGCCGCGATTGCCGATACATAACGACAATTTCAGTGGGCGGCCGAAAGGGATAACGACTTGGATATTTCAATACTTTTTCCAAGTCTTCCCTGTCGAATAAATGTACAATAGGTATGCCAGAAGTCGCCACTTCCAAAGCGATTTGCCCATATTTGAGGTGCCAATCTGTGAAAATACAACAACAATATATATGATTAGGGGCATTCACCATACTTTTGGGTTAGATAAATAAATAGTTATTTGAACACAATTCGCAATTTAAATACCACAAAATAAGTAGAGTACCAGAAAAAGGTATTGGCCCAGTAAAGTTTTTTTTTTAGTTTTCACAATATTTTACATGCTACAAGTTTGTTGCTAATTTTTTACCAAAATGTAGTCCATACTATCCCAAAACCCATATAAATCGTAGCTTCTAGCTTTGTAAAGACTTCACAAAAAATTAACTATTTTAAAAAATTGGGAAAAAATTTCAATTTGTTTAATTAGATTTCCAGATGATTTTTAAATTTTTTTTTAACGGTAGTATTACGAAAATAAACTTTTTTCTTACGTTAAATAGAAAAAATTAACCATCAGCAAAAAAAAAACAAAAATCAACGAATATTTTTAGTGACCTAATTTTTTTTTTTTTAATTTGCCGAATTTTTGTGATTGTCCAAAGTTTGAAAAATGAAAATTGATATGATTTTTAATAAAGTATGAGCAATATTTTGCCAAAAAAAAACTAATGAAAAAGTTTTAGCATGCAAAATTTTGTGAATATTATAAGAGAAACTTACTGTGCCCATACTTTTTTTCGGCACTGTATATTATTTAACACTTCCACTCACCTGCGTACATTTCGTGCATTAGCGACATTTTGTACTTGCCAAAAAGCACGAAGAATACCCATTTTGTACCGAAAAATGGTACCGGCAGCGGTCCAGGAATATCCCAGATACCCTGTTGACGTGGCACTTCTTTCGCATGGTAATAATCCTCCGATACACTAGTCGTACTGTTGGTGGTGGATAACTGCCCATCGCGTCCACGACAGCGTGTTAACAACGGTTTCAAGTAGTCAATAGATACTTTGCCAAAATCAAAATTGCAATAAAAAACCAAAAGTATTGCGATTGCGATTAACAGAATCACGGCCATAACCATGGAAGCACGCTATAAAAAAACAAAAACACAAAAACAAATATTCACATAAGCATACAAATTGTGAGGAAAAAAACTTAATTGATCTTTGTGTGATTTTAAGTCGCCTAGAAGGCAAGTGCTTGATCTAATACTTATAATTATTATATATTGTACATATATCAAATTGGTCATAAAAATAATTACGCACTCGTACTTTCAGTTTAGGCTCAATTATTGTCTGCTGTGCTAAAATTTTACTATTTTTTTATTAAACCAAAAAATTTCAAGATCCAATTTGTCTAGGCCACAATGATTTGTGTTATTTCGGGTTGTGATTATTACGCCTTAAGTCCACTAGTCTGGTTATGCAAATTCGGCTACCACGTCGGCGGCACCTGAATTCAGTCACCTCCTCCCACCTTATCGTCTGGCTACTACTACTACCCACCAATTTTTCTGCCTACCACTCAACAACTGGGATTTGCAGATTTTACAGTTTAATTAGATGAAAATTAAAATTGATACAATTTATATAATTGCGATCACGCGCCCTCCTCTTCTCTTATTGAGGAGTCGGTTTAGTTTAGCTTGGACTGTGTTCATGCTCTTTGAAATTGTCTGATTGCTTTATTACCTGTCGCTGTTTCTAACCGGTTTTTACTATAAATTTTTATTCTATTTATTATTGTTGTAAATCGCGTAACTAATTGTCACTGTTAAGTATCATAAAATATTGAGCATTGGTAAATAGTATACATTCTTATATACAGTGCTTCAAATGCAAAACTGGATAGCGCTTTATTTTTTGTTTTACAATATTCGAAGTGTTCTTATTTTATTATTGATATAAATATGCGCAATTTTTTTTGTGATAGGTTTTCGATAGTTTTACATAAAAATATACAGTCCCGGCAAAAAGTATTTGCATAGTAAGTTTTTTTTATACTGTTCTCCGCGGTTTTCATGCAAACAATTTTTTTTTGCTGTCTCATTTTTCTCCATACAAAAAAATTTTGAAAATTCGTTATATGAAAGAAAATAAAAATTTTAAAAATTTACGCGACCTTTAGACACTTGAAACTTGCAATTTAATATAGCAGAATTCAATTTTAGAGCAACAATTTTTTTCAAAAATTTGATAATAAGTTTCAAATTTTGGTGACATTTTCTTTTTAACTTGCTGAATTTTTTTGCAAAGTCACGTGGTTGCTATTACATTTGGTTAAAAACAAATGAAAATTTTTTAGCATGAAAACCGTGGAGTATAAAATAAAAAATTTAACTGTGCCAATACTCTTTGCCCGCACTGTACTCACTCATGTTACACTAAAAAAATAAAACTTTAACTAATTTTTATTAAACCTTAAAATGTTTTAATGGATAGTCCACTAAACTTTAGTATACTAAGGTGTAAATTTAAAACTTCTAAAAAGTGCTTGGATTTTCCATAGTTTTTTTTTTGTCATATAAGTCATGCTCGAAAAAAATATATATTTTTAATGAGATTAACAAAAAAGATATCTGTCATTTTAATTAATTTACAGCAAAGTTGATCACACAGTTGTAGTAACTATTTTGTTATATGGCCAATGGAAATAAATAATTTTTACCGTAAATCATTAAACCTTAAAACTCTAAGTCACTTCATGACCTCCGCTGACGATTGAATCATATTCAATAAATCAGTCAGCTTTTCTTATACAAATCAAGGTCTTAAGCAGTACGTTGGGTAGTGTTTAGACTAGCATTTGTTCGACTGGCTCTAGAAGTTTTGGTATAATTTTTTTTTGATTTTTTTTTTTTAGCCGTTTATGATTCACACAAGCTTTCAGTTTTATAATTTAATTTTTTCTGTTTAGCCTTTTTCTTTGGCAACATTAACCTACATATTTTGAAATCCGATCCGAACAAGTATGAAGTTAGGGGAAAGAGGGATAACTTTTTTGGAGAAGTTGTGCCTGCAAGTCTTTGAATGCTTCAAAGGATCGCCAAGGCAAGACAACACATCATAAATGGCATTCTTTAAAGCATTTCTGCCCCCTACTTAGAACGAGGGAACTAAGCGCCGAATTTCAAAGTAAACCGCTTGTTGTATATTAGTTTCTTTTAAAAAATTCTTAAATTTGCTAATGTCAAGGTCTCGAACTTTCGCAAAACCAACAAAACAGAAATAAAACAAAAAAGTTTCGGGGTCAAAGACCGAAAATAAGAAATTCATAAAAAAGAATCGTAAACAAATGTAAATAGGTCAATTTCAAAATAAAGAAAATTTTTTTTTTCTGCGGAAGACTGGAAAGCCAGTAATTCGATATTCGCTAGCTAGCCAAGCTTTATGAATTAATGAACTGCGTAGATACAAAAATGTTGTGCAAATGTGTCAACAATGCGAAAAAATTAAATTAATAAACAACAGAGTGTTCACATGTAATACATATTCGTACATATGTATGTATGTATGTATGTATTGTATGTAAATATCACCTGTGACAAACCGATTAGGCGACGAACAAATAGTTATTTATTTATATTTATCGAAATACAAACAAGCATATTTAGTCTATCTATGTATGTGTGAGTGTGAAAGATCAATGTGTCACTAGTGATCACTTGGAATTTGTACGTGATCAAAAGCTGTTGCGCACATACACACGCACACACACACACACACATGCTACATAAATAAATAAAAATAACCGGCATGCGTTCGCCGGAAGCACGAGACTGTTGATTTCAGTGGATGGATTTATGCGCATGATGTACATACATACATACGTACATACATACATACATACATACATATGTACATATATATATTTGTAGTTATGTGTGGTTGCAGGTGTAGGAGTATGAAATTTTCAAGTTTTATTGGTGCAAATAAATTGATATGATATTCGTTTTTATTGGCAGTACTTTAATGAGTCAAACTGTGTTATTGTTTTTTTTTGTTTTTGTTGTTCATTAACCTTTAACTTTGACTTTGAAATTTTTTTTTCTTACAATTCTGAATGATCAATTCGTAGTCAAGTGCGAATTTTTCGGTACCTATGAGTGTGTGTGTGTGGATTAGTGCCTACAATAAGCACTCAAATTAAATGAACAAATCTTGGCTAGTCAAATAAGATACTAATTTAATCAAAAAAATATTCTCATTCTTATTTATAAACTACAATGGCTCACATTGAAAATGGTCTAGCGTTATTTTATAATTTTAAACTTTGTAAAAAATTTTGAAAAAATCCAAGTTACAAATTTTTTACTATTTTTTTTTTTTAATAATAAATATAGTCCATTAAATATTGTAACATAAAACAAGATTTGAAAAGAATTTGCGAAATTTAAAAATCTAAAAAAATTGATTTACAAAATTTTAAATTTTTTTCCTAGAATCTTATGAAGTTTTTCGGTTATACACCCATTCAATAATACACTCAAAGCACTGTGCTGTAAAGTTCAGGTTCCCAAAAATGTTCTTTGAATTTTGATAATTTTTATTAAATGGGCTATAAAACTGCATACACGAAAAAAATGCTGAGAAAAAAATTAAAAATTTTAAAGTGATTTTTTTTTATGTTTTCTCAATATTCGTAAATTTTTAAAATTGTTATTGTACTAGATAAACTATATTTTTATAAAAAAATTATGGAAAAAAATTTCAGCATTGAGAAAATTGCAAAAAAAATAATACTCCAATGTATGTATGTACATACTATATGAAAATTTGTAGAAAATGTTTTATTTTTTTTTATTTTCTCTTACTAACAGCTACCAGCTGGGAAACATAGTACCCATAAATCGCTCAACACTAGATAATTTTTTTTTTTTTTTTTATTTATTTCCTTATCAGCAACTTCTTTCATTCAAGCCTATTTCTGAAATTACGCGCATGCACATTTATTTGTGTATACTTCAAGCATACATACAAAATGAAAAAAAAAAGAATTTCAATGTCAGTTGGTCGCTCTGGTTGTGTTTCGATTATGACGGCAATCGCCGGTTTCTTATCTGCAACTACGCAGCGCGATGTGTGAAGAAAGTGATCACGTGTATTATATATTTTCACTCACACATCCGCACACGCACATCACCCACACAGTGCGATTCGAAATAGATAGGGAAGGAAAGGTAGTTTATTTTTTTACCAATTTTTTTCGCAAATGATTCCGTTGAACAAATTTTTAAATATTTTAAGCTGAAACTGTTCTATCATCTTTTTATTGAAATTTTATCTCAAAAGCACGACATATTAAATTTTATGTATTTGTGTACTGAAATAATTCATTTAAATAAGCTTGGGTTCAACTTAAAAAATGTACATACATATGTATGTATGTGCCTGAGGCTAAGTCTCAAAAAACAGTTGCCGTTTTTCCGCCAGAATCATAAAATTTATTCTCTTTTGAGACTTCCGCCAAAATATTCCGAAAAATATTAAGATTCACGTGAATTGGATTAATTTTTGGAGTGACTTTCAAAGTACGCCGGATATTTTTTGTATTATCTACGTCTATTTAACAAAGTTTTAGATTATTTGATTTTAATTTTTGACGGTATAAGAGAAGTCAAGTACAGCTAGTTTTGCAAAAAAAAAAAAAAAATTGAAAAAATCACTTCACATCAACTTTTTAATCTGCTTCATTTCATTTGGATTTTATTCCTTTTTCTTTTTTAAATAGTAAAAAAACACTTACCTTAATTCCCTCACCGATAATTCTAACTTATTCTGAATGTTAAAAAAATTTAACAAATAATACTGTCTTCCCCCATACACTTTTCAATGCCACTTGATTATAGCAACAATTTCAATACACCGTTCATACGTTCATTATTCGAGTAATTTAATAGGAGCACCACTTCAAACCAACCTTCAACCACGAAACATACACGAGGACTTCTAAAATTCTCTACAAACCGCAGGTCCATTTTATACTCCTATGCACATTTGTATGTATGTAAATAAATTGAAAGTAGGCCCCTTTAATATTTCAAACATCACACACTTAATACAAAATCGTCACAACTCAAAAATCAAATACAGAAATATAACTGCTTAGAAAAATGCAGGGTCAAGCAAATCAACACAAAAACTCCTAGTTTTTTTTTTTTTTAAAGCAGATAATTAGGAAAAGAAAAATGTTATGATTAATTAGATCTGTGCCTTGCGAATAGATTTTTGAGGGGAAATCAAGCAACAATTATTATTTTTTGATTTATGACACTTTTACGTTTAGTGTGCGTTATGTACTATTTTTGGCAAAATGATCACATGCTGAACTCGTTTTTTTTTTTTTGTTTGGAAATATTTGTCAGGACCATAAATATACGCACATAAGAATGCCCATCGAAAAGAAAAAATTTGAATAATTCTAAATTTAGAAACACCAAAAAAGTACCAAGGGATGCTAAAAAATGAAGCAGCTCACATGTAATCCTTAAGTGATCTAGCAAAACGTGTTTGAGAAATTCTTCGTTTTTTTGTATGTAGGCGTGTGTGATTTTTCACACCACACGCACGGTTTTGGTTGGTAAAATTGGTAAATTAAAAAACAAACCAAAAACCAAAAATTGAATAAATACAGAAAACCAGAATTCCTTAATTATTCATTTAATCGTAATGCAAATACAATAAAAATAATATAATAATTAGTTAAATAGTTAAACCTGCCGTTTTTTCTCAGACACATTCATTTTCATATTCCAATAAATACTACAAACACTTCCTTCTTCGACTTAATGCGCCAACTTCCGCCAAAAACAAAAACAAAAAAAAATAAAAATACTTATAATAAGCAAAATATTTGTGTGGCTCAAATAGCAGCCGGTTGATTACGAATTCTTGATTTGCTCGTTCGGCTAACACACATTTGATATATTTACGATTACGAGTATTTTATCAGCCGCTCTCGAAGAAGGCGAGGCGCATTTTCTGCAAATTTTTGTTAAGCCCATCACTAGCCCTCTAACCGGTCGGCGTGAAATTCACTTTCTTTGCGATACCTGCACGCACAAACATACAATATATAGGCATACACAACAACGATGTGTCTATGATTTTATTTTAATTAGTTTCGGAAGTGACATGACTGCAAAAGCCATTAGACACACACACACACACACAGATACAGAGAGAGATCTAAAGTGTATTCGCTCGCAGTCAGCGCATATTAAGTAAATCCAGTTTATAATTGCCATATTAATATGCGCCAAACAACCTAACACACAATCGTAGCGGCAACGAATTCTACAAACGTATCTACAACAACAATTACGTGTACGATAAAGATGCGCCACCAGCGTAGTGTCCATTAGAAGCAGCTAAGCATTGCGCGCATGCGCATTAGAAGCCTACATCCTACTACTACTAGCAATCGCCACGCTAACAAGCCAACAAGACAACAAACCAGCCGGGTATCAGCCCAACAGTCAGCAGAGAGCAGTCAGCAGGCAGCAGCAAGCCCATCTGTTCAGCTACCTTGATTCTGCGCCTCATTTCAGCGATTTCTGCTATTGCCTGTTCTAATTGTTGTTATTGCAATGTTGGCAGTTTGTTGCTGTGTGTTGTTGTTGTTGTCATTTTTGTAGCTGGTAGCTGCGCGCGCTTCAAAGTCTAGCCTTTCGTGCTCCAACAATCTACACGTCTAAAAGTATTGTATTTGTTATTTTTTCGCTTGCTGGGAGGAAGCATTATCGCCAAAGCTACCGCGCGCGTACGACTCACCGACTGACTGACTGAAAACAATTTGCGAAACCGGCTTTTTTCGTATTAGATAATTTAGCATTAAATGTAAAAATAAAAGCAAAACAACACAAAAGTGTGGCAGAAAAGAAAAAAATTGGTTGGAAAAAAAGATGATTTTATAAAATATGTTTAGCACAAACAAAAAAAAAAAAAAATGCAAAACAAACAAAATTGGAATGCGAAGCGCAGCGCAGCTCAACGAACTTTTGTGGGCGAATTATTTTCGCGTATGTTTAATTTATGCCAATAAATTATTTTCACAAATTTTTAAAGCATTAATAGCAATTTTGCCACATGCCAAGCTTAAATCGCATTCGAATCACATAAGAAGTCACAACAGTGGTGGCAAAGTACGTAGTGCTGGAAGCCAAACAGGGAAGTACGAAATTATTAACACATCCACACATGCATGCACACATATGCGAGTGTTTATAATCTAAAAGTCTAAAATTATAAGTAAATATAATTTTTTCAAGGTTGGCAATTTTCGAAGGCTGATAACAGCCGAACTAACGTTATACTCGTAACAGCCAAATGACTTTGACCTTCAAAAGAAAAAAGTTTGTTGCTTGACGAACAATTGTTTGTGGATGGATTGCTGGCTGTTCAAACAGCGTTGTATGTGTGTGTGTGTGTGTGTGCAGTTGCCACTATACGCGGAAATTTCGTACACGATTTATTTATCTAACATTTCGTTGTTAGTTTAAGATTATCATCCATGTTTTGAATGCATTATCATATAATATGTGCAATTATTTTTGCTAGTACATAGCTGATTACCAAATATAATTTCATGTTTGAATTTCGCAATTTTGATTATTTGTTATTGTTGCAAATTAGCTTTGAATATAGAAAAATTGCTTGGTAATGACAACAGTGAGTGATGATTGCAGTTAGTTATCGCCCGAGTTAACGACGTTGATGTATACACTACTACTACTTACATATGTACATCATTGATCTTCACAAATAAGTAATAACATGATCTTTGAGTTTAAGCGATAACATAGTAACAAAGGAATATGATAGTGTACATGACCAAGCATATTCTTTTGTTCCTCTGACAAGGCGATTACGATAATATTAGAAATAATGTAAAATGATAAATACTAAATAGCAACTTTATCACCAAATAAATATTGTTCAGAAGTAGTATAAATAGATGTAAGAAATAACATGTAAAGCAGTTCTGAAATTGTCTGAAATAAACTAAGTCGGAAAAAGAGCATTCGCTCCAAAAATTATTTTTTATTTTGATTCCGATGACAGAACCAAAACTGGGGGCTCAACCGATTTTAAAAGCCATAAAGTCTCTGAAAAATTTAGAAAAAAAGTGGACATAAAACGTCTATCTGAAAAAAGTGAATAAATAATTAAACAAAGTCTCTGAAAAATTGAGAAAAAAGTGGACATAAAACGTCTATCTGGAAAAAGTGTAACAAAAGTGAACAATTAAACAAAGTCTCTAAAAATTGAAAAAAAAAATATAAACTGGATACCCTACAGAAACTCCGGTCAGCAAATAAAAGAAAAAATCACGACATTGCTAGAAAATTAGAAACATCAACAGAAATGGAGCAACAACTGGCACAAGTACATGCCCAAATGGCAGCATTGGTTAATAGTATTAAACAGCAGCAAACAGAAACTACAGAAAGGATAGCTGTGTTAGAGCAACAATATGCTAAACAAATTATAACATTACATAATGAGATCAAATTAAACATCACTGATCCAAGGGATATCGACTTAGAACTATTCAAATCTCTACCCAAGTTTGATGGAAACAAAGACCAATATAGATCGTGGAGATCACAAGTATGGACTTTCATGGAAGCCATAAAAGACTTCCAGACTCACCCAAAATATTACAGCGCCTTGGGAATCATACGTACGAAAATTACAGGATCAGCCGCAGACATACTTACAAATCATAATACGTAGCTGAATTTTTATTCAATAATTAATAGACTTGATTACACATTTGCTGACCAACGCCATTTGTACGTTCTATTAGATGAAATGAAAAAAATATTTCAAGGAAGGAGAACTCTTGCAGATTTTGTCAAAAATTGAAATGTCAAGTGAAGAAAACAAAGGAATGAAAGCATATGCCAACCAAGAAGCGTTGAGAACGTTTATTCTGGGATTAAACTCCCAGTATACAAGTGGTACATTGTATAGTCATAACCCCGAGAATTTGGAATCAGCATACGCCATAGCTTGTACCATTTCCCATGACAACGTAAACCACGAATTCGAGACACAAGCAACACATTCTCGTTTCGAACATCGACAAAGAAATCCAATTCAAAACCGGAACAGTTACACACAACCACAACGGGAGGATAGGTACTACCAATCAAATGTGAGAATGCAGAGGAATAGTTACCAGCATAGAAATTATAATCAACAACAACAACAACAACGACAACCTGCACCAGTACCAATGGACGTGGACCAATCCAGGCAATATATGCAGACCACAAAAAATAATGCCGTAAGTTATAATAACTATAATAATAAGCGAGATAGGGCATTTAGTTACAACAACGTCCCACAGAATAGGAAGTTCCAAAGAATAAATCAAATGAATAAAGAAGAATTAAAATCAGTAGATATAACAAATTATGAAGATCAATTTGAGGCAGGCAGTACTTTTTTAGGAGAATAAACGGGCTGCCTTGCTTACAAACAAAATGCGGCCTAACCGGCACGCCCGTTACCTTATTAATCGATACAGGCTCCACCAATAATTATATAAATATTAATTGCAATACGATGTATGGACATCACTTAACCTTTTATGAAATTAAAGAGCTAAATGATTTTGACATAATACTCGGAGAACAGGGATTACGTCAAATAAAAGCAGAAATTAGTTTATTTGACTACAGTTTAAAATATCAAAAAAAGAAAGATTTGAAAGTAGAACCAAAAATTAATTATACGATTAGCAATGAAAAATTCAAAGATCAGGTGAATGAACTTATGAAAAAGAATAATAATACCAATGGAACATTGCCTTTTACAACAACAATACAAGCTTCAATCAAGACTGAATCAGAAGATCCCATATGGACAAAGCAATATCCATATCCCATGTCTGATCACGATTTTGTCAGGAAAGAAATTGAGAAACTTTTAAATGACGGTATAATACAACCAAGCAAAAGCCCATATAATTCGCCTATATGGACTGTCCCAAAAAAAGGCACCGATGACCAAGGTAAGCCCAAAAGACGGATGGTTGTTGACTTTCAAAAGATTAATACTCATACGATTACTGACAGATATCCAATTCCAGATGTTAATATGACAATACAAAACTTAGGGAAAGCAAAGATTTTCTCTACAATAGATTTAGAATCAGGTTTTCATCAGATATTAATTAAAGAATCTGATCGAGAAAAGACAGCATTTTCAGTCAACGGCGCCAAGTATGAATTTGTTAGAATGCCATTCGGATGGAAAAATACACCTTCTATCTTCCAAAGATGCGTTGACGACATTCTAAGGGAATATATTGGGAAATTTGCATATGTTTATATTGATGATGTATTAATTTATTCATCTACACCCGAAGAACATATGGAACATATTAGAATAATAATTGATGGACTCCACAATGCTAACATGAAAATTTCCGACGAAAAGTCACATTTTTTTCAAGATTCAGTTGAATACCTAGGACATATTATAAAACACAACAGAATTACAGTAGATCCAAAAAAGGCTGAAACCATAAAGAATTACCCACAGCCAAAAAATTTAAAGGAATTGAGATCTTTCTTAGGACTTGCTAGTTACTATAGAAAGTTTATAAAAGATTTTGCTAAAATCACGAAACCCTTAACGATCCATTTGAGAGGAGAATTAGGGATGATAACAAAAAACAAAAGTGCTAAAATACTAATACACTTAGATACAGCAGCAATACAAGCCTTGGAAATAATAAAAAATGCTCTACAAGAACAAGTCGAACTTTTTCAACCAGATTTCTCAAAACCATTTAGTTTTAACAACCGATGCTAGCAATTTTGCTATCGGAGCAGTATTATCACAAAATCGCCACCCTATCGCATTTATTTCACGTACGCTAAATGAAACAGAACAAAACTATAGTACAAACGAGAAAGAATTACTAGCAATTGTTTGGTCTTTAACAAAACTTTAAAATTATTTGTACGGTGTAGCGAACTTAACAATTTATACGGACCATCAATCCTTAATTTTTTCGATCTCGGAAAAAAATCCAAATGCAAAATTAAAACGTTGGAAAAATCTAATTGAAGAATACGGTGCCGAAATAGTTTATAAACCTGGACATCAGAATGTTGTTGCAGATGCGCTTTCACGTCAACAAATCAATAACACAACAAATTGTTCGGAGCATTCACAACAAAGTTCTCCAAAAGAACTCTTTCAAAAACCAAATTATTATTTTACAAGATAATGACGGAAATGAAGTCATTAATCAAACAACATTTCCCGGTCAATCTAGACACACGATATATTTTAAAGATACCGCAGATTTGCTCTCTAAACTTAAAGTCACTATTAAACCAAAAGTTACTAACGCAATAAAAATAGATGAGGAAATACTATTTCACCTAAAACAAAAAATTATTTCCACCTTCCCAAATTGTGCCCTAGTGCTAGCCCAAAATCAGCTAACTGACGTAACTTCATTGGATGAGCAAAGGGAAATCGTCACACAGACACATAAATGCGCACATAGAAATTATAAAAATAACGTACAAGAAATATTGTTGACCCATTACTGGCCTAACATTAAAGAAATGTGCAGAAAAGAAGCAGTAGATTGTCAAATATGTTTACAACATAAATATGAAAGACAACCGAATAAACAACCTATAGGAAAAACCCCAATACCAACACGAGTAGGAGAATACATACAGATGGACATATTCCATATTAAGGGGTTACACCACTGTAGAGCACGAAAAAAAGGCATATTTCGGGATTTTTTTTTGGTCAATCAAAATTGAATAATTGTAATTCTGTAAAAAGTGTTTTTTAATATGAGTCTTGAAGTACAGAAAAACGATTAAGTTGAGCAATTCAAAAACAAAATGGCGGCTCTGCAGCATTTTCCCGCTAATGCGTTTTTTTCGCATCGGTCCACGGCCGGAAACCTAGCTCCCGCAATTTTTGATCTGGAACAAAAAACCAAACATTTTTTAATTTCATATTACAGTAGCAAGAGACGTACGTAGGGGTTTTTTGATAAATTAATTTTTCGTAAAATGGCTACACTTTAAAGAAAAAGTTTCAAATTCGAACCTAAAAATCATCAAAAAATTGTTTATAAATAAAAAAATATGCTGCATTTCGAAAAACCCATATGTACGTCGCTGGAGATAACGATTTCAAATGTACTAAAAATTTTGAATCGATCGGTAAAGATTTGTTTGAGTTATGTTTCCGGCCAGCTCGAAAAAAGTGGATTTGAGAAAAACGCGTTTAAAGTTTCCGGTACTGTATAGCTATGGTCTGTGGTCTCAACATGGTAGAACACGAAATTTAGACATTTAGACATTTTTTCCGCCATTCATACTTTAGTATATTATTTCTGAGATCCTAAAAGACCTTTTACGTTGAAAAACATTTTTTCGATTTTTTAAAAATTCTACAGTTAATAACACACAGTATCTTAGCTCAATAGATAGATACTCCAAATATTGTTTCTTACGGAAATTAGACACAAAGACAAACTGTCACGAATACATAGAAGAAGTACTCACACAAGTTTACCCGAATGCCAAATACCTCATGACTGATAACGAGAGTGTATTTAATGGAAATATAGCAAAATTCTTATAAAACCGCCTACAAATAACCCGTGACGGAGTACATCATTCGACATCAAACGCTCAAGTTGAACGGTTACATAGTACGCTTATCGAACTTTGTCAAAGTTTAGCAGCAGAAAATAAAACTGCCCCAGCAGACGAATTATTCAACATCGTTCGCCAATACAATCGGACGATCCATTCATCCACAGGATACAAACCTGAAGACGTATTTTTTAACCGCGAAAAATACCCCGATATCAAGGACACACTTGAGGAAAAACAAGCAAAATTGCTCCTATACCAAAATAAAAACAGGAAAAGCATAACCTACAATCCAGGTGACATAATATACAGCCGAACGGATCGCCGCAACAAACTAGCAACAAAATATAATAAACACAAAGTAAAAGAAGATCGTGGGGACACAATCCTAACAGTGAGGGGAAAAATAATACACAAGGAAAGCATAAGAAAAAATAGCACACCATGCAACGAATACATAGGTTTCCTAATTTTAGTGATAATTACATACGGCGCTTGCGATAAAATAACAGATTTGAGTGGTAAAAAATATGTACTTACTGAACTAGATAATGTGTATACTTACGAGAGTTCATCCTATTTTTGTCATGTATCAAACCTATCCTTGATATTAGAACCATATGAAAAAATTATGAGAAGTAATTACGACTACTCAATTCATACTACAGAAAAATATATAATAATCGATAAAATAGAAACCCTAAAATCACAATTAATACTGTCCGAGTATCGTGTCAAACGTGCCCTTAACTTTTTAGGCTCAGTTTTAAAATTCGTTACAGGTATACCAGATCATGATGATCTAGTTGAAATTAAAACAGGACTGAATAAACTTATAGATAATAATAACAAGCAAATAAAAATAAATTCCCGATTCGAAAAAATTTTAGAAACATTAGATCCGCAATCTATTTTTGACCAGTCGATTCTTTCAGAAATATACAGTGAATTAGTAACTATTACAAATACGATTAACTTTGCAAAAACAGGAAATTTTTTCTCTGGAACACTTAATCTCAGGGATGTATGTACAAGAAATTATAAAAATGGAAGCATATGATATTCCAATAATAAATGTATTAGAATATTCCGATATTCACATATGTATTTTTCGTGATGCTATTGTTACAGTCTACAAATATCCTATAATAACAAATAAATGTAAAATGTACAATTTAACACCATTAGCCTTTAAATACGGAAAATAGCAACATAAGGATAAAATCGCTTTATGTAATAATAAATCCACTAATTTATCAAAATGTAAAAATTATGTAGGAACATACATATATGTATTTGTAAAAAAGAATCAAATGATAATTGTACTATTCCTTTATTGTCTAAACAAAATGCTCATTGTAACATTATCCAAGAAAATAACTTTCCTTTGCTAGTATTAGATAATGGTAACATTATAATTGACTATGAGCACACATGTAACGGACTCAAGGTAAATGGTCCAAATTTAATACAATTCAGTCTCAATACAAATATTGATAACAAAACTTATACTAATCATAAGCAGGAAATAAAAGAAGTAATATATGCTCATCAAAATGAAAAGGTAAATGTTTTAAAGATTTTAAATTCCGAGTCAAATTATAAATTTACAAATATACAAGAGATGTATAAATTAGTTATACCAATTGAAAAACATCCTTGGAAATTTACTTTATATTTAACCACAGTTATAATTATACTAATTTTTCTTGCATACATTATTATAAAGTTGTACACATACAGACAACTACAATTAAATATCAAACGGCAAAGAATGTTTGAAGAAGCCTTTGAAATGAGGACATTGCATTTTAACACCGGGGAGAATTAACGACGTTGATTTATACACTACTACCAGAGAACTTGTAAGTAATGAGAAGGCGCAAATGTTAAAACAGCTTTTTCATCAACAAAATTTGTACGTGCCGTCGGGAGAATTCAACATAGCAATTTAATTCTACCATACCAATAAAAACACTTTTCACCATATTTTGCTATATTTAGAGCAGAGAGGCTATTGCGGAGGCGAGCGGCTGCATGTGTTCAAAAGGAAGAAGATAAGTAATAAATCAAAACAAAAACCATAGAATAAAAATAAGTAAACAAAAAAACCAATTTCTGGATAGCGAAACGGTAGATGAGTTATGCAATAGTTGAGGATAAGAGAAGGGTTGAAAGGGATAGGGGGAATCGTCAAAAGAATATTTCTTTCGAGTTTTCGGCAATTTTTGTGTCAATAGCCATCAGCGCGTGCACTTGTACGCAAATGAGTTGATGCGCGCATTTGGACAAAAGTTCTAGAATGTTCTAGAATGCCAGCAATTTGTCAGACTACGTTTGCAAATTAGATTATTGCCTGATATTGCGATGTTGAATCTTTTCAATGACCGTCAATGGTTTGTAAAATTGAAGATTTTAGAATTTTTGTGTTCGTCGTGAAAAGGATTGTTGCGGGGAACATTTGCATGCGCGGGGAGATGAAATGCTTGCGCTTATGAATGATGATAGTGTACATGACCAAGCATATTCTTTTGTTCCTCTGACAAGGCGATTATGATAATATTAGAAATAATGTAAAATGATAAATACTAAATAGCAACTTTATCACCAAATAAATATTGTTCAGAAGTAGTATAAATAGATGTAAGAAATAACAAGTAAAGCAGTTCTGAAATTGTCTGAAATAAACTAAGTCGGAAAAAGAGCATTCGCTCCAAAAATAATTTTTTATTTTGATTCCGATGACAGAACCAAAACTCCCGTAACGCACTTCAACTTCGCATGAGTGGACGACGCGTTCTCTTGAATTTTTTAGAAGATAATATGAATTATTTCTACTTCAATGGCAATGAATGTCACCAATGCTTTTAAGATTGTAAAAAGATTTTCTCGAATTTCTTTAATTCAATAGAATGGCACAATTCAGCAAAGAAGAAAATCGTCACCGGAAGAGGATCTGAAATGCGATTCTTAAGGTATTTGCTCATAAATTTTGTTTAATTCTTGAATAATATCGCAAATATGCTTCTTTTAATAGTAACTTTATATACTAGGTTGGTAATTTTTTAATTTGGTGAGTTCACATTTGGACTACGATATCTTTGTCATAGCTGAAACATGGCTTAACGACAATTTCTTTGATAATGAGTTCTTTGACTGCAATTTGTTTAACGTGTTTCGCAAAGACCGTGATGTTTCAAAAACTGGTCTCTCGATAGCTCGTCGCTTGTGCCTTTAAATATGGTGGAAAAAAACTGAAGTATTTTTTAATAACGTTCAAGCTCACACATCTCTTGAAGCTGCAAATCTGTTTGCAGATTTCTTTAAGTCCAATTTTGATTTTGATCTTGATTTAAATGGAAATAATGTTTCGGAAAATGCTTCTACAGTTAATTTTGGAACTCTTTCATTAACCATAGAAGATGTTGAAGATGGCATCCGACAAATAAAATCGTCCACTCAAACGGATGTTGATGGTTTGTCCCCATACCTTCTGAAGAGCTGTAACGCTTTCGTTTATCCTCTTTTGTTAATTTTTAACAAATCTCTAGTGGCTGGAGAGTTCATTGATGCCTGGAAGGTAACTCATATAAATCCTGTATTTAAAAGTGGGAATAAGAGCAATATAGCTAACTACAGACCTATTGCCAAATTATCCACGGTATCTAAATTATTCGAATTCATAGTTAAACAAAAAGTTTACTTCTCAATTAATCGCTTAATCTCTCCAAACCAGCATGGTTTCATGGCTGGTAGGTCTACTGTTTCTAATTTGGCAATGTTTACGGAATACTGCATTTCGGCTTTTCACCAGCATGCACAAGTCGATTCTGTGTATACAGATTTTTCGAAAGCGTTTGACAAAGTAAATCACTCTATTTTACTTTTAAAGTTACATAGCTTAGGATTCCATTCAATCTTTTTGAAGTGGATAAAATCGTATCTCTCTCGACGAAATTGTATTGTTGTAATTGACGGAGTATCCTCCCACCCCTTTACTGCATCATCTGGTGTTCCACAAGGAAGTATTCTAGGCCCTCTTTTTTTTTGTAATTTTCATAAATAACATATCCAGCTGTTTTAAGTTTGCTCAGTTTCTTTTGTATGCTGATGATCTGAAGATTTACTCTACCGTATCTTGTTTCTCATACTCTCTTTACCTTCAAAGGGATCTCGATAATGTTGCCACTTGGTGTAACAAGAATAAGCTTAAATTAAACATCAGCAAGTGCCATCATGTTACATTTTCAAAATCACGCTCTCCTATCGAAACATCCTACCATATTGGTGGTTCTCAGTTGGGTAAACCTACTGAATTTTTGGATCTGGGTGTGGTATTTGACTATAGGTTTTCATTTCAAAGCCACCTAAATTGCACGATAGCTAAAGCATACTCTATGCTGGCTTTTATTAGGCGTTTCAGTTCGGATTTTTCTGATCCGTATACACTAAAGTTGCTCTGCACCTCCCTGGTACGCTCTAAGTTGGACTATGCTGCTGTAATTTGGAGACCTTATTATGCCTGCCAAATCAATAGAGTTGAACGAATTCAAAAACAATTTCTTAGTTATGCTATCCGTTCTCTGCGTTTCGTCCACCCTATTCCATCCTATAGAAGTAGATGTCTACTTATTAATCTAAGGTGTAACTACATTCTTGATTATTAATACTAAATAAATAAATGGCTTCGTTTCCATAACTACTGCAGATATCATTTTGGAGAGCCTTAAACCTTTCGGCCATTTATTTAATGGTCTATTTCCTCATCAAAGATAATGCGATACTCTGCAGAGCTACAAATTTCTCCTCTGCTGTTAGTTTGCATTCTATCCCCATTTTGTAATTATTATACATTGAAGGCAATCATCATGTAAAATAGCTTGATGTCATATCTATGTTGTGACCTGTAAGATTTCCTCAGTAAGAATTGTACCAATCTAACCACACAATGCCATGTTATGCTGCACTACTCTAAACTTTATGTACATTACTCGAACAGACCTTAAAGTGTACACAGAAGTGTTGAGAAGAATTTTCAGCCAAGTAATTTGTCGTTTATAAAAATGTGAATCCGATGAGAATAAATCTTAAAATTTCAAATATTTTTAATTAGTTTATTGTATTGTAAACCTAAATCAAGGACACCTCAACCTAGCATCAAAAGTTTCCGCTCATTTGATTGCCTAAATTGTATGGAAAATTTGCATAATTCGCATAATTCGCGTACATCAGAATTAAGTTCGAAACGGCTATGGCTACTTTTAAGCATTCTAAGCTTTTCGGACATTTTTATTGAATGTGTTTTTATACAATTGCACTAATTTAACATTTGAGGCATAAGCGCCGTATGCTGCAAAGAATGAATAGTGGATTGTTACCATGGCGATATACAGCTGGCAAGTTTGGCATTTTTAATCCACAACTCGCATAACCTACAACCATTTGGCGGTTTTAATATATCTCAATACATCTTAGATATTCAGCATGAATAGCTTGCAAGTGCCCGTAGTCTCATCGTTGCGAAGGCTGACACTCGCACATAAAGTGTTCGAATTTCTTCTTTGAGACCGGGGTTTCGCCGCTGAAGTGCAAGCCGACCCTTGTGAACCCAGACTGCCGTGAATTCGTAGATTTTTTTTGTCCATTCCTATGCAATCCTGTATGATTCCACATTTGGTTAGCACTTGAATGGTAACTTTCGGCTAATGAACCGGGTGGGGAGCACTCATTGCAGATCAGCATTTCAATAGTTTATCCGCTGTCTCCTTGCCGCAAATATCCTTATGCCCCGGGTCCCATGATAAGTTGAGACATAACCATAGTAGCAGAGAGTGCCTAGATACATAGCTTGACTATGTGTTTAATATTACTGCCTCATTCTCCACAACCAATAACTCAATTTAAAATTGTATGGACTAATCGAAAAGTAACAGTAAATATCAAAAGTAGTAGAAACCATAGTATATTACTTTCCGGATATATACACATACGTGCATGTAGCCCCCTACAAAATAATACAAACGAAATTGCTTTAAAAAAATTAATCAATTCCTTATGAAGTTCTAAGAGAAAATTTTTATTTCTTCATGTAAGAATTTCATTATTGACAATTTTTATTTTCGTTAGCCAAACATAACAGGCCAATTCATTTCTCCATGCATCTTATTTTCCACTCGCTTTCCAAGCGAACGAGTCGCTCTTTCGCGTCCATAGACAACATGCCAAGATTCTTTACTTCCAATGACCATTTGCGCAGCAGCGAATTACTTTGCCACACCATCCCACCACACTACCCCTAACGTTCAATTGGCGGCCACGTCTTTCACTTTTCTGCGCTTAAATTGGCAGCGCCTGTAGAGGCTTAGAAACGCGTTAGAAGTAAAAGCCAAAGCATCTAAGCGAAGAGCAACTAAAATCGAGAATTATTCTATGGCTCTGTATTCTGTCCTCTCTCCGCGCTTGCCACTGGGCCACGCCGAGGCCAACATGGGCAACTTTCAATGTTTATGCGGATAAAAAGCAGCAACAACAAACAACAACGACAACCACAACAACAGCGCATGTAAAGGCCATGGCGTAATTATCAATGTTGTTGGCATTGTTGTTGTTGTTGCTGTTTGTTATTGCGATGTTAGAATTGTTGCTGCTTTCGCTGCTAGTTGTTGGCAGCACTTTATTGTTGTTATTTGCTTGCTTGGTGTTACTTGGACTTGGACGTTTGAAAGTGGTTGGTGGTTGGTGGTTGGTGGTCAACAGTTGCGTCTGCCTGGTGGCGCTGATTCTTTTGCGCTGTACAGCCGCATTTCTAATGCTCGATTTCTGCTTCGTTTTCGTCGCTGTTGGCTTGTTGGTTGGTTTTTGTATTTATTTTTCTTATATTGTTCATGGAAGTGGAACAGGAATCAAGTAAACAGACAACAACAACAAAAACAAGAAAAGCAAAAATAGAAAAATCATTAGAAGTGCCAACTCCAGCTCTTCCTCTTCTAGCTAAGGTAGCTGCTACTGCTGCTACTGCTGCTGCTGCTGCTGCTACTGCGGACACGCTAGCTGCTACCTCGATGGCTTTATCGCTGGTGTAGTTTGTGATTTGTACTGCTGTTGTAGCGGTTGATGGACAATGAACCGCCATAGACGAAAAAAGTGCGACAGGCGGGCAAGAGTGGCGGTAATAGGAAAGTCTCGGTCACTTCATTCTCGTTGCAGCGACGCGACGTCCTCCGCCAGTTTCGGCCGTGGTAGTGACAGTGGCAGCAAGGCATAGTGACAGTCAGCCAGACGTTTCCCACGAACCAATCGGCGGCTCGCCAAGCGTTAGAAAAGCTGTTTTCGCTGTTAGAAATATCCGCGTGAATACATACGCAGCTCCTCATGCATTCTGAATTGGCTGAGTTGGGAAATTGCTGGTTCGAGTGTCGGGCGGGCACACGAAGGAAGGTGGCGGCAGGGCGTGTAAAAGAAGAAGTTCATTTATCGACAGAGGGTTAGCTCAGCACGGTGACATAATCTCTACGCTGCGCACCGCAAACTTGTTGGCTTAGTAAACAGTAATAATACAAAACAAGGAAAAAGAAAAAACAAATAGCTTCAAACAGCTTGTGGGCCTGCGCACTTTTCGACTGAAAGCAAACAACACTCCGAAAGAATTTTGGTATAAAGAATGGTAACAACAGCAAGAACACTTACGTATTTTATTGACAATAACCCAATGGTGAACGAAAAGAAAAAGTAAGGTTAATAAAAAACGAAATGGCATTCAACCAAACAACCTCTCTTCGGCAACAGCGAAAGAACCATTAATCGTTACAATACGCGGGCGATGCGAGGCAGAGGGGGAACGGAGCAAGAAAGCCATTTACATAAATAATGAGGCAAGTATGCGTTGTGGCCAAGAATACAAACAAAAATATTTCAGTTTTATTAATAGCAGTTTTGGGCAACTTTTGGTATTCGTTGGCTGTTTCAGATTTCGGAATTTTTTTTTACATTTTTTTTTAGGGTTTATGCATTAATTTTCAACTTCATTGCTCATGAGAAATCGAGAATCGAAAAAGTGTTAAGTGAAACCATGGGGCGAGCCGCTGTCCCTTTCATTTCACTGTCGGTAGATAACTATCATGAAAAGTTTTTGTTGCTGTTTCTACTTTCTTTTGAAATTATGAAATTATATAATTTTTGAATTCTTATTCCTCGACCTGCGTATGGTGAAGATGATTATGGTTATTATTTATCTTTTTGGCCGAGCTCAACATATCACGTTAGTCGGTCCTCTTCTTCTCTGCTAATTGGCGTCAATTGTAAACCCCTAAAAGTTGATGCCAACGCAGAGGAGGCCTTCCTCTTTTCCTCTGACGCCACCAGCGTGTAGCGCGCATTGAATACTTTCAGGGCTGGGACGTTTTCGTCCACTCGTTCTGCATGACCTACTGAACTAAGTATTTCACACCTTGAGAAAGGACTTTACTACTCGATCGCCTACTAGTCCAAAGTAATGGTAGTTGGCATGGAAGATTTTTCGTTTGATTTGAAGGCTGACATCATTACTGGTTTTAATGAACGCGTTGACCTTTTATTCGCATCGTTTCTATATCCAGTTTGGAAAGGCAAGAGCTAACAGCGTGGTTGTTATGTCCGATCCGATATCGGTGTACGCTGTTAGCTTTACGCTCTCATAAAAGATGGTAGATGATCGATTAATTCCTGCAGCTCATCAGAAGCCACGGAGCGGCGGGGGTTGCTGAACGTCGTTTTACGCAGCCTATTTAACAAATAAATTACGATTGTCGGCCCTCGTCTCACGACTATTTTCCAAGATTTAGCATATCGTACCATATGTACCATATATTTACCAGGTCTAATACCAGACATATGTAGGCTTATCAGGTCTAACGTCAAAATTTTGCAAATGTTGTTTTTCCCCTCCCTTATTTTATCCAGTCTTGTGCTGACAACTTTTTTAGTAATTTATATTCTAGAAGTGAAAAGGCAAACGAAGCAAGCCAATCAATCGCTTATATTGCGTAACAGCCAAAATGAGAGCTCACAGGTGAATGCTGAAACTGGAATTGTTCTTTATTTTGTGCGCAAGCGGACGGATTATTAAGATGGCGCTACAACGTACTTATTACCTACATAGGCGCCTACGTACAGTGGGTGTGGATTAACAGATGACTTAACAGAAATTTTAATTACCTTTTTCTTCACTCAGAATAATAACAAACATTTTGTTTGGGCTACAGTACTTTTAGTTTTTTCTTTTAATTCAGTCTTTTGCAAAGTCATTGCCAAAACTAATTGCTGACAAAGTTTTTATGGTCATAATGGATGCACATACATACAGACATACTCATAAATAATAAAAATACACGATTTCATATTTAGGCCCATTTAGCCCATTTAGATCATATTACTTCATTGTCATCAACTAACCGGCGAAATAATGACTTTATGTTTGTCTTTAAAATAACCAACACGTGCATTTTTGTTTTATAGTCAATCACTCGGTTTATGTAAATAAAAAGTGCTTATGATGCTAGTATCGACTTTCGAAATTAAAGTAACATAATAATATAAGACTTATTTATTTTTGCATTAAAAGAAACGAAAATGTGTAGCGTCATAGTTTCGCAATTTTACTGGCGAAAAAATAAAAGTGAATGAATGCTAAAGCATACGAAGACAATGAAAAACAAGCTACGAGTACAACAACACCGATAGCAGAAAGCAGAAAGAATATGAGAAGTTATGTAATCAACAGTTGGCGTAAGCGCTAAAGAAAAAACTAAAGGGGGAATGCCGATATTTATTTTGCATACAAAGAACAATGGTTCAGAAAAATAGACGCACCATTTTTTTGTTGATTTCATTTACAACTTATAACAAAATTAGAGCACTTGAAAAAGCATGGGTTTACTAAAGGGCGAGCGAACAAACTTTCAGACAAATTTTTTAATTAATTTTCCTACAGGAAAAAATCTGTGAATCGTCTTCTTTTAAAAATCGTCGCCAATTCTAAGAGGAATTTGTAACGATTTGTAGTTTTTATTGCAGTAGACTAACCTAACACCGTACCGTATAAACGCACTTATAACAAATTCTACATATTAGATGATTTTGGCTTGGGTAACGGTAGAAGCTCTGGTGACCTCCTCCGGTCCACTTTTGGCTAAAACGACCTCCCGTAGCAGCCGACTGGTGGCCAGAGGAGCATCGAAATGCTCATTATTTAAGGAGTCCTTTCCGAGTGCACTTTACGTGGCTAACGTATCACCTTCACAATCTCCAGCGATCACTGTGCTTCGCGATACTCAGATTAATTTCACGAAGAAATATTTCGGCGCTCACTAAAGAGAAGTCAGGCATTCCTTAACCACTTTCGGTCGCACCGTATCAAGAATTCTAATTGCCACTTGGCTATCAGAGCAAATATTCAATTCCCTTATATGCTGCAGTGATCTGGTGGCCTAAATTTGCGTCTTAGAGTGTACTCCCACCCTCGATTCCAAATTTTGCAACCCAACTAGTTCTCTCTAGAAGGAAATGGCTGTATCGAAGTAGCCTTTAGAAGCCATGGTAGGTGCGCAATGGTCCAATGTGGATCTTTGTACGATTTTCGAATGGCCATAATCCAAGTTCAAGTTATGCGCAATATTCCGCTCCCTGACAGCGGATTCGGCTGAGGGTAGTAGTAATTTATTTCAAATTATATCAAGGTCATTGAAATGAATTGCAAAAACCTTTCCACTCAAATAAAAATTCTTAACTTTTCGGGTTATGTATAATTAGAATTTTATTGAATCATGGAAAATCGACAAAGAATCAAGCGTAACCTTGAAAATGTTTATCGCAAATTTATTGTTTAATTTGTTGCTTTTAAATTTATCGCTGATTATAAAGTTTATATGTGTATATGTGTATGTATGTATGTATGTGTGTTTGTCATTTATTAAGTACAACCAGCTACATATGTCTTATCATGGACGACGGCATTTATTGCGTTCTCATGTTAAACCAAACTCATGACATTCTAATCTTATCGTATAGACCATCTACACATGTAAATAAAAAATTAATTTGCCAAATCCGAGTTTGCCAAAAAAATTTGCGTTTCACATTTGTCATGGTCGGCGTTATCAAAATTCAAGAGTCATAATTTCACCATGAGTTGTGAACTACTTCAAATATTGTCAATAAATTACTTCGTTTTACCCCACTGTACGCTAATATTCCTTTCTAACAATAAGAAATACAATTTTTGAACAGAAAAATATTTTTAAACAAAAGAGCTGGCATTTTGTCGTTCACCAAATAAATATTGCTCAATAAGCTGGTTCTAATGCGAAATGAAGTCAATGAACCATCATTGGTTGACTCAATTTTGGAAAGGCGGATAGCATATTTGCACGCACTGCTCGTATTGTTTCAAGTTATTTTAAAAAAAATATATACATATATGTATATAGTTTTTCAGAATTAACAAAATGTTTTGCGATTTGCGCGAATGCTGAGTATTTTTGGCGTTTTGTGCTTATCGTTTTGCAAATACCAAAACCAAAAACAAAAAAAAACTCAAATATATTTACATTTTGAATTCACTCAGAGTGGTGCAATAAACTTGTGGTTGTCTATTTTTTCCATAATCGTAGCTTTCCACATACTAACTTAAACACACACACACACATACGCAAACAAATACACAAATACAAACACGCACGCATGGTTGTGTGTAATCCACACTACTCGTACACGTGGTTTTCATTTTCTTTTTTCCACATATTTTTTTTTTTTAGTTTTCCACATCAGGGGTACATATTGCCATAGTCATATGTAGTATGTATGTTTGTATTTATAAAAGTTAAGTCACTGGTCTCATGCGCCGATTATTGAGATTGCGCTCGATCGGCGTAACAATTGCGTGGCATAGGCAATTTCGCTAATAAATATTAATTTTTTTTTTACGAGATTTGTTTTACATAATTTGCTCATTGAGCGCATCCGATTAGGCGCTAAAAATCAAGACTAGAAGTTAGAGATATTTTTTTAAGCTTTTCTATCAGAATATTATAGCTAAGTTGGGCTGTTTATTTAATTACAACACATTACATATGTATTTGATTATTGGTAATGAAAATTTTGCTGCAGAGGCATAACTATTTATTATAAGTGAAAATTTTAGGTTTTGAAATACGAAAGTATTTTGGGATAATTTCGAGCCAAGTTCGGGGATATTTAAAGAAAAGTTCGGCATCAATTGGGTAGCAGTCTCGAAATGGTCCTGAACTAGTAGAAAAATAATGCCGAATTACGCCCGAAATGGTTCCGAAATAATTTCTGATTTCAAGACTTCAAAAAATTGTCTCACTCACAATTACTTAGCCTTAAAAATTGCAAAAAATACTATTTTTTAAGGGTTTTTATTAAAAGCAACAATAATCTTGCGACAGTATCACCTAGCGTAAGTTTAAGGTAAAAACCACCGCAAAAATGAAATTCAAGACTCCAAACACTGGAAAGTCAAAAAAAAAATTGACACAAATTACCAAGTATACAGAGTTTCCTAAATCTCACAAACTTTAGATAAGCATAAAAAAGCTATATATAAATATCCTTTCGGGATTTTATTTCGAAAGGTGTAAACTCTCATTTTAGTTTAATCATCACAATGTATGGAAATAGTTAATCCCTGTGGGTAATAATTGCGGGGCAGTAGTTAAATGTAGCACTACACATTTTCGGCACTGGGTTTTTGTTCATTGTGAATCGAAGTTAGTAAAAGCTTTGCGAGCAATACAGACGGTGTAAGCTTGTAAAGAGTTAACCACGTCATAATATGACGCTAAAAGAGTGCAATAAATTACGGTAATCTTTGAAAACAAACCAGCGTGAAAATGTAAATCTGTCGAGATTAAATAAATTACTTTACAAAGCTCTTAACATTCACAGTTATAATTTTTTTTTTTATATTATTACTCTTATCTTTGCTTTATTAATATTAAAAAAAAAAAAACACAGCCCAAAATCAAAACAAAAACACTAAAACATCTGCTGAGAGTATTTATGATAGAAAATATATCAGGATTGGATATGAAACACGACAATATAGCTTTGCAGGAACGGAAATTGAATTGAATTAACAAAATATCAATAGTAGTTTTTGAGCTTAAGACCAATGTTTTATTTGGAAATGAATGGGAAAAGCAACAACAACAACAACAACAACAACACACAAAGCTGTAGAAGTTGAAGCTGCTATTTCGGTGCTCACCAAATATCCTCATCAGATTATTTTCTACAATTTGCTTTGTTACTTTTTACATTAATTTCAAAATAAAAACCGAGCTTTAAGCTTACAAATTATTGTTTATATAAATACATCAAGTTAAAAAGTGAATATATATTATTTATTTCCTTCGACACCCTTCTGTTCATTATTATTTCAATTAATGCCGTTACTTCTATTCGTAACGATACTGTTATTGTTTTTATCTACATATATTTGAATAAAATATTATCCTACCGCATCTAAAGATTTTTCACGTAAAAAATTTTAAGTACCTCACTTGAGAATCCTTTTTGTTTACATTTTTTTTAATATGGAGCTTGCAACTTTCCTTATTCCAGCCGAGTGACAAATTATTGGGATAGCGCAGAAACCAACAAAAGTTTTCTCAGACACATTTCGTTGGCATTATGCTTTATGTAACAGTGTATTTTTGAAAACTTTTCAAATGAAAATTGTATCAATATTGAAAATCAAAACCCAAGAATTTTAACTTCTGATGCATTTTAATGTGAACCATAGCCAGAGTTAAATAACCATAGAGATCTGCGGTCTTTCAGATGTACGCCCTTTTAGTTTACATAGCGAAGGATTTTATATCATAGAAAACAATACCAATAATGTTAGCATGTTATTTAGCGTTTTTTGTAATTGTGGCCACCTTTTTTTGGGTGTGATGTTAAAATTAAAAAAAAATTGAGAAAACACGCCACATTCTTCAAGCTGTCCATCATCTACTCGACGTCCTGTTATAATACAAATTTGACTCTTTAATTTTTAGTTGATACATATGTACCTACTTATGTTTAATGACTTCCGAAAGCGATTTAGATAGCAAAATACCGTTTTTACCCACTTAAAAAATCAGCGAAGGGGTAGTTATGCTGGTTTAGCCTCGCATAAAAGTTTTGTTGAGATATTGAGGATATGGAAGTAACACATAAATTCTGAGTATCAACAGAAAGGTGTGCGATTATAATAGTTCTTGTGATTAGTATAATTGTATTCAGAAATTATGTTATAGCGTAAATTTTAATTTTTTAGTTATATGTTTTGAAACGATTTTTTTACCTTATTTACTCGTTAGTAGTAAGAATTTTTCCTTTATAACTATTTTTGTAGCACCATTAAAATTCGTAACCAACAAAAAGTTTTGAATTATCAAATTCCCACAAGCGATATTAGACCATTATCACTTTTAACACAAGTGAATTGAAACCAAATTTATATGCACTACAATCGATTTATTTTATACACAATCGAGCGCATTTTCTATTGCACATTTACTTTTTTTTTTTTGGTTTAAAACCAATATTTAGTTCGAAATCAAATTTGTATCACTTTTTTCTCAAACGTCTGGGGCCTGCTGTTTTCGGAATTTTTTCTTCAACTCATGATTTAAGTATAAGTACTATTTTATAATTTTGATCACTTATGTATATTTGTATCCACTTTTGTTGCAATATTATTTATTTAAATATTGACTACAATACTTTTTACAACCGTCTGTGTCCGACCGTTTTTATTGGTACGATAGGCGCTTTCAAACCACCAAATACGCGCGTTCCTCAAAGACTGCAGTTCACCGGCGTATTGCTGCTAACTTTTGTGTGGCGATGGCGACAGTGACGACAACTCGGACTATGCCGTGAGCAACGATCCATTCCGATCAGAACCGATCGTTGGTGCGGCAAACGCTCGTCACCGATTCGCCAAAATAAACGACAAGCGCTCAATCGTGCGCACAGCTGTTTGAATCCGTTTGCTCAGTGGAGCAGTAGTGCTCCTCCAAAACAAAAAAAAAACATGCACACACATATAAACAAATAGAAAAAAAAAAGGCGACAAGTCGAGTTGCACGCACAGCAAGACGAAGGTTGGTGAGCAACAGCAACAGGCAGCTGATGGAGCGGTGGATGGAGTTGGGTGTAATTGCGCGACTCCATCTGTATGGGATGTGTATGTGTGTGGTGGTGTGGTGTTGTGATGTTACGGCAGCGCGCAAACGTCATAATAATCAGTGAAAATCATAACAACGACCAATGTTGCCATTTTGGTTGTTTTTCACCAAAACTGATCTTTATTGTTTTTATCGCTTAACGTCTCATTCATTTTGGCAGTTTTTGGAAGATTGACAAGTCTACTTCTCGGTGGAACACAAAATTCTCCTCAGTATTTATGACCACGGTTTAAAAGCAATCTGACAAAGCTGATGTAAATATTTGCATCCCAATCTAACAACGAAGAAATAAGTTGGGATCTCCGGAAAATTAGCTAAAGGGTGGTTAAATTTTAAGAGCCGATGTTGAATGTGAACCACACCTAAACGTCAAGTTTTTTTCTGCATTTCATTTGACATTTCTCCATTTCAGACTAATTCAATTTGCACATGGAAATATACACAATCGAGCAACGGGTTAAAGTTATTCAGGCTTATTATGAAAATGGGCGTTCAAATCAAAATGCATATCGCCTCACCTCACCTCACCTCAGTGGATTCGTCAATAAGCAGAATTGCCGCATTTGGGCGAAGGATAATCCAAGAGTGATTGTCGAAAAACCAATGCACCCACAAAGAGTGACTGTTTGGTGCGATTTATGGGCTGGCGGCATCATCGCGCCGTATTTTTTCCAAAATAAGGCCGGTCAGGCAGCTACTGTGAATGGTGTTCGCTATCGTGAGATGATAACGAACTTTTTATGGCCCGAATTGGAATATATGGATGTGGACCATATGTGGTTCCAACAGGATGGTGCCACTTGCCATACAGCCAACGAAACAATGGCTCTTTTGCGCGACAAATTCAATGGCCGTGTTATCTCACGTGGTGGCGATGTCAATTGGCCACCAAGATCATGTGATTTGACACCGTTGGACTACTTTCTTTGGGGTTATTTGAAAGAAAAGGTGGACGTTGATAAGCCAGCAACAACTCAAAAGCTAAAGGATGAGATAATTCGGCACATTAACGGCATAGAACCTCAATTATGCCTCAGCGTCATCGAAAATTTGGACCATCGGATGGAGGTGTGCCGCCGAGGTCGCGGCGGACATTTGACCGATATTTTGTTCCATACATAATTGAACCACACCATTTTATCATAATAAAAAGAAATTACAATAATTTCCAAAATAATTTGTGTTTTATTCAAAATCAACATCGGCCCTTAAAATTTAACCACCCTTTATAACTTGTACAGTTTAACTTTTTGTCCTTTTTTCCAACTTTTTTGTGTTGTTTTTGTGTTGATATCGTAGTAAAATGTAATACATCGAAAAAAGGTAACTAAAAAATTAAAAATTAATTTGGCTTCTGGCAACACTAAAAACCCCGCGACGTGAGCATTTCTATTGCGCCTTTATGTACATATGTATGTATTTGTTGCTGTATTTGCCGGCACTTGGTCAATACAAGTATTTCTTCAGCGCTGAGATGATTCTGAGAGCGCGAGAAAATGAGGTAATAAGCAACAACTGAGCGCCATGCAAAAAAAAAAAAAAAATCTGCACTTCGGAGTCCAGCTGGAGCGCGTGGAGCGAGCCAAATTGTCTACCCATTGTATTTGTAGTTGTACGATGATAACGTTGCTGCTTGTTTACCTTTGAAGCCGCGCGAGTGATAAGAAGACTGTGTATGCGAAAAGGTAAACAAGGCGTGAGATAATGAATGAAAGGTGTGATTTTTCGATTTCACTTTTATGAAATTCTATTAATTTTCTATAGTTCTGCATTAAGCTAACTTTCAAAAAAATTAACAATAAACATTTTTCATTATTTCTATTAATTCAAAACAAAATTTGCCGTTGCTCTAATATTTTTTTGTTTATTTTTTATTTTTTTTTATAAATAAACATATGATTATTTATTTCTTGAGAGCTGCCAACTGATTTCAGAAATTTTGTTTCTCGCTCATTTCTTAAGCGTATATTATTATGTCAGGTTTTTTTTTCTTTAGAACTGAATACTTATACTACAATTTCATTCTATTGAAATCTGAGATTTTGGACTCCAAATCTAAAAGCAAAATTTGAAGTATGTCCACTTCACAGTGAGGATTTCGATGGGATTTTGTCGAAATTTGTTTAAAATGCAAGACATCGAAATCATGAAAATATATGGGAAATACTCCAGAATTTCGAAAAATTTTTGCGAAATCACAGATTTCAGCCCACTGGAAATGTAATATTAACTGTCAGCAGAAACTCTAGCGGCAGTGAGATATTATTTATTTCCCTTGATACCAAACCAACTGACAGTCTCTAAATTTGGGTAAAAAAGTGACAGAATACCTGAATTTTTTGTTGTGTTCTCAAAAACTTACCTACTTAAACTCGCTCCCAAAAATGGTACAATGGATTATTAATAAACATCCTATTATACTATGTACATATGTATGTAGACTCAACTCGTTATACCGCATCGGTGCCTGTAAGTACAGGTATATATGTATGTACATATGTACCTGCCCAACAGGTCTTCTGGGCAGATGATTTTTCATTGTTTTTCCTTTTTTTTTAATCTAAAATCTTTTTCACTTTCGCGCTGAATCAAACACAAATCAGCCGTTCTACCTTGTCGCCCTTTCTCTAATCCCTTTTCATTGATCGCGTGCAACATTCTCAATCAGCTGGTCATAATCATTGAATACCAGTTTTAATGTTGATAATTGTTGTTATTGCTTGTTGTTCTTGTTTTGTTACTGCGGCGGCAACGATAGTATTCTCTTTAGCTTTCTACTATTAACTGCTTTGCGAGTCTATCAAAGTTGCTTGCAAAGTTAATGTACTACATCTCTGATCCCACACGACTCCTTGGTATTCGCTGTTCTGCTCTAGTTTTGTTCTCGCCATGTCTGCTATCACGCTAACCTCGCTAGTTGCTTATCTGTAGACCTAACCGTGTGTGTGTGTGTGTGTGTTCACCTAATGTGCATTGTTGTAATTACTACTACTCATTGACCATGTCGTAGTCGATGGTGTTGTTGGCGGTGTTTCAATTTACTCTTTTACACCGGGCGTTCGCTCACAGATCCAAAAATATATACATATACTGCATATACAGATAAATAAAAGTAAGCGTGCAGTTCGCATTTTCTGGCTTGCTTTTACCGCACCGTCATTTCCAACACCACCACCACCACCTCCAACATTATCACTACCACCGCCACCACCGCTGATCAGGCCCCCTGCTCACGCCCAATGCCATCTCTCTGCATAAAAGTGAACTCTACTCACTTCATCGCCCCAAATGGATCGCATAATGTGTTCCTCCGCAATCGTGTGTCGTTCGGTTGCCGCGTCATTGTTTATCCTTCGCGCCTTAATAAGTGATTATTATGCGCGTTCGGCGCATTGAATTGATAATTAAATTTCCACCGATCCCACAATTATCTCGACACTACCGTCACCAAAGCCACCATCGCTAGGACCACCGTTGTCACGTTGAGTTGATTCCCATTGCAGCTATGTACATAGTACATATATCGCGTTTTGTTGTTTCTGTTGCAACGCACCTCTTTTGGGATTGCACTCATCGCGTGAGACAGAAGAAATAAAAATTCAATTAGAGCAGTAGGTAGCAGCGACAGTGGCAGTGGTAGTGGCAGTCGCAGCAACAGCAACAGCAACAGCAACAACAACAGGAATTAACGAAACATATTTTGCTTGCTCCGATCAGCAATTGATCTGGTGAACTGGTTTCCGCTGACAGATCTGACAGACACCAAAGCGGTGTTGTTGTTGTTGTTGTTGTTGTTGGTGGTGGTGGTGGTGGTAGCGGTGTCAGTGGAGGGCTACACAATTTTTGTTGCATTGTGTATATGTACATATGTGTGTGTGTGTGTGTGTGTGTGTGTGTTTGTGTACGTGCGTCTCCCATTTCCTCAAGGTCACTCTGGTAATTGTCATGTATGTAATTGTTTCAAGTTCAATTCCAAGTTCAATATGAATATGTGTTACGGTTTGTTATATTCGCACTGGAAGTGGAGTCGTCATGTAAATAAGTAAATATGTTGCGTATTAAGTTGACCTTGGAATTCTGGAATTGGCACTACGCATTTACGCAAATCCACACGATATATGTACATATATGTATGTATATACAACATGGCATTTGGGATAATTTACACAATTGGCAATTGTGAGAAGTGGCCTAATTTAAATTGTTTCAGTAGCCGCCAGTGGCGCAAGTTTCAATGGGGTACAAAACAAAAAAAAAAAAAAGAATAACAATTTGGCATTTTTGCTGTAAAGCTCAGCATACTACATAAGTATGTACTATATGATAAATGTATGAAAATGTGCTTCAAATTATTTCAGAGCTCCCTTATGTTATTTGCTTAAAACCGTCTTTCAATGCCGTCTTTCCTCGATCGGCAACTTTTATTCCTTGAAACTCATACAAAATACCAATTCAAACCGTGAAGTTTAATTATTCATTCAAAACCGGCCACAACGACCCAGATAGATCTGACGCATACTCGTATTTTATATCTATCGACAGATTTATCAGATTCATTAAGGAGTCAAAGCAGTGTGAAGAGCGGAGAGGTGATACTTACGCTCGCGTCTGCCCCCAGTAGTTCATTGGGTCAGAATTATGCGCTTGAGTAATTTTTTTTAAATTTTCATTTTACTTTTATTATTCTTTTTAAAGTTTCTCTGTATTCTACATTCACATACTGTTGGTGTCACTCGACATCGTACACTTGCGAAAATTACATTTTTCTTTATTACCTAAATTATTGACAATACTTAACAAAAAAAAAACTAAAAACTTATCATTGAGAAAATTACAATTTTAATATTTTCGAAAAACAGGCAATTATGAGCCCCTCAAAATGACCCACCTATTCAAATTTAACAATTTACATTAACTAATCAAAAATTTCGTTCAAACTAGAACTTTGTGGGGTACCATTTTTGATCTCACAAATGAATTCAATCGATTAGGGACCCTACCAAGTTCCAAAACTGTAGTACTATCATGAAATTAATTAGTGAAGTATTTGTGAAATATCGTGTTCTTTCCATGAGTGGGTCATTTTGAGTTAAGAATGATACAGATCGCAGATCGTTAGTGCTCTCTTTGTCGATTGCTTTTTCTGTGCTTCTACCTCTATGTCTTTAGATCTATGTATTTTTTTTTCTTCTCTCATGCTCAATATTTTATTACGTCACTTTCACAGTTGCTCTCAGAGCATCTCATTTTGAGTGGCGTGTAATTTTTGCTTCTTTCTTGTGAATATTGAAAACGTAATCTATTAACTTGATTGATTTTGTTTATCCGTACTGAATTAACATGTTTTGTAAACATTTCGCAGGTGGACCATTTTGAGTGGCACTAACTGTGGTTGCATATTCCATAATTTTATTGCGCGTTCTGTACCGGCAAGCGTTTATTTTATTAGCGTCACTTACAACTCAACGCAACGGCGTAATTGTGGAATAAACGCGTTCGAAATATGTATGTATGTATGTGTGTACGTTGACAGATCGCGAGCACATTATAAAGTAATGCTCCTATACTAAATAAAAAATTAGCAAAAACAAAAACAGTCATAAAACAAAACGAAGTCTGAGCTTGACTGGAGTCGAATGCATTGTACCCAACGCAGGATAAATAAAAATGCATCTGAAAGTGTTTTTGTTGTCAGTAATTTATGTGCTTAGAGCCTTCAAAAATACATTTCTGTTGTCTGCTAATTTCGGTACTCATTTTCAGGCAATGGAAACACTTCCATAACATAAAGTATATGGGGCAACATCTGGAAATCAGCTAGGATGTATAGCTGAGGGAATTAATGCGAAACTTAACTTAGAAGAAACTCTTTAAAGAGCAATGATATTCAACCACAAACTGAAAGGAAGGACGATGAGTGACGCTCGGGAAGGTATAACAACACACTCACTGGGAATTGGACTTAACCATTTTTTTTTTTAAGAAATTGAGTCATGAGTAAAAAAGTAATTTTCCATTTTTTCGAAGTAAACCTCCGGAATCAAAATATACATAAGTTTTCGAATTTGGGCATTTGTTAAATTATTATATGTAAACATCTGAAAAAGTAAAACCATGGTTGTTTTCCTCCTATTTAAATGGTACATATATAAATTTTATAAGATCGCAAGCACCAGAAAAAAAGTTGATTTTGCCGTGGAGTGTAAGGAATGAGTTGAACCAAATAGAGACAACTTGATACTCTAAATCGGATACTGCAACTTGAAATCTAATCTTCAAGATTGAATGGAGCACCGTGCATGGAACGGCGGTGGGTACTGTAGTCATTAAGAACAAATGCATTGGATGTAAATAAATATAACCATACATATCATAAAGTATATGTGAACGTTTGGCTAGTGAGTGATGATGCTCGTAAAAATAATTTGCAGCTCTTAAAGGCCCGTTCACATAGGACTTTTGCTTTGCTTTGCTTCAGAGTTTCGCTTTGACAGATAAGTTCAATACATGATGTTATATGAGTCCTGCTAAATACAAGGCGAGAAAAGTAGAGCAAAGCAAAGCGAAGCAAAATTATGGGCAACTCTCAACTTTTGTACGCTTTGGCAATCAGCTGTTATCATTCCCTACAAGAACATGCTGACAAAATTACCAATACACTCTCATTCAAAATATCAGCACAGACAGTAAAATTGCTATGAAAATGACTGTCATAGGGCTTGGTAAAAAGAGAAGCCCGCGACTCGATACGCTAGCTATGGTTGTACATATGCGAGAATGAAACAACAGAGTGATTCATATTTAGCATTACTAACCGTCAAATGAACGATAAAATGCTTGTCATTCATAGTTGTGCAAAAGAGACATTGACCACTTAGGCAAATTTAGCATAAGCGAGAAAGAAACAACTAAAAATTCATAAGAATTTTGCAAACGCTGCGCATTACTTGTGAAAACTCTGAAGTGTAAAGTTTAAATATTTAAAACAACGTATTTTTTACAAAAGATAAGTTAAAAATGAAAAAAAGAGCTTTTCTAAATGCTAAATATAAAGAAAAGAGGATTTTCAAATCCAATTTAATAAAATATAAAGAAATTGCAAAATGTGCGGCAAGTGTGAAGAAAAGTGAATTTGCAAACAAAATAAAAATCATAAGAACTGGATGTCCAGAAAGTATAACTCTCGGGAAAAGTGTTGAAATAGATCCCATACCATCTACCTCTGGCGTTTCTAATTTTCCGAAAAGTTATGTTAGCGGTGATACGGATACACCTGAACCTGTAGCAACTGCATCTACGGATGTCTTCTGGAGTCTTTTAATTGGGACGGGAGAGGTGAAAAGCAGGCACTGGGAAAACTTACTGTAGTGGATACTGTTTTACGAGGTAAACGGGTTAAAAATAAAAAGTGATAGGAACAATTTTCTAAATAAATTTTCTTTTTTGTTTAGCCGTTTTTCAATTACATGGCGCATTCGACTATGAGAAAAATTTAAGGAAGGCCATTGAGCGGAGCCACCATCGCATTAAACAAAAAAAATACATGAAGAAGAAACACACGAATTAATTTTAAGAAAAGTATGTTAATATCCAGAATGAAAGCGTTAAGTAAAATTTTTTTTTGGTTACAGAACAACCAATTTTTAGTTTTCATTTTTATTAAATTTAAATTATGTGTGTGTGTATGTATATAAATATGTAAATATCTTATTAGGCAATGGTTTTATTTCGGGAATGAATTGATTTTGATTTTAGCTTTAGTGTATTAATAAAAATGAATTTAAAAAAATCAAAAAAAAAACTTGTTTATCAAATCAAACAAAAACAGGGAATATAATTTGCAACAGGCCAAAACGTCAAAACTGTAAATTTTCAGTACTGATGGTTTTTTGTACACAACACTGACCCCGTAAAAGAACGAGAGTGAGCAGTAAAGCTATATGCTTGTATATATGGTAATATTGATGTGTTAGAGTGAAATGCAATATCACACGTACGCTTTTGTTGACATCAGTTTTTACATAGTGGCCTTAAGAAACTGATTGCAGCCTTGTTCTGAGTGCTGACAAAATTTTTTCAGCACTGACTTTCATATGTACTAACAAATGACTGGCACTGTTCTTGTAGGGTTCCCATTTGATTTTTATTTTGGCGTGCGTATACACACTACAACACTCGCGAATTTCAAACATTAGTAGCATAACTACTACTACTTCCATCATATCAGTAAAATTCATTTTTTTATTCTATCTTTAAACAAAATACTCTGAACGAAACTGTCAAAGCGTTCTATGTAGCTGACCTTCTACGCCTCACGCTTGGTTGTTAAAGTTCCAACTGCCAAGCAAAGCGAGGAAAGTTCTATGTAAACGGCCCATAAATGACTCGACTCTCCAAAGATGCGAACGACGCGACGGTTGCCTGGATGTGCAAAGCGATGTGGAGATAGCACAGCTGAAGTTGCGTTGTTGCACTTTGTTGATTTACTTGTTATTTGTAAACAAGTGGAGCAGCATTTCGAATGCACGCACTACTTCTTGTTTACTACGGAGTAGATATGTATGTATATGAGATCTTCGATGTGATCAGCAGCATTTGAAAAGCCGAACACAAGAATTAAAGGAAAGGAATATGGTGGAGGTGTTGAACGGCTAGTGGTGAACTAGGGGAAGGGCGAATATCAGTGCGTACCTAGTGAATAAGTAGTATATTAGCAGATGAAACAAAAAATGGGGTATGACAAGAGCAGCAACGAGTAGGCACAACATTTTCAATTACACAATTGAAGGAGCGAACGAGGTGTGGCGAAGCGCGAGTTGGTGTAGAAGTGGAAATGTGTCGCCGCTTAACTCGGCCACTCGAACCTACATACATACATATTGTACTATATTGATTGGTGGGGAGTGGAGTAAAAGAAAGAGATAGATAGAGAGAGAGAGAGAGAGAGAGAGAGAGTGTGTGCGAAAAGTGGTACACATTTAAAAAACGACTTTTGAACTATCTGCATTTTGTATGTGTGTAGATATGCAAATGCAAACAGTTGTGTATTATGCAAGTGCGTGAGTGTGTGTGTAAAAGGGATTTGTTTGGTTTAATAATTTAATTAACTCTTTATTGAAATAATGAATGACAATAGGTTTTTTTTTGTGTTTCTGAGGATTGAAGCGTGAATGAGAAAGGAAACGAAATGTGCATACTAGTTTTTTCAATGCTTACTCTATAAAAAATATATGTATGTATATGTATGTATGTATATGTAAATACTTACATTGTATATATTTTTCCCGTGCGGCTGTCAAACTATCATGGTATTGTTTTACATTTAATTATGAAAAGACTTAGCCTGTTACCGCCTCAGTCTTTGAGCTCTTGAAAAGCTGGTTTTCGAACAAAAAATGGTCCAATGATAAGACTAATTTCTATTGTAACCGGTTTGGTGTGTGTTGGAATTATTGGTGAAATTATCGACCCATATTAAAAAAAAAAATGAGGTCGGCACATGCATATACATACTTAGATTAGTTTGTGTGTATTTGCAATCACAGGGGCATACGATAGTGGACTAAAATCAAAATTACAAAATTTCCCGCTTATTATCGCCAGTGTGTATGGTAGTCATAAAACGCGGCAGAATTAAATAAAATTTTATTTTTTTATCATCTTTTGTAGTGCGAGTCGGTATAATAGGTATATGAAAATTGGCAAACCCCAAAAAAATTGTACTGTTTGGATTATTACAAGGATTTACGCATTTTCAATGGCAAACCAATGAAAAAATAGTAAAAACAGCATAACAGCGCCACATAGCGTAAATGTTAGGTATGTAAAACATAAATACCACAAATTAAGTCCCCACCTCAACCACAGTAAGATACTATAACTCTCCAGAAGAGTTCCAGAAAACACTTCTGCAGCTTGAATTTTACTAAATTTTTTCCTGTATGCAGGATATCCTGCAAATCACCAACTTTAGATAGGAAAGGGCTAAGAATCTATTTGGGATTTAGTTATGGGAGCTGTAAGCTTGCATTGACTTTGGGTTTTAAGATATACAGAGAATTTTGTTTCAAAGTGTTATTTAATAGGAATCGTGAAATCTTAGGGGGAAAAAGTATAAAGTCGATACATATGCTGCGCACAATGTGGGGGTCTCCTATGGTGTTGATCGTACGAACATTGTCTTAAGCGTATAAAACTGAAAATACTGTTCCTCTCACTTACTATCCGTTGTATAAGTAGACCTAGGCCAACATTATTTGTATGTAACTGATCCCATAATAGATTTTTTAAGCAATTACTATTACTATTACTATTACTTTACTATGAATTTCCATTGCAATGTTTAATAAATTAAGGCTATAAATATTAAATAAATAATGGGGCGCACTTATTTCGAATACGAGGTTGAAATAAAATGTATACATTAAAAATAGTTTTGTATTTTTTTCGCTTAACATTATTTAGTCGTCTAGCATTGAAACTTTCATACATACTGACATACTTTATGCGAATTTATAAGTAATATTCATTGATAAGAAATTTAATTATGCAATAGACAAAACAAAAAAAATAAAAAATAGTCAAAGCTGCGAGCGTTGTTGGGGGAATACTCGTAGTAGAAGCAGACGAGGATGGCGGGAAATTATTGCAATATTAATGACCTAAAAATATGCAGAGCAGGGTTATAGTTTTGTTAGGTTAAATATAGCAATCGAAAATATAGTAAAATGTACAACAACAATAAAAGCACGCAACTAGACGTTGGTACTACAATCAACACTAGACGACGTGTTGCACTGACTGATGGACTTCGACAACACAACAACGATGCGCACTTGGAAATTAATTTGATACAACTGCGTGCATTTCTAAAAGCGCAATAGACTTTGATTTATAAATAATACGAGCATATGGAAAAAAAATAAATAAACAGATTTGTAATAACATTTTGTAGGGGCGTATCGAATGAAAATAGTATTGTAGGAAAAAGTGCAACAAATGAGCTTCAAAATATTGATCTACATATTTAAATATAGTATAGAAGCATTTGTTAAAACCCAGTCGGAAATTTCATGAGTGTCCCTAAATAAACTCTTTCAGGCACAACTGTTTTTTTTTAACAAGCACTGTATTTGTTAGAAACTGTGCTAGACGATATTCGAAATAGCCAAACATTTGAAATTGTGCAGCACCAAAGCTTTATCGCTTCCAAAGCTCATTAAAACGAATACACGATATTTTTTTATATAGAAGAAAATTACCAACACTGTCTGCAAAAAAAATTATCAAAAATCTACGCGAATTTTGAGCCACCTTAAATTTGTATTTTATTTTGTTAAAATTTAATGCGCTATAAAACTGTTTATCTGAAAATTTTCGAAAAATTGTAATTTAAAAGTTTGATAATTTTTTGAGTTTCATAAAAACTTGCACAAAGTTTGAAAATTGAATTTATACAGTTTTTGTTGTTGAATGAACTATGTTAACAAAAAGTAATAAAAAATTAGTAAATAACAAATTAAGGGTGTAACCTTGGCACAAAGTCCCTGTCGTATAGTTTTGATAAGCATAAATATGTAAATCACATTAAAAAAAAACACATATACTCAACGAGTGCTTCTGCGATAGCACAAACCTTACAATTTACCATATCCTCAACAACTGTCCTAAACTAATGATACCCGCCAATCCATATTTTCTGTAGCTACAGCTTCCGATCTCATTAACTTAACAGACATAATTCACATCAAAATGTTTTACGCTTTATTTGCCAAACTTAAAATACTAAGCAAAATTTTAATGTATTGACAAGCAAACTCAAGGTATTGGCAGTTAGTATCTACTTTTATTTTTAAGTAAAATAATAATTGCATTATTGTTTTTCTGATAATAAATAAATAAAAAACGGTAGAAAAAGGTTGTGAATTGGCACAAAATGCTTTCACACCTGAATATGCAACAACAACATGCTTAGTCTAGTCAAAGGCGCGACGCTTCTCTAAAGTAGGGTGGGAATGGGCAATCGCCTGTTTGGCAGTGCCGTGGGTAGCGTAATTTGAGTGAAATATTTTTTTTTCGGTCATAGGAAACTAGACACCTGAAATAGTTTAGAAAGCTTTCGCAAACCATCGCCTTAATGAAACTCTTTCCTTTTTAAAAACATAGCCATTGTAGTTGCATTCATTGATTTTTTGCTAAGCTCTACATTTTGTTGTTCATTTTTTTTTGTGCCTTTGTTTTCAATCGTAACAATATCCGTTATTTCTTTTGGTGTACATTGCAAATACATATGTACGTAATTCGATCATTGCTAAGTTCAATAGCGCCATCGATATTTACATTAAGAAAATTGCAAAATTTCGCTAGCCATTCGCCTTCGGGTAAGAGTTTTGCGAATCACATAACTAAAATATATTTGCAATAATTTCATGTAATATGTATTTGCTAACCTATGAATTTGCTGCTCCCTAGCGCATATGAATGTATCGCAACCCTGCTGGAAAAATTAGGGGTTTCGCGATGATATTATTTTATTAAAGGGATAGGTTTATTTGGAATGTATTTGGTAAACTTAGCGCGACAGTTTCTAGAGTAGCGCAGAAGACTTCAGCTCCCTATTCTTATATTTATTGCACCACAAATCTAAAGTTTTCGAACGATAATGTGCTTGGAATTCAACAGCTATCCTACTTACTTACTTAATTGGCGCTATAACCGCGTGTGTGGCGTGTATCTTGTTGTTGTAATACAAATTGAGGGGCCTCCAGTTTTACGCCGACTCCGAAAGGCGAAAATTGAGTGATCTACAGTTTTACGCCGACTCCGAAAGACGAATGTGTTTTGTGAGAAGTTTTTTTTTTTTCATGGTAGAAATTCACTCGGAGGTTTGCCTTTGCCTGCCGAGGGACGACCGCTATTAGAAAAAACTTTTCTATAATCTTTGATGTTACTTGCCCCGGGCAGGATTCGTACCCGGCACCCACCGAATGAAGCGCGCACACGCTACACACTCGGCTACGGCTCCCGCCTATCGGAGTAGTAAAATTCACGAAAACTTCAATTTATTGCCATGGATTTTCTAACCTAAATTTTTTGCTGTTGCCTACCAAACTGCTTCGAATTGGCCGAGATATAATATAGTGTAAACTTAAAATTTTCTCATTGGTCGATTCATTTCACTACACAATCGCACCACCAACTGACCGTGCGCTCACACAATCCCCACACTTCACTCGAATTCGCTCAAAGCCAAAGTCAGAACCTAGGCCTACTGGTCGATTTCTTTACATTCAACACCCGCCACGCTCCTCCCCAGACCCATAAATTGCAAATTTTTCTATTTGTAAACTACTTGACCGCAAATTCAATTGACTGCAATAAGTAGCCTTCCTCTCCGCTTGCCACCCTTGCCTTCATTCCGCAGAAGTCAATTGCTTGCTTGCTTGTTGTTGTTGTTGTTGTTGTTGTTCTTGTTATTGCCATTGCTTGCAATTGTTGCTTGTGCCTGATGCAATCGGACGCTCAGCCAAACAAGTGTACGAATACGAATATCTAATTGTTTCTAATGCTTTCGCGCCACTTCGAACCAGGAAGCACTTCTTGAGATGACGACAATTGGCGCTCGACGACTACTGTGCCTGTTGACGTGCAGGGATTCGCATTTTTGATTTGCTTAGGTCACGATTCGCCAGACAATTCTTCTAGACTGACTCAGATATGTAAAGTGCATAGTTTCCTTCCATGTTTCTTTGTAAATTGTATGAATGTTTATTTTTAGTTATTGTTATTGTTGTTTTCATAAACAAGTGAACTGCTGACGTGAATCTTTTGATTGAGACCTAGTTATTTGACGAAATAATTATTGCGGGGTAAATGTAAATGTGTACATGGCTACGTGCTTAGAATTTGATACGCGAAAGTGCTATGTCAGGAATTTTTTCTTTCAAGGCCAAAATCAGAGCATTTCAATAATATTTTATAACAAGCATTTAGTTAACATAATAACGAGCTTACTAAGTAAAATATTTTCACAATAGCAGCGGTTTTATAGATTATAAGATCTTTCGACTTCTCTCTTCTGCCCCTCTCTCAAATGAGTAGTTCTGTTTCATATTATCATTCGTGTGAAGCTATATCCAGTATCGATTTAAGCGGATTATCAAATCGTAGTAAATGAATCTTTAAAATGGTGTCTTATTGTCATATTCACAACTTATGTTCACCAAGAAGGGATTTTCGCTAATCAAATTTTTGTTAAAATTTAAGAAATAAAATAATAATATTCACGCGTTACGTTTTTGGGGTTCCTCCATGGATTATATTTTCTATGGCTAAGCCGATTCACTACATAGCCTTTACGTTTATTCTGACGAATGATTTCCAAGGACAGCCATTAAAAGTTCTACCAGATGCCATCTTTCTCCGAAAAGTATTTTGGATCCATTTTTAAACACTTCCGGCAACTTTTTATTCTTCTGTGGAAAATTTTAACACACGCAGTTTTCGGGATCAAATTCTAAATGTGTGTAAAAAATCAACGGTAGTTTGTAACCATTTGAAACTAATAAAATTGAATGGGCAATAAAGCTGCAAACTCAAATTTTTTTTTTGAAAAATCCGAACTAAAATTTTTGAAATATTGAGTAAAGTTTGTTGGATATTTTGCTGTATTTAGACAAAAATTGAAACTTGTATTAAATCGGTTGTTGTTGAAAAATGAACTACGCTTGTACTCGTATTAAAAAAAAAATTAAAATGAAATACACAAAAATATTCAGTCAAAACTTTTGTTGAAAAAAATCATAATTTTATCGATATCTTGTGAATTTTTTTTTTCGATCAAAACTAATAGTTAAAATTTTTCGATTAATAAACCCAAAACAAAAATATTGTCGAAAAAATACAAATTAAGAAATAACGATAAGGACAGAATTGCATGACATAAGGGCTAAATCGATATATTCGAGTTTCGTTTTGAACGAGTTCTCCCCAATGATTTTGTAATCCGAAAAAATCAAAATTATGATTATTTTTGGTCCGTGTTATATAAATATAAATTTTTTTTAGTTCTTCCTAATTTCGAAAAATGCCGCTTTTGGCAGAGTTGTGTACAAAAGCAAGCGCGTGTTCATCCCTACAGCGCTACTGTCCTCTTTCCCCTATGCTGTGTACCCAAACACTGTAGTTTTGTGTTACCAGCCTAAAAATAGGCAACAAAACACACACACGCACACACCACAAGCACAAGGTGATTCAACAGTTTAAAAGGCTTGCCTCAGCAGGAAATACAAAAACAATCAAAACACACACACGCACACAAACATAAAATAACTCAACACACTTTTGAAGAAACAAGTACAAAAAAAATATATTGCTAATTATTCCAAATAATTATGAAAACCCGTACAATAACCAATTTCGTTTTCGAAATACATTTGTATAATCAATGCAAACCACAACATAAACAGCTGCCGCCGCCAATGCCACACGAACGCGCCAAAATGACATTTATTTAAATCGCCAATAACTGGCAGCATGACAATAATGACAGTAACAACTACAATAAAAGTAGCAATAGCAACAATAATTATCATTAACAATACGCAAGGGCACACACACACACACACAGGCACAGCATAACAATTTGGCTTCCGTTGAATGGCTGCCGCCGTTCGTTTTGCTTCGCCTCATAAAAATATATGTACACTCACACACACATACAAATTCGCTGTTACCGCAAAATGTGTGTTTATTAATTAAGCGCATTTATTTCCATTAAAACATTTTAATTGAGCATAAAAATTACCAACAACAAAAGAACATGGCGTTGGTGTGGCTGCCAAAATGAAGGCTGACTAAAAGAAACTACATAGCATTAAAACAATAATAGCAAAAACAAAATTGGCGGTAATAAAGGTTGAAGTTGTGGTGTATGGAAGAGTGGCGCCGTTTGGCAGACAAAGATACGGTTGACGGCAATGCAATGACGCGGGTAATACCCTGAAAAAAAAAAAAGAATTTGAACAAAGGAAATTTATGATCAGCGCTACAATTTACACTTTGTGTGGTTTAAGAAGACTATGCGAAAAATAAAAAATACAACAATTTCTCATCAGAATATTTATAAATTTCTATAAGAAAACCAAATGGAGTTTTTAATGGAAAAATTGATTCTTCGTCTAACGATATTTCGAAATGTTTCGATAGCTATAGCTATTCGCTTTTCGCGAAATTGTTTGAATTTTCTTTATATTCTCCTCATAATAATAAAAAAATGTAAATGGCAAGAAAAACATCATCATTTTAAAATGTTTTAAAAATGAACAGAATCGATATTAAAAAAAATCGTAAAAATTCAATAGCTATAACTTTCGAAATATTTCCAATTTCAAAAAAATCGTCAAACTTATATTTTTTTATCGTTGTGGGCCAGAAAAAATCAATCCAAAAAAATTTTAAAATTCTGATAAAAAATTTTTTAATTTAGTTGGAAATTTGTCGTAATATATAGGAAAAGTTATTTGAATTTGGTTGTGGTATAAACTATATAAAAAAAAATACGTATTTTGGTTTTTCGTTTTCAATCGTTTTAGCAGGACTGTATGCGTTTTAATTAGACATTGCCATTGAAATTATTCAAAAAAACAAACAGAAATTATCACGTCCCATTTTATTTTTTCTTTTTGCAACAGAAATAAATTTGATAACGGTTTCGTTTTTCACAGTGTAGCAGCAACATCATTACTCGTTAAAACAACCCTTCATCCCCTCCTTCCTTTACACTTTTCGTATTATTAAATGAACCGGTTTGCGAACTTTCCTTACAAGTGGCAGGTGATTTGGGAATTCTGTAGATGTGGCAGATTTATTTATGTGTATAACGGTAATAGCACTCATAATAATTAATTTTACCTTTTTAATGGATTTTACGTTCATTTGTTTTGGGGGTAAATTTTGGAGTATTACCTAATTAATGCTAAATGTTTTATTTATAAGTTTAATAGAAAACAAATTTTTATCTAAATCGTATTGAGCAATAAAATAAAATGCATAACTAAAATTGTATAGATAATTAAATAAATAATTTAAATATGTTTAGTTCAAAACTGGCTATAAACTCATTAAAAGAGCTATCCGGTAGGCAGCTGGTAAAAATTTATTATTTAAGGCAAAATTAAATACCATCAAATGCATTTATTTATAAATAAATTGTGCTTGAGATGCATTTACCAAACATTTACAACTCCAAACTTTCATAGCTACATCTAACTAAACTTTTGTGTTGTTTGTATGATAACTTTTTTCTATCTGCCACTTTTGCCGCTCTCAATTAATCTTTCGCTAAGTTTAACCCAATCCAAAACTTTTCCAACTTCATTTCGAATCATTATTTTTGGCTATGCTTAAATGTTTACCAGGGGAGCAATTAAAATATTCGTGAATGGCTTTCCACTCACCCCGCCGTCGAGGGAGGTATGTATGTTTTTAATATGAGCGATGATGATGCGGGCATTTGCATTGCGGCTAGGAAGGGTTGCTGAGAAAAACGGATACACTTTTTGTATACCTATTTTTCCACATCATACATGTGTATGTAAACATTAGGGTGACCGAAAAAATTATATTGTTATTGTTTTAGGTTTTTTTAATTTAATTCAATTTTTTTATTTAGCGCTTTGAAAATTACCATTGAATTACCATCGGAAACTGCTCTTTTCGGTAAATTTGATATAGAATGTTTACAAATCGATATCAATCAAGTTTGTTATATATTAGATTTTAGAAAAAGTCATCAAAATAACTGTATATTTTTGTAATTTTTGCAAATTTTGCGATTAAAAGCGGCATTTATTATTTAAAATTTTTTTTTTTGGAAATTCTAGTCGCTTTTTGTATTGATAACAATTGTGTTTTGTGTCTTTTTAAAAACCATGTACATTAGACCGTATCATAAAAACAGTTGAAACTGGCCTTGAGCTAAATAATTATTGTTAACGTAAAATTAATTTTTATTTTATTTATCTTATTATATTAAATTTTGAAGCTATGTTACGTAAAACAATACATATTTTATCTATGAGCGAATCTAATAAAACGACCCCAATCTGTTTACATATTTGCATATAAACATGCATTATTTTAGCAAAGTAAATGCAAAAGAGTCACAACTCAAAATTTCTTTACGTTGATTATTTTCTATAAACCAACGCAAGCACATCTTATCTTATCACTAATACAAGTATTAAGTTTTTTTTTAGCTAGAAAGTGAAAGTACGGAATTCATTGCTGATTTTTTTTTGCGTTCAAAAGTGTCATATGTATTTCTCTCGAATTGATTTTGAGTTGTGACTCTTTTCTATTTAATATGCAGTATGGCAGTTTAGTGCTGGCACTCTCCACTCACACCCAGTGGCGTAACTATACCATCTGGGGCCCGTGGCAAATTCTTTTGACGGGGCCCTATCAGTAAAAATCGTCACGTTGTACCCAGTTTACTTTTAATAAACTTCGAGGTTTTCAGCGGACTCAATTACACGTTGTACATGTCCCACTGATGGCCATTGGCCTCCTCTCTTAGGCGAGAAGGAATGGTCTGTAGTCCCCATGCTAGCCCAATGCGTATTGGGGATTTCACATTCATCCATAGAACATAATATCTCAATGCATTCATCATCTATTCGCTAGCTTTTCGGTGAAGGAACAACATCGTGAGGAAACCTACATACATTTACAATGAAATAAAAATAACAATTTAATTTCAATAAGATATTTATTAAGAAAAATCTTTTTTTCGAGCTTTCTGTTCCGCAAAAGTGTCTACAACATCATCAAAGTTTAAAGATCTGGCCATAGAATTTTCAATAGACAGAATAGCCAAGTTACATAACCTGTCTTGTCCCATCGAGTTCCTTAAATACGTTTTTATCAATTTAGGTTTTGAAAATGATCGTTCAGCACTAGCTGTAGTCACAGGAATTGTAAGAAATAACATTAATGCAGTGCATACTTCAGGAAAGCTGCAGGACATAAAATGATTTTTTATTATTAATAAATCAGCAAGGTCTCTAATACACGAAGATTTTTCTATTTCGTCTCTGAAAGTGGATCGAAAACTGAGAATTTCTCTAGCAAATGATTCAGATATGTCTTTTTTATATATCTCAAGAAATTCTAGAGCTTTATGTAATAGATCAGTGTCATTTAAAACTTTTAAAGTGGAAGTCTGCAAAACACTGAAATTTGAAACAATTTCATTCATTGGAAGGAAACGCGATTTCAGTTGGTTTATAATGATGTCCAATACTCGATAAAATATGTTCACTTTGAACAAACTTTCCGAATCTTGGAGGCGTTCATCTTCGCAAAGCTCATCAAAATGGCGTTTTACCTTCCTCTGACGAGTTTTAGAAAATGCAGGGGTGATGGACCATTTTTCTGCTACACTATTTGCTTCCATTTTTAAATTTTCAAATTCTTGTCGATACCTTTCCAATTCTTCCAGACAAATTTTCAAACGTTTTAAGGCATTTGGAAGATCGGTGGCTTTAGACTGAAGTGCTTTAGAGGCAGCATCGATAGTAAGTAGGATCTTGCAATGGAAAGCCAATAACATTATAAAATTGTAGTTTTCGATCTTCTTTTTGAGTGAAGAATGAAGAAAGTGAGAAATGAAGCTGTTCTTTCATCTGATTTGCGACTTAACAGAATTGTTTCCGTTAGCGCTTTTTGGACTTCAACAAACCGAACTTTTAAAGCAAAAACGACATCATAACGTCCTACCCATCTACTAGGGTTTAATGTTTTTAATGTTATTGAAGTTGAAGCCTCACTTTTTTATTAGATATAAAACTTGATAAAATATTCCATCTTCTGATACTATGCCCAAAAAAATTATAAATTTGTTGAACTGTTTCAAAAAAATTTTGCATATCACTAACCTCTCTCACTGCATCATTGAGTACTAGATTCAAATTATGAGCAGCACAGTGAACATATACGGCATTTGGCTCGACATCTTTTATGAGTTTTTGAACTCCACCATAAGTCCCTTTCATTGTGTTAGCACCATCATATCCTTGTCCTCGACACTTATTTAGAGGAATATTTTTGTCATTTATTGATTTAATAATTTGCTTGGACATTGCTAAGGCAGTTTGATCCTTAACTTCATGAAATCCTAAAAATGTTTCTTTAATGACAAGTGCCTTTGGGATTTGATCAATTTTTGAAATATCTTGAGTTGTATCGAATATGATAGAGTAGAATGGTGCAGCATTTATTTCATTTATGAGTGCATTTTCTACTTTTAGAACCAGGACAGAAATTAACTCATTTTGTATTTTTGGACTTACATAAGTATTTTATCTGGCCCTTTGGTTTACTTAACAATTCCCGTAAAATCGGGTCGTATTTTCCTAATAACTCAACAATACTCAAAAAGTTTCCTTTGGAGCTTGGATCACTACTATCTGCGTTTTCTCTGTGGCCACGAAAGGCTAAATTACACGTTGAAAGTGTCAGAGTAACATCAAGGAGCCTAGAAGTTGGCGCCAAAAAGATTTTTCTTTTTTGATAATAGACTCTTGCTCTTCATCGAGTGTTCCATGTAGCCGCCACTGTTGATACGTAAGATAGAAATTCAGATGAATTTTTGATGCCTCGTGTCTTTGTATGTCATCTACAATATGTTTCCAGTCGTCATAGCCCTCAATCCAAACATTTTGTATTTTCTTAGATGCCCGATTTGCGAATAACCAACACGGTTCACAATACGCCTTCTGAAGTATTAAAGAATAGGATAGCCATGTACGTTCAAGTTCCACGCCAGACTTGGAAACAATATAGTAATGTTTTTCTAGAAAAGATCTATTGTCGCTATCTTTTAAGAAAGGGCCCTTAGGTATACAATGTCCGTTTTCAATCACGAACCTCTTCACTTGATCAGTTAGCTCTTTAAAATTACCCTTATCAGTAACATATGGCGAAGATACAATATTGTTCATGCTAAAATATAATTCTCTTTGATTTTTGCTAGTACCCTGTTGTGGTTGTTCGTTGCGTCTGATAATTCTGGTATACTTTTAGTAAGGTCGAATTCTTCACTTTTGGAGCACTGTTCACTCGACTTTTCATTATTTATGTAAGTCATAATTTTTCAAGTACTGACTAATTTTAGGTAGCTTTTTATTTTTTTTCTTCAGTCTCCCTCTTTCTCTTTCGTTTTTCGCTCCCACTTAAATATTTTCTGGAACTAGACATTTTAATATCTAACTTTCATAATCAACTTTACTTTGCCACCATTTTCATATTCAATAAAAGAACAAAAAATACGAAAAATCAAAGATATAAATCACCAATCAACAAAAATAATCACACAAAGAATACGCACTCAGTAGAGCCCTCATAAAAAAAAATCAAATCCGGAATTCCCCTAACATAGTGTTGCTAGCTCGTCCTAGCAGCAGCGCCACGAAAAAAATGAAAGCAAAAAGGGGAATTCCCTGATCGTCAATACTCACCCGCATTGCCAACGTACCGCGACAGAATATGTAGAAACCAATGGATGCGTTCTAAAATTAATAGAGATGTGTAATTACCGGTATTTTGATTGACAGTTTTTTGACGGTCATAAGTACGTAAAATTACTCGTCACGGGTAACGTGTTCATCTCTAAAAATGAATCAACATCTTTTTGTTTAGGTTGGTTGAAATGCTTAACGATTAACTTGAAATTGTATTATGGACTTTAGTTGTCTCACTTTGGATTTTAAGCAGAACTTATAAAAATATACTTTTCAAATAAAATAAAATACTCAGGTACAATGTAAAAAAATATTTTTGCGCTCGCGGCCTCTTGGGCCGGGGCCCTCTTAGGTCGTAGGCCCGTGGCATTTTGCCAGCCCTGCCACCCTATTGTTACGCCACTGCTCACACCCCCTCCATTGGTTGATGCGTTGTAATTTTTTTGTGCATACTTTTATTTATTTATGTATTTAGCACATCTCCGTTTCACTGCAGTGTTGTTGGGAGAGGGGCGTTTATTTTATTTTATGATTTTTTTTACAGACAACGCGGCAAAGGCTGCAGGAACACTGCGGCTCACACAGCACAATTTGGCAGCTTGTTAGGATTGAAGCACGTCAATGTTGAAACTTTGTTCCTACATCCCGGCCTTTCTCCTCTTTTCATTGCTTTATTGGTGCCAAGCGTCGTGCCGCACTTCCATTTATCACGCTCGAGCGAGTTGTGGCACTTTACGCCGCGCGGCCTTGTGGTACGAGTTGTTGCTTGAGTTTTAGTTGAAGTAAATAATTGTTGCAAGTTTGCTGCTCTGGTGTTTGAAATGAACGTTTGTTTTGTTTGAATTATGTTATTAAGTGTTGCCATAAAAGTATGAAAATATTGAAGATCAAATGTGTTGGCAGTAGACGCATAAAAAAGTACTATATTTTTTTTTTTTGAAGACTTTACGTCTCGCAGATGAAAAAAAAGTATTAGCACAGTATTTTTTTTATAATATTCACAAAGTTTGTCATGCTAAAACGTGTTCGTTGATTTTTTATCAAAATTTAACCCATTTTATAACAAAGACCATATAAGAACGAATTTCACACTTTGTACAAAATTCAGGCAAATTCAGCAAACTTAAAAAATTATTAATATCAAAATTTCGAAATTTTCTAACTAGTTTTTTTTTTAATTTCTGGATAATGTTTTGCAGAATATTTAGCTTTATTTAAACAAAGTGAAAGTTTTAAGTGGCTGAAAATTTCCATTGCTTTTTGTCAATCTCTTTTGCTGACGGTGTTGGAAATTTTTCTCCATCACCGACTCTTTGTAAGTATTCCTCTCGCGGGAGCTCTGCACCAGCCGTTTTCCGTTTCATTCGTTATTGATGAAGGACTTTCAACGATATCTGGACCTCTTTACCTGTTACATTCGTCTTTCTTTTTTCATTTTGCATTTTCACAATAACCGACCATAATTAGTACTCGGGATTACGACCTTAATTTCTTTGAGACTCTTTTGAATGCGCTGCAGTTGGTTTCTTACCAAAAAATTCATCATAATGTATTTACAATGACTCTAGATGTTATTGGCTTGAACGAAAAAGTAAAGTCTAATTTTCAATATTTTCTTTTACTCCATTTGTTGCTCTAATCTTCCCATCCTACATAACTTCAATCATTTTTAATGCGCTAATTAACTTCTGCTATTTTCAATTTCCGTTTTCTTACTTTGTATTTCATTTTTATTTCCATTTGTTCCACACACTTTCCGCCACTGCTTGCATTTTCCAACGAGCTCAAAAGAAATTTGCCGCAACGAATCTAATTCGATTGCATGGCACGAATTGCAAACAAATTCAAATTGACGTTGCTCCCAATACAAAAAAAAAAAACAAGAAACAAGAAACAATAAAAAATAAAAAATAAAAGCAAAGAAGGTGAATTGCGACGCGAGTGGTATTGAGTGCCATTTAAAATGGCGGGCAACAATGGCGCGGCTAAAGGGAAATACTAAATACAAACATAAATGCAATAAAATAAAAGAAAAATTGCATCGAACGAACAATCAAATGGCAGAACAAGAAGCGAAAAATGTAGCGTAATCTAATGGAAGCATCGAAAATCACCAACTATTCTAACAACAACAACAACATTGACAGTTAAAACAAGGAAGAAAAAAAGTGAAAAATTGTAGTGTGCGTCGCTTTGTTGTTGTTATTTCAAGCGCCGACTTTTGGCGCTAAAATGGAGGTGAGATTTTTTAAGTAGCTGTGTGTGTTTGTGTTTGTGAATTTGTATATATATGTGTTATTGGCATTGACCGGCTGCCGCGCGCAAATGTCATAAAAATATGCGACATTTCGATTTTATTGCTTTTAAAAACTTTATTTCCATCGATAGCGATTTCTTTTCTCTTCTACTTCTCCTCACTGTGCTTATTGTTATTTTTGTGCTCATAAGAAGCTCGAAGAAAAACTGGTTTTAATTTTTCAATACTCTTTTTACATTCTTTTACTGCAATTGCCACTTTTTTATTGTTTAAATGGCAAAATTTGGGCGTTGCGGCTAGAGACTCGCGTTGAAGCCTGTGGAGATCGGCTCAAACTTTACATCTTTTTTGCATTTTTGGTAGCTGGGCATTTATCGAGCGAAAAGTTTACTAACTGACGCAATGCTGATGTAGATTGTTTGAACTTTCAATTGAGTTGATTTAGGCAGTGGTGAGCACAGTGGCGCAAACAACATCGAAAATGGTAATAAAAATGTACTTGGTGTAGATTACAGCAACTTATAATAAATTTTTTAAATATATTGGGAATGCCATTTGCCATTTGTTTCCTAATACAATTGAAAAACACGAAGTAATTTTTGAGAAAAAAATTACATTGCATTTAATATTAAAATATACAATGTTAGAAAGGGGTTTCATGATATATTTTTTTAATTAATTTTAAATACAAATATAGTGAATATTTTAACAAAAACCATGTAAATTATTGTTTCAAGCATTAGAGAAAATGTGTAAAAACTCAGCCAAGTTTCATCGAAATAGGTGGTAGTAAGACATTCCAATGCTATTCAAAGTCAGTGAGTCCTTTTGTTTGATGTCTCTCTCACAGCTTTGCCTGTTGTATTGTCTTCTATATATTTCGCAATTGCTTCAAATTGATGGAAATTTATAACCGACCACGAAAAATTACTCAATTAATATGTTCCATTATTTTCGACATTGAAACGATAACTGCACAACTGTAGTGCGGTTCACTAACTTATTTTAAAGATATTCGATTGGTTAACTCAACTTAGGCAAAATTTTAACGACCCTGCTATTCAGCAACCATTTTTTAACGATTTTCGCATTCGCCGTATCAGCTGTTGATGTTAGCTAGTCGATGACCGAAAACTAAACGACAACAAATTTGATGTTGTTAACTCAATCAAGAAAAGTGAAATTACTGATTTCAACTTAAATAAAAGATAAATTTAAAATTAGGTTATTTTTTTTCTTGGAATTAAAAAAGGAACATCAAATAATGTCGTTTGAATATTCGGCATATAATTTATCACGAGGTGACGAAGGATCGACGTTTACTCCGGGATATGAATAATCCCTTTCAACAGAATTTCAGAAGCTGTATCAATTAACTCCAAACTTGGCTAAATACCCAATTTCTCAGCTTGACAACCAAACAAGAGGCCCCAGAATAACAGAAAAATCGACTGAGAAACAGGTAGCTCGTGTAATCTTTAACCCTGTGGGCAATTTTATAGTTTACTTTTATATTGGTAGATTCTAGCGGCTTTGAGATTCTTCGCAACTGGTATCAATACTATCAATGACCCGTAGGCGAGCAAAAGGGAATATCCATGAGCCAGTTATCCGTAAGCCGGCATTCATCGGGTAACGGATGCAATCAATGATTCGTTGTTTCACCAGAAAGTGAGGTTTCCTATGACCCAAGTGGAACGCCAATCTGCTAAAGAAATGTTTGCTTCGGCGTCGTCTCCCTTTGTAGCAGGCTCTATTGGAGCCGTCGATTCCACGCATATATTAATTTTGCCACCAAGGAATCATGAGGAGGCTTATGCCAACCACCACATCTACCATTCAATTAATATGCTAATGGTAAAAGCAAACTTTTACAAGGATCCATGTATAAAAAACAGAAATATAATTTAGTTTCAATATACAGACAAATGATTATAATTAAAAAAAATTAAATATTTGTATGTAAATCCTAAATACGCTGGAGCACAACGCGAAGTTTGAAAACGATAACCATCGCATATTTGCAGGTGATTCGGTATATTCCTTGGAGTCGAGTTGATTACTATTTTAACAAAACACTCAGAGGGGAGTACGGAATTCTGCTACAATGGAATATTGCAATATACATATATAAAGAATTTTAATTGTTTATAGTTTGAAACAAACTAATATCCATTTCACTTTAATGAAATATAATACAAACGCTCAAATTTATATTTGACATCAGGCATTAATTTGTTTTTTCTCCATTCCTCTTTGTGCTTTTCACTTATTTTGACATTTAGTTTGACAGAGGTGCCACTCTTTATCACTTTGAATAAATACAACGAAACAGCTGTTAAGTGTCGTTAAGAATAAGTTAGTGAATCGCACTACTGGTGATTCGAGGTAAGTCGTCTCAACATTGACAAAGGTGATAAGCGTGAATATATTCAGATACAGTGCCACTGTTACACTGCTACTTTATTATTTTTGTGAATTTTTCTTCCGCAAAGGACGCAACATTTCCTTTGTGTCAAGTGCAAGAGCCAATGGAAAAGGCAAAACATGCAACAATGGTAATTGAAATTTTATCAGGCCGAATAGGGAACCAATAATGACCAAGAAACAGCGAAAAAAAAAACAATTAACTACAAAGAGAAGGAAAGAGAGAGAGAGAGAATGAAATGCTTGAAGCAGGACGCATATGACATGCTACTAGAAAAATAAGCTAGCTGACTTCCGTTTAGTTGAATACGGAAGCATAAGAAATGCGGCTTGGGGGACGCTGGGCACAGCTCCTCCTCCACCTCCTAGCAATTTATTACCGATATTATCCAAATTAAAAATTTTTGCCCTAAAACTTCGTGTCCAAAATCAGAAGTTTTATATTTCACTTTCTTTCAGTTATATCGCTCTCAGTTTCAATGCCAACTACCGCCTTACTTCTCATTCTACCGCTTAATTGCGATTGAAAAATGCTAAAATCCCACTCTGATATGCGTGGGTGTGTGTGATTTTTGTAGTTGTTGTTTATTGCTTTTATAGCTGTCGTTTAACACTGTGGGTGGTGTTAATTCGATTTATAAAATTTAATTAGATTTTTGTTTTCGCTTATAAATTATTTGCGTCGCAGCGTGCAACTGACACTGACAACTATTCGGTAATTTTATGGCATAATTTATTGGCATATTCTTACGTAAGCACCGTGCAATTTTCTAATTAATTAATGCAATGCGGTGGCATTTTTATGTTTGCATATTATTTTCGCTTGGAGGGGATTTCATTTTACATTTTGACTCAATTATATTAATTAATTTTAGTATTTTTAATTGGAACATATGTATATTTCGTTTGTATCGGAAGGAAAAAAGGCATAGCAACCATTTTTATGACTTATGTATTTAGTGCTTTTAATATAAAAGCAAAATCGTTTTTTTCATGCAAAGCGTTGTTGCTTCCGATTCAGTAGGCAATGCAAGTGGTATGTACCTGGCGTAGAGTGCCTCGCCAAGAGACGGAAACAACTTCGCTATCTGCAAAATTCAGAAGAAGAAACCAAAAAAATCAACACAATTTTTCAGCCGATTCAAACGTGCACTTTACTACACTAAAATTGGAAAAGCTATAAAACAGCTTAACAAAAAAAAAAAGAAGAAATCCCGAAAATTCTGAATAAAAAGTTTGAAATTTGGATGCCAATTATTGCAGTTGTATTAAAAGCTGCACAAAGTTTGGAGCTTGGATTTATAAGGGTTAAAATTTAATAAAGATCTAATAAAATCTTACACATTTTCAATAAGCCCATGTCGTACATCTCCATGTCGCACATGCAGTTATGATACACACTATACCTAGGCATGGTACGTGTCATAACTATAGCGCCCCTACACATTCACTTCTTTTGATTTTTTTTAATTTAATTTAAATTTTTTTCGAATGCAAATATATGTAGTTCCATAAAAGGTGGTGTTATAAATACAACTACAAAATTCCTATGTATTTTGTTTTTGTTTCTGCGTAAGAGTTGTCAAAATTGAAATACATTTTGTTTTTGCCTTTACACGGCTTTTGAAAGCTCATACGCAAAAGCAAAAACAAAATACATGTAGGTGAGTAAAAAAAACCAAATCAGCTGCTCTTATGCCATCACCTTCTACCAAATATTTTAAAATTTTTAAGTTAGAATTTTCTGAAACAATTAGAGTGTTTGCAGTTGTATAACCCATTTAATTTTACCACAATAAAATGCAAGTTTCAAGTCGCTACAAACTACAGTTGATTTTTATGGCACATTCTTTTCCTGAAGCTCTTCCGCAAGTTCGTTCAAATAACGCATAATCGGATTTTTCATTAAAAAAAAATTGTCAAAAAAAAGAGTAATTTGTGCCTACTTGAACCTTACACTTTATTATAATAAAATTGAAGAAAGTCTTATTCAACATTTTAGAATTTTGTGTAAAGTTAGTTGAATTTTTTTGCACCATATTAATAAAGCTATTATTATAAAAACATAATTAACATTAAATAAAGGAAAATATATAGTAAACACTTGTAACAAAGGGGTAGTGCTGTAGTTATGGTGGGCACCGTATGTGCAATATTTACAAAAACACACTTCGAATTTGGTTACATATCATTCCCATTAAAATCGCTTTGAATGGCCTGCGAAATTGCCCAAATCTAAAATGAATGATATTCAATTACATGGCCAAACAAAAGTTATGCGAATTTCAACATGAACCATTATGACAGGGTGTCGAAGAACTAAAACCGTTACTAAATCGCCAAATGTTACATAAATATTATTTATTTTAATGCAGTTTTATTTGTATTGATTGTTTTACTGCAAAAAAACTAAAAAAAAAAAAAAGAAAACCCAAATAAATGGCGCATCAGTTGGTCGGCGGCTGTCGGGTCACTAGACCCTTTTTATGAAGCGCTAAATATCAAATCAGAAAAAATGCGATTCGCCGACCACCGCTGCCAATTTTTTTACCCTTTTGCCATAGCAGCAAGCCTTCGAATGTGTACGTGTTTGTGTGTGTGTGTGTGTGTGTAATGGATAATAAAAATGGAAAAGAAATCAAATTTGTAACGCACGTTTCGCACATTTTACAGCAACCTAAATCAAATACATACTTAGAAATTTCAATAAAACAAAAAAAAAAAAACAGAAATAATCTAATAAAAGGGTGAAAGAACACCGCATTGACCGCAACAACAAGTCCGAAAATTTAAACTGTAATTGAATTTGGTATTTCCTTGGCTATTTTGCTCTGGTCTATTGATAAGGTCATTTCGGCGGCTTAACCCCTTCACTCTGGTGACCGTGGCTGACTGTAAGCAAAAAATGTAAAAAAAGTACAAATAATAATAGGGTGCAATGAACAGACGGCGACAGTTTTTTATGTGTCTTGAAAATGCTGTTATTTTGTTGTTCCTGTTATTGTTGTTATGTTCTGCATTTATACCCCATTATATTTTTTATATCCTTTAACTCTGCGTATTTAGAGTTTAACTTTGTTTCTATCAAATCGTAAAATTGAACGTCGGATTATCGGCGTTAACTGGGTGTTGAACGTAGTGGGCAAGGATTTGGAAAAAGAAAAAAGGAATATGTTGCGAAAAGGGTTAGAGCGGTGCAAGGGGCGGCCTCAGGGATTTGTTGAGGAAATTTTGTTGAAATTAAATGAAAACTTACTGCACAGACTTTCTTCACATTCTTTGAAAAGGAGCGCTGGGAAAAGTATGAAAGAAACTTAGATCATCGAGTGAAGTTTCTCTTGATTTGATTTTCGGATTATGGAAGATGTCTGTGAAATCAAAACCTCGCCTGGTTTAAGCCCTCGGTACCGATTTAAATAGAATATAATAGGTTCATGCGCTATTATGAGATAAGCGGAGCGCCCTGGTGGTAACTATGGATCTTTCTACGGTTCACACAATAAGCCGGGGGATAACTCCCATGTGCCCGTTTTTAGATAAAGACGGTAGGCTTTTGAATAAGTCTCACAAACTTCTGTCAGGTGAGAAAATGTGATAATTTTTTCTTGAGTCCTGGTATTTCGAGCGGTCGATTGGATAATCGGATAAGATGAGTCAAAACTGGCCAATGAGAGGGCTTTGAACGGCTCAGCTCTAGATATCTCAGAGGCCGTATAGGTTAATGTGCCTCTGAGCTTCATCAGGGGATAGTTCTCGCACCACTGGTTGAACCAGGCTAACGCAAGTGGAAGAAGATAGAATTGTACAGGGTATGCAAGAGTATGTGGCCCTCTTTCAATGTTTTCAATGGCTAACCGCTGTTTTCACAGGCAACTCGACACTGGGTACTAAATCTGCCTGAATTGGATTTGTAACACAAAACTTACTGCCTCAGCGGCAACTTACCTGGTGCGGAAGTAACGTTAGAACATCTCTGCTGCTGCTCTGTTTTTCAGAACTACAATTAGGTTTCTGACCAAATTCTATTTTGAAGACCTGAAGAAGCTGGATAACGTGGACTCAAAAAATTTGCTTGAGTTCTGAAACTTCACGCGCTCGACTTAAGGCAATGACCAAGTTGACTCTCTTTTTCCTAGTTTTCTTCACTCTTTGTTTTATCTCTAGTTTGAAGGCGGGTTTTTTACTTTCAACTGCAAAGAATCCAAATTGAAAAACTGTGTATGCTAAAAAAAAAATTGCTATTGTATTGATTGGCAAATCGTTGAGGCTTTGTTGACCAAAGCAGTTTTAATAACTTTTGCATACTACTTTCTCCAAAGTACACCAAAAACATCCCGCATCCACCCCCTCCCCCCCATCCCGCACACTGCTTGCACGCCTTTGAAGTCGTCACGCACTAAACAAATAAACAAAGGTGTGAAATGGCCGGCAGTGACGCCACGTACGCCACAAACGCCCACCTTAACCCTTTTGCTACCACGTATCTATCTTTGTATGTAGATATGAAGAGTTACCGCTATGTGAAAAGGGTTGCACACATGCGGCCGGAGAGGTTATTTGGCTCTGCATATATCCTTCAGGGTGATTGGTTGGCCTGTCATAACTGATCCATTTGCTTTTGACTCGTAATAAATTGTTTGTTTATCCAACTGATTTGAAGTATTGGCTTTTATTGGCATCATATTTTTAGGAATTTGTCGTGTTGTTTTTTTTCTTCTTGTTATTTCCACATCTACTTATTGTTATTGGCATGTCGTATTTGAATTTTATATCCCCTATTCTAGTTATTGTGTGTTTTTTTTTGTTTTGTTTTATTGCGCAACTGATGCCATAAAATTTGCTTTATAGCCAAAAGGAGCATCAATAACAACCAGAAAAAAAAAAATAGTAAGCGTTTATCGTTAGCCATAGCGTACACGCCCTCGCCTTCGCGTTGAACTGCGCTGTCATAAATGTTTGATTGTTGCTGCGTGTCCAGCATGATAATTGGAGCCAATCCGTTCGCAACAACGACAACAACAACAACAACAACAACGGCTATGGGTGCAATACCTGAATACATACACAGACGCCCCGTGGCTAGCGGTGAAGATTTTCCGGAGTTTTGCTTCTGCATTCTACACACACATACATAGACACACACACACCCACACAAACATATGTGAAATTGTAAATGCAACGCTGGTTTATTTTTTTTTTCGAATTTTGTTCAATTTTTCAACGCTGGCGGTTTTTTTGATTAATTGATTGCGTGCTTAGAAATCAATTTGCTGATTTGACAATTTTTTCTCCTATTTTGCTAATTCTTTTGGAATGCATCGTTTTAAACAAACAAAAAATAAAGGAATTGGGTTAGCAATGCTGCGTGACTGGAATGTTGTTTTTAGGTTAGATAGCTAAAGGGAAGGGAGCATTTTGAAATTGCGTAAATAAATTATGTAATTGGAATATTTCACGCTAAATATTTATAAAACTTTAAATTGCAAATCTTAACCCTCGTGTTAATTGGTTCGTGCCCAAGGATTTCAGTAATTTAAAGAATTTATATACATAAGTAAGACTAGTTGACATGAAAGAAGTATAAATTTTGAGTTTAAGTTTAAAAAATAATAATGATTTTTTCAAAAAAAAAAAAAAAAAGGGATCATAACGGTTATAATTTTTATAGAGAAATCATGACTTAAACGTTGTTTTGTGATGTTTATTTTTACGATAAAAAATAATCGTTATTCTTGGATTTAAAATTTGTCGATCATAATAAACGCAAAAAGAAAAGTTTTCAGCGATGTCAATAATAGAAACAACAATGGTAATACGATTTATGTTTAAAAAAATAAAAGTCACAAAATATCGCTAAAATTTGAACGAAAAAATAAATATTAAAAACAACGATCAAACTTAAAAAAAATATAAAAATCAAAATATACCGATCAAATGTGAGCGAAAATAGAAAAATCAAATTTTAAACAAAAAGATATTTTATCAATTAGATCGATATATTCGAACTATGTTGTGAATGAATTTTCCCCGATGGTTTTTTTCATCCGAAATAATCAAAATGGCAATTATTTTCAGTTCCTACAAAAAATATTTAAAAATATAATATGAAAGATAATTTTTTTAAGAAAATGTAAAGCCTAAGATGGCTTAAGCGGGAAGAAAATGTAAAAGCCATTAGAAATTAAAGCAGCCAATGTTTAAATGTCACAAAGCGGATTTTACAAACGGAGAAAAGATCAAAAATTAGCCAGTATTTGCCTGATTTTTAACTGAAAAAGTAAATGCGCCAGAGATTTTGCATTGATCGTTTTTATTTAGTTTCTAATGAATTTTACATTTTCTGTCCATTCTGATCGCTTTAGGCCAAACATTTTTGTACCTAGTAAAATTGTCTTTTATACATATACTTCTAATTATTTTTAAAAAAGCTTATCAGCTAAAAATAATAAATAAACATTAGAATTTTTCAAAAAATTCTTTTTTTAAATTTAAATGCCTGTAACTCTAACAATTCTATTACGATTGATACAAAAAATATATCAACACAAAGAGACTGAATTAGCCCTTTTAACGTTGCCCTCATAAGACTTTTCTGTAAGGTTTTGGCAATAACTGCAAAAATTCTTCTTTGGAAAAATAAATTAAACGCATTTTCATGTTCAGCGGCACGAAACTACCACTTTGTTAATAAAGTACCAGTTATTAATGAAATATTTGGATACCAGTGTATTAGCATAAATTTTCATAAAAAGTGTAAGGATTAAAAAAATAAATGTATCTTTTGAATCAGTATTAATCCACCAGATTTTCCTGTGCTGCCTAAACTTTGTTTTCACAAAAGCAATTCTCGCATAACTATTTTCATTTAGTTCTTATCGCATTTTTCTCCAATCACTCAAATCACATAAAAAAAAAGAAAATTTCACAACAGGATGTGAATTTATTCAAACACGAAATTATTTGATTTATGACTTGTTGGTGCAATTTTCAATCCAATCGACACAAATGCAACAGCAACAGCCAAGCTATATAAAAAATTATCAGAATTTAGCAGTTGTGAAGAGGACGTAGATAAATAAGAAAACTATACGACAGTTTCTGCTGTCTCCCTTCATTTTCTCAACTAACGAAGTTGTAAATTAAATAAACGAATACATATAAAAAGATAGATCTTTAATTTGATGAGCACAAAATGGACGACGTATTTTTTCATCGCATCAGCTTCATATGCTTAAAATTTTTTTGTCTTTTTTTTGGTTGTTTTTTTTTGTCTTCAGACTATTAAGAAAATTGCCACATCAAAAGTATTTATGACTCTACAAGCGACTTATGTCGCCTTTGGCCTACAGTTAATACCTTTTATATGTGTCTGGCAAATGGGTGTGAAAGATCGTTAGCAGCAAAAAAAAAAAATAATAGCAGCAGAAAAAATAAGTAAACAACAATTAAAAAGTGAATAAAAAAAAACAATGTATTTAAAAATAAGAAATGAGCATTCAAAATCATAAAGTCCCAATTAATACACAATTTACCTAGTTAGAAAGGTAACGAAACAAAAACATTTAAAGAAAAGCGCAGGAATGAAGATTACACTTAGGCTGAGTGCACACGAAGCAATAGAAAATATCATTCACAAAAGAAATTGGAGAGATAGTGAAATAAAGAACCCATCTAGTATATTTATCAGAGCCTTTGAATGGTCTGGCAGCATGATCGAAATAATAATATTTTTAAGCTATTTTATTTGAAATTTGAAATATAATTTTCTTGAAAATTAGAATATTTTTGACATACCGTTTGAAATACATTTTTCGAACTTAAATTGAATGAATAAGGGGATGGCTTATTTTTGAATTGAGTCAGCAGATATCTTCTGACGGTTTGGGTAATATCTTGACACCAGTCAATAGAGTGCGGAATACTTTGATGGGTCGGTACTGTGTGATATTAGCAGGTACCGAAAATTATAATTATTTTGAAATTTTCATTGAAAAAAATCGAAAGCTTTCAAAAATCTCAATTATCGGAGAATAGTCATGTATACGTTTATTTTTTTACCCCTTTTATAGATCGACTACGATTTAAAAAATTTTTAGTGATGTCTGTAAAAAACCGTTGTTTTTAATATTTTTTGCACTGGCGGTCTGTCCCATCCCATCAAATGAAAAAAATTGCCAAATTTTATTTAAAAGTAATAATTACTTTTCGATTTTTATTAATCACGCTCAGAAAAATAATCAACGAGTTGTACTTTTTTTTTAGTGACCATGTGTTTTTGCGTTGGTTTTAATATTTTTTGCACTGGCGGTCTGCCCCATCTTCTGACATATAGCAAATAGCGTTAAATGAAAAAAATTGCCAAATTTAATTTAAAAGAACAAACTGTCAAAAATCTACAAGACCTTCTAATCTCTTGAGACTTGCATAGTTTACTAAAAAATAAGTTGGTTACCTCAAAAAACTCTAGAAGTTCCGGTGAAAAAGTTTGAAAACTTGTAGAATTTTTGTCTATTTTCTACAAATATTTTTTTATATATATGATTTTTTTTATAGAACAAACTCAGTTTTGTTTATAAAAAATTAACTTAAAAATTTATCATGAATATGATTTTAAAATAAATCACCATTTGGTCAATTATTTGAATAACTGCAAATATTGTTTCCTTACCACCATTCCTTCCCTATTAAAATGTAATTTCTAAGTTGGCGGCTATCGGCAATGGGTTGGCAGTTCAGGCAACTTTTTTGCTAGTTGTTAAGCTGATTTTGAAAACGTGCATACCAAAATAATATGTAAGATTTCAAGAAAGTGGCCATCTTGTTTTATTTATACTATAGTTGCTGCTTCTTTAGTTTTTATTTCTCCTTTCGGCCGCTCATTATATTTTCTGTTTTCCATTGCCACTGTTTGAATCATTAAAAAAAAGCGAGCTCTTTACACACCATTCTCATATTTATTACTTATTTTAAATCCTCTTTTTCACATTATATACATTCACTTGTTACCCGCCATCATTAATTATGTTGGAAATTTCCTCATTAAACTTCAGCTTTTACATGCCAGTACGTGTTCCCATTTCGCACTCAATAAGATAAAATAAATAAATGCAGACTTCATTGTCTGCGGTGGCTTCTTCAAATTACGATCAGCGGCTTGGCTCTTTGAATCCGCTTCCTCCGCCTAACTCCGCTAACTCCGCTAACTCCGCTTGCGTGGCACGTCCGGTAGCTTTGTGCTTTTGTGTTACATCGGCCTTTCGTGCAAATCAGGTTAATTACCAATAACTATGAGCCAAGTGACGCGAAAGGGGAGAGGCATTATTATTTTTGTAATTGTTTTTTTTTTACAATATAAAAAAAAAGAAAGCTAAGGCATAATGCTATTTTCTGATTATCTTGCTGGTTGCAGAAAACTATCAAAAGTGCCGCCATGTAAAACGAAACTACAGAAGCCACAAAAGCATGAATTATAAAGAATTGCATTATTGTAAAGCTTATGAATATTGATAGCAGAAGTAATGAATATGAATAGCATGCGAATTATGAATCGAACGAAACCAGAAGAAACGGATCAAATGTAGTATAGCGAGTTTTAGTGTTATTCGCTCGATGCTATACATTTGTGAAAAAAAATTCTTCCTTCAGGTCTATTGTAAATAAAAGTCAAAATTAAAAGCGTGCTACTAACTGAGCAACAGCTAAACAATAAATGGCGGAAGTTGTAGCTATAAAATAGTGAAACCGAATAGGAATCCTTTTTATCGTAACCGGCACATGTTTGACTTGAATAAACACTCTGCAACCGATGCTAACAAGAAAGCATTAGCACTCTTTTAAATTTTGGTTTGTAAGCAAAACAGAAAGAGGAAATTAAAAACTCAAATAGCACACGACTAAATCGCTAAGTAGCCGAATGTTTTAATATCTTGCTAAATAACCAAAGGCGGCTGAACCAAAAAGGTAACTCCTTGAGGGTAAATAAAATCCACTCAATGGCGCAGCTACTGGTTTTTTTTTTGTATATACAGTAAGAGTTTTCATATTTACATTCTTGCCTGTACGAAACTTTTATTTACAATAGATAAACATATAAAAAAAAAACATTCTTATGTAATGGAGTTTAAGTTTGTTAACGCTGTTATTTGGTTATAGAGGCAATCATTTACATAACTACATAGTAACATCTCACAAGTGCTTTGTGGTTTGCTTTGGTTAATCTAAAGATGTTGGTGTTGTTGGTGAGTCATTCCGTAAACTCCTTTAAATGCGCATTAACATAAATAAAGGAAAATGCTTGTTTTTGACAAGATTAAGAGGAAATTCATGCATTTACATATAAATAATAGTTATAGTATATCCGGGGCAAAAATAAAACAGTTTATCAAATTCTGAACATCTTCGGTTTATCGACATATGTATGTACATATTATAGCTCTCTTAACATATTATATGTAGCTCTGTTAACTATAGTTGTAATTTAACTTTTTTGTAATCCAGTCAAATAAAAGTAACACGTATTGAAAAAACGACTATCCAATGAAACTAAAATGGGATAGACTAGAGGCGAATTTATATAAGAGGGTGTTACTAGAACAAATCAAAAATGTACTATACATGCATATATTTTGTTTTTGTTTTCTTGCGTCACGACTGCCAAAGTTAATGGCCCACTTCTATCATAAAATTCCATTGTTCGGGTGTGAGCCTTTTCATAATGAATTGCCAAACAATACTGAATACAAAAAAATCAAATCGACTGCTATAGCAACTACACCTTATATGAATTCGCCTTGCCAAATTTTATGAATTCGCCTTGGTTTTTACTCTATTTGAAAGAGGTATTTCTCATTGGGGTTGGAAGAAAAAATCACTCAATTGGCAGTTCAGTTCGTTTATTTCGCTTTTCCATTAGTTCTTCCAACTTTTTGGGGAACAACTAGCGACTTCAGTCATCGCGTCTGCTCCTCCAAATTCCAAAAACGGATATATGATTCGGCCTACGCCTACGGCATGGAAACGCCATCTCACTTCAGGGCCGAAGGAACTAGGAAATATTCCGATTGCATTAAAATTGTTTAGAGATGTTTTTATGTATGGATAAGGGATCAAAATAAAATTATTTTTTCTTTTTTTTTAGTGTAGTGCAAAATCGTTCCAAATATTAGATATGCGACTTAAGTTTTAGAATGGTAAGGACCATTTTTTCAGTGCGAGTTAATGTTAGTTTAAAAGTCCAATCTAAACTCAGTTTAAGAAATGCTCCATTGTTAAACGTCCCGTTAAAGAAAAATATTTCAGGTTCTGAAATCTGTTGTTAAACTTATTTCGCTCCATTCCAATTTCAAAAAGTCACCATTTGTAAATTCATCTCGAGCTGTACTCCCAACAAATATTTCGTGTTGAAATCTCACTACTCCCCAAAGTACACTCACCTAACCCACTCAAACATTTGAGTAATATCATTTTCACCTCACTTCGCGCTCACTCAACAGCAAGGTGTCTGAGGAGCAAGGGTTTCCCAACAAATTTCCCATCTCGCTCTTGCACCATAGCGTGCCATCTCTCTAGCTGCCAGAGCTCAATAATGGCGTCCAAAATGTCGTCGTCGACAGCACAGCCATAGAGGTGTGGCCAGCGCATGTTTCGATTTCCATTTCGTCCACACTGCGCACTGGTCCAATAAGAAGGCGATTTTCGTTCACCACAATGTGTGAGCGAGTGTACACGCGTGCATTTTCACTTGGCCATTTGCATGAGGGTTTATGTGTGTGTGTGTGTGTTTGTGTTGGTAGATAGTCGTGTATTGCCTGTTGATGTTTTTTGGTTGAGTAAATTAAAATTTTTTTTGTATATAGTTTATTATTAAAATGAGAGCCACACCATGGCTTGGCTGGCCTTTAGCTACATAGTATTGTACACATGTATGTATGTGTATGTGTGTGTGTGTGTATATTAATTCCAATGCGGCATTCTCGCTCGCTGTGTCGATTATTTTGTGCTTTTATTATCCGTTCGTGTCTGGATGCGCCAATGGGTAAAAATAATGTAATAATTATTATAGTTATAATGAACTCTCATAAACAAGTTGCACATGAAAAAAAAAACACCAAGGATAATAAAATCCGAAGCGGCAGCAACCAAGCGACAAACTGCGAATAAAGAAAATGTAATGGCTTGGAAATTGTGCGCTTGATTGGAAATTTAAGAGTTCGCTATTCTTTTTAGCATTGAACTCGAATTCAAATTAAAATTTCTTTTGCAGTTATATAGCGAAAATTATTTAATATATGTACGTAGATGTACATAAGAGTAAAAAGTTCTCAACCTTGCCATTCTTACGTAACCATAGTTATTAATTTATCTGCGCCATTATTTTCAAAATTTCTTGTTCAGCTAGCGTCAGTATTTATGTTTTCATATTTGTTCATAATCATTTTTAATGCAGCTCGATAAAATACTAACAAAGCAAAAACCAGGGCAAACAATACAACTCGTTTATATCAACTTCATTAAAAACCAAGCAAATTGATTTTTTTTCTCTACCCGTTTTTGGCTGCTACTTCATTTATATGCGTTGTGAAAAAATTGCACAATTCACTTAATATTTATTACATTTTAAACAAATAAACACACATTCCCTCTCGCTCGCTCGCACACTCGTTTGCTATCTTTCGCCTTCGCTCACTGCTTGCTCTCATCGTTGCCACATTAGCAGGAACAATAACAACAAAGGCGACTATGGCGAAATATGTACGTATGGCTCCTACTCGATCCACAAACTATTCGGCGGGGCACTTCATTTAAGCCAAGCGCTTTGGTGTACGACGACGGGCACAGTGTGTGTTATTTGGCAAATGTGTGATTAAATTTGAGAAGAAGCTGAAACCGTAAGCAAGATATGTAAGAGAGGGCCGGGCTATGGACTGAAGAAAATGGGGCATAACAGTCGCAATTTCGAAGAATAAACCCCACTCAGACTTACTTTTCCCCCTTTATAATTAAGCAAAGAGAGCCTACGTTATTTGATATGACTGGAGAGAAAAATTTGCGAAAAAAGCCTGAAATTGAAGTGTAAAAGAGGCATTATAACGAATACCCATAGGGGAATGAGTACAGAAGGTAGCACCGTCAGTGATAACGCTAGTTTGGCTTCAACGATTCTGACAGTTCTCAACAAGATGTTTACAAACATTTTGTTTTATAAAATAAGCGTCAAAGAGTCGCTGTTTTTAGTATTTTGTATAATTTCTATAACTCATACTCTACCACTTTGGAAACTGTTGGTTTTCTCATAATATTCCCTAACAAAAAAATAAATGGCCTCGAGCTCAATAAATTCAAAGTTTAAAGCTTTGCACAACATTTACAAGAATTTAATACATTAAAAAAATGGTTTCTTTATTTTTCTGTCTTTGTTTTTTTGATGGTAGTTTCTTCCTACAAGAAAGGCAACACAGTTTTGTCGCCAATATAATCTCAGTAAAATAAAATGCAAGTTTCAAGTGCCTAAAAATACATTTTTGAATAAATAATAATTTTTTCAAAAGAAAGAAATAGCTAAAAAAAAATTGCTGTCATATATTTCTTTGGGAATCCGCCCACTTGGCTAATTGAGCTCGACCAGTACTTGCAATGCGCACAAATGGCAATAAACATGAGGCTATAAATAAAACAAATTTGACTATTATGTGATGCTATAGACCAGCTCTGGGGCTTTTTAAATGCACAATGCATCAAAAAAGTGATTAATTAAAAAAAGGTATAAAACGCCTATAAAAAATCCTCGGAATTCCGAAATTGTATGCAAGGTTAATTATTCGTCGGATTCCATGCCTTCCAATTCCAAAGTTAGAATTGTCTATTATTAAATATATTTTATTTTTATACACTTTTCATTCTCAATCCACTGTCACTTTACTTACAACCCGATTACAACTCGCTCTTCCCTCCAGCCCTGCCGACAATCCGTGTAAACCGAGCCAAACCACCTCGCTAGCTCCTCCAATCCGATATAGTGCATTTTAATGACGTACATAATAAAATTCCCATTCGTTTTGTGCCAATTCCATATAATTCCAACCCAACCAACTCGTTGTCTGTCAATCTTCTCAGTGTTGTTGTTGTTGTTGTTGCTTTTGTTTTTGCTACTGCTGTTTATAGTGATTTTCAAACACTGATTTCTCCACTGATTTACTTACTCGAACTACATTCAAAAGCGAGTGTGGCAAGCCTCCACCATGGAAAGTCATAATAAACGTAGAACAACCCTTCAACATGCCCAGCAACAACGACAATAACAACAAAACGGAGAACAAAAAAAATAGCAGCTATATGAGCGGCAAATTGTATTAACTGCACTCAACAATAACAACAGCAAGCAGATTGTTATGCTCTCACTCGCACTCGCACTCAAACAAGCAAAGTTTAATTGAGCCACACACACACACACACACACAGGCATAGTGTCATGCACTGGCCAACAAAACCCAACAAAAAACAAAACAACAAACAGTGAGCCAATGCAGCAGAAGAGATCGTTGGCAAGTAGCAGAGCGGAAACGGAGGTGTAGGCTAAGCGGATTTGAGGAACCAAATGGTGAAAGAGTGAGTAAGTGAGTGAGTGTGTGTGTGTAAAAGTGCGAGTGTATGAGTGTTGTGTTGTTGACGCTGCTGTGCTGGGATTTCAATTTCTTGCGTAGCAGTTCTTGGCTTACTGGTCTCTTTGTTAATTTTTACCGAGGTAGCTGCTGCTGCTGCTGCTGCGTACACCGATACAGCGACGGACAAACGACCATCCAGCATAGTCGACACAACGACGGTAGTCAATTTTGAAATCATTCTGTAGTCTTAGGCCTAATCATTCGGACGGTAAATTGTAACGCAAACGGAAGTGTCAAGAAAATCGCTCCAGTAGTAATTGGGTAAAAATTAAAGCTAAACGGGTTAAAAAACTATTGGAAAATATTTCATTTGTCACATCGTCGGTTGCTTTTGGACGTCGAGCATGGCGATCGGTAGACAATTCGACAATTGTACGCGAGTTTAATTGAATATTGAAGTGAGATTGGGCTGAAAAGTGACAGTTTGAGTTTTTTATTGTGCATCGAGTAAAAACAAATCAAACAACAAATCAGAATTTAAAAAAAATTGAAATTTTACAAGAAAACAGCGACAGTGTAATGAATTGGATTAATAAATAATGAAAATTTAAATTTCTCAACAGTTTTTTTAAGTTATTGTACTAATTAATCTGAAAAAAAAAAAAATACAAATAACTATCATATTAACCAATCAATCGGGATAAAACTCCACCAACCGACTACCAAGTTTTTCAAAAGCGTCGGAAGAGTGTAATTATTCCGCAGTTTTGTACGAAGTGAAAAAACCAAAAAAAAAAAACAAAATTAAGTTCCAAATTGCTTGATTTCTATCGCAATCTGGTCCCACTTTCACGCTGGGTAGTCCCTATCTGTCCATAACGCCTGCGGGCTCTGAAAGCCCGAGCACTGCTTCCTCCACCGCCACCGCCGCTCACACCACAAGCGTGCAGCCGCTTCCACCTACGCTTCATGCCTACAATCACAATCAGCAGCAGCTGCTGTCGCAAAAACATTTCCAACTCTCTGATAATTCCGCTTTCAATTTAGCCGCTTTCCGTCACACGCCCTCCAGTGCCGCTTCTGCCATTGTCGCTGGTGCCGCTTTCTATCATCGCCTCAACAGCTTTGCCGGCGCGAGTGAGAGTACAAGCACCTCATCCACAGATTACTGTTTGCCTTCGTACGAACAGCCGCCACCGCCGCCGCCGCCACTTGCCTCATCATCCACCGAGAATATGGATCTCATCAATCCCTACATGCGCCATCACAGCTTTGCCCATAGCCAAAGCAGTTCGCCGTCGGCTATGGCTATGGCATCGGTGGCAAATCGTAGCCCTCCAACTCATCACTTTCCGAATGCCGCTGGCTTGACGAACGGTTTCGCTGAAGCGGCAGCTGCTGCTGCTGCTGCACATCACGACTATCAGAATTTGGCTGCTGCGGCGGCGAGTCGCGATCATCTGCTTGATTATCATAGCGCTGCGGCGGCAGCTGCTTACGCGGCCAACAACAATAATCTTTCCAACCCGCTCATGCTACTAAAAGCGCCATCTAAACAATTGCACAGTCTCGACGCCAGTGGGACAAAGTCGGCGCGTTCCGCTGAAGATTCCTCTACACCGCCGCCCTTACTCTCAGCGAGCAGTGGTGGTGGCGCTGGTGCGGATCACTGCTCTGTCGCCTCATCGTCCCGCCTACAATCCGAATCGCCCGACAACTGCGTCAATTCGCTGCACCAACGCAACCGTTATGACAACAATTCCAGTCCCGGTGTTGATAGCTCCAAGTCGTATCCGGTGAGCCAGCGTAGCGGCAGTGGAGGCGAAGAGGGCGGAAACAATAGCGAGTCGAGTCCGCCACCGCCCGATTACAGTCCCGAGAACCTCTCTGCGAATCGCTCCAAGTACTTATCACCGCTGCAGGCAACACACCACCACAACAACAACAACAACAACAGTATTGGTGGCGTCCATCCATTGGGTGTGCATCACAATAACAACAATAATATGTTGGAACACAAGTTGCCATTGAGTTTTCTGGGACCCCCACTAGCGGCTCTGCACTCAATGACTGAAATGAAGACTGGAGGCGGTGCGGCGGGGATGATGAATGGCTACGCGAATAATCAGCAGGTGCATATGATTGGCGATGGGCGCGGTAGCGGTGGTGTGGTGGGTAGCAGTATATCCAGTTCGATCACAACCACAACAACAACGCATACGCAAGGTGCTGCTAATCCTCATGGAATTGATACAATATTGTCGAAACCGCCGCCGGTGACCTCGGCGGGTCTAAGTGCTTTAACCGGAGGTGAGTTCCACTACTCTAAATTCATGTACATACATTCGATGCATGGCCTAAAAACGCAAGATCTTGCTTGACCTAGTTCTTGTGGGTAAAATGAAATTGTTGTACAATTTTAAAAATTAGCATAGAAAATATCACTTTTCCTTTTCAGAAAATCAAAAGTATAATAAAATATATGATTTTTTATACCATTTACTTTCAGGGAGAATGATAAAAATAAAACGTAAATAAGAAAAAAATCAAAATATCTAACTGATACGCACTATTTTTTAATTACCAAGCAAGAAAAAATAGTATCCCAATTTATTTTAAATTGCCAATTACGCTCTTTGGACTACTTGATTAAATTTTTGTATACACTTTGCTTTCCTAAACAGCTTGGGGCCATTAAATTTTTTATTGACTCATTTTTTAAAATTCATTGTTGTCCAGTTTGAAATTTGTGTCAATCTCTATACATAAACTAAATAACAGTAAGGTAATTAATTGAAGTTATTGACTCAAACAATAGCACGAAAGTACGCTGACAATTTTAAATTTTTTTTTATTCATAATTCATAACTAATTAAAAATTTGCAACTAAATCTTTGCTGAATTATAACGTTTTTTTTGCTAGTTAGTTACAAAGAAACTGGCCTAATATTATTATTATTATTATTATTATTTATTAAACTTATAATAAATTAAAAGCTTAATAGTATCTACAAGAGCATGGCTACAAGGCCATCAGCTCGCTTAACTAAGACAAAAGTGTGATAAGAATAAAAGATCTATTACATATATCTACTAAGCAGGTATGTACATAAGTATCTCAAGTAAGAAAAAATATTGAAAAATATAATGTAGTAATTTAATGCTTGCGTTTAAATGGCAATTTTCAAGGTTGTAATAAACTGATGTATCTTTTCTATGTTCGATTCTGAGGGTGTTTTTAATATTTCGGTAATTGTTGTATTCCCGAAGAGACGTCGTTTGATGGCAGTCAGGGTAGAGCAGCTGTTATATATAATGTGGTCAAAAGATAGGATCTGGTAACATCTGGTGCAAGTTGGTGGGTCTTACCGTCTTAGGAGGTGTTGATGCGTTGTGATAGTATGTCCCATTCGTAATCTAAGAAACGTTTTTAACTTGTCTTTAGTGACGGAGCAGGATACAAGGGCACGCTGTTGGTTTCTAGAATTTTTGAATAATGATGGTGATGATTTTTTCCCCTATTTAGCAGGTAATTGTTGGTACATGACCGTTTTAAATTAGTTTGAAGGTCGGGTTTTTCTATAGTTGCATCTAAAAGAATAGGAGCTTTGCAAGCGTACTTTGTGGTTGTATCGGCCAATTCGTTTCCTTGGAACAGTGTCCAGGTACCCAGAGGAGTTTTATTTTGTTTTGCGTGGATATAAGCACATCTTTAGTTTTGTCGATTGTGTCCCATATACTCTTAGATGGATTAAGAATGGACTTTAAGACAGCTAGACTGTCGGTGCAGACAATTGTTTTGTTTTTGGTTTTCGAAGCGATAACAACCGCTTGGTAAATAGCTTGGGCTTCGGCGGTAAAAACAGAATCATATTTATTAAGGTGTTTGTTGACTAGACATAGTCCTTCACCATTTACCACAGCATAATGTTATATCTTCCATAAATACCATATTCCAATTATTTTGCAAATCGAAGTGCTTCTTTGCTATGAACATTTTTTTGTAGATCTCTGAAGAAGTGTTCTCTTTTTTCTGCAACGATAGTTCTGTGTCGATACTTGATGCATTAATTTTCCACGGTTGGTGTCGTGGGCGGAATGTTTTGGTAGTTGTTAGATTCATTTCCTTGGCTCGTGAAAGTGAATGGTGCAATGCTGAACGGATTCTCGTGATATTGTGGTTTAAAAATGTTCAGAATTGATTTAGGGCTGCCCTAATATTAAAATTACCAAACTTAATCACATGAGAGTTTATAAATATTATTTTTAGAACCACCAATGACAAGACTCATATAAGTCGTATGTTCAGTCTCAATTGTGGTTCAAACTCTCCCAAATTCTTAGCGTTAAAACCCCTCCAAAATATTTTTCTGGATCCAGTAACTGAAACAATTTAAAAAAAAAAATTGGCTTCAACTTAAAAAATATGCAGGGTGCATTGGGCCATCCAAGGAGGGTATTTTGGGGTTCAAACTCCCCTCAAAATCTTAAAACTGTGGTACTATCTTGAAATTAATTTCCCTTTAATTTCCAAGGGTTAATTTCCCTTTCCCCCACCAAAATATTTTTCTGCACACGTCATTGACAGAGTGTGCCATCTGTTCCATTTAAATATTAAAAAAAAAACACTTGGAAAATATTTACAAATTTGTTTCACAAAGAGAAATAAAAAGGATGAGACAATACCTTTCGAATATGCATATCTTTTAAGATAGAAAAACAGTACCGATTGCTTTTTGAATGGGGAGTGACGCACCCTAATGTAGAAACAAAATAATCATTATTAAAATTGTATTTACAGTAAATGACTCCAGTCCACAAATAGCTAGGCCTCATTATATGGTCTCGTTTCTTCCCAAAACAATGCCTTCTGTTTCCTCTCTCTTTGTTCGCCTCTGCAGAACTTCCTAAAGCATTAAGAGCTGCATAACTCTCTTTTAAACACTTTAGAGACACATGGAAAGGGAGTAGATATAATGGCATGATACTGACGTTGTCCTAGTGTTGATTTCTTTAGATTGTTGTTCAGATTGTTTGTTTTGGAGTTCATTAGGGACTTTAGAGGAAAAATTTGAAACTGTAGTTTGTGGATTGAGAGACAGAAACTTTAGTAGAAAACACGATGAACGTTTACTTCTAAAGTGAAAAAACTCATATAATGGAGTTTATACAAAGACTTTTATGTAATTATATAACTAGTTTTCTGTTTATTTATTTCGGTTTGTATTTAAATTTACAAAAAATGTTCTTTTTTTATAATTTTTGATTCGCTAGACTGATGTGGCGAAATAATCAAATACCGTTTTTCCATCTCTTTTAGGTGGCATTCCGCGTTTCTCCATTGCCGCCGCCGCTGCGGGAATGGCCCAGTATTTGTCGCAAAGTCAAGGTGCTCCATTGAAAGCGCACGCTGGCCACATTGTGGAACGAACGCATTTGTACTGGCCGGGATTGCAGGGATTGGTGGCGAATCCAATAGCGTGGCGTGAACGGCTGTCGAATACAAGTGAGTAGAAACATGAGAATAATTGTATTACAAATGATTAAAATTTTTTTTTTCGACCCAAATAATAAAAAAAGTTAATGTTGGAAACTGAACTATACAAAATCGAACATGCATTTTTTAGCGATATTTTCTCCCCCAGATGGTAAATAAAACACAACCTTAAACCTAACACCACAAAAAAAAATTATTGATCGGTTTAAATTTTTTCGTATATGGGGAAAAAGAAGCAAAATTTTAAGTTTATCTAATGAGCTTAAAATACAACTTTGAAAAAATCTCAACAACTGTGCTGATATCAATATATCAGCGGATGATTTGACAATAACAATAACAACAGCAATAGCACAGATCGCACACAAATTAATTAATGAAGTGACCATTGGACAAGTACTTCAAAATCTCTCGCACCTATACCGTAACTGCTGCTTCTTGGCGTAGTTCATTAACAAGTGTTGTTGTTAATTTCGATTTCCAATTGTTATAATTTAAGTAATATTTCTTGTTGTTGATTTTTGCTTTTCTCATTGAATACTTGGAATGACGGGAGTAAATTAATTTTTCATATGCCTGTCAATGCCTCAATGCAAACGAAGTGAAATGCGAGCAAACGTGTTGAGGATGAGTAAATGAGTGGATCGTGCAGAAGTGGTGGCAGGAGTAAGAAAAGCAACAACAGCAGTACAAACAGAAGATGATCAATACAAAATTGACAAACAGCAGCCACAGTGCGCTGCCGACAAATGCTGTTGCTGATATGCGTAGTTGGTGTTGACTGGGGATCTGCATTTACCAGTGGACGAAGTGCACCGCTGTCAGTAGCTCCAGCTCTTCTTATTGTTGCTTTTGCTGTTGTTGATCTTGTCAGCGCTGCTGCGGTAAAGCAAATAAATCCATAATGATGATCTGCATAATTTAAAGCTGCTCCCCTTGCAGTTGTTATTTTTGTCATCGTTGTTGTTGTGGCCGCGCATGTTTAAGTTGTTTTCAATAGCTACATGTCTACTGCGCTGCCGTTTTTAATGAGTTTGACAAAGCAAGAGAAGAATTAAATAGCTAGGCGTAGTGATGTTCCGATATCAGTACTTAGAAGTACTATATACTCGATTACTTTTATCAAGAACCGAATATTTTGTGTAATCGGTGGCAAACCTGGTAAAACTTAACACTTAAAATATACATTAATTCTATAACTTGCAAATCTTTGTCAAAACTTACACAATGAGTTAAATGTTTCTCAAAATGTTTGTAATGAAAATACGCTGCGGGTAAAGAGCAAATCGCAAATAACTTTCGTCATATTGTACTGCTCCAATTTTTATCGATTGAGATGTCAATCATATTTTTGAAAAAGAGAATAAATTTTACAAAAACCAAAAAAAAACTTTATAAAAAATAAAAAATTAAAATGGCAAGATAACTTACTTATTTTTAAGTGTTAAAAAAGCGAGTAGTAGTAGTAGTATCCTTAGTGCTAATCGCAAGAAAACAATGAAATTTCAAACAATTAAAAACAATCACTGTAACTTCCGAAATATTTCGAATTTCGAAAAATCAATTTCCTGAAAAAGCTTGAGTTTCGAAAAAATGGTGGCCCACTTCACATATTTTTATTCAGTTGCTTGCTCTTTCAATGGTCAGTAAATATTTATTCGATTTATTAAATTAGTTAATGTAAACAGGAGTTAAGTATTTTTTGTTGTAAACGTTCATTTAAATAAAATGTTGGTCGAAGTAGCGCAAGTAGCATCGAATACTTCCCAGCGTACTTTGAGTATCATCGAGTATTTTTCTGGATACTTTTTAAGAGTACACACATCGAGTACAAAGTGTTATCGGAACATCACTAGTTAGAGAGTAGGGACATCAGTGGACGAGTTGCTCAGTGGCAGTTTGTTACTGCTTATTATTTCTTGTTATTTATATTGTATTTATTTATTATATGTATAATGATGTCGTTTCAAATAAGGAACGTCGAACGCAAGGCAACGAAAGTCATTGCACATAAATACAAAGTCAGCTCGTCAACGCTTTCAAAGAATCAATGCAAGGTGAATGCAATGGTTACAATAACATTAATTATTAACACCGCTACAATTGTTGACAGCTGTTGGTCATTAGCAACACCAAATGTCACTTCACTGTTTCGTAAACACTCTTTACATCTTTACATACACTGGGGAGCACAAATGAGTGACCTTTTTGCTATATTTATTTAATTTTTTTAAATGGTTCATTCCCTAACAAAAGGCATAAAGAAGTAAGTTTCAAACTTTGTAGAAAATTTATTAAAATTCAACAACTTTTCCTCACATTTAAACTTTTTTATCAGAATTAAAAAAAAAAAATTTCTTGGATATGCAGTTGCATTACCCACCTAATGTTGGTATAGTAATATAAAAGTCTCAAGTGGTTTTTTGAAATTTTAGTTTTGGGTACTTTTTTATCTATAGAAAATGTATACAAAAACCATCCTTTAAATATAAAAAATCTTCAAAAATCAACGGGAATTTTTAGCCACTCGAGACTTCCGTATTGTACACCCAATAATTTTCTAAAAGCTCTGAGTAAAACGTTGAAATTTTATTTAAAAATTTTTTTAAATTTTAATACATTTGGCACAAAGTTTAAACTTATGCCTTTTGTTAGAGAATGAAAAATATTTTCACGAAAACTTAGAAAAAAAATTGTCATAAATAATATTGCGAATTTTGTAAAAAAAAAAAATCACTGTGTACTCATTTATGCTCCCCACTGTACATGCACACTTGAGCAGATATGTAGATGCACACTACCGAATCGATCATTTCAATGTTCATATTTTAAATATTTCTTATATTGTGTGACGCATTAAATCACATTGTTGTTATTGTTATGAGTGCTCTTATTATCGAGCTTTGTGGTTAAAGTTGTTATTTCTGCTACACTTTTTCGCTCTTATTTAAATTGGTCAAGACAATGGACTTAGTTCGTTGCTGCAATTTTTTAACGGAAATTCCTGTAAGCTTCCACGTTTATTAAATTTTGATGACTTTTGGCATCATTATGACAAATGGTTGAATTGTCATTTGATTGCACTGATTGTTGATAGTTGATTAATACAGGTCGTTAATGATTGCAACTTCGGAGAACTTGCACAAATGTTGGATATTATTTAAAAAGTTATGACTTACTCGATGTTGGCTTCGAAGAAGTTACTTATTGCTTATTGTATGTGAATTTACCAGGCTGTCTCGAAGTTTTGCTTTGCATGGCTTCAAAGAAAAATACACACATCCGGCGAAATAAATGCACAGTGGAGTGAACTAACTGTTGTAAAGCTATAGTGGGCACTCAAATACTTAGTGATATTTTTGTTGTTAATTTCAGAATGCCAAAAATGCATTCCCTAAGTGGCTATGTTGTTGAGATATCCAGAAAAATCATATTTATGGTCTGTTTTGGTTCAAATTCAGAATTAATCTTTTGACAGGCTTTTCAGTGATGGTCGTTTTTGTGTGAATTCTTTTTCAATTAAAAAATTATATTGTATTGCACAAACTTTCTAATTTAAATGAAGAATAAATTTTAAAGCAAATAATTTTGAATATGGAATAGATTTTCATTCATCAACCAAATAATTTTGAATATGAAATAGATTTTTATTCATCATACAAATAATTTTTAACAAAGAATATGATGGCGATGTTTGCGGTTGATGACTGAAAATTTATTTGTTATTAAAAATTAAAATGATAAAGGAAAATTCATTAATATTATTCCTTACTTACTTACTTAATTGGCGCTATAACCGCTGAAGCGATTTTGGCCGAACTTTTCCTACAATTTGCGGTGTGCGTCTTGATGTTGTAACACAAATTGAGGGACCTACAGTTTTACGCCGACTCCGAACGGCGTGGTTTTTTGTGAGAAGTTTTTTTTCATAGCAGAAATACACTCGGAGGTTTGCCATTGCCTGCCAAGGGGCGACCGCTATTAGAAAAAACTTTTTCTATAATTTTCGGATGTTACTTGCCCCGAGCTGGATTCGAACCTGGGACCCAACGAATGAAGGGCGCACACGCTACACACTCGGCTACGGCGGCCGCCAAGCAAATATTCAGTTTGCTGATAATGCCATACCTGAGCTTTTTATATGTATGTAACTAAATGTTTAACTAGCCCTTTTCAATACTATTACTATACACGCCGAAACTGCTTTGTTTCTAAAAAAAAAAAAACTAAAGCATCACCTTAATTGCAACCTTAACTCCAGCATCCTTTAGGTAGAAGAAATATTTATACTTTAAAACCTCAACCCTGTACCTTTTCAAAAACGTCTTTAAATATCAAAACGACTTTGACATATCCGGGCTGCTTGCCTACAAATTCCATACAATTCCGACTGGGTCTGCTTCTCCAACTTCAAATATTCGCATCTGCAATATATTTATATTTAAACAATTTGATAAGCTTTTATGTGATGGTGTGTTAGTAGCTTGTACAACATGACAAGCAACATGCGCATAAACAATGACAACGCCAACAAATAATACCATCAACAACAGCAGCTTCACACACTCGGCATACACAATACATAAGAATGTATGTACCTGTGTATGTATGTAAATGCCTACGGTCTACGGATTTATTCTACGAAAATGGCATTAAGAATAAGGACTGACTTGCCTGACTGGCTGACGAATGAACGAAAGAATAGGAAAAAGCTGAGTGCTAGAAAGTTTGCAGCAAAGCGAGGTGCGAGCTGTGCGAGGAAGAAAACTCAGCGCAACCCCTAAAAGCAGACTATGATGTAAAATGAAAATGTCAGCCGAGCCGAGTGGAGCACACACACACATACACACCATTGCAAGGATAAAAGGATGATTACTACAACGACAGTGTCGACGCACTTGCCTACATATGTATGCACTAAACATTTGTATAAATTTTCGTTCATTTCGTTTATATGTGCATAGTACTTTTATATAAAAAAGAGCATATGTAGCAAGTAGGTACAACGGTATAATAATGTGGCAGCAGATTTCACTTCATCGCTTCAACGCAATGTCTGCCACAGCGCACCGGCTGCCGTTTCAAGTGTATACTATACTAGAATTTGCTGCTGCTGGTTTGCTTTTTTCATTTCTGTTTTTTTTTTATTTTTTTGTAAGAAGCTCCTATTTCTGCTTAAATGTAGCAGACGACTTTCGGCTGGCTGGCAAATGAAAAATGCGAAAATAAAAGTAAACTGCGGCGATAAAGCGGAAATGGAAATTTGCACAAATACATAGAAATGAAAAACATATGTAGCATAAATACATGAAGCAAGTGCTATCGTGTTTTTAGCAAAAGTTGAATATTAATCTATTTTGTGGTTGAATATTTTCGGCGTCGCTTGTCATTTTCACATTTACTTACATGCATTTTTTGATTTTGTTTATTAAAAATTCGAAAGTTGGCAAAATAAAGTTCAAAAGGTGAAATATGATCGGTTAAGAAATAAATAATAGTAATAATAATAATCCCTCACAAAAACGTGTGTGCTCGATTGCACAGGTTGGGAGAAAAACTATGGCCGGAAAATGTCAGAAAAAATATAAGCGACCGCGAAAAAGAAATATTTATATACATACATACATACACACATACATAGGTAGGCATAAGAATCGATATTTTTTTTCATACATAGCGACTTGTTTGTTGTATGAGCAGAACAGTGCGCCAAATGTAGGTCGCCAATCGATTTGGTGCAAAATGATGTGGAAACAATGATGAAATCTTGTAGCAGCAAATAAAAACGTCTAAGGTATTTTTGTTTTTTACTTTTTTCATAATGTTGGAAAGTCAACAAAGGCAAATAAATGTAATAATTTGAAGAGAGAAGTTTGAAAAAAAGTGCCAACAATATATCGCTTTTAAAAGCGCTAAATATTTGCTATATTTTTATATCCTATTAAATACTAATTATTTTATTTTCAAGTGAAAACAATATTTGATGAATTAAAACAGTTTAATTTCAATATCAAAAAATATAAACCAAACAAATTAAAGCTGAAATTTTTTTTTAAATGCATCGGATTAAAAAAAATTATAACTACATTCATTGCCAAAAAATATTTTTATAATATTTAAGTTAATTTTTTTTTTTATATATTATTTTTATACCATATTGGACAAAATTTATATTTATGAATTAAAAAAAAAAAAAAGAAATAGTATTTATGCAGTATAGCTTATTCAAAAATAAATACAAACCTACGTGAAGTGAAATATATTTTCTTCTGTGTTATATCTTGACAATTCATTAGTGGTTTATTTAAAAATTTAATAAGATTCTTTCCAAAAAAACATCTATTCAATTCATTAATAATCTTTCATCGTGTTTGTCATTAAAAACGGATGCAAATGGCAACCCTCCTTCATATGCAAAAGTTCAGATGCAAGTTTTGTGCATCAAAGCCAACTTGTCCAGTTCTCTTCAGAATTTAATTACTAGCTGTTGTCAAAATAACTTTATGTCGTTCACTCACCTTTGATTTATAGTCAGCTATTTATTTGTAACTAAATGAAGTCCCTTACCCAAACTCTCATTCACTTTCTAAGGCCTTCCCTTCCCATTCCCTCAACAAATGAAAATAATATTCACTTCATGATGCTCATCATCAATATGTAACAAATGGGCTTTTAATATTTTCAATAATAGTACGCCCTAAGGCAGTCCCAGCTGAGTGAAGCGAGGTGTTAAACTACCACCCCCAAACTCTGCGTTGCTGTTTTTTTCATTACTTGCAGCATAGACATACTTGCAGGCGCTGTAGCATTGTTTATACGCATTAATAATATGCGCTTAAAAAACATACAGATAATATGAAAAGAAATATATATGCACATTTGAGACCCATTAAAGGACGAACTGAAAGGCGGAAAATTTTTGAGCGCTACTATTAAAACGGCAAAAGGTAGTGTAACAACTGCAGATAGAAGGCAGTTTATGACGCAGTGGCGCCAGGGTGACTTATGCGATTATGAAAGCCAACTGTGTAAATGGACAAACAAAAGTACGGACTAGCAGCCAAATAGACAGCGAAATGAAATATCGAGCAGCATACAATGCAGCAGCCACTCGGCCGAGCATCATTGTCACCGCGAGCACATCCTCCAGACGTGGATGTGCGGATGTGAGTGCGAAGGATGCGCTGTATGCTTATGCTGTGTGCGGCTGAGGTGGTAAACACAAATAAACGCTTCATATTTGTCATAATTTATGAGGGAGTTGGGACGTAGCAAAAGACAGCAACAAACACACACTCGTACTATCTCTCAGCGAATACCCTTCAGAAGTATCACTCGCCAGCGAGCGATTGCGTTGGGACCCAGCTGCGCGTTGCTCGACATTATTTCGATTTACAAAAAAAAAAAAAATATAAAAACAGCTAAAAATGAATGAAGTACAAATAATGTACGCTGCATAGAACTTGCGCTTTACCTCAGCCATCAGCCACTGTGTTACCGAAGGATTAGCTTTGTTAAGGCGTTTATTAAGGTTTTTTTTTTCTCCGCCAACGTTTAGAAAAAACGCAGTTCGCGCTACGCCAATTGAGTGCTCCTGCACTGCACCGGCACTGGCTGGCTGGCTGGCTGTCTATTGACGAAGCGCTTGGCCATTTGGCGACTTAGCGCCAGCTCATTTTGTCAATGCCAAGGGCATTTACACGATTCACATAAAATTTCCTTCTTTTTCGAATGTTTATATTTTTATTATATAGAAAAAAAAATGTGAATATCCTCTAAAAGCGGTAGTGAGTTATTGATTTTGCTGCTGCACAGCTCATTGGTGGGCGTTTTGTGCTTTGATTGCCTGCGAGCACGTTTACTTTGTGTTCACATGCCTTTCTCTCTTTTTATTTTTTTGTCGTTGTTGTCGTGTAAATAGCATCATAAATATTGTATTTACGCACTTTTATGAGCTGTTGAATAACGTAATTGAAATCTGCGTAATAGACAATGAAAATTTGTCGTAAAATAATGATGAGTACTTTATGGAATGAGTTTAGTATTAGGATGAGTATCATTTGAGAAATTATTGTTATTTTTTTTTTACAGAAATAATATAATCTAATAGTGGAACACTAAGTCATTATATTGGTCTCAATCACACATAGTATGTAGAGATCTTAACTAGTTGTTCGATCCATCTCACATCAACTTTTCACTCTGTCGGAAAAATTGAAGAAAAAACAACATCAATATTAATAACATTTAACCAAATTATTGGACATGAAATTTTTGACAAGTGTTGACTCTGTTTTTGGTTTTTACTAAGTTTTTGTGCAAATACAATACAACAGTAAACTGAATCTTTAAACTTTGTGCAAATTGTAATAAAATTGAAATCTTCAGACTTTTTGATCAGAAAATGTTTGGTTATAGCCCGTTAATATAATATAATAAAGCAAATCGTGCGATCGTTGTATGGAGAAAGTTCCCAACACCGTCGCCACCAAAAACTTTTCAAAAACCAATGCGGGTCTTCAGCTTCTTAAAACTTACACTTTATTATACTAAAATTAAATCGGTTATGAATCTGCAAACCCAAACATTTTGTAAAAATTCTTATTACTTAAATACTTTAAAATTTTGATGAAAATTTGATGATTTTTTTTTTTTTTAATTTACACCAATTTTAAATTTTGGATCTATACGGTTAAAATAGTACAGTGAACTTAATTTTTATAAAAAATTTAATAAAAGTTAATATATAGTTATGTTAGTTACTACAGTCAGAAGCAAAATACGTGCGGTTTCGTTCTTAAATGCACACATAAAAAATTTAGGTGATTTTCCCATGACTTTTCACATAATAAATATGTATTTTAAAAACCTTAAGTACTGATAGTAATCCAGGTTTCCGTTGCAATAGCATCCTTTTCTAAAAAAAATTATATTTTTTGTTTTTTCGGCATAGAAAAATCGGTTATCCTTGGTACAACCCTAATTTCTTTACTTAAATTACTGATCAAACCATTAGAGAAAATCTTATTAATTTTAAATTATGATGCCAATTCTTAATACTAATTCTCAATTTCTTTTATTTAAAGAGAAGTCAATGATTTTTTTCACGTGGTTTCCAGCCGGTAAAAATTTCTTGGTAAATAAACCCGAAGAATTAAAAAATGTTCATCCCTTACTTAAAATATTTACTTCCCACCTTTCGGTTGGGCCATACTTCGATTGAATCGACTGAATCGCGCGACGAATTGCTGTGCGGAGAAGACATGGTTTAGCGCTTGCCCTACAAACTATGAATAATTCTTCCGCCTGTCGGCTAAAGATTCGAAACCTTCTATTTTTAAATAATCTGTAGCTATTTAACATAAATTAAAAAAAAAAAATGCTAGCAAACAGTGAACCTGTTGATGAACATACGTCGCAGATTTGTGCGGTAGCAGCCGTAATCCCCTCGGCGCGTGCGACATTTGTGGCGAAAAAACTGATTAATTTACTAATATGTACATATTTATATTGTATTAATTGCATATTTATGCGGCGATAACAGTGTGAGATTAGGCGTACATGACACACGCTGCTAAACACAAATAATAAATTCAAAAATATATATTTGCGAAGATTTTATGATTAAACTATTTATACTAAATTCCATCTCTCTTTTCATATTTTTTACTTTTGTTTTTGAATACCAACCAAATAAATACATGAACGGAAAACGCACTGATTGAATTTGCAGTTAAACACAAATTTTGATTTACTGCTCTTTACTATCACAAGTGCGACATTGTACAGTCATGTGCAAAACAGATATTTCCAACTTTGTAAAAGAAATTTTTAAAACACCAGCTAATTTTGTATCCAAAATTAAAAAAAAAAAAATCTAGGTATGCAGTTTTATTGCTCATTAAATTCTTGTATATTAAAGAGCAAGTTTGAAATTGCTAAAAAATCTCGCTGATTTTCGATAATTGTGCCAACGGTGGTACATTCACTTTGTATGGAAGGGAATGACACTGTCAGCAAAAAAAAATATCAAAAATCGACAGAGTTCTTTAGTAACTTGAAAAATTTAATAGGGTATAAATAAGTTTATTAAAAATTCTGAATAAAAAGTTCGTTGTTAAAAAAAATTGTTGATTTTTTCTATTTTTCTGCAAAGTTTGAAATGCGGATTTAAATGGCGTTTAATATAAAATGAGCTAGGCTTTTATGCAAAAAAAAAAAACAGCCCAAACTGTTCCAAAATTGCATGCCCCCCTTTTTCGCACATAACTGTATATTAATCAAAATTCAATCACGCTCTGATTGTTAAACATACATACAATACAAAATTATCAGCTTGAATGATATAATGACGATTACGATGAAATAAATATACATACATACATATATATATCTAGTACCTCCGTAACGCGTCTACTCGTACAATGATGCGGTAATTGTAGCATGCTTGTAAATTGTCCCCCAAGCGCATTCATTTTTATTATAATGCAATTAATTGCATTTTTGCAGCGAGATTAAACAACAAATAAAATCGTAAAAGTGCACATATATGTATATATATATATTATGTAAATATTTTATATGTATTTCTACATATTTCTCAGTTTATTTACCACCTGCATATTTCATAAACTCGTCCAGAACACAGCACGCAATTTGGCAACAGTGTTAAAATGCAGCTATAACTGTTATTGCATTTTTGAATGCGTTTGTATGCGTTGGCGTGTGAAAGTAAACAAAAAATAATAATAATTTTATCAGTCTTGTGTGAAGCAGGTGGGAAAGTCAATCAAAGTGTAGGCTGGCAAAAAAACAAAAAACAAAAAGGCACAAATATGCGGATTAATAAACAGTCTTTATTATTATTATTATTATTATTATGCAATTTAATTGAATTTTATTATCAGCACTTTTGCGAAAATCAAGTAAATGAAATTATAATTATTGCAATAAAAAGATAAAAAATAATTGAATGAAATGCTTTAAATGCAAAGTGTAGAAAATGGATTACAACAAATAATAAAAATATAAATGTTAAAACAAATAGATTTTCACGCATATAGCGTTTTTAATATCGAAGTGTATTTAAACCTTCTGAACTGAGCATCACATTGTGCCAAGTTCTATAATCATCTTTTGATTGCTTTCAAGGCAATTTCGAGGGCGCGAAGAAAGAAAGCGAACTTCCTCAGCTTATGGCGCATCATATCTCAGATGTTTGATTTAAATCGAGGTGAAAATAAATTCAATTTAAGACAAAAACAAGTAAAAAAATCTGTATAGTATAAAACACTTAATATTTTTTCAGTCAATTTTCATATAAAATTCAAAGCATTAATGGGATTTCATTTAAATTGCTTTTGGACTTAGACAATCCGAATTTTCGTTCTGCCGTAAAATTTTTTCGATCAAAAATTATTTTACAATAAATAAAGAACCCCTTGAACTCCAAGGGTAATACTTATTTTAACTAATTTGGACTGCTGCTTCGCCTTCCTTTCAAAAGTGTTGTGTATATTTCTGGCCTAACAGTGGAAAACATTAATGAACATTAGTGGTTGGTCGTATTGTTTTTTTCAAAATATTCTCCATGATGATAAATACACTTTTGTATTCGTTTCAACCAATTTTCGAAGCACTTTGTCCAGTCAATCGGCAGCCTCTTTTTGCCGAAAGATACCTCACACGTTCTGAGTGCATTTATGGTAAAAATGTCAAACTCCAATGTCCAATGGGAACGTCAGATGACGCTCGACAGCACCACAAGCGCCCAAGCCCAGAAGTATAAATAGCAGGCCTCGTATATTTACTTCACTCTTTCGTTTTTTCGATTGTGTATCACAGAGAAGCTTTAACGGGTAAGTCAGTGGATCGGTTAAAAATTTTCACTTCGCGGAAATCGCATGCTTTCTTTGTTAACACTGGGAGGGATCTTGAGACGTTATTATAAGAAAAAAATAAAGTTCCATAAAAAAATGATATCGTCATGTTGAGATGATCAAAACACTCTAAACTTGTGATGACAATTAAACTCAATTTTTTATGCTGCACTCAATGCAAACCCAAAAAGTGTTATACAAAATATAGCACACGCGCAACCTGCACTGATCTCTACACAACCTCTTGATTCTTCATTATCATAAATGATAAACACACGAATTTTTACGATTCCCTCACATTTCATCAAATTGGCAATAATTGAAGAAAGGTAAAGCAATCCAATTAAGTATTTTACGCCATTAAATTTACACAGCATTAAGGATCTTGTTCGCTTTAAATTCTTACAATTTACATATATGTATGTATTGAAATGTTTACGATATGCAAAACCAGCCATATGTTTATATAAATCATTGTACATGCAACCAGCCAAACTAAAAACCAAAAACATACGCCATAAGCGATAAACCTGAAATGCCTCATGAAAATTAAGCTAAAACGTATAGCACTGCAAAAAACATACGCGAATGCCGAGAAAATGTTCAAGTACGAGTATAGCTGTTAAAATGATTTTTATCTGTTTATTAGCCATGTTGGTGATAATAAAACTGCGAAAATTATAATGAAAGTGTAACACGTAAACCTAATAAAAGTCTTCAAACGTTGGATAAAACGTTGCAGCTTAAGCGCCGAGGTACTACGTACTTATAGTAGAATGTGAAAGGCAAGTGGTGAATGCCGCAAATGGTTAAGGAGCGACTAAAGAGCGAAGGAGAATGTGTGCATATGAATTGTAATTATGGAAAAACACACGTTGCGCTTAAATTAACAGTTTTGAAGACAGACATTTCTGCTACTTGCCGCTTGCCGGCTTGTCCGCTTTCCGCTTGCTACTCGCTCGATCAAGCATGAAATTATTTACCTACATGCATACAGATTCATAACGCTAGTCTACTGATACGATGGCTTCATAATTAACCCTGTAAACGCTATTGCGCTACATTTTCGTTGATTCTCATTGGCAACTTGTTTGCCGCAAGGTAGCCAGCAGCAAGGAAAAACGCTTCCATTTGGAATCCATTTTGCCCGTTCCCTCTTTATCCAAATTAGAACATTGTTGCTCCCATTGCGTTAAGTGCCATAATTTTTTTTTGGCAATTAATTTTATTACAAGCGCAGTTTTATACATACATATATGTGTGTGTGTGTGTGTGTGTGTGTATGCAAATATGCCAGTATTTAAGATACGCTCACCAAATGCGTACAGCATAGGGGGCATATTTCATATCATAAATGCCGCATCAACTTGAACCCATCCGCGTTGTATGCTGTAAGAGCTTTCGCCTACTCATTTATTGTACCTACTTAAGCAGATTTACCTTTTTAACTACACATGCATACCTAGATATGAACATCACTCAACCTCCATATTGTTTGCTTGCTCGGTTGTGTGAGTAGGGTGTCCCAAAACTGCACCCTTTGTCTTTAAGGGATATAAAACGAGTTAAAAATTATTTTCAACTTTGCTCGATAATGTCGAGTAATTCAAATCAAAAGTTCACCTTGTGTTTGCAGCTTTATCATTTCAAATAATAATAATTAAAAACTTCCAATGCCAAATTTTCTGTTTTAAACACTGTGCAACAATTTTATGGCAAACAGAAACTAAATCGGACTTTTTTGGTTAAAACACTCCATAACATTGTAAAACTTAGCTAGAATTTTTTTATGACCTACTAAAATGAACATTTGACTGGAAATATTTTCGTTATACGATTTAACCCATTAACTCTCACCTAAAAGTGCCGTTTGGCGCGTACTTCAAGAAACAAATTTGCAGAGTCAATCGAGGGTTAAAAGGATTTATTCATCGGAAAATGTCACTAGGGGCCATCTCAGGTAAAATATTTATAGAAAAAAAAAGAAAAATTCCGCAGAAAAATAAACCCTTGAAATGCATTGCATTTATTTAAGTTTTCCTTCATTAAAAATCAAGTTGACAGAGTGTTATCTATATCTTATAAGAAACTATTTGTTATTTTATTTTAACTATGTCGAATACGGTTTCAATTGCACGCAGATTTTGGTGGAGAAGACCCTTGTGAAATTTTCCAGCGAATAAAATTTGAACGCTCTGGCGGCATTCCAAATTTGTTTTTTTTTAAGTTTCTTGAATTCTCCCTCAAAAAGACAGCTTTAAGGTGGAGCAAAAGGGTTAAGTTATTTTTCGAAAAAAGAAAATATTTCAAGTGAAATTTTACTGTTTTTATTTCGTTCAGACATAGTGCATTTTAGCAATTTTTGTTCGCTTTTTTGAAAATTACTTTGGCCGGAACATGGAAACTTAAATAAATCATGAACAAAAATTTTAGATAATTTTGCTAATCCATCGAGAATTTTATTTTTGGTTTGGTATACTTTCAGAAAATTTTAACAAAGGCCGCTGGTTTCGGTAAACTTCATATTGGAATAACTCAGCAAAGTAGAAGAAACGCTTTCGACTTAAAACTTCACTCAATATCATAATGATTTTTTCGCGACCTTTCCAATTGGGTGTTGGTAGAGTAAAACAAATGATTTCATTGGCAAATGATTTTACACGTCCGCATCGTCCGACGTGGAGCTTTGTACTCAATATCTATTCTAAAAAAAAAGATTACAGCTATGGCACACCCTGTATTCCTACATACGGCTCTTAATAAGTATATGGTGCAATAATTTTAATGAGGCTTTGTTAATGTGGGTCGCTGCGCCTCGTTTAATTTCAATGCTGCTGGGCGTGTTTCTATTGAAAAGTTTTATACAGTCCACCACCGTGTTGTTGTTGTTGTTTTTTACAATGGCAACCATTTAATAACGTTTTTTGACTCCACCTCGGAGAGAACGTAAAGCTGACGGCAAGGATACACTTTCTGAATTAGCTTTTTGAGCATAAAACTTTCACGTTAATTATTTTTGTGTGTTGTTGTTTTTAATGTTTTTAATTTAAATATCATTGCCATCTCAATTAAGCAAAATAATTATACATATATGCGATATATTACTTCTCTAGTAAGTAAATATTTTCTCTACCGATCACTAAATGTGATTGAGGTATTTTGTGAGGGTTTATAATTGTGAATTGTTTTAATAATATTTAGCCCAGTTGAATGAACTACCACCAAACACATTTCGATATGTATTACATGAGCTTCAATTAGGCTCTGTTTCTAAATAATACCCTGCAAATTCTATTTCGACTACTTGGCTGCTATAAAAAACCACCTCCTCTATTACTCTCAATATCTTTCCCATTAGCCCCACATCTATTTGGACTTTTAAAACATTTCCAATATTACTTTTCGAAGCACACTTTTAAAGGCCATGTTTACAAGCTACTTAGAAACTTTCCAAAATTTTAACAATGTCATTATTTCATTATAAATTTTATTATACGAAATTGTCCGTTGATAAATTGGTTCAGGGGTAAAGTAAAGTAAATGTACAACTAAGCCCAAGCAAAGACACCAGCACCGACAACAACAGCAACAATAACAAAGCAATACAGCAAGAAAACTTTGTCGTTTGTTTTGTCATTTATTAATTGTTTATAAATGCGCTGCACAGCTGCTAATTTACGCGTAGTGGTAGGCAATCTGAACATACAAATGAAAAAGAGGAATGAGATATACTGGAATGAGAGAATATGCAAATAAGTAAAATAATGTCGCCAAAAACCTTTTCAGGAATGTATGACTACTCCTCGACTCACGTTCAGTCGGACTATAAAACTGAAAACAAGTTTGATTTGGCAGTCGCACATAAAAATAGAAATGGCAGAGGAAGACTTTGAAACTGGTTACCAGAATTTGATTGCCATCCAGAGTGATATGGCAATCAGCGAAGAGACAGCCATTTTTAAGTTTTGAAAATGAAGTGGAAATGGCGCTGGTGCGGCGAGCGGCGAGCGGTGAGAGGGGTGAATTTAATGGCGCTTTTATGAAACATTAATGGATGATTGGTTGCGATAAAAAAAAAATTGAATATAGCTGATGATTTGATTATAGCGTTTTTATTGCTGAATATTTTTTTTGATTATTTAGCAGTTAATATGTTTAAATTTTTTTATTGAGCCCTAAACGTTAGTACCTACTAATTTCACAGCAGTGAAATTCCGCCAGCAACATGCATTTGGATTGCCGTGAAATATTGCTAGCAACCAAAACTATCAAAGTGTCTAAAAGATACCGCAGATAAACAAATTTAAAGAAATAATACAAAATCAAATCCTTTATTGAAGTGTCGAGCTGTCGTTTTTCACGCAATTTTAAATGTGCAAGTGCATTTTAAAAGCTGTAAAAAAATGTTGCTGGCAACATGTCGTCAAGATATTGTGAGCGTGATCGGAGTAGTATGTAGTTTGTCGTGGAAATGTTATGGAATTTCACGCTTATTCCACGGCGATGCAATTTGTATAGATTTTGACAGCCACGGTATTTTTTTTTTTCAAAATATTATTTTTGATGCAGAAATGCATCTAGATATTCAAGGATCAGTTCTGCCTCAAAAAAAAATTTTGGAAAAAATTTTGGTTATGTTTGTTTTCGCGGTTATAGGACGGTATGTGTACAAAAATTTGTAAATAAATATTTATTCAAATATGTACCTTTTTAGTTTTTTATATTGACGCTTATTTCACGTTTCCTCTTCTGAGAAACTACTTCCACCCAAATTGTGACCATAACTCTAAGTATATACCTACATACTTATATACCTTGTAAATAAGAAAGATTAAATTATTTCGCTGGCTACACAAAATGGATCGAAAATCACTGCATATAAATTTCATAAAATTCGTTTGCTCTGACCAAAAATAATAATTACACACTAATTAGGCATTTAAAGTAAAAAATTACATGTAGTAAATCGAATCAATGCAAATGGAGCTTGTCCTCAGGCTACTTTGCCGCACCGAAAACAACCGCAGTTGCCATAATGAGCCCCAAAAGTAAGCGTCCCGATAGGGTATTGCTACTCACACGCACACACAGAACCCCATTCAGAGCCGCCCAATGGCCATCAAATTAACAAACGCAAATTGTCCGCAAATTAATTACGTTGTTCGCATAGAAAATATACATTCTACTACAAGCCTAGCACAAACAAATTATTTCTAATAACATACAAACTGTACGATGTACAGTAATTTGTTAAAGCGCCCTCTGGCGGCATTTTCATTTTCATGGACAACATAAAAATCAATTAGCCAAACAGACGACGAACAAATCCTACTCGTAGCATGCCAAGAGCATTCAAAGTAAAGGGGGGCAGAAGTGCGGCAGGTGGTGTGTTAGTCGAGGAGTTGTACTACAGATATCCGCCAGCCATCAGTAACTTGTTCACGTTTATATAAGCCAATAAAATGAGGATAAATAAAACGCCTGTCGTTCCTTTGTCATGCCACTATGCAGCTGGCTTCTCGTACATCCCTCCGCGCAAGCAAAAATCCAACAACCCGTGTTACTCCCTGGGGGGAGGCAATCATTACAAGTGGGCATAAACAGCGACGTTACCTTGTTGGCAAGTGTGAAAGCGCCCTTGGGTCGCATTGTTGCTTGTTTGTCTGCATGATGGGTGGTGGTGTGATGTGAGTTAGTTAGGTAAGGCAATTCACCCACACAATGCCACAATGAAATCTCAAAAGCCTGTTCTGACTGCCTTAAAGCGGCAGCGTTAAACCGCACTGTTGAAATTGTGACAACGTGGATTGTCCGACTAACGCCTGGCATATTCGTAGGCAGTCCTTTCAACTGGTTGGTAGACCTTTTTCATACCACCGTCTCTTAGTTCTTGCTATCGTTCCGTGCTTTTGTTTCGTGCTCTGGGCCAATTAATGTCACCCCATTATTAAATGATCCCTAATTATGTGAAATGATTTTATTCAGGAGTAAATGCTTGACGCAGTTATTTAAATTGACGTGGGTTGGAGTTTGAGTTGGCGTGTATTTTTTTTTTGTTGCTATAGCATTTATGTGTCGCTTTTGGGGTTTAGAGGTTCTTCAGTGTTGCAAAAGTATTTAGTTATGACTGAGTGAAATGAGGAAGATGGTTTTAATTTAAAACCGGTTTTCATCCCGGCATAATACTAAGTTTCAAGAGGAGTATTTCTGTAGGTAGATTGGAGTGAACTCTTTTGCGATACACCCTATTTATTCTGCATTTCATTTGATGTTTTGGTATAACTCAACGCCTCAGAAAAATTAGTAGAGCTAATCATTTTTTCACCCAGTTGGGGTATTACAATAAGCAACATGGAAAATTATGGCGAAACCATTAATTTGTAAGCTAGATTTTTCTGTGTTGTAAAATATATTCTCTACGTTTTCATTTTCATTAAAAAGTAAAGCAATATAAACTTTATAGAAATATCGGCAAGAAAAAACTTCACTTGAAATAAATAAAATGTACAAGTATTTTAAAGAACTTTCGTTGCTAAATTTTTCTGTTGAGTTTAAAAGGAAAATAGCGGATTAACGGGTTCATGGGTTTAGATCTCAAAGCCTTATATACATAAACAAAATAAAGTTAACTTGAAAAGTTGGATTTATAAGTTTTATGTTAACATTTTCTAAAATAATCTAAACAAAAAGGGTTAAAACTCGCTCACAACATTGAAAATTAATCAAAAAACCGAAATTTCCAAAATGTTGAGGTAAGGGATGAAATTGCCTCTTTAATCGCACAACAGCAACACTGCGTTCGAAATTGATAAGGAAAAAAGTTCAAAATATTTTTATTGACCGGTTCCAAGGCGAATTGATAGAGGGTGATGGCATAAGAGCAGCTGATTTGATTTTTTTTTATTCACCTACATGTATTTTGTTTTTTCTTTTGCGTATGAGCTTTCAAAAGTTGTAAAATCAAAAACAAAATGTATTTAAATTTTGGCAACTCTTACGCAGAAGCAAAAACAAAACACATAGGAATTTTGTAGTTGTATTTATAACACCACCTTGTATGGATTCGCCTTGACTGGTTCTCTAAATCATTTTGAATCAAATCACTTACTATAGTCGCTTACTAGAGTCTCTATATAGAGTTCTTCTGGCAGTGATTGAAAAGAAATTCTAATTTTCAATAGTAATACAAGTTTATACTCAATGGAAGCTCTCAAAGTTCCACTCCTCTTTATTTAAACTATTCTATATTTTTAAAAATAACTCTCCACGTTTCTTTATCTCGAAATGACATTTTCGTATTTTTTCTTCTTCTTCTTCTTCTTAGTGTCAGCGAGTCTCTCACATGCGCATCAACACCATCAAAGCAACGACAAGGATGGCAAGAAGAAGCATACCCGCCCAACATTTAGTGGCCAGCAAATATTCGCGCTGGAAAAGACATTCGAACAGACCAAATATCTGGCGGGACCAGAACGGGCGAAACTCGCCTATGCCTTAGGAATGACAGAGTCGCAAGTGAAGGTAAGTCAAATGTATTCGCATAAAAAAAACAAAGAAAACCCATAGTAAAAAATTGGAAAAATGGACAGGCGAAGAAAAGGGTTGCTCTGAAAAATAAAGCTATTAAAAATTTCATCGAAAGCAAATTTTTTTCGTTTTTCAACGTCAGAATATTAGAGGCTTGCAGTTACAGCATTCAAGAGAGATAACACACCAAAAAAAGAAATAAAAATTAAGCAACAACAAAAAATCTAAAACCGAAAACATTAAAGGTGTATATTTAGTAGCAACATTATAAAATAACTGAAAAAAAGGAGGCAAGAACTGCAAGGAAAAGAAAATGCGTGGAAGGCGTTGAAAAATTTGCATTTTTATTGAAAGCCAAATCCGAGTGGATTTTCTTTTGAAAATAAAGCAAATAAAGTATGACTTGGAAAAGTTTTTGGGGGTACGCAGGGGAATACGCGCGCATAAAACACAGTTAGCTCACACCCATAAAAAACACACTGTATGTGTGTGTGTGGGTTGTATAAAAATGGCGGCCACAACAACAAACAACAACCAGCTACACACTAGCGCTACCTATCACATACCACCCATCTTTTTTGGAGTAAACAAATGCCCGTGGCGCTGGTGGCTTCATCTTTTTCGAGCGCTTCATTTGCCATCCATTTATCTGCATTTTATTACGTCCTTCATTTTACTTTGTTGCTATTGTTATTTGGGGGTTTTAGCTTGCTTTTGGTTTGCCACCGCCTGGGATTATGCGGGTTGCTGCTGCCACCGCTGCTGATGGCGCGGTTTATGCTCGTAATACCCCATAATACGCGTCGCATGTCTAACTTTCACAAATTCCCTGTGTATGTTTTTTTTCTCTCTCTTTTAAATCGCGCGCTGAAAATTCAAAATCAAAAAATCCATGCCGACATTACCATCGGTTGGCACTTAATTTTGAAATCCACACCATCAACTGTTGTATGCAGAGTTTAAAATGCGGCAATGTGCAATTTATTTTATTTGGTTGGTTGGTTGTTTTTTGTTGTCATCTGAAGGGGATATGTGTTGTCGCGCACTATGTGCCGTTAAACATAAATCTCTTTGTCGTCAAATTTGTTTGGCAACATTGTGTGAATGTCGGTCGCTTTATAAATGCTGCAAGTATGTTGTCGCGCACGTGCAGGGGATTGGTGGATAGATGTTGTTGTGAATTTATTGTTGCTTCAGCGGTTGCTGTTTTCTCATTATATATTGTTCGCTTCTTTACAATGAGATACTATTTAAATTAGTTCTAATCCGGAGCATTTAGTTGGCGTCGGTTTCAACAGAAGTAGGTTATAGGTACAGTGAACTCGCGATAATATCAACGTCCTAGAATGGAACACTTTTTCCTGGCGTTGGCTTTAAAATACATACGATTTAGAGTGAGAAATTTATGGAGCATCTTCCACAACTTTGTGTAATTTGGGTAACCCTTAATTGCAGCCGCAGTACCCGAATGTGTAGCTTTACATACGCAAAATGTTTCTAATTGTAAATTTTAGAATTTGATTGAAAAATTAATTTGTTGAATTTATGGGCATGGATTTTTAAATTTATGTTATAAAATGATAAATATTATAAATTTTTTTTACAAAAAGTACGTTCGACAATTGTTTTTTTCTACGGAAAGAAATAATAAATATTATAAATTTTTTTTACAAAAAGTACGTTCGACAATTGTTTTTTTCTACGGAAAGAAATAATAAATATTATAAATTTTTTTTTACAAAAAGTACGTTCGACAATTGTTCTTTTTCTACGGAAAGAAATAATAAATATTATAAATTTTTTTTTACAAAAAGGACGTTCGACAATTGTTCTTTTTCTACGGAAAGAAATAATAAATATTATAAATTTTTTTTTACAAAAAGTACGTTCGACAATTGTTTTTTTCTACGGAAAGAAATAATAAATATTATAATTTTTTTTTTACAAAAAGGACGTTCGACTATTGTTCTTTTTCTACGGAAAGAAATAATAAATATTATAAATTTTTTTTTACAAAAAGTACGTTCGACAATTGTTCTTTTTCTACGGAAAGAAATAATAAATATTATAAATTTTTTTTTACAAAAAGTACGTTCGACAATTGTTCTTTTTCTACGGAAAGAAATAATAAATATTATAAATTTTTTTTTACAAAAAGTACGTTCGACAATTGTTCTTTTTCTACGGAAAGAAATAATAAATATTATAAATTTTTTTTTACAAAAAGGACGTTCGACAATTGTTTTTTTTTCTACGGAAAGAAATAATAAATATTATAAATTTTTTTTTACAAAAAGGACGTTCGACAATTGTTTTTTTCTACGGAAAGAAATAATAAATATTATAAATTTTTTTTTACAAAAAGTACGTTCGACAATTGTTTTTTTCTACGGAAAGAAATAATAAATATTATAATTTTTTTTTACAAAAAGTACGTTCGACAATTGTTTTTTTTTTTCTACGGAAAGAAATAATAAATATTATAAATTTTTTTTACAAAAAGTACGTTCGACAATTGTTTTTTTTTCTACGGAAAGAAATAATAAATATTATAAATTTTTTTTTACAAAAAGGACGTTCGACAATTGTTTTTTTTTCTACGGAAAGAAATAATAAATATTATAAATTTTTTTTTACAAAAAGGACGTTCGACAATTGTTTTTTTCTACGGAAAGAAATAATAAATATTATAAATTTTTTTTTACAAAAAGTACGTTCGACAATTGTTTTTTTCTACGGAAAGAAATAATAAATATTATAATTTTTTTTTACAAAAAGTACGTTCGACAATTGTTTTTTTTTTTCTACGGAAAGAAATAATAAATATTATAAATTTTTTTTACAAAAAGTACGTTCGACAATTGTTTTTTTTTCTACGGAAAGAAATAATAAATATTATAAACTTTTTTTTTACAAAAAGTACGTTCGATAATTGTTTTTTTCTACGGAAAGAAACAATAAATATTATAAATTTTTTTTTACAAAAAGTACGTTCGACAATTGTTTTTTTCTACGGAAAGAAATAATAAATATTATAAATTTTTTTTTACAAAAAGTACGTTCGACAATTGTTTTTTTTCTACAGAAAGAAATAATAAATATTATAAACTTTTTTTTACAAAAAGTACGTTCGACAATTGTTTTTTTCTACGGAAAGAAACAATAAATATTATAAATTTTTTTTTACAAAAAGTACGTTCGGCAATTGTTTTTTTTCTACGGAAAGAAATAATAAATATTATGATTTTTTTTTTACAAAAAGTACGTTCGACAATTGTTCTTTTTCTACGGAAAGAAATAATAAATATTATAAACTTTTTTTTACAAAAAGTACGTTCGACAATTGTTTTTTTCTACGGAAAGAAATAATAAATATTATAAATTTTTTTTTACAAAAAGGACGTTCGACAATTGTTTTTTTTTCTACGGAAAGAAATAATAAATATTATAAATTTTTTTTTACAAAAAGGACGTTCGACAATTGTTTTTTTCTACGGAAAGAAATAATAAATATTATAAATTTTTTTTTACAAAAAGTACGTTCGACAATTGTTTTTTTCTACGGAAAGAAATAATAAATATTATAATTTTTTTTTACAAAAAGTACGTTCGACAATTGTTTTTTTTTTTCTACGGAAAGAAATAATAAATATTATAAATTTTTTTTACAAAAAGTACGTTCGACAATTGTTTTTTTTTCTACGGAAAGAAATAATAAATATTATAAACTTTTTTTTTACAAAAAGTACGTTCGATAATTGTTTTTTTCTACGGAAAGAAACAATAAATATTATAAATTTTTTTTTACAAAAAGTACGTTCGACAATTGTTTTTTTCTACGGAAAGAAATAATAAATATTATAAATTTTTTTTTACAAAAAGTACGTTCGACAATTGTTTTTTTTCTACAGAAAGAAATAATAAATATTATAAACTTTTTTTTACAAAAAGTACGTTCGACAATTGTTTTTTTCTACGGAAAGAAACAATAAATATTATAAATTTTTTTTTACAAAAAGTACGTTCGGCAATTGTTTTTTTTCTACGGAAAGAAATAATAAATATTATGATTTTTTTTTTACAAAAAGTACGTTCGACAATTGTTCTTTTTCTACGGAAAGAAATAATAAATATTATAAACTTTTTTTTACAAAAAGTACGTTCGACAATTGTTTTTTTCTACGGAAAGAAACAATAAATATTATAAATTTTTTTTTACAAAAAGTACGTTCGACAATTGTTTTTTTCTACGGAAAGAAATAATAAATATTATAAACTTTTTTTACAAAAAGTACGTTCGACAATTGTTTTTTCTACGGAAAGAAACAATAAATATTATAAATTTTTTTTTTACAAAAAGTACGTTCGACAATTGTTTTTTCTACGGAAAGAAATAATAAATATTATAAATTTTTTTTTACAAAAAGTACGTTCGACAATTGTTTTTTTTCTACGGAAAGAAATAATAAATATTATAAATTTTTTTTTACAAAAAGTACGTTCGACAATTGTTTTTTTTCTACGGAAAGAAATAATAAATATTATAAACTTTTTTTACAAAAAGTACGTTCGACAATTGTTTTTTCTACGGAAAGAAACAATAAATATTATAAATTTTTTTTTTACAAAAAGTACGTTCGACAATTGTTTTTTCTACGGAAAGAAATAATAAATATTATAAATTTTTTTTTACAAAAAGTACGTTCGACAATTGTTTTTTTTCTACGGAAAGAAATAATAAATATTATAAATTTTTTTTTACAAAAAGTACGTTCGACAATTGTTTTTTTTCTACGGAAAGAAATAATAAATATTATAAACTTTTTTTACAAAAAGTACGTTCGATAATTGTTTTTTTCTACGGAAAGAAACAATAAATATTATAAATTTTTTTTTACAAAAAGTACGTTCGACAATTGTTTTTTTCTACGGAAAGAAATAATAAATATTATAAATTTTTTTTTACAAAAAGTACGTTCGACAATTGTTTTTTTTCTACGGAAAGAAATAATAAATATTATAAACTTTTTTTACAAAAAGTACGTTCGACAATTGTTTTTTCTACGGAAAGAAACAATAAATATTATAAATTTTTTTTTTACAAAAAGTACGTTCGACAATTGTTTTTTCTACGGAAAGAAATAATAAATATTATAAATTTTTTTTTACAAAAAGTACGTTCGACAATTGTTTTTTTCTACGGATATTATAAATTTTTTTTTACAAATTGTTAGCAAAAAAATTATTAAAAATCAATGGATTTTTAGCTACTTACAACCACTTTATTATATTAAAATTTAATGGGAAACAAAACTGCATACCCAAAAATTTACTAAAAAAATTGGAACTCAAAAGTTAGAAAATTTAATGATATTTTGTTGAATGTGTTATATAATGAGTAAAACTTTTATAAAAATAGCAATATAAATCAAGCAAAGTATAGCTAAAAAATGATCAAAATGTCGATTTTTTCACATAACGTAGATTTAATGTTCTCAGGTTTTTAAATCGCAATTGAAAAATGCTACATTCGTTTATGTTCAAAGTTATTAATTTAGTTATTTGTTAGAATTTTACTTAAGTAAAAGCTTTATCAGCTTATTTTGTAAATATAAAATTCTCGTTAAAGTAAATCGGTTTGGCTTTAATCTTTATCGCAAGTTTACTGTATATTTGAAGTACCGTTATAATTTAATTGCAATCAGCACGCAATCAACGAAATTTTGTAAGTTGTTGCATCAATGATTTCTTAGCTTTTCTCTAAGAAATTGTCCTCGAAATGCCCACTAATTGCAGTACCGGCTGAATATCAACTTCATGAACAATTCAATGCAAATTACAAAGAGCGTAGGCGGGTTTATCTGCTTTATTACAAACACCAATCGCCTTAAGAGCCACAACGCCCACGACAACTTTTGTATTATTATTAATGGACAGTGTACATGAGGGTGGACTGAAATTACAGGACTTTTGATTTGAAAATATTGAAAAAAAAAAACGCCGTGGAGACTAAACCGTAGTATTATAATGCGGTTAATGTTTTGTTGCCGAGGTTCGGGCAGGATAATATTCTAGCATCATATTTCTGTTCGATGAGTGCACTAGCTATAGAATTTCTGATCTTAATGGAAGGTTTTATTTATTTTTGCAAGATTCTAGATAAATTGCACTTTTTCCATTCGTTGGGGTTCTCGCACTAAACTGTTTTGAGCTATGTACGTTCATCGAATCAGAAGTATCGATAAAAAAATTTAAATTTTGGAGAAGAATTTTATCTGTATGTACCCATCTTGAACGACAAGGTCCAAACAAACGATCCATACGAGGGTTGCCTTTTATATATTGCGCCTAATAATGAAAACACAGTCAAATATTAAGGAAAATAGTTTTATTTTTTTTCAAAAAATTCTCCATCCAAGTCAATACACTTCTGCATTCGCCTGAACCAATTTTCAAAGCACTTTTGCCACTCAGAAGAGGATACCTCTAAAACGAGCTGTTTGAAGGCTTTTACAGCTTCTGCAGGCGTTGAAAAACGTTGACCTCCCTTTTTTTTTTTTTTTGATGCTCGGGAATAAAAAGAAATCATTAGGTGCCAAACCAGGGCTGTAAGGCGGATGACACATCAATTCGAGCTTTTTAGTCCTCAAAAACTCTCTTGTGTGAATCGATACGTGAGAGTTCGCATTGTCTTCGTGAAGAATGATTTGTCTTCGGCGGTTGGTTTTCCTTAATTCTCCAGAAACTTTTTGCAAACAAATGGTTGTATACCACTCAGAATTGACCGTTTTAAGTTTATCTAGTGGAACAGTTGCGACATGACCAGATTTTCCGAAAAAACAGGCGACCATTTGCTTTGAGGTGCTTCTTGCGCGAACAACTTTTGTTGGATTAGGTTCGTCTTGGAACACCTATACAGTCGATTGCTGCCTTGTTTCCGGCTAATATGCATAGATCCAAGATTCGTCACCTGTTACGATGTCATAGACGTGCTTTGATCCACCGTGGCTAAAATTTCTTCAACATTTCTTTACACCAATCGACACGAGTCGGTTTTTGGGCAATTGTCAAATTATGCGGTATCCAACGGGAACAAATCTTCTGTACGACCAAATGTTCATGCAATATTGAATGTATGCTGGTCCCACTAATGGCCAAGGATGCCTCTATCTCGCGATATGTCACATGAAGATCTTGTATTATCAATTGACGCACAGCATCGACTGTTTCAGGCACAACTAGGAACTCGTTGTGCCATCGTTTCACAGTGGCTAAGCGTGGTGATTCAATACCAAAAGTAGAAGTAAGTTGATTGATACACTCCTGTCTCGATAATCCACGTCGAAAATCGTAGTAAATCATCGCACGAAAATGTTCACGGGTAAATTCCATTTTTTGGCAATATGAATTTTTAAACTCACTATAAATTAACACAAATAAAACTCGTAAGTGAAAACGTTATATGCAAGTTTATGCCAAAAATTACCAAACTTTACGATAAAAATATCTAATTACAGCTAATCACATGTAGTGTTGTGAAAGCGCAAAATATAAAAGGCAACCCTCGTGGAGGGGTTAAAGTCAGAGCTTTCTATGTATTTGTATTAAATAACCAGTGTACTTTTAGTTATGAAGTAAATATAACAACGATGTTCCCTTATGTACCAACAATTTCCATCTTTCTCAAATATGTAGCTTTTCCGCATTTGAGTCCGCGTACGTTGAACATAACCAGGATTTCAAGCATTCAAAATCTGCTCGAGAATTCATATCATCAACAATACTCTCGACAGTCATTAATAATAACAGCAAAAGCAAAGCAAAAACACTAACGCATAGTGTCTTTTTATGTACCACATTTATGTACAATCATATATGTATTTATGTACATGCATATGTGTGTATGTATGTATGGATGTATCTGCTTGAAAGCCAGACAGCAAATCTCAGTGACTACGGACGGCATGCACAACAACAAACAGCAACACAACAGAAATAAAATCACAACGATATAACCATCATTATTTTCATAGAGCAGCACTTGACTATTGTTGTTTTTGTTTGTGCCAACACTACTGATATCGTTCATACATTCAGATACCGATACACACACACACACACACATTTGGCTGTATGTCTGCGCGTACAAATGGTTTTAATTATGCTAACATGCAATTATTCTTGTCAAGATCATTTCTCATATTAAGAGGAGCCACCACACAACCGTTAAGTTGTATTGGTAGTAGTGAACAATACGCTGCCATCCCTGCTCGAAGTGAAACTGAGTTGTGGGTGTTTTGAGTTGGCTGGGCAAACCCATAAGCACTTCTTGTCCGTGTGCTCTTTTCCACTGTTTAGCTCATGTATAACGTTTTGTTGTTGTTGTTGTAGTTGTAAGTGTGTGCATGTCCGCTTGGCGCTGCCATATTAGCTAATTTGCATTTCCGTGTTGTCTATATCCGGGCAATAGCCAGACTGCTGTAGCACGGTATTGCTATTGTTTTTGCAACAATTTGCATACTATCGCTTGCAACATGGCACCGGTTTACTGGCAAAAGCATAGCATGTAAATTCGTACATACGAATAGCTAGTGAAACAGAGTTGCAAATGGCAATCGGGAACATCATTTGCCTCAGTAGCAGCATCATCAGACATTTTTTGCCAGTTTTTTTTTTTCTCATTCGACCTCTGTCTAATTGAATATGAATGAAGCATCACAGTTGCAATAACAAAGTCTGAAATACGCACGAATTGTGTAAGCGGTACGCATAGCACAATCCGAGTACAACGGCTATTGCTAGACTTTTAATTTACAGCCGAATTGTTGTAGTAATCGGACCTTTCACGCTCATAATGCCAAAAACCCAGCGAGCAAGAAAAGAGTTATGTTTGCCTTTCTAGGTTATTTTTATTGCTCGAAAAAACTGCAAAAGTAATGAGCAAATGAACAAAAAATAGTATTCCCAAAATAATTATAAAATTCATATAAAAGCAAGGATAATTAATTTTATCCGTAAATTATCAGATTCCCAATATTTGATTAATAAAACAAGAAACATTGTATCCAAGACGAATTTATAGAAGGTGATGGCATAAGAGCAGCTGATTTGATTTTTTTTTTATTCACCTACATGTATTTTGTTTTTGCTTTTGCGTGTGAGCTTTCAAAAGCCGTAAAAGCAAAAACAAAATTTATATAAATTTTGACAACTCTTACGCAGAAACAAAAACAAAATACCTAGGAATTTTGTAGTTGTATTTATAACAGTACCTTGTTTGATTGTATCTATACGATGAGATTCGAATCTAAATACTCCTGATTGATACCCTTAGAAACACTTTAATCAATTTTTATTTTATTTTTCAAACCATTGGCAAAACTAAGACTTATTAAAACTTATCGGTTCACACCTGTATTGTAATATTTTTTTTATTTTTAAATATTTTAATATTTGCATATGAACTCTTTTCTTTCACATCAATACTCTTATATTTCAGTTGAGTTATAAATTGAATTGCATTTATCATGTGGTAATCCTTAATATATATATATAAAATATTTGGAATAGTAAGCTTTCTTAAACCTCTTTTATTTCACCTATTGCAATGTACGATTTCACTCATTATATTAATTTAATTTAACCTTTGCTCAAAAACGGATAGATAACGTAGCCAAAAAATAATCGATTTTATAATCATTTTCTCCACATTTCCAGACAGTGGAACAGATTATATGCAAAAGGTTCAAAAAGAAGTCAATGAAGCGGTCACATTTTGTACACCCTTTTTTCCAATTCCGAATACTTTTATGAATATTTTGCTAGCTGGGAAAGCTAAGTTGCATTCTGCAACGGCATTCATTTGTCGTAACAGTTGTCGCACTTCAACCCATTTTTCTCGTTTACGCAACAGCCAGTCTGTGATCCTTGAAATCCATCCATTCGGCCCTTCATGCATCCATCAGTGCCCTGTATTCATACCATTACGTTTGTGCAACTGTCACTACAATTCAATTCCTCATAAAATCATAAACATTCATCCTCCTCATTCTTCGGCAATTAATCATTTCTTCATCATAAACGCATAGTGTTCCTCTTATTGCTTTGGTGTTGCTATGTTGTTGTTTTTTTTTTTTGTTGTTAGTGACTTTTGCTGCGCCTTTTTGTGTGAGTTATTGTGGTGTAAATGTTTCTAATATTCACTGGCTGTAGTTATACAATTATGCCTTTATTAATTTTGAATATTTTATTTAATATATTTTGAAGCAATCGGATTTGTTGGTTTGTTTGTTTTTCTCCAGAAAAACTGGAAGATCTTCTCTTGCCGAATAATTTCTGCTTGAACGAAATTTCCAAAAAAAAAAAGGTTAGCGAACTTGGAGCTTCAAAATTAAAATTAAAATTCACATACTCATTATCTGGCCACGCGTTAAGGAACACTAAACAAAAATATGACAGTAATTTATACGTTCCTCATTTATGGCTTGGCTAAAAAGCTTTTATACAAATTTCAAATTCATTAAAATGTAACCCATTATAAAATTATCATAATTAACAAAAACAAAAAACGGGCGCAATTCGATATGTCAAATTATTGGTTTGTTTGCATTGTATTTGTATTTTGCTACTCGTATTTCCATGAATATCGAATTGCTTTCAGTTCACTTTTCGGTTGTTTATGACAAAATTTAGCTACGCTTAGCGCTCTGCGAATGGTCACAGCCGCTTTTAATAATGAAAATCTGTTGCATTAATAGCTAATGAATGGCCATTATAAATTTTGTTTAATTTGTTTTGAGAGTAAGAAAGTTGTAAGAAATTATTGTTTCCAAGCGCAGCTGAGGTTGAAAAGCTAGTGGTAATCAAAAATATATTATTGTTTATCGACAGCCATTAACAGTTAAGTGTTCCCAAATTTAATGGTTGTTTTGAAAATTATAAAGAGTTGTTAGAGGTGGGGCTAAACGAATTTTTAAAGCGTGAAATAAAATCATTTTAAGTTTTACTTGGGCTTTTTTTTTTTGTGACAAAGCTATTGTAAGTTGAAAGTAGTAGACAATCAAAGGCTTTCATATGCTATGAATATAAAATGGAGTTCACTACAATATGCAAAACCTTCAGGCAGAGGGAATTTCTGCAATAGCCTTTGTCCAAAAATTTTTTTGATTGTTTCCCGCACAGAAAATTTATGATTACAAATTTCGAATTAATATTAGTGCAGTTTGTTTAAAAAATGTTACACGGCAATAATAACACAGTACAACAAATTAAGATATTTTTTTTGCAACAGAGTAGCCACGGTAGTTTTCTGAGAGGCGACAGAGTACAAACAGAAAAAACAGTAATTTCTAGAAACTTCAAAGTTTTACTTTTTAATACTAAAACTCCATGATTCAATTATTAAAGGTTTGATACATAATGACAGCTAATTTCTAGCTCGCCCGTACAAAAGGTTGCATTTGCGAAGGAAGTAGAAAAGGGGAAGAATGTAATCCCTTTTTGTAAAAAAATGTTTAACAAGTACGCAAAATATGTAACTAGTTGTAGAATTTAAGTTGCATAAATAAAATCCAAATATGTTTCGTAGTCTACGAAATATTTGATACATTCTTCCGATTCGAAACTCTTTCGTTATGCAAACATTGACTTTTATTAACAAATATCATTATTATAAGTAAATAAAAGTGAGTTTTCTACATTTAGTGGTAAATATATGAAATGGTTGGTACAATCAAATTTTTGTATTTTTTTCAATACTAATTTAAATTCTCGAAATTCGGAATGCCCACTCACTTTGGCAAGGAAGCCATGGCACAGGGGTGGAGGGGAAAAAGAGTAGGGATACGATCACAACGAGCAATGGGTTTTGGAAATAAATCCTATAAAAAAGATAGGGAACAGCAAAGGTCTTGCTAACTCACGCTCGCACAAGGGTGGATATAAAAATGTACTAGGACACGGAGCTTAACGAGCTAAGACACAGGGAAACGAGCACTCAGTATACCAATCACGATTTAGATGCACAAATTACCTAATGAATTTCAAATAAAACCACATATTTGCATTATATAAAATATTTACATTTTGATAAAATACTTAGGTACTCAAATTGTCACTGTTTTCAGGGAAAATATCAGCGAATTGGAATTTTACTATGTATTATTTAAAAATATTTGATAAGATTCATACATAAATTTTCAAAGATGTAACACTGTTTTAGCTAAGGGAGACGTCATGTGAAGAGTGAGGAGCAAAGCTGTTTATGTATCAAACCTTTCATTATTGAATCATGCTAAAATTCACAATCAATATTTATTCTGGTTGACAATAGCTTGCTTTGTTAAGCAAAATTATCTATTATAATTAAGTCGTTCCCTTTCAGAAAAATACCAAGGTAAAGGTTATTTTGTTGCTAAGTTGCTGTTGTGCAGCCTAACTGAATATAATAAAAACTTGGAGAAATTATTTAATGTTGGATTACTCTGACACAAATAAGAGAAAAAATTGGAAAATTTGATATTTTTCATTTAATTTCCTTTTAAATTTTAGCAGAAAAATAGATTATGTTCGTAAAAAGCACCTTTCCCTCCTGGTATATCTTCGACAATGGCAAATCTAGCTGATTTTGCTGCAGAAACTTAGCAGGCGCCATAATGCAATGCAAAAAATATTTTAGCATACATCTGGTCACCTTAGTGACCGCATATTTATATTCATTAATCCGCATAAAACTACACCACCAATCTTACTGCCACTCATTTAGGCATTCATCATTTTTTATAACCAATTTTTCAGCTAAATAACTGCATGACTAAATTTTTGCGCACGTTACATTCATTAAACCAACTTAACTGCCTTTTTATTAAACCCCAACTAAGGAGAACAATTTATATCTATCACCTACCGAGCAACTTTCAGTTAAAAATTAGTCAACTGCTGTCAATTTTAATGTTTTTCCTCCTAAAGTTTATAACTCCGATACCGTAATAAATCAGTCAAAATACAAGTAAAGCGGTTGCATATCGATGTATGTATGTATTCAAAACATTTTTGAAAGTATGCGTTTCTATGTGTGCTCATGTGGATATGTAAATAAAAGTTATGGCCCATATCAGGCGAATATTTAAATATAACCTTTCCGAATACAGCCTGTTCACACACACACACACATACATACATAGATATTCTCTTTCACTCCGATTTAAATATAAAGGGATACTCGTATGTGTACAACCACAGCTTATGAAGAATGGTTTTGGGTTTTGGCGCTGCCAATTCTACAAAAAGAAGCAACCATCGTAAGGACATCTTCCAAGCTACGAGTATACCTTACATATCGGCACATTTATTTATGTACATGTGTATATTAAGAGTAAAGGGCACACACATTCATACCAGCACATATGTATGTATGTATATTTATTTTATATGATGTCATAAATTTCATGGCTTTTAAATAATAAAATTTAAAATAGCTACGAACGAACGAATGTATGCGCGTGAAATCGAGCAACAAAGGTTTTAATGCCCATAAATAAACAAACGTTGAGAATAAAATATGTAGCTGATTCCTCGTCTTCAGTTTAGTTCATCTATTTACCTTTTTTGCTCAACCCAAGTTACACCTTTGTGGTAGTTTATATTCGCACCGCAATGGGGGGGGTAGAGAAATAAATTTAAAAATTTTGTTCATTTTGTCCTTTTGCGGCAAATCATTTTTATAAGCCCGTCGCTTTCAAGTGAATTTACATATCCCCGTGTATGTTTGTCGCACGTTGTCCTTTTATCTACGCCAACAAAACAAAACAAAAGACATAAAAAAAAAGCAAACTACCAACAAGAGCCATACATATTGTTGGTGTCATTGGCCAACACCACCTGACGACATGACAGCCATTTCGTTTGTATTGACTAATTTCTTTTCGTTATATGCCCTGCTTGTTTGCGGCGCATGCGCTCACTCAGCGCTTATCAAATGCAAAACAAACAAAAAACCCAACAATATTTTTACTTTATTTCTTACGACCACCTTGCTGTTTGGCATACGAGTACGTTGTTAGTGGTGGCGACTACCACTACCACTAGCACCGCAACCAACACTTCCACCACCGCCGCCAAAAAGCAATAAATATTTGAATACTTCACTCTTTTTTCTTCTTTTCTTTCGGTTTGCCTTGCCTCGGCCTGCTGTTGTTAGCCGGCCAGCCATTTCGGTTATGCCAGGTATCCATCCATCCAGCCAATGCCTTTTTACGCTGTCCATGTGGTCCTACTCATCTCGCTTTTGTATGCATTGGCTATAAATCTATCGAAATTTGGGTTTGATTCCGTTCGAATGGCAGCGCAGCAAATTGATTGCAGCCGGCGACAATGTTTGATTGACTTTGACGTGTTGCTGTCATAAAATGCCTTAGAGCGTTTGCGCAATTGAGTGTCCGAATGGTTATAAATAGAAACGAATATGGTTTTCTCTTTGCCCTGGCCTGCTGTTAGTAACTAAAACATATGGATGTATGTATATAAATATGTGCTAGTATGTGTGAGGCGGTTTTATGTGCGTATGGCTGGGAGATTTTCTAGGTATTATGACGTTTGATCCTTCCATGCAGGTTTTATTTTTCGAACTTGGTATGGTCAATCGATCGATATAATAACTGCTAATATTGAATGCACACACTTACATATTTTAATAATCCCCACAGTGTTTTGGTGCCTTTTAACATACAAACTTAAATATTTGCTTTCTTGTCGCTTCCGTTATGTCCTTTATTTACATTTCTCGCTCGTTTTATATGTATAAAAAGACCGAAGAAAAATGATTCTTTATTTTGATGTCGTAATTTTTTCTTCAAATCGTGATATTCCACCGATTCGGAGTGCATATTCTGTAGACCCGTGTCACGGACATAGCCTATTTTGCTCGCTAGGTGGCGCATAAGTCGAGATATTTAGGAAATTTGTATTTATGATCCAATTTTGATGAAATTATGCGTCGCCAATTTAGTAGGCGTAGGTGTGGTGAGAAATACTCTCACGTAAAATGGATCCGCTAGATGGCGCTTGAGACAAGTTATTTAGAAAATACTTATTTATAGTCCGATTTTGACGAAATTAAAAATGCATATGTGTTTTGTGCTTGCAAAAAAAAATTTAATTGAAAATGTGTAGGGCATAAAGTTGCGTTCACAAAAGTAATAGCAATGTTGTTCTTTCTTCTTAACTTGAATGATTTTTTATAAATATATAGAGAATTCTATAATCAAACCCACGCAAATCGAAGTTTAAAATTTTCTAGACCACTTGTCAAGTTTCAACATTTTACAAAAGAATGTTACTACAATTTCTAACTTTTAATCCAAATTTTGAAAAGCTTTGCGTGATTTCTTCGATATAACGTAGAAGAAAATTTACTTTATATAGAAGAAAATTCTCAACATCGTCACCAAAAAAAATTCGGATTCAAAAGTTAGAAATATTGATATAGCTTGTTTGGTTTGTTGAATTGGTTTGGTGGTCGAGATTTCTAGATTTCAAATGTAATAAACTTCATGGAGTTAAAATTATTGTAATCTAAATATATATTGGATACGGACTTCTTTTTTGTCAAAGCTGCATTTTTAGCCTCCAGCATTTTTGAACAGAAACTGCTACAAGTATGTCCATATATCGAAAAGTAGTAAGCGTGGAGACGAATCCGCAAGTATCAGCTACTATAAAAAAGCATATTTCTTTCGAACTCAATTTTTACGCATTTTTAAATAGTCCAAGGCCAATGAACTTCCCTTAGCGTTAATCAAATGACTCAACCAAGAATTCGAATAGCCAACATTTCACATAGAGGACAACAGTAATATATGTAACCTGCTCGTAATTAGCCAATGCAACAGATTCATTTAATAATTTACAACTTCATTTGCACATTTGTCTAATTATTATATGCCACATTATGCGCAAATAAAAATGTAATTAATTTTCTTTATGACAACATCAAAATGAAGAGTAAGTAGATATGTATGGGAAAAATGGCATTGACTGAGATTCAGCGAAAATATACGCACACGTCCATACGTGTTCTTTTTTCTATATACCACACTCATCCACACATACACTAGGAGCTGGAAAAAAACCATATACAGCTCCATATACCGTTACCTTAGGTTTCGCCACCCACAACAGCATCTGGCTCGGGCTAGAGACGCCTCGCACAGAATGATGCAGCAGTTTATGCAGCAAAACGGAACGATGTGTAGCAAAAGCGGTCGGCCGTCTTGCAAGGCAACACACCATTAGATAGCATCATTAAGGATGCTTTTCATGGTCATTATTTTGTGGCAACAGCTGTGGCCAAAAAAATCTCTCAACAGATACGGAGACAAGGATATATCATAGATATATAAATATTTACGAACAAAGATATTTATGTACATACATATTCAAGTATAATGATGGTTGCCATTGGCGCAAGAAAAGTACCACCAAAAAGCTGGAAAAAATAACGATATGAAAATTTTTTCAAATATTTACATAAATATATATAAAATTATTGAGTTTAAAAAAGTAAATTTCTTTTGTAACTGATTGTGTGCGGAAGACAAAAGAAATCGCATAAGGGAGCCCCCACGTTTGCAAGCATTTTCGCGAATTCTTTTAAACGACTAAAGAATTTAATTCATTATATATTTATTACTATTTTAAGAATATGAAAAACAAATTTCGAATAGAAATCTCTATTAAATGCATTCAACAAACTAGAATCAATTGAAAACATTGGTTATGGCTTCTGCAAAAATTTCCAATTTCCTAATATTGTTTTTTCTTTTTAATTTACCGTTACAAAAAAAATTACAAATTTTTGGAATATTTTAGTTTACTTTGTGTGTCTATATACGCCGAGTCTAGCATATAAATTTCAACTGAATCTGTCAAACCGTCAATATATCCTTTATAGCGACTCAATTTTAGAAAATCGCTTTAACGTATTTTTTTTTAGATTTATTATGGATTCAATTTATATAAAAACGCGGGAAACCCATATAACTTGGTTTACAACACTGTCCCCCATATTCGTGTTTAAACCCCTTTATAAAACAGAACGATAAATGGCACAACGCCGAAGCCAGAGAGCCTCTTCACACTGTCGGAAAACCAGATCAAAGAAAAGAAACCTTTATTAAAACTTAAAACTCTGATTTAGGGCTTCTGCTTTGGAGTTTCCAATGTATTGAATTGAATGATAAATAAGGATTATCTGCCGTAGCCCAGATTCTTCTGACCCCCCTGGCTGTGAACAAGTAAGGAAAACATTGGTTTTTTTTCAGAATCAAAACGCTTTCTGTATCTCACCACTGAAGTTAAAACATAATATTAGGCTTATTGTTTTTCAACCACTTTTTCACAGAATATAGAATGCTAGTTTATAAACTAAGAAAGTGAACACATAAAGCAAATAAAGACCCACTACAAGTAGACAAGTTCGAAAAATTAAAATAAAAGCAACCAATTTTAGCTAAAATCAAGCAAGGTGGCAACTTTGTATATATTTATGTAAGTGTTACATATGGCCTGTAGGTGAGCTGTAAGCGCACGGAAGCTCTTTTGCTATATATCTGAACACTATTGCAAGTATGTTTGTGGTAATCTATGCCAGCCGCAAAGGTTCAGGCTTTTAATATATACACTGTTCTGTATTACATTTTTTTTTGCTGTGATCCCCAACTTCACACAGTCGTTACATATTTCATTCAATTTGCGAATTGTGAATTTTGCGGCTGTTATTTGGTTAAAAACAAAATTATTTAATATGCACGTATGAGTTTTGAAAAAAAAAACATAAAACAATTTTTTAACTAACATTCCACGCTGCATAAGCGTTTTACTTTTGTGAGCATTATTTCCGAATTTTAACAACAACAAAAAAAGGATATACTCATATCTAGACCCACCCACAACTTTAAAAACTTGAAAAGTAATTAACCGTTGCATTGTAACCACATCACAAACGGCAACAGATGGCGGCCATAAACTGGAAAGCAAAGCTAGGCAACAAGCCAACAGTCAATGGGCTGTGTAAACTCAGAAATCGAGGCATGAACGACAACTGCTGCTGCTGCTGCTGCTGCTGCTGCTGCTGCTGGCTAATGACGCGAGGGCAGTGAATTGTCTTGTACAAAAGTGTGTTAATGACCGACGCCCAAAAGTAACAGTAGACAAATATGAGTACCAAAAATACGAGCACTCCCTCAACAACACAACCACATGCGCCATTTACGTGTGTGAATGCTTATAGGATACATTTAGCATACCAAAATCAGTGTGTCCTTTTGCTCGTCCTTTGGTTAGCAAATTATGCCGTCGTCGCCGTCATACTATAGGCGCTCAATGAGCTCGCAGACGTGCTCCATATATGCACTATACTTGAGTTACTATTTTTGAGCTCATTGTGGTAGCCACAAAAACTTACGCACAGCATGATTTTCGAACAAGCTCAGTCTGCTTGAGCCATCCATGATGCAAATGGCTAGCGGGCAACATATGTTGCGTGCTACACAAAGTGAAGCTTCTTTCTTTCCGGCTACAGCGTCACAATCAAAGCGGTTAGTCATGGTTTTCGGCTAAGCCTTCCAAAATACATCCTCCGCCCGTTGTCGTTATTTGCGCTTTTCCTACACCTCCAACAAACTGTTTTGTTTTTGTGCCGTACGTTGGTCTGTTGGTGCTTTATATTCTCTTAATTGAGGGTTAACCAGCGTTGATTATGCCGCTTATGGGGTGGTGACTATGCCTGCCACAAGGCCGTCCAACTGTGCCACTTGTGTGCGGCATACTTCTTTTTGCAAAAAAGAAAAAACAAACCCCATGCCCTTGTCTCATTTTGCAGCGTATTATTTTGTAAATACATTCTTATCTGCACGAATCCGCCTTAATGCCGACACTGACTTAATGACTTTACACATGTTGCCATCATTGACGTCGTCAACCACGACGACCACATCAACTTTGTATAGATGAGGGAAGGAAACCGTGGCAAGTTCACGTCATCATCGAGTTTGTCAATGTCGTTTTCTCAACATTAAGTTCAGTGGAAAGTTGAAATTAGCTTTGGGAAAGTTGGGTCTACATGCTGTTAGTCAATGCTAGCATTGCCCACTTTTAATTACAAACATTGAAAACTTTAAATATTCCACTTTTGAATTCAGCGAAAAGCATCCGTTTTCTCGATCTCCACGCATGGTCCACTGCACATGTGTCGTAATTAAGTGAAAATTAAATTTTTACCTTCTCCACCTCCACCTTTAACTTCGTATTACTAATTTCACAATTTCATTTATGCTCTTTTTTTTATTTCAGGTGTGGTTCCAGAATCGGCGCACCAAATGGCGCAAGAAACATGCCGCGGAAATGGCCACCGCCAAACGGAAACAGGATATTATGGGTGGCGGTGAACCAGACGGTGACTGCAGTGAGACAATGGACAGTGACAACGAGAGCTTGGATATGGGCGAGAATCCGGCGCAAAATAAACGTTGTCGCATGGGTGATAACTACCGTTAGACACTCAAAATTCCACACAAAAGAAGAAAAAAAAACACTTTCCGCGTGCAGTGTAGGGTTGAGAAGTCATATTCGTAGCCGTGGAAGAAATTCGCCGAGAGGCGGAGTATATTAAATTCTTCCTACACTGGAATGAAGCGAGAAATTCATTGAAATAATAATTAATTACTACTGGTTAAAATAAAAAGGTTTAATTGTTTTCCTATCGATTAGAAACCGGCGGCAAGCGGCGATAATAGTTAATCTCTATGAGTTTTAAAGCAGTCTTTTGAAGACTTACTAGGCTAATCTCGAATATTTAATTTTACTTAAAATATTACATATTATTAATTTTACATTTTTTTTTATTCTCAGCGGACTAGTAAGTTCTTCTGCATTATTGTAAATATTTGTGGGTATTTTAAAACTACTTTTAAATTGTAAATTGTATATGTATTTGTATAGCTAATTAGACGCAAAGTTGTGGAACTTTAGATTTTATTAACTTTGAAAATGCAAAGAATTCGATTAAATAAAATTGGCGGAGTTTAGCTGCTAGTAAATAATTTAAGCGATAAATGAGATAATATCTATTAATGAAGCATCATTATATTATGTTAGCAGAGGAGCTAAAAGTTTCATTACACTTTGTTTCTAAAATATAAATAACATTTAGCTAAAATGAGTCGCTATTGTAATTTTTCCGGAATATATCACAAGCATGAACATTTAGCATTTTTAGCAAAGGATATTAAACAATAAGAATTTGTGTAAAATGCTAATGTATTTCTTTGAGCTCCCCCACTAATTAAGTTGAGTTTTTTTATAGTGTATATATTTCTTTGATTTCTTTTACAGCTTTGCTACAGAAAATTTAAGTTGATGTATATTTATAATTAATAAATTTATGCATACATGTAACTACTTAAAGTAATTAAAATTTAATCAACATAATTAAAATAATAAAAATTATGTATTTAATGCGTATACACGTAAATAAATAAATAAATCAAATATGCATACAAGTATGATACTATTATTTCAAATTTCCATTAATTTCCAAAATAGGCCACTGAATGCCACAGAGTGAACCAAAACCAAAACTAAGATATTATATTTTCTGAAAGTAGAAAGTGTAAGCAATACGGTATAAGTGGCAAGTGGCATCTAAAACTTTGCCGTATGCCGCTGGAACTTCAAAATTTAAAAACTCGTTGCGAGGATGTCGGGGAGTAAAGTTGTAGTTGAACTTCCGTCTCTAAATTCCACAATTTCTAAAAAAAATTAAAAGAGAAATGCGCAGCACAGTATATGAACAGTTCGACTACAAAGCAAGGATTGCAAATTATCTACTTTCGTCATCTATTAAAGTACCAATTGAAATAAAAAATTTTTTTGGTTAGAATGTTGTTTGTTTTCTACACTCAAAAAGTTGTCTATTATCAAAAGTAAAAAATGGAAAAAATTAGCACTAAAATAATGTTGTCTTCTTTTGCGAATATAATATATATTTAAAGAAGGTGTTTATTATTTTCAATAAAAAATGATGCAATCGGGAATTACAGCAAGTTACGAACAAGCTCGGGATAGACAAATGAAAAAATATATCGTATCGATATTTTTAAACAATATCGGTAGTATATGCAGAGTAAAAATATCGACATTTCGATAAATCAATATTTTTACTTCAAGTCGCAATTGCCTAAAGTTATGTCAAAATATTCGGTAGTGAAAAAAGTAATACATTTTTAGCGCTCGACTTTACACAACACACAGCCGCCAAAGATATCATTCATAGACGTTCTTCTTAATTAAATTTCGCCCTATAATGAAAATCATAGAAATCTTTTGGCATTTAAACTACATGCGTTAATTGAAAAAAGTTTCCAATAATAACATTTCAAAAAATTGTCGAAAATCAACGGACATTTTTTGCCACTTCGAAATTCCACATCATAGCATTTTCATTTTAAATTAAAAATTTTTAAAACTAAATGAAACTATTTTCAAACTAAACGAACCCTTTTTCAAATTAAACGTAACTATTTGCAAAATAAGTAAAACTCTTTTCAAAATAAATGAAACTTTATTCCAAAGAAATGAAACTTTATTCAACTTAAATTAAACTATTTCCAAATTAAATGAAACAATTTCTAAGTATATTCATTTAATTAAACAAACAATATGTTATAAAATATTGAAATTAATGAAGGGCTTGTCCACTCGCCGCTTTCGGGATTTGGATGATCATGTCCATAACGTAATTCGAACAATCATTTTGATTAATTTGTGCGATACTTTCTTCAATTACGCTGACTATGTTATGCTCAGTAGTTAAATCACTTAGTAATGATCGGGCATAGGATTTTAACTTAGAGTTACAAATGGTTCAAAGAAAAAGCATAACCAAAGATATTCTGATATTTTGCTGTTGTTGCTTCCGACAGATGGCACAACGCCGAACCCGGTTTGTCTTAAAACCAAATTTGACAAGGGATGGCGAAAATTCGTTCCAAAATACGTCATAACCAAATGGTTCATTAAATATATAATTAAACCAATTTAATTTGGAAATGGTTTCATTTTATTAGAATAAAGTTTCATTTATTTTGAAAAAAAATTCGGTTATTCTGAAAATAGTTTTATTTATTTTGAAAATAGTTTCGTTTAGTTTGAAAAAGGTTTAATTTAAAATGAAAATGCTATATTCTTAAAATTCAATTGGCTGCAAAACCACATAAAATAATATTCTAAAAATTCTGGTTAAAAATTTTGAAATTTGAATAACTTTTGGTAAATTTTTATAAATTGTGTACAAAGTTTACAAATTTTAGTTTATATGCTCTTTTATACTTGGAACTAAAAAATTAGCAAAAAAAAGGACTTAGCGTGAAAAGCACTGTAAATATTGTAAAAAAAATCACCATTAGGTCAATTGTTTGAGTCATCGTATGTATGTAAATACTGTATATGTATGTACATATATATCTATAAAAAAAAAACGAGTTTTGCTTAGCAAACTATAAATTCACAAATACCAACCAGTAAATTCTCTTCTCTTCACACCCATTAGTCGCTTCCTCCACTTCGTGCTCATCACAACTCCTTCTCAGTTACCATGAACACGCTAATGGCATTTGTATTTAAAATATTCGAATTAAACAGTAGTTCAAAATAATGAAAACAGTAGAATTGAGAAAAGAAAGACATCGCGTCTGGTGTATTGTTTCTATGACGAGTTGATGGCATTAGTCAAATACTCAAAAGTCTAGAGGGAAATAAAAAACTAAAAAGTAAAGAAGCAAATGCGCGCAGACGTAACCATTAGCGTGTTCCGGCCATTGTTAATACAGCGGACGCGCGTTCGTTGCGCTCAACTAATAAAGAATGATTAATGTCCATCAAATACGCACGAATGGGCAACAAGCAACAGGTACAACCAAAAGCAACAATACTGCGAGCACATAGTACGTCCATGTAGAGTATTATGGCCGCTGCAGAAGTAGCATTAGCCCATTCGGTTGTTTGACTTAAGTCATTAACCAATAACTTTTAACTACCACAAAATATTAAACAAAAAAAAAAACAATGCTACACAAATGTTTCTCTCTTTTTTTGTATGAATAGTCCCACTGACTGACTCAAAATCCGATTTACACTTCACTCAGTTTTCCACTTATTTCACAACGGTATTTATTATGTACAGTGGAATCCCGATAATTCGACATCGTAACCAAACAGAAAATGTTACGAATATGGTGAATCACAACGGGCCCTGCGTTTAAGCTATAGCATTTCAGAACTATAACTTGTTATTATTTATTGAACAATTTAATTTTGATCGAGCACTGCGAGTTCTTTTCAGAAAATCTATTAGTCTACTGTACACAATCTACTTTTTAAATTTTTTGTTAACAGCATTATTACTCTTTAAAAAAAGGAAACAATATGGTTATTGTAAAATAAACACTGAAATTACCCGGTAAGACTCTTGTTGCTGTGTTTTATGTAACCGACTGTTTAAAATATGTGTAAAAATTAAACCTATCAACAATCAATAAATATAGCTACTCATCTGTATGCGTATTTGACCGAAACAGGAAAACAAGTTGAATAAATGGCAAACAAATAGTTTTTTTTTATCATGTTTATATTTTTAAAACTAAATGTGTTATTAGACCAAGGCAAAACATAATGAGGGTGAACAGATAATTAACTGTTTATGTTTTTAATAACAAATATTACCTGATTTAATTTTCGCGCTCTTTTTTTTTAGTATGAAATAAAAATTTACAATTTCTTCCACCATATTTTCCATTAGTAACTTCAAAGTCTCAAAATCGATCTCACCAAAGAAAACTCTCAATTAGTAGTAGAAGTTTGTTTACAGAATTTCCGCAATAATCATCTGAATTTATGTAATGTGTGATTTGATCGCTGTGTATACTATTTTGTTGTTGTTTTATAACAGCAAAAAGTAAAAGTAAGTAAGTAAGTAAGTTAAATTTATTAGTATTTTCATAATACTTTACATTACATTTAAATCTTAATACTATTAAATCATTAGAAATTAAATTTTCTTATTTTATACAATACTGTTTGGATAGTGTGTCAGCTCATTAGATGTTTTTAATGTATTCCATAGAATTTATTTTAAATCTTTTCATATTGTGATCATTTTTTATACATTGTGGCAAGGCGTTAAATATTTGAAATCCCTCATAGAAAAGCGAGTTCTGTGCTGCTCTGGTACTCCGAAATTTTATTCTAAAATCGTTTAGGTTTCTGAGTTCATACTTTTGAACATCCTTTACATATTCAACTTTATCTGTTAGATTTGACGGGGCATCATTGTTCCTGATTTTAAATACCATCAATAACGTATTGAGTTGAAGCCTTTCGGAAATATTTAGCCACTTCAACATCTCATGCATAATTTTAACCGGGGTGTAGATACTACGGGTGTGTTCGAGCCGCTCAATAATTACAGCAATAATTCAACCCTGTTACTTACTTGATACTCTGTTGCTGATACTCAGCTGATAATGTGCAGCAATATTGCAGCATTTATTTTGCACAGAACGCGTAATTGGGAAATATGGAGATTTTAACTTATTTGATAGCTGATGAGATGATGGAAAGGGGCGGTGATAAATTTTTGATAAACATGGACAAAAGAAGGCGGAGAAAACATAGGATAAAACGTTTCTTGTTTGAAGAGTGTTCCAAAAGAAGAAAAGTGAGGAAAGTGAAAAACTTTTTTAAAACTATTGTATTATACCCAGATGACATCTTTTTCACCCATTTTCGGATGACTCGGCTGTTGCTGTAAGCTATTAGTTTTCCAGTCGACACCCGACCAATAATTTGGTTTCAGCCACTCTTAATTTTAAGCTAAAAACAAATAATAAACAATATTACACATTAAAATAACACTTATTAAAAACTTTAACTTACTTTTCTTCCTCCATCTCAATTGCGCAGTAAAAATTTTTATATTGCGTGTGATTTGCTAGTGATGAGCAAAAGATTGTCAACATTTTATTCAACGAACGCGTGACGTTGCCACTGTTGCCCAAATTTTGCCGAAGAACGTGATGCTCTATCATCAAAAGTAACACTGCCGCAATAATCGCAGCTCGAACACACCCTACATTTTAATATACATCTCATTCCTTTGTTCTGCAGTTTTTGTAGTCTATTCATTTGCCTTTGATTACAACATATATATATAGGACGGTGGAACAGTATTCAAAATTTCGATTTTACTACGTATTCTTTTGAAGAAACCAATCTTTTCCCAATTTTTTTACATATGTATTGAATATGTTCATCGAATTTCATATTTTTGTCTATTATAATACCTAAATATTTTATTTTGTCCACCTTCTCAATAACAATGTTATTTATTTTGAATTCAATTTCACTACTCATATTTATTTCCATTATCTTCGTTTTCTGTTCATTTAGCTTTAGTTTATTACCCTTAAGCAATAGAGTTAAATGCTGAATGTCATACATTAACTTTCTTTCACATTCAGGTTCAGTTTTTCCTTCTGATATGCATCCATTCATCTTGGTTCTTTGAGTCCCTTCAGAAAGATAGGAATTAAACCACTTCAGTTCAATATTGTTTACTCCATACCTTTTTAGTTTGTTTTCCAATATTTCTCTATCTATTGTCTCTAAAGCTCTTTTAAAATCAAGGAACAGGACCATAATTTTTGTTTCCTTACCAACGCTTTTCCATTCATTTATTAAATAGCTTACTGCCGTCTCACAATCTCGATGATGTTGAGGATGGTATCCGGCATATCAAATCCTCAACTCAAACTGATGTTGACGGTGTATCGTCCTTCCTTTTGAAGAATTGCCCCGCTTTTGCTTACCCACTCTCTTTAATTTTCAATAAATCTCTTGAACGGGGTGAGTTTATGGATGCCTGGAAAACCACACTTATTACCCCCGTTTTAAAGAGTGGCAATAAAAATAATATAAGCAACTATAGGCCAATATCGAAATTATCTACGATGTCCAAACTATTTGAGTATATTGTCAAACAAAAAGTTTTCTTCGCAATAAGCCCTTTCATTTCTGTTAACCAGCACGGCTTTATGCCTGGTAGGTCCACTTTGACTAACCTTGCTGTTTTTTCTGAGTTCTGTATAGCTGCCTTTAATAAACGTCTACAAGTTGATACTTTGTATACGGATTTTTCCAAGGCGTTCGACAAAGTTAGCCACTCAATGTTGGTATCAAAATTGTCTAGTTAGTTTAGGCTTCCATTCTGTTTTCTTGGCTTGGATAAAATCATACCTTTCTTCACGACACTGTGTAGTTGTAGTTGATAATGTGTCCTCCTATCCCTTTGTTGCGTCATCTGGTGTTCCCCAAGGGAGTGTACTCGGTCCCTTACTCTTCGTGATTTTCATCATCGATATTTCTAGTTGCTTTAACTTTTCAAAATTTTTATTGTATGCAGATGACCTGAAGATCTACTCTACGATTACATGTTCTTCAGACTCTATCAATCTACAGGCTGATCTTAATGCTGTTGTTGCTTGGTGTTCCAATAATAGATTAAAATTAAACATAAATAAGTGTTTTCATATATCGTACTCTAAATCTCGTACAATTACGCCGACCTCTTATCTCATTGGTGACTCGCAACTTTCCACCAAGGGTGAAGTCTCTGACTTGGGAGTAATTTTTGATTCCAAATTTCTTTTTATCAGCCACTTAAACTATACTATTGCAAAGTCATATTCAATGCTCGCATTTATCCGCCGTTTCAGGTCCGATTTCACAGACCCATATAACTTAAAGTTACTATTTACTTCTTTTGTTCGTTCTAAGCTAGAATATGCTGTTTTCATATGGCGACCGTATTATGAATGCCATATAAACAGGATTGAACGAATCCAAAAATCTTTCATACGGTATGCTGTTCGCTCGCTTCAATTTGCTGAACCACTTCCATCATACACTGCTAGGTGATGCTCATAAACCTTGAATCGCTGCATAATCGGATGAAATTTCTTTCTCTTACTACTTTCGTGTTTGATATTATACGGGGTGCGATTGACTCTCCGTTCTTACTCGAACGTATCACATTTAATATCCCACCAAGAAGCCTTAGGAATCATGACATATTTTCTCTGGAAACTGTCAGAAATAACTAGGCTAATAATGCTCCTATTCGCAGAGCTTTAAACGAATTTAATTTGCTTTCAAACACTTCTGCTATTGATTTTTCTTTGACTGAATTTCATTTTAATTTACTTTTAAATAAACTGTTGAATTAGGTTTAAACTATACCATAATCTGTGCTAAGTATATAGTCTGTATGTAATGTTAATATTTCTAGATTAAATAAATAAATAAATAAATTCTACCTTTAACGTACTTATCCTTTGCATGCTTTATTGCTACTTTATACCTTATTTTCTTGTTGTCGTTCCACATTTCTCTTTGTCCTATAAGTTTTGCTATGTGGTAAGATTCCATTTTTTTTATCTTTAATATATGCAACTCTTTATTGAACCAATTATGCGAATGATTATTTACAGGTAATTTTTTTTTTACATACATTTTCAGAGATTACACATTTAGTCCTATTTTCTACTTCCGCTGCATATTTGTTGATCTCATTTGTATGAACAGGTCGTGCAATTTCTTTCCTAAGCTGAAGTGTAAATGAATCTTTATTATATTTAAAATAGTCAGCTTCAGTTTTCATGCGCTTCTTTTTTTCTTGCTGTATTTTTATTTCTAAATCTATAATTTCATGATCCGATATTTTATTATTCATATTAATTTTTACACTCAAATTTTGCATATTGGCTATTACGTAGTCAATTAAGGTTCTGGAGTTCGGTGACGTTCTCGTTTATTCTGATACCATTTGGTTTAAGCCATTGTCATTTATTATATTTTCTATTTCCCGCTTATAGAAGCCGTTTTTTTTTCCAATCTACATTAAAATCAGCCGCGATTATGATGTCAACAGCTTTTTCCATAAATATTTCAATATTTTCCTGAAAGCATTCACAGAATTCTCTTTCAGAGCTGCTTGGTGATCGCTAAATTGCTACTAGTAATACGTTCAGGTTTTCATAACTACTACAACTACATCCTAATATCTACATTTTTGAAGGAACCGATTTTTCTATTATTTTAGTAACTTTGCAGTTATTTTTAGTATAAATTATTACACCACCAGATCTAGATGTGTTAGATACGCAATATATACAACTGTAATTTTTAATTTGGAACTCATTTTCCTCAACCTCCTCGGTAACATGTGTTTCCGAGAGAATCATAAAATCTGGTCAGCATTTATCTGCTATAATTTCTAATTCATTACAGTTATTAATTAAGCCTTGAATATTAGTGTAAAATCCATTTATTTGCCTTGGTTGCTAGTATCCAATCTTCTTTCTTTGCACATCAAGTTTATTTAAATATACCGGACCTAGCCTATCAAGTGTCGTATGATTTTCATCCAGGCCCAACTTTAATTTTTCATTTGCTCTAACACAATTTATGCATCTTTCTATTTGTTCTTTGTTGAATTCATTAGTTCTATGGCTTTCAAGGCATTTTACCGCAAACTTCATTATTCTTACACTCGGAGGCTTTATGCTTGAAACCTTTGCATTTAAAGCAACATAGGATTTGTACACCATCAAAAACTCGACATCTTTCCCAACCTATGTTCAATTTCAATTCAAGAGCAATTACTTTTGGGAATGTTTCAATATCTGTTTCAATGACAGCATTGAAAAAGTGTTTATTTGCTTTTCTAATTTCGTACTGTTTAACCAATTTAAGGTCATTCTTTTCGATTATATTATTCTGTTTTCTTATTTTATTTATGATTTCATTATCCTCCTGTTTAAATTTCATATGTGAAATCACAAATCTAGGATTTATGGCATTCGGAACTTTCACTTCATACGTTTCAGGCAGATTTTTATCTATTGCCTTTTTTATTTTTTCTCTTTCTTCGGTGTTTTCGCTTTCAATGACTATAACACCATTCTGTTTATTTACAATATTTGTAATTTTCAAATTTTTTGGGTCTACCTTTTTATTTAGATCTTCATGCGTCTTTTCACATTTTGAATTACTTTATCTCTTCCTCATCTGAATTGATCAAATAGTTTTAAATTAATACAATTTTTGTAAAACCTTTGATTAGCTGATTTTTAGCAGGCGTAACCAAACGACATGTGCAATAATGATTCAATGACTATGTATTTGGTTTTATCAGTATCGATTATTGTGGTTTCCCTGCCTGCAGTTAAACTTACTCTTTCCGAACTAGCTCGCCATCAGTTTTCTAAGGCAGATTAACTGATTTGTCCGTTCATTTCAGTTTCAGTTTTCAGTTTTCATTTTTACTTTGCAACTTTTACGTTTCGAAGGCAGATGTCGCTAAGCCGCTTCCCCCTTCGAATTACCAATAAATACCAGTTAATGAACCAGAATATTTTTTGACTAGTTTGACTTTCACTCCAGGGTTGTTATTACTATATTGTTATTGCTCACACATTAGCAACACTGGTTGCAGCCACCTTTATTGATTACATATATTCTTACACCCACATTGTTATGTTTGCTTGTATGCATTGAAATTGTATACATTTGCTTAACGCATAACTTTTCTATTATGACGTTTCATAGTTTCTTTACTCTTACCATACGAAATTCATTCATTACAATTCATTTCAGCTATTCTTCTCAGTGACTTCATTGATCGGAAAAAATCCATTAATTCATTGACTGCTTTCCTTCCTTTATTGCCCCTCAGTTGATTGACATTCAATCAATCTCTGGTCGGTGTGCGAGATTTTCACACTTTCCGTTCTTTCTACTGACTGGGAAATCCCTTTGCACTTTGTTGCTTTGTTTGAGAATTTTTTTTTTTTTGCCAAGGATTACCTTTCACTTGATTTTGGTTGCTTTTGTTCAATATAGATTCCTTTCTTTTGCCTTAATCCTTTTGACTTTCTCTAAGCAGATTTCCTGTCATTAATTGTTGGCACTAGAACTCGAAAGACAGGTAATGTATCTATGTCGAAGGGATTAGAAAACTTTGCAGCCACTTATGGGCGCGATGTTGGTGGTTTGTATGCTGATCAAGTGTTTTCATTATTTCCAGTAGTAAAATATACAAAACTATAAAAATAATTTTTTTGATTCTTAAAAATATAGCCAGTAAGCATTTGCCAGATAATGGCAGGAATATTTCTGAATGTAATAAAGCCACTACTCTTCAGTATTAAACGTTTTTGTTTTATAATCTGCTAGTATAGTTAATAATACGAAATATAACGAGTGGAGCTTATGAACGACTCATCGCAAAGCAAGACATTTCTATAATCTTCTTTGATCTTAAAATAAGAAGAAAGTAACGGGCGGTTTCCCGGCACTTTTGGGTTATGAAAGTTTTCCAATCACATTCTTCAATCGTACGTTCTCTGCTCAACGAGTGTTTAATTATCTCTAGCGCTTAGTTCGATTATGTGGCTTTCTAACTATAGCATTTTTGTTTAAACTGAAACCACCATGGTTTGAATAAATTCTGATTATTCCTTCTCTGTAATGATCCTGAATAAATCCTTATACTGACCTACAAATTGTCAAAGCATCAGCGAGTCCCGCAACCCTTCTCCAGAATTCAACATTCGCCCTTAGTAGCCCAGGAAAACAACTTGTGAATACAGGAAGCTGAAAATTTGTGCCAGATTCGTTACATCCTTTTCAAATTCAGCTCTATCGTAAACAGGAATAATTTCGAACTTATACGCGTAACAGGACTCTGTGACGGATAGATCAGTTATAAACAAATCTCATGAGCATCATAATCGACGTACAGCCGCAATGGAAGACACATGACTTCCGGAGGTGAACTAAACGTATTAGACTTGCCCTCAGCAAAAAAATAGTGTTTTCGAATAATTTGCGTTAATATTGAAAAATTCACATTCTCTCGATAACGTTTTTAAATTTCTTTTACAATTTTTGTGAGTCGTGTTTAAGGACTAAGAATACCAACTCATTTTTTCAATTCCTAATTCAAACCCATTCTTATTCAATTGGCTATTTAATTATTTAATTCGAAAACGAAACCCATAATCTAAACTCTATATTTTATATAGCCCTTTTAATTTCAGAGTGAAATTTTATGACCTCTTTTTAGTGTGAGAAATTATTAAAATATGGAAAATTTCCGAAATCCTTGGTCACCTAAATATAAAATCCTTCATTATTTGCACGTTTTTCTCATACCACTCGTAATGAAATACAAAACTACCATATTAAATGCTGGAATTCCAGGATCATCAAGTGAAATTTTATTTTATGTACTTTTAAAAGCAATTAATCCAATTTCCGAAATTGTCGAGCACGTTGCGCTTGCGCAAATCTCATAAAGGGCGCACCAGGAGAAACCATAACAAATCGGATATAATGCTCTAGAAATGTGTAATCTTTTCATTACTTTGCTGCAACGTGTCATTCCGATGATTTTGCACAATTTTTAATTTAGCACTAACAGCATTAAAGCATTGTTCGAAGAGAGAGGTTGAAATGTTTTCTAATACTTATTTCCTGTGCTTCCTTCTTCCTGGACACATTCGACACAGCGGGAAGCCAAATAGGAGCATATAAACACGTTGTCAAAGCGAGAATGTAATGAACTGGAAAAATGCTGAAAACAAACGATCGCACAAATGGATGAACGGACGGACAGACGGACAAAGAGCCTGGACTGCGTACATAGATATGTAGATAGTTAGATAGATAATAGACAAAATGTGAAATTGCCAATAGGCCAGCTGCGTCACTCACAAAATCTCAGTCGCCGGCCACTCACCGCAGCTCTACAAAAGGTGCGAGTTCTAAGCCTCAGCTCGCTCAGTCGCATCGCTCGTACGTGCGTGTCTCCCGAGAGATTTGGTATTTGGTATGCGCGCACAAAGCCACAGTTGGCCCAGTCAATGTGGATTGTGTAAAGTCAAAAAGTCGCTTGTGAGTAGCACCCATCAAATTTGCGAATACTCTGCTGCTCCTCTTTTGGTTTACCTGAACGAGTTGGTACGCGTAGGCTGCTTAGTTGCGAATTCCAATTAACTGCTGCAAAACTCAGTTCCGTTTTAAGGATTTATTTTGGTTTTTCATTTTTTTTTTTTGTGTGCATTTTTAGTTTTTGTTTTCACCGTGGTTTGGTGTGAATGTGTGCTATTTTTGTGTGATTTGTCAGCTCAGCTGGTCGTCTTGGCGGGTCGGTCGGTGTGCCTCTCCTGGGTTTAATTTGGATTAGTTAGTTTTTAGTACTTTGGGTGTGTGTATGTGTGTGTGTGTGTTTGTATACACGTACGTGTGCTGAGGATGTTTGTTATTTTATTTGTGTGTTCATGCGAAAAATGTTGATTAATTGCCTTTAATTGTTTTATTGTTCATTTGCATTCTATGTTGACACTAATCTGTATGGATCATTCGAAAGTCAAAAGATTATGCAGATAGACGAGTACAATGCATGAAATGAATTATAGTAATATGCAAAGAGGATTTCGAAGGTGAAGCGAATGATGAATTTGAAGAGAATTACATAACTAAGCACAATAATATATTTTTGAGAATTTTTTAAGATTGCATTCTTGAATTTATAGATGTTTGTGCTAACGGCGAGATATGTGAGTCTTTTCGTCTCTCGCGGTTTTCCGCATGACTTTCTGTCCCAGCACCAGAGCGTCCACATCCCGAATGATGAATTTGAAGAGAATTACATAACTAAGCACAATAATATATTTTTGAGAATTTTTTAAGATTGCATTCTTGAATTTATAGATGTTTGTGCTAACGGCGAGATATGTGAGTCTTTTCGTCTCTCGTGGTTTTCCGCATGACTTTCTGTCCCAGCACCAGAGCGTCCACATCCATTTAATTATACAGTGGCTCAAAGCTCAAATCGTGTAGGGTTATTTTTTACAATATGGACAAGATTTTTCGTGCTAAATTTGTTTCGTTAATTTTTTATAAAAATATAGTTCACTGAAATATCATAAACGATAAAAATCAATTTTGTTTAATAAAAATTTTACGATGGTTCAACAAACTTGAAAAAAATTACATTAAAACTTACAATTTTCTTCTCAAAATTTTCCGAATCTATAATTCTGTAGGCGATTCAATTTTAGGATAATAATGTGCAAATTTCTAGCTTCTGCAAATTCCTATTAATTTTTGATAATTGTTTTTTTTTTTGCTGACTGTCTCGCGCTCTTTCTCCATGTAACAGAAAGGAAAAAATCTTGCATTCTTCGTGTAGAAGAAAATGCGACACCTTCCGCAAGAAAATTTAACAAAAATCAATTGAAATTATTAGGAAACATGAAACTTACACTTTATTATATTAAATTCAATGGGTAAGGGAAATTGAAATTTTTATGTAATTTTTCAAGCCTCAAATCATATTTGTAGTTTGTAGTCACAAATCTTTAGAATATTTTAATAATCTATTAAAGATAACATTATTAAAATGCATATTCTATTATATAGTATATTCCGTTATAAGCCTGTGTGGAATCATACACTGTTCGCTGAATCAAGCCTTTTTGAATTAATATCAATGAAATTTTATTATCACTGCCACATTGCCAAATTGGTCTAAGCACCATAAAATCTATAAATTATTATCCACATAGCTTTTTATTTTGTAAGAAATTATTAAACAATATAAAGCAATATAAATTCGCTTCCATAGCAATTCGAGGGAAATGAATGTAAATTACCGTATTTGACAAATATCAAAATCAATGTATTGCAAAATCGATAATCCAAATAAAAACTACATTGAAAGCGCAGACTGTGTATAATACTTACCTCTCAATATAAATACATACACACATACATATATAGGTAAATACAAATATGCTTATAGTATGTTAGAGACAGAGTGTCAAAATGAGCAAATAAAGGAACCTAAAACAGATATTGTACGATTGGTACGTAGGAAAACTACCAGCCACTGCATTCACTCCCACACAAAAACTACAACCACGGTACTAACGAAATTTGCGAAAATCGTAGATATCATACACGCACACTCATATAGTTAGTATTTGGCAGTTAGTCTATTAGCATAGTCGATGGAGGAGCGTATTAGGATAGGACATACATACAAGTATACCGTGGGGCTAACGATTGAAGGAGTGAAGTGAAAATTTACATCGTAAATTTCTAACGCTAACATTTACTACACTTTCGAAGCGATTGAGCTGAATTTATCTGACAATGACAAGCGATTTGGCGAATACGTTCAGTTACATACATATATACGTACATATATACATGCATATGTGTGTGTGCTGTTGTAGCCCGGCTAACAAAAAAGATCCCAAAAAACTATAAAACTTCATATATTGCGGATTTTATTAATAAATGAGTGATTTTCCATTTTATATATATAGTTTATTAATTTTATTTAAAAATAGAAATCACAAAATATCAATAAAATAGTATAGAAAAAAAATTAATATTATGCACTCGTAGAAAAAATAAAAATGTAGAAATAATGATCACGCTTGATAAAAAAAACTAAATATCACGAAATGTCGATTAAATTTGATCGAACAAATTTTAATTCAATTCTAACAATTAAAGCATGATTTCTTTTAATCAATATTATAACCGTTACTTCCCACGGAAGATCCTCGAAGAAGATCCTTATAAAAGCCTTTCAAGGTAAAGTTGACGCCGAAGTTCTTGATACGCGACGCATTCCATTGAACAAAAAAAAAATAGTAGGTATGAATAAAAACAAGCTATGATTTTAAAGATGAAAAGAAAGGGCTAGGAGGAGGCTACTGTACCCTACCTTTGGTCGACTGGGTTTTTTATAAAGATGCAAATTCTACTCAAAATGAGCAAAACTCAATAGAGTGGTTCCCATATTTGCTGAGCAAGCCTTTCGAATCGATGAAGAGATGCTTGGCACGAATCTGACATACTTACTCTATGGATGTACATATGTAGATTCGCGCATGTGAAAGTAACCTCCGCTTGTCGCTTCAACGTTGCCCGCGTTGATGACATTACGCGCTGCTGGTTAGCATCACCAGTACCAGCAATATCAGCAACAATCAGCAAGAGCAGATAGAGCCAGTGACTCTAGTAAATATGTCCTTGTGAATATAAAATTTTGCCAGATTGTAGCTGGTAGGGAGAGCAGCAGTAGTACCGCCATTTTAAACTACGATTGTTAGGGGGGTAGAGTAACTGCAAATTCGAAATCGATAAATGATAAAAATCAGACAAAAAAAAAACTTCATGGTTCGCACGCGTTCATGAAGCGTTTTATAGTCTTCGACGCAGCGAATACAGCAACAGTAGCAAAATAGTAGAACACTTCATATGCTCACAAAGCACTATGGGAGACACATAAATACACACACACACACGCACATACATTCACATACATAGATAACCAATCGTTTTACTTACTGCTACAATTTATCTGCGTCTGAAAATACTTGGCTCTGTGTGTTTGGTACTTTTAGGACACTTTTGACGCCATTTTCTACTCTACGCCAAATGTTCAAGCAATAGGTATCATCTAGTAGCTGTTTGTTGTTGTAATGACTGCTGCTGCTGCTTTTAACTCGTTCGGGGTGGATAAGTTTTGATATATTGAGTATGGATGCCATTCATTCAGATAAAGCTGTGGAGATAGCCAAGTCCAAGTGCTTTTGCTTCATAGTGAATGGTTTGGCCCTTAGCTGGTACATCATACACACACACACACACACATACATATGTGCATACATCCCTACATACATACATATTTATCTATCTACATATTATGTACACGCTTACATTTGAAAGCATATTGGTTGAGCTGCTGCTGCTGGCTTTAAGTGAACCTCTGACCAAGATTAGATTGTCTTAATAGGAGTGTAGTATATACATGTATATGTGTGTGTGTGTGTGTGTGTGTGCGATGAGTCGTTTATGCTGTCACTCTATGATTATATTTTATGCAATGGACTTTTTATGGCATTTGATTTTGTGCTTGTTTATCATTGGAAAAACACTTATTTTATTTTACATTGATTTGTAATACATTGTCCTATTGGTGTTGTTTTATTGCTTTTCGTATGTATCACATATTCTTTGTATTTGAAGAACATTGTAATTCATTTTAATTTTGATGACAAAAATATCAATATTCGAATATTTTCCATTGATCGCATCTGCATTTTCCCATATTTTTAGAGTTTTGAATAAATGGATTCCTTTGTACTCTCAACCAAGTTTGGATGTTAATTGGAATGAGTATGTAGTCAAGTTTTGTTGGACTGAATCTTAGTTTACTGATTTTGACAGATTTAGTGTTACCTATTCGACAGTCCATATCATTTTTTTATGTAAAAATATATTTTATTAATTTGATAGACAAAAATATGGGAAATAAGAAAAAAATTAGGATTTCTTTTGCCCTGACTATGGCTTTTAGAAATGCATTCATTCCGAATGAGATTTTGCAGATGTGTTGACTCATTCGCGTGCTTGCTACTTTTGCTACTTTTTGCCCTCACCCACCTTACTCTTTAGATGTCATTAGAATAAATTTGATGTAATTGTCGTGAGTAACTTAACAAATATGACCGCTGTAAGGTTGGTAACACTTCGAATGCCGAGATCTGTAGTAATGGCTGTATTCCTCGTCTCAAACATAGACCCGTAGATTTTTTGATTCCAAGACTACGGAGAATTAAACATTTTAGTCCGACTAAAATATTATAGAAACCACTAAGGCTAAAAAACCCTTTCAATATAATTTTAGAGTTTTCAGTTGGTTTCTGTCCATATCAATGGGTTACCAGATTTTTAGATTTTTAAAATATCCTTTGGATAGGTACTGAATTTAAGCTGGTTGCGAACTTTTGTCAAATTTATCTAAAAAAAAATTCTCAATATAATAATACATTCCAGATAATATTTTTTAGATGGAGAACCAGAAGAAGTGTCAATTCGTTTTAAATTTAAAAAATTCTCGTCTAGAAAATTGTAGCCTTTATTTATTGAGAACAATTTTCCTGCCAAACAATCAAAAAATCTTCAAGAGTTTCCGGATATTTTAAGTACAAAAAGCTTTTTTTATTATCTTCATATCAAGATTTTTCTAAAAATGCATTAAACAATAAGTATCTTCATTTTAACATAAATCTTCACTTCTGGCAACACTGCGCCATACTTTGTGCGCCCATTTATGATAGCAATGCAATCAATTTTTAAAATTAAATTGAAAGAATTCTTTAAAAAAAAAACTATCAGGGCATGTAATAGGGATTTCTATGCAAACTCTACAAACATATAGCCAATACACACACATCAATCGAACAAAGTAAGTCAACCGTATTCTTTCGAACCACTTACCCCATTCCATCCTCTATTGCTGCTGTATCTTCACAGCGAGACAAGTGGCATAAAAGTGCTGACAATAAGTTAAAAAAAAAAAGAAACACTCCAGAAAAAAGTCCCCAGTCAGAGTGAGTCCATAACTACCAACAGTGCCGGCAGCCGTAACCAGAGTATCATAAAATAATTCACCACACCATGGTATTCAGCTATGAAACCGTCGGGGGGTAAGGAATGGTAAACTATAGAGAGTATGCCCATTAGTCGCACAACAATAAACAACACTCCACATGCCCGCATTCGCGCAGCACTAACGGTAGAAAATATTGCCATGTCGTCGAGTAGCTTAGTTGCGCTTGAGTTAATGAGTGCAACTCGATTGAGCTAAACGAATGAGTGGAGTTGCAAGACCACGCCTTTGTGTCCTCCGCCATAGCAGCAGCTAAGGTTTTTTTTTCATAGCCGCTCATAAAAACCTAAAAGCAGATTATGGAAAAAATGTTTGAAAATAATAATGTTGGCGTTCGAAATGCGCAGGTCGCGGCAATGTTTCGCTGCCAAAGCGTTCCTAGAGTAGTACCTTGGGGGGGCCTCGAACAGAGCAGCAGGTACTATTGCGCACGTACTGATTGTTGTTGCTGTATTAATACAATAATTTTTAATTGGATGGGGAGAGGGAGGGCGATGCATGAAAATGAGCATAAAATGTGTGCAGCAACAAAACCAACAGCGTGGATGAGAGCGACAGCAGTGGGCAGCCACCACCACACACAGCAACAACAAAGAAGCCAACATAGAAGCCAACATCAACGACGGCGACGATGGAGTCCATTTTGAGTTTATTGTTTGATGATTTGAACATTTTATATGTTTTCGTGTTGCTTGCTTGTTGCTGTTAATGTATGGTATGTGCGTATTGTTGTGTTATATCGTGCGTGTGTTGTTGTTTTGGTTATTTATTTGTTCTTGTTGCTTTTATGTAGTTTTTAATAACTCTTTTGCCGTTTTTTATGGCGATTCTCTTGATAAATCTGTTTGTATGTAGGCTAAAGTTTTTAATGGAGTGATAGGGTTAGGGTTCTTATGAACAGTTTCAGGTATAAAAATTAAATTTTATTGATTAAATTTTATTTCGATATGCAAAGTACAATTAGGGTATTTACGCCGACCAGGCTATAGAGTTAACTGATTATGTGGTCCTTATTTCTTATGTTTACAAAAACAAATTACCAATTTTACCAGAGATTGTAACCGTTATAATTTATTCGCTCGTTTTTAATTTGTACTATTCGATAATTTTTAAACATTTTGATGCTAATTTTTAGTTCTTCGTACATCCAAAAATAAAAATTGTAAAATAATTATTAAAAAAAAAACGAAGAAGAATTATCGTAAGAATTTAAATAAAAAAATACGATTAAATTATTATTTTAAAATAAAAATCCTTTGTAATAACGATTATTTTCGTTCTGTGGTGTTTACAGTTTATAACAACAAAGTAAAGTACAAAATAGTATAACCGCTTTTTAAAGTCCCGTTTTTTTCAATTTGTTATTGCAAACCGAAAAATTTAAGCCCGTATAACATATTTTTAATACGCCACTTTAATTCTTCGTTTTCCCCGCTTTTCTCTAACTTTCATAAACGAAGATTCTTTGGTCGATAAAGATAAAGAAGTATATACTACTTTTGGAGAAAATGTATCAATTATTTTGAAAGAATCTTTATTCAATCGGGCGAAAATATCGGATTTCGAAGAAAAAATTGCCGACTTCCTGATGGATGGTTTCAGTTTTTAGGGTATGTTCATATTTTTTTGGCATCGCAACTGCGCTGACACCCTGTACAACAGAACGACAGCAAATTTTATGGCCATCGAGCGAAAGGGTAAATTTTGTTTACAATTTTTTAGATCGCTTAAAAATTTTTCAATTTCATTCCACGAAATCGACAAGCTTGTCATAAAATAAATACCATGCGGATTAGCCTCAGTGTGAAGAAATTTCAGCATATTCTACATTCTACATTTTGTCAAATTCTATACTAATCGTTTTAGGCAAAAAAGTTAATTTGACCGAATTTCCTAAATTTAAATTCGCTTACGTCTCTTCTAGTTATTAAATAAAACCACCGAGCGACTATGCGACGTAAATTATAGTTCTAGTTATAATAAATATGTATGTACATATTGTATGTCTGTACATACATGGATGTGCCGCGTATTATTTATTGAAGGTTACTGTGTAGTTATATAAAATATAGTATAACATAATTTGCAAAAATAAATCGAGTGCAAACCAATGAAGCGCAAAATATTTTGCAAATCTCCTTTGTGCATAATTTCGATCATTGTCAACACAAACAACACACATTCCCTCATAAGTGCTCGTATCAACATAAAAGAAAATACATTGCAGGGAAAGTCATGTAAGCATAAAAATTCGAACATCTGCAATTAATCCTCATACGAGCAGAGCAACGCGTCATATAGTTTACAAACCAAAAAAAAAAAATGAAGAAAAATGAGCAGCAAAGTATCAATATATGAAGCACAAATAAATTTCCCCTATTTGTTGCAGAAAATCAGCCAAGTAAGCAACGGGGAAAGCAATAAAAAAGTGTCGCAGACATGAAAATCAATTGAATTTTATGCACTCGTTTTTTTGCGCTAAAATAGTAAATTTCTATTTTGGGGTGCATTTTATATGAATAAATGCGGAAAATTTGCAATAAATAAATTTAAAACAATAAGAAAATGTTAATGGAATATAAAAGATATATCGAAATACTAAAGGGAATAGGATGACTACAAATTTTTGGCACAGTGTGTGTACATTAGACCGTATCATAAAATATAACTGAAAATGTGCCCCTCGAGTTTGAACTCTTATGTACCTTGTGAGGATTTCGAAAATAGAAATTTATTTCGGATTCCAGCTAAATTAGTTTTCCAATATAATTTCTATATTTGCTGTCCGAACTCGATCTGTGTTAAAAAAAAAAATAATAGCAAAGTGTAATGACAAGTTTTGGCAATGTTGTCATTTTTTATTTAATTATAATTATTTAAAACAAAAATATAGATAATTCTTTAACAAAAACTTTGTTGGGCATGAAGCCTCTTGAAAATTTATAAAAAATTTAACATATTAAAAAAAATTCCATTGAAAGTCTAACTTTTTAATCCAGTCAATCAAACGAATTAATAATCTTTACTAGACTAATTTTTTTTTTTTTGCTGACAATGCTGTGCGCTTTCCTCCATAGAACGGATTAACAACATTTACATTTGTATGGCAGAGAATGCTACAATTCAAATAAAAACTGATGCATTTTTTAATTTTTTTTTAAATTTCTGGATTTTTTATTAATTTTCTAGGAAGTTTGAAACCTAGACTTATGTATGTATATGGGTTTTCTTATATGGGTTTTTTTATACAAAGTAATTAATATCAAATAGAGGAAAAATATTCAAAACTTGTAAATTTTTTTCGTCTATTATTTTTAAGAACACAACTGTATACATATGTATGTACATATTTATTAACAATTTTGGGTGCAATCAATTAAAACACAAACTATTCTCTTTCTCCATAGATGTTGGTCACTTATTTATTTATGAATGGAACTGTACGCGAATACAAATCTAAATAGGTGTGCGCACGTTTGTATAGCTTCGTAGCGACGATTTTTCGCTCCGCTATTTACGGCAGCAGCGTGTCTAATATAATGAACTGCTAGCTTGCCACCGTTTAGCCAACAAATCAGCCAATATCGCGGCTCTTATTGCTGCAATTAAATGGGTCTCACTGAATTGAACTACCTTCATACATATATACATACTCTTCACTTCACTGCAGATCCACGACTCTCCCATTCCCAATTGTCATTAGCGTCAATCTCTTTTGTTCTGCACTTTTATGAGTTTGCCATTCGGATGAGAATTGCAACTGAAACGCAATAATTTCATGAATGTGCCATTGCTTACTATTTGTTGTTGTTGTTGTTGTTGCCACCGTTGTGTTATTTACTCATATTTATGTTAGTGCGTGTGTGTGCAAATATATGAGGTGGTTATTTTCGAGCATCTATTCCATATGTAAACCCAACCCAAACCGAAGTAAACTCAACGACGATACTCGACCAGAAAGTATCACAGCCCAGCCCATTAAATTAAAAGTCCATAATCTAAATGGCTTTACTGACATTCGTTTGCTGCTTCGTTTCTTTATCTTCGCATAAGTGATTATATCCATATGTATGTATGTCTATGATGCGCTAAATGAATACAAACTTACATACATAAGTAAATGAACCTTATACCAAAGATGGATTGATGCATTCCATTCGTCCATTTAAACTATCTTTGCAAATTAAAGTCATTATGATTCTTTAAGTTCGTGCACAAATAACCCAGTGAGAGAGTCCAGGAGGAAGCTCATCTTCCAACAAATTCGGTATCAATTTTTTTCTTGAGCCAGCGGAAAAAGATGCATCGTAGAATTGCCTTGTAGAGTTTGACTGTTATTCCTGAATGCATCGACAATTCGCGGCGTCCTTATTATTGTCAGAATGAACATTTTGAATAAATGTACCTGAATCAAAGTCCTTTTCTCTTAAAGTGGACAATGCATACAGCCGTTCCCGAACCATTAGCACTTTTTAAATTGGTAAAAGCCGGATAACATCTGCTCATACTTACTTCTCTTTTTGCGAGGTATTCTAAAGAAGAACACTACAATAGTCTTATGCTTTCTTTTATATACCAATGATTACGTGAAAAAATTGTATACAATGAATTTCTGAAAGATTAAGCTGTCAAAGGAGTGGTTTTCAAGAGTTCGCCCAGATACAACAGAGAAGAATTATATTACGTAACTACGCTTTCTCAAAATTCTTGTACACATGCCTTTAAATTACCCTGATATTTTAGCCTACAACAAGACCATGCCTCTACTTTTCTGCTCTTTGAAGAAGTGGTCTCCCAAAAGTTTGAAGCGAATTCTGTAAAAGAAAAATAAACCATCCCGATCTTTTGGCAAATTCCAACAGCCCCTCCAGTGCGACCGCACCTAAGTCATCCAGATCTCCAAATATATGATCCGCCAGAAATCGTAAGCGCATTTCTCGTAGTGCAAGACACCCGCTTAATGGATTCTACCGCTACTGTACGCCAAATCTGGCGGTCATGTAGTCGTTGGGCAGGTGTCTCATTAGTATTCATTGCTTGGCATTCGGTTTGGAAAATCTCAACAGAATCTGTGTTCTTTGCTCATTGAGTGATGACCAAAGTGAACGTGCTTTCCTGCATGTTTTTGGATTGGTTCACTTGCTGTTGATATCTGCTTCGGCTCCATCTTCGACTTGCGAGAAGTGAGATCTGAATGGGGGTTGTATGCTCGAGCCGTATTTCTCCAAGTTTTTCCTCGGCTTCTCTTCTCGCACACTCGTCCGCTTCCTCGTTTCCAGAGATTTCACCCTATGAAACTAGGAGTAGAACCTAAGGACGTTTGCTCGCCAAATATCTCGTATTTTCAGTATTCAACATATACAGACGATGGAAGTAAAAGTGACAGTACTATCAGCATTATAGAATTCATAGTCCAAATTCAATTATCCAAGGTAGACCAGAACAGCTGCTCTAGCGGGCAATTATAATCACAAAAATAAACAAAAAGTTCATAATTCTTAGCATAATTAATCCACAAAGTCAACAAACGGTTATTATCGTAATGGCAAATCTGCAAAATGTGCGTCCTCACCAACACTCCCCGATTCACCATTGAGGTGCCCGTACGGCTACCTATGCCAGGGTAGATACAAAAGATCCAAACATGAGATAAATAAAATATCAATTACCCAAATCATTTGCGACAAAATTAATTACAATGAAATCACTAAAATAATTGAGCAGCAATTCAAAATGAGCACAAGAAAACAAAAAAAAAGAGTGGAGGGTGAGGCATAAAAAGGACACTTACGGTAGCAAATTACCAGCCGTTTTACAAGTATAGCGCCGAATCATAAATAGTTTGCTTTTAAAATCGCATTCATCACACGAAAACGCGCCATGCGGCAATTAAGTAGAGCGCAAGGAGCTGCTGCATTCGCTGGCACTGGCAGTTAGGAGCTTAAGGATAATACAAAAGCCGATTGTCAACTGGCTAACTGGGTGTGCCAGGGTGGCAGTGTGTGTGTGTGTGTGTGCATTTCATTCAACCATTGATGCACAAAAGTCATTGAGGTGCGAAATTAGCAGGGATAATGCCAATTAAAGGCAGCAACAGTACGAATAAAGCAGGCACAGGAGCAAGCGCAAAAGCAGCAAAAGGTCGAATAAATCTGGCCTACACGATGCTGTAGTAGTTAGAACACTATTCCACTTTTCGTAGGTACTCTTTGTGTTCCATTCATTCAATAAAATCCAATTGTTTGTCGGAATTTGTGAATTATGTGGAAATAAAAGACCAACCAACTACGCAGCGAAGCGAGCAATCTGGTTTAATTATGCGCTCTATGTACAAGATGGGGTAGAACCGGATGGAAAGTCACACGCGCAGCGATTGTAGTATGTAGTGAGCAAGTCTGAATGTATTGAGAGCGCGGCTGGCTTGCTTTGCCAAAACACGTACCGACTGAGTATCTACTCAAGTAGCGAGTGATGGCAGTTAGCAACGGAAGCAGCAGGAAGAGCAGCAGCAAAAGCGGCAACAGCGGCGGCTGCGATTTTGATGGATCACCGTCAACTAATTAGGTTGCCTGTCGTCCTTGCTTACCTAAATACGTAGATCCTGATTCACGCTGCATGGAATGAGTAACAGTTTGTGCGATGCTACTGTCTCAATGACAAACTGACAAGCTAATAGGTGGAAAGTGTGTGTGCAATGAAAATGCAGTTAATTCTATTACTTGACAAAATGATGAAAACAGAGCATTTTTGAGGGCACACGGTAAGAAAGCTTATTTTATGATGAGCAGAGAACTTTTTTGGTTTCTCCGTTTATTTTCTGATAATTCGAATTTTCTTAAATATTTATTACCTTTTATTGCGTATTCTTTCCTCGAAATAATATTGCCCTTTTTGTGCAACATTTTCAATTAATAAAGGGTCTTGCAATAGGGACGCTACAAAAGTAGACCGATAGTGACAGCAAACGACGCCATATTTTTTCCCGCTCTTTTGACATTTCTCTTCAGTAAGGTTTGCCATTTCATCGTGGAAAGATGTACGATCCAACAACGAGTCGAAATTATTAAAATTTACTACTGAAATTCGGAGTCAATGGCCTCAACTTTAAGAGCTGTACGTCCAATTTATGGTCGTCGTCATTTCTGGCTGAATGGCTTCGTCAATAAGCAAAATATGCGTCAACATTTCCTCCTGAAAAAATTACGGTTTGGTGCGGTTTATGAGCCGGCGGCGTCATTGGGCCGTACTTCTTCCGTGGTGATCAAGACCGGCACGCTACTGTGAATGGGAATCGCTACCGCTCAATGATAGCCGAATATTTTTAGCCCGAATTTGATGATATGGACTTGGACAATATGTGGTTCCAACAGGACGACGCCAGAAGCCACACAGCGAATGTCACAATCGATTTATTGAAAACCAAGTTTGGTGAACGTGTTATCTCACGAAATAGCCCAGTCAAATGGCCGCCTCGGTTGTGCGATTTGACGCCGTTAGACTATTTCCTGTGGGGCTACGTCAAGTCTATGGTCTATGCCAATAAGCCAGCGACGATTGATGAACTTCGTACGACTATCGAACGTGAAATTGTAGCAGTATCGGCCGATTTATGCTTGAAACCCGTCGAAAATTGGGTTCAGCGTCTGGACTTCTGCAAGCGTGCCCGTGGTGCCCATGCAAAAGAAATCGAGTTCCATACATAATGGCATCGAAAGTACTTTTACAGGAATAAAGAATTTAATTCATGTCCCAAACCGTTTTTGTTTTATTTAAAAAAAACTTTTGTAGCGTTCCTATTGCAAGACCCGATATAACCATTTTATAAGACGATAGGTAACCAAATGTTACAATTACTAGAGAACGGCCGAACACCGATTTCTAAGGCCGAAGCCGAAACGAACATCTTCAAGGCTTAAGATAATGAGTACCTAATCATTTAATTTTTTTTTAATAAAAATCTTATATTTTTAATACTTAATCCTTGAAATTTAATAATTTTATATTATATGGTATATAGCATTGTAAAACTAAGAGCCTATCCGCATTTCCAACTTTCAACCTATCCCGTTTATCGATATAAAGCTGATCTGCAGTATTGAATAATTGCTCACTAGCCAGACACTCGATGCGGGTGCAGGCAGATATTTCAAAGCAACTTTTTTCAACAGAAAATAATCGTAATAATTGGATTACAACTTCGATCAATTTTAATCGATATTTTGTGATTTTTTTTAATCAAATTTGATCGTTATTTTTTAGTTTTTATTTTTCGATCAGATTTGATTGATGGTTTCTGTTTCTTGGATTAAAAAATTTTCAATAACAATAAATGCAATACAATTTGTGGCGATGTCATTAATAGCATCTGGCATACGGATTAGATCGATATATTCGAGTTTTGTTTCCGAAAAAAAAATAAAATAAATATAGCTATTAAAAATGTCGTGTTCCCTTTTCCAGCAAAGATACACATATTAAGGTTAAATTATATGCGATTACTAAATTAATAGAAATTGACAATTGAAGGCAAACAGAACTTCAGTAGCCGAAATCGAAGCTTGGTCATTGCCCAGTTATAATACATATATGAAGGCAACATTTTTTCGAGAACGGAAAATGCCATTAGATCCATGTGCATTGAATTTGCTTATCTTGCTAGCGCTGCTGCGCTCAAGTAAATTCATTGTTCATTAATGCTCGTAGTCTCTAGCGCTTCGCGTGAAATTTCTCCCAGTGTACTCATACTCCTGTTTCCCACCCCTTATTACTCATCACACTCGATTGTCATACTATATGCCACCAGAAAATGTATCTGCCTCTTAAAACCAAACTCATATCATTCACCTCCCCTAATGACTTCGCCAACAAAGCGAATTAGCTGGCACAAATTGCCTTTCATGCACTGTCAATCCCACATCAAAAAATGCCAACACTACACACATGCATACATACATACACACTCGCCCAAACGCATTTTATTCCATTCGCCGCCAAACAATAATGCAAAAATGCATATCCTTTGGGTTAAAAGGATTTTTTTTGTTTGTTTCGTAAATTAATTTTCCCAATTGACTTTTTGGAATCAAATGCTTTGTATGAATAAAAGCAAGTCAAGAAAGTACGGTCCGCATGCGCAGTTGCTTCTCTTCATTTTCATACGTTATGCTGTTGATATAATTTATTAATTTTCTTTTTTGAACGCTTTACAAATGCAGATAATTTCATGTTCATCATTAACTGATCACAACGATATCAAATTAGAAAAATTGTGGAAATAAATATAATTAGGGGTTGTTTAATTGTAACTGTGAATGGGTAAATCGTAAAACGGTTGTCATTTGCGTTTTTAATAACCAAATCCCTGTCGTTCTGGGTAATAATTAATTTAATTCTGTCTTCAACAGATGGCAAAGCGAAGTGCTGTATATTCTTAAACATTTAATTTATTACACACTTTGGGGTGGGGTAACTGTTTCGATAGTTAAAAAAGCTAAGTAGATTAAGAAGATCAATTAAGGTGATAATGAAGCGACTTTCGGCTTTTTACTTTTTAGTTATGAAAAACATATTAGATTTTGGTTACCTGTGCGCAGTTTAAAACGCTAAAAATCTAAAATTGTTGATGTTACGAGGGTTGCCTTTTATATTTTGCGCCTTCGCAACACTACCTGTGATTAGCTGTAATTAGATATTTTTATCGTAAAGTTTGGTAATTTTTGGCATAAACTTGCATATAACGTTTTCACTTACGAGTTTTATTTGTGTTTATTTATAGTGAGTTTAAAAATTTTTATTGCCTAAAAATGGAATTAACCCTAAAAATGGAATTAACACGATTTTCGACGTGGATTATCGAGACAGGAGTGCATCAATCAACTTACTTCTACTTTTGGTGTTGAATCACCACACTTAGCCACTGTGAAACGATGGTACAACGAGTTCCTACGTGGCCGGCAATCTTTGCAAGACGAATTTCGTGAAGGTCGTCCAAAAACGGTGGTTGTGCCAGAAACAGTCGATGCTGTACGTCAAATGATAATACAAGATCGTCATGTGACATATCGCGAGATAGAGGCATCCTTGGCCATTAGTGGGACCAGCATACATTCAATATTGCATGCACATTTGGTCGAAAAGAAGATTTGTTCTCGTTGGATACCGCATAACTTGACAATTGCCCAAAAACCGACTAGTGTCGATTGGTGTAAAGAAATGCTGAAGAAATTTTAGCCGCGGTGGATCAAAGCACGTCTATGACATCGTAACAGGTGACGAATCTTGGATCTATGCATATGAGCCGGAAACAAAGTAGCAATCTACTGTATGGGTGTTCCAAGACGAGCCTAATCCAACAAAAGTTGTTCGCTCAAGAAGCACCTCAAAGAAATCTGGTCAAGTCGCAACTGTTCCACTAGATAAACTTAAAACGGTCAATTCTGAGTGGTATACAACCATTTGTTTGCCAAAAGTTTTTGGAGAATTAAGGAAAACCAACCGCCGAAGACAAATCATTCTTCACCAAGACAATGCGAGCTCTCACGTATCGATTCACACAAGAGGGTTTTTGAGGACTCAAAAGGTCGAATTGATGTGTCATCCGCCTTACAGCCCTGATTTGGCACCTAATGATTTCTTTTTATTCCCGAACATCAAAAAAAAAGCGAGGTCAACGTTTTTCAACGCCAGAAGGAGCTGTAGAAGCCTTCAAACAGCTCATTTTAGAGGTATCCTCTTCTGAGTGGCAAAAGTGCTTTGAAAATTGGTTCAAGGCGCAAAATATAAAAGGTAGTTGATCGGAAGATAAGTGTGCGATATTAGCGTTTTATTTCATCGGTATTTTTTAGACGCTCCCTTTTCTATACTTGCTTTGAATTTTTGTTATTTTATTTTCTGTCGAAAGTACGTAAATCCTGACCTGGTCAATACAAATTGTTTTAAGGTAAACTATCTTAAATTTAATTTCATTTAAATAATTCAACAGTTTAATTAATTTTTTTTCTGAAACATTTGCGTAAATTAATAGTGGCATACATATTTTTTTAAATTTTTAAAATAATATGAAGATTAGGGTGCAACATTTCCCATACAAAAAAAAATCGGTACTGTTTTTGCATCGGAATTATGAAATTCATTATATTTTAAGATATCAACTTTTTTTAATATAAATACTTCGCAATAATATTGATCGACTTTCCCGTTGGTTATGACACTTTTTACAGGGTATAACGATGATGAATGTTAAGGCTCTACACATATTTATTAATTTTTAATATTATAGTTCTCGACTTCTTTAATAAAATTTCGTTCTACAATGATTTAAAAAAATTATTTGTAAACATTAGCATTTCGCCCAATAGCGCCAAGGATTCGCTATTTAATCGCTGCCTGCCACAATCTTTTATTTCGCTCGTTTCCTACAATATTTTTCTCCCTCAAATACCCATCCTCCTGCATTCACAATTCAATTTTTCCTTTATGATTTATGTAACTTTCAATATTTTTTTCCGCTACTTTGGCATATCCATACCTTCAAAGTGTAGCGTTGATTTCTTTTTGCCTTCTTATAGCGAATTTCGAATGCCTTGGCATTTCATAAGAAAATTTACATACTGTTGTTTCATGGAATAAGCTTATCTATAAAAGCTGTGCGTCCCATGAAACGTCTGCTGCGACTGGTGTTGCGTCCAAGTGATGTTGTTGCTTGGCTGGTCGCGGTGTCGGTACTACCAAACCACCAACAATGAATCAATGATAGTTAAAAGAGTGAAATGAGGGAGGTGGCGATGGCAAATTGAATTCTTTGCATACGAATATGAATTGTGAATGGTGAGCTGCTCCACACAGAGTACCCCTGAACTGGAGGCCTGGGTAGTAATCAGTCGACATAGTCGACGTATGGCAGCAGTTCAAATAAATCATACAAAACGATGATGAAATCAAGCGATACCAGCGGCTGACTGAGGGATGGGGGAGGGGGTGGAAAAGTGGTGACCATGGGTTGCGATTTTGTTACTCATACGACGGTGAGGGGATTCGGTGAGAGTACGGAGGAATTTCATAAATTAAGTAATATAGAAAAGTATTGGCGGCAAGCTGTATTAGAAAAAAAAATTTAAAATTTGAAAAAACATTTCAGAAAAAATGTTAAGCCAATTACATATTTTTAAGGAAACTCCGTTTTCTTTTACTTTTAAAAGTTTTAAATTTTTTGCAAAAAGTTTTCTCCATTGCATTAAATGTACCTGTAACATCATACTCTGGGCATTGCATCAATTTACACATCTGCCTTAACTCTCGCTCGGATATGTTCGCTTTTGAGTCAACGATGAAAAAAGCGTGTCTATAATTCATGCATTGATTTCGTGAATCTGGCGAATCTGGCATAACCAGCAGACGTGCACCGGCGCAATTGCCTGCCGGTCGACTGATTTATAGCGCTATTTAGATTGTGTTCGGGATTTGGCGCGCGACAACAACAACAACAACAACAACAACAGCAACAAAAGGCAATACCAATAACTATGCGACGCGTATAAATCGCAACTAAAATGATGTATAAAAAACTATGAAAAGTAAAAAAGTGCCGCCAAGTCGCAATAACTTAGACCTTGCTGAATTATTGCAGCTTGGAAAAAAAATTACTTATTTTTAGTCTCCACTGCAGACAAAACATCTACAATGCATCTTACGTACAAAATTTGTATATAAAATTGGCAGCCATCTTTGCATTATACACAAAATTCATAACAAAAAAATTACACATTCACCTCCCATCCAATTGGAAAGCGAGTTCGAGACGTTGAAAAATTCGCCGCACTTTTATGCGAATTCAAAATTCAAATTATTTTTATCTACTTCAAATTTTCGCGAGTATATCGCAACACAAAGCGAACTCTATCATATTTACCGTGAAATTGCAATTATGCGCCTCGTGCAGCGAATGCCATTGAATGCGCCAATTTGCATGTACATAGCCATTTCAACTCAATCCCTTGGCTGCACTCCTCCCTAACTTATATTCACTTTTGTATGAAAGTACAATTCTAATGCCTGATTGACTTCCTCTGTCACTGCTGCCGGCAGGCAGTGTCCCTTTCGCATATCCTTTGAATATTATCTGCACCACCTGCTATTGACAGCCGAGCATAATGGCTCTAAGCTTCACGGCTTAGTGTTCTCGTCACTTGTCGTCGTCGTCGTCCCCTCCACAATCGTCTCAACTCGGAATGGCCCGGGTGGAACTAAATGCTCTATGGATTTGTGACATTTCGTTGCTCATTTCCATTTCGATTGCATCATCGATTTTGATTTCCGACGCATCTGTGGCGTAACGTTTTTAAATATGTAATTCATAATGTTTATCGCTGTTACATTTGCATTGATTCCAACTGTTCGACATAGATTTATGCAGATCATTTCTATATACATATATGCATATACATTTGTACTATATATGTATGTACATATGTATGTAAGTAGTATGTATATTTATGCAGTTAATTTAGCTTACAGGGCAGTAATATTTGAGCTGAAAAGTGGGTGGCGGAACGTTTGGATTTGTCTTCATCTCATTGCGCGCACAATTGAGTTGATAAATTGATATTTGCCGCTTACTCTTTGCATTACTCCTGCTTGAAAATATCTCTATGAGCAGGCATTTATTTACATAAGCAACTACATATTCGTACAGACACAAATTCATTGTCCACCATTAGCTATAATTGTTTGCCCGGCACATAGTCATATTTCACAGCCTTAACATAATTTTACCCTTCAATGATATGTCTAATGGAAGGACATGTGTTAATATTAATTAATCCGCTTAAAGCAGTGATTTCCTTATACGAAGTGTTAATCTGCCCTTTGAAATAAGCAATGCGCACTTCTTTTTTAATTGCCACTTTGGTCATTCAAAACGTTGACTCTGTACAGCCGTGTGGTGCCCCAATCGAGGATTTGCTGAAACTATAAAATTATTTATGGTCTTAATGGAATCCAAAAAACATATTGTAAATGCAAACACAAGAAGTCATGGGAACTTTTCCAATCAAACTATGCTAAGAGCGAGGGTACTTTCACTATAATCCTTGGCAGAGTACTTGAGAAAACATTAGAATGGCCCCTGTTCTCTCATTACCTAGTAAAACAGGTCGTTGAAAAAGCGAAGTTATTTCATTTGACCCTCCGAAAAAATCCTATCCCGACCTATCTGAGGCTAATTGTATGTTGCAAGATTCTCTGGAGCCAACAACTTCTAAGTAAAAAGCGCCTGCTCGATATTTAGATATGAAGTTCTTATAAACAATTTGCCCCACCTTTCCCACATTTCATTTTGCCACCATCCGTGAAAATTCATACTCCTAAAATCAATGCTTGAGTGTACCCCATCAGTAATAATTCCGGTTTTTGCCAAAGTCAATTACCATTTACATCGCGAACTCAAAATTCAACACAAAAACCTAAAAGTTCTTACTGAATGTCTAGAAGCACTCTAAAAATTACTGCACAATTTTAAAATTGTGATTCAAATTGATTGAAATTTTGATTCATATTAAGGTTTCATAAAAAAAAAAAAATACACCGTGAAAAATATTGTAAACATTATGACCGAAAATGCCATGTGATCAGTTGTTTCTCACACTACGAACATAAAGTGGGGCTTGGTGAAAAAATGTTCACTTAAATCCCGATTCAACCGGAACGTCATAATACTTATATATTTGAACGAATAGCTTTCCTTGAGGAAGACCCATGCGCTATGGTAGTTTGCGAGCAAATGTTCATATTTGCTGCTAAGGTGTCCAAATAGTATTTGTTTCTACAAATTAATTAAATTAAAAAATACAGCAACTCCGACTAAGACAGCGAGCGGAGCCAGGTTATTTTTCCTTCTATTATTCACATGACTTTTATAACAAAAGTTAATGAAAAAGGCTACCGAGTAGCTTAGAGCGCGAAGAAAAAGTAATAAACCTTGTGTGTAACTATTTTATTTTGAGTTGTAGAAAAATCAGCCTGTCGTTGTTAAATTTATTAGCGCCAAATTCAGCTCTTTTATGCTAAGCATCACTTTTGCACTTTTCCATTAGCTCGATTCTTAATTTTTTGCTTGCTTAGTCAATAATTAACTTTTGGGGTACAATAAATTCAGTCCTCCTGTCGAGACATTACGAGGGTTGCCTTTTATATTTTGCGCCTAATAATGAAAACACACTCAAATATTAAGGAAAATAGTTTTATTGTTTTTCAAAATATTCTCCATCTAAGTCAATACACTTCTGCATTCGCTTGAATCAATTTTCAAAGCACTTTTGCCACTCAGAAGAGGATACCTCTACAACGAGCTGTTGGAAGGCTTCTACAGCTCCTTCAGGCGTTGAAAAACGTTGACTTCTCTTTTTTTTTTTTGATGTTCGGGAATAAAAAGAAATCATTAGGTGCCAAATCACGGCTGTAAGGCGGATGACCCATCAATTCGACCTTTTGAGTCCTCAAAAACTCTCTTGTGTGAATCGATACGAGAGAGCTCGCATTGTCTTGGTGAAGAATGATTTGTCTTCGACGGTTGGTTTTCCTTAATTCTCCAAAAACTTTTGGCAAACAAATGGTTGTATACCACTCAGAATTGATCGTTTTAAGTTTATCTAGTGGAACAGTTGCGACATGGCCAGATTTTCCGAAAAAACAGGCGACCATTTGCTTTGAGGTGCTTCTTGGGCGAACAACTTTTGTTGGATTAGGCTCGTCTTGGAACACCCATACAGTCGATTGCTGCTTTGTTTCCGGCTCATATGCATAGATCCAAGATTCGTCACCTGTTACGATGTCATAGACGAGTTTTGATCCACCGCGGCTAAATTTCTTCAACATTTCTTTATACCAATCGACACGAGTCCTTTTTTGGGCAATTGTCAAATTATGCGGTATCCAACGAGAACAAATCCTCTTTTCGACCAAATGTTCATGCAATATTGAATGTATGCTGGTCCCACTAATGACCAAGGATGCCTCTATCTCGCGATATGTCACATGACGATCTTGTATTATCAATTGACGCACAGCATCGGCTGTTTCTGGCACTTCCACCGTTTTTGGACGACCTTCACGAAATTCGTCCTGCAAATATTGGCGGTCACGTAGGAACTCGTTGTACCATCTTTTCACAGTGGCTAAGTGTGGTGATTCAACAACAAAAGTAGAAGTAAGTTGATTGATGCACTCCTGTCTCGATAATCCACGTCGAAAATCGTGTTAATTCCATTTTTAGGGTTAATTCCATTTTTAGGCAATAAAAATTTTTAAACTCACTATAAATAAACACAAATAAAACTCGTAAGTGAAAACGTTATATGCAAGTTTATGCCAAAAAATACCAAACTTTACGATAAAAATATCTAATTACAGCTAATCACATGTAGTGTTGCGAAGGCGCAAAATATAAAAGGCAACCCTCGTACTAATAATATTTAATCAAATACAACAACACAAATGCTAAGCATATCATAATCCATTCGATCACTGCCATTGAAACCAATAAACTGCTACATATGTATGTGAAACACAAACTACATACAAAGATTTATTTATGTGCATACAAAAATGATTTTCGCTCTTACAATATTAACACAATTGGGATATTCTGAAATAGCGTTGGCGACTATAATAATATTGCCACGAATTTGCTAATCGGCACAATCTTTATTGATATCGCCAAAGTCCGTTGTACATACAACCACTTATTAGCGTACAAATACACACGCATACTATACTTATGTATGTATGTAAATGGGTATATATTTATTCGTTCTATTTGAATCTACATATGTATTTGTACATTATTCGTTTAAGCAGATTAATTATGCGAGTTTTGCGCCAATCGCCTTTGAGTTTAATTGGCTTTTGGGGGAAAGTGTATTGCGCAAATCTGTGTTGTTGTCGCACGTGGTGGGGGGTTGGTTGGAACGGTCACAATTGGCTAAGGGTACACGGTCTGTTAGCTGAACAGTCATATTTTTATTACCATCATAGAAATGGTGTGCTTTAGTCCTGATTGCTGTTGTGATTATGGCATATATTTTGTATTATAAAGCCCCCGTATGTATGTGTGTTTTTCTATGTGTGTACTTGATTACATTTGCACATTTATTATGAAACATGTGTAATGTTCATTACATGTAAATATAGACCGTGTGCGCGGGTGTCTAATTATACCATAAAGCATTTGCTGTCAAATGAAACAAGTCAGGTTCTTCGTGGACTTTACTCAGCTCAACTCGTACAATCTCGTAAATAAGCACATATCTACATTGTACGATGTATGCGTGTTTGTATTTGGTATGCTGAATTTTTAAAAATATCACTTGAAATTCCTACAAAAAATTTGGCCAAAGAAGTTTAATCGAAATATTCAAACCTCATTTTCCGTGGTGAGTTTGCTTACTCGAGTTTCGGTCGAGGAACGCAACGGGAGAGTCAGAGAGGCAACTTCTTGTTAATCTTTGTTCCTTGGTCAATAGAGTGCATTGTACTTAAATATTTGAATAGACATTTTTTTTTAGTTTAGGAGAAAAATGAAACGAGTAAGAGCGAAAAGGATTTACGTTGCCTGGCGGTTTTAATTACCATTGCCCCGAAGGAGAATTTAAAAAAATTTAAATTAATTGTTGAGCTCGGATTGGGGATCCTCAATGTTTTTTTGTAAAGACGAGCTTTTGACCCGATGCGGGCGAACACCTTTTCGCTCTCTTTTTTATGGTAATGGTTATCCGAGGAAAATTACGTTCGTAGGCAGTGTTGCCAGAAGTGAAAATTCATATTCAAATTCAGTTGTTATATCATAAATTAATAATAGATAAAAAATTCAATATATATGTTCGCGAAGCGTTTTCTAAATTCTACTTGGACAATATGGGAGCTTACGTGTTATCAATGATTTTAGACCGATGAAAAAACCTCAAAAAAAATGTTTTTTCTTGGCAACTGTTGCCAACTCCTACCACTCATTGAACGAAACAAAAATTACTTAGCAAAAATAATGTGCTTGTTTACTATTTCACTTCCTAACGTTAACTTTAAATGAGAGCACCCACACTCACAGACTATTATAACTTTTAAGTGGATGTGTTGGTTGGAGAGTTTTGGTTGGCGAGTGGGGCAATAATTAGCATATCACTACCTACCTACACTGAACTTACTATATGACCACGGCTACCCACACGCATCCACCCACCCGACTTCCACTACTAAAATTGCCACACATGTAATTAGTAAAGTGTCGTAAAACTTCAATTTACCCATTCGAAAAGTATAAAACTGTTTTTACTTCAGTGCGGTAGAAATGATGTTTGCGCCAAGTACCACCAATTCACCAATTTACCACTTTGGCAACACTTTGACTATCATCACACCAAATTTTAAGTAAACTCAGTAAATTAGCTGTAAATGCAAATGTAAATTTAACCCAACCGCTTCACTCCCCTCACTATCCCCACCCTACTGCTGCGCTACCACAACTATGTTCGCTCACATACTCGGGTATCAGCCACATTTTACTAGACTTACATATGTAGCTTTAAATATGGCCCGAAAGATACGCATCCATTTGTGCATGTATTGTATATATATGTATATATATATATATGTGTGTGTGTGTGTGTGTGTGTGTGTGCATGAAGATATGTATATAAAATTGGCAATTCATTCCTTGAGAAATAATTAAGATCTATGAGTATGAAAGTGGTGAATATTTCAAGCGAATGCTACATTTGTTAAAAGGATAATAATTCTTAGCTGCTGCCATGTGTATATGTGAAAAGTTTATATGTACATCTATATGTTGTGCTAATACTGTAGCTACTGAAGTTTGGGTTCCTGCTTACACTTGGCTCTGACTTATCCTCAGAACCATGGAAAGTAGTGGGGGACTGAAGCCATTGGCAAAAATAGACGCCATTGCACTCTACGCTTTGCTTTGGTTGGCTTTGTTGTCATTCTAATTCAATTATCACATGTGCTATGTACATATATACTATATGGTATTATATATTTGTATGTCTTCTTTCGTATGACATTAAATGACACTAAAAGCCTTGTCGGCAGCAAACCCAACCAGTCGCATACGAAACTCGTAAAAGCTGCTACAGCTCTGGCATATTATATGAGAAAAAAGCAAGAAAAAAAGAAAAGTTGAAAAATATTTCGATGTCAGAGACTGTTGTGTGCAGGCTGCTTTGCCTTAGCTTTAACAGGAGTTGGTTTAATTCTTCCGGTTGGCTCATAATAAGTGCTTTTTTAAAAGTTATGTAGGAAGGTACATATGAACATATATTAAAATTTCAATATGTACCTAGTTTAGGGCTGCCAAACCGAAAAAGTCGAAAGCGGTACAAATAAGAACAAATTGGAGAGTTTCGAGTACAATTTGGAAAGAAGAATGGGTATGTTCAATAAAAAATTGATTTATTTACTTATGGAGCAAAAACCCGTACTTAAATAAAAATCAATTGAAAGAAGGCAAATTCATATAAAGCGACGTTACTATAACAAGTCATTTTATTTTCAGCTTATGAATTGTCAAATTGATATATTTGGTTTATCATGATACAATAATGAAAGGTTTGATACATAAACAGCTTTGCTCCTCACTCTTCACATGACGTCTCCGTTAGCTAAAACAGCGTTACTTCTTTGAAAATTTATGTAGTATGAATCTTATAAAATATTTTTAAATAGTAAAATTAAAAAAAAAACAATGTTTTAATTCGCTGATTTTTTTCCTGAAAACTGTGACAATTTGAGTAAGTATTTTAAAAAAATGTAAATATTTTATAGAATGCAAATATGTGGTTTTATTTGAAATTCATTAGGTAATTTGTGCATCTAAATCGTGATTGGTATACTGAGTGATCGTTTCCCTGTATCTTAGCTCGTTAAACTCCGTGTCCTAGTACATTTTTATATCCACCCTTGTTCGAGCGTGAGTCCTTTGTCCAAGACCTTTGCTGTTCCCTATCTTTTTTATAGGATTTATTTCCAAAACCCATTGCTCGTTGTGATCGTATCCCTACTCCTTTTCCCCCCCACCCCTGTGCCATGGCTTTCTTGTCAAAGTGAATGGGCATTCCGAATTTCGAGAATTTAAATTAGTATTGAAAAAAATACAAAAATTTGATTGTACCAACCATTTCATATATTTACCACTAAATGTAGAAAACTCACTTTTATTTACTTATAATAATGATATTTGTTAATAAAAGTCAATGTTTGCATAACGAAAGAGTTTCGAATCGGAAGAATGTATCAAATATTTCGTAGACTACGAAACATATTTGGATTTTATTTATGCAACTTAAATTCTACAACTAGTTACATATTTTGCGTACTTGTTAAACATTTTTTTACAAAAAGGGATTACATTCTTCCCCTTTTCTACTTCATTCGCAAATGCAACCTTTTGTACGGGAGAGCTAGAAATTAGCTGTCATTATGTATCAAACCTTTAATAATCGAATCATGACTTTCTGATAGAAATAGTAAATTGACTTCGATCAAACTTTGTTTTTGTTCTAGTAACATCACCTTATATGAATTGGTTCTTGATTTGAACAAAACAAAGTTACACTGACGATCAAGATTGAATAAATATTTACAATATTTTTCAATTTAATTTTTTTTTTGTTTTTTTTTTTTATAAAAATATTCTTCATGCTTTAGCCAAAACCAAATACTACATTAAAGTTTGAAACTTGGTACAGACTTTAAAAATTGTGAACATTTGTACTTTTATTTACTGGTATCGTTTCATCCCTACTGTTGTGTTTAACTTCTTGTAACCACAGATATATTTTAATCCACTTTGAAATAGCTGATGTTTTCCCCTTCTCTACTTTTTTCTGTTTGTCACTTACGAAATTTTGCAAATAATGTGATTCTATAGAAGATCTTAGCAAATACACGAAATTTAGATCAAAATATTATTTTCTATAACTTCCTGAGTGCGAACTTTTGGACAATAATTGGAGATGAGCCAATGCCAACGAGTAATATGGCAAACTCTATCAGCCTGATCGTGTGTTTCGCCCGATTTTTTTCATCCGCCCAACCTTGCGTAAAAGTCAAAATGCGATACGTTAGGCAACCCTAACCTAAGTCGAAAGCTTCAAGCAAAGACAGTGAAGTTATATGGCTAAAATGAAGCACAGACGAAACACTCAAATAAAATTTTTGTTTCTACACCCAAATCGTGTACCAGTGAGGGATATGTGAACTGTGAACTAATGCACGATGGCCGCTTAAAGAAGTCGCTCGTGTATGACTACCGTCGCAAATAAGCAAAGAATATAACATAGCAATTAATGGCGGCAACTCCTCGGCAAGCTTTCTCATAAAAGTAAACATACATTGATCCACTGCGGCGGATGGCATGCTGCTTTCTATACAAAAATTCTAGTTTTCCCTAGTCTATACACACGAAACTTGATTCGCGTCGAAGTCAGACCACTTTGTTTTGTTCTAATGCACTCCACATTCTAATTACTAATTCACAGCTAACAGATAAAATTGTCAAAACTCAAATACCGCAAATTGTGTAAGTAAAACAAAAAGTACAATAAAGTTGCTAGTAGTGAAATATTTCAAGCAAAAACCAAATTGTCCAATGCTAAAAGAAATTCCCATACCTACACACAAACACATGCGCTGTATATAGTAGGTATTACTACCTCCCGTATACTCCTTCGACCAAACAGTTATGTATGCTGACTGGTTAGTTGGTCCATTTCCGTCTGTTGCCAATTTCTAGATGATTTAGTTAATTTGTTTACTTTGTGGTGTCGTAATTTTCTCGCTGACTGTTGACATATGAAAATTACGACATAGGAAGTACAAAAGACAATTACAGAGAGAGAGAGAGGAGAGAAAGAGATGAAAAGTTAGGAGCTGTGGGAAGAGTAGGGAGTAGTTAATATGTGAAAGACTTCATTTCTGTGTGTACTTAGAAATGGTTAGATTCAATTTTGAAAATGTAGTGTTGGCAAACAACTTTTAGACATTTGTGGTTAACGCTTAAGTTGAATTTAAAACCCTCTTTGGCAGCAGCAAAGTATGAAGCGATGAAAAAAATATATTTTTGGTAGGATCGAATAAACAGTCATTTGAAGAAGTGCTTGATGTTTTGTGATATTTAAAAAAAAATGGATATAATTATTTATTGGGTATTTTGACACATTGATATCGGTACGGAAAGAATTCTACATTGCAAAATTTCATGGGATCTATCAATGATCAGCTGCTTTAGCCACAAAGTAAAACTATTGGGCCAACAAAATTTGTCAAATGAAATTGTTTTATTTATGAAATGATTAAAAATGAATACAATCGCTGTTTTGAATGAAGATGAAGGTTAGGTAGCCATTTGAGAAATAGTTCAAAAGACGTGCAGGAAATGAATAATTAAAATTGACTCGACGAAATTAAGTTAAATAAAATCCAAACATCAAATATTCATTTCGAGTTTGCGCGTGAGGATAAAGTGCTACAATTGGTATCTTGTCGAATGGTTCTCATCTTGAGTATTTACTCTTATTGTTACTGGTGGGTATTCAAAACTTCGAAAGCCTACCCACCGCTCAACGGGTGTATTGAATATATTACACTCAACTCATATTCGAGTGGACTTAAATTTATTTGACTAAAGGGCGCACCTACCGTTACGGAAATAAACTATATTGTCTGGCGGCTACTTCAACAGCACTTCCAATTTATTTTTGTTCGAACTCACCAACGGATAGATATCGATAAATATTCAGGATTCTACGATCTCAATGACGCCAAGTATTTTATCGAGTTGGCAAGTGAGTTCAACCCCATCGAGAAATTGATTGCTGATACGAGTCCAATGATTTCAACTCAATATTTGGCGATCGATATCGAGTTCAATGGTGAGTCTCAATATTTTTTTTTTTTAATGAATGGTGACATCTAAAAAATTTCAGTACCAATGGTATGGTAAAGGCAGCGCATTTTAATTCATTGCCAAATTTTTATTTCTCAATTATCTAGCAGTAGCGGTTAACTGTCATCTTTTTCGCAAGCTAATACATATGTACAATATATATATATATATAGTTATGGAAATAAATTTAAAAACGTAAGCACTTACAAACTCCACACAAGGCCATAATCTACTTTTAAGTACACAACACACTGAAGTGTGTAATTTCAGGTCTCGATCTTAATATTATCATTCCGACTTGACAAATAAACTGCAATCGGTGGTTATGCAAGCGGTCTGATAAATTTCCGATTATCCGGATCATCAACAGTCGCCGTAAGTTCTGATAGAATGCCCAAACCCAAGCTGATTTCTGTATTTATGTGATAATAAGGACCAGATTCCGCTAAAATGTTAAATAAATATAAAAATTAAAAGTTGTTAATAAAGCATTTAAATTTTAATAACATTAAAAAAATTAATTTTTCCTCAGCAAATATTTATTTTCCTAATTTTGCTGCCGAAAATTCCAAACGACTAACTTCTTACAAACTTCTTTTGAAAAATGTGCAATAAACAATAATTTTTTGAGCGTAAAGTCAATTTTTTATTTGGAAGTTTTGGAAAAAAGCAATAACAGTCAAATCGGTAGAAGTTATAGCCATTTCAGAGATCGGCACATCTCCTGATCAGAACCATTCTTTCTAGACTGTCGCAGGACTCGAAGCCACGCAAGGCAAGCACTTCATTCGATGTATATCATTTTATTTTATGTTGTTTTATTTTATTTTATTATATTGTATTTAATCTTATTTTTGTTTATTTTACTTTATTTAAAATCTTTTGTTTGTTTCATTTCATTTCCCTTTATTTAATTTAATTTAACCTTATATTTATTTCTTTTATTTTATTGAATTTTTCTTCTATATTATTTTAATTTATGTTATTTTTCTTCAATGTATTTTATTTTGTTTTCGTTTATTTCAGTTATGTAGTTTGATTTTGTTTTAGTATATTATATTTATTTCGTTTATTTATTTTATTTTATTTATTTGTATTTTATATCCCTTAATTTCATTTTATTTCACTTTATTTAATTTTATCTTATTTTTATTTTATATATATGTAGGTTTATTTAATTTTTTTAAATTTCATTGTATTTGAATTTATTTTCCTTTTTTTATTTATGTATGAATGACTATGCACTTGATTTCTATACATTTACAACTTTCGGAAGATACATAATATAATTCCTTATATCTTTGAATTATAGTTTTGCCGTAAAACCCTGCCATTGAGCTAAAAAAAAATTATTATTGATATAAGCATAATCAGACCAAACAGTTAATATACATATGAATGTGCAGAAACTTTGATTTGGGATACCACTAAGGGGTTCATATCATTTAGAAAATTTACCCCAGGTAATTTTCACAAGCCATTAATTAAAGATCTAAAAGATTTACAGTATGTTTTGCAGTAAAAAACTTAATATTGTGTATGATTTTAAACAGTAATTACTATCATCTATTACTTACTCTGCATCGCTTTTATAACAAGCTCCGGTTGATCGCCAGCCTTTGGTGCACCATAAACAGCAAAAGAATGCCACAAATCAACCATTTTCTTTGCAATTTTCGTATCATTTTTATTCAGGTTATGTGTGGCGAATAAATATATATTATCATTTGAATGATGTACGCCACCCTCGAAGGGATATTGTGAATTGCCAAATTCATAGCCAAAGCGAGTGTGTTCGCCCTCATAGTCAAAGGTATACATGTAGACAGGATCAGCACCTCTTCGCTGCAAACCGTTCGCATAAGCAATCGCTGGCGATTTAATAGCTATGGTATTAGCGATCTAAAATTAAAAAAAAAAACAAGTTCGCTTAAATAATGCATCATCACATAATCCACATTAGCATTTTGTATCTAGTGCATACATCAAAGTAGGCCGGCCACGCTGCGGTGTGATTGTTTGTCTCTAGCAGTTCCTGCTTAAAGAGCATTCGCAAGAGCAAATTGTTGGCTAAGCCAGTGTTGTCTATGCCCAAATCAATCAGCGCATTTGCAAATTGGCGAACAGTCAATTTCGAAATGTTGCCATATTGTGCCACAAGACCATCGTAGAGCGCTTTGGTAATAGAAGAAATGAGTATTTTACTTCGAATTTATTAATTTATAGACCTACTCGCCAACACAAAAGTTCCATCGTGCTTGGTAAAACCAGCCATTATCGGCACTGTGTGATTGACGCTTTCAAGCAACTCTTTTGGCTCTACGGGAAGCACGCCTAGGACATCGCCGACTATTGGACCAAAAGTTTCCTAAAATAATTAATATTTATTACATTGTTTATTATATTGGTTTTTTTTTCATTTTAACTTACATCCGTTGTCACTTGCAACAACTGCAATACATTTGCATTCCTCAGGCAATCATGTAGGCCCACAAGATCGTAACATTGGCCGCAGTTGAGCGCCTCACAGATGCGTTTCACCTGCCCCACAGCCGGACGATGGGTAGGCCAGGGTGCTAATATAGAAGTCGATTGCACTATCGAACGCTTGAAATAACCCTCCGGCATTTTGGGACTCAGCAGCAAAGCACCGGACATGGCCGCTCCTGCACTTTGTCCAAATATCGTTACCTCCGTGGGATCACCGCCAAAATGATGAATATGTTGTTGTACCCAACTCAAGGCCAACATAAGATCCATTACTGGCGCATTCCCAGGCATTTCGTCGGTGAGTGTAGTCAACCAGCCGAGTGCGCCAATCCGATATTGTGCCACAACCAATACAATGTCTTTTTCCATCAAATAGTGAGGTGGATGATCGGAAGCGGACCCATTGTAAAAGCCGCCACCGTAAATATAGAACATTACCGGTTGTTTAGACTCAAGCTACACAAACACGTTGTATGTTTATTGATTAAAAGTCTGCTCTGAAAAGACCGATAAGAAATAACAGCAATAACAACAAAAATAAAATTTGGGAAGTTTTTAATAATAGTTTTACTAATTGTTCAAACGTAGTATTTTAAAAATATTTACAAATTACTTAGGCTGTTATTCCTTATTAGCACAAAAAATAATTACGAGGGGTGCTATTTATATTTCTGGGTTTGGGCGATTGTAGTGCTCTCGGGCGCCATCTGACATTTCCATTGGAAAGTTTTGACATTATTTACCATAAACGCACTCAGGACGTTTTGATATGCGAGTTTTGAGGCTTTTTACGGAAAAAAGAAGCTTGTTATGGACTGGACAAGGTGCTTCGAAAATTGGTTGAAACGCATGCAAAGAGTGATGGATCATTATGGAGAATATTTTGAAATAATAATAAGGCCGTTTTGAACCACCAATATTCATTTTTCTAACGTTATGCCAAAAATATAAATAACAACCCTCGTAGATAGTGTAGTTACAAATTATAAATACTTACGCTTTTGGTGTAGACGCTTAAGTTAAGACAGTCTTCAAGATCCTCTGCCAGCTCTGAAGCATTCAATTTCGAAACAGTCGTTATGACCGGACAACGTTTGCCAAATTGCCGAGCGTCAAAAGTATTTTGCCAAGGACTACGAGTTATGGGTGCCTGTTGGTATATAAGTAGATAATTACTAAAACAAACAAAAATAACGACGAAAAAACTGTATGACTTGTAATATACAAAAACAACAGTAACTCAATTAAAAAATGTACTGTTGACCTGGATAACGTAATCTGGTCTGTTTTCGGTAGCAAGGGAAACCCCCTTCAAGATATTTATATATAAATATAGTACGTAAGTTTGAGGTGAAAACTATAAAACTCATTATATTTTTTATAAGGCAATTAGGTAAATGAAATACAAACATAAGTACTTTGTGTGAATGATGTTATTGGGCAATTAAATGTTTTGTTTTTTTATAATTTAGGGTGCATCGATTTGTATTCCGAAACCCAGTTTTGGATCAGAAGAAATTTATAGGAAACATAACAAATAATTACCGTTGACATTAATTATTGAAATTGAAAATACATAAATTTCATTAATTGTGAAATAAGAAAAGTAAAATTACGAATTAAAAATTTCCAATTCACAATTTTTATAGTTTCGTTATTAAAAAAAATTTTTAATTGTTTAATTAAAAGTTTTACATGGGTTCCTTAAACGAATTGTCTATAGTTTTTAACACCATTCTAAGGTAAGTATTTTAAATAACCTGTTGTTTACCGCACCTAGGACGTCAAACAGTTAACAGATGTCCATTTTCCACAAAAATTAAGAATATTTGAACATAATTTGAAGATGACCGCATTTCAACCTATACGAATTTATATGCATACGTTATATTTTTCTCGACAATAACGGGCCCACCCTAATACGCATACATATCAGTTAATAAACAAATAATAAAATTGAAACAATGTAAATTTAGAAATGGAGCAGTTGAAATTAAGTTAACTCAATAAAAAAGTCCCTGCTTCGAACATTAGCCTAGTAGGAAATGCCATGTTTGGTGGGGTACGAAGTAATCTTATATAGATATTACAGTGTACACTATTCCTCACACAGCACTTGTTTCCCATTTGATGTGCCATGTTCAGTATGACGAGCCTTGACTCGAAAGAAATGGCAATCATTCATTATGCCATTGGATAATAGCAGCATTTTACATAAATTGAATAGTGATGCGGAGAGCTAATGAAAGAGAATCAATTAAAATGTATGAAGAATGAAGTAAAAATAAAAAACACAGAAAATTTATGTTTGGTTGAGTCAAGAATGAATAACGTGAATCTTTTCGAATCCAAAGTATCGTAACACAATTTAATACAGCGCACATCATTTATATTACTTTTAGTAATTAAAATCACTTTAAACGTCACACCACCAATCAAGTAAAAGAGCACACAGAACTAATAACAAAAACAGCGCTATTACTTATTATTGGCATAGAAGCCTAATTGATTCTAACAAGTTCGCTGTGAGCGATTCGCTGTCCGCACATCACTCCCCCGCTTTAATAGAAAAGCAGGGCCGTGAATCTTAAGTTTTCCACAAGCATTTTGTACACACATTTACCCATTCGCTTACACTGCCGTTTTCATTGATCATTCAGTGCTTGAACCCCCATTTTCCTACTGGGGTGTCGGCTACGAATGCCTCAATTATTTTTAAATGTATTTCATGACTTGTTAAAGTAATAACTTTATTTACTTACATACTACGCATGTATGTATATATTGTATGTATGCACCTATGTATGTAGTACATTGCCTATGAAGAATAAAATTTATTAAAAAGCACTCAGCGCATGACTGACATTTTATCCAAAATTATATATTTTTTTTTAGTTTTACAACAACACGTTTCTCACTTAAAACTAACCTTGAAACGCAGTTTTCCAATCGGCGACTCCGCATAGGGTATGCCACGAAACGAAAGAAATTTCTGCTTTGTCCACAATGTTTCATCCCAGCTACCAAGCACTTCTCCTTGGCCAGTTAAATAAATAGTGGGATCTGCGGTGATATCTGCTCTTAGGGCGTTTGACGTAGTCAGTATGATGACAATGCCGAGTATGGCTAAAACTAAAATGCCCAGCACCAATCGCATTGTATCGACGCGAAGCCCTCCAGTCGCAAACTGAATGTACTACGTGAAGTGAGAGATGTTTTTGTTTAGAAACAAAACAGAGAGTATTATTAAACGACGCGATCGGTTAATTAATCTAAATAGTTAAAGTGGAGCACGTGTAGGTGATTTGAGAGAGAGGAATTTCGTATTGTATTTAAAGCTCCAGCGAAACGTAAATTACTTAAGGTGCACACAGGCATAGCAAAGAGGAGAACATACTCTTTACATTTTGTGGTATCATGGGCCTGTCTGCTATCATAAGAAAGAAAATCGTTAAAAGCTCTGGGAAAAGCTTGAACAGGAGTGAATCTTCATATGTACCTACATACAGTTGCGTTCACAAAAATAATAGCAAAATGAATTGACAAGTTTTTATATTTTTATCTTTACTTATTTAATTTTTTATAATTTTTTTTATAAAAATACAGGCTAAAGGGTAGTTCAACTTTAAGGGCCGATGTTGAATGTGAACCACACCTAAACGTCAAGTTTTTTTCTGCATTTCATTTGACATTTCTCAATTTCAGCCTAACTCAATTTGAACATGGAAAGATACACAATCGAGCAACGAGTTAAAGTTATTCAGGCTTATTATGAAAATTTTCGAAGAAAATCATCTTCAGTAATGAGGCACAATTTCACCTCAGTGGATTCGTCAATAAGCAGAATTGCCGCATTTGGGCGAATGATAATCCAACAGTGATTGTCGAAAAACCAATGCACCCACAAAGAGTGACAAAGAGTGGCATCTTTGGGCCGTATTTTTTCCAAAAGGAGGCCGGTCAGGCAGTTACTGTGAATGGTGTTCGCTATCGTGTGATGATAACGAACTTTTTAAGGCCCGAATTGGAACATATGGATGTGGACGATATGTGGTTTCAACAGGATGGTGCCACTTGCCACACAGCCAACGAAACAATGGCTCTTTTGCGCGACAAATTCAATGGCCGTGTTATCTCACGTGGTGGCGATGCCAATTGGCCACCAAGATGATGTGATTTGACACCGTTGGACTACTTTCTTTCGGGTTATTTGAAAGAAAAGGTGTACGTCGATAAGCCAGCAACAATTCAAGAGCTAAAGGATGAGATAATTCGGCACATTAACGACATAGAACCTCAATTATGTCTCAGCGTCAACGAAAATTTGGACCATCGGATGGAGGTGTGCCGCCGAGGTCGCGGCGGACATTTGGCCGATATTTTGTTCCATACATAATTGAACCACACCATATTATCATAATAAAAAGAAATTACAATAATTTCCAAAATAATTTGTGTTTTATTCAAAATCAACATCGGCCCTTAAAATTTAATCACCAAACACAATGAACTTTCTATAGAATATATATGTAGAAATACAACAAATTAAAAAAATATCTTCGAATATGCAGTTTCGTAGCCCATTTAATTTTACATTTTTATAAGAGTAAAATTCATCTGGCTAAAAATTTTTGTTGGTTTTTGATGCTTTTCTTCGCATGGCAAAATAAAATATCCATCCAGGGGCTATTAAGAAGGGTAGTTGCGTAATATATTATACAATTCATGTGAGTAATTTTAAAATAAAATTTTTCGGCCGCCGTTAGCTTAGACTGCGCCACGAACGGATACCACCATTCTTATCGCGCAATCGGTTTAAAATTTGCTCATCATTTATACCACAAACAATCGAGTTCAGGCGCTATCAAAAAACAAAAGAAAAAAAACCAAATAGCGAGTTAGTTAGAAACATGGGAAAATTTAGTAGATGCGACGAAAAAACGCATTTTAATGAGGCCTCTTGGCGGCTGAATGAATGATGAGATGACTCGACACGCGTCACCAAAACCACAAACATCAACAACGCCGACACCACCACCACCGCCAAATGCATCAATGCCACTAAGAGGAAATGCGTACAGCCGCAACGCCAGCAACAAAACAGCAAAAACAACAATGCGCTCAACGGATCCCAAGGAAATCTTGCAACCGTGGCAACAGCAAACCAGTTTAATCGTCCGCCAGCGGTTATTGATGCTTGTAAGCCCAACTTGCCGACACGCATCTATTAAATGGTTAATGACAATTTTATAACTATTGTTGTTGTTGTTGATATTGATGGTGTTAGCTTTCGTAACTTATTGGTGCGTTGCTGTTGTTGTTATTATTTCCCATGATTACTAGCGTTTTGCATGCGTTCACGCGCACAAATCACAACCAAAACAATTGGCTTTGAAAGCAGGTACAGTGTATGGGGAAACGGGATTAGATGGCGAAAAGAAAATGAAAAATAAGTTTTTCAATAACACCGAAAAAATCACCGTAGAGAAAACGCAGTTTTATAAGTCGAAATTTTGCTGAGTAGATTTGTTGATTCTCCTAAAATGGCCACCAAATTAGTATGCAGACGCAGCGGAGTTCTATGATTTATGGAAAATTAATCGGCGTTGTCATTTTGTGGTCGTCATTCCGAGCAGTCCTTTACGATTTTTTTTTTTTTGATAATTTTCTGTTTTTCTTTATTATAATATTATAGGCCACAAACGTGACTAATTATTTGAGCAATTTTCCGAATTAAAATCTCATTTTTATTTTAAACAAGAACTTTTCATTAATATATCTGTTCAATTTTCCACTTTTGAAAAACGGTAACGAAATCGATAGCGAAAACCACAGCGAACACGATAACACCGATAAGGATTGCGATTTAAACAGGGATTACTGTGAAAAGAACAGCAACGTAAACGATAAAAATATCGATAACGACAATGAAATATCGATAACGATAGAGAAATCTCTTACGGCCGAATAGCAGTATAAATAGATATTCCAAAAATTGCACAGGACAGAAAGTGGTTTTATTGTTTTCTACGAGAATTAACGAAATTTTCAAGTGCCCACATTTCTTTCGAAAAATATAATTCGCTTCAATCAACAACAATCTTTTTTATTACGATTGCATTATTAAAATTAAGTTTTTCCTTTTTAAATACTTTTTTTACTACTCTAATTTTTGAGATTCTGATCGCCCTTTCTAAGACACTGTGCTGGTCTTAACCCCCCTACCTACTAACAATATGCATGATCAACTTGATGCGGTCAATTTGTTTACACTTTGCTAAAGGGATATGTAGCGAAATAGGATAACATGCTGCGCATTAGAGTGGTAAACGATTTGATGTTAGCAGCAGGAAAGGAGCATTCATCAGTCTGGGAACGACACCCGGACACGTGGCGGCAATACAACATGCCCACAATGGCGACGAAAACAAAAATTAAAATACCAGACACAACGCGCTTAAACCAATGCAACAACAAACATCAGTGGGAGTACACTGTGACTGTGCGCTTTTTCCAATGACAATCAACATTGCAACACGTGCCACAAACACCCAGGCGAATTTTTCCGCAGATCATGCTATCGAGCACAGTCAACTTCATGTAATTGAGGGTGAATAATGTAATAGACATAATTTTACACAGTTAAAATCATATCATTATGTCACAACTACAACAATTGCAGCAGATATATAATAACAACAACAATGCTAAATAAAAATGAACAATGGCTCTATTCATAGTAATTAAATATAATTACAATAGCAATGATGATACCTCATCCTTCGACCTGTCTCGAGAAATTAATTTACGTGAAGAATATTGCAACAATCCCCCTTACACTCGATTCGCTTATGGTATTCGTGCCCTTTTTGATTGTCCATCATTTTAGCGGTGCCCATCAGCCGACAGTAGAAGATTGCGTGTCTCATGTAATCTGCTTGGTGGCTGCTGTGATTTAAATAAACGTCGACACACCAATGACAAGAACACCAACTCCTTCGCTGTGACAGGTAGCCTGCCTGGCGGCCAGCTTCCAGATATATTACTGGTGCTGTAGCAATCTCGGTGGGTGTTAGAGCCCTGTCATGTTGTGCGCCGTAAACAAATTACTTTTAAGCTTACAGGCAAATTTTTCCAACTTTCCTCCTCTTCCTCTCTCTCGGTCTGTGTCATCAAGCGTTTCGTTAGGCCTCAGTCCCAGCGGGAATTGCGCACAATTTCATCACTTGAACCGCTGGTGACACTGCTGTGGTGGGCGCTGCAAGACATTCAGTGGCACAAACGGAGCGATGAGTCAAGCAACTCATCTACCAAAGGTTCATCTTGAGAGCCAATGTTGTATTCCATTTTTCATACAAAATGCGTTTTCAATTTATTTAATTCTGTCATATTTACTTGGTAAAAAAAGGAGTTACTTTTGCGCATAGCTGGTATTGCACTCACCCTCGAATTTTAGGCGGTACGTTGTATGTTTCATATTGGTGTAGAAGCTGACGCATCACGCACTTATTTAATTTGTTTATGATAATATAAGGATTATGTGGCTCGCCTGACGTAAATGGAGAACTTGGATAAATGGCTTTTAAATTCCTTTTGTGGCGCAAAACTCCCATAGCTACTCTCCTTTGTATGAAATGAGTTAGCAATTCAAGGTTTCTCACAAATAACACAGCTCTACATATGTATATGCTTTGATTTCTGATTTGTTGCCTAACGATTTTATTAATTTATTTTTGTTTATTCTCAATTCAGCCAATCAAAGAACTAAGCTTTCAGAAGTTTTTAACTGAAAAACGATCTGAAAATGATGTTGATGTTCTTAGCGAAAAATAACCTAAATTGTTAAAGAAAATTTTCTTAATAAATTGGATAGACCGAACTGCATGGCTATTTTTGAATTAGAGACTGTTATTGAAAGTGATATTTTTGAAATCGGAAATTGCGGATTAATCATGTAAGTCTTAAAACTCCCGCAGGTTCTTAACTGAGCTGCGTATGAGGGGAAAATATTTACTGAAAGAGATATTTTCAAGCCCTGATCGCTAGGCAACATTATTTCGCTCGAACTGAAACCTATGATCTATCCAAGTTATGGCCTTGGTCTAGGCAGCAACACTATATACATGCAGTCGAACTCCTCTATAACGAAAACCTCCCTCTAACGAATTTTTTTTTGAAACACTACGATTTTCACAATTTATTCATATATTTAAACCTCCCTATAACGAACTTCTCTATAGCGAATTCCTCTCTGTAACGAATTCTTTTGTCATACATAAATGGAATTTTCCATAGCAAATAACTCCTCTATAACGAATTTAGCGAAGAGCTGAAAAGTAGTTGTTATAATACACAAAACTATATTAGAGTTCCATCATTCTCCGAAACGCGTGCAGCATTACAAACTCTATTAACATTTGTTGATTCACGGAGCGATGTACCCGACATTATATTTAATAAAATTAATTCCTTAGAAGCATTTATTGATAAGGAAAAGGCTCAAACAGCTAAACAAACTACAGTCGACAATTTTTTCATACCTGAATAATCCTTATAACCTTTTTGACTTTTTATTAAGGTCTTCTTTTTAAAATGTAAGAAATAAAACAAATAAAATGAATCAATGTTTCATTACATAGGCCTTGAACATAAAGACATGAAATTTCGTATGACCTCTCTATAACGAAGCCCTCTCTATAACGAACTTTTTTACCGGTCCCGACGACTTCGTTATAGAGGAGTTCGACTGTATCTATATTAATCTGACTAATCAGATTAAATTATTTCGTACTTCTCCCCATACATGTTAGCTTTAAAAAGAATTAACATTAGGCAGCTGATCTGAAACAAGTTGAGTAAAGTAATATTTAAATAAATACTTCTGTTTTTCCACTTTTTTCAATATCTGAATTTTATAACTCTGTAGCAGGTTATGCATTAATTGTATTTAGTTCTGACAAAAGAGGTTGTATTGTACGAGGGTTGCCTTTTATTTTTTGCGCCTTCGCAACACTACATGTGATTAGCTGTAATTAGATATTTTTATCGTAAAGTTTGGTAATTTTTGGCATAAACTTGCATATAACGTTTTCACTTACGAGTTTTATTTGTGTTTTTTTATAGTGAGTTTAAAAATTCATATGGCCTAAAAATGGAATTAACCTGTGAACATTTTCGTGCGATGATTTACTACGATTTTCGACGTGGATTATCGAGACAGGAGTGCATCAATCAACTTACTTCTACTTTTGGTGTTGAATCACCACACTTAGCCACTGTGAAACGATGGTACAACGACTTCCTACGTGGCCGCCAATCTTTGCAAGACGAATTTCGTGAAGGTCGTCCAAAAACGGTGGTTGTGCCAGAAACAGTCGATGCTGTGCGTCAATTGATAATACAAGATCGTCATGTGACATATCGCGAGATAGAGGCATCCTTGGCCATTAGTGGAACCAGCATACATTAAATATTGCATGAACATTTGGTCGCAAAGAGGATTTGTTCTCGTTGGATACCGCATAATTTGACAATTGCCCAAAAACCGACTCGTGTCGATTGGTGTAAAGAAATGTTGGAGAAATTTTAGCCACGGTGGTACATCGTAACAGGTGACGAATCTTGGATCTATGCATATGAGCCGGAAACAAATTAGCAATCGACTGTATGGGTGTTCCAAGACGAACCTAATCCAACAAAAGCTGTTCGCGCAAGAAGCATCTCAAAGAAATCTGGTCATGTCGTAACTGTTCCACTAGATAAACTTAAAACGGTCAATTCTGAGTGGTATACAACCATTTGTTTGCCAAAAGTTTTTGAAGAATTAAGGAAAACCAACCGCCGAAGACAAATCATTCTTCACCAAGACAATGCGAGCTGTCACGTATCGATTCACGCAAGGGAGTTTTTGAGGACTCAAAAGGTCGAATTGATGGGTCAACCGCCTTACAGCCCTGATTTGGCACCTAATGATTTCTTTTTATTCCCGAACATCAAAAAAAAAAGCGAGGTCAACGTTTTTCAACGCCTGAAGGAGCTGTAGAAACTTCAAACAGCTCGTTTTAGAGGTATCCTCTTCTGAGTGGCAAAAGTGTTTTGAAAATTGGTTCAAGCGAATACAGAACTGTATTGACTTGGATGGAGAATATTTTGAAAAACAATAAAACTATTTTCCTTAATATTTGACTGTGTTTTCATTATTAGGCGCAAAATATAAAAGGCAACCCTCGTAATACGTATGAAGCCCTAATTTTTAGTATTTTAAGTTGGTATCGATATATTTTATCAACACGGAATGCGCTGGTTCAAATCAAATGCCTGCTGGCACATAAAGTAAAATAAAAAGTGGTATAATAGTGGTCATCTCGACAAGTCATATAAATAAAAATTGGCTGAAGATGTTGTATGTTCTAATGACATAATTTCAAAAGCAAATATCAAAACAAATTTAAATAAATCATAAAATTACATCAATTTACCAGTTTTACAATAATTCTATTGCTGATACGTGCCGCTCGTAAATGGCGCTCAACATATGTAGGAATTATAAAAATAAATTTTTATATCTGACCTACAAAAAAAAAAAACAACTGAGCTTACAAAATATGATTTTAAAATATAAAACCTCAAAAATTGTTGATTATGCAAAATACACCTTTACGAGTGTACAGCAGATTGTCTAGCTTACATGAACATAAAAAGTCAACCACTCCACCACTCCTCCTCTACCCTCACTCACATATGAATAGCACAATACAAAGGCCTAGCGAGGATTTTATAGGCCAAGCAACTGGATCTAAACACGATACTTATGATTTTTTGTAAGTGTGAGTGTATTGAAACAACATCCTTCTTTACCTTCGATCATTGCAAAAGCAAAATGCACTTATATTGTTTTGTTACTATTTTTTTTTTGTGTCACACAACACCACAGCCAGAGCTAGTAATGTCAATAATATTGGCGCAACATTTAGAATTGACTTTTATGCCTAATATGACATTTTGTGCCCTTTATGGGATTTTATATGTGGCAAACAGGTTGTGCCAGGCACTTTTGACTTCAACACAATTTACACAATACATATGTATGTACATACATATGTAGAGCATGTGTGTGTGTTTGTATTCTTCAAATGTCAGGCATTAGGTAGCCAACCGCAAGGATATTAAATTCACTTGGAAGGATATCAATAAACTTAAATATTCAAAGATTTCCATTCGATTTTGTGTTCGCCGCTTATGATTTTATTTTACGATCGAACGGTCGCTTTATAGCTTGTTAGGTGCGTATGGGTGCGTTGGTGTGCGTTGGTGTGCGTGCATGGAGGCATATTTGCCATATTTAGTTTAGTTATAACTGCTGCAGCAGTTGTCGATTTTTATGACATTTCACTTAGCATTCAGTTCTAAACACACACACACACACACACATTGAAATATTCCCATTCACACACTCATGCACTGACACCACTGCACTTTTACTTAAGAACTCAATTTTGTTATTACCTTGGCTTTTATGGCTCTGCATACGCAAATGATGATTACGAATTTCCAAGCTATTTTACTTTTACAATATGTTGTCCGATTTTGGTTTATTAAATTTGGATTTAAAATTGAATTATTACTACGCATACAGTTGTAAACGGAGTGAACCAATCTACTGCTAATTGCCTTCAATTACAAAACACTGAACGGCGATATACTTATAGAAAAAATATGCGAGTTCTGGCATTATTCTTAAGTGAAATAACATTTCCTATTAATATTATAAATGTGAAAGTTTGTGTAAGTGGGTGAGTATGTTTGTTACCTTCTCACGCCCAAACGACAGAACGGATTTGTTTTAAATTTGACACATAAATAGCTTATGACCTGGATTAACAAATAGGGTATACCTTAAACAGTCCAGTAAAAAATGTATAGTCAATTGAGTAAATAAATTACAACACATATTGCTATATGACTACTGGAAAGATTTGGATAATATAGTCCGTTACCATAAAAGTAATTTTTAAAAGTAGATGCCATCTACTTAAAAGGTTAAATGCAATTAAAACAATGAATGAAATTAAATATTGTAATATAGGTATGAGTATCAAACGAAACTGTTTTGACAGAAGATTGCCATCTGTTTAAAGGTAAATTTAGTTTAAATAATAAATGAAACGATTTTTTTTTTTTTAGAAGTTTAAAGAAAGCTTAATTTTAAGAATATTTGTATAGGGTTGCCTCCTGAAAAGCTATTTACAATTATAAAAAGTTAAATCAAATATTGAAATGCGGGCAACAAAAGCAAACGGTATAAGTTTTGAAAATACTTTGGAAGAGGTTTGCCACCTGCTTAACGGAAAATTAAATTAAATTATTAAATTTTATGGTATGGGCTTCAAAGGAAGTACGCTTAAGGGAAAGTGTGTTTAAGGGGTGTTGCCACCTGTTTCAAAATATTAGTTTTAATTCAATTCATTACTGAAATATAACACTATTGCTGCGAAATGAAAGCATTTACACGAAAACATTTTTGAAGAGAGTTGCCACATTTTAAATAACACTGATTTAATGTAATTGGTAAGCTATGCTGGTATCAAAAGAAAATGGTTTAAAGAAGCTTTATTCGAGAAATATATGTACATGGAGAGAGTTGCCAACTGTTTAAAAAAGTTAAATTCAAGTAAATTTATAAGCCATATTAAGCATTACAATAATGGTTTGAACTGATAAGAGGTTCAGCAAAACTTTGTCTTGAAATTTTTTTAAAAGTCTGCCAACTGTTTGAACATTAAATACAAATTTATTCATTACGTAAGTGGAATAAGGATATCTTACGTACAGTGGCCCAAAGCGAAACTGGTGCAGTGATTTTTATTTGATATTCACAATGCTTTCCATAACAATTTTTTTTATTATTATTTTTTTATGGAATGTAAAAATTAAACGAACTTTCCAACTTTTGAGTTTAATAAAAAACAAGTTGCATAAAAATTACCGTGGTTTTTCGTAATTATTTTCGCTGATGTTGTTGCAAATATATTTGGACTGCCTTAAGGGCGAGAGAACGATGCCATTTACAATACTGGAATGACAAAAAATAGTTTTATAGAAAAATAGTTTCCTGCAATTTATGTCGGTGGATTCCATTTTGGTTGTTACTTTTTCGATAGAAACTTTGATTTAAGCTTTTGTTATAAATGAAAAATGGTTAAATAAATTCACAGCTTTTTTCTTAATTCCTATCAACTTTCGAAGCATTTCACAGTAAAGTTCGCGCACATTTCAATAGAACAATAAATTTCAAAATAACACATCGCAAGAACGATTTCAGTTATGCGACATGTCTCAAGATTGACTACATCAATTTGTCATCGTGCAAAATCGTGCAATTTCCACCTTCATTCTCCCTCATCCACCACCATCACCATAGCTTTTGACAAGCTCTATGTACGTGGAAAATAAAGTTATTGAATTACAAACGTCAGCGCGGCAACGCGCTAAATAGCAACAAACGTAGCCAATCTCATGTCAAACAACAACAAACAAATCGCATTCACAGCTACTCAGCAATTTGCAAATCAAACGACTGTAAACAATAACGTCATATAGCGTAAGCAAAAATATGGAAAGAGCGCGAGTGTAGAGTGGAGTAGAGGGTATGGAGGAAGCAAATAAATTACACTTAAATGATTCAATTATGCCCTCAGGTTAGAATACGCACCTCTCGCAACCGCTAGCCATGTTCTTCTTGCACACCAACGGGCTTTGTCAGGCATTTGCGGCGATGACTGGCTGGATGGCGTCTGAAATTGATGATAACAAAAACAAGACTGCTGGCGCGATGGAATGACGATGATGACGAGAATGCGAACGCCAATGACATTGTATTGCGACAATGAGTGTGCAACTGGAGACAGCTGTCGCGTTTGTACGCCTAAAAATATGCTTCTCTACCAGGTGTACGAGCAAAGTAGATGGGAAGTGAATGTGAGAGAATGGCTTGATGAGTAGCTGTGGAGTAATGGAAGGTAGTAATGATGTGTTGGAATGAGCGGCAACAGTTGCAGTGGGAATTGTGAAAATTTACGCAGGTTACAAATTTCGTAAAATGATTACCCACTCCTGCATCCCCCAACTGTCATAATCTGCTGGCGGAGCATTTATTATCGGCGTTTAAATGTCGCACAGCTGAGCTCTTCTCGAGCCACGAATTCTTCGTTAGTAATAAGCACATTCAGGGCGCCACGTAATAACAATTTAATTGGCCACTTTACAATGTGCGATGTGATTTTAATTTAATATTATTTTTATTTCCAACGCGTTAATAGCGCAATGCTGCGGCACTTGGCAGAGGACGTTCCAAAATCCAAAGAGGATAGAGGATAAGAGGCGGTTGTCTTACACAACTTTTCTCTAATTTAATTGAAGCGCGAAATTATTTGGGAGGGAGGGAGAAGTAAAAAAAAAGGTAAGCGAAGAAGGCTGTGGCACACGGAGAAAGAGGCTAATGTGAGTAAGTGATTGCATATGAGATAAATCAAGCGACATTTATGGCTAATGTGAAACTGAGGTATGTACGTACTTATGTAAATATTTATGTAAGTTTATAAAACAGATTGCCGCAGCGCATAAATCGCAAAGTTGTTTTTCTCATTTCATTTAGAAATTTGGCAATATTCTCAACTTTACACCATTTAATTTTGGACTAGCAAATGAGGACAGAAGTGTTAGTAAGAAAAATACTCATTTCAATTCGAAGTCTCTCAATTTTGCCATCAATAACAAATACTTAGAAATAGGTAAAAGGTGTCAACAAATCGACAGCCATACGAATTTGATAGTTAACGATAACAGTAATAATATCGATTGCTATTACGCCCACGATAAGGATTACCATTAACGTCATAAACATGACTACGATTACTCTTAGTGAGCAAGTATCAGAGTCTAGTAGCGAAGTTAGTAATTGTCTCTTACGGTTGGAGCTTTCCATGTGCATCGCAAAATGATCAATTTGGTTTCGCCTTTTTTCGATCTAGAGATAGTCACTAGGTCTGGTGAATTTTTCTATGCTGGAACTACAGACTACCATATTTCAATCTCAGTCCGTTGGCGGCGGCTTCGTATTGGAGACGGAATTTTCCGACAGTATTACCATAGGGTCTTGCCCACCCTGGCATTGAAGTCGCTAAGCACGTCGGGGTGTGGGCAGAAATCAGCGAGATGTTAAAGAATCTTACTTTGATGCGAAACGACAGTACTTGGCTACGTCGTCTCTTTCAAACCACAAGTCCAACACCGAACTTGCGTACCTATACACGGCAGCTGTAGTAGACGTCGCATGGCCCAATGATTTTTTTACTTCGTCCCGTCCATTTGATTTCCAGGATGGCGGTGATGTCAGCCCTTACTCTCCCGAGGACATCAAACAGTCGGGCAGCTTCACCTTCTCCATTAAGGTTCCGGAATTCCAGGCGCATACCCGAATTTTTCATTGGTGTTATTTTCTACGTGGCAGGTGCCAAGCCAAGACACTGTGGTGTTTTTTACAAGGGTATCAAAGTTGGCTAGGCAAAATAATCGATACGAATGAATATAACAAGCGAAAAATAAGTCGTGCGGCTAGTTACGGGCATTTCAAACTTTGACTGTAGGTTATTTTGTGTCACATAGGCAGAAGGAAGCGTTCGCTATCCAATGAGGTCTGCTAGATGATCTAATTTATATTATGACTGCAACAATTTAATTAAAATCTTTGCGCACCTCTCCATAGCCAATATTTGTGTATCAACAAAGCAACAAGAAAATAATTATCCCCCTTCCCTCTGCTAGCCAACGCTTTGATTTTATTTGAATTTATTTTAGTTTGATTGTCTAACGAACTCATTCGTTTTCATTTAATAGATATCATTTCTCATTTCCCCACCGACACCAGCCACCATGCACCCAAATCAAAATTAAAATAGCAAGCGCGACAAGTTCTGGCGATAGACAACCAACGCAAATGCGCAAAAAGCCCACAACCATTGACTCCCCCCCTACCTCTCTTGTATGTCAATTTACTTTTTCACTTGTTCCAAGTAATGTCTGTATTTCATTATTTGTATTTACTCAACGCTAACATTCCACGCTCCCCTCTCGTCAACGCTAAATGTCCCATTGCCTTTGCGTTTATTTTTGCCGTTGCCATTGCCATTAACATTATTATCCTGCCAGCTCCGTTCCGCTTGGTTGCACGCTTAAGTGAGCGCATTGAAGTATGTATCTATCTATTTATGTTTATCTGTGGAGTCAAACACTCAGCGGGTATCCTTTTATAATGCTGCTGCCGCTGCTGCTGCTGCTGCTTCCTCTACTTCTTTGCACTTTAATTTAGTGGATACTATTGTATTATTGTTTTTCGTTGTTGTTCCACTTTTATTTATTTAATGTACGTTGGTATCATCATTCCATTAATGTTAGTTGTAGCGATGGACTATGGTATGTGTGGATATTTAGAAAATCAGCGCATTGCTTCGAAGTTGTTTATCATTTGCAATAAAAGGCCGACCATAACTCTTTCCTCATACCCTAGCCTTCATCACTCATAGTACATGCAATATTTGCAAAATTGCCTTTCCGCTGCTAGTTGCATTTATTTATTTGCCATTAAGCGAATTAGTGTGGCGAATGTGTTAAATGTTGCCTAACGGTGTGTGGGGTAGAAAGGGTTAAAAATTTAAAAGTGGTGTAAAAATTGTGTAAGGATGACAAAGATAATAATTGCAAAAAAGGAGTATGGAATTGCAAATATAGAATGTTTTTATTTTCAAGATATTGATCGCTAAACCTTAATATGTAGTTTAAACATTTCTGTTCTAATTTTTGCCAGATTCGAAAGGCGAAAAATCAGCCTGAGCATATTAAGTTTTTGCATTCTTTTTTATTTTGTTAATTATTTTCGATTAGTTTCAATTAAACTCAATTGTTTCTTTGCTCTACCTATTGTAACTTCTTTGTACCGCAAAAATAGTCACAATTTGTTTTAAGTTAATGAAGCTTTTTAAAACATGTTTTTTCTAATTGCAATTAATTTTAGTTATAGAAAAAATAATGTATTATTATAAATTATTATAAATGATAAATGTCAGGATTAGTATTTTTTTTTTTTGGGTCGATTTTCTTCTCACGGAAGGTGTAGTATTTAGGGATTGTGAATCAAAAACTAAAAATTTATTTCTAACTTAGTTATTATAGCTCTTGTTGATCGATTAGTAAAAGTTGTTTGAAGAAATATTCGAATTCACTTAATCGACTAACGGTTTCTTGCGACTTTTTCGACTAACCGCCAATAAACAGCTACTCGACTAGTTGGTTTCTTTCAATATATTTGTGTTTGAATGTTTGTGCTTATTGACAAAAGTCATTTTCAAGTAGAATAAAGTTTTTATGAATTTACAGTGAGTTACTGTCACTATTCAAATAATTTCGGGTAGTCAATTTTCAGACTATTCGAAATGGTGAGCGGTTAGTCGACTATTCGGCTATCAACCATCAAAAAAAGTTGCTAATCGCCTAGTCGGGTAGTTGATTTTTAGCAAGAGCTTTATTTCGTGATTTGATCATTTTATAAACCTTTATATATTGAACAAATTTTTAATCAATAAAACTAAAATTTTCGCCGTGTATTTTAGCATTAAATGATACGCTAACAAGCCAAACACTTCTCGCTTCCGACACTTGACAGCTAACCAATCTTTCTGGCATAAATATTAGCGTATTCGACCCTCTAAATGTAACTGTAAATATGATTACATAACATAAGCAATAAATACCCCACTCTCCCCATTCACGCAAGCATACGTCGTCTTACCTATCATAGTCTCTAAAACCTTTATAAGTTTGTGTTTGAAATCCCAGCAAAAACTTCGTAATGTATGCGACTTCCTTTTTCCAGTACTCTCCAATACAGTACTAGTCTACAACTTTACCTCAGCCTCAATTTTTTTTATTTTTTTTTGCTAGGTTTTTGGTCGAGTTTTTCTTTGGTTTAGTCACACAAATGGTCGAATTTAATTTTGCCCTGAAAGCTCTACAACTATTTTTCACCAGATCAGAGCCCGCTACGGAGTGGAGTGGAGAGTATGAGACTAGCTCTCACTCAATTTTTACTACTGGGATCATTATGCGAACAAAATATGCTAGCAAAAAGCAAATAGAAAAAAACAGCGAACAGCAGCACGCAATAAAACGGAATATCCAAATGAAGATGCCAGCTGATTTCAGATGAGCAGGGTATGGAGTTCTGATGCTACTAAATGAGGAATGGTGGAGAAATAGGGTAGAGAATGCGGCAGGACGAGGAAACAATTGGGTGGTTTTGTGCGTTGCGCGTTTATAGTTTTACACACAATGAAAATAATAGCAATGTTGTTGTTGGCTGCGATTACATGCATATGCCAAGCATTATTTGTTGTACATATTTGTAGTTGTAGTCATTCTTGTTACGATTGTTGTCAAACAAGGCGGCCAGGCCACCCTCTAGACCCCAGTCTGTTTCTGCAGCAGGATGAGCGCAGAGAGCAGAGAAGAGAGTAGGTGTAGTTCGAAAGCTTGCCCAGCTTGTGCGTCGCCTTGTTTTAGGGCGGTTTGTGTACACGCAAGGCAAAATCACTTCCGCTTCGCGTTCCGGTCTTTAAGCGTATCGTGTAACGAGTGAGTGCGTATGCGGTTGTGTGTGTGTGTCTTCTATGCTTTCGCGTTAGAGGGTGGCACTTTGTGACTTAACTGTAAGTTTGTAACTATTTTACAAGCGTTTATCCCTTCCAACCGTTCGATTGTGTGTGGGTCCGACCGTCACGCTGCTGCTACCGCAATCCAACGTCAAGGGTAATAATGAAATAAATGTTTCGCTAAATGATTTCGTATTTTACAATTTTCGCCCTTTTTGTGACTTCTTTTGGAGTGTTTGTGGCGTGCTTCCTTTTGTGTATTGTTGTTTATTGTTGCTGTAAGTGTCGTTGCTCGGTTGGCAGTTTAGGCTTATCTCATCAGGATGCATGATTTTCAATTAGTTTGATGCACTTTTGTGGTGTACATGACGGCAAAGATTTAGAGCGACAATAGGGTGGCACAATTTTTAATAGAAAAAATGGAATCACTTGTGATTAATATACGGAAAACTTGGAAATTTTTTTAAACAAGTATTCATAAGAAAATAATAAGTTTAGAGATTAAATGCGAAGCAGCAAAACTTTTAAGTAATGTCCAAATATTTATCTCATTCATGTTCTGCAAGTATATTCGTATTCTCGCTTTTTATACATACAGAACTTTTTTGTAATGACTTTTGTCTATCGACTTTGAAAATGATTAAATTTTTCAGCAGTTTTTTACGTGGAAAAATAATTTCACATAGCAAAAAAAAAATCACACTACCCTTATCTAGAAGCGCACTTGTGTACGTGATTTTTCGCGACTTTTGGAGTATTTGATATTATACACTCCTTTTATTTAAGGGTGGTTAATCTGAATTTTGTCTGTACTTATCATTATTACTTTATTTTTGCTGGTGGAAAGATAACTTTTTTAAAAACAATTTTAACACTTCAAATCGTTGCCAATTTATATTTAAAGCTTTTAGTGAATTATGCAAGTAATTTCAAAATGGAACGAAGCTCAGAAAGCAATACAAAAATGTATAAAATAGTTGTTGTTCTATCTACCTCTTCGGCTACCAAAAATTACTACATATGTATATTATAAATAACATAAATAAAAGCAGCAGCTAGAGACCCCAACGTACAGGAGACCCTCCATTGAATACTTTTAGGGGTTTTGTCCATTCCCTGAACTATGTCTACGTCGCGGTAAAGCCCATACAGCTCATCGTTTCATCGTCTGCGGTATTCGTTCGCCGTCACAAAGACGTAATGGTCCAAAAATCTTTCGGAGAATCTCTTTCTCGAACACTCTTCAATGCTTCGGCGCCACACGATAGCACGGGCATGATGAGGGACTTATAGAGCGTGGTTTTCGTTCGTCGAGATAGGGTTTACAGCTCATTTGCCTACTCAGCCCAAAGTAGCACTTGTTCTGACATTATTTTGCTGGTAGCAGGTACTTGGTTTTGCCCTCATTCACCTCCAGACCCAGCTTCGCTTCTCTATCCAGCTAGGAAAAGGCAGAACTAACGACGCGGTTGGCAAATAAAAAAAACGGCTTTGCGATCAGTTCGAATAGAATTATGGCAGAGCAAAGCGGAGAAAATCGTTTAGAAACATATATGATATTTTTATAGTATAGTTGCCTACTATTGAAAGCGTATTTACTTCTTTTCATTTTTCCTCTTTCTGTCGGTGTCAAGCAAAATAAATTCAAAAGTACCTACAAACTATACCACAATAGATGCTGACTTGAAAAAAGCTTAGATTTAAAAATAAGCGATATTTCTTATTTTGAGCAACAATATAGAATTGAAAATGTAACTCACTTGATTTTTCTGCATCCATTATGTCATTATATTGGTATTAAAACTTTACTGTTGAACTTCATCCGATTACATAGTGTTACAAAATTAAAAAAATTTTTGCAACAGAGCTGATATATTTTTTTTCTTGTTCAAAGCACCCAAAAACTTAGAAAAATGTGGAAGAAATAACAGATCGTTTGAAGAAATGTTGCGTAATATCAATTTTTCTGTTTTTCGATAAAACCTGTCCTTTTTTTCTCATTTAAAATGGATTATCAACTTTGTTGCACATGCTGCGTTGACGATTGTTCTTTTTTCTCGAAGGGGGGGGAAATTGCGCAAGTTTTAAGCTATCATTGAGGCTTTTTCTCCCACGCGTTCGAAAAGGTCAAATAAAAAATCTAACAAAACATCATTTTGTTCATATATTTCAAACTTTGACGTCCAAAATGGATGCAACTGAACAAGATTTTTACTACTCTATGTTATGGAGAATTTCATAAGGAAAATTTTGGTATATTTGGATTGCCAAAATTGTGAAATTTAATATTTATTTTCGAATTTACAATAAATATTGCAAAATCATCAAAAAAAATTGTGTTTTCTCAATTCCATATTATTAGATTTTCACGTGTTATAACTTCTTATAAGCTTCGATACTGAAGAGTCATAATGTTTGCGAAAAAGGTATTTATATCTTTGTTATCATTTATCATGAAAATGACTTTTTTTTACAACAACTTTAATTTAAGACTTCAGATCATCTATCTATGGGACACGCAATCGAGAACTGGCAACGTATTTCAAGGAAGCAAATGGAATCACATACTGCCATGATATCGAGGATCTATTCGCAAACCTATGACAAATTCATGTACCGAATGAATGGCGACTTTTTATCGATGGCTCGGTTGAAAGCCTGAAAGCTGTCCTGCTTCATAACGGAAATTGTAAGCCTTTTGTCACTGTCGCTTATGCCTACAAAATGAAAGAAACTTACGCGCCAATGTCTTAAATAATAACTCTGATCAAATACAATGAATACGGGTGGAAAATTTGCGCTGATTTAAAAGTAGTTGCAATTTTGACAGGGCTACAGGGTGGCTACACCAAGTATTGTTGTTTCCTCTGCTTGTGGGATAGCCGCAAACGAAGTGAGCATTATCTCAGGCAATTTTGGCCTGCACGAGTTGAAGAAATCCCTGGCAAACATAACATTAAATTTCGCCCATTAGTTGAAGCGGACGATGTAATATTACCACCACTGCACATTAAACTTGCCCTTAAAGAAGAATCACCAGCATTCGAATATTTAAAGTCAAAGTTTCCAGCTCTTTCGTACGCTAAAATAAAAGAAGGCGTGTTTGTTGGGCCGCAAATTCGCAAACTCTTCAACGATGATCAATTCGAAAAATGTTTGAGCTCCCTAGAAAGAGATGCATGGAATTGCTTCAGAAATGTTGTTGATGGATTCCTTGGGACCTGGCGCTACGCAAATTACGAAATCTTAGTGGAAAAAATGTTGCTCAGTTATCAGAAAATTGGAGCCAACATGTCATTAAAGCTACCTTTTCTTCATTCACATCTTGACTTCTTTCCGAAAAATCTTGGGTGACATGTCCGATGAACAAGGTGAACGATTCCATCAGGACATCAAAGTGATGGAGGCCAGGTACAAGAGGAAGTGCACCAGTCGCATGATGGGTGAATATGTACGACTGGTTCTTAACACTCTCGGACAATGGTGATGAGGGAAAGCGAAAATCCAGATCGAAAATACACTTTTAACGGGTGTTAAATTAAGAAAAAGCGTTTGTCATATAATATGAGGAGTTGTAAAAACTACAAACAACGTTATAACACGTGAAAATCTAATAATATGGAATTGAGAAAAAAAAAATTTTTTTTATGATTTTGCAATATTTATTGTAAATTCGAAACTAAATATTAAATTTCACAATTTTGGCAATCCAAATATACCAAAATTTTCCTTATTAAATTCTCTATAACATAGAGTTTATTTATCTTGTTCAGTTGTATCCATTTTGGACGTCAAAGTTTGAAATATATGAGCAAAATGATGTTTTGTTAGATTTTTTATTTGACCTTTTCGAACATATTTTCCGAACGCGTGGGAGAAAAAGCCTCAATCATAGCTTAAAACTTGCGCAATTTCCCGCCCTTCGAGAAAAATCGCATCATGTGCAACAAAGTTGATAATCCATTTTAAATGTGAAAAAAAGAGGACAGGTTTAATCGAAAAACAGAAAAATTCATATTACGCAATAATTATTGGGGTCTGCAAAAAAAGAAAGAAATTTACTAGTCAGGCTCTTTGAGCAAAAATTAAAACTTCGTCGATATTTTGTATTATATTTTTGAATAATAATCGTCTGTTTTGATATTAAAGGAAACTTTATGCGACAGAGTAGTATTTGATGAAGATAAACTGAGAATTGCTCATTTTTAGAAAAGCTTTATAAACTTGAAGAAAATGAGTACCGAAAACTTACTTTCATTTGGATAAGAAAAATGTTCTAATTATTCGCAAACCCGAGACAATTGAAAAAAAACGAAGGTTTTCCGAAACTAAAGACATAGTATTGTTTATCTCTATCAGATTTTTACTATCGCTGCTGCTTTATTTCAAGCTCATATTTCCACCGCTTTTTCAATAAAACACAATATCTTAGCTAAAAATCGAGTTTGCGCTTTTGCAAGAAATAAATATTAAATTATTTAAAACATGCATAGCTTCCCCATCAATATGCAATTTACCACCCAATCGACAGCTCACTTTCTCTCAAAGTCAAGAGGCCAAACAACACCTGTGTTGAAACAACGCCCCCCTCTGTCGTCTCCTAATGAAAATCAATTAAGAATGAGGCAGCACAAAGCTTAACGAAATGAAATGAAATGAATCGAAAAACTCGTAAATTTTGAAGCAATTCGCAGCCATAAATCAAGCGCTAATAAAAACTAAGAAGTTGAATGCGAAAAAAGTATGAAAGAAAATTATTATTTTCACAATCAACAAGAGCAAAGAAAAAGTGCGGAAAAATCGCAAATGAAACAGCGCGTCAAATGTCAGCAACATGTGGTGGCAACGTTGAGTAATTTTCAAGTAAATGCGCCAAAGCGAAAAATTCCCTCACTTGGAAATAGAAAATAACGCAAGAAAGCTGAGTAGAAGCAACCAGAATTCACAGAATTTCAACACCGAAAGCAAATTAAAAGAAAGCTGCCGCCTGAGGCTGACTGTTTGCCACGTTTGCTTGCCTTGACAACGTCCAGCATAGTTGGCCAAAGTTTGAGAGCTGGAAGGAAAATTTACAACAATTGTGCAGAAAAAAATTTAATTGAGGTGACATTTTCGCGACAGCAGCAACACGAGCAGCTGCCGCCAATTGCAGTCAGCGCCACGCTACATAGAGAAAATTTAGGAGTGCGTATGGGGCGCAGGCAGGCAGGAGAAAATTAGCGGCGCCCATTGCGAAGATTTTTTATTAAAAACATTTTCAAACCATTTTTTACTCTCATTTTACCTTTGAATTTTTTTTTCAGCCGTGCCCAATTTTTAATAAAGCTCAAGGTGGTGAGTTAGATTATTTTTAATTACTCAACTGGCGGGAAATATTAATTTCATATTTGAGGGTGAGGGTTCGGCAGGATGCGGCATAGCCTCGTCACATGCGTACGAAATTTTTACATTTTTATTATCGAATTCTGCTTCATTTGCACTGCCGCATGCGGCAGCAATTCATTATCCACTGCCGTGCTGTACGATTTTATCTATTTTAACCCCAAAAACTGGATCATAATTTTTGTCGCATTGCACGTGTTCTATCTATTTCAATTTTATTCCAAGCATAATTTTGGGCTAAATTGTCTGGTTTATCACTTAAAATTTGTTATCCTTTCTGAAATTGTTTTCTTTTTTATAGTATTGTACCATTGTCTTTTAGGGTTAGAAAAAGGTTAATATTATTCCTCTTAATTAGTCGTATTATGATTCTTGATGTGCGTTCGCGTATAAAATTTTTAATATAGCGATAAAAGCTATGTCCCTTGTGGTGAGGTAATCTCAATGTCCTGGTTATTAAATTATGTTAAAACAATGGCGGCAATGCCCAGGTAAGAATTTGTTCTTCTCGTGATGAAATCGTACGAGCGCCTAGTGGGCGCCTCTGGGAGGGAGAATCGAACCCCATACAGACAGTAGGCGATGGCAAACTTCGGTCATATTCTCCCTGGTCTAAACATTTTCCAGCTTTCACAACCGAACCGGAACAAAATGATAAAATCGTTAGCTAAAAGCACTTGGGGAAAACACAAAGAAATCTCACCAACCTAATGGCGATAAAGCAGCCTATTCTAAGCTATACTTTTCGGGAAGCTTTAAATATACTCCAACACTGTCTCTTTGCCAGGCTCGATTTATCTTCTGATGCCACTCGAAATTTCTTTACCCTTTTCAACCTTTCTCTCAGAGATGATGGCGAAAATTAACTTTTCGACCCTGCGGTAGTTTAGTTGTCGGCCCTATAGCCGCAGTTTGTGCGCGCCGTTGGTGGCGTTCGTGAAGGTGTCGGGACGAGAATTTACAGGCGGGCACCATAATGATGGGCGCCAACAATACCAGTGGTGAACTAAGCGATCTGCAGGCCGGCGTGTAGCCTGCAGTCAAGATGTGAAAGTGGGAAAATTGTCTTTATAAAGAAGGTGATTTGTTTATATTTGGCGACTGCGATTTTTGTATGAAATGCAGGTGAAGCAGTGGCGCCAGGCGAGGCAATTTTCATGTCATCTCCTTTTGTGCGAATACTACCATTTTAAGCATAATAAATTAACAAAATAAAAAAATTGTTTAGTTATTTCAAAACTATTACATTGTAACTGATATAAAAAGTTTAACACCTATCGGGGAGTAGCTGCAATGCATTAGCAAAATGTCTTGGCTATTTGCGTCAGTTGCAAATATTGCCGCCAGATGACGCAGTAAAAGCGTTTTAGTGAAGCTAGCTATAAAATAGCGGCAGTCATGCCAAAACGGTAGTATTCAAAAGCAAAATTTTTTGAATATTATAATACCCAAAGAATATTGAATTTCGCCTGAAAATCAAACCGACGGCAAACTTATATGCTCAGGAAATAATTTTCAGATATTTTTGTAGCCCTCAGGGTTTCCTATTTTTAGGAAACGCTGCTGAAGCACAGTGAATGGACGGTCGGGGCACGTAGACCCGTCTGTAGTAAAAACTAGAGCCTGTTATTAGCTATATAAGGGTGAACATTACCTGCCGAGAGACAGCTATTAGCGCAATATAACTTTAGAAACACCTCGAGGATGTTCGGCGATTTAGTAACGGTTCTGAATTAGATGTTGAAAGCTTGTTAAATTTGTATGAGCAACATTTTTTTTTAAGGATTACACTTAAAAATATTTGCTTAACTATCAAAATACAATGTCATTGTCTACAATAACTAATTCCTACAATTTTTAAAAATATACTTAATTATAAAAGCATTCCAACGTGTTTGTATTAATTTATAAACTAATGAATTAATTCAATACCTCGTAAATAAATGTCCGCCATAAATTTTCTACACCCCTACACATCCATCTTGTCTTTTTGTCGCCAACTATACTGTTGCAAAGAGGTACGCACCTCCTTCAATTCCTCAAGCAGTGCCTCCACATTGGCCCGCTCGATATTTAGAACGTGTGTGGTGTCCTGTGGCAGCCCATCGATTAGCTCCTGTGAGATTTTCAGTTCAAACCTAGCACAGCCAACGGTGTTATCCGGCTTATCGGCTGAGGGTGGAATGTAGCGGGCCGATGATAATTCATTAACTGGAAGCGTTAGGGAGCATTTATGCACAGAAATTGAATAGTAAAACATTTTATGTGGAAATGTAACACTTACTGCTAAATGCTTTATCTCGCAAACGTTGACGTATAGCTGTGACATTGGCGGCCAATACGCGACACATTGACGCTGCATGTTCCTTTGGCAGACCCAACTGTTGAATCTCTTCACTGAAGACCGACTCGCTAACGGCATGACGCGATGAATTGATAAGCAAAAAATGTATACAAGCAACGGCAGATTTGCCGTCCGTAGATATGTCAGCTGTTAACGACTTAATCGCATTCTCCTGTGTGAATACATTATACATACAAAAATATTTACTTATATTTCAATTGTCTAGATACATACTTCGAATTGCTGACCAATAATTCGCTTGGAAACCAATTCAGCTAGTAATTCCAGATTTTTGGCGCTAAGCACAGAAAGCGTAGAAATAATTTCAGCCAACACCCAGTCGGGGCAGTCGCCATCACCACAGAAACGGAATTTCTGTAAAGAGAATAAAATTGATTAGATAATCAGTTTAAATTTCTTCCATCTAATTAAATGACTGGAACCTGAACTCAATGAGTTGAAAGACTTGCAGTGCAGTTACACCAATTAAATTACAAATTTAAGAAAATAAATACGAACCATTTTACAGCAATTAAACGCCAACACAATACAGAAAATATTATTATTATAACATAATTTATGTTGATTCTTAAATACTCCTTTGACTTCTCATTTCGCTTAGCATTACTTTTCGAATCCTTAGAACCGACTCGAAATTTAAAAAAATAAAATAAAAATTATGCTTTCATTCACAAAGTTGTTCAATGAGAGAAGTGTCGTTTTAAAAAAGGAACACATCAATTTATGCACGTCGTGCATGCCACATACTCCCACCGTTGATTTGTTGTCCATGCAGTGGCATGTTGTTAGCCAAATCGTGCAAGAGCAATTAATAAATTTCCCTATACTTGACTGTCAGCATAAACGCAGAAATTTATGACACTTGTTGCGTATGGCAATTTGTCGGAAAAGAGGTGCAGGCAGACATCAACAGGAACATCACGATATCCTTTAACCACCCCTTTACAAGCCAACAACTTCTAAGCAGATAGCTTGCTGTACATTGTCGTGCTGCCAACACCCCTTCGATTCGCTGAGGCGTTAACGCCAAAAAGTACACTACAGTTATTTGTATATCATTTTGAAATGCATAAAGTGTAACGGTTTAGAAAAATCACTCCCCCCCACTCCTCTTTTATCTCATTGCGCTAATCGTTGTCGCTTGCCTTTTTGTTAGCTGTAATTATTTTTATTAATTGTATGCCTTCCAGTGAATGTAAATAAGCACAAGTCTATGTACATATGTACATACATACATACATATGTATATACATATGTACATACAATACGCATATGAAGATACGTTTGTGCCTGCCTTTCTTGGTACGATTGGAAGAGCTCTTGGTATCCTTTAGATCCTGTTTACTAATTTTGCTATAAATATGCGCCAAAGTTTGAAAATCTTCACAGTTTGTGCTGAGCAAAACGCGGAACAACTTCATTAAAATATAAAATATAAAATATAAAATACAAGTGATATCGATACTACTTCTTTGGATACCAAGGCTGTAAAAAAGCGCAGCCGTATATCCGCAATATATCCGTAAATAACACAGGAGTTTGTTCGATTCGAAAATACATAAATATTTTGGTTTAAAGTGTTTTCATTATATTACTAATAAAAGTGTATACCTTCAGGCATTGTAAATAACGATTATTTTCCAAATTTCATCTCAAAAAATCATCCGGAAAGAGAAATGCTACGCCTATAAGGAATAAATCAACATACTCCTTCTTTTACTGTCTATCGTCAGTGGCATTAATTTTTATATTTTTAATTTTGAGTTTTATATTTTGCTCGGAAAATAGTCGCTATTTCTTGAGTTTCATTAATCGCTTAGAAAATAAAACTTAATTAACCGTTACGGTATCTGTAATATTTTATATGAAGGTGCATATGTATGTTGACTATAGTACGATCAGTACTATTGTACATTTTAATGTCAAGAGGCGTTAAATATTTACTTAATTATAAAAGGCAAAATTTGTAAATCTCCTGCGAGATAGCCCAATGCCTTTCAAAGCCCCTTTTGTTCTTCAGTTTATCTTGTATAATCGATTCTACCGTTTTTCGTTGCAGCATTTCCCCATTTTTTTCTCGCCTACCCAACATGTATGTCATACATTCGTTAATTACCTTCACCTTGTTATTTCTCATCGGCCAAAAGGCCCAACTATTTGCACAACCAATTAACGATGAGCTTACCACTTGTGCGGATCAACTATCCAAATATCGCCGCTTTTTACTTCAAGCCATTTTAAGTTTTGAAGATGTTTGCGAAGCCTACGATGCACATCCGCTTAATCCACTGGAAGCCTTTTACAAACAGCAGGAGACTGCTAACATGCGAGCCTACCAGGCTGACAGTGCTGCCGCCGCCGCTGCAGAGCAGCGTAGTGAGATTTGGGCCTTCTTCAAATTGTTGATGGCACAATTCAACGATGTGGATTTTGTGAATATAATTAAGGAAGCAGTTATTGAACGATGCCGCATGAAGTCACAGCAGCAGCATGACGAGAAACGCAACTCTGTAGTGCTGGGCAAGAAGCAGCGTTTCCATTCTTGGGGCGGCAAACGCTCGCATTTTGGCGTCGATGAACGAAACTTGGATTTGTTGTAAATGCTAGGAGCTATTGAAACAATGTTCTGTACAAAAATCATTGTTTTTTATGGGCTGGATACATTTGTTTATATTTTTATGTACATAAATCGGTGAAATATTTTAACACACACAAACGCTTATAAAAAAAACTTAGAAACATATTGTATGTCTACACTGCAATTACATTAAAGTACAAAAAGCACGGCATTTGATAATTGTTTCATTTTAACTATTGGACTCACCATTTCTTTAAAACACTATTAAACTTGGCTAATTTTTTGGTGGTTTTACTAAAAATTACGCCCGCTAATAAACCAGAAGATTAAATACGAAAGTGGTAGTTAGCGAAACATCAGAAAACAGCTGTGCGTGCGCCAAGAACGTAGATACATCTACGTTCTTTGCTAAGAAAAAAATCAGAGAACGTAAATTGGCATTTTGTGGCATTGCCAACTACAGTATAGTACATAGCTTCAGTATTTTTCCGGCGGAAAACCCAGCAAATTGTGAATATTTAAATTTTGTGATGAATTTGTCCTTTCAATAATATCCCAAACGATAATTAGAATAAAATGTGTAGTTTCAAACACAGATTTCAAGAAATTATCCGAAAACGCAACGATAATGTTTTTAAGAGTCGCAAATATGCGGAGTCACAGCAAGAGACGCCCACGTGTTGCGCCATTTTTTGTTTCCTGTAGCAAAACTGAACTCTTATGCAATTTTGCAGAATTTATAGACAAATCCAGTTAGAGGAAGTACAAAACTAGAATTAAAGAACTTCCACATCTTCCGGACTTTGTTATGGAAATCTAAGCGATTGGGGCTTCCACGGCAGCGAGCCAAAGGTGAGTGCTTTTGATAATTGCATTAAGTACATACAACCACACATAAAACGAGCTTCGGTGCTGATACATTTCGTTGTGTATGTGTATCGGTATGTATGTATATCGAAAAATAAAAGAATACTCCATTTGAGGTTATGTATTTTTGTTTTATTATAGATGTTTGTACATATTGTATGTATGTATGTATGTATGTAGCCAAATGGGAATTCACGGGTCTATTAGCAAACATTTTATAAATGCATAATAAATTATGAACACATTTTTAAACTACTAAATTAGTGGGAGTTGCTGGAGCACCACACACAAAGCCATCAAAATAATCTGGTACTGCAAAGGCGGCATTTTCGCATTTCCCGCAAGTCAGTCACGCACGCTGCAGTAAAAGCGTTGGCTGCACTAAATGCAGCAAAAAACGAGCTTCAAGTAGACAAACGCGTTGTAAGATTTGCAGTCCAACGGCTGTGCGCTCCATTGCGTGGGCGTGAATTACCATGGTCTGCACGTGCGCATAGGCGCTGTAAATTTTCCAGAAAGCTTTTTTTATCACTCTCCTGAAAAAACATATTTAGTTTAATAAAATACATCCGAGTATGTACAGTGTCGGAAAAAAGTATTGGCATTGTAACTATTTTTTTTTTTTTTTAATATTATTCACAATATGTTTTTCATGCTAAAACTTTTTCGTGCAAGTTTCAAGAGACTAAAAATTCGTGTTAATTTTTGATAGTTTGTTTTGCCAACGGTGTTGAGCATTTTCCTCCATTCATCGAAAGCTCAACTTTGTTCCGTAAGAAAAAATTAACATTTTTTATGAATTTTTAAATGAGATAAATTTTGATAAAACAAAAACCTAATGCAAATTTTTAGCATGAGCACAATGGAGAATAATATAAAAAGTGGCTATGGCAATACTTTTTTCCGACACTGTATGTACATTCCCATAGCGTAGTTTACAAATGTTACTGTTGCTTGCATTTGACTGCTGTAGTTATGTTCCTTTGCCTGATTTATGGCAGTTTCGCCAAACAACAACAACAACAACATAATAATAAACAGTGCCAACAACAATTGGGTCGGCCAACATACACGACCACGCATAAAAATGAGGAAAATGTTTGCATATTTTTCATAAAAATCGCGACCCGCAAATTCTTGCAAAATTGAAGTACTCGTAATTGGAGCTGTGTACAAATGTAAAGTAATGTGCCTCACTCGTAGTTATAGTATTGAATGTGGGCATCACTAGTAATAGGACTTTCTTCAAATGTTCGCTTTTGTCTACTCGATTACGTTGTACATTACATTTGTTATTCCTATCATGCTGATTTGCTTGTACTCGTATTTGCTGCTGTCGTCGCGGTAGCGTTTCGCAATCGGTTACCTTTCGTTCGAGTGCATTTGGGTTCAACGCTTTGCACTCTCCGACACTAGCCTGATAAGGCATTAGTATGTACTAATGTAATGATAATTCCGCGTTTGTGTAGTCCGAAAATAATTTTATAGCAGCATCTATCTACAAACATATATACATACATACATATGTATGTACATGAAAAAGTTTTTAATTTCTGATCCATGACTTCGCCCTTTGAACCTTCTACGAGGATTGTTTATTCTTCTTCATGAGGTGGGAATACTTCCTCATAGCGTTTCGGTATACAATGAAACTAAACGAAATCGAGCAAAATAATACAAGAGCCAAATTACTGCTATTATTTAATGGCGCAGCCAACCCTGGTACTCTGGCTACTTTTAGTCTTTCTCTCTGTTTATTTCCCTCTCTTTGTTAATTTGATAAAGAAATGAGCCCAAAACTTACAAAATCGCTAGGTCATCTAAGTTCGGTTATATGTACATAATGAATTTCTAAATAAAATTTAAGATTTTAATACTTTTTTTTTGTACTTTTTTGAATAAGTAAATGTAAAATGTCATTCCACGATAATCGATGTGAAGCAATATGAAATTATTGTATCGAAATATTTTATTTAATATTTTAATTATACTCGTAGTAAGTGAATGTTTTATTTAAGTGGCTTCAATTAACAATATATATGTATATATACTATATTGTACGTATCTACATTAGGCTGCCTGACAAACAAACATTTTTTTCCACCGGAATTATAAAATTTATTAATAAGATTTACATAGGCTGAATCCATTTGAAAATTACTCCAAAAATGGAGATTTTTATGAAAATAAATAATTTTTTTATTGAAAAAAAAAACAATTGCTCAAATATATTTAAAAGCTTTGTGAAATCATATTAATCAGATTTGTGAAATTTAGGACGTGAATAACAAGAGCAGTGAACTACCTTTAGTCCAAATCGGTCAGGTTTTGCCTGAGTTATTCAAGTTTTTCTTAAACTAGTCTTCCAAAAAACTTCAGACAGCAGCACAAATTTCCTTATTATGATTACGTTGAACAACCTTTTAATTATTTTTATGCAAAACTTTTAAGCCTTTTATCTTTTTAATATAATTGCGAAATATTTTAGTTGATGTCTTAAATTATAATGAATTTTATAATTTCGATGGAAAAATAGTGCCGATTTGTTGTTTTTGCAAACGTCTTTAGTTTAAAAATTAAAGTATTAAACATAGGTTAAAATATTACACCCGTCATTATGGAATGAACCATTTTGATATAAAAATTCTTAAACTGAAAACCTTCGCCTTCATTTGATCGCCTGGATTGCGTCCTACTTTACTAATCTCTACACTGAGAAGCAAAAAACGGCTGTAAAAAATAACATTTCACACATTAAATATAAAATAGTCACAACTTAAAACTCAAATTCTGGAATAGAACTCGTTGTGGATCGCAAGTAAAGCCAACACAAGTATATAAACAAAACCCGCTAATTAATAGGGATTATTATGCACAATAAATTGGTTTTGTTCAAGAAGTATTTTTGTGAATTGAACTATGGAGAAACGTCACATACATAAATAATTTTTGAGTTGCAACTCTTTTGTATTTAGTATGTAATATGCTGTGCTATAAAAATCAACAGAGTTCAGTGATTACAAATGTAGACCGCTGATATTTGCCGCTACATTGCAAGATCAGAGTTCACGCAAAAAATTGCCAATTTATTTATTTACCATTATTATTGCCAGCGATTTTTCACTGATTTTTATTTATTTATTTAAAAATATTTTATTTACTCCCATGATTGATGGGTATATTTGCTTCGTTGTGGCGGATGTTGGGTGTGCTTTCTAAAGATCTCATTCGAGGCACCCAAAAATTGATAATGCAAAAGAAGGCAAACACTCGTGCGAGGGTACTTTGAGTACAAATATGTACTATGTATGTAGTAAATGCAAGCATACCTACACGCAAGGTGCCTCCAAAGATATTTATTGCCATTCTGTCCAAATCGATAATGGTGCTGGCCTTTGTGATGAACGCTGAAAAAAAATTTACATTTGTGAAGAAACCATTGTCATTTATTTGTTGATATTGGTATCAATGAAATAAAAATGAAATTAAACTGTCGTAAATTGCGTATTAAAGTAATTCATGAATTGAATTATAGTCGATCCGATGGAAATCTGTAAGCCGTAATGCTTTATTGCAAAGCATGCATTTTTTTTCTTGTAGGGCTTTTTCACCACACCCCATAAGGATGAAGTTGCACAAACTAACTAACTGGAATATCAAAATATACTTAGACCCACTCATACCGGAATTTAGTTGTAAGGCTGTCATAGCTCAAAAGGGGGGCATTTTTATATACGTACGTAATGCATAGGTGTGAGTGATATGAATGCCAGAAATGGATGGAAGATAAGATTTTGCCGTAACACCACTTTGAAAATGATTTTATCTGCTTCGGCATCAGCTACATTTTATTACAAAATCGTATAGTCTTAGCTTATGGCTTATCTTGTTTATTAAAAGCACAGTTGGGGGTAACGTGCTAGTTGTTGTAGCGTTGAACTTCTCCAAGGCTTTTGGCTTCTCTCATATAGCCCTAACCTTCTCCCTTACTACTCGTACATAAGTGCCCTTTTCGTAAAAAGGCAACAACCCAAATATTTTGTGATATCTTTCTGCAAACTGTCAAATAAAAAAGCAACGTTTCTGGCAGCATAAATAAAACTAAATCAGTTAGCTTGTTCTATATGGGCACCGACTTCATAAATTATGTCTTAATGCAAATAATTTTATCTGTACTATCTATGCATAGTTTACAAATTGAATAATAAGTAATTTAGCTTGCCTTGAAAAGGAATTGTATCGTTTCAAATGTAAAAAACGCTTTCTTCTGACTTTTGAGTTACGATAATTCTGTGGTAAATGTGTGATAAGAATAATCCCACATACATAGCCACGCAGATATGCAAAGAAGGAATGCAATCAGCAACTGCCAGTTAAATCGTTGACGTCAATGCCAGCCGATAAGGAAAGTGCAGATGAATAGGGACACTCTCAGGCACTGAAAATACTCAGTACTTATTTATGTATGTTTGTATGTATGCATGTATATTATGTAAGTACATAAATAAAAGCGTTGCTGGCGGTTGTTGAGAAAAAGAACTGATTTCGAAGAATTTAAGCGCTGCTAATTATTTTATTATCGACTATTTGCTTGTCTCTGTGATATTTTTAAAATTCAAAGGATAATTAGTTAGTCTAAAAATATCATAACAAATATTGCTACTAAAAATACTCGTACTATGGCCCCTAGGCCATAGTAAACCAACTTGGTTTTTTTTTGCTTTTTCTTTGATGTCCACATAAATAACAAAAAAATAAAATATGCGAAAGGGGAAACCCCACTTAGTTTACACATAAATGTTAAGTGATTACGATGTAGAATTTGAACATTTTCAAGTACTTGTTATTATGTTAAGAATGGTAGCTTAAAATTTTAAAATATTTTTAATAGGTCAAAAATTCCCAAAAAATTTGAACACAAAAATTCAGCAAATACAAAAAACGTCATCCAAATTCAAAATCAGGATTTTTAGAAAACATTTGGATATACAAACTTGTAGCTTATTCAGTTCTAGTATAAGTATAATAAATTGCAATTTCAAGGTCCTAAAAACTTTCACTGATTTTTGATATTTTTTATTTTTTTGCGGATGGTGTCGCGATATTGCTGTCATATAAAAATAAAATTTTTTCCTGTGTTGTTATTCAAGCTCGCGCATCTCTAATCACTTACTTTCCCATACTAGAATAAATTTGATATTTCATGATTGATATTAGAAACTGATTCGATCCAATCGGTTTTTGGCGTAGTGAAATTAGCTAAAATTTGTGTTTCCTACTTTGTTTGCTGATAGTGTTTATTTATTACCTACTTAAAAAAGTGCTGGTAATCGTCTATATAATAAAACTTTTTGCAAACCAATTAGAAAATTAGGTCATGATGCTCTTTTGAAAAATTGTCCTTGGCACACAAAATATTAGATTTAGACTGGCAACGCAATATAAATAGTACGATTCTTTTTTGTTTATAACAGAGACGGTATAAGGCTGCATATATGTATGTACATATGTAGTTTTTAGCAATAACACAATTCTATCGGAATACCGTGCACACTCTAAAATCGTGCAATTTCTGTGCGCCTAGTAAATAGATAGATATGAGGTACGGCAAATGTGTATTTCAAAGTAAATCAAATCAATAAATAACGCCAACTAACATGCACACAAACACCTCGCATTTGGAATAAGGAACCTTTAACCTCAACACTCATTAAGAAGTTTGAAAATTATATACTCATATTGGAAAATAATACGAAAATACTATAGCGTAACCAGTAATCAGTCGCAGCTATCAGTCAACCATGTGAGTACCTATCCCGCTAACATTTTGAACTGTCAGCAAATTTGCAGTTAACTTACAATAACTTGCTATTTGATTTCGAAATATTTTGTTATTGAAGGGGGTGAGATTATTCGTAAGAAATTTGAGTGGCGCCAGTAAACTGACAAAAGCTGGACTTACTTTACACTTAGCTTATGAAATTTTAAACCAGACTAAATAGGAAAAATCAGTGAAATAAAAATAATTAGCTTATCAATTTTAAAATATAATTACTACTTAAGTTTTAATCGAACATATTAAATGTACAAATGCGAGGTCGAATGTGAATTTATTTCAGCAAATATGTATGTATGTATGTATGTTTGCTTTTAGATGTGCAAAATATTATTAAAAAAGTGCACGTTAACAGTTGTTCGCTTGAAGTGCGTGTTATTTGCATTGAAAAATATTTTTAATTAATATTTTTATAAAATCGTTAATTACTTTTACTAACTATATTACAATATACATTGTTGAGGATTTATAAATAAATTGTTAAAAGGTGTATGTGATTTTTTAAGAAATCTATACTTCTTTCTATACTTACCATATAAAATTGATTATGTAGTGAATGCTTGTAAAGTTTTGGTGCTCAAGGTACTGAACCGATTTTAATAATAATTTTTGAAATAAAACATTTGCGCAAAACAAATAATACACATTTGAATCACACCCTACAAAAATTAATCATTATAAAATTTATTATATTTTAAGACATCAACCAAAATATTTCGCAATTAAATAAGTACTATTTAAATTTAGAGAAGTAGGGTCGATTTGATGATATGTATCTCCATTTTTGGGGTTTTTTTTATAATAAAAAAGTTTTTGAAAATATTTTTTGCAAAAATTTATTCAAAGGAATTATGGTTATAAAATTTTTGCTGCTGTCTTTAACTTTTTTTAAAAGATTGGTTCAAGAATGAATAACTCTGTCAAAACTTGATCGATTTAAACTAAAAATATTTAATTTAATTTCTTTGTCAGTGACGCCATTCATATCTGAAATTTTTTATTACGATTTTTTTAATTTTTTTTTATATATAAAAACTCAATTTTTGGAAAAATTTTCAAATGGTTCCAGCTTACGTAAATCTCAATATTTTTCGGAACATTTTGGCAGAAGTCCTAAAACATAATCAATTTTATAATTTCGGTGAAAACCCCGCATCTTTTTGTTTTTTTTTTTTTTGGTGAGGCACCCTAATACTACATATATGTACATATATTTTCTTAAATATGTACCTCTAATTCAAATTTAAAAATAATATCATGAATTTTAATAGAAGAAATTTGCATTTTTTGGTCAGTTTTACCCGTTTGGCCGGTCATCTGGAAAAAATTTGACAATACGGGATATTATCAGAGTTTTCGTTTCACTGTCCATTTAATGCAAGCAACGCAAGTCTTATCTGTTGGTAAATTCGCCTGGCACTTCATGTGTACATAGATATGTAAATACATACATATTAATTCTATTAAAATAATACTTATAGCGATAACGTCTATATTTCACAATGGCATATCTTATTTAATTATAACCGTTGTTGTTGCAAAACGTACATATATTTACTTTGTTTTCAAGTATCTGCAAGCAAAAACTATTGATACGAAACATATTACAATGTTCGGTTATCGTTTAATGACCACTAGCTAAGAGCTCAAAGCGTCCAATCTTATAATATTTGCCCTAAATAGTAACGTTAACAAGTTTTTACTTTTTTTTTAAATTATTTATGAGTAGATATTTATGCTTTCCTATTATTATTATTATTATAATTATTTAGTACTAAAAGTTTTTGAGCATTGGCTGCTCAGGCCATCAGCTCGGAGTAGTCTGCCGGGTTTGGATTATTTGTTAGATTGTCATGTGTATGGTTTTAATGAATTTGGATATTTTTTCGATGTTTGAGTGACTCGGTGTGGCAAGTATGTCGTTTATTGGTTCGGAGTTTAATATTTCTTTTTTTATAAGCGATCTAACACGTCTACGTAAAGATACAACCAATAACTCTGTTTACCAGAATTCGTTTCCCAGTATCGCCAACCCACTGAAGGATAGCGCGTGGAAGTTTCTTTATACAGACGGCTCAAAACAAGATGACGGAGTTTCGTTTGCGGTAGCAAATAACGATGGCGACACCCTTTCGTGCGGCCTCCTCCCCAACTATGCGAACATATTCGACGCAGAACTGCAAGGTCTACTTTCAGCATTAACTCTAGCTAAATCCCTGGGCAACAGAACTGTTATATGCACAGATAGCTTATCGGTTTTCAATGCAGCCAAACGAATACACATGCATGAAGATCCAATATATCGCATTCAGCAACTCCTAATACATTTATCGCCCAAGGTTAAACTTATGTGGATCCCTGGCCACGCAGGTATCCCAGGTAATGAACACGCCGACCGAGCTGCTAATTCGGCGTTGAAATCATGCCTCTATCTGCACATGCCGTTTGGGAAAAAATCGCTCAAAAATATTTTCTCAAATGCGTTAAAATTACATTTCGAGAACAAATGGTTTAACTATCAACACCAATATAAGGAAATAACCCCTAAAGGCCATGGAATCATTCTGCCAACAAACACAACATGGATGAATAAATGCTTTATACGCATCAGACTAGGCCACACTCTTCTAACTCACGAATACCTTTTAAAGAACACAAACCAGCCGTTATGTACATTCTGCAACGCATCCGACCTAACCATCCGCCATATCTTATCTAGATGCCCTGCGCTATCTTCCGTACGTGCCCAATTCTTTGCTGATACCGATCCTTTAAATATTCTCTCATGCTCTACAGAAACTAATGTAAAAACTATTTATACCTTCTTAAAAAATTTAAATATTGCACATTTATTATAATTTTATTTTCACATACTGACTAAGCCGATAGCCTTGATAGCTAGTGCTATAATATGTATTAATCTATAATTTTAATTGCAATTAATAAATAAATAATAATAATAATTTCTTTTTTTGTGTGGGTGTATTTATGGCATTTGTTGAGGATGTGGTCTAGTGTCTGGTTTGTGTTACAGTTGTTGCATATGGGATGATTTTCTTTTTTTAAGATGTATTCGTGGGTTTGAGTTGTGTGCCCTAAACGAAGGCGCGAGAAGATTCTGGTTTTGAAACCGTGTGTATTGGTTGGGTAGTGTAGAGGGTTCCCATCCTTGTTGATCCTGGAGTAATGTTCATGTTTGTAGTCGCCGTTTGCTTATGTTGCATGAATTTATGTGTCTCTTTATTTCTAGTCTTTCTGAAATTGGACTGCATATGATCGGTGCGTTGCAAGCAAATTTGGCTGCATTGTCGGCAAGTGTGTTTCCTTCGATACCTGTATGTCCCGGAACCCACAGTATCTTCAGAGTTTTGCTTTTTTTTGTTAGAAGGTCTCTTATCTGGTTAATTGTTTCCCAAATTTTGCAGATGGGATTGCTGACCGCTTGGATCACCGATAAGCTGTCAGAGCATATTATTATTGTTTTTTCCTTTTTCTGCAAAGATAACCTAGGCCCTAATGTATTGCTGCTGCTTCTGCCGAAAATATTGAGGAGTAGTGGAACATGCCTTTTAAGCTTAGAAATGTGCCATCTTCGGATGTTACGCTAAAAGCAACGTTGCCTTCCGTTTTTGATCCGTCAGTAAAGACGATGGTACAGCCGTTATTTTTGTAAGCATTAATCTTCTCAAGGAAGAGTTGTTTAAATATTAGATTAGAGGTGTTATCTTTTTTTTTTTGGCTATATAATGCGGGTAATGTGGAAGCGTTTGCGGTTTTGTTTCCAGGTTGTAACTGCTATAAAGTTTAATAATGTTAAGTAAAGCAGGTGTGACGTTGTACTTTCGTTTGGCTGCTAGGATCCTTTTTACGTCTTCTTTTATAACTGAAGTGTTTAAGAATATAGTTTTTGTGATGAGTTGGGAATTTATCTCTTGGATTCGCTCTTCTAGGGTGGGTAAGCCCGATTTTATATGAAGATTTTTTATTGGGGTTGTGCGGAAAGCAAATAGGCTGCTTCTGATAGCTTTATTGTATATACATATGTAGGTTTAATTATGTTTATTGTTTTTTTTTGGGTGAGGAGCCATATAGGTAGATACCGTAGTCAATTTTACTGAGGATTAGTGCTTTAGTGATGTGTATAAGTGTGTTTATGTGAACATAGCCTTTGTATGATAGGTATGAAAGTAAATTGATTCTGGGTAGTAGGTCTTTCTTTAGTTTTAGGAGATATTTCTTCCAAGTGTAGTTTTTTGTGAATATCAGACCTAATATGCGGAGTTCTTCGGTGTTTTCGATAGCTACCTGATTCAACTTTATTGATTCATTTGTTTCAACACATCTTCGAGAATTCTTTTAGATTCATGAACATCTATTGCATTGCGTATTAGGAACACGTCGTCAGCATACGCGCAGTGGTTAATACTGATGTTAATGATTTCCTAATATGGTTATATTAAAGCATGGTACGGGCCTCTTAAGAAAAAAATAGCCGCTATTTCTTATGTCAAAGAAAGTAGTATCTAAGAAATTTGGGTGTTTGGTAGTTATCACTTTTTCTTCCAGAAACAATGAAGCGATTACGGCGAATTCATATAAGGTTTTGTTTTTTTATTTTGGTGGGCGATTGTTAAGTTTTACCTATTCCACGCTGATGGTAGAAAGGGAGAGAGTTACGATTTCGCCTTGGTAGCGAGCGTATATCCCTAATGCAAATCAGTTTACTCTAATTATTAAAGAAAATACATATGTACCATATGTACGCATTCATACATATCTTTGATTTTACATATATCGCTTGTGCTAATAAATTTATATAATTTGCAATATTTAGCACATTTTCAATGATAAAGTTTAACAGCATTTTCGTTCATATTTACAATATTCTTTAACAAATTATGGCACAAGACTGCACATAAAGATTTACATGGTATGCAAATTTGTGAATGATCCGAAACACACCGTTCTTTGGATACCCATAAATACATACATACGCACATACACCTGTGATCACGAAAATAGTAGTAAAATTGTGTAGACAATTTCGTCTTTCCTAATTTAATTTGAAATATTTTTCATAAAAATATAGATAATTTTATATCAAAAACTATGAATATAAAAAATGAGCAAAATTTCTAACTTTTTAATAACAATTTTTTATACAACTTTGGCCCAAAGTCTTTGGGGTATGAAGTGAAAGTTTCAATTCTAGTAGATTTTTGATAACTTTTTTTGTTCGCGAAGTGCTGCATTTTCTACCATACAAAATTCAATTTTGTTCATGCGTTGTATGGAGGAAAAGCAACAAAAAAAATTATCAATAATTACAAAAAAAAAACGTTTAACTACTTGCTATTCTAAAAAAATTCTAAGCATTCGCAATCTGTTGAAAATTTGTATGACTACTTTTTTTTTTGATTTGCGAATTTATATACATACATAAATTTTCTAAAATACTGAGACCTTCGACTTACATGGTTTTTGTTAAATAATTAACGATATTTTTATAAAAAATAATTGAAAAAGCAGTCCGTACATTTTGCTACTATATATTTCCGCGACTCCAACTGTATATGCCAGCGCTAAATGTTAAATAATGTCATGCATTTTTGGCAATAAACATGATCGTACGAGTTTTAAGTCACTTTCATTGAATTTTAGCGTGTAATGTTCAATGAACCAATTTCGAAATTGTCATAAAAAAAAATATGACAAACAGATGCTGAGTGCAAATTATTTGCGTTATCTTAATGCCAATATCAACTTAGGCTATACAGGGTATTTCATAATAATATTTACTTGATCGTTAAAAGCTAAAAACAAATTCAAACTTAATTGAACTGCCAAAAAATTCGGGCATACATTCTTAAAGTTCCCTTACTGTGTAAGGCAATAAAGTTGAGATGAAGTTCACTTTAATAATTTAGTCTTTGACGTACCTCACTTTTTATTATGCAGGGTGGTCCTAAAGAAACCAAGGGGTGTAAAAGTTTAATAACTTTTTCGTTTATTAATTTTTTTTATATTTTTTCTTTCAGATTATATAGACAACACTTGGAGAATTTATAATTTTCTAGTCTAAATTTTGCAGTTAAATTTCAAGAGTTGGCCAGAAATGAAATCAACTTTATTAAAAATTTGATTATGAGTGATGAAGCTCATTTTCATTTGAATGGCTTTGTTAATAAGCAGAACTGTAGGTTCTGGGGTTCTCAAAATCCAAGAGCCATTCATCAACGCCAATTGCACCCCATCAGGTGTACAGTATGGTGTGGTATCACATCTGAAAATGTCATTGGGCCTTACTTCTTCGAGAATGAAGATGGAAGTGCTGTAACCGTAAATGGAGAGCGGTATCGGTTTATGATAGAACATTTTTTACGTCCTGCTCTTGAAAACAGACCTGGTATGTGGTTTCAGCAGGACGGAGCCACTGTCCATACTGCCCGAGACACAATGGCACTTTTAAGTCAAATTTTTGGAGGGCAAATAATTTCCAGAAATTCGGAAATTATTTGGCCAGCGCGATCGTCCGATTTGACAGCACCCGACTATTTTCTTTGGGGTTATTTGAAGGAGCGAGTGTATGTGAACAAGCCAGAGACAATTCTTGAACTCAAGGCAAACATTGTTGCGGAAATTCGAACGCTACAGCCACAAGTTTTGAAAGATGTTATGGAAAATGCTCTAAAAAGAGCCCATCAGTGCGAAGCTGAAAACGGTGGTCATTTAAGAGACATCATTTTTCATACTTAGTGTAAAAAAATTTCCCTTTTTTTATATTATATAATCTGAAAGAAAAAATATAAAAAAATTAATAAACGAAAAAGTTATTAAACTCTTACACCCCTTGGTTTCTTTTGGCCCACCCTGTATGAGACTTAAATGTTAGCCATTGTAAATAATATCAAAATTTTTTAAATTAAAATTTTAGAACTTGTCTAAATAAAATTATAATATTTCTGTGTCGGCGAAGATTAACAAATAAAGTCGAATTATGACTTAAAAACAGAAAAAATGCAGCCCATTTAATTCAACTGTGAGCTAGAGGTTATTTATTATATTTTAATCGGAACACCCTTTATTAGCATATTTTTCATTCTTGAAAAACACGTGATATCTCCTCGAAGTGCAATAACATCTGCTATGGCATTAGAGGAGATAAGCAAGTACTACATAGCAATTATCAACTGATATAAATTACGAGTTTGATATCTATTGAATTGAAATTTGTATTTTTTATTTACCTTCGACAAGGTTATCAACTTTCAATACGCATCTGTACTTTTATATGCTAATACCACTTGTACTTTAAAAATATTTCAAATTTTTCACTTATTTTTTAACTAAATGAATATAATTGTGTGAGATTAAAAATTTAATACAATTTAAAATTTCTAGAGTTAAAAAAGTACTAGATAATTTAAAAGAGAGCTAAAGCAAAATTTTTAGAGCTAAATGGAGAAATAAAGAGCTCGTCAATCTGCCTGTGAGCACACCAATCATAACGAATTCTAACAATAATAAAATAGATTTGTCATAACCAATAACAACAACTATACATTGATTGTGATAGCGACCAACTTACTTGAATTGTGTTAGGATATAAGGGGAAAAAGGGAAAAATCAACAATATTTCACATGCCCGTTTTGGTTCGCAGTCTGTGTATTTGCCCAGCAAGTTCGAGGTTGTGAATTTAAACCCGGGAAGATGCTAGAAAAAAATCTGATGAGAGGAGGTGTGGTGATCTCCGAAATAGTAGCTATAATTTCTACTGCTTTAATCATCGGTTGAAAAAATCCAATACTTTTCATATAAAAAACGACCAGTTTTGAGCTCAAAAATTATTGTTGATATTTTTGATGTCATTTAATTTTTTTTTTTTATTTAAATATTACTCAATTAATATTGATATAATAAATTTAAATTTGGAACGGCCTAAATAGTAGCCATGATTTCTACTGCTTTAATCATCGGTTGAAAAAATCCAATACTTTTCATATAAAAAACTGGTACTGAGCTCAAAAATTATTGTTGATATTTTTGATGTCATTTAATTTTTATTTTTTTATTTAAATATTACTCAATTAATATTGATATAATAAATTTAAATTTGAAACGGCCCGATATTGAAATTGTTTAGAGAATTTTTTATCAAGGATTTATACTAAATACAAGTTTCGTGATGAGTCTTTTATGAACCATTTATAAAATGTTAAAAAAAATCAATTAATATTAATTTTAAAACCCCCAATTTTCTTTGACAGATGTCGCTCTGAGTAGCTGAGTAGCTGCCACTTTTTATTTTATTATTAGTTAACATTTCCATTGATGTGCATTTACTGAATTGAAAAACTAAGCCGGTACTAAATCTAATACATAAATCAAATCATTGTAACATCTATTAGGTTTTGCATATAAAGTGCTTTTACCGAATCAGATTTCTGCGGTTTTTAAATCAGTTTAATCTGACTGATTGGCGCCAAAGAGACTTGTTAGTATTAACTAAATACATAACTCTGTATACATATACATCGTACAAATACCAGCTTGATTTCTTGTAACGATTTCAATACAAACTTATGTTCCTGCAAATAGAAAGTAGATATGTACGTAATAAGATTTGGAATAGGTATATTTATTGAAAGCTGTTGGTTATGTAATAAGTTCACCAATTCCTGTTTTATCAGCTGTAATTTCCTCTATCTTTTAATTTTTCACCTACACGTGCCGCTTAATTTATAAATACATTACATGTCCATAGTATAAGTGTACATACAGTGCCGGATAAAAGTATTGGTATACTAATTTGATTTTATAATTTTCACAAAGTTGATTAGCTTATTCTACAACTAATGCTGTATAAGTACAATACAAATATCAAACTTTGTACAAAATTCAGAAAAAGTCAGCAAATTTAAAAAAAAACTTTTTAATTAAAATTAAAATTTCGTGCGTAGTTTTGTATTTTTATATGGAATAAAATACACAAAACCGTCAGAAAAGAAATTATCAAAAATTACCGCTTGTTTTAAGTCACTTAAATTGAGTGGTCTACAAAACTGCATATCCCAATTTTTTTTCTGAATATCTCTAATTAAAAAGTTTCAAATTTTGCTCAAAATTTTTTTTAATTCATTGAATTTTTGTGAATTTAGCACGAAGTTTGAATTTTATGCTTATATTGCTTTTGTTATAGAATGAGCTATATTTTTGTAATCCAATTTACAACCAACTTTTAGCATGAAAAATTATGCCAATATTTTTTCCCGGCACTGCATTTTGTATTTTGTAATTTTTCGTCGCTTTGCTGATATTAAATATTTGATTATATGGGCGCATGTAAATATACATATATGTATGTATGTAAGTATGTGAAATGTAGTGCTCTGTAAAATGAATTGTAATGCAGTCCAAAATTAATTGAAATTATTAAATAGCTCAGTAAAAGTCAATTTGCGCGATAAGCTAAATGGAAGCAACCCGATTTGCGCATCATTAACAATATGTATTGATAAAAATTTTCTTTTTTTTAAACTAAGTTATTATATAACTGTTTTTAACAATCTGCCGTCTGTTTATTAGCGAAATCAAGAAAATGCAGCACGTTAAAAAAATTCCCAAAAAATAAAAATTTATACACCCAGGTCTGTTATTATGCGGTAGATGAGTTCCTGAGAAATCCGCATAAAAGAAATCCGCATAAAAAAAGGTTCTTATTTCATACAAAAACAAGGGATACGTTCCAAAATATCCAAAAACCGCGCAAATTTAAAACTCCCTTGTAAAAAAAAGCAGAAATCGCATAAAAAAATCCAAGAAATCTAATAATTTCAGGAAAAAAAGTATTTATTTTTTGATTACATATTAAAGATGAAATATACGTAAGTTATTATCTTCCATGTGATAATATATGTTTATTTGCATAGTTTTTTCAATTTCAATTTAAAAAAAAATAATTTAAAAATATGTATGTAGAATATATAATAAAGATGCATTTTAGTAGCCAATAAATTATATTCATGAGCTATAAATTGTTTTAAACAAATTAAATATTATCGGAATCACTACTTACACTTGTTCTTCCCCGTTTTTCAAGGTTCCTGTCTGTAGGTTGGTCTATTCTGGGAAAATAATGGGACACCTTTTTTTGAGTTGCAGCATTTTTTAGTTGTTTGTGTTCTTGCCGATATTCAGACATAATACGATTTAGCTCTTGGTTGATTTGTAATGCCCTTTCTGTGTTGGGTTCGTATAGAAGAATTTGTTCTTGCAACGTATTGCACGTCTGAAGTATTTTTGTGATCGATTTTGATGTAAGAGCTGTTGGAATTTCACCCTATTGATAGCTTCTTCCTCAGTTAAAGCAACATCCGCAAGTAGCTCATTGATGTCATCATGGTTAAAAGTGTCGAAACCTTCACCTCCTATCTGATGTGCTATAGATACTATTGCATCCGATAAAGCCAATTCTTCATTATCTGCATTATTTTCAACACATTCTGGCCAAGCTTTTTTTCAGCATGCGTTTAAAGTGTGTTGTCTTAATTCACCAATAGCAGATGCAGCATGAACTATGCAGTCAAAAATGGTAAATTTTTTCCATAGTTCTGTCAATATTGACTCTTCGTTTTCTAATTTGTTAAAAATAAATTGGTAGGTACGTTTGAAATAATATTTTTTAAATGTTGAAATTATTCCTTGGTCCAGAGGTTGAAGAAGACTAGTTGTATTGGGTGGGGAAAAAACAACTTTAATGTTTGGATGTTCTAAAGGTGGATGACCAGGAGCATTATCAATAACTAATAAAACTTTAAATTCGAGAGATTTTTCCTTCATATAGGCTTTTACCTCAGGTACAAAGCATTTGTTAAACCATTCGGTAAATATTGCCGTTGTTAACCACGCCTTTTTGCCATCCAATTTAACGGTAGACATTGAAGATCCTTACCTTTTAGAGCTCGTGATTTTAAGTATTTATTTACTAAAAGAGGCTTTAACATTTGATCTCCTGATTCATTGCTACAAAGCAGAAAAGTGACTCTATCCTGGCTGGCTTTAAATCCACTAGCTCTTTTTTCCGATTTTGCTATGTATGTGCGAGTAGGCATTTTTTTCCAGAATAACCCAGTCTCGTCTGCATTAAATACTTGGTGTGCGGAATACCCTCCATCCTCTATAATCTTCTTCAGCTTTTCAGGATATTCTTCAGCTGCATTCACATCGGCGGATGTTGTTTCACCTTTAATTTGAAGGTTATGAAGTTCGTTTCTTTTCAAAAATCCACTTAGCCATCCTTTGCTAGCCGAAAATGTTTTGCTGATGTCTGATGTAGAAGACGATGGTCCCAACTGTTTTAAATTTTCGTAAAACTTAAGAGCTTTTTCGACAATAAGATAACTGCTAACAGGAATACTTTTTTTTGTTAGATCCTCAATCCAAATCATTAGAGCTTGTTCCATTTTTTCTAGGACTGTATCACGCGAATAAGAGGAATATTTTGAAGTAACGTTTGTGCCAGAAATGACAGATTTTCTTATTTGCTCGGCAAGTTTGAAGTCTTTTCCTATGTCTACGTATCTATGCCCTTTTTCAATTCGGTCTAAAATTTCCATTTTTGTTTCAAGAGAAATGGTTTGTCTTATCTTCTTATTTGGGTTCATTGTGTGAATTAAAACCTTTAAATGATTAAATAATTAATTAAGATTATGAGGAAAATACTTTAAAAATTACTTATTAATGCTTACTTTTAGCAGTGGTATTAAAACACTCACAATGTAGGATCTATACGTTAGTGCCTGTTTTACAAGCAATTGTTAATGTCACTTAAGCGAACAAAACTAATTCATTTACTAGTCGTAAATTCGTGACTTACTCACAACTCCAATAGTCGTTTTAATGAAATTAGAAAACCTAACGCTTTGTTTATGTAAATTGCAAATAGTACATACTCGTATATACAATGCTAACGCGGCGAATCAACAAATAGAAAATGCTTATAACAGAAACAGTGTGTTCTCATTTCTTTTGCTCTCTCTCTCTTGAACCAAAACTGAGACACAGTACCAGTGATGACAACATTCTCAACGGAAAACTTTAACACAATTGCAAAAAATCGAAAAATTCAAAGCCGCATAAATTCAAATCCGCATTAAAAAAATCCGCATAAAAAGAGACCTGGGTGTAATTGGTTTACCTTAAATTCTGACGACTTGCACTTTTTGGCTTTGCTTTTGTTTATTTTAAATACATTGTACGTAAATAAACATGTTCCGTATACACTTATATGTATGTATATACATATATATATGTATGTATACATATGTGTTTGTATATACATATATTTCCATATCTGGCCTTTTAGCTCAATCACATATGTATGTACATAGGTGCCAAATGTTGATGTTCGAAGGCGCCACATCTGATTGGCTACTTTTTGTATTATTTGGTTCTTAGGGCAATTTTTTTTAATGTCAACAGAGCAACTTTTGAAAATTGCGCATTTGTTTTAATTTTATAAGTGGTGCTTAGCTGCGGCGTGCGCGGCATTGAACTCATTTATAAATATGTAGCAGAAATGGCTCCTGCGGGTGCACGGGGCGTATGATGATCATTTATTTACCCGCTCGTTCATTTAGGATGTATGAGTATAAATAAATACATACATATGTACATATATACACATTGCTATCTGCAGACGAAAAAGTCCTAACTCATTATCAGGGCAGCCAAAAATTTTCATTCGCAGTTATTTGGATTGAAAGGCTTTCAGAAAATCACTGGAATATCTGAGATTTCTAAAAAATTTTCTAAAAAATTATATTTGACGTAATGTATTGAATAATATCAAATCATAATGAGAATATTGGGTTCAGATCCAATAATAAGCGTCGCTGTTGACAAAACCTTCGTATGGTTGAACTGATCTATGTATTTGTCATATCACAAATTATGTATAAAAAACTAGATTTGAGAAAAATCAGTTCAGCCCTTTTCCTATTGAGGTAATGCAATGTAACTGTGTAGGTACATAATAAAAAATTGTTGCCTTAGTATAACCACAAGTTTCACTTCTATTTGTGCAAAATTATATATGTACATGTGTACGCTCATTCAACATTTTATAAATAAAATTGCTATTCGGAGTGGGCGACAAAATGAGAGCATACTGCATACAGACTATGTACATATATTTGTTTAGCTATTTTGAAAAAGGATTTTAGAAAAAAGTACAATTTCTAGCAGCAGCTTTTGCAATCGCCCACAGGAGGAGGGGGAAGCATCGCTACACTGTTTGCGCAGCTAATGTCTGAGAAATGTCAATATTAGCGCCAACACTCTTGAATGGTGAAAATCCATTTATTAGCTATCTAATATTTTACTTTAAACATTTAACTTTTTCCATAGCACTCTGTTTGGCTGACGCAGCTGCCCGGCCCGCCACTAAATATTTCTATATAAATTCGTATATGCATATGTGTACTATATTTGTATGTATGTATGTATGTATGTAGATATGTCGAACCAGTGCTTATTGGCTATATCACCGATATGACGAACATCAATCAGGCTATGTGTGTCTTTGACAAAATGTGCGAAAGTGTACATTTGTATTATTGTATTTATATAATAAATATTGATGTGTGCTGTTGCTATAAACTTTGCTTAATTGGCGCTATAACCGCTTAAACGATTTTGGCCGAACTTCTCCTACAATTTGCGGTTGATGTTGTAATACATATTGAGGGACGTACAGTTTTACGCCGACTCCGAACGGCGAATATTTTTAGTGAGACGTTTTTTTTCATGGCAGGAATTCACTCCGAGGTTTGCCATTGCCTGCTGAGGGACGACCGCTATTAGAAAAAACTTTTCTATAATTTTTTGATGCTACTTGTCCCGACCTGGATTTGAACCTGGGACCCACAGAATGAAGCGCGCACACACTACACATTCCGCTACGGCGGACGCCCTAATAACTGAAATTGTTTAAAAACAAATCTTTTAATACGAATTCACAACAGATTTATCATTTGATTAACTTAACATATGTGAATGTTTGCACTTGTGTGTGTGTGTGTGTGTGTGTGTGTGGTCGAGTGGTTTTCGTTTTGTCTTGTGCCAATTTTGTCTTACAAGTAGTGGTATAAAAGGATAAAGGGTTAATTGAATTATCTACTTAAAATTGTTTTTGAAATAGAAATAGCCTAAAATAACAAGTGCTCATAGTTCAAATAGAATGCAGTAGTAATATATAATTATTTATTTGTTAACACAGGGTGGATCATTAGTAGTGCTTATTTTTGCATTGTTGTCTCCTTGGCGACCTTAGAACTACTAGTCATTTATCTACATATTTCTTCGCAGTTTGAAATTTTTAGATTAAAATTTATTGAGTTTCTGTGCATTTTGTATAATGTATGAACTTTGATTTATACGGTTGATGTTATATTTTTATAAAAAAATTAATACAAAAAAATTAGCATGAAAAAAGCAGTGGGTATTTTAAAAGATGTATGTACATAGGTGGCGTATTCTAAATATATTAATATTTTTTTGCTGGTTTTATTTGAATGAAGCAAGGTAAAATTTATAAATAACTACATTAATAATGTTCAAAATAATAAGGAAAATGATTTCAGTTAACAACAAATTTTCACAGGTTTTTTGACTTGTATCCGCCAGTCACAATTTTAAAGATTCTTTAATATTTATGTAAAAGTTATATCCGTCTAACTTTTAATCGAAACAACTGGTACTGGTAATCTTCATCTACCAAATTTACAGTACATATTTGTTTCCAATGGAATGACAAGTGATTGTCAGTAAACAGCCAGAGGTAGCGGAAACGCCAAATTGTTATTCCACATTTACTATCTTCTCGTGCACATTGATTATTCTTTTATTTTGCGTTTTGTAGTTTTTTTCTTTCAACATGATATAAGGCAGTGCTCTGTAAAGGAATTTGTATAGATTAGTTTTAAATTTTAATGTATCAACACATAGTAAAGTATTTGGCTATACGATAACATCACTTCAAAATGTCGCATGGAGGTTTGTTGATATAAACTTATAACGCATTTAGAAAAAGGGTTTTTTTTTAATCAAAAAAATCAGTTACGTAGGTCTCTTTGTATTACTAACGAAGATATGTACATAAATAAATAAATACAACCTACCCCAAAAAATTTATTTAAATATGTCGTTAAAATGAAGCAGCCAAATGAGTCTGTATTAAAACAGCAAACGCCGCTTGTCATACATGTAGAATGTGCATCCCCTATATAGTCGTTGCAAGGTGCCATCCCTATGCCGTAGAGGAGGTGAGAAGACGAATAAGCAGTTGGGAAGTCAGTCGTCGAGTTTCAGCCGAATAAGCCGAGAATCAGCCGAATAAGCAGTTTCAGCCGTGTGTTATTTAAAACTGTGAATCTTTTATTTCATATAACAAGACTTTACATATTTCTTGCATTAACTCAATCACTATTTGTTTTGTGAACTACTATAACATTAATTATATCATTGAGCTATAATAAACTCTTTTATTTACATACATATATAATAATTATCTTTTTTGTATAGATAATTTTATGTATAGTAAGCACAACAACTGTTTACTTAATTTCCCTTTCTCTTTTATCAATTTATTTCTTTAGTTAAACTTGTTCCCACTTTTATTTCAAGATGTACTTCAAAAGCTAAAGGTTATGTGATCGCGCTTGTCGGAAAATAAATGTTGTTTAACAAAAACAACAATTTGCATTTGATTATTTATTTTACACTTTACTGGAAATCGCGAGTATGGCATGTATGTAAATTGTGATTTAACATTTTATGATTCATAACCTAGAAAACTTTGTCAATGAATACCCACCCTTTTATTTCCTCCTCACCGCGTGTTGGTTTCAGTACATCAGCATATGAAATATTTCGCAACAAAAGAATCCGTTAATTCATTTAGCAAGTTAAATAGCGCGCAACAAATTTATAACGTTAATTTCTCAACAATTTTTCGCTAATTGCTAGCTAACAGTCTCAGACAGGTGGCTTTCACTCGAAGCGCGCCCCACCGCAAGTATGCCATTAAATATGAATGTATGTATATATTCTGTTGTTTGGCACTCGTTATATGTAGCTAAATTTAATTTTATTTTCCTTGTTTTGTTACATTTTTTCTACTTACTTAGGATATGTATGTTTGTGTGTATGACGAGTTTGTAACGCTTCCGGTTGACGCTTTTGTTTGACAATGAAAAAGTTCATTCTAACGTTAGTCTATTCTGCGTTGTGCTATGCTGTTCGCTGTATTCTATTCAATTCTATTCTGTCCGTCCGTTCGTCCATTCATGTCATTTTCACTACTTGTCGACATTCGTGTTTTTTTTTTTTTTTGCATGTATGGTTTGTACACTGCAGCGGTAGCGAACATTGCACTCGGTTAACGCCAACAAAACCAATAAAAAAATATTTACTTGCATGTAACAACAATATTATAGAATTATAGAAAATCGTACAGCTTTAAGAATAAATGCAATTCATGTAGCTGCGTTAAAAGCGTAAAAGCTTCATTGAGTGTGTAAGGCCGTGACAATTGAACGGTGGTGTGGGGTGGGTTGCTCAAAATAATGTACTTTATGTTGGTAGTGTGCAATTGATTTGTAGAATCTCACTTTTACTTGGCTATTTTTATGTACTAAACACAAACATATGTACATATATTCAGCATAGAAAAATTCAACAAACCAGTCAGACATAGCGACGCATAATGAAATTCAAATGTTGTTCAAATAGAGAGAGCGTTAGTGGAAAACAAACTGAGAGTAGTGAACATTAATCAAAGAAATATATTGCATATTCTTTACGGGATTGCCTCCACTGAAGTCGGCGTTTGATCTGCAAAACGATAAAATCGAATTAGCGAACAGCTGACGCGACAAAAGTGAGATGTGGTGATCTGCGAAAAAGTAGCTAAAATTTCTACCGCTTTTACTGTTGTTGCCTTTTTATAATACTTTAAAATAAAAAAAAACTGGCTTTGAGCTCAATAATCCAACAATAATTTTTTTGCTCAAGGCCAGTTATAAGGAAAGTATTTGAAAAAAAGACAACAGCAGTCAGAGTGGTAGAAATTATAACTGCTATTTCCAAGATCACCACATCTCCTCCTCATCTGATTTGTTTTATGACTCCGCCCGGGTATGAATTCACAACCTACGACTTGCTGGACAAATATGTACATACGTACCGAGTGATCCACAGTGGGCTTTTGAACTGTTGTTGACTTCCTTATAACTGGCCTTGAGCTCAAAAATTATTTACAATTCTGTTGTGTGAATTCCCATTGCATCCCCATTTTTTTCTGACAAAAACATTTCATAAATTAATGTTCAGTAATCGACAAAGCGCAGCGCCAATATTCGCCCAGAATTTGATCTATTAATATGTAGCTCTTTTTTCTTTCAAACTTTAAAGATTTATGCATATATTTATGCACATATGCATGTATTTATGTGCGTATGTGTGCTTGTGTTTATGTATCATCACTGATGTTGACGTCAACATCAGCAGGAGGCTCCTGCGTCTGTGTCCCAATTGATGGCATTAAGATGTCATGCGAAGATACTGAATAAACAAATAAATATGTTAGTATATAAAAATAAATTTGCATTAGTTGATGGATGAAATATACTTCAAGGGGTAAAACGAATGAACGTGTGCAAGACGGCAAACACGCGCCACAACATAGTGCAAGAAAAAAGTGTAGAGTGCTATTCGAACATTTTGAAGGTTTTATAGATAATTTAAAAGAGATACAGTGGATTCATTTGTTCAATACAGGGATGTTTAGTTTTGTTGAATTGTTTTTTGTAAGTTTGCTGTTCTTTTTTAGTAACGTTTCCTATGCGTGACTATGAAACAATTTTGTTCGAAAAAAAGTTATTTTTATTTTTGTAGACATTTGCGTCTAGCCCTCGTCATATCATTTGAAAAATTTAAGCGTCTGTGACGAGCGATTTTGAAGTCTCTGCGTTTTTTTTTGTGCGTTGTTTTGGAATAGTTTGACCCATAATTGATCGAATGAACAAAGCCGTACCCTTGGACATTCTGTGGAATGATTGGAACTTGCAATCATGTTCTGAAAGCACCGGTGCGGCAATATAGAGACGATAGAAATGCACCCAGTATTTCCTGCGCCTTCTCATTCGCGGGCGTCACACATGAAGGGCTAGTAAGACATCTCAATTGCACATTGTATTTATTTTGTGTGAAAACTGAACTTGCAATTCAATGTGATGAGGACGAGACGACAAATGTACAGAACGGCTTAGAATGCAATGCAGGGAAGAGAAACGTAAAATCATCAAAACTAATTTTTTAACAATCAAAAACATTGTTGGGTGGGTTAGGTAATATATAAGAATAAACTAATAGTTATATTGAGGAAAAACTACAGTGAAAATTTTTAGAAATAAGTTTAAAAAAAATTAAATATAAATCTCCTTCAAAAACGCTCATCTCAGGTAAGTATCATGTTTCTTCTGGGAATTTATTCCGCCATATTTGTGCAGAATACTGAGAATCGTTTAGTGGCTACAGACTATGAGCATATGTACCTTGACTATTTACGAAAATCATTATTGTCCTGAATTCGTGGAAACTTATCATATATGTTATCTATTCCTTCAATTGAAGGATTGTTTACTATGCATATATTTTTACCTGTCTACTATCTCGGGTGTGTCCCGCGGTTATATTTAGCGAAGCACACCTACGTACATTGTTTATGTATCTGTTTCTGTACTGACCACAATTATGCGACTCAAGTGCAGGTAGTAACAGTTATATAGTTAAGACACATTTGTATATTTAAGTGCCTAGGTCAAGGCAAGTGACCCTTTCATGCTACATGCGATCTGCTTGTTGCTATTTAAGACCGGAAAATAGTTGCATAGCGCTTATCATAAATATAACACCAGAACACTTATTGACAAGTTTGGACGCTTACTTTATTTCTAATTATTTTTAAAGAGAAAAAGAGAATTCAAAATTTTTGCCTGTGAAATTTTTTAGGCCAATCCATTTTAGTATTGATAATAAAGTCCAAGTTTGGAGAGGCTAAAAATTGCGTTGATTTTTGATAATTTCTTCTTTTTTTTTTGCTGACGGTGCTACTCATTTTATCCACTTATGTTCGATGTTTTTTTTTATATGGAAGAAAATTACCAGCACCGACAGCAAAGAAATGATTGGAAAAATTAAAATATCTAGCAAAGTGCAACCTGCATTTTATTCATCAATATATTTTTCCGTTATTGCCTCATTTAACAAGATATCGAGCTTAAACTTCGGTATATTTAAAAATTTCGAATATTGAAATTATTTGCTTAACGATTTTTGTTAAAAAAAATTTGTATTGCAATTTCGTAATTTTTTTTGAGTTTTGTTAAAAGGTGAAAAATCCTTGTGGCTACACTGCCTCACCAAACTGCATGCCAAATCGGGTATCGTTTAACCGAGTTGGCTCAACTCGCTATCCTACTTAGAATTATTTTGCAAATCGGGTGGAAAAAAATGTGCCTGACGTAACGATAATTTTATAAAATACTATTAGCTAACACCTGCGACTCCGCCTGTATATCGAACTACGTTTCCATATACTTGCAGTAGATTTAGAAATCGAAAATTTAAGTTTGAATAAATCTTCAGATGAAGTCGTCTTTAAAGTGAGTAGTTGTTTTTTGGCATATTTTTCAATGGGATGTCACAAAAACAGCTTTAAATCCAAAATTCTCAACACACCTACAGTATAAGTTTTTAATTTCATCTAAATCGAGCGGTAAATGCAAATTTTATGAATATCACGACTCTAACGCAACCAAGCGCAATAATTTCTTTTCTAAATTTCATCAAAATCGGTATATAATTACAGATTTCCTGAATACCTCAACTCATGCTCCTTCTTCCGGTGGAATTAGAGCCTAGCTACGGGTCGAAGGAATATAACTAATGCCCAAATTTGTTTAACATCCTTTGATTACTTTTGAAGTTATCGCTTTTCATATATTATTTGGGGCTGTATTTAATATAGATATAACTTTTCGTTTAAGTTTTTTGAATTTCATTGAATTTATATCTATAATATAACTTTCCGGTTTAGTTTTTTTGGAGACACTGCAATTTTTTTTTTTGAGCACAGTTTTAAACTTTTTTACAAATGTACATGTACACACACATATACATTTATATATCAACATGCACTTATCATCATCTTATCATGCTCTACTCACTTAACTAACCACTTTTGTTTGTTTTTCAACTACTAGCCTAGCCTTTAATTTGATTTTAAGAAATCTCAACACGTATTGTCAAAAAAAATTGTCAAGTTTCGCGATGCAACATATGGCCTTTGAATGAAGTGCTCAGAGACAACTGGACAAGTAATTTGGATAATAAAGCATATACAGTGTGCTCCTGTTAGGACAAACTTTCGTAGTCACTTCTACTGGATCAAATATATATATTTTTTACTGGTAACAAAACATTCGATTCGATGGAAAACTTTGGGCACCTTTTACATTTTGTCACCATCGCATTGAGTGGTAGGGATAAAGTGGATAGTTTTCCCTTTTTGAAAACAAAAGAATGCTAGGATATTATTTTTTAAAAATGTTTAACTTGGGCGTAGATAAAAACAAACGATCAACAATTTTAGCAATACAAATTCAGTCTAATTTTCATTTGATTTTGCATAAATTGCACTTAGCGGTGGCGCCATGTCATTAAGTGTGCAATATTTGGCATCTTCGTTCGACTAACTGTTGGCAGCGTTACCATTTGCGCCAGAATTGGGCTTACTCGAAATGGTTACAATTTTCGGCAATAAACTTAAATGGCAACAAAAAGGATAACGCCGAAGTGAACCTACCACACTATCCTTGGATAAATCTTTCAAGCCACACACTGTCAATTCTGTTATAAATTAAAATTCGTTTTTTCTTTTTTGTCTCAGTTAACTTTAAACAGGCTCTACTTTATGTCTGCCCCCGTACATACATGTGGGCGCCGTAGCCGATTATTTGGCGAGTCCGCGCTTCATTCGGTGGGTCCTGGGTTCAAATTCTGGCCGGAGCAAGAAACATAAATAATTTATGGAAAAAACTTTGGCTAGTTGCGGTCGCCCCTCGGCAGTTAATGGCATACCTGTGTATGTATTTCTTCCATGAAAAAACTTCTCACAAAAATCAGTTGCCGTTCGCAGTCGGTCCCTCAATTTGTATTAGAAAATCAAGATGCACAGCACAAATTGTAGGAGAAGTTCGGCCAAACATCATGGTTTAATGTAAACGCCAATTATTATTATTATTATTATTATTATTATTATATGTATGTACATGCACGTGTATGTTTGCATAATTGGCTGGTGGAGTGAGCAGACAAATTGGCTTGGCCTTAGGTGAGGTTGAGTGTAAACAAACGCGTCTGTTCGCATAATTGATTTGCCGAATTTGTGCGAAATTTTCGCAGTAGTATGTTTGTAAGAGTCTCTATTTTTTAAGCAAATAATTACTTAGCTACTTATGTCACCGGTTTTGGAATAATAAACTCTTTTTTAATCAACCATAAATGTAAAAAAAAAACAAAAAAAACATGTTCCAAAACATTCAGAAAGAAGAAAAAAATGTTTATAGAATAAAAAATAATACTAGCGAATTTAAATTTCTAACATTGATATGCATTAGTGTTTTTAAACTTTGACACCAGCTTTTTTTTTTATTATTCACATATGGCTTAGCTAATTCAACCTATTTCATTATTTTTCTTTAGCTGAAATATCAAAAAAAAAAACGCTGCTCTAATCAGCGAACACTGGGGAACAAACGGCGAAAGTAAATGCTGATGGCCTGATTAAAGTGATTAAAAATCCACAGCCATTATGTACGGCATACGTTCATACTCCGTACGTTGAAGTGAAATCAGCAATTGGCTGCCTGGCTGGCTGCTTGATCACTTGAGCTCGCTGCTGGGTGTTTGGGTATTTACTTTTTAAAAGTTCTTGTCTAATCAGCTGACATTTTTTGCATTTGTTTATCTCTTTTCTTTCTCTGTTGGAAGTCTGTTTATTTATTTTTTGTTGTTTTTTTTTTTTTGGGTACTCAACTCGAGTTATGGCAGCAATGTATGTAGATAAGCGAGATTTAACTAATAACTGTTGAAAAATGCTGTGCAAATTAAAAACAAGCGTCACGCAATTAAAGTTGATAAACTGATAAAACGCGACATAAAAAATGGACCTACGCGGCTACATGGCCTAATAAAAAGTTATATTTAAACATTGCTAGAAACACACTACCTTAAAAAATATAAAATACGAACGATATAAACTTTCTCTGCAGACGTATTCTTTGAGATACTTTTGGCTGTTTTTAGGACTCGCCAAGGACAAACATTTGTGTGCCCCTAAAATTCTCTCAAAGTAAACTTCTAAACTAGTAAAAATATAAAATACGAACGATATAAACTTTCTCTGCAGACGTATTCTTTGAGATACTTTTGGCTGTTTTTAGGACTCGCCAAGGACAAACATTTGTGTGCCCCTAAAATTCTCTCAAAGTAAACTTCTAAACTAGTGCGGAACAACTGTTAACTTTTTTTTTCGCGAACCAGTCTAATGGACTACCCAACAAAGACGGACCCTATTATCATTCTGTTGTCTACATTATTCACCTTTGGTAATTGCAAAGTCTGTTAAATTTTCCTCAGAATCTGACATTTTTATCGATGTTTATGCTGATCCCTACTCATCGCCAATAAGCTAAGGGGTTGCCTCTTACATGAGCACTCTTGCCTTCCAGACCCAGTCACTCTCCCGCTGCAACCAACTTAGAGAAAGCTAAGCAAACGGCGCGATTATTGTGGTCATACCATAAGGGTGGTCCTGGAGTAATTCCAGCTTGAACTATATTCTGAAATATTAAATTAAAGAAATCGAATGCAATAAAAAGACATGCTGTTTGAAACCTCAGTTTGTATCTAACAACTCAGAGCGTAACTAGTGTGCGAGGGTACACTGATAAGTTTAATCTTTTATACAATACGGCCGAAATCTTCAGAAATATTCAGCAACAATTCAAAAGGTGTCAAAATGTGTCATAAAGTCATACAAATTAAAAAAGTAAAAAATTGCTTAGTTTTAATTATTCGATTCAATGCAATCCGGAAAAGTAACTTTTGAAATCTAAAAATTTATGACTTTACGATTTATGACACATGATGTCACTTTGTGAATCATCGATATGATTTATTTTTGTTTGATTAAATTTTTCGAACATGCTAGTTCATTAAAAATTGCAAAAACTATTTGTAGTGATGTGTTTTATTTTATATTATTCCTTCAGATATAAATGGATGAAGAAAGTCACTCAAAGGCATCATAAATCTAATTAAATTTAAAAATTTAAATCTTACTACATTAAAATAAATCTATTAATCTGTTTTTAACTTATATCAAATCGAGATATATTTACCTAAGTGATTAATTTTTCTATCGAAAGAATAAAATCATGCATACAGTCAATTTTTTTTGTCAAGAGAACGCACGAATTCATTCATGAATTCATTTTATTTTTCTTTTTTTCGTTCCATTTTCTTTCATCGTTCTTTTCTCAAACTACACAACTTATTGCGCAAATTTTTTGCATTATGTATGTAGCGATAAATTTTAAAAAGTATTTTTATGTTGAAAGGTAGTGAATTAGTACCCTGAATGCTGTCTGTCCCCAGCTGTATGGTGGCGTTTTGTTTATACGGCGTCATTTGTGTGCCGATAGTTTGGCTAAAATACAAATATGTCTACGCTCATCCACACATACATACATACATTCATACATACTGTGCACATAAATATATAAACACTCATAGATCTATTGATACAAATATGCAAAATTTTGGCTATTAATAAAACAGTAACTGACCTATGTAGAACACCTGATCGGAGCGTGGTGATCACTTAGAAACTGGTGACACAGTGGAATAAATTATAGACAATTAATGTATTGTTGATTATTTATTTTAAATACAAATGAAATTTCAAATATATTTTAAATTTCGAAAAATAACTGTTATATAGTAATCTTTACTTCCTCTTAATTGCACAGTGCAACAAGATTTTAAGCTTTGGCTTTTATATTATACCTATGTACCTAAAGTTGGTGGTTTTTATACAGGAACAGTTGAAAAGATCAAAAAATATTTCTTCGTGGAATTATTTTAAAAATTAGTTGTATCTTTTTTTTTTGGTTAATTAAAAGCATACTTTATTTTTTATTACAAAATACTTGTTTTATTTATCTTTGAAAAACTATGGTACAAAATTACAAAAAATTGGAAACTAAAAATTAAGAAAATAGATGTGAAGCTGTAAACTGCATTTTTGGCATTTTTTGAACGTTTAAATTCGTCACTGGCATCATCCTCACTCAAATGTGGAGTGTCATGGGATAGATTTAAAATGAAATGGGCATCAAAAATTTATTGATCAACCTTAAAGATAGTAGAAGTAATTTCAGAAAAAAAATTATTTGAACAAAGCAGATCAGAAACCAAAAATCGTTTAGGTATTTTGTTATGGGAAGTGTAAACTCTCATTTACTTTTGGTTTTATCAAAAAAGTTGGCAAAACCCCTCCATTTTGTATCAGAGTGTTATTTTCGCTGACAGTTTTCAGAGTTTTCAGCTACATAGTGCTAGTACTGTAGGTATCTATGTATGTATGTACGTATGTATTTATGTGATGCATAATCTTTCCGTTTTTATTCGACATGATTCCGTTATGCGTTCCATTTGCCGAAAGCACACTTAAATTTATAAAATGCAATGTCACATTTCCGATCTTATCGATCCAAGGTCAACGAATGCCCTTGGTCAAGTATTATTTTTAGCAAAAACTAAAAAAACCACTGTAAATTATAATTTTAGAGGCGCCAGCTGAATGCTGTATTTCAAGGTAGCTGTGCTCTAAAGATTTGCATGTAACAATACGAGTATACAATATATGTATGTATATGTATATTAACATTTGATTGGGCAACTAAATGCAACTATTACATAGCGTAAAAATTAATAAAATAATTGTCATTTATAGACTTTTGCTACGGTCGCTAAATACAATATTTGGCAAGATAAGCCGGTGGAAACGCGAAGCTCGTGATCGGCGTGTGTCCCTCCGCCTGCTATGGCCCACAGGGCGCCGAAAATAAATCTTATCAAATTTACTTACTACTATACTTATTTTATTCATTTTGTTTAAACACACGCACATATACAGTGGGGCCGCAGAATAACGAATGCTGATATATTGAACATTTTGTTTTTCAAAACCTAGTTAACTCTACGTACTATATGGAAGAACTCGAATGCTTTGGGTTTTGGTAAAAAGATACAAAGATAAAGAGCACGTGCAGGAGCATAAGGTTATATGATTCACAGTTTAAGGAACGGTGCTAAAATTATATAATTTGTGATATTGCAGCACCACTGTATATAAATATGTAAATATTTTAGGGTGTCACGCTAAAAAACTTCCGATTTTTCCACCAGAGTTATAAAAATTATTATTTTTTATTACGCCTACTGCCAAAATGTTACAGAAAAATATCAAGATTTACATGATCCGGATTGATTTGAAAATACCTTCACGCCTTTGCCTGAGATTACAAAATAGTTTAAGATCAAAAGATTAAGAATATTCTTAACAAATGTTCAACGATCTCTTGTGAAAAATATTTGAAAACATTTTTTTTTTAATCTTTGGCATTAAATCAGCTCAGCTCACGTAAATCTTAATATACATATGTAATAAATAAATGAAATAAACATATTTTTTTAAAACCATTTTTCAAAAAAAAAAAACGACCTGAGATGATAAAACAGTTTAAGGTTAAAAGGCTTGCATAAAAATATAACAAAAAATCAGCGACTTCTTTTGAAAAATATTTTTAAAATGTTTTTATTTAAAAAAAAAATCCATTTTTGGAGTTAATTAATGTTTTTATAAATAAAATAAATATTAATAATTAAAAAAAGCAAGCTCACGTACATAAATCTTAATATGTTTCCATATTATTTGATTGAAGTCTTAAAATACAATAAAAAAATACAACTCCAATGTAAAGATTGTATTCTTTAAAATAATTGTCCATGATACTCCACGTCACTGCATCGGCAAAATTTCCACCCCCGCGGATAATAAAAATACTATTTTCCTCTTAAAAGCGTAAATATTTACGTACATATGTAATGAAAAAAGAAATCCGGATTTTTGCAAATAGTCTTAGTATTATCTCAATACTAAGTAACACTCATTATTAAAAATATTGTGTATTAAAATTTTATACCCAACATATGTTCACGCATTGGTTTAGGCATTACTGCTAGAAAATTGGAAAAAATTTTGACGAGCTACCTAAAATAATTTGAATGAATTAGGTTCACTAATATCTTTTAGGGCCAACGTAGAATCGTCATTTTCGTTTTTATTGTAATATCCAAGGATGAATACGAATCAGAAAACTGGACTAAAAATCGAAATCAAGCACAAATTTAGGCAATTATACAATGCACTAGTATAACCCGCTATTGGGCCTATGATGATGATCATGATACATGCTTTTACATATGGGTCATATGTACTATGTGCTCTGGGTATTAAATAGTTTGAAAATTTTCCATTCTATTTACATCATCCAAAGCTCACTTGATACGCAGTGCAAATCCCATATATATTAATTGTCCTACAGACAATTGAATATTCTACATAATTTTTCAAAATGTTTACTAACAATATTATTTGTTTATAAAATAAAGGCATTTAAATAAATATGTAAATATATATGTGCGTAATATTCTCATTAACTATCCCTGTTTTTTGTGTTCTTTTTTTTTTTTGTAAAAAAGAAATTTAATTTAAACATACCTATCTATCTACATGCTAGGTTACTATAGCAGTTTACTTTTAATGATCTATTTTCAGAGATTAATATTTTTATTACACGATTTTGAAATATTTACAGTCATACACACCTTCATATAGCATCTTGGTGGTCACGCGTTGACAGAGTGATGATAGTGTGACTTAATGATTGGCGTCTTAATCGCTCGGCCAGCACTCAAACCATTAATGTAAGGCTTACATCTACTTGCATATGAACAGTGTACGTAAATTATAAAAATAAAATAAAATTTGTACGACAGCTATAGACTTGGAAAACTATTCACCATATTAATAAAATTGTATTTTGAATTGTTTGTTGCAGTACATGGGTTTATTGAGTATACATATACTATGTATCTATGTAAATTATGTAATTTTTTTTGTAAACTTAAATATCCGAAAGATGCTTTATAAAAGGAGGTTCCCGAAATGTCTGAGAGATTTTGCCAAGAATTTCCAAATGAACAAACTGCCTCGATTATCAGTAACATAACTTCTTTTGCTCACTTTTATTGAAAGCATTATCTGTGTGCTGAATTAATTTCGTTCTTTAACTATTTTAAATAATTCTGAAAAAAAAATCCCATGAAAAATCGCCGAGAATAGATTTGTCGAAACGATGTTTGTCAATTGTGCTGACATTCGCTTTTACCAAAAATTCTTTAGCATTTTAATCAATGGGCTCTTTATTTGGCACAAAAAACGAAAATATTTAATAGGCATTAAGATTGCAATTCGCAAATGTTTTGTTATTGAGCCTGATAGTCATGCTCACTATGTGCAATTGCCCGATGCACATGGCCATGAACTCGTATACAGTTACTCAAATAATTTACCACATGATGGATTTTTTGTAATATTCACCAAAAATATCATGAAATTTTTTTGTTTGTTATTTTTTATAAAAATATAGCTCGTTCTATAAATCAAAATTTCCAAACTTTCTGCAAAACTTATAAAGATTTCAAAAATTTCCAAAATTTTTACTAAGAGTTATTAGATATTTTTGGATATGCAGTTTTTTTTAGCCATTTCAATATTTATTATATATATTTCATATTTATTATAATATGCAAATTTCATGAGGCTAAAAATTCCCGTTGATTTTTGACAGTTTTGTGAAATTCTAATCTTCGCAGTTCCATTTAACGCAACCAGTTCATATGACAGTAGATGTGCAAGACTGCCAACGCAAGATAATAGTAAAAATTAATGGGAATAAGTATAAACCCCATTCGTTATAAGGAGAAAAGCGTGTAAGGCAAAATTTTGGAAAACTGTTCAAAAATTTTACAGAATTTTCAGCCACTTCAAATTGAAAGTTTGGAAATTGAATGAAAATTTTTTGAATTTTTAAAACTTTACAAACATGAACGCCTAACAACAAAAACTTAGCGGTGAAACATTGTAAATATTAAAAAAAAAAAGAAATCACCAGGTGGCCATTCGTTTCAGTCACTGTACATATTTATATACTGAACAGATAATCAAAGTGTGCTTGTGGTAAAACTCATAAATTTTTTTGTTTTTATAGTACGCATGGTTTTTTATATTAAGCTTGCAAATAGGTATAAAAAATCTAAGTGGCGCCATTTATATGAGTATGTATTTCGTATCGAGAGATAAAATTAAACATGAAACAAAAATAACATTGTTTGTCAAAACAGGTTCATTTCAAAATTTTGAGTATTTTGTCAAATGCAAATAAACACTGCAAATGTGCAAATGGTCACTTTTTAATTGGTACACAGTTTGGTTTCAGCTAATTCTATTTTGTTTAGGTTGTGCTATTAATAACAGTAAAAAAAAAGAAACATTTGAAGAAATTAGAAATTCCAATTCAAATGATTTTGTTTTTTTTTGCATTTTCTTGCAAAACGTAATAAATTTGTTTACCTTAATATTTTTATATACAATATGATATTTTGTATGTACGAGTATGTAATAATAAATTGGTTGTATATGAATTTGGAACTTTTGTTTGTATTTGGTTTATTTATATGAAATTTTACATTTTGTAGCACCACCCAACATCACAGCGGGGAAATTTCCCTTAGTACTTTGCGTTTACCCTCGTTTTGAGTGAGCCTTAAATTATTGACAGTACGCAAAAAGCGTAATCAGGCCTTTAAACACAAGTTACTAATATCTACATTATTTTCTTATTGTTTTTCCAACCCAACCTAAAAGCGTTACATGTCATATATACAACGCGTCAAACAATCGACTTATTGATGGAAATATTTGGTGAACGCGTTATTAACGATTCTATATTATTTTCCCTGGTATTACATAACATAACAATCAGTATTTGAAATGAAGTTCGTAAATTGTACCTCCAGATTAAGCCATGTTCGTCTTGTTCCCTAAATAGATTCAAAGTTTTTAGGATGTGAATAACTTAACCTAACTTTAGAAAACATAAGTAATAAGCAGTGTAATATTTTTACGAATTTTATCTATTTCACCTTTGTTTGTTTAATGTTTATAAATTTTTTATAAATTTTTTTTATAAAATTCAACAAACTGTCCTCAAAATTACAATTTTTTTTAGTACTCAGTTTTATGGTGGCATTTTATAGGCTGTTCAATTTTTGTACAATAAAGTACAAAAAATTGTCAAAAATCAACAGCAATTTTCGCCACTTGCGAGTTAAACTCTATACCTTTTAATTTTCTTCTCATAATTCTGATTAAAAAGTTTGAAATTTTGACCGGTCTTGTCCACCATCCTAATCTAGCCTACAAAGTTAGTAATTTTGATTTATAGGACGTTTGTTATAAAGCGAACTGTATTTTTATAAAAAAAAAATAATAATGAACATTAAACAAATAAATATAAAAATGAAAAACTAGTCAAGTAATCCATCAACCTTCCATCCAACAATTTTTAATATCGAAATAGCCGGTTCCTGGCACAGATAATATTAATCTGAGTTTGAAATTTAGATCGAAAATTAAAAAGAAAATATCTAAATTTAAAAAATTAGTATTAAAATTTTTTCGAAAATTGTTGGGTATGCAGCTTATAGCTAATTCAATTTTGATATAAGTCATAATAATGCGCAAGTTGTAGGTAGCTAAAAAATTGCGTTGATTATTAACTGAATATATAAAAAATCTCTCTAGCATTCGTTTTCCTATTATTTTTTATGTCATTTACCTAACCACATGCACATCTCATCGATAACGAAATGACCTGTACCTGTTATGTTTATCGCTTTAGTAACTTGTTTGCTGTTGGCCGATATTTAATAGGATTTGTTGAATTGCTTGATTTTACAAAACAAACAAAAAAACACACAAAGTTTAATTATGCAAATTTATGTTACGATAAGAGCGTAATAATATATCATCTAGATATCGTTTAATGTAACTAGAGGATTATGTTTATGGTTAAGAGAAATTTATGCTCAGAGCTAGGAGTATTATTAATAAAGTTTCAACAAGCATTAATGTTTGATTTTCGTAATATGTGCATATATTTTAATTTTGATTTACATTAATTAACTTTTTATCCTAAATTTCTGAATACTATTTCGGAATAGTACTTCAATTCCAATTTTCTAAAATATGACGCTTTTGATACAACCAATAGAGGGTTTCACTTAAAAATTATTTGCATATGAAATAAAAAGCTAACAATTAAATACTGCAAATACCATAAACCAACTAACAAGTGCTGCTAGTAAATTGAAGATGAAAATAAAATTTATACAAATTTTTTTCACTAAATTTAATCTTAACTAAAAATATCAATTAGTTGGCGTCGCTGTGACTTTTTCAAATCTGCAGACAACGCAAAAGTTCAGCTACGTTTGCAAGCCACAAATAGCCATCACCACACACACGCACTTTTTTCAATAGAAGGAAAGTTTTTCAATTAAATTAAAATTCAAGAGGAAATCCGGAGACACGCATCTACACGAATGCAACAGACTGCAACCAATTCTATAGCAGAGCTCACTTTGTTGTTGGTGCTGTTGTTGTTGTTGTTGACTGGCACTGACTATTACTTGGGCAACGCACGATCATTGAGCGAGATCACATTGCAACCCACAATGAAAATTTATGCAGACGATGCAATTAAAGCACCACAAAGCAAATTGCAATGCGCCATGCACAATTTCCAGCCGAGTCAAGGCATCACTGGGAGGTATGCGGCTCGGAAAAAAATTGGGGGGAAAACACGGAAAAGGGAGAAATGAGAAATGCAAAACTTAAATGATTTTTTTTTAAGTTTTGAAGGAGAAAAAACGGAAAGGGGGAGACATAAGAAATGCCGAACTTAAATGAATGTTGGTAAGTTTTGTTGATGGTGATCTAAGATGTAGGCGGAAGGCTATGGTTCATCTCAAATCTAGTTAATTATTATGTAATCTATATGAGAACATCAGTCAATTTAATGCAAATAGAGAATTCGTAAATCTTCTCAATTTGTCATTAAATAAAATATATTTACTTTTAATTTTATAGTTTTACAATCCTATTCTTATGAGATGATATTTGTGATGGGGTAAGAATAGGGGGCTTAGCTTCAAGTAACAAATTTATTATATTTACAAAGTTATTTTTAGAAACTTTTTAAAAATTACTTCAATTGATAAATAAATAAAAAATTTATTTTAAAATCAGCTCTAAACTGATTAGAACTATGTTACTAAACTCCGATTGTTCCCGCAAGGCATTGGTTTGGGACTAAATATAGCCCAACTGTACCCAGTGGAGACTAGTCCGGATATGTATATTCCCTTTAGAGACTGTAGCAGAAATTTTTTGTAGGGAAGACATAAAAAATATTTGAACTCAAAAATTGTATATTGTCGAAAGTAATACTAATTTTAGTACAAAAATAATCGGGAATTACAAGTGCCATAAAATGGAATTAATTATCAGTAAATACTAGGTAACTTAGGTGTTAGTTATTTTCTTTTGTTATCTGATGAAAATAATCGCTCACACACACTTGCCCACTTTGTCATAAAACTTTTCAAACGAGTACTTATAGTTTTATTTATAATTTTTATTCTTCAGTTTCGAACCGTTATCTACATCTGCATTGCTTTATCGTGGTAGACACCACCGTGGGCAACTTTTATAACGGTATAATGTGTGGTGTGATGTCAGTACTTGAAAAAATTTCACTTGAATGAGCTTCTCCTCCCCCGCAAATTATGGTGACGTGCGGTGTGAAAAAAAAACGTTTTGTCTATGAGACGCATTAATTAAAGAGCAAACGTTAGCCAATAGTGATCCCTTGAACAACTACAACTAAATTACTTCGCTGATTATCATCCTCCTGCCAAGCACTATTTAAACTGTTATCCTTTGCTTATTATATGACCATCATTATAGACTTTTTCATTTCAAATACACTTTCCGATCACAATTATCCAATTCACTGCAACGACTATTGAAAATATTCACATGTACCAAAAAAAAAACAAAACCGACATACTTGTTAAAGTGGAAATGAGAGTGGAAACCGTAAACAAAAGATGTATGGCGAGCTAAAAGCTAGTGGTGCGCATGCGCAGTTTTGAGTGGCTGGTGAAAAAGACCACAAGTGCATGGGTTGAGATGTGCTCAAAATGTGGAACTTCAACTGCACTTGACAATTTACTTTGACGACGAGTGCTTATACTCCGTGTTGCAGTTGTAAAAATATTACTTCAAAAAAAGCTTGCATGCGCTCTTAAAGCAAATATACTTGTACGAGTACTAGCTATGAATAACAAAATGCAACTTGACGTTGTACCCATCGTGAAATCGCAAACACTTGTAGGCATGCGCGTACCTGCCATACAATGAAATCGAACCTAACATAGCTAGCTGGGAACTAGCGCTTTTGGGAACAGTACTGGACTAATTCTGATCACTTTTTCCACTACTCGATGCAAAATTTTGCGATTTCTTGCCACTTTCAGCTTTTTCGCTCAAGGTAGAGTATGAGCCTAGCACAACAAGGAAAATAACTAATTCATAGATTAATAAATGAATATATATATGAAATGATTTATGAAGACAGTGAAATAGGAATCGTTTTTCAAGGCATATGTCTGAGGCAACATGTAGTGATTTTTTATTTTTTATTTTAGAATATCGATAATGCTATATTTAATCAAAAAATCAAATCGATAAATTTTTTTAAGGATTTATGTATTTTTTTTTTTGCAAAAAGTTATTGCAATACAATTTTAAGTCTACTGCTTCTTCAAATCTTTTTATCTCTGATTTATTGATTAAATTATTTAGCAGGAATTTTTTCTCGTCGCCAATTTTATACTATTTTTAACAAAGTTATAGATATATAGGCTGTCCGGTTCCTTTATACGGTCTTTGGTTCATCGATAAAATCTACCACAAAATTAACCACAAATGGAGATTTTGATGTCAGTATTCTGTTTTTGCAGTCTCGTCTCGACTCTCTAAATTGCAGATTTCAATGTCACCATACGATAACTAATTCAACTTTTGCTGATTGATATTTGAATCTGATTTCAATTGGATTTATGGTGTGGTAAAATTTGGACGAAAGTGGAAAGAGGCTGCATATCGAATACCGCATGTTATGTCGATGGAGTTTTTTTCTATAGCAAACTTTGCTACTGCATGAATTCGAAAATGCAAAAACTAGTCCTTTCATTAGACTGCTTACATTTCTTTATGCTTCCATCAGCATACAAATACTGGGAAGTAACCGGCTAACCTTACTTGTTGCTCCATTCGGAAACTCTTCAGCCACAACGTTTAAAGCTGCTGTGCTAAAAAAAAAATGCATTAGTACTCGTAGAAATGTATGTGTAGATACAAATATATTATTTTTGCAACTACAATTGCGTTGAATGGAGTCAGACTGCGCTAGGCAAGTGAAAAGGCGGCAAGCAAGCAGCCAAGCAACGAATGGCCGTCATTGACGATGATAAGTGACTGTTGTTGGTGTCGTTGCTGTTTCTGTTGCCGTAGCTGCCATTAGTGAACTTGCTGCCAGTTCTTTTTGTTGTTTTTTTTTTTTGCTGCTGCTGTTGCTGGGGTTGTAATCATTGTGCCGGTGCTATGGCCAGCGGCAATCTTTTATTGCTGCTATTGTCAATTTTGCATTGGCATTACAGCAGTTGTTGTTGTAGCAACATTTTTCTAGCCGACCGTAGAAAAAAGTCCGTTGTGCCTGTCGTAAGAGATTTATAACTGGAGAGGAGCAGGCTGCTTGGTTGATACGCTTCTACCTAAGCGCTGTGGTTTTGGTGTCGGACGAGCATTAGTGTACACATTGTTGTTGTTTTGGGGCTGCAGTGGTACTTCGAAACATTTGAAAAGTGTCCTACTGGACATTGATTTTCTCTTTGTTGTTGCAATTCATTCACTTTGTGACTGCTGTGTTCTTTTTTTTCTCTTTGTTGCTTTATTAATAATGTGGTTGCTATTACATTTGATTCCATTTCGCTTGTCATCGGGGCTCTGAAACCCAACTAAGTCCGTCGTCTGCCTGCAAGCGCGCCCACCACCAGCGGCTTCAAGAGACAACTGTCCAGCCCATGTCCACATACACGCACACACACACACACACACACTCATGCAACTACCATTCGTGAAAGCGACAATCCACTAAATGGGCGGAATGCAAAGCAATGACTTCTTTTCATGCTGTCGTTGATAACTTTGAAATAATAAAATAATAAAAAAATAAAAACAAACAAAAAATCTGTGAAAGCATTGTAAGAGCACACGAGCGTTCAATTAAGCACAACCGCTTGCATATTAATATGCACCACACACATATACACACATGCATATATATATACATATGTACATATGAACATATGTGAGTATTTAACGACAAGAGCGCTTTTCACTTAAGTTATGGCTTACAAAAATACTCATACGATCTGTTCATAAATAGATGAACATTCATTTTTATCACAACTCAGCAACTACGCTCAATAAAACAACCTCCTTCAGATTTACTCCATTCCATGGGTGACGTGTAGACGAATCGGCATGGTAGCTGCGGCAGTTGAAGTGGAATTATATGTAAAAAATGAGCAATGCTTTCCAACGCGCAGGTTGATATTTACTCGTTGCATGATCGAGCTCCTTTACAAGTACTACATGAAAATACGAATAGACTCAAGTGGGTACGCCAATCCCATACAACAATAGGTACACACATACATACAATATATAAGTAGATACATATGCAGATATTTAATAGGTGGCGTTGTTCAACGAAAGTTTTCTGTTTTTAAATTGTAGAGGAAATGGGACGTTGTTCCACATAAATTTCTGACAAGCGCAAATACGAGTACCACTCATACTCGCACACACTTGTTTGTGCATCTCGTGATTGCACATCTGTGGCATCTGTGGTGGCAGGTATAAAAATGATAACTCCATTTAAAAAAAAATTTGTTTTTCAATTCAATATGTAGTATTTTTCTTGGTACAAATAAATAAAAGGAGTTTTTAATAAGTAGTTTAAATATGTTTCCTTCCTATAGGAGTTTTTAATATTGTATTTAAAAAAGTACATCGTGCGGTGATCCAAGCGGGCATGTAAAGAAACTGATTTTGCCTTTCCACCTGCCTGCATCCAACACACAATTCAAGTATGTCAATGTGCCGCTGAAGATACATATCTAGTGAATCTTTGGAAGTTGTTGCATTTTTCCCAAACTTTCCAAATAAAAACTGGCCTTGAGCTCAAAAATTATTATCCATATAAATAAATTAAGCCAAAAAGTTAATAATCGATTTATCTTCTTTTATACTTGACATATCATTCGGCTATTAAAGTAGTCAATGAGTGAGGATTTATAAGTTGTAAAATAAATAATATCCATTTGGCACACCTTTAGAGTGTATATATTAAATTTATGTTCGAACATGGTTTTTGAAATATGCGGGGGCTTAACCAATAATTTTAGTTATTTATAATTCACTTGATGCTGGGAGCTCATAAATACGTGTTTACGATTAGAAGCGAAAGACAAATTTGAATTATTTTTAGGGTGGAAAATCGTAAAGTTACTTAGAGTACGTTAACCCCTTCGTACGGAAGTTGAAAGAAATGATTTTTTTCGGTTTCCGCAATTCTTTTGTAGCTTCAATAAAATATATGTATGCAAATTTAAATATTAAAAATTCAAAATCAGTTAGTGGAACACACAGTGCCACACATTCTTATAAACGCGCTCTTAACTTTAACTTTACTATATTTTCTCTATTTTTTCAATGCATCACTCACTACGAATTCTAACTCATATGGTTTGTCAAACTAACGGAAGTAGTTAGTTTTTATTGCATGCAAGAACCTGTTTTCGTTATTGTTATTATATTTAAATAATTGCATTTTAAATATATTACTGAAAACAAGTAGGTAAATATTCATTTAAAATCGCCTGAATGTGGAAGGCGAAAACATATTAGTGAGTGAAGAAAATTATTCGTTTTTGCATAAAATCGACAATTAGTATATTTTCGACAATACAAGTGCAAAACTATCTCTTCCATTATATACTTTTTAAGGTTTAATTAAAATACCAAGTGAAAAATCCTTAAATGACACTGAAAAGATCAAAGCATTAGGAGAGTTATTCAAATCGGAAGATTGGGCAAAGAATTGGTAGATTAGAGGCAGGCATGTGCTCCTTTAAAAAAAAAGTGAAAATTACGTCGACCCAGGAAGGGTAATCGAAATCTGAATATCCGCTTTCCTTTCTACCTTTATCCTTCGCAGGCCTTAAATAAAAGAAAGAAAAAACATGTGCCTGAGTGCTGGGAAACCCGGTTTCGATTTCGACCTCAATTCCATTCCCCTCTCCTTTTAATTGCAACCCCCGCGTCTTTGGCGTAGCAATCTGACTTCGTCATTAAGGATCTGAACGCTGGTGCCCTCAGATAGGATAATTTAGGTAATATTAGTGATTTCTGGAATGTTCACATAAAATGCGTGCCATGGAGTCCCAAAAATTGAGACAGATTGAATGTAAGTTAGGAAACCAAGCGTAATAAAGTCTAGAAAGAAACTACAATGAACCAGCCTTTCAATGGTAAAAGACCAGACCACGAAGAAGCGATTCTATTCGAGGGTAATGTCAAGCCGAATCTATTTCGGCCGATTACATCGAACGGGTACAGACATCGTGTTTGATGCTGAAACCGTCGGACGAAAAAAAAAACTGAGTGATTACACGAGTTGATACATTGGGCTTGGGAGTTCAACTGGTTTAAACTCTCACACTAATTTTCGATGCTTCCATTTCGAACAAAACCAAAAAAAAATGCAAATAATCATCGGTATGAGACTCAATTACAAACAGCAACAATATATGTGTACCTACATACATAATTTATGCTTAGTTTCACGAGGGCTATAAAAACAAAATGCATTTAAATATAGTGACATTTTCCAGATTTCTTTAAACTATCGACGCCGCACCCCGTTGGTTTTAATTATCAAAATAGTTTTTGTAGGTAACTATAGGAAGGTAATTGTGGTGACACTTAAAATATACATATAGAAAAGTGTGTGTAGCTACATATATGTATGTATGCGTTTCTATTGATGTGAATCAATTTAACAGTATATGCATGTTTGGCTGCGAGTGCATTTTGTATGGAAATCTCGTCGTACAGAAATGTTGACAAGCGACATGGTTTGTTGCATACGAAATTTACCTGCCTGCGTGCAGCAACAATGACTATTACAAAAAATAATAACAACAACAGTAAGAAATATGTACATATAACACGTTTAGAGGCGGCAATCAGAGCAGCAACAACAACAGCAGCAAAGTACGTATATAGTCGTTTATTGTAAAAGACAAAAATACTTTCAACATCATGGCCTGTTAAGTACTGTAGCAACATTTTTGTCGGCGGCATTGCTCTTCAACGCGCCATTCCAGACACCCCTTTTAGTTGCCGCCTCCGCCGCTGACAAGCCCAACAGACACAAGCAGATTTATCGGAAAACCTAAAAATACGACAACGCACTGATTTACAAACTGAGCCACCGGCGAGAGTTGGCTGAAAGGTCTGGCTGTGAATGCTAAGGCATTACTTCTTTTGTTTTTTGTTTTTTTCTTTTCAAATAAAATAATATGCCATCTATTCCCTGTCCCTTCTAGCACTTTAGTTAGTTAGTTAGTTTTTCTGATTTTTTAAATTTATTTTGATTTTCTAATTCCCTTTAATATTTTCTCTTTTAATTTTTCTTCGCTCACCCAATTTACAAGTCACAAGTCACCAGCGACCAAACCCAGTTCGATTCCTGCTACTTGGTGTATTTGGCCTGCCATTTATTTGCCTTGTCACCGGTTGTATCTGGTGTTTGACTTCGATTCGAGTTTGGTGGCATTTGTTTGTTGGATGTTTGTTGTTGTTTCGTTTGGTGGCAGCGCGCCTCTTCATCGAATTGGTTGTGGTTATCGTTGTGTACATATCTATGTAATTTGAATTCAAAACTGGCTCGATTTCCGCATCAGCAGCTACAGCGATACACAAAAAAAAAACAAACAAAAAATACAAAGCAAAGAACACAACGCGTTCAACACCAAACGACGCAGGCGCAGCGAAGAAAATTAATTGTTGTAGGCAGTACTTCCCTAGTTGTTGTTGCAATGCTATAAGCTCAGTTCGTGCAATCGGTCGCTGATTCGTGGTGCGACATTATTCTCAGGGTGTCATGTTTTAACCGGCTTATATGGGGCCCATGTTTTGGCGTCGCTGATCGGCCTAAGGCAAATGGTTGGCGTTAAATCTCGTTTCCAATACATATGTATGTACATATGTATGTAATTGAGTTTAAAGCGAATCATTGAGTAGATTATTTTTAGTTGTCAGTTCAATAATTGTTGCACAACATGACGTTAATCGGTTCAAATGATCCCTTATTTTTTCCTCAAAACTTAATAATACGTTGATTTTTCTGAAGACGGATGTTCGGTAGGTGCGATTTTATTATAATTTTATATGTACATATGTAAATATGTCATAGAAGTTGTATAGCCAAACTTCAGGCTTATAACTTTTACTACAACCGAGATTTGTATATCCATCCGGCAAATTTGTATGTAAATTTTGCAATGCCCTAATTATAATTTTTATTATTTTTATGTTTTTATTTAAAAATACACCTCGTTTTTCGAGCGTAATTTCCTCCCTCTGAAATAATGATTTTTTTTTAACTGCTATCTTTCAGTAAAAAAAAATATAATTATTTTAAGAGACTAATTATTTCAATCAAAAATATCATAGATTTTGAAGTGTTTTTGATCAAAAATATCATAGATTCTAAAGTTTTATTTATTTTATTTTTTGAGTTATATTTATTCAGTTTTTCAGCGCTACTTTTTCTGAAAAAAATAAAAACAAATTAATTTTTGATTATTATTTTTATTTGTAGATCGAAAGATTAACTGTTTTTCTAATAATAATTACGTGTGACTTTTGTTTTTGATATGATCTTGTCAACTCATTGGTTTTTTTATCATAAAAAGATTTTACAGTTTATATGTATATCATATATTTTTGATAAAAAAAGGGTGGGAATCACGCAAGTAAAAAAATGTCAAGTACTGATAATAATTTTTGATTTAAAATATTATAGCATTGGTATAAATGTGGAAAAGAAAATGCTTGAAGGCAGTGTTTTTTTTTTTTTTTTGTAATCAAAGTGGAAAGATCGTCGGTAGCTAATACTCACATTATCCTCGAAATTTGTTTATTGAAACTACCTTCTCTGTTGTATCATATGTTCTCCTACCCCTTTCAATCTACTCAAAATTTTCCAATGCTTTAGAAATCTATTTATATAAATTTTAAGTGATAGTACTTCAATCAGGTACAACCAATATATGTAATTCGTAGGCCTATGTTGTTCCGACAACCACCATTTTCCGATCGCCGAAAAACAAACCCAAGTGATAACAATAAATCTTCATATAAATTAAGTGATTATTTGTGGCGGTGTGTGCATGAGAGCCAAGTGCAGGGCGGCCACTTTTTTGAAATGCATAAAATTGAATTTGCCGCAGGGATGTAACGCCCGGTCGATTGACTGGCCTGCCGCTTGCTCGACTATGTGGCAAAAAATGCGCTGATATTTGCACCAAATCAAAAATACATTTACTACAAAATAGCGACGACAATGCAAAACAAAAGCCGGGTATAAAGATAATGGAAATGGAAAAGACAATTTAAACATTGGTGACTTTAGGCAAAATATGTGGTGTTCAATGATGGGACACCGGTTGCCAGCGTGGAGGACTTGATTTGTAGGTTTCTCCGCTGTCCATTCAGCAAGCGGTTTACATGGGGAGCAGTACCGGTCGGAAGTGCATGTTGGAGAAAAAAATAAAATAGAAGACATTTTCGCTCAATACTGGTAATGAGAGTGCAAATAGATACATACATACATACACACATATGCATTAAGTATAATTACGCTCATACGGATAAAGTAAAAATAGCAACAAGATATGCAAGTGTGTGTGTGTACTTAGAACAACTGTTAACGCTCACAAAAGTCTATAATCACTGCAGTTTTTAAAATGCTGCATCAAAACGTTCCATAGCTGAGCAGCAGCAACTCGTTAAACAACAACTACAACAATTGCCGGCGTCTGGCACCACATCAGCCGCCACTTAAATCTGTGCTCCTTGGTTGATGTAAAGTGCAGAGTTGCCAACAGCAACTAAATTAGCGGAGTTGAAAATAATAATAATGTTTAAGTGGCATTTTTTTTTAATTTTTTTTTCCCAGAGCATCTAGACATTTTTCAAAAATTATTCGATATAATTTTTTCGAGGTGAGGGCTCGAATATATGGATTCAGGAGGAATGGAAAAATTATTAACGAATGCTAGATCCGCATCAAGTACACGCTATATGCAATTTCCCTTACAAGCTAAACTCATTGTGATAAAGCTTTAGAAATATTTTTGCATGAAGCTTGATGTGTCTCATATGTACAAGCAAAATCCATCCCGATGCTCGTATTATTTGTGGAACATGCCGTTTTATACATTTAACCGATTATTATTTTCGGTTACCTGTCAACCCTCTCTTGGTCACGTACGCCAAAAAGGTGAATAAAAATTGAAGGCCTGCCAAATGCACTCTCTCAGCTGGATCATGATCGCTAGGTATACATTGTATATTTACATATACTTATGTATGTATGTATGTATGTACATTAGACTGGACCGAATATTTTTATTTTCTTCAAAAGGAACTTGGTTAAGGCCAAATAGTATTTTTTGAAATATCTACATACATAGAATGCAGTTCAAATACAAAAAAAAAATGACGGCTCAATACTGAATATAACTATAAGTCAAATATGTGAAATATTGCGCTTTCTATAATCTTTACATTTGATCGAAATTGTGGAAATCTGTATTAAAATATTCCTTTTTATTCTAGAGATAATTATGGCGTTGATAGATTTATCTGACACTTTGCAGGCATACTCGTATTAAAGTTATTCCTGTCAAGCAAGCTTTTTCGCGGGCCCAGCCAAACTCCATTGAAACAAAAAAATTATTGACCTAGCCTAAGTGCATATGAATTTATGCTTGTACATTACATGCCCACATTACATACATAGAATGCAGTTCAAATACAAAAAAAAAATGACGGCTCAATACTGAATATAACTATAAGTCAAATATGTGAAATATTGCGCTTTCTATAATCTTTACATTTGATCGAAATTGTGGAAATCTGTATTAAAATATTCCTTTTTATTCTAGAGATAATTATGGCGTTGATAGATTTATCTGACACTTTGCAGGCATACTCGTATTAAAGTTATTCCTGTCAAGCAAGCTTTTTCGCGGGCCCAGCCAAACTCCATTGAAACAAAAAAATTATTGACCTAGCCTAAGTGCATATGAATTTATCCTTGTACATTACATGCCCACTTTGCTACATTCATGCTCTCGCTCAAGTTCCCTAAGTGCTCTTAAGTATACCCACCCAGCAAAATTTAAGAAAATAAAAAAATGGCGGACAAAATATGTGGGTTTTATCAGTTTACTGCATAGGCCACATTCTTAACTAATATAGCAATTTTTTAGGACGATGTCTAGCCAAATGCAAATGTTACAATATAAGAAGGCATAATTTTTTTCGAAAAGAAAACACCATTCGATTTATTTATTTTATAATTGCCTCTCATGTGTGATAAGACTTACGTTAAACAGCAATGCTCACAATTCCTTACGATCCTTGCTAAGTGGGATGCCTACAAATCACAAATGAATAAACAAATATATTTAATTAAATCCATACACATACATACATACATATATTTTCTCAGATATTTTCTCATTTTCTCAATACAATGTAAAAGTATTTGTGCAACAGTGGTTTGTTGTTATGAAACAATTTTGAAAATTTTTATTTCAGAGATTAAAAAACTAAATTGCAAATAGCAAGACAAATCAATGCACAGATTATAAAAGTGTCAAAAGATTAGCGTTTGTAAAATATTTTGATTCTAAAACAAATACATACTCGTGTGCGTTTTCAACGTATTCATCGTTCAAATTTACCACTGTCACTCCCCAATCATTGAAAAGCACTAATGCACTCATAACTATTTCTAAAGGTGAAAGAAAGGTGAGTGGGAATTCGCAATGATAATGGAACTTTTTGCAGGCAAAGATGTAACGGTGATCATGGCAACATTCCTACCTGATACCGCGTTTATGCTTTGACTTGATCTAACAAAGTGCACGCGGCAAAATATTTCCATTTTGCTATGCACATATAGCTATTTCGGTGGGTGTATAGTAAATAGTCGGCATTTCTGGTAATATATGACTGGGCTTAGAATGCCGAAGACGCTAAGTCTAGACTAATTTCCTAACATACTTATTTAACAAAAAATTAGTTTTGGAGCCTTTGTTTAAAAAACTATTAAATGAAAACTTTTGCTCTCCTTGAAACACTGTACTGAGGCGATAACTGTCGCATTTACGAATACTGTACGTCTAGGTACTGCATTTGTATATATAAAGTATATATGTACCTATATATGCTGATAATACGCGATTTCTAGAGTGTTGATACAAGGCTGGTCTCTCTTACCTGCCTGGCGTTTCGGCTGCTTGTTGCCTGCCTCTGCACATTAGCAGCTGTTTGCTGTTTCTCTAGGAGTAGGCGCACTGCATCAATACAATAAACCCGAGTGCGAGTGAGTGTAATATAAGAAAATACGATAATAGCCGCGAGTATTCGTAACGATTGTTCTCGCAGGCGGGCGGGCGGTTTGCTCGGATGTTCGAGCAAGCTGGTTGGCTGCTGGTTAGTCGATTAGTCGATCGAGTGGATTTTCAGAGGTTGGGTGAGCTTGCTTGGCGAGTCACCGGCAAAACCTTACGACATTCGTCTCCTCAACGGCGTAGCGAACATACACGCTGATGCAGAAAACGCGCACGGTTGAAAATCAAAACAACACCTAAAATCAGTACAAGAACCAAGATCGACACAACGATCAAAATAAAAAAAATTAAAAACATAGTAAAAAAAAATTTAAAAAAAACAGTGGGTGCGTACACAGTTTAGCAGCTCAACATAAAAGTTCGTAACGAAATTTTATATAATACGGTACGTTGTGTAAAGCTACAAATAGGTTTACCAGATAAAGGATAAAGTGCTCGGAATTAAAAGTAAACAGATTGTGCGATTTTTGAAGTTATCTCATGGAAATCTTGAAAACGTCAAAACTTAGTCTATGAGCAGCTCGAAAAACATTGTATGTTGCTTAACTACTAGCATTTCGTTTACTAGTTCCGAGCACTTCAGCGCGATCGTCGAAAATCTGTAAATTTTGCTTAATCGATAATAAATGAGAAGCAATAGAAGAAGTATACATTTTAACGTACTATATCCTTGTTTAGGCAAGTATTTGTGTTGATGAATTATAAAATCGACTTATTTTGCCAGAAACATTTGTATGTGATACAAAAAATGACTCGCGTGTGATAAAAAAAAATTCAAACAAAAAATTACAATCCTACCTACATATGTATGTATGTATGTAACTTGTTTGGTGGTAGTTGCAAATATTTTATTGCAAATTATTACGCGTCTGTAAGAGTGTTTGTGTATGGAAAAACGGTTGCAGATATCGAAAAGTGATACATGGAAGTGAATGTCAGAATAAAGAAAAGGGAAAAAACGGAAGAGAACAGAGAAGGTTTGACAAATATTTACTAAACAAGTTGTGCCAAGGTAGTCCAACTTTTGAAAACAAGAACAAATAAAGCAATAAAAGTGTGCAAAATATTTGGGTTTGATGAAATGAAAAGCGAAAATTACCATAATTGCCTTAAAATATTTCCGAATATCTATACACTTATAATCTTTAAGAAATAATGTTATCGCTTAATGAATGTTTAACGTCATTCCAATGTATAATGCTATCACAACCTATAATTAAATAATTTTCTTAGATACCAAAAATATTCGCGACTTGCCTAGAACTCCCAGGGGCAGTGCTAGCGATATATCGACATACATACATACATAAGTATACAAACAATTCAAGCACCGAAAAATTCGAAAATACAAACATATGTACATGCGTCATATAACTGCAAACAAACATTTGAAAACCGCAAACCGCTTTGAACTAAAAATAGACGCCACACGTACGCCACTTGCAAATAAACCACAATTAAATTTTAAATATTTTTCGAGCCATTATCAGCGGACGAGGCAGCCGGACAAACACTTAATAACAACAAGCAAACATACCATAATTAACCCAATTTTTAAACAGCTGTTGATCATTGCCGCCCGTCTATGAAGAGATAATAGTCGTAGCTACCGGCGGCGGACGGACGGACACTCAAACATAAAAGCAATAACTATAAAATCAAAGAAAATCTCACTATACATATCAAAAATATGGAAAGAGTGTGATCGTTTGATTGGTGGGCTATGTGCATAAACGCTTAGAGTAAAGTAACAATTTTATTGTTAACTAGCCGACGCTAGGGAAACTTTGAAGCAACGCACGCACGGCTCACGGCCCCAGCGTTCAAGTACGCCAATGATTAATTAATTGAGCATTGCTCCAACGCATAAATGTTTGTATGTATGTGTGTGTGTATATCTGGCTATGTATGAATGTACTCTATCGCCCATATACGGCATCGAACAGGTGAACGATCAATTTATGTTTGCAATTAGATTGGCAATGATTTGAATATTAAATGCGGTAATGCTCGGGCAAGAAACTTTAATTACGACAATAAAATAAAATATGTAGACATTAAATTAGCTGGTAAATTGGCAATTAAATTCTAGTAGCAAGAAAATTAGCTGGATATTGAATTTGAGCGGAAATATAAAATTGTATGCATATGAACTAGCTTTGATGAAGCATAAAACAAAAAACATTGGCGATCTTAAGTGATATGGGAATTAATTAATTTTTGCAAACATGCTACAGTAAAATGATAACAAATGGCTGGCATAATAATAATCTAAAATCATTACTTATGTTAATAGTGTCGAGTGATCAGCATAAATGAAATTTCATAGAGATTAGTAAGTTGTGGTGGTGTTTTTTTAGTGGGGCATACCAAAATACCATGAACATGAAATATTTTAATATGTTTGGGGTATTCATGATTCCTCAAACTGATATTTTTTGCAATCAAAAATAACAGCTAAAATTTCGTTTTACTTTTTTGATGATCAAAAATAGCAATTTACATATATCGCGAGAAAATGTGTTTTTAATGGAAAAATAAAAATTAAAGTAAATTTTCCTTTTAATGCAGTTTTCCATCTTCTACAAATACATATATTTTCTATATTCTTTAATTTGCGCTTTAAATTGCTATCATAAACGATTACAATCAAATATGTATAATAACAATCAAATGTTAACTTTTATATTTGATCGAAAAAATATTTATATACATATATAATGATGTATTTGGGAACGATTTTCCGTCTTGTCTTATTGATTTTTTTTTTTTTCAAACCAAATATAACGAGGGATGACGAAAAATCGTTCCGAAAAACATCAACGTATACCCTGTCAGAAGAAACCACCAAAAATAAAGAAATAAATTATATTTTGGCAATTAAATAAATTAGCTAATTTAATAAGTAATAAAATTTAAACATTATTGCAAGCTTAAAAAAAAACCGCAACTCTGGCGGATCATCAAGAAAAGGAAGCTATGCAGAACGTCACACATTCGACTATACGAAAGCAACTGATAAGCCAAAAATTCCTTACGGCTTAAATGCTAAGCAGAGAATCGCAGAACTAAACAAACGATTATTTATATAGAAACTCAAATAGCCAGAAAGCAAAAGTAAAATTAGCCATTTACGCTAATTACACATCTCAACAATCAGCAGCGTAAAACCCAAACCGCCGTAGCACGTTACGCCAATTACATATCAATGGGGATTCTCGTTAATAAGTAGAGTGCAAAAACAAATATCTAAGGCAAAACAAAAGAACTTTGTCTCACATTTAGTATTTGTTGTTTTACGCTCTTCACTTCTAATTGCATTTCTCATAGTATTTAAGGTCTCTATAAGTAAACACGGCCACTGATAACAAGCCAAATTTGATAGTACTATCTCCTCAAGTCCAATATCATTTAAAAGACTCATGCTGTTATTTATGTTTGTTTCATTATACTTTCAGTACATAAATATTCAAACTATCAACGCACCAACAATTTCCGAAGCGATAATACATAAATAGCTGCTGGAAGCTGGTAGCTGATCCGCACTATAACAATAGCTGACCGACCACCAATAGCCGATTGAGCGTGGAGAAAGGCAGCAAGCTTCAGTTAACATTTGCAACGCCTTATCGCATCACAGTAGACATTCAGTCAGTAATAATCCATAGCAAACAATAATATCAGCAACAACAACGGCCAATAAGACAACAACCATAATTAAAGCAGCAGCCGACAACATGATTTCACATAGTCCACCCATCTTTAGCCATAGTCCACCAGTCAGTTTCCTATCGGACTACATGAACAATCATCGGTGAGTGATCGAAGTGCAAACGTTAAAAATAATTACTAACTTGCTATGCTATGCTATGTAGGAAAAAAAAGAAGGATTTTAAGTCCTATAAATTAAGTGAAAGCTAGGAAAGTGTTTGTGAAAGAGGAATTTATCTGTGAAAATATCGGCGAACACCTTAATTAAATGGTCTTTAAAAATTGGCGCGCGCATAGTTATTTAGTAGTGATAAACTGTTTGAAGTCATTGAAGAAGAAGTGATAGTACTCGTACTTCAAATTTTTAACAGATTAAAGAAGAAAAAAATTTAATTTCGTAACTTGAGTGCATAGAAAAAAGTAATCATGATTTTTAGAGAAAGATTTGAAAGCTACCGCATAGTGAGCGTCCGAAAAGTAAATGGAGTTTGACTCTAACCAAGTTTTTGAAATTAGAACAAATCGGGGAAGGGAGAGAGAGAGAGAGAGAGAGAGAGAGAGAGAGATAGACGCGAAAATATAATACTAATAATAACTTAGGCATTAAAAGTCTTTGCAGCAACTTTGTTATACTAAATTAATTTTGAAACTCTCAACGAAGGCAATAATCTAAATTAAACATCGTTTCTAACGCTTTACAAATGTGTCACGTTAAATTGAGCTGAGACTAAGCGACATCAATCCAATGCAAAGGTAAATTTGTAGATTGAATTTTTGGAAACAAAATTTACAGTTATATTTAACTGATTGAAAAAATTAGTAGTTAGCCAAGCGCAAACTAACACACTGTGCATAATTTTAATAACACATTTTGTTTTCCGTAAAGATTTTTTACTCACAACAAAATCATCTCCATAGAATCTAAGCAGACTATTATTAGTTTGTAATATTTGTATTTTTTTCTTTGTGGATTCTTTAAGAGAAACTACGTCAGCTATGATATTTTCACCATTGCTTTGTTTTACTTATTTTTTTTTGTTGCTGTTTTTTATATTATTTTTGTTTTTATGGTTTTTTCTTTGTTGGACAACTGCTCTTGTCACTCATTATAGTTATTGACGATACAAGTAAAAATAGCGGCAATACTTTGATCTAGGTATAAAAAGTCACAGTCACGGACACTAAGTCAATACTAATACTTACTTATAGTATGTGTGTGTGACTAGGTTTTTTTCTAAATTAACCAGGCACCTGGCAACAGGTTTTAATAGCTTGTCTGTATATCTGTTCTTAATGAGAGAAACGGCTGCCTAAACGTAGAATAATCAAATTAAATTTTGAAGTTTGCTCTGCAAAAATAGTGCAAAAAATTGGTTTTAAGTAATTTAGAAAATTAAGGAACGATTTTTAAAGCAAACAAATAAAGATCTCTTGCTACAAATGTATGTACAGTGTACGTCATAACAATAGCGGAACACCTCAACAGAGTTTACTTAAGATCTTACAAAGTTTAATTAAAATTTATATCTTCTTTATTGTCATGCTATGTTTTCATATCCTCGCCTTACTTAAAAAAAGAAAAGTTCCAAAAAAATCAGCCAGTGCATTTTTCCGTTTTACGATTCACCTCGAAAAGAGATCAATGTAAAATAAAATACGTAATTACTTCCATCAGTATATAGGTGTGTTAGTATGTAGAATTACAAGTTAATATACTATACTATTTAATAATCTCAGCCTCTTGAATTCGCTTAGTTACTAGTCGCAAAAATATACATACATATGTAACTACTTCAGACACGTGGCTGAGGCGTGCCTGCTTATCTAACAACCTCCAGCCGGTCTAATCGCCGGCTAGCCCGATTTAGAAACTATTAAAATCTAGCGCCATGATGTGCTGTCATTCTGATTGATAGGTGCGGTGGGAAGTAGAAGTCGGTATGCAATAGTAGAAGTGAGTATTTAAATATATACTTATGTACATACATACATACTTACTACATATATACATACATATGTACGTACATACATGGCATACGTGACGGAGTTAATAGAGTAAACATTTATTGGTGTTTATTTTTGATAACCTTTCCAGTTGGTGCATTCTGCCACTCATTTGTTAAGAATGTTGAGAATTTTGAAATAGCATTTCAAAATATTTATACTGATAACATACAAAAATGGCATTTTTAAAAGTGTGACACTCTTGACATTAATTTATTTGCCAAATTTGTGTACCTACTTTAAACTACGTTTTATCAGTTTATGAAAATCGAGTGCGAGCCTTTGTTGTGATACATATGTACATATTTTAGGTATACGTGATTTACAGATGGCATTAAGATAGTTAGTGAGAAAGATATATCATAAAATTACTTATGATAAGAACAATTAAAGAAAAAGCAAAACGGCGTAGTTTAGAAGACAGCAGGTTAAAAGTCGGCTACTAGGCGTAAAGGTGTAATGAATTAAAAGCAACTTTGCTCCTATGTACATATGTATATTTGAATTTAAGTTCACACAAATGTGTGCGTTCATAAATATTTTATATGCTCATAAATTGATCGTTTCATTACATCGTTGCACAATAGATCAAATCTGGTCGTAGTAGTGCCTTGTAGCCTATAATAATAACTATAATTCAACGTTCGATTACATTTCTACACACCAATCACGAATTTCTCGTACTTTTTGCTCACACTTGAACTGTGACGATCATTTTAATTTCACTTTCATTCAAAATTGCATAACATGCTCATTATTGTACTAGCAGTTGAAAAATAAATGGCATACTTCTACTTACATACTCCACAGTTCAACAAGTGTCTGATAAATTCAAAAACATACTCAGCAGGCCGTACGGCGCAAATACAATTAAAAGTACGCCACTTAATCAGCGGGGAGCACGCCATTTCGAAATACTATGCTAATGGGTGTAAACTTGAGCAGTTTATTAGAAAAAAAATCAGCAAAAATTAGTCATTTACTAATGCTGTTGACTTAATATAGTAGTTGCAGGGATTTCCCTTATGGGCTTTTGTATCTTAAAAATTATTACAATTGAAGACTTCTGGATTAAACTATTGATCGACGATGCGAATGCATATCTTCAAGATAAGATTCGTAGACATACTTCAAGGTGTTATTATTATTATTACTTTTATTTTTATTTTCTGGTTTATCGATTCTCCAAATCATACAAATAATCTGAATATTATTACAATGGACGGGTGCTAAATTATAAAATGAATCAACTTCATTCCTTAAAATTTTTAAATAGATCAGCAGTCACGTAGGCACATGACCCTGTGGGAAATTAAGTTAATTTTTTTCAATGACATATAATTGTCGTTCCCTACAAGGAGCAGATTTTTTTAACGTGGCGATGTCGTAGGAATCAGTCAATTGCACTATCTTGCATATATTTTCAAATACCTACATATTCTTGTAGTTTAACTTCAGAAACTTAAAAATTAATTCATTTCAAACTAGAACAACAACTGAGAGTATAAAAAAGAAACTGGCACGCGCTGGTTTTGCATTAAATTATTTAAAAGTACTTTAGTTTTTATGTGTTTCGTTTTTTGGAACTGATCGTGCTTTTTTTCTAAAAATAATTTCATAGCGCAGTAATAGCTTTTCATCTACTAAATTCCTATGATTATACATGGAGATAACGTTCGGCGTTAATTTGATTATTATGAACTTATATTAATCAAAAATAAAACTACACGCTCCAAAAAGCTGTCAGTGAGCAGAACTGTCAAATTTAATAGACGCGATTCTAAAAAGTGCAAAGTTTTAAGTTGCTTTAATGAATTACGAAAAAAAAAACATAAGTACAACAAGCACGCATATACCAACTTACATGATTTTACAAGCCTATGAAACAAGATATCAAAATTAACATATCAGTGGTAACTTTCATCATCATCAGCAAATTAAAGAGACGCTAAAGCAAACATTCGTGATTTGATACAAAGTAAATAAAAATATGTAAAGTTGAAACGAAGCTGCGAACAAACAGGCATATGTAATCAAATCTATACATATGTATGTATGTACATTACGGTGCCTTACCAAATAGAGTTGACATTTTTCCACCGCAATTCTTACGTGAGCTGAACCGATTCGCAAATACTTACAATATTGGCGTTTTTTTTTAAATTATTTTTGCGTTTTCACAATAGCACCTGTGATAATAACACAGTCTAAGCTTAAAAGGTCTGCATAAAAACAAAAAGTTTGTTCAATTGAATCAATATAATGAGGTTTTCGAAAGAAAAAAATTGGCACTTGAATAAGGGGTATTCACAAATATATGTATAAAAGGAAAATTATATGGTATAAGTCTAAATAGGTAAAGTTTTGACTGAGTTATTTAGTAAATTTGCTTGGGGTGTGATGCACCCTAATGGTCATTTATATACATATATGTATATGTATGCAATCTGGTACATAGCACAAGGTCTGGGGAGGCAGTCAACAAGTACGTACATACATACATACATATATATGTACATATGTTTATGTGTACTCTATAAGTATATATCTAAGAGTTGAGAAACATTTAGCCATAAATTCACAGATGTCGACTCGCAGTGACGTAGGCCTTTATGTATGTATGTATGTACATATTTATGTTTTATTTGTGAATACTGCAAAGAGCTTATTAAAACAAATACACAAACATATACATACATGTATGAGTTTTTTTTGCTTGATTCATTATAGAAAAAGAGAAAAAAATTTAGAACAGTTGGAAATAGAAAGCAAGAAGGCAACAAACAAACTTATTTAATAATAAACAAAATGTTCAACACAAATATCAATCGCATTTCAGATGCTAAAGATTGAGGTTTATTTAGGCGCCAATTACTTCTATTTTTTTTTTTGTAGCCAAATATTAGGGGCTCGTATGCCATAATATTGATTAACTTTGTGCTGACCTTGGACAATGCAAAACAAATATCTTTTTATTTCTGTTTTCTTTTCTATAATCTTACTTCCACTTATAAACTTTTCGAATGCCAAGAGCATAAAACATACTTAGCAAAAACGTCGGATAATGGACCTTATTTTAGAAAAAAAAAAGTTCATTGAAAGCTGTTTTTGTTAAAAATTTCGGTCGTTTTACAAAACCCAATAACCAAGCGATTCAACCAAGCAGCAACTATTAGTTTTTATTAGCAACATACCTTTTCACATTTTTTATTGTTCAGCTTTCACAGTTTATGGGCCAAAAAAAAAAGTCACTCTGCCTCCATTCTAGTTGCCCATATACAGTTAATCTTCAGACAAATATACTTACATACGTCGCGCCCAATTAATAAAAAAATTGAAATGTTTATGCCGAACCAACCCACTTGCGAATATTTTTGGGTACTACGTGCCTCCCGAATATTTATTTTTGCTTTGCTATTTTTTGTCTTTTAAATTTATTTTCACTGTCAACCTAATTTTTGTTGTGTTGTATTAATACAAAAGTACGTATGTATGTACTTATGTATTAGTTTATCTTTAAAATTCATACAATTATACATACATACCTACTTTGTTGTTCGCTCTCAATTTATTAGAGACAACACTGCAGGGGTTATATCGGTTAATGACAACACGCGCTGCAAATTAATGTTGCTTCCGAATTTCAATTTATAGCATGGGTTGAATGAATTTTTCTTTTGGAACGCGAAAGAAATGCTACGTCCATGAAAAAGCTAGAAAATTCGCCTTGCGCTAATGAAATTTTTTGCATAAAAATAATCTTGTATAGCTGCATCCAAAAGTTGTTTTTCTTGTTCAGTTTTGCTTTGTTTACGATATTTTTTGTTCATATACTGCGGTAATCTTAATTCTGCGACAATTGTCTCGATTCGCGCCGCTCGTTTCGGCTAATTGATGCCAAATGCGTAAAATTTTTATGGACCACAAACTTTTTTTTACAAATATCTGGGACCATTGTCAAGCAAAAGCAAAAGTGTTTTAAATAAAGAATTGCTGACATTATAGCGGTAATTTTTGTAAAATGCATTCAGGTTTGAAATGTTTTTGAGTTTTACTGAGGAAGTGACAATGAAATGTATTTCTTCCATGATTTTTTTTTTAATTTTTTTTGCAGACGCTTGCGAGATACCGTTTTTTTCTTTAAAATTGATATCTCAAAAACGGCTGAGCATAAAACTTTCAACAAATCCGGAAATCCTCTCTCAGTCGGTACCACAACACAAGCCCTTGTGTTAGGAAAAAAAATCGTCATCTATTTTGTTGCTTTAGCATTTTCCAATTAAATTAAATTCCATTTTAACTTTTCATTTCCTTCTTTTGTACTCCCAGTTACAATGACGAAACAAACAGAGCGTCACGATATTGTCGCCCCCAAGTGATCACACTCGCCTCGAAGGCCATGGCTAATAGCGCGGCCGCTGCCTTCGTTAGCCATCAACAGCAGCAGCACCAATACTCGTATCAGCATCAACAACAACAACAAGCGCGTTTGCCCATCACCGTCACCGCTGGCGGTCTAAACGGCCATGAGGGGCGTGTCCATGGCGCTTTGCCGCGCACACTCTCCGCACCAGTAATACAAATGCAGCCGAAGTCTTGCCTCAGCCGCAAATCCTGCCTGCATCGCACCACGACGGACAACAACAGCGACAGTCGCAACAGTGACGCGGCGGGCTTTGAGACGTTGGAGTGTACGATATGCAAATGTAGCGAACAAAGGTAAGTGCGCCGCCAAGAAATATTGTATGCCATTTACCACTATTGTTATAGGTTTTGTGTGATTTGATATGATAGCGATTGCGATTGCGCCTACATAGAGATTTTCATTTGGCGGTTACTCATACGCCATGTTGGGTCCCTAGCAAAAAAAAAGTATGCATTACAATTCCATTTAGTGTCGCCGCTGCGCTCAGTTTGCTCGTGCCGTTTCACCATTTCTGTTTGGAGTGATTTAATAGCGCAGCGTGGTCTATTTACATAGAGTTGCCAGTCGGCTAGTTTAGAGATCTGCTGCATTGGCGGTAATGTGACACCGGCTTGGCGCTATACTCTATTCGAAAAAATAGACAAAGGTGTCTATACACAGAAATTATTTGCGCTATTTTTACACAATCGGCGCTTACACACAGATGTGCATGTGTGTGTGTGTGTGTGTGTGTTTTTGGTGTTAACGTTTACCACAAATGTTTGCTTAACGCGCGACTTATAGTTTGACGCAAACGCCAACGTTTGTGGTCAAAGCGGTATTGGCGGTGTCGAGGCTGCAGATGTTATTGCATTTCCCACAAACTGAAAAATGATTCAAATCGTGACATGATATTTGGTTCATACGAATACGCCTACCCTCTGTGCTTTTTAAAATGAAGCAATGCCTTCGGTCGTACATAGTTCGAGTTGACGCTTGTGCTATTTATTTATTTAAAAATTTGAAAGTTGCCATTAAAAACATTTAATCAGCATACACACGTAATTAAATCAAATTTTCTGCAATGCCGTCCGCAACTGTCAGTCAGTCATAAAGAAAACCTATTAAAATACAAGGCAAGGAAGAACATGGCATGATGCTATACTATATACAAATATATGCAGATATTATAAACATCCCTGAGCTGGTGCGGGCGCGGTTGGCTCGAACAGGCTGCTTTCATTCAGCCGAATGGCATTTTCTGTGCTCATGATTTTCAATAATTTCTCTTTATTTCACTTGAAACGTTGATGATGAGTCAAGGCAACGTTCTGAAAGTGTGCAGTTTATTATTTTTATGCATATCTACTTTTCTTTGTAGCAAATGTGTTGCAGCTATTTATAGGCGGCAATTTTCGTGCGACCTTCCTAGCCAATGATGTCTGTCTTGTAAAGTTTAAAAAAAAAATGCGCTATAAACATTCTCGGAATCTGTCAGATTAAAAATTTACTACGATTTCTTTAAATACATACGTATTTATTTATCAGCACAAATAATATATGTAAAAAAAGTTACAAAACTCAGTAAATAAAATATTTATTTTCGGGTCAAGATACGTTATCAGTTACGTTCAGAGTTACACAGTTTTTCTGTGCAAAAGTTATCACTAAACATATATTATTGAAAATAGTCTAGAAGGCTATATTTTAATCCTTTAGGTGACACATGAAGCGAGATATGCATAAAATCTGTATTTATAATCTGGCAAATGCCGTCCACTTATTTAAAAAATCAATATTTTAATAATATTACATAGGTTTGTACTAGATGGTGCGATAGAATATACAATTGAAATTTTTGTTGTTGTAATATTCGCAATAATTTTCATGATTTTAGTAAACTATAGTTCACTTTTTAACAAAAAGCATATAAATCGAAATTACTTCGAATTACAAACGTCTCAAAAAGTTTATTAAAATTATTAATATTAAATGACCAGCAAAACTTCATACTCAAAAGTTTTCTAAAAATTCTGAAAATTTATTGAATTTTTATAAATTTTGGTTGACATGATATTTGTTATAAAACGAGCTTAACTTTATAGAAAATTAACATAAAGAACATATCGTAAAATCACCATTTGATCAGTTGTTTCAGTCACCGTTATTTTATGAAAAATGGATGCGCCAGAGCCAAGTTATTCAGAAAGTCTTCTATTCGATTTCGATGAAATTATATGGCACTGGAATCGAGTTGTAATGTTCTTTAAGTGAGTCGGGAGTATCAACTGATTTGAAATATATGTTTGTGTAGGTAAATATATGTACATCTATATCATAATATGGCAGTTCAGCTCAAAATACGAATTTCATTCCACATACATACAAACATATGTGTGCGAAAAAATAAAAATAGGCAACAAATTTGCTATGCAAATAGACACGTTGACTTTAAAATACCATAAAAAATGTTTTTGTAAAGCATTGTTCTACATTCGTATAGTATCTAAAAAAAAAGCTATCAATCCAGTGCTTATGACGTCTAGATAACCCCCGGGGGTTCAAGGAAAACAGGCAAAAAAACAAACAAACATTCGCATAAAATGCAAAGAATTTGAAATAACGTCACCGAGTATATAAATAATTGCTATTCGCCACAATGGATACATATTTCGTTTAGATAATATACATATGTATTTACATGTACATACAGGTGTGCACTATTCGATTTGATCGGTGTACACTTTCGTACATTTGTAGTCATATGTAGATGTGCGCTAGCCCATTATCGCATTCACACTAAGCTGTGGTCACATTTATTATATCAATGGCAAGATTTGTTAATGACCGCGTGCATTAAATTTTGCTCAAATGCGTTTAAAGCGATCATTTGCAAAGATTATCAACTGCAAAGAAAAAGCCACAATATCGTCGTTAGAATTTCAAAATTAATGATAAAATTCTTTGGGAGCCATTTTTTACCTTGTACTTTTGTTTTTTTTTTCATAAAAACACACACGCCAAAATTTTCAGTTAACGCCATTTGCATTTTCTACAATCGTATGTATTTCACATTTCGCATTAAATATTGAAATTCTGCATTGAAATTCCTAAGCAAAATCATATATTTTAATTATATATAGCATTTTAACAAACAATAATTTATACTAATCGCCTCAACTTTGGCCTATTGATTGTTCGACGCTGCATTATTTGTACGAGTATGCTCGTGTGCTCGTGTACCAGCGACTCAACCTTCCGTCGGCTTTTCGCTGATGTAATTTGCATGATGAACCGTTTTTTAAAGGTTAGAAAAACTGTCGGACTAAATTAGTCAAAACAATGCATTATCTACATCAACATGTCTATTGTACATTTAGTATGAATTTACATGCACAAAAATTGCATATTTATGTACTATGTACATATTTTTTTTCTTTTCGCTAATTCTGTTAAAGCGTGAAAACGCCATTCTTATGCCAAACAGTTCTGGGTATATGTAAGTGGCTTGCTGATAACTGAATTTTACTGCCGGTGATTACAACTGAACCAAAGTCTTACAAAAATCCCGCAAAAAGCACAGTTTCATGCTTACCCTATAAAAAAAATTTGGGCGTCATTTTAGTAAATAAATTCCCCTTAATAAAATAATATTTTATTTATACAATAGCTCATTCGAAAGTGGTGGCTAAAGATAAATTGATTTTATTGAATATCTATTTTGGCATCATACACAATTTACGTCAATATGCGCTCAATTAAATTGACATATTTTGCGCCGAAAATGGCGTTACATTTCTCACGTTTTGCTGCCAAGAATTTTCGTCATCGAAAATAATTAAAATATTAATCCAAATTCGTAATGCCATTCGGGTAATGAGCCATGTAAGATGTCCACAATTCGCGCCCAGCTGATTAATTTTTACACTCAGTATACCCTTCAATCCAAATACGAGTAAGAAAACGCTTTGGTCATTTTTTTAATTTAAATTGTTTCTATTATTTTTTTACGACATTCCAATAAGCGGGCATTTCTCATAAATAAACGAAGAGTAGTTAACCATAGGAATCAGCTTACACTTTACTATATTTTGCGTGTCATCTTCTAGATATATTCAATAAATAATGAAAGCTATAGATATGGCCAAGAACCACCAAAAATTAATTAGCAAGCTTTATTTTTGGAAGAATTTATATATATGTACATAAATATATATATATATATGTACATATATATGTATTATATACACCTCAATAAGGAAAGTAAATCTTGTAAGGGGTTTCTTGAGGTTCAAATGCCATAAATACGGAAATAAATACGAGCACCCAAATAAATAGCAGCATAAAATCAAAGATTTACAATACACTCGTATGTGTGTACCAAGTACAAGGTAAAGAAATTTAAAACTTTATTTTACATCAAACATTCAGCAAAAATTTTACTTATACTTAAGACAAAAAGCAGCAATTTAAGTGTAAGAAATACAAAAATTATAAGATTACATAGTATGTATGGATGTATGTACATACATATGTATGTATGTATGTTACACATGTACATACTATTTACATCAAGCAAACGATCATGGGTGAATCACGTGAAATGTTCGTGCGTCCGCCAGTCGTCTAGCATCGATGACTGCGTGTCACCCAAAAATACAAACTTATGTAGGTATGTACCTACATATGTATGCATTTATGTCTGTACATCGCAATGGCGGTGCGACGCTTGATAAAAATAAATATCGGGTGTTTTTTTTAGGGGTATAGAACTTCGAATTGAAATAAAACACAAGAAAATCGTTTTAAGGTCCATCAATTTGGCTTTATTGGAAGGATAATTTTATGCCATTAATGTTTAAATATGATTTCGCGCATGTGGCCGCCGCGGCTGGCTCGAATAAAGCCAATTCTACAGGTCCTATTTTCAACCACTTTTTCGAGCATATGGGGCCGTATGTCGGCAATAACGCCACGAATGTTGGCTTCTAATTCCCCTAACGTTTCTGGTTTGTTGGCGTAGACGAGCGACTTCACATATCCCCAAAGAAAATAATCCAATGGTGTCAAATCACACGATCTTGGTGGCCAATTTACAGGTCCATTCCGCGAAATTATGCGCTCATCGAATGTTTCCTTCAATAAATCGATTGTGACGTGCGCTGTGTGGCATGTAGCGCCGTCTTGTTGGAACCACAACTCATCCACATTCATGCCATCCAATTCGGGAACAAAATAGTCGGTTATCATGGCTCTATACCGGTCTCCATTAACGGTAACTGCCTCTCCAGCATTATTGCGGAAGAAGTATGGCCCAATGACTCCACCAGCCCATAGAGCACACCAAACAGTCAGTTTTTGTGGATGTAATGGCGTTTCAAGGGTCTCATGTGGATTCTCTTCACTCCGAATGCGGCAATTTTGCTTGTTGACGTAGCCATTCAACCAAAAATGAGCCTCATCACTGAACAAAATTTTGCGATGAAAATCAGCATCGAGATCAATCTCATTTTCGGCCCATACACCAAAATCACGACGCATTGCATGGTCTCGCGGCTTTAATTCTTGCACAAGCTGGATCTTGTAAGGTCGCAAGCCAAGATCTTTGCGCAAAATCTTCCATAAAGTTGATGGACAAAGCTCCAATTGCTGTGCACGGTGGCGAATCGATTCATTCGGGTCCTCTTCAACACTTTGCTCTACAGCGGCAATTGTTTCTTCGGTGCGCACTGTTCGACGTCTCTGCGGATGCGTATTATCACATAGAGTAAACGTAGTGCGAAAACGATCCATGGTTAACCGAATTAATTGCTCTGATGGACGATTATGTCGACCATAAAATTGACGGAGCTCGCGGTAAACTTCGCGAACTGAACCATTATTTTCGAAATAAATTTGCACGATTTGCAAGCGTTGTTCTTTTGTCAACCTGTTCATGATGAAATGGCAAACCAAACTGAACATAAATGACATTAGAGTTGCCAGATTTGACCACAAAATGCCAGTTTTATCTCTATTCGAAAAACAAACCTGTAAAAAAAACACCCGATAGCTAAACTAAAATTAAATCAAAAATGAAATACGCAGCACACATTGAACCGCAATTCGCTAGCGAAAACTTTTCATTGCGTTATAGTATGTACGAGTATTGTATTGTATTTAGCATAAAATCGGGCGACGGGTTGGTAGAAGGAGCAGCCGGGCAAGTGCTTGATGGAGGGATTTCATTAAATGTTAGAAATTTTGCGAGTAATGTAAACTTAGCATATTTTTTGCTAGCAAATTGAATTTTGTTTCACGTTGAACAAGTAATCTATTTACTTTAGATTTAAAGGCGAACTTTATGGGTTTTATTAAGGTCCTACGTATGTATTCAAAATATTAAGTGGTGTTTTCTGTTCTGTAGTTTTGTAAACATGTTTCTATAAATATCTCAAATTATGCACACATCTATGTACCTACATATGTATGAATATTTTTTATTTTTATTTCTGTTTTTTCATTCCTTATTTTACCATCGTCCCAAATCTTCTGTGTGTTTTTCAGATATCAATTATAGCCAAGTTGGATTTTTCTAGAATTGAATATTTGTAAGTTATTTTTAAAAGCACATTAATATATTTATACATACATACATATATGTATGTACATACATATGTATGTATATTTCATTTAAAAAACAATTTCACCAACACAAGCGGCAAAGAGAATAGCCGTCGCTTATTTGTTAAAATCAACGTCCGGTACATTACAAAAAAATCCGTTAAAAAATTGAGAGATTTCAAATATGTACGTCGATAACACTAGTTTACTAGTACTTCATTAGAAAATGGTTTTTTAGACTACTTCTAAGTTTCGATTTTTAGCTCTTCTGAAAAATTAGAAAATCTATTCTGGGGTGGGTGTTTATCTAAAGCATTTATTTATACAGTTGGTTTTAATTCAAATTCAGAACATATATTTATAGGGCGTTGCGAAACACCCCGGATCAACTAGTACTCAATATATGTATGTTGCTACATATGTATGTATTTCTAAATATTTTTCCAAAGATATAATTAATTTCTACAATTTTATTGCAATGGACTTTCAAAAAACCTCAGCAACCTAATTAAGCTGTAATTAAATTGTGTTCGGTGCTCTTGAGTTCAGGTGAAATTTCAATTCAAGTTACAATTTACTTCATGGTGCTGAATAGTAATTTTTCGATTACCAGTATCAGCTAATTAGTATTGCCTATGTGCATCGTATTTTCTTTTAGCACAATCAAGTCAACTCATTTTTTCGAATACCACCTTCTTTTTGACGCAATCGTTGTTTTATAAAAATCATCAACTCGAATGCAGCACGTCACGCTGCAATTATTTCAAACCAAATCGCAATGAAAGTAATTGCAAAAGTTTGTAATGTATTTGTTGTTGTAACTTTTGGACCGGCAAAGTGAGTATTTTGGCCTGTATGAACCAAATGAAGTTAACTAAAAATCCGCAAAAAGGCTAGCCGCACAGAGCAATAAAACCGGCTGCACTTTAAAGAGCGCATGCGTGGCTGCAACGCTTTTTGCACGCAAAGCAAAGTGACTGACTGCCTACCTTACAAGTTGTAAATTTGTATTGTCGCACACGTACTACATATGTATGTACATACATATGTACATATGTAGCTGAAGATGGGCAATAAAAAGGTCTGGTGTTGTGACTGCAAGTCCCCTGGAGTTGTTTTGCTCATACACAAAAATATGAAAATAATGACAACAATCAAAACAGAGTATTGACTAAAATACAAATATAAGCCAATAACCCCAATTTTGGAGAAATCAAAAAAAAAAAAACACCGGTTAGGCTTATCACTGTCTCCATACGCATCACGCGTGGGCAGCTATCGATCGTTTCGTTGGCTGCTTTGATCGCCGATAGTGAAGAAACCGCTGGTTTTAACAATCAAGTCAAGCGAGAAGTAAACCTGTTGCGTGTGAATTGAATAATTTGATATTAAGTGGAGTTGCCTCAGACCGCTTTATGTGGTTCTGCCGGCAATGGCTAACTGCAAGCGCCAACACACTACAAGTCAGACAACTTCATACACAGACGCATTATATATGTATGTATATAGTAAATGCACATATGTATCTATGTACATATGTACAATGTAACCACGTATGCATTTACATACAGACACCCACCAGCTGAGCATTTAACATGCGTTGTCCGCGTGATCATTGAAAAAACGGCTGCGTGGTAGAAAAGCGATGCAATGCAGCGAAACCGCAGCCATGAAGGCAGGCAAAAATAAAACGGAAGAAAAAACAGACAGGCAAGTTGCTTAACGCACACTACCGAATGCTTATTTATAAATAAAAATCAATATATTTTCCTCTTCCTCAACCCAGCCCACAACTCATAGTCTAGGGCCCAGAGCCCAGTGCGCTCGGCATCAGTTGACATTCCAATGCAAATACTTGATTTTACAAAGCGTATACTTTTACATACATATATGTATGTACATATACTATAAGAGTGCATATGTTGTAATTTGCCGAGAGCGCCACCTACTGCCAGCTCAGCCCAGCCTCTACTAAAGACCAATCGACCGATCGAACGATCGATCGTTAACACTTGTCGGTGGTGCATGCGGTGCAACTGCACCTCTGTTCTGGCGTTCATTGCTTTTTCTTCAATTTTCTCTTGATTCCTGCAAATTTCTTTCTCACTTCGAATTCAATTCGTTTTAACGCACGCATGCAACGAGTGACATGGAGCAGGGTAACTGGCCAATCAACTGAATGACTGACTAAATGACTGAGTGACTGACTGACTGAGTACCGGGTTATTCGCCAGATATGCTTTTTTGTTTACATTGCGATCGATGAACGGCGCTTGCTTCACTTTTTGCAGACAACTCAGCGTCGACTGCAAGTCTGATCAATGATCGGCTGATCGTTGCGAATCTCCTGTCGGCCAAATAAAGAATTAAAATGACGATTAGGGTCAGTCACTGATAGACGTTTGGTTTTCGCATAAGCCACTGGCCTCATTGTCAAAGAAGTGCTTTAAATAAACATGGGCAGACAAAAGTGTTGTGACGAAGCTAATTGATTTTTTGTTTAAGGTTTTGATAAACACATGAGAAGGCGTAGTATCTAAAATAAAATAAAAATAAAAACAAATAATGTGAAAAGGAATTTTCGCTGACGCACAGTTACGTAAGAACTCTGCTATAACAGCAAAAAGTTTTGGCGCAGAAATGTAGGCTCCCTTCCTGAACCAAATCACGCTAGAGAAATTGTTCGCTGGAATCTAAGTAACACTCACAAACATCTACTCACATATGTATACTTATAGCTACATATCTCCAGCGATTTTGCGTTCTCTCCTTAGAAGTTTTTGTAGATCGACTAAATTTGTATAGGCGTTAAAAAAATCTATCTGCATTAGGCCAATTTAATGTGATCCCGCTAAGCACATAACTTTTGTGATATAATCACATAAATATGTTTATATTTGCATATAGTATACATATGTATGTACATACATCTTCATAGCCGTTGTGCCACTAATCGCAATTAAGTCCAGTTTGAGAGTAAGCTTCATTTTTATGTACATACATATCTATGTATGTATGTGTATATCCGCTTACTTGACCAGAAGTGGCCTGATAACCGATTTGCATACACGAAAACGATTTTTTATGAACCAATTAATTAACATGTTTTAAATACTGAGTTTCACTGAATTTAAGTGAGTATAATCAAATATCAAAAATACATAATTAATTTAAATGAACTCATCAAGCAAGCATCGAATCGATTGCCTTTGCAATGCTTAATGAGGCGTAAGTTGGATTGTTTCGCTATTCGATCGTGATGCATATGTTCAAAAACTATTTAGAAATCAATATTTTATAAATAAATTGTATGCAAAATCTTTGAGTTAATATTTATGAAAAAATAATTTCATATTGTTACGGTTCGGTTGCAGCAAAAAAAAAGGCGAACTTTTGTCAGCTTTTATTCTTTTAAAAATTGTATAAAGTTTTAGATTTTATATGTTTATCTTTGAACACAAAAGTCAAATATGCATTTCGGACCTTCTGGAATGCTTTTTGAAGCCCATCTTTTCTGTTGAAAAAATTGCTTTAAAATATCTGTCTCTCGTGATCAATTATTCAGTGCAAGGTGTGACCTTTCTTTGCAAATTCAGGTATCAAAAAATTTATAAAATTTGTAATATTTTACGAATTAGTCTTAGAACATAATAAACTTTATAATTCCGGTGGAAAAAGAGCAACTTTCATATGTATATTTTTTTAAGTTTATATAAAATTGAATAGTTTGTCCTATTTGAGTCGTAACAAAGTACGCTGACAATTTGCAGTTATAATTTCTAGTTACAGTATAAAATTAAAAAATGTTTGAGCATTAAAAAACTAAGATACATATGTAGATAGATTTTTAAAAATTCATCGATTATTCATTATTTTAGATCTTCCAAATATTCGGTACCGTTCGACCGTAAAAATCGGTCTCCGGTCGTTTTCTATGTTTTATATAGCATGTGATGATATGTTCAGTTTGATATATTATGTATATATGTATGTGCATATGTATATATTTTGTTTAGTGGCAAATTTTAATAGAAAGTAAACAAATAATTTAAAACATATCATTCATATAAAATATACTGTGCATATACCAAAAAAAGGGAATAATTTTGTATACTTGTGAAGTCTACCTACGTATCGCCCTTGAAAATCGGTAAAACAGTCAAAGAAACTTTGTGGGTCAGTCGTGATCACCCCACCCATCAACAGAATTTTTTCACACCTCATTTAAACGTATGAGTGTATATTTATACTATACATATGTACATACAAACATGCATACATATGTACATATAAAAGTATGTCCTCTAGAAAAAGTCCATACTTTGCTTAGATTGCTTCGCATCACGTCAGCGCATGCCACATCTGTTCTTATGACAAAACCAAAAAACACGGTCGCAACTGATTTTCGAATAGGCCAACTGAGAGGTCAATCTAGAAATGACAATTATCATCAAACCCATTGAATGCCATGTGATAACCTTAAAACACCTTCATCATGGCGCATGTATGTACATAGATATGTACGTTTGTATATGGTTGTCTGCAAGAACTCACATGCTAAGCTCGAATAAGAATTCTGCATTCTATGACGAAAACAAACCAATTTTTGGCTAAATTATTTATTGGCACTAAAACATTTGAACAGATTTTGTTCATTGTTCAGTTTTGGCCGCCGCAATCTTGAAAAGGCGGCAGTCTGATGATTTATCTGGTGACTTTTTAATGGCGTGATCGAAGTTTTTGCTTTTAATGAATCGTAAATATAAAAGGCAATACACATTTATTTCTAATTATGGGGTCACTGAGTTTAGTAAAATAATTTAAAAAAATTTTCCATCGTATTTAATTTCTTCCCAATCAATATCTCGTTATATTTAACTTTACAGCCGTTGCCGTAAACGTGTAATTTTCGCAGATGATGAGGGTCAACCGCTGACAGAGGTGCGTGTTATGTCAGAACCCTCGAATGTACCGCCATTGTGGAGCACAAAATTCTTGGAGCAAATCACACAGGGTCTAGTTAGTCCACATCCGGCCGATCAATGGACCGTAGACTTTAAACAACCAGCTTCGGATTATCTATCATTCAGGTGAGTTTTCAAAATTGCGACAATTATTAGAGTGAATATATATGTATATATATGTATGCATACATCCAATTAGTTTTAAAAATAAAATTACTTAAAATTTCAATAAATATTAACTATTTTCTCTTCTACAGACAAAAAATCGATCGCGAATTTGTCTCACTTGAAAATGTGATCGTCAAGGATGAGGAGTCTATTGTTGTTGGTACAGTAAAGGTGAAAAATATCTCCTTCGAAAAGGAAGTTGTCGTACGCGTCACATGGGATGACTGGAAGAGCCAACAGGATATATTCTGTATATTTGCGAGGGTAAGTTCAAAGCGAAATGCAATCTAAACTTTTTGTATAGACATTGTTATCACTATATTTAATTTCTTTTTTACTTGTAGGCTTATGGTCCAGCCACCTATGCGCACGTCGTATTCGATACGTTCTCTTTCAAAATCACATTGCCGCCATCATCAAAACGCTTGGAATTTTGCATTTGCTATCGCGCCAAGGATCAAGAATACTGGGATAATAATGCGGTAAGATAAACTAAATCATTAATTGCTAAGATATCGACTAATTATCTTCCTCTCTACCTCTTCCCATCAGGGCAAGAACTATACTATTACGAAGCGCTCACCCTTCTACTACAACGCTCTCTCGCCATATGATAAGAATTCCTCACGTAATACTTGTCGCGGTAATGCAACATCAGCACTATCAGAAGCTCTGGCCAATTCCAAAGAGAAACAAACCCTAAAGAACTGGAGTCAGGAGTCCGGACCCTACTGGTAAATTTTATTACTAATGCAAGACAGTCAAACTGTTGGTGAGCAGACATGAATGAACAGTGAAGCTAAACAAGGAAAATTTCCTCAAATTCAACAGGCAACAAAAACGGAACGAGGAGAAATATTGGTGAAGGAATTTAAGAAGGAGAAGAGCCCAGTTGCGTTAGGGATGTGGGTTTCTATTCAAAGCGCAACGAACCAACTCTACAAGCAAAGACGTTACAAAATGCAAACATAGAACAAATAAAACAGTCACAGCAAATCAGCTATAAAAACGAAAGAAGAAAACAACAAACGAAATGAAAATATGCTAAGAGGAACAGTAAAAGGACGACACCGTTTTTAAAATTCGCTTTTATAGAACAACCTGTTATGCACACCAGGCAAACGAAATTACAAGCACGGGCAAAATCCAACTAACTGATTATTTAAAAAATTTATAGCCAACCTATGAACCAGGTAAAAAAAAGGTTGGAGATAAAAAAATTGTGATTATACAAAATGGCAGCTATGAAAGCCAAAACTGAAGCTGCAAATAATTATTGAAGTTTGAGAATTATAAGGAGAAGAAACCCAGATACAATATTCGAGAACTCTTTGAGAACATTTTGCAAAAGCTTTAACTTTAACAACTGATTTAGGGATGCCAGAAAATTTTTATATTTTTCGGGGAATGATATTAGAGACTTTAGCTTCTAGACTGAGCCGTGATATTAGCTCTTTGACTGAGTTTATACTAGAGAAAGATAGAACATATAGAGTGAAAAGATTTGCGGTGTAACTGGTGGGACAGTGAAGCTGAGCAGGTTTCAGTTCACGGCCAGCTGATAAAGTCGTTGAGGTTTCGGCGCGCCACCGCTAGACGTTCGATTTTCAAAAGGATTGAAATGCAAATGTCTAAGCCAAAAATTGGCAGTGTTAGATATTTGTAGGCGTACTAGCGGAGCAATACAAATAATGCAGAAAATATGTTTCAGAAATCAACAATGAATGATCCATCCTTCCGATCGTATTGCTGATTTCTCAAAACATAAACATATTCGCAAAAGACAGACAGACTTTCATTAAAAATATATAACTGTTATAAAGGCAGTCGACAAATTGCCATCTATAGCATAAAAAACTGCCTGCGCTTCGTTTCGCGCTAGTAGAATTTACGCTTTGAAAACGTGTTGCCAATACAGGCAGCGTTTTCTGACTGAGCCAACTTCAAAGTGATGCGTTGGTTTCAAATTTTAATTTGCAATATTTGCAATGAAGTTGGACTCACGTACTTAGAAATGAAAAGAATGAATAGACAGAAAAAGAGTGCGGTAAACTGAGAACACTATGAAAAATATTTAAAAACTGAAACACAAACTCGACAGGCAAACAATACCTGCATGCATATAAAATGTATCGAGCGATGATCGCCAAATTTACTTAACCAATATTTAGCAAATTTTGCTGGATTTTTTCTATTATTAAGCAACGTTTTTTGTTACTTTTTAACTTAGCATTTTTTTTTTAAAGATTTCTATATGAAGCCAGAAAGTAACAAAATACTTTGCTCAATTACAAAAATATAACAAAATAAATTCCGTGCCGGTAAAATTCCCCGAGTATCGGTTAGATTAATTTGGCAGTCAAGACTTAATATAGTTAAGACCAGCAGAAGATTGAGTGCCCCCGTTTTTTTTCTGTTTCTTTTGACAGAAAGTGGAACAATGAGGCCTCAGTAACGAGTTTTGTGTTAGCGTAGAGAAAGTTAGTACAATCTTACAGGAACTACTTGAAACTATGAAACAAAAGAAGATTCTTAAACTAATAACAATACATACATACACAATTACACAATAACTATATAACTACATAAATACGTACATGCATAATCAAAAAAAGTTAAAAGTAACATAAGTTTAAATAGATATAGTATATTTTTTAAGAACTGTAATGCTGTAATTTTAAGATTAAAAACAAACAGAAACAACACGCTATAGATTTTTAAACTAAATTTTTAATGGTTTCATACTTACATATGTCCTTATTCTTAAAAAAATAAAATGCATTTGAAATGTATAGCATCAAAAAATAGCAATTTTATATAATTTGTGTAATTATAAAGCATTTCAAAAGTATTTTATTTTTTTTTTTACCTAGGAAGTCATATTTCGCAGCACCAACGCCTTGCAACAGTTGGAATGTTCTTTAATAACATTTTTTTGTTTTAAATAACCACATTTTTAAGTCATGCAAAGTCATATTGATTTTATTACTTTTATTAAAAACAAAACAAGGTTTTCCGTTTATGTTGCAAGACAATCAATGTGTGAGAAGACTGTCTTTTTTATGGCAAAAATTTTATTGTTGATAATTTTTTTTTATTTGTGATTAATTTTTATATTCGACTTATGAACGAACCTATTGTGTCACCACAAGGCTGTCTCAATGGGACTTTATATGTGTGTAATTTTATTTTTTATATAAATTGACAATAATACATACTATTTTTACCCAAATTACTATTAAGATTTTTTAAAACAATTATACTTTTTTACTATCACATTGACATTTATATATTGTATGCCTTTATTTTATAATCATGCGAGAATTGTGCAAAAAGATTTTATAAACATTTTTGTAACAAATTTTAATAAATAAGTGCAAAAGCATACTATAAACTAAAAAGGATATTTTTTTTTGTAAATATTAGTTTCTAAGCATAATTATAACTATACGTTGATTTTAAAGCGAGTAAAAAATGTCGAATATGTTGCCATAAAGAAAAATTACTTTATTTTCGTTACAATTTAAAAATGGAATAAAATGCCAGTAAACAATTTATAGACAAAAAAAAAATGATTAACATAAGAAATGAAAATAAAGCGGTAATCAAAATTAAAAAAAAAAAAATTGTGGTCTATCATTTCTTGTTGTGAGTTAGGTCGAACTTTTCACTTTATCATAAATACACTAACTTATACTAATATGATAAACGTGAAAGGCTGTGTGTGAGTGCGTGTGTGATCTGTGTATGTTTGTTACGTACAAACTAATGAACTGAGTTGTATAAGATTTAACAGATAATAGCTTATAATTTCTGAGTTAATATATAGAATATATTCTACTATATAAGGTTGTTACCTGTGAAATAAGTTATAGGAAATTAAATAAATAAGTTAAATCACATATTGCTACATATATGACGACAGAATATATTTAGATAATCCGTTGTATGGGCTGCCATGGAAGCAAACTCTTTAAAGGGAGTTGTCACCTGTTAAAAAGGCAAAATTAAATTAAAGAATGATACGAGTAGAATCCAAATATTTAAATAGTAAAGCTTAAATTTCAAAATTTTTTGAAATATGGTTATCACCTTATTAAAAGCTTACAGTATGAGTGCCAAACTAAAAGTTTTAAGAAAGCTTTATTTAATAAATATCATTGGAGAGGGTTGCCGCTTGATTTAAAAATGAATTAGAATAAGTTATATAAAATATTAATAAAAGAATGGAATATGATGGCTATGGATTCAAAGCAAGCAAACTTAAGGAAACTCAATCATGAAAATGTTAAATAATTCAATTTACGAAGTGAAAGCGTTTTTATGAAAATGTTTTTGAACAGGGTTGCCACTTTTTAAAAAACATTACCTTAATTTGGGAAGTTTGCCACTTGTTTAAAGAATTTAAATTGAACTAAATCTATAACTCGAACTGATAAGAGGCTTAGGAAAACGTAGTCTCGAACAATTTTTGAGGGGCTCCAAATTAAATACTAATTTAATAATAACGTATGTAAGTGAAATCAGAATACCTGAAGGTATATGTTCTATTTATTATTCTATATATTTAGGCAACACTTTTTAAAAGCCGTTTTGCCACTTTCCAAAACTAATGAAATTTTTATTGCAATTGCTATCTTACTATAGACATACTGTTAATCGATTAAGTATTCTAAGAATTGTCACATCCTTCTGTTTTAGTAAGGAGTGAAATTAAATTTCCATTGATAATTTATAGTTATTTGCGTTAGAAATTAAAATCGGGGGTACTTCGCGGACGCTCCAAAATTAAATAGAGAGCGAAAATGACGTGTAAAATTTGTGAGACGTTAATTATGAATTATGTACTCTAAGTTTCGCCTGTGCACTGTACAAACTAAATTTACTAAAAAATTAAATGAGTGTTCGGCTAAACGAAATGAGCGCTTTACATATACAAATTTAGCAGATTTATTTTTGCAAACTTGACTCAGAAAGCGATGAACGAATTTGGCAGTAAATATATGTATTACTTAGTTTTCAAATTTCAAGTGGCTAAAAATTACCGTTGATTGTTTATATTATTATTTTTTTTTTTCTTCCATGTAAAAACAAGTTTTATTCAATCGCTATATGGAAGAAAACGCGCAAAATCGTTAGAAAAAAATTTCAAAAAAAAATTATCAAAAATCAATTTTTATTTGCAGCCACTTAAAACTAGCACTTTATTATACTGAAATTGAATGGGCTACAAACTGCTTACGCGATAAATGTCCAAAAGGTTGCAATTATTTTTGGGTTTGTTAAATTTTTGTGGATTTTGTATAGTTGGAAACTTTGATTTTTTTGGTTTATGTTATAGAATGACAAAAAATATCATTTCACGGTGTTTATGGTCGAACTCCTACGGAAATTTTGTATATGTATTTGGTAGGTATGAGAATAGGTCGTAAAGTTTATTTTATGCTATTCGCGAAGGGCAATTAATAAATAAATATAGACAGGACAACGTCTATCGCGGTTTTCTGGTATTTTTATAGAAAATTAATTAGAAAAATCTTGTGGGCATTGTTAAACAAAGTGACCTTAATCATTATGAGTTTTATTAAAAAAAACCAATACTTAATCAATATTTTAAGATCTAAAATAATACATTCAGAAACATTCAGAAATAATGATAATTTTGCGATTACTTTTTTATTTATTAAAAACTAGCAGCCCCGGCGGACTTCGTCTCACCCAAAAATACAACGAAACTATTGCAAGACAATTCAATTCTAACAATGCCACTTCAACTTTCATAATCTAGCAGATGACGTTTCGAATTAAATATGGCGGCATTGTACTATTAAACTAAACCAAAAAATTTACATTCCATTAAACTAAACATTAAATAAATTATTTTTTAAAATTAAAAATCATCTTTATTCGAGTACTTTGTGATACACAATATTTTTCGTTTTTTTTTTCATTTTCTAAATTTAGACCACAAACATCCAATAATTGGCCTTGCGCCTTGTTAATTGTCATGGCACACGCAAGACGAACCGGGAATTGAATGCGTTTGAATTCGAAAGGCATGTCTGTCGGTATCAAAGGAATACGCGGAATGAGAACTTGTTCTCCTATAAACTTGCCTTTGAGAATTGTTGCGTAAATTATATTGAGCATTTTATTCTTGCCATTGACTCCCCTCCCCGTACCCCTGTGATCAAAATTGGGTGGAGAGAAGTGTACAAAAGCAACTGCGCAGTATCTCTCGCTTTGTTCGTTGTTATTGTTTTGCGCTTACGGGCATTACATATATTGTCAAGTGCAAAAATTATAACGGTTATTAAGAAGTGAAAACAGTTGCTAATAATAAATCTATATACATATATAGTACATATTATTATATCAAGTGATTATTATAAATTATAAATCAACTACGATACAGTACAGCCACCTAAGTACATACAATGTACATATGTATGCTATTCTCAGAGAGCCAGAAATTTCTATATTCCAAAAAATAACAATAATTCCTGAAACATTGTTTAGCATGTAAAACAATATTTAGGTAGCAAGAAATTTTCCTTAATTGCTTAATTTGGGCTCTTTTCACTCTTTTCCACAGAAAACTTAGCAGCGCTAATCACTTTCGCAAGAAATTAGGAAAAAAGGGTTCTGCAGTATAATGCATTTTATTAAACACGCAGGTACATATGTACATACATACATATGTACATACATAGCTGTAACACATGCATATGTATTATATGTACTATATACATATATGCATACTTTATTTGGGATCTTTTAAATAAAGGGTTCTGCAGTAGGTATAATGAGTATATGTACATATACATACATATAATATATATGTATATTTTATAGATAATTATTAATATGTACTTCGTAAGAGCGTATGCACATACATACAATGTATGTATTCAAGAATGTATGTTATTTAAGGTATTTAGAAGTTTCCTATGTAGGTAGATATGTTAGTTAAGGTTTATTTACTGGAATCTCAATATGCAATGTATTTTCGGCCGTTCTTATAAATATTATTTATAAATATAAATAAAAATAAAGTCAATCTTCCCCTTTATAAATATCCATATTATCTATATACTAATAATTCGATTAATGTTCCAGTAATATCTTCTGAAGATGTATTATTTTATCTGAAATCTTTAAAAGAATCATTCAGGTACGTTCCTGATATGATTCCGACATGTATTCTTAAACAATTTGCTGATTATCTATATCTGCCTTTATCAAGCTTGTTTAACTTGTCGCTAAAACAAGGTAATTCCCCGTCCGTTTGGAAAAAGTCTTTTATAATCCCTCTTCATAAAAGCGGCAATAGGTCTTCGATTGAAAATTACCGTGGAATAGCAAAGCTATCGGCAATTCCAAAACTATTTGAAGCAATTATTACTAATCAGTTAAAATATACGATCTCTTCATCAATCGCAAACTCTCAGCACGGATTTTGTAAGGGCAAATCAACTATTACCAATTTACTGGAATTCACAACTCATGTTTCAAATGGTTTTAGAGAAAATATTCCAACAGATGTTATATACACCGACTTTAGTAAAGCTTTTGACAAAGTTTGTCACCCCTTACTCATCCACAAACTTGATCTGCTGGGCTTTCCACCCTCTCTCCTCCGCTGGATTTCGTCTTATCTAAATGATAGATCTCAAATCGTTATATTCAAAAATGCTTTTTCCAATGTCATTAATGTTACTTCGGGAGTTCCCCAAGGCAGCCATCTAGGCCCGATTCTGTTTTGGTTATTCATAAATGATATTGCTACTGCAATAAGACATTCGAATATACTAATTTATGCCGATGATGTAAAACTTTTTAAATCATACGATTCGATTGAAGAAAGAAATTTATTACAAATAGATATTAACAGCTTAGTTAATTGGTGCAACATAAATTATATGCCACTTAACCTTAAAAAATGTAAATTTATGAGTTTTTCACGAAGAACTATTCAGCCAGCTTCTTACATAATAAATAACTATACTCTGGATCAAGTGTTTGACTTTGTTGACTTGGGAGTTACAATGGATTCCAAACTTAATTTTAATAGTCATGTTAATGCTATAGCTAATAAGGCTAGAGGGATGTTTGCCTTTATAAAACGATGGTCAAAAGAATTCAAGGACCCATATGTAACAAAGGCTCTTTTTACAACTTTAGTAAGACCTATGCTAGAATACGGTTCGATAGTTTGGAACCCACGTTATCAAGTTCACATTGATCGGCTGGAATCAATTCAAAAACAGTTCTTACTTTTTGCCCTAAGAGACTTTAGATGGGATTCTCGGCTTAATCTTCCTCATTATACTGATCGTTTGAAACTAATAAATCTTCCTACTCTTTCCAGCCGTAGAGAAATGCTAGGCATAATATTCATTACTAAACTACTCACAGGGTCTATCGCAAGCACATTTCTTATTGCCGAAGTTAACCGTTTCGGTACGATGGGGATGTTTTTATCCCAGAAGATTTCAAAAAATCGTATCTTTGAAAATTCTCACACGATTTGGTTGAAATAGGTCCCAAATAATTAGTGATTTTCTTCTCTACAAAAAAAAAATTAAGCTGTCAATGTAAATTATCACGTTTATGTCAAAAGTGAAACATCAAATAGCGGCATTTGTGTTGATGATCACATATTTGACAAAAGCTCAAGAAACAAGTGGTTTAATTGTGAAAACAAGTGTAATTTAGTGAAATTTTATGAAAACTGTAGTAATCTTATAAAGAGGACAGTGTAGAACAGACAAAAACTTAATTTTTCTTTATTTGAGGCTAGGGTAAGTTCCGCGGTACAAAATCATCCCAAAACTGTTTATTTGTGGGACGTTATCATCCCAATCGTACTCATTTACATTATTTGTCTCAGGAAAAAATGGATAGAAAACGTTGACTGGCAGCTTCACAAATTGAGGATTTTTTACATAATTCAAGCGATGATGAAGATGATCCATTTGCTGATAGTGGTTCTTCTTATAGTCCCAGTCAGGAAAGCAGTAGTGGTTCAGAAGAAGAAGAAGACACTGATCGTGGTAATGAAGGAATGGAAATTGATGGTGCTAATGAAAGTGCGAATGATAAATCTGATGACTCTGACGAAGAAATATATGAAATGGAACGTCTGGGAGAAGCAAATGTTTCTGATTGGGCAGACGATGTTATAATTTGGACAAACCCACTACCAACATTCAAGCCACGGTTCACAATTAGCCAAGATCGCACCATTAGTAATGAGGGAATAACTCGAGGACTGAAGCCTGTGGAAGTATTTTTCAAGCTCTTGCCTAGAAGTTTTATTCATCACATTGCACATTGTACCAATGAACGAATTGATATTTTTTTTTGATAATAGAAGCCATCCTAAAAACAAACGACACTGGACACTGTTACAAGAAAACAGATGGACGGCACAAGAATAGATATTACATGTCCAGATATTGTGAAAACGTACAGAAACTTTATGGGTGGCGTAGATTTGGCAGACAAAATGGGTACCTTGTATGAACTTAACCGAAAATCAACTAAATCAACAATGCGTGGATAATCCATGCGGAAGCAAATCATTCACGGCAAAAAAAAGATCCGTTTTTGGGATTTTTAGTGGAGCTATCCGAATCTCTCATTGACGAAGGAAGTACGCGTGCGAAAATCTGGGGCAAAGGTCGAATAGGACCCCTCTCCGCAGTGAAAAAACAGATCAAACAAAATCTGGGGAATAATTTGCCAAAAAGAACTAACAGGCGACAATGCTGCGTAATTTGTGCCAAAAAAGGCAAAGAAAGTCGAACAAATCAGCTTTGCATTGGCTGCAATTTGGCATTCTGTAGAAAATGTTTCACACCTTGCCATCAAATATAAACAACATTATTATAATGTTATAATGAATAAAATTAATTATAAAAATAAAGTGAAATGAAGTCAAAAAACCCTGAAATTTTTATTCCAATTTTGCTATTCAGGTATGTTTGGGATGTTTTTGTCCCAGGACGATATCTCCTTTTCAGGACGTCCTAAAAATAAATTATGAAATTACTTTTTTTGAAATAGCTGTAAGAGACTAAATCAACACTCTTTTTCAAGATTGCCTGTCTAAAAAGTTCTCGTCCCGAAACGGGATTTCAAGACACTTTAAACCTCTTTATTTAAAACAGTGTAAAACCAATTATGAATTAAATGAACCTTTCCGATGTTTATGTCAAGATTTCAACTGTCTTTCCAGCACTTTTGATATTTCGGACTCACTTTTCACCATAAAAAGAGCTGTACTGTCCTTTCTCAATAAATGATTAACGGCGGTATAATATATGTATATTTGATTCAGCTGATGAAGTTTTTTTCTGTAGCTGAGCAGTTTTGGATCTCGACGCTTAACAAACTTTTTCCTTTTAACAACTCGGCACAAAAAAAAAATTATAAAAATAAAAAAATAAAAAAAAAGATCCGTACGTCATGCGGACTGTGCCCCTCGTGTCGGTTGGGCGGGAAAGAGGGTAACCGTTGGGCTTATTATTAAATATTATTGGAGCAGCAACGCAAGCCGGTTACGCTAGTTATATTATATTATCGGAAATGGCTTATTTAATATTATCTTATAGAGAAATTTCTGAAACACTTATTGGTTGCGAGAAAGATATTGATGTTCTTGTTGGTGTTACTTCGACAACTAACGCTAACCAAAAGCATTGAAAAATTAAAAAAAATTTTGGTCAACATATTTTTACAGAAATTTAAATTGAAATGGAAAAAAGCTAATCGCCATATGCAAAGATTTCTAAACGAAAATGCAGATCGGCTGTCAAATATTTATACTGTTATCTGAGAAAGCACAGGAAGCCAGAAATAAAGATTATAGAAATTATAGAAATTATAGACTCCATCATTCGAGAAAATGTTCAAGGTCGTTCACCAATGCAGACGTTATGCATCATTTGCTGGTAACATCAGATCCATTTATTAACAAATTCAGAAAAAAATTTGAATTTAAGAAATTAGAATATCATGATGAAGTAAAGGACATGTTAATGGAATATGATTAAAAATCAAATTATTGATGTTTTCTCTATTATTTTGAAATTGTTGTTAAGTACGACGCTTATAACTTCAAAGTTGTATAGGAGGTGGACGTGTTCGTTGGCAGATCACCTTAATATTTATTATGGGGTATGCTATTGTTGAAACAAACAATCTCACAAAATTTTGTTGCTCTAGCGTGAAAATCTTCAAAAATAAAGCACTTTTTAAGTTTCAGTTGTAAGGGAGGTGGGCGTGTCCGTGGACGGATTTTCCAAAAAATTTTGTCAATATTTTATTTTTACCTAAAATGCATCTGTGCAAAATTTCAAAGCTCTGCGATACCTCTTTCTATTTATTGCCGCACCTCTGAACAAAATTTACCACTGTGCGGCGTGAGCGGCGACCATGCGACATTTTTCAAATAACTAACATTTTTAAACTTGTGATATCTTTCGAATGGAATGTCCAAATTGAATAATTCAAAAAGTTATGTAATGGTATTGAAGCAGACTTAAATATGAAGTCATTTATTTTGATAAGGATTAATTCCAAAGTAGAAATAGAAGAGCTTTTATAGCAGTGGCATTTATGTATATTTTTTAAAATGAGAAAACACTTACTGTGACATAACTACAATAGTTAGACATATGCTGTCGCGATATTATTTGTAGATAATTATATGTTCTGCAAAGACGTAGTACATTATTTTGTTCTATAATCAATAGTTTTTGCAGCGCACGCAATGTAAGAAAGTTTTTTTTTTGGTAATTTTTTCACACCTTAGGTTACATTATTGGAGTTTTACTGTAGATCCCTAACTGACCTTTTTTCCATTTTTTTTTCTTTTTTTTTTTTTTAAACCCGTACTGAGAAAATACCTTTCCATCAAAGTACAAATCATCAAAATCAGTTTGGCCACTCTCGAGTTATGGGATTACATCGCTTCGGACACTTTCTTTTATATACATATATATGTAGATTATAATTTTTTTATGAGTTTTATTTGTTGGATCAAAAATTATCGCTTTTTTATTTTTTTACTTTTTCAGCAAAAGTAGTAAAATGGAAACGAAGTTCAAAGCTGGTGTTTTGCAAATTGTGTAGGGTCAATAACGTACATACAGATATTATAGCAAATCATAAAAATTTGTATGTAAAATACTGTAATTAGTGAACGTTTTTTTTAAGTCCTCGCACTATGATACTCAACCTTTTTAGATAACTTTTGCTTTTACCCAGCATCAAATACCCACTTTCTTTAAATAAAAACTCATACATTTTTTATATTTCGTAGTTTTTACTATACGTTTTCGGACAATGTTAACAACGCTTTTTAGAGGGGATTACAAAATACACAACATATGTACATATGTATGCGGATAAAAAGTTTCACTTTGGATACTTAATGCTGCATAGTGTTCTCTTACAATATTCAATAATACCATAATACCTTTCAACAGAAAAAAAAGCATATAACACACACACAGAAAACGGCTTTAAGCTTAAAATATCTTAAACAATGTTGTACAAGTTGAAAATAGTAATATTAAGAAATAGTTTATGTAGAATGTTCTGCTGAAATGAATGTGTAGTTTTAAGTAGTTAAAATAGTTTAAAAAAAAAACCAGAAATGCAAAGCTTATAGTGGCACATTTACAGTATCCACCGGAATGCCAGTATTAACGTTGTTATAAATGCCTGAAGTATTGGAGTTATATAGTAAAGTTACGTGTGTGTTTAGTTTTTTCTTTTCATCTTATACTCTAATTGTTTTGAATTGGTATTGCATTTGTAGAACGCATTGCTTATATTGATATAGTCCCCTTTAAATGCGTCGATATATCGACCCGAGTCAATGCTTTTTCTGCTTTCAATTGCACTGCTGTGGTAATTGTTCTATACTTTTCACATCTTAATTACTGAAGTAGCGACAGACCGCCCCCGTTTTAATATCGTTTGCCGAACTTTTATAATTTAGTGTCGTATTAATAGTTGTTGTTGAGTTGAATTAAGTCTAAGCAATTTTACTGTTGTCCCTCGAGTTTAGCCTTGAGGGAAGCTGGCATCTCTGGTGGTGGTGGACGTGGCAGAGCCAAAGCAACTTTGACACCATCGTAGATGAACCATTGCAGGGCAGTGAGTGTACCAATCATAATGATACGTGGCGTCAGACCGTTCCACATACCCATGAAGCCGAGTGATTTAGCCACCTGGATGGCACTGGAACCCTTGGCTTGATTCAATTTCGAAACAACCACATCAGCAGGGTGGGAGACAATGGCACAGAATACGCCAGCAATGTAACCGGCAGCGAATGTCACCACCAATTGTTCACTCTTGCTGCATTCGCTACGTGGTTTGGGTACAACATGTCTAAAAAGAAAATTTATTAAATTATAATACTTATGTATTTGTATGATATGGTTAACTTACTTGTAGAGCAATTCAACGGTTTTTTCGAAACAAGCAAACTTCATCATGGTGTATGGGATTTGACGCATCCATAATGGTACCAGACCCTTGTAGAAGGCACCGACACCTTCATCCTTAATCATCTTTGGCAGAGCTTCGCGCAGATTGTTGGCAAAGCCTGGAGTGGTCTGGATCTTAACCTTAGCGGCTTCCATAGGTGCTAAGGCGATGTCAGCGAAGAATTCAGCCGATGCAGAGGCGCCCAAGTATAACCATGTGCGGTACAAGTAGGCATTCTCTTCGCCCAACAAATCGGCGTAGTACACTTTGAAAACTTCATATAAACCGAACTTGCACAGACCCTAAGCGTGTGAATGAATTAAGAAATAAAGAAATATATTTGCAAATAACTCAAATCTTGTAATAATTATGTAGAAAAATTATCTAGCAAATAATTTACTTTAATTTTAAACTTTACTTTACTTTAAACTTTCAACAATTCTATTTTCAAAAATACATAGCTATTTTTTAATTTTTAACAAATCTAAATACTTAAGACAGTTCTATGTTAATTATGCAAATGAATGGGAGGGGGCACAGGGGTGGTACACTTTTCCCAATAAGCAGAGATATTTTTTAAACAAAAAAATCACATGATAAGAATATCACTAATTCATAGCGTCGCGCTATTTAGCGACATATAGCAATTGAAAAGCAGGTTAAAATTTTGTTACAAAAACAAAAACTTTATCGCTAATTAATGAACCCAGAAATAAAACGTAAATTTTGTGCAAGATAAGCAGAGCAAGCATTTGTTGTAGTTCGAAAAGAAATAAAAACTATAAAGTTTTGATTGAAGCTTCATTTGGAAACAAAAAATAAGTTATAATTCTTTTAGCATTAAAAATCAATAAACCAATAGTGAAAACCGATTGTGTAACCTCGACACGATACTTTATGTTTGTGTATAATCTGAATTTGACACGTGAATACACGGCGCACGGCATCCTCATAGAATTGTTTGAATCCACTTTATTTATTTGCCTGTTCCTAACTCCCATTCCAGGTCGTCACTTTTCATCATTCCGATTTGTACACTTAATAAATTTATTCTTCGCTCACTCACTCACCTGTGCTGAGTAGCCGAAGAATGTTGGAGCCCAGCCCTTAGCCAGACCACGTGCGCCTTCCTCAGCTACGGTTACTTTAAAACCATTGATCAAATTCTTGTACTTTTTGGGATCAACTTGGAGACGGCATTTCACCAAATCTAACGGTACGACGAAGGTGTGCGTAGTACCGCAGGACAGGATACCGCCGACACCGCAGAGCGCAAAATATTTGTTGCTGCCGAATTCGCACGAATCACCGCTAGGTGTTGAAGCTGCTTGAATCTGGCGTCCAGACACTGGGCCCGACTTACCGGCGCTGTCGCATTGTACTTTGGTGAATGGGGTCCGGAAAGGGGAGTTTTTGGCAGCATCAAACAGTGATGAGAACATTTTGGTTTATGTTACTTTTCGCAGTTTCGGTGATTTTCTTTGAAAACTGCAATAAAAGAAACAAAATATTGGACAATTTAGAATAAATGCCACACAAGGTCGGATATCTCTGCCGAAAGCGGCCTTCATAGATTTCTGGTTTTTCAGTTGAGGTTACATAACGAAAAATTGCACATGATTTTTGTAGTATCGTATTTAGTTTTTTCCAAAATGCTTTTAATTGCATTTATTTTTTAAAATACCAAATCGCGGTAGTAATGTATGCTGCCAATATATTTGCCAAAATTTATGTAATTATGTAATTAAAACTAATAATTTCGCACTTACACAGTCAGCACCAACTACGGGCAGGAGAAAGACAATTCAGAAGAAAATGTCCGCTTGTCAACTGACAGATGAACTCCAACGAGTAACTCGCTGATAACCACACAATGTTGCCATGTGTTTAGTGGAAAAACTCGCTGTAAACAGCTGTCTGAATTAAGTCAGACTGTGAATTTGTTAAAATGTTTTCAAATTTTTAATAATGCTTTTAGGAAAATAGAAGTATAATATCTGAATATAAGTACATGTAACAACTTTCAATGCAATTCAAGAAAAACATATATATATATAGATAACCAAAGCAGTTGATTCACTCTGCTTGTGCCAACGGTTTTTACGTTTTTGTGATTGAGGCAACTGAATACGATTTAGCCGCAAAACTTTAATTTAGTTCATCGCCTTGTTTTAGTATTTTCTTAAAAATGTAAATTCGATACTAATAAGTAAATGCCGGAAAACATTGCACTTATATTAGTCGAAAAGTGTACAACCTACTGTAGAATATTGACCAGAAGTTCGTGAATAAAAACAAAAATAAGCTTGGCAAAAATCCTTTTGCTACAGTTTGTAGTTTGTTTTAAATTTTGTAATCAAACCCTCACCCTAGCAAAAGTTGTAGTTGTTGTTGATTTCTATGTTAATCCATTAACAAATTTTGATTTAGAACTTTCAGCCATTTTGAGTTGCCCATTTAGACTTTTTTTAAAACAGTTTTGCAACACTGTTGACAACAAGCATTACACGAGAATGTTCGCAAACTTGTTCGACGTCGGTATTATTGACAGCAGAGCAAGGCGAATTCATACCAGGTGGTAGCAAGGAAAAACGTATGTATTTTGTTGTTGCGCCTTGAGCGGGAGTTATGTCAAAATCTGAATTAGAATGTAAACACACAAATTAGAATGTAAACAAACAAAACTAGTTTGACATTACACCCGCTTCGCCGAATTGAAAAAAAAGTAAAACTCAGCTGTTTCTTCACACCACCTTGTATGAATTCGCCTTGCAGCAGAGAACCTCTACGTTCTTTTGTAATCGAAGCCAGTGTTGCCGTTTTACCCTTTTATCGCTAGATTTATCTTTTTTTATATTCTTTTAACCGTATGTTTTGAATTTAGTCCACCACTTTCTTGTTGTCTTTTCTTAAAAATAGATACCGATGAGAGAATGCCGATGGAAAAATTACACTTTTGGCAGTGGAACTTTGGGCAGGTTTTCGGTATTATAAAAACGCGGTTTGCGAAAATCATTTTGCTAAACTTTGTACTTTAGTTTTTAATATTTTAATCTTACCCGCAGCATTGCGTAATAATAAACATATTTTAATTTAGAATTGTTCAGGTTATCTATTTTGCCCATTTAACCTCTTTTCCAAACTCGTGCAACACTGTTGACAACAGACATTACACGAATATGTTCGACGTCGTTGTTAGTGACAGTAGAATAAATTCCATTGAACAGTGCAACACTGGTTTGCCGTTTTAGCCTTGTTCCAGGTAGATTTAGCTTATATTATATTCTATTATATTCCGAAAAATTTTAATTTAGCCTATCGCTGTTTTTGGCATTTCCTTAAAAATTTGTATTAGATACCAATGAGAAAACCATACTTATAGCAGTGGAGTTTTGGACAGAATTTCGTCAAAATAAAAACGCGCTCGACGAAAATCGTTTTGCTAAACTTTTAATTTTTCAATCTTACCCACAGCATTGTAGAATTCGAAAGTTTGAAATGTTTATTTATATCAGAGAACTTAGGGCCGGTATTACTAACTAATCTTAAGTTCAACTTAAGTTCTAGTTTAGACAAATCTTAGCTAAGAACAGTTTAAGATTTCACTCACGATTGCGTTTCACAACGGCTACTTAAGTATGGAAAATATTTAATTGATTAATATGGTAGCACCGCAACGAAATGCATTGTTTGTTTATTCGAACTGAACTGAACTGAAAAATAGAATATATCAAAATAAAATGTATGCAAATAAAACAATGTTTATTCTTACGGTGGTTGGGAAATTATAAAATTATATTTGTGTAAAAATCAGAACAGTTTGGAGTTACATTTCAAAACTTTTCTCGTAGCAGTGCTATATGGTGCGAAGTACATGTTATGACTCGAGAGGCAGTAGCTTTTGAGACTCCAAACAAGTCGCCAATAGTTTGCAGCATCCCTCCTGTTGCAAAAAATCGCAACGTAAGTAAAAGCATCTTCTCCGGGCGCAAGGCATGGTTTCTGTGAAGAGTCAATGTAATTTAGATTACTTTATAAATTAGTTAGTAAAGCATTCACTTACCTAGCAGTTTTATGCTTTATTTCATCTTTTATCAAATTAAGGACACTCCAAGCTGTTTGTTTATTGACTCGAAACAGGTCGCGAAAATCTTTCACGTCGTACAATTGAAAAAATTGTGGACGATCTCGTATTACTTTACTTCTCCTCAGTACAATGATATTTATTACTTCCTCGTATTCTAAGTCACTGTCTTAGTCACTACTCCAATCAAAATCCATATTAAAACAAATATCCTTTAGATTTTCTCAGTTATCAATACTAAGGCCTTTGAAATTTTACTTTGCAACAATTGATCAGCTGTTCACAAAGTTAAGAACAACTTAAGACGTCAAAATTGGCGACTTAAGTTCAACTTAAGTTGAACTTAAGATTTGCTCCAAAAATGGTTGGTGAAACGAAAAATCTTAGACTAGACTTAAGTTCAACTTAAAAATGCATTGTAATACCGGCCCTTACTAGTTTGATATTCTCTTTTAGCCATAAAAAATTTTGATATAACATTTTGCAGGCTTTCTATTTTGCCCATCGAACCTTTTTTCCAAATCTTGCAACACTGTTGACAACAAACGAGCCTGTTCGCGAACATGTTCGACGTCGTTATCATTGACAGCAATGACTATAAATAGATGTTTAGCCAGGCAACATCAAATCATTGTTGAAAGTGCTTTTGGTTAGTCTGGTAGACGGCAAAATACAGAGGTGAAGATTTTCGTCTACTCTTAAAAAAATACAAATAGCGCTACTGTGTAATTTCTTGAGTATATTATCCACGTAAAACATTTAATACAATGGCGGATGCAGCAGCTCGTCAGCTACAATATGAATACAAAGCGGTAAGTATCGAAATTTTTGATAAATCGATGTGTAAAGATGTCATCTGGGAGAGGCCGGGTTTTCCATAAAGTGAACGTTTACGAACGATTTTTTTTTTTTTTTAGAATTCCAACCTTGTGCTTCAAGCTGATGTACGTCTTATTGAACGTCCACGCCGTGATGAGGCTACCGGAGAAGTGGTATCTCTTGTTGGGAAGTTGGAGGGCACGCGGATGGGCGATCGATACCAACGAACAAAGCCTGAGAAAATGGAGGAGCGCAAAGCAAAGAGACAGAAGCGTGATGAGGCCCAGTACGATTTTGAACGCATGAAAGGAGCTACCCTTTTGTCGGAAGGTATTGATGAGATGGTCGGTATTGTGTACCGGCCCAAAACACAGGAAACTCGACAGACCTATGAGGTACTGCTAAGCTTCATCCAGGAAGCATTGGGCGATCAACCGCGTGATATTCTATGCGGTGCGGCTGATGAAATTTTGGCGGTGTTAAAAAATGACAAGTTAAAAGATCGTGAGCGCAAGCGCGAAATAGATAGTTTGCTGGGCGCTGTAACCGATGAACGGTAAGATGACAGTACGATATGTGCCTACTTGAGAAAATACATTTTCCAAATTTGTTTTCAGATTTGCTTTGTTGGTTAATCTTGGCAAGAAAATCACAGACTTTGGTTCGGATGCAGTGAACGCGTTGAGCATTGCTGGAAATGAGGAACAAATCGACGAGACATACGGCATTAATGTACAATTTGAAGAATCGGAAGAAGAGAGTGATAATGACATGCATGGCGAGATACGCGATGAAGACGGACAAGAGGAGGGCGAGGAGGCGCGCATCGATCACACACTGCACGCTGAAAATGTAACTATACATCAAAGTTTCCCATAGTAGTATAAATATACTAATTAAAATATTGTATAATTGTTAATTTTAGTTACTCACTGAGGAGGCTGGAAATGTTAAGAAAGAGCGTGCTTTGCATCCACTGGACATTGACGCGTATTGGTTGCAGCGCTGTCTTAGCAAATACTACAAGGATGCGATGGTATCACAAAGCAAAGCTGCGGATGTGCTTAAAATTCTCAAAGATGCATCTGACGAACGAGACTGTGAAAACCAGTTGGTGCTTCTACTCGGCTACGACTGCTTCGACTTCATTAAACAATTAAAGAATAATCGTCAAATGATACTTTACTGCACCATGTTGGCATCTGCGCAAACAGATAGCGAGCGTCAGCGTATCAGAGAGAAAATGCGTAACGACAGTCATTTAGCCAAAATATTGCGCCAATTGGATACTGGCAAGTCGGAGGAAGACGATTACGGAAATTCTTCGCGCGCCAATAAACGCGGTAAGGAGGAGAACGACGACTCGGGACAAGGAATGGCTGGACAAGTGCCTGGTGTGCGGCAAGTGCTCGAGCTAGAAGAAATAGCATTCACACAAGGATCCCATTTCATGGCAAATAAAAGATGTCAATTGCCTGATGGTTCATTCCGCAAACAGCGCAAAGGCTATGAAGAAGTGCATGTACCCGCTTTGAAACAGGTGGCCTTCGAGGATAAAGAAGAGCTACAATCCATTGACAAGCTGCCAAAGTATGTGCAGCCTGTATTTGAAGGCTTCAAAACTCTCAACCGCATACAGAGTCGCTTGTGGAAGTCGGCACTCGATAGTGATGAAAATATGTTGCTATGCGCTCCAACCGGTGCCGGCAAGACGAATGTGGCTTTGCTAACAATGATGCGCGAAATCGGCAAACACATCAATGAGGATGGCACAATTAATGTAGAAGAATTTAAAATTATCTACGTAGCGCCAATGAAGTCATTGGTACAAGAAATGGTGGGTAACTTTGGACGCCGTTTGGCTTGCTATAATTTGACTGTTTCTGAGTTGACGGGCGATCATCAGTTGACACGCGAACAAATAGCCGCCACTCAAGTAATAGTTTGCACCCCAGAAAAGTGGGATATCATAACACGTAAGGGCGGTGAAAAGACGTTCACCAGTCTGGTGCGACTAGTTATCATAGACGAAATCCATTTGTTGCATGATGAACGCGGTCCAGTACTGGAGGCATTGGTGGCGCGTACCATTCGAAATATCGAGACCACACAGGAGGATGTACGCTTGGTCGGCTTGTCCGCCACGCTGCCAAACTATCAGGACGTGGCAACATTTTTGCGCGTTAAGCCGGATAAGGGGCTATTTTATTTTGATAATAGTTTCCGTCCAGTGGCACTGGAACAACAATACATTGGTGTTACTGAAAAGAAGGCATTAAAACGTTTTCAAGTGATGAATGAAATCGTCTATGAAAAAACAATGGAGCACGCAGGTCGCAACCAGGTTTTGGTTTTCGTGCATTCACGCAAAGAAACTGGAAAGACAGCGCGTGCGGTACGTGATATGTGTCTGGAGAAAGATACGCTGGGCAGTTTTCTCCGGGAAGGATCGGCTAGCATGGAAGTGCTGCGCACTGAAGCAGAACAGGTGAAAAACACAGAGTTGAAGGAATTGCTGCCATATGGATTCGCCATACATCATGCTGGAATGACACGTGTTGATCGTACATTGGTTGAAGATCTTTTCGCCGATCGTCATATACAGGCAAGTACCATCTGAAGTTATTCATATAATAATATGTACCTATTTTTTGAACATTTCATAACATTTCATTATCACTCTCACACACACACAGGTTCTAGTGTCCACAGCAACTTTGGCTTGGGGTGTTAACTTACCCGCACATACTGTAATAATCAAGGGAACACAAGTTTATAATCCGGAAAAGGGCCGCTGGGTAGAATTGAGTGCTCTGGATGTACTACAGATGTTGGGACGTGCTGGTCGTCCACAGTATGATACCAAGGGCGAAGGTATACTAATTACCAACCATAGCGAATTGCAGTTCTATCTATCGCTGCTGAATCAACAGCTACCAATCGAATCGCAGTTCATTTCGAAAATGCCCGATATGTTGAATGCCGAAATAGTGTTGGGCACTGTGCAAAATGTAAAAGATGCAGTACATTGGCTTGGTTACACCTATCTCTACATACGCATGTTGCGTAATCCCACATTGTATGGCATTTCCCATGATGCTATACGCGATGATTCACTACTGGAACAGCACCGCGCCGATCTTATACATACAGCCGCGTTGCATTTGGATCGCAGCGGGCTCGTTAAGTATGACCGTAAGAGCGGTCAATTCCAAGTCACGGCGCTGGGTCGCATAGCGTCACATTACTATTGCACTCACGAAACAATGATGACCTATAATCAGTTGTTAAAGCAAACGCTCAGTGAAATTGAGCTATTTCGCGTATTTTCACTCTCTTCAGAATTCAAACATATTGCTGTACGCGAAGAGGAAAAATTGGAGCTACAAAAGCTAATGGAACGTGTGCCCATTCCCATAAAAGAATCGATGGAAGAGCATAGCGCTAAGGTGAATGTGCTGTTGCAGGCGTATATTTCGCAATTGAAATTGGAAGGATTTGCGTTGATGTCGGACATGATTTTTATAACGCAGTCCGCGTCGCGTTTGATGCGAGCCATCTATGAAATTGTACTCTATCGTGGCTGGGCGCAATTGGCCGATAAGACATTGACACTTTGTAAGATGATCGATCGCCGTATGTGGCAGTCCATGACGCCACTACGGCAATTCAAAAAGATGCCCGATGAGATCGCCAAAAAGTTGGAAAAGAAGAATTTCCCATGGGAACGTTTGTACGATTTGGAGCCAAATGAGATTGGCGAATTGATACGCGTGCCGAAACTAGGCAAGACAATACACAAGTTCGTGCATCAATTTCCAAAACTGGAACTATCAACACATATACAGCCCATCACACGTGCCACTTTGCGTGTTGAGCTCACAATCACCCCCGATTTTCAATGGGATGAGAAGGTGCATGGTTTATCTGAAGGATTCTGGATACTTATTGAAGATGTCGATTCGGAAGTGATTTTGCATCATGAATTCTTTTTGCTTAAAGAAAAATATGCACAGGACGAGCATCAAATAAAGTTCTTCGTGCCAGTTTTCGAACCGCTGCCACCACAATATTTTCTACGTATCGTCTCTGACCGTTGGATTGGCTCCGAAACTCAACTGCCGGTATCTTTCAGACATTTAATACTACCCGAGAAGAATATGCCACCAACAGAGTTACTCGATTTGCAACCTCTTCCGATCTCTGCGCTTCGCAAGCCCAAATTCGAGGAGTTCTATTCGGAGCGTTTCCCACAGTTTAATCCCATACAGACGCAGGTATTCAATGCGGTCTACAATAGCGATGACAATGTGTTTGTAGGCGCTCCTACGGGATCTGGCAAAATGACTATAGCTGAATTCGCAATCATGCGTTTGTTCTCGCAGCAAGCTGAGGGCCGTTGTGTCTACTTGGTATCGAAAGAGGCGCTCGCCGATCTAATATTCGCCGATTGGCATGCCAAGTTCGGTGGTCTTTCGCTCAAAGTTGTAAAGCTAACCGGTGAGACAGGCACCGATTTGAAACTACTAGCCAAAGGTCAAATCATTGTCACCACCGCCGATAAATGGGATGTTCTTTCGCGTCGCTGGAAACAGCGTAAAAACGTACAGGCAATAAATCTCTTCATAGTCGATGAACTGCAATTAGTTGGTGGCGAAGATGGACCTGTATTGGAGGTTGTCTGCTCACGCATGCGCTACATCTCGTCGCAAATCGAGAAACAGATTCGCATTGTAGCACTCTCTTCGTCGTTAGCCGATGCGCGTGATGTGGCACAATGGCTCGGTTGCAATGCTAATGCCACATTTAATTTCCATCCAAGCGTTCGTCCAATCCCACTAGAGCTGCACATTCAAGGCTACAATATCACTCACAATGCAACTCGTATCGCATCAATGTCTAAGCCTGTCTACAATGCCATCATCAAGTACAGTCCGCATAAGCCCGTCATAGTCTTTGTATCATCGCGCAAACAAGCACGTCTCACCGCCATCGATATACTCACGTACAGTGCATCGGATATGCAACCGAATCGTTTCTTCCACGCTGAAGAGGAAGACATCAAGCCATTCCTCGATCGGATGTCCGACAAGACTTTGAAGGAGACATTATCACAAGGCGTAGCCTACATACACGAGGGACTGACGGCCTCGGATCATCGTCTGGTGGAGCAATTGTTTGATTCTGGCGCTGTGCAGGTGGCTGTGGTGGCACGCGATCTCTGTTGGGGCATGAGCATTTCGGCACATTTGGTTATTATTATGGATACACAGTTTTATAACGGCAAAAATCATTCCTACGAGGACTATCCTATAACAGATGTGCTGCAGATGATTGGGCGTGCTAATCGACCCATTGAGGATGCGGATGCCAAATGTGTGCTGATGTGTCAATCGTCGAAAAAGGACTTCTTCAAGAAATTCATTAATGAACCGCTCCCGATTGAAAGTCATCTGGATCATCGTTTGCATGATCATTTCAATGTTGAGGTGGTAACAAAAACTATCGAAAATAAACAGGATGCCGTTGATTATCTCACCTGGACTTTCCTCTATAGACGTCTCACGCAAAATCCAAATTACTACAATTTGCAAGGCGTTACACATCGCCATCTCTCAGATCACTTATCGGAATTGGTTGAAAATACGTTATCTGATTTGGAGCAGTCTAAGTGTATTAGCATTGAGGATGATATGGACACTTTGCCATTGAATCTGGGCATGATTGCTGCATATTACTACATCAATTACACAACGATTGGTATGTTTTAGAAAATTTCGCCGCACTTTGCTAAATTATTAATCGGGGTTTTTTTTTGTGTTATTTCAGAACTCTTCAGCTTATCATTGAATAGTAAAACCAAAGTGCGTGGCTTGCTCGAGATAATCTCGTCGGCGGCAGAGTATGAAGATATAGTTGTGCGTCACCATGAGGAAAATATACTTCGCACGCTGTCCCAACGTCTACCAAACAAACTAACGGGCCCCAACGATTCAACACCAAAGTGAGTAGCATTCATATAGTAATATTTGAAAATATCCCAGTTAGCTCACAAGCTTTACAATAGAGGGCAAGCCAAGTCTGATTGCCAAACCATTCGTTTCGCTAGAAGATGGTTTAAAGTTAATTTTGAAGACTGTTGCCACCTTTTCTTAAGTAAAATCCAATAAAATTATACACAAGGTTATTAAATATTATTTCATATGTAAAGAGCAATTAATAAGTAAATACAGGCAGAATAACATTTGCCGGCCTTTTCTAGCCGTATTACTAGCAAAAGAATACATTTTTTGCTTGCAAACGTTTGCTGGGATATTAAAAAAATTTAGTTTCTGGCTAAGTAATATGTTTATTATAACCTACTACTTTATCTTCCTTAGATTCAATGATCCACATATTAAGACAAACTTACTAATCCAAGCGCATTTATCCCGTCTACAATTGGGACCCGAACTGCAAGGGGACACAGAGCTAATATTGGGTAAAGCCATACGTCTAATTCAGGCCTGCGTTGACGTACTTAGTTCGAATGGCTGGCTTTCGCCGGCTGTGGCTGCTATGGAGTTGGCTCAAATGGTAACACAAGCTATGTGGAGCAAGGATTCATACCTGAAGCAGTTGCCACACTTTACAGCCGACATAATTAAGCGCTGCACGGAGAAGGTAGATTATAATGACCATTCGTTCGATAAAAGCGGTATTGACGAACATTTTTTTTCTTTTATCTTGCAGAAAATTGAAACTGTTTTTGACATCATGGAGTTGGAAGATGATGACCGTTCTCGCCTGCTGCAGCTGACCGACGCACAAATGGCAGATGTAGCACGTTTCTGTAATCGCTATCCGAACATTGAAATGAACTTTGAAGTGTTGGATAAGGATCGCATAAATTCCGGATCGACTGTGAACGTTATTGTGCAACTGGAGCGTGAAGATGAAATTACAGGCCCTGTTATAGCACCATTCTTTCCACAGGTATATACAAAGATTAGATCTTACTAAATTTTCAATTTAATTTCTTTTTCTTTTGTATCTAATTTGTTTGTATTATTATTATGTTTTACAGAAACGCGAAGAAGGTTGGTGGGTGGTTATTGGCGATCCAAAAACAAATTCTCTACTTTCAATTAAGCGTCTGACTCTACAGCAGAAGGCAAAAATAAAATTGGATTTCGTTGCGCCAAGCCCCGGTCGGCACGAGTACACGCTGTACTACATGAGCGATTCATATTTGGGATGCGATCAAGAATATAAGTTCTCCATTGAAGTGGGCGATTTCCAATCGGAAAGTGAAAGCGAGTCGGATTAAGTTTACGTATTACTAATACTTATATGTACATACATTATTCATGTATTAGGATTTCACTTAGCTTTAGTTCAATACATTTTTTTAATGTATTTTAATACACATTTACATAATTCAAGTGGACGTGTTGTACCAAGTAGTCGTAATAAATATACATAATACGCAAATTACGTTTCGATTTTTTTCTTTATTTGTTGCTACAGCGTTCCAATTAAATTCAAATTCGAGTTAAATACTACAGGTTTCTTAAAAAGGTATATCGACAAATGTATTGAGCAATCATTATAAATGGTTTTCGCTTAGAAACGAAATTTTAATTGCGATACAATTTTTTAAATATATTAAAAGTTAAATCACTATTTCTCGAAATATTCAAAAACAAGGCTGGCCTGCTGGTCTTTTGGTGACCTTCTGCAATTTTAATCGAAATTAATTTAACTTTAAATTATCAGATTTTCGTAGGTTTCTAAGCTTGACCAACAGATACCGCAGACCCGCGACTGTTGGCTTTATTGCCAAATGGGCCATTGGCAAAGCTGTTTGTGCTGGCAAAGTTAATTGTTTGTCCATTGGGCAGCTTATACGATTGACTCATTGATGCGCCGGCAGAATTTTGAAATCCAAAGGGACCCGACTGCGTGGCTTGCGAAATGGTGCCCGCAGAGGAGGCGCCAAACGAACCATTCGGACCGAAGGCATTGAACGCTTGTGAACCAGCATTTGAAGCGGCTGTATTCGCACCGAAGGGCCCGTAGTTTGAGTCGCGTGCAGCAGCATCTGCGGTAGCCTGCGATTGACCGTACTGAGGTGCTTTCGGCTGGAGTACAGGCCTACGCTTAACACGCACATGTTCAAGCAATGAAGCGCTATTCAAAGGCATATCGAAGGGTATGCTACGCACTCGCCGCACCTGTGGTCTCAAATTCGTTTTTGGTTTGATGTACAGCGAAGATTCGACTACCACTTCATCGACAGCAGCACCGTTGGCAGCTATGTATGAGGAGAGGAGGGGAGATCAATCAAATTATTTCAACTACAATAGGTAAAAGGTAATTGTTTTTTTTTTATTTTCTACTCACGTAACGGCGCACTGGCTATGTTATCCTCACTAACAAAATTTAAACTCGCCGCACGGCCGAATGCTGCAAGTATTGTTAAAATCACAGAAAAAGTTATGAAATGCATATTAAACTTAGTATGTCTTCTTCGTTTGAAGTATACGCTTTGCCTAGTGCAGGTTTTTCTGTATACCGTCTCACTAATTTATCTTTACAAATCGGCGATCAAACGCAGACTATTGCTTGAGTCATTGACAGAGCCACAGCCAACTCTCGCCTTCTACATTTGTAGCTGCCACTTAAGGTAAGCGTTGAGCGACTACGCAAAGGTAGCAATGAGCGTCGTAGGCCAACAGAGAATGAAAAACAGAAGCGAATGATGTCTAAACTTTTATTATACTTATTATTAAAATGGGCGAATAGCAAAGGCGGGGGATAGATTTTATGAATTTAGTAAATGGTTCAGAAGTCGCATAATAAAACCTACTGCACTGCTTACTACAGCTAAGTAGAAACCGCATTAAAAGCAGATTAAAAAAATACAATAAGATTACCTACATATTTTTTGGCAAATTCAAAATTCAACTGCAATTTTTTTTTCTGATATTAGACTGATGTAACGATTGAAGCCATAACATAACGTTTTATATACAAGATAAAAAAGGTGTATTTCTCTCCGAAGTTTATCCAATCAAATATATTAATCTACATATGTATGTACGTCATTGCTCTGCCTCACACTCGCAGCAGTACAAATCATTTTATTTTGTTTAACTAGTGAACTCTCCTGACCGCTGGGGAAGACCCAAAACGTCATTCAACTTCCGAGCAAACAAACAGCCAAAAAGCTACATTTGTATGTAGTATATCTTCACAATAGCCACTGTCCCAACAAGCTGAAAACCAATATGTACTAATACATTACAAAATCGCAGCATCGCCCGTAAATGGGCAGAGCGACTCAGCGATCAGCAATTAAGCGAACTGGTTTACATAAGACATTAAGGAAGAAAACTAGTTTTTCGATTTCCTTTGAAGGCAGCGCTAAATAAATAAATTTTGTTAAATAAACATATGATTGGTAAAGAGCACGAACGCAAAGAGAGGTGTAGAAAAGAGCACGTTATAAGGCTACAAGAAAAGAGAAATAATGCAGTGCACTAAGAGAACGGAAGAAGCGATCATGAATAGGAAATATCCACAAAAAACGTTGAGTTTAAATAGAAAAAGCTTGGGTTAAACTTAAAAAAAATATATACAGTGTTGTGCATGTCATAAGCAACAAAATTAGATATATATTCTTTTTAAAGCAATAAAAGTAAAGCATAAACCATGTAAATAAAAGTTTCAAATTTGATTCACCCAATTTGTTCGCTTAATCTAAATAGTCGAAAATTAATGAAATAAACGGAAATTAATATGGAACTATTTTAAAATATGCAATAATTCCTTATGCCCAAACTATAGTGGGCGTTATATACATATGTAAGTATAATATGCAGCAACTGTAAAAATAAATAGAACATAAGAAATTAGAGGGATATTATTTAAAAGTGTAATTTTTGACACTATCACTAGTAGGGCTAAAAAATTGTCATCACAATTTTCAATTCTTTAATCTGGGTTTTAAAAAATACGAAAGTAAATTTCGTTCGTGCGTTTTATGGACAAAAAAAAAATATCAAAACTTAACGCGATTTTTAGTCACTCGCACTTTTTATACCTTTCATGAGAATGAAATGGTATATTAAGTTTGGTCCGATGTTTGTAAGTGCCAGAAGGAGAAGAGATAGACCCATCAAAAAGTATACCTAAATGATCAGGACGATGAGCTGAGTCGATTTAGCCATGTCCGTCTGTCTGTCCGTCTGTCCGTCTGTCCGTCTGTCCGTCTGTTTGAACGCAAACTAGTCCCTCAATTTTAGAGCTATTTTGATGAAATTTGGTGAGCAGGTGTCGTTGTACAAATGATTAAACATTTGTCGGAATCGGCCAGATCGGGTGACTATAACATATAATACAACCGATTATTCAGATATTGAATTTTGCGCCATAACTCCTCCATTTAAGCAGCTAAAGGCTTGAAATTTTGCAGAAATATCAGCCATTATTAGCTACGTATCAGTATTGAAAATCATGAAGATCGGAGAAATATAACATATAGCTCCCATACAACCGATTGTTCAGATATTGAATTTTGCGCCATAACTCCTCCATTTAAGCAGCTAAAGGCTTGAAATTTTGCAGAAATATCAGCCATTATTAGCTACGTATCAGTATTGAAAATCATGAAGATCGGAGAAATATAACATATAGCTCCCATACAACCGATTGTTCAGATATTGCATTTTGCGCCATAACTCCTCCATTTAAACAGCTAAAGGCTTGAAATTTTGCACAAACATCAACCATTATTAGCTATATATTAGTATTCATCAAGATCGGAGTTCACAGTGTAAATCGGCAAGATAAATTCAGGACAAATATTTATTGCGAAAAGTAATAAGCTCAGCGCAATATCACATGAATCATAGCGTTAAACGTTTGGGAACTATTTACGGATCTGATAACTGTTTTAAGCACTGCAAAAAATAAATAGTAGGTAATACGAAATTGTAATACAATAACACGTTTTTTACTATTCTTCCATTCATGAAAGGTATGAAGCCTTCGGCATAGCCGAAGACAGCGCTGTTTTTACTTGTTTATATTGAAATCGGCTACAAAACTATCCCAATAATTTTGTAAAAATTGTGAACAGAAAATTTGAATATTTTATAACAATTTTTGGAAATTGATGAATTTTTGTGAATGCCTTAAAAGATTTGAAACTTTTATTTTTATTGTCTATGTTACAGAATGAGTTATATTTTTATAAAAAATTATTAAAAAGAAATTAATAAACATAAGTTCCAAACTGTACCGGAATTATAAAATTTAGTATGTCTTACCTTCACGAATTATATTATATACGAAAATATTAATTAACGTGAGCGGGACCGATTTGAAACAGGTCAGCTTGAATAAACAAGAGTGCGATACCCTTTCTTTAAAGAAGATGTTAGACAGCATCGAGAACTTCATTATTACGATTTCGTTGAACAAATTTTTAAATATTTTTCTGCAGAACTTTTAAGCTTAAACTATTTTATGATCTGAGGTTAGTTTTCTTTTTTGAAAATATTTTTTAAAAGTCGTACAATTATATGAACACGATTTAGTTGCATTTATATCTTTATTTGGACGTATTACTTTAAAATATTTATGTGTAGCATGTATGTATGTAGGTAATAAGAATAAGAAATGCACGTTTCGCATTATAATGCAAAACCGCAGAAAGTTTTAAACAGCGTATTGGATAACATTGCATTAAAATCCGGTATTACATATTTATATAGTTTCCTAATTATGCATAATGTAAGTAAGCATATTTAGCGACAAATCGGCATAAAAATATTTACTTATTGATAGAACAAAATGTATCATGAAATTATTTGCATGTTCATTGCCAATGTCTGGCATTATATGAAGTTGATTTACACTACCTAAAATGCACTATGAATGCGAGATGTATATGTATTGTATATGTAAACTTATTTGTTATGTAATTTAACTTGAGCCAATACAAATATGTATTTAACTTTGTATGCATGTAATGTGTAATTTGTATTGTTATGATGATTCAATAATAATATTATTTACTAACACAAAATTCAGTTTCTGTCTGAGATCGCTTAAAGAAAACTACAAATATTAAATAAAGTCAGCAAAAATATGGTTGTATAATGATTTGGGCTTATTAAATACAATAATTGAACAAACGAGAATTAGATATCTTCGAAAAACCAACAAGGCAAAATATAGTTGATATACAAAGTGAGCTTCTGACAATGAGCTTCTTCGACAATAATTTTAAAATGCGCTAAAAATGAGAAATTTTTAGCTTATATTTAACGTTAGCATACATAACTCATTTTCAATCCAGCTGATATGTACTGTTTGTTGCTCAGCAATTTGAAAAATTATACTTTTTTGTTTCGAAATAGTCCCTGTACATTTACTAAATGATAAAACTTTCTGCTGTCAAACTAAGACACTTTGAACATTACAATTCTAATATAACAATTGATTTTAAATATTATTTTTTAAAATCGTACTATTTAAATAAATCTCAATCGTAAGTTGAAAATTTTGTACATGTACATAATTGAATACATGAAATAATAACTAAAAATTTAATATTATTTATATTGAGAAATCTTGTAATGAGTTTGTGAAACAGTAAATTTCTTTTAAATCTACAAATAGCCAAAGGATTAACATACCTATTACATAAAATTTTGCTAATGTTTCACCGTGTCACGCTGTCGTTTATTTGAAGTAAATTTTTCACTTTTCATGATGTCTCAATCTCTGTTTTTAATAAGTATTTCCGCTGTCTACATATGTATGTTTGTTTGTATGTATGTACATATGTATGTACGTTTGTTTTTACTATCGTGCGTACATATTTTTTTGCCAGTTTTACCCACTCGCTTAGTTTTTTTTTGTCTTTTTAATAAAACGTTTGAATAATGTGTATCTATGTACATTAGGTATGCACATTTATTCTATGCCATGAGCAAATATCATTACCAGGCCTGGTTCCACCATAACATCTTCAGACATATGAGCATTATCGCAACTTAAAACCAAAACAGCTTGTTTACCTAAGAATTGAACATACATAGAGGTTATAAGTTCAGTTAATAAATTATTTTTTACTTGAATCCACTTACCTGGAATACGCCGGCAAATATAGTTATCATATATGCGTCTATTATTCTGTCGCGTCTCTAGTGAACTCAAGCCACGTGGCCAACGTCTTTCGTGGCAATTCTCCATAAGATTATCTAAAATGTGTGGCGGACAGCCAGATTCAGACAAAGCACGTTTTATCATCATCTAGATGTGAAACACGTGAAAGCATACAAATTTTCATTATCACAGAATCTACTTACTTGCAGTGCATCGTCTGGTGTTGAGATCATGCCACCCCAGCGTGTCACACGCGCTCGTGACAATGTGGAACTCCAGCGTATCACTTCATCACGCTCCATTTGGTCGGCGATGGCGCGCATGGCTGGATTTGAGACGCGCATTGCGCGCATAAAGTCTTTGAAAAGTTGCAACTCACGTTTCAACTCGTTAATTGCCAAATTTTGATCGGCAATCTCTGTCTTAAGTTCCCCCATTTTTAGCTGTTGTTGATGTATCATGGAACGCAGCTCACGCAAGCAGTTGTGATCCTTTAGCTCGTCCTTGGGAATGACAAATCCGCAACCTTTTTCGCATGGCAATGGACGTTTTGGATTGTGTTCACACTCTTCCAAGTGCGAGTTGAGTGCGTCCAGTTTGAGTACCAAGGTGCAACCGTACGGAGCGTTGTCGCAGGTGATGGAAAGACTAAAAGAATGTGCAATAAAACATGCATTAACACACACACACATACATATATGTATATTTAGTAAGGCATATCAAATTTTACTTTCGACTAGCGTCGACATACTTACCGTGAAAGCAGATTGCGAAGTATCCGCGGTACGGCACGCAAATTTGCGGTATTTAATGCGTTGCGGTCTACTGGGCAGGTGGGCTGACGCGTAAGCCATTCGTTGATACAGGCACGGCAAAAGGCGTGCTCACACATTGCCGCCTGTGGAGAAAAAGACAAAAAGAAAATATAATTTTGGTGATAAGGTTTAGGCAATCAAAATATGCATGCCATATGTCATATGAAATTGTATAATGTGCCCAAGTTACTACTATGTTTAGCGGTTACTGACCTGCAGCGGCTCTTCCAACACTCCGGAACATATGGGACAAGTAAGTTCTTCGTCGACTTCGCCCTGAAAGCGATGCAAGTCGTAGCCCATTTCTCGTAATCGCTAACGGCACCTAATGCTGCTGGAGTGCGGCACACGGCGTCCTCCTTATATTTCTGCAATACTCCTGTTGCTTAAGCAACTTAAATTTGTTATTTTCGCAATCTTCCTTTTCCTTCAGTTCTCGATCCGCTATCTTTGGATTATATGCTTCTTCTTCCTTAGACTATGCCCTTGTAATCTAATTCAGCACACCACTTAATTTTTTCCTTCTACTTTTCGTAAAATTTTTTCATTCAAGGCGTATCTTTATGAGTTGCAACACTTTCAGTTAGGCTGGACAAAATGTTGGTATTTTCGCTAATCATTCATTCCTTTTTTTTGTTTAAACGATAAATCCAACCAAGCCAAGATTTCGTGAAACTAACTACAACAAAAATGGAAGTCAAAGTGAAAACTATAATGGCCCGTTCACATAGGACTTTTGCTTTGCTTTGCTTCAGAGTTTCGCTTTGACAGATAAGTTCAATACATGATGTTATATGAGTCCTGCTAAATACAAAGCGAGAAAAGTAAAGCAAAGCAAAGCGAAGCAAAATTATGGGCAACTCTCAACTTTTGTACGCTTTGGCAATCAGCTGTTATCATTTCCATTTGATTTTTAGTTTGGCGTGCGTATACACACTACAGACACTCGCGAATTTCACACATTAGTAGCATAACTACTACTACTTCCATCATATCAGTAAAATTCATTTTTTTATTCTATCTTTAAACAAAACAGCAGAAACTGGCAAAGCGTTCTATGTAGCTGACCTTCTACGCCTCACGCTTTGTTGTTAAAGTTCGAACTGTCAAGCAAAGCGAGGAAAGTTCTATGTAAACGGCCCATAGGAAAACAGCGAGCAAAAAAGAATTATTTATTTTGACAACTGACATATTTATGGAAGGGTTGCCACAATTTTGCAAGCTTTCTCGTATTTACGTAACGTAGGTTTATTTAAGTTCTTTGACACACCGAAGCAAAATTCGAATATTGACCCAATATTACTTTTCTATTCTTTGTTGTTTTATGATAAATCTGTTGGTGTTGTTGCAACGGTATAAAACATCGCATAAATTTAAGGCGAATGGGGCTAAGGTGACAGCCATAGGAACGATTAAATCTGTTACTTATTTTTTTCCTCGTGAACAAAGTATATATTTCAAATTTATAAAAAAGTATTTATTATTGTAAAGCGCTGACTATGCCAATTTTTTATCGTATTCTATTTTACTAAGCACATTTAACAATATATTCTACATTTTAATTATGCATTATATTATATAAAAAACATATTCAGAAGTAAACAACTTAAAATAAAATCCATTCCAAAGATGTGAAATAAAAGGAGTTTCATTTTGCTTACTGAAGCAAATCCATTGTCAAAATTATTCCGCTATTTAGTTCCATTACAAATTGTGAAACAAATTCATTAACAAAATTTTGCCGCTATTTAGTTTGGAGCAAATGGTTGGATATACATATAATAGAGCAATTATATTGCCGATTAGAATAAGAAAATAAAAATGCTTAGAATAGCTATGAAGATTGAATGAAAAATTTTACACAAATTGAAATTGTTAACGTAGGCTACAAAACACTTTAACGAATTTGAAGGGAGTTTGAAATTTGAAAGGAATTCCACAAATGGAAGTGAGCCGGAAGCGACAATGATTGTAGTGTCACAAAGTTTTCTTATTCTAATGGACAGTTTATTTATTTTTAATGTTGATTGCACGTTTAGTTATACGCCCAAGGAAAATACCCATCATAAATATCATTCCGATGACAGATATAAACATAATTACGAAGAATTTTCGCGCTGGCGACGAAACGACTTGACTAACAAGCTCCTCCATATTTTCTGGGGGTTCAGCAAGCACCTGCATATATCGAAAGGTTTCAATATTATAAAACTGTAGAAATTATGTAAAAATATAAGCTCTGTTTCTTTACCGTATCTGCATTTTGGAACATTTCAATACGTTTTTGTAATTTCATCCGGCAATCCTCTTCCATTGCTTTAGACTGGTCTTTCAACAAAACTTGCAAGCACTTCAATTCTGCAAATCATAAAGTTAAATTTCACAATAGATGTTCCATATATGTATAATATTTTTATTTTTATTTTAACTCACTTCGCCCATTTCCACTTGGTACATTCGAACAGTAGCGTAGTAAATCTACTGTGCATGCCTCTTGCAGTATGGGATCTACGTGAATGTCAGCCTTGGCTTCAGCTATCAAAGTAGCAACTTCAACACGACAATCACGATTTATAATTTTATGATTAAGAAAAGCCGTTTTCAAACATTCTTCAACCATGCCATGCTCTCGGCTCTGGAGGTTTGCCTTGCAAAGTACTTCTATTTCAGACTTGCAGAAATTCTGCAGCAGCGGATTGAGTTTATAGTTCAACGCCTGCTCTTGTAGTATTTTGATCATCTCTTGAGTGCAATCATAATCTAAACGGGATTCGCGAAATTTATCTTTTAAGCATTGAATGACCTGGAATAAAATTTTTCAACAAATATTAATAATTAGAGCTAAATAAAAGGCCAAACATTTAATACTATTTACCATGCCATTTAGTTCCTCGTTGGGCTGCGCTGTAGCAACAATATGCGAGCAGTAACGATCGATGTTCTTGCCGCAAGCCTGCTGCAATGATGGATTGAATCGATAGTCAGTATTTTGCTCAATCATGCGGTTGACGACAACCAAATGACAGCGTGGATCGAAAAGCGGATCATCCTTGTAGGCTTTAAGGCAATCCAACAAATGTTCTGAGTCAGCATTATTGCAGAATTTGTAAGTCATTTCTTTGCAGGTATTAACTAGTGTGAAATCCGTGCCACTATCAGACAGTTCTGAACGTTTAACTAGAAAAATAGCGTGGTGACATGAGCTTCCAAGTCGCTGTGTATTTTGCTGCAAGCACTCCAGCGCCTTTAATTGAAACATGCAAATGTTATGTTGTTAGATATGTCTTAGAATTAAAAAAACAAAAAAAAATAGCGTAGCGTTATGGAATATCTGCATATGTGTGGTGATTAAGTGATAATGAAAGAAACTTGCATTGTTATTATTCACCTGACCAGGGCCTTTATCTTCGGCGCAAAAAGTCTCCAGCTCTTTCTTGCAAGCATTAGCCAATTTCGGATCAAGCAATATGGATTCGCGTTGTTGGTAGAGTTGTGCTTTGACTTGTTGACGACATTCTTTTGGTATAGAATGACGTTGACCGCGTATGGTGTCATTGCGCATAACTTCGCTTAGACAGGCGACAACCTCATTTTTGGTAGTGCTCGCTGCACAAAAGCGCGTAACATGTGGACGGCATGCGGTTTTAAATTTGTAGGTGAAGTGATAATTTTTTAATGAGATAATTTGAAAATGTTCAATAGCTGCCCGACATTTCAGATCTTGACGCAAATCTGCGTCGTTTTTATGCGATATTAGGCAGTCCATCATGTCACCGTTATCCTTTTCACCTTTTAGTATGTGCTCACAATGCGTTTGCATTGCATTTATACATACAGACATAATAACTGGATTTAATTCAATATGTTCCGCCTCCTCTTCAGTGTAGCTTGTTACGGCTTTCTGAAATTTTAAATATCTCAATTGTAAATTGTATGAAAGACGGCTAGAAATGCACTTACTTTACATGTCGTTGAGAGTTTTTCAAGATTAGTTTGTAAGCACTCCATTTCTGCACCTTTCTGTGTGCGATCATAACAATATACGGATAAGTCCTCGATGCATTCGTCTTCGACTTCAGGTATAAGATCCACGGATACCGCTCTTTGGCGCATAACACGTTTCACCTCCTTGAAGCAGTCCTTACGCAGCGCCAAATTGCTATCGTCACTATAGGCGATACGATGTAAGCAAGGTAATATGAGTGGTCCCCGCTCAGGATCCATTTGAGCATCGTTAACATCGTCCCACACATGTTTGGCACGGCAGTATTTGATTGCGTCGTCGTGACAATGTTTGTATAGTTGTGGATCTAATTTAAAATCGCGCGCTACAAAATACTGAATGAGCATTAGCGCTTGTTCGCAGTCTGGCCGCATTACAGGCGTGCCAATTCGTTCCATCAGACAGGACATTACACGCGCTTCCCCAGCATCGGTGTCCCGACAAGCTACATCGACGACCGGTTTGCACGCTCGTCGCAGCACTGGGTCTACACGCCAATCCTCACCCACGTCAGCTGCTTTTATTAATTTTTCTAGAGAGCGTTGACATTGGGCAGTAACACGCCGATCCTTTTTACGTTTGGCCCGAGCATGTTCCATTAAACAATGAATGATTTGGCCATTATCTGTGCTACCGATGGCATTGCCTCTCACAGCTTGTACTTTTTCAATATCACCGCAAAACTTCGGTATGTCATCGGCGCAGTCGCTAAGAATTTCTGGTGACAATTTGTAGTCGTGCATCAGCATACGACGGTGATCGTTAATTTCCGTTTGGCACTCTGCTGAAACTACCGAGCCATTCTTTACAACCGATTCAAGACAAAGTAATATTTGCGCCAGTCGCACTTGCTTGTCCTCTGACACGCCACGGCGACAATGGTACTGTTTGATGTCCTCTTTACATGCTTTAGCTAAGCCATGGGAGAGACGGTAATCTTTACCGATTTCGCGATCGCGTTGCGAAATTCTTTCGACACATCGACGTGTCATGGTTGGATCTGATTTATTTTTAACTAAACACTTGAATGCCGCAGCTGTGCCAGCAGGTTCCTAAAAACACAAAGAAATTTGTTATATGAAATTCAAAATTAAATCGTACAAATAAACAAAACATAAACATATGTTTTTAAATCTATAAATAAAGAATAAATTTTTCTAGATGTGTTTGTATGTTCGCACCTGTCCACACAACCGCCTCCAGTCATCACCACACGCTTCAAAGAATTCCAGATCCTTACGTTGTTGCTCCAATAGCGTCAATTCCGCCTTGCATCTTGCATCCAAGGTATCGGCTGCTGTTTCTTGCAAGCACTGAACAGTTTCAATTTGAGACATGCTCCGCCGTTCCAAATTTAAGCGACCACATTCTAACTGTTCTATTTGAGATCCGCAGCCTATCAAAAAGTCGCTCAATTGATCAAAGTCTGGAAAGAATACAGCCAGTGCTCGAAAAATGTATGCGCGACAATCGCTGCTGTGTTCCATGTGCATTGCACGTTCGTGTATACAGCTCCACATATTTACCGCATTGACGCATGAAGCTAACTGTTGCTGCTGTACGCTACAATGCTGTGGCACCAACTGATCCATTACCCACCTATCTGCAAGCATTGTACGTTGTTGCATCCATATAGCATGTTGACATTTATCCGGAACCGCCTCCAATTGGCTGGACGAAAATGTGCTAACACATTCCAAAACCGATATGTTATCAGTTTGCTTGAGGTGTGCACAAAGTGAACGTAGCTCCTTGCATTCTGGTTTATCAATGAGACTATGTTCTAGTGTGGCTAGCGAAGTATTCGAATTGCTGGAATTCGACAGCGTGGCGCCGGCTGAGAGCAATAATAGCAACGCAATTTGTAGCCTCATTTCCGATCTGAGGAGTTGCACTATATAAATAGGTTTAACGTAGGCATATAGTATGTATATAGAATATGCTGATGTGTAATTAATATTTGTAACTCTCCGCGAATATCTGCTTCAAATCACATTAACAATTGAATATAATAAACTGAAATTCCGTACAAGTAGAACCAAGTGAAGAATTTCGAAGGAAGAACAGACACAAATGCAATGAATGACAGTTCTGCGATAAGAATAACAAAACAAAAACCGAGAGGTCTGTTTGCTTACATTGTACCCCCTATTCGTTTGGGGGAAAAAAGTTGTTGTAAGAATCCAAGAATGATAGAATACAAGATTGCGCCTTCCCGCGGTGAAATGACAGATCTCGCCTTTAGTAAACAAGAATACGGGAGAGAGAAAATTGAACAACTTCCAATATTTCATTGAAAAACGTGTTCTAATTGTTCTAAAGTGTAAAATATGAATTTATAGGCAGACATTTAATAAATAAATTCGCAAAATACTAAAAAAAAGTGTCTCGTTTTCTTAATTTGTGAAAAAAGCTTTGTCTAGTTGAAGTTGAGAATTGTCAAACCCGGCAAAACCAAAGTAGCGGTACTTCTAAAGGCGTCACCTTCAGTATTCAGTACACCGTGGTAAGAATCAGTAGAAAAAGGCGGACCACGCCCACTTTTTTGTTACATAATACCACCTATTCGTTTGCGGGAAAAAAGTTGTTGTAAGAATCAGTAGAAAAAGGCGGACCACGCCCACTTTATTGTTTTTTTTCTAGCTCAGTGGACCCTATTTTTTACTTGTTCCCAAAATTGTGTATAAGTTTTATTAAAGTGTGCTTAAAAAGGTTTTAAAACAAAGCATATTTCATATCTATGCAAATCAAATGATAATTATGTTAATTTATTTTCTAAAAATTGGAGGTCGTAACGCTTATAACTTTTATTGAAAAATTACTTTTTAATCTTTGTTTGTTGAATTCTACTTATTGGTCTTGAGTTTTATAATTGAGTTTCATATTTTGCTCTAAAAATGAAATTTAATTTGTGGATATTTTATTTTGCTTCTAAAATCAACAACGCTATTTTGAATTTTTTTGCATTTGCTTTGAATACCTCTTATTGCACTTATGTCAAATATTAAATAGCAAATTTGTCACCGCCCCGCAGTGCAATACCATTGCATATTTCTAGGCGCATTGAAAAGGTTCATAGTTAATATTTGAAAATCAGCTGATGAGTTTCCTACCGAATTTCCGGTTGTTTGCCATATCCGGTAATAACATAATTATCAGGTCAATTAAGTTTTATTTATTTCCTTTCAAATGTCCGCCTAAATAAAAAACCTCACAAGTCAAAAAAATTTTAAGTAGTTTTTTTCTCGTATATTAATTTCATTTCCTGAGCAGATATACATTATGCACATACATATGTTTTTAGATTTAAGTTTTCAGTTGTGACGATTTTGTTGTTAGTGTGCGATATGTGCATAGAAGTACGTGCGCAGAAGTACGGCGACTTGCGATACTTCCTGTGTGGTCCTCCTTAGTCTTGATATACATACATATTCATTTATTATACTATCTCTTTGTTTGGCAAGTATGTTGAGGAAATAGGTTTCAACTGGACGTCTCCAAGTCACTCTAATGTGCATATTCTTCGAAAAACTAAAATTAAAATAAGTACGCTACCCTATTGTTTTTCTCAAATGTTTCATTTAAAAAAAGTTATTATTAAACTCGGTTCAGTACCTTGAGAACCAAACCGTTACAAACATTCAGCACATTCAATTTCATCGATTTTATATAATATAAGTAAAGGTAGATAAATGAGTCTCTCTGGGTTCTCTTGTTTCTGAACCACATTTAACCTATTTTTATATTTTTATTTAGAACAGTCACTGATTTCTGTGAATTCTTTATATGTTGGATAATTATATATATACATGTAGTATATATTAGATATATATATGTATATGTATATATATAAGTATTTTATTTAATATATGTATATTTATATATTTCAGTTCTTTACTGCCTTTTTTCTAGAGCAATTTCTTAATCTCTGCGGCGAGCAAGCTTTGTTTACGGGAAAATCCCCATGTACCTATTATGCATTCCAAGTACTAATGTATTTACATATGTATGTATGTACGTAGGTAATTACTCAAGCACATACGTTAATATATAAATAAACATATATCTGTATATATAAATATAAACAAAGTTGTGCTTAAAAATTATCTGCGGCTATATGTAGTCAATTTAGAAACTGATTTAAGTAGCATTCAGTGTCGAGGCGTGCAGTCAGTTGATTTCCATCGATCGCTACGATCAGTAGGTACGTTATGGCTTCTCCTTCAAAGCGACTATTGAGTCTATATTTAGTGCTCATATCTGCCGGTTTTGCTATCGGCTCAAACAATGTAGCATCTCCTGATGTGAGCGTAAACCTACCGGAACAAGGAGTAGTAATTGGCAATTGGAATACTACAATATGGACGCGTCAATCCTTTATGCAATTTCGAGGTATACCCTATGCTGAGCCGCCGAGTGGAGAGATGCGTTTTAAGGTCCATATTTTTAATTGATTTTTGCTATTGTTATTATTATTTTTATTTGTCTACTTTTTAGCCGTCGGTACCACGAAAACCATGGTCGAAACCTCTGCAAGCCACCGAATACGGCCGAATTTGTCCGCAATTATTTACATACAACCGTTTGCCAGCTGACAAGCTGACGGGTGATCTTGAAGACTGTCTCACCTTAAACGTTTTTACAAAAAAGGTACCTTAGATATACAAGTGTTTGCGTGTTAGTAGCTTAATGCGTCCAAGTTTCATGTATTTTCTATTCCATTTATATATTTCTAGCTAAATGCCAAACAGCCAGTGATGCTCTATGTTCATGGCGGTAGCTTACAGGTCGGTTTCGCTTCAGATTACCCAGCAGGTTACTTGCTCGAAGAAGACATTGTGCTGGTTGTGATCCAATATCGTCTTGGGGTATTCGGATTTTCTGGCACACGGACGCCTGAAATGCCTGGCAACCTTGGTCTTATGGACACAATATTGGCTTTACAATGGGTGCAAAATCATATCACAGCATTCGGCGGGGACAATACACAGGTTACTGTGTTCGGTGAAAGCTCAGGTGGCGAGTTGGGAGGAGCTTTATTGGTTAGCCCTAAAACACCACCGTCCATCTTTCAACATCTCATCATACAATCTGGATCGGTTGTGGACAAATGGGCTGTGAATCATGAGCCACGCACACAAGTGGAACGTGTTTGCCGAGCTTTAAAATGTGAACAGTGTGAGCGGCTTAGTGAAATGCAACGGTGTTTGAAGCAGGCGCCGGTGATGGACATTCTAAGGGCAGCAGAAAGCGTAAGTGTTCTGCAAAATTTCTCATCATTCTCTCTATGCGAATACAAATATTAATAAGAATTTAATAATTAAGGAACGATATGGTCTAATTATTGGTGACTTTTATGGCACCATTCCTCAGCATCCTGTCGTACTCGTTGAATCAAACAATAGAAGTGTACCCTTGTTGAGCGGTTTTACCAAACACGACGGCTCGCTGGTGCTAGGATGTAAGTTATTAATATATAGTATTTAATATTCCACATAAATTGTATTTTATGCTCAAAATGCAAAAGGGTTTTACGACGAGTTCAAGGCAATGCATAAAAATATGAATGCTGTGACTGTGGGTGAATTCGCCACTGGTTTGATGAGTTGGATGAATGACACAACTGGCTTCACCAACAATGTTTTGACGCGCTTGCTATTCCCTGTGGATCTCTGGCATAGCTGGGACCATAAGCGCGCTTTGCCAGCATACTTTGATGTGAGTTTGGTAGTTGGGGTTTTTTTTTTATTTATTAATAATATAATTTAGAGTAAATTTTTGTTGCTTTTTTATCTTTATAGCTCGCCAATATACTCTATTTCAAATCGACTATGATTGGATTCACAAATAAACTATTCAGCGAAGCAACACACGCGCCCATTTATTTCTATACCTTTGATTACGCTGGAGAGAAGACAAATTTTGGTTTTGACTCGGGTAACTCCCAGTATCCATTCAACGGTGGCGTGCACCACACAGACGAGTTGATTTATCTATTCCCCACCCACCCGCTAAATGTGTTTGATTCTGAGATCGCCAAAAAGATGGTTGCTTTGTGGGTGACCTTTGCTACTACTGGGGTACCGAAAGTCGCTGAGGGGCCAACGATTTTACCTATGAAGTGTGAGTAAAGTAAATTTTATTATGTTCACTAAAATAACATACTATTTTACTGTTTGCTAATAGCCATCAGAGGTCCATATTTCCATATAAATAAGGTAATTAAAGTGGATAATGATATACTAAAGGAGTTCACCGCAACCATAGACGATCCAAATAACAAGAAGCTGGATCGTCCTAATAAAAGTTTTTAAAGTGAAGAAGTCTAATAAGTCTTAGTTTATCTAGTAATAAACAGATACATACAAACATATATATTTTATATTATGTGCCCGGGTTCGATTCTTGACCGAGGCAAGTAACTACAATAATTTTAGAAACAATTTTCTAATTGCAATCCCCCAGCAGGCAATGACAAACCTTCGGGTGTGTTTCTGCTAGGCAAAATAATTTGCTGTTGGAGTTTGTTAGTACAAATTTGAATTGCTTGTTTTTCTTTCACGATTCGCATGGGTTAAACAGGGCGAATTAATATTTTGACATTTTACTCGCAAAACTACATAAACAAAATATACAACGGATTGGCCTACAATCACCTTCTATGGATTCACGTTGAGCTTCCTATTCGGAGTCAGCAAATCTCAGTATTGGACCTGTTGGTATATATGGGGCATTACACGCCAAGGTACGATCGATTTTATGTTTACTTGTTTTCCTACTTAATTAAAATAAATCTTTTTCTTTATTGTCTGCTTCATTAAAAATTAAGTTCGTCTCACATTTCTTTATCGATTGGATTGGTATTGGCTGGGATTGGCTGAGGGCAAATAACTCTAGGGTTTCCTTAAGCTTACAAAGCTTCTGCGATGTGGCAAGCCACTCACTGCATGCAAATCCATTCATACATTCAGACAAACCAATATATTGTACGTTCTTACATACATATGTAGATACATACATTAATGTAAAATACCAAATCGCTTGCTTGTTTTTAAATTCTAGATTTTGCCATTTTAATTGCCGGCAGGTTAGGGGTTTAAGCCCGCATTTCTAGCACTGACTGATGTATTGTATTGTATTGCATTGTATATATGTAAGTATGTATCTTCTGTGTTTATTGTCATTTGCCATTTAAGCCATTTTGCTTTAATTTAACCCTTATCTGTTTCGTCCAGAATTCAAATATCAATACATACATATGTACATACATATGTACATACATACATATGTACATACACACACACTAACATATTCCCGCATTGTTTTTGTTTTTTTTTTTTTGTATGCCATGCTGTCTCACCCGCATGGTGTTAGCTCTACAAATTCATTTTACTTGATTTTTTAAGCGTTCTTAACTTGGATTTGTCATGACGGTCATGGCGGTCTTTGTCCACCGTCTCTGTCTCCATTCACAAGTCAACGACTGCGTTGTTTTACTTTTCGTTTGCTCTAGCTTTTCTTAATCGAAACGGATTAAGATTTTCAAATGACAAAGAAGTCTAAACTTAGCATTTGCTTGGAAACTTGAACGGATTCCGATTGTTGGCAGGTAAATGCAGTGAACGACTAAATAAATATCGATGAATTGGAAAAATCAGGAGGAGAAAATCAATGACGAGAAACAAGAAATCAATGACGGTTTATTGACTTACGTGGCATAAGAAAAATTGGCCCAATAATAATACGACTTTTTAATTGAATCAAACTGAAGAAAACGTCTAGCTTTCTTTGCAACTTCATCTTGCAATATTGCCAAGGAAGTGGTACTTATTTCAGTTTGATCAGCAACGGTAGCTGAAGTCAGGCATCCTGTCGGAAAATTTAGTCTTCACGTGCTCAGCCGCTAACGTACTAACACTGATCGATTTTGCCTCGACCGAAAACTTAGTGGGTGTCCCCAGATCAAAGTACGTGAAATCGAATCGATCATATTGCGATAGATGGAAGCTATGTTTCCAGTATTAGACGTGCGCCCACTTCGAGGACCGAACGTTAACTCGGATCATTATGTTGCCGCAGCCAACGCGGCTACGGCGAATGCATACCCGCCGATTGGAATTGAAGTTGTCAAAAGACTAAAGCTAAGCGTCCAAGAATTCGAATTTATGGGTGTGGCTGGAAAGACCAGGTTGAGAAGGACTTGGCTGGTGTGTAATGTTGGAATCGGGCAAAATCGCCTAGGTGGTTATAGCCCTAATTAATTCGAAGAAAAAGAAGTGCTAGTTCCATACCATACGTGTATTCCGGACATCGATTACCACATTTCCCTCAGTATCTTTGTAGAAATTAACCCCGGCATTAAAGTATGTCGCCTATATTTTCACAATTTTTTTGATGGGTAAAAGTCAGTCAGTGTACAAGCGAGTCCAGTTCTCGGCTGTTTTGAGGTCTTCATTAAAAAATTTATTTCTATGTGCTTCAATGCATCAGTTTCTATCTGACGCAACGTCGATCTTTTATGACACAATTTCAAACTGATTTATGTTTATTGTCCTGCGTCGAAGAGATTTCCCGGCAACCGACTGCCGGCTGCTACTCAAGCAGGGAGAGCAAGCGCAACGTTGAAGGCATCATTGTGTGCGTATATAAATGTGTGTATGTATGTATGAGTACGTAGGTATTCACATTTTTTTCTCTTGATATCCTTTTTCTGGCTGTAAACATTACAAGCAACACACAATATGAGGAATCTGCACCTGTCTTCGTAAATGAGTCCTGGGTGCCGCCTTCCCTGCTTTTCCATTTCGTTGTTTTTTTTTTTTCATTCTCGGCCAAAATGAATGACTGTTAGTTTAGCTGACGACCGACTGACTGACTGACTAGTTGTCTGCATTGACTGCTGTAACCTGTCGTCTGTTGGCGCAAAGTTACATACTCACCCAGACAATCTTGACAGCGATGCGCTCAATGATGAGCAACAACATTAGTCACAGCCGGTTTTACACCGTCGAACGGGAGATAACTACTTCAAGGGGGTGCAGTGGTTAAAAGGTGCTACAAACCATATGCCTGTCGTTGCTTGTAATCGGTTGTGACTTTTAATAAAAATTACACCAAAAAGCGCCGCCTTGCCGATTTTGTAGCGCTGTGTTGGTTTTGTTGAGATCCTTAAGCTGCTATGCATTCCTACTAACTACTAGTAGTTGGAATAAAGAAGCGTGCCGCATGCCACACGCCAGACAAAACGTTATGCCTTTGGAGACAATTCGAACTGAATTCAATTGCAAATCTCTACATAAACGAAGGCGTTTTAGATGTTAATTTTTGAATATAAGTAAGTATGGTTTTAAAAGGCTCTCCTCGCACTTAATTTCATCAACTTAGAGCCAAACGACTATTGGATTTACGCAATATGTTTTTTTCTACCAATTCTTCTGCTACATTTATCAGTTCTTCTTCTTTAATACTCCAACATGGATTCTTGTTGTTGTTGACCTGCTGCCACTTTGGCTACACCTGTCACCAGTGCTGTTGCCTTTTTCTTGTAATTTTTTCATGCGGCGGTTGTTATTTTTCCATTTTTTCATTTGTTCTGGTTTTTGATTGTGTTTCTCTCAGCCATCGTATTGACCCAATTTTAGGATACCCGACTTTTTTATATGCAAGTCGTTTGTTGTTCAAATTTTCATTTGCTTTGCTTTAAGAGAGAACTAAATCAACTTCAAGCTGATTTTTATTGGTAGTCTCCTAAAAAATCAATTGGCGAAAAAAACAATCTGAATTTGGCACTTTGAATGGAAATAAACAGCGATTCCTAAAGATTTTAATTAATAAAGTAAGTAAAGTAAAAATTTTGGCTTGCGGTTTGTAGCATTATTTTGAATATTTTGATTCATTGCTCCTTTTGCTTTTGATTTCAGTATTTACATTTGTATTCTATGTATGTATTCTTTGTAAATTTTCGCTTTTATGATCTTAGCTTTACAAGTGTATTTATTCCTCTTGCTTAATGTGTACTCTCCTTTTTCATTACAATTAAATATTTGTACTGCTGTTCGTTATGCTTTTTTGGCAATTTAGCGCAAGCGTGCGCTTCTTCATTAAATTCCATTCACTTGTACCACTAGCTGTCGCGGCGGCATCTCAAATCGAACATTACAAACTCGAAACCGAACGCGACCAAAACCGCCACCTGCCCACCTGCTTTGCTGATGCTTTGCCTGTTGCCGCTAAAAATTCAATTTTGTTTTTCATTTTTGTTTGTTTGTATTGTTGTAAGGCGCGTCCTGACCTAAGACATTGTTTTTCTGTTAGTGTAGTAACCTGCTCGGCTAACCGGCCAGCAGTGAAAACAGGCAGAATGCTGATGGCCTCCACTCTTCCGTTTTTCGTCACTTGGTACGCTGCAGTTCTGCATTTTTGGGCTCTTTTGCTCATTTAATTTACTAAGTCGCTTTTGTTTTTTGTTTTTTAAATTTCCTTTTTATTAACTGATACTATTACGTTTGTGCCAATAGGGCTGGTGTGTTTAAGGGACGTTCTTTTTCCCTTTCGAAAAGTCACCTGCGCATACCGATTGGGTCATCGCTGCCATCACTTTATATAGTGGCCACTTCAAGCAGCGTTATTATTGTTGTTCCTGGATTTTCTTTATAGGTGCATTGCGCAGGACAATGGCTGTAGGGTCGGGATTAGAACGGCGCATTAACCCCTGTTTGAGGTAAAGCATTACAAATGACTTGGCATTGCCCCCATTCTGTTGGTTACTAAAATGAAGCCAGCTATTTGTCCCCTAATCCGCTGTGCCATTCGACTAGATAGACTAATAGCTTCATAAACGTTTACTTGTCCTGGTTTCTTGCAGTTTTTGTATTCGTTATTGTGGTTAGACGCCGCGTTTCCGTTCGTTTAATTACTGAATTAACATAAAGTGAATGCCATCTAATTGTGGATTTTCCGCCCGCATAAGGCTGAGCCTCTGGCATCTAATTTTTTACTGAAAGCTATGAAAAGGGTGAATTCGTAGTTTATGTAGGACTCTACCGCGAAAGGTTGACAAATCTTGCGGGTGCACGTGTTTCACATCAACGCTTTGTACCGTCCACATTGGAATTACTATGATAATCCATTTCCTTTATTTCTTTTCTAACGTGAATATTTAATTAAAGTACTTACTTAGTATATGTATGTATGTATTTCTAAAATCAAAAATGTGTATTTTTTATATTTAATTTTCACTCCGTATAAGGGAATATTGCCCAGGAGTTCCTACTTGTCTATGGTTTTTGCAAATTAATGGAATTGGGTTTGAAAACCAACATTGCAAAAATAGTAGAGTTTTTTCTGTACTTCACAAAAGCTGCGCTACAGATATTTAAAATTTTCTTTAGTCACAACGATGAGTGGCTTTCGCAGCATGACCGGACAATGGGTGGGTCTTCTCAGATAAAATCTGTGTGCCAACAAAGCCGAACTCTACATGAAATAAAATATCAAATATTTTCCTATACAAATTTGTATAACTTGCAAGAAAATCACAAGAAATAATTTTTATTATTGTTGTTTGCTTGAAAAAGTACTTCGACTTCGCTGTAAATTTTCTTGAAAAAAATAAATAAACGAGCAATTATTTCGGGACAGTTGCAAACTGATTTAAGCAAACAAATTTCTTGTGCGTATTTAAAAAAATTTTGTCTTTTTTTCTTGTGAACTATGACGTTCTGAGGCGACCTTTAGTAAAATTTTCCGAAGAATAATTTTCTAGAACCTTTAATTCCTCTAAAGACTTTCCATATTTGCTTTTTGCTGACTGTACATTTTTTTTAAAGTGAAACTTCTTTGCGCTCGGTTGGGCTGTAATTCCAATATCGAATGAAACGAAAAAGCGACAGGAAAAGGGAGGGAATGGCGCGCGTGGTGGTGCAGTCGGACGGAAGGAGACATGGGAGAGAAACGAAAACGCGACAGATTCGGAGTAGGAAAATACGAAAGAGGGCTAGCATGCGTGGAGGGGCGGACAGAGTGTGGCAATGATTGTTCTCTACATCACTTCGAACCAGAGAGTTAACGATATAATAAAATTCATACATAAGTAGATCATTATTGGCATATACTCCCTCTGGTGCAGCAGAATTAGGAGAAGATTTGCACACTATGCTAATGATTTTAAGCGGTGATTTTAATGTCAATTTTGCCTTGGAAGAAGCTCAACCATTTGCAGAATTTTTAGAAAGTAAATTTAATTTAAAATTGACTAATAATACCAAAGACTAAACAACCAGATCAGGCACGACAATAGATGCAATTTTCTCAAGATATTGAAATAATTTGCAATCACGAGTTTTCATTTCATTATTTCATACCACAAACCAATTGTATCTTTTCTTGAACATGAAAGTATTGAAGTGAATGAATAGATTTTTTATAAATGGAGGCGAAATCATCAACTATCTAACACCCTTAAAAATTCCAGAATAATGAATAGTGGCTTCTGTTATCGGAGAAATATTTCTATCTCATAAAACTTGCTGGCTAGGGTGAGTATTTTCATTTCAAGTGCCCATCGAGATCCATGAAGTCTCACTTCTATCGCCTAGCTTTCTAGGCTGACAATTTTTTTTGTTTCTTAAAACTTTCAGTTTGTTACTCATATAGCGAAATTAAATTAAATTAAATTTCAAAAGGGTTGCAAGCCGCTTTTTTAAAGCGTCTTCGAAATTAAGGTTTATTGAACCTTTTTCTATTGATACTCATTTTTCAATATTTGAATACACTCATTGTTTTAAATGAATTAAACGGGTGACATCTTTCTTAAAAAAATTTCTTCTATGGTAACACCAAACTATATAGCTTTTCACCACCTCTTCGATCCTATAGCTATGACAAAAATCGTTTAACTCCCTTACACGCTTTAAAGCCCAACGAATTTTCGCAACAAGGCAGAGTCCTGGTATCTTTGGCATAACTAAAAATGTTCAGGCATTCAACGTTTGCGCCCTCAAATTCGTACCGATACTCAATTGTTCTTATTTATTACAATTATTTTGAATTTAAACATTTTCAATTAAGTACAATTCTTTATATGTGTAGAAAACTAATAAATTAGTTACGTGGGTCATATCCCCATTGAACTCCGGGCGAGTAACACAGGTGCAGAAGCTTACAGGCCAACTGTGGAGTGCAAAGTTGAAGAACCCCAAACGGCTTGCTTACTTAGGTGACTAACCTCATTGAGTTGTAAACAATAAATGAAAAAAAATAAATAAATAAAAAATGCAAAAACCGTGCATTTTTTGGCAATATTGCCGCAGGACAATAGTGAATAACTGTTAACTGACTTAAATGAAATAGCGATCGGCTGTGAGCTCTCGTTGAATCGAAGGATCACTAAGACGAATGAACCGATTAACAGGTCAACGACGGTGACACAAAAGTTCAACAAACCGATAACTGATGTTTGTTGGCAAAACAACAACGGCGACAACAACTTCAAATGTTGAAAAACAAATGGGCACAAGCTAATATACAAGCAATAATTTCAGCAAAAATAACCGAATGCTCTGTGACAGCATTCGTGTTTGTAAAACGAAATTCAAAATACTCACAGAAACCAAAACAAAATAAAGAAAAATATTTCTGCGTTTGCGCAAAGTGGCAAAAAGGATTCCGTATATGTAAAGGGCGCTACCCTGCTCTTGCTAGTGCAAATCAGCAAAAACGACGAACAACAACAAACAAAGGGATGGCACGCAAAACAGTTGCCGTGAAACATTTGCAAACAACCTGTGCGGCATGTGCCGCACATTAAGGCTTGACTGCATTGAGCATGTGACGCGCGGTTCGATGCCAGCAGCGCGCCGCATACCGCGCCCCACCTCCTAACCGCACATCCAGTCCGATTGCCTTGTGGCTTGGCTCGTGTCATCTGTTGAATTATAAATTATGGCAAGGAATTAATTTTGTTTTGTCCTCTCGTCGGCTGTTCGCCCTTCGCTATTCGGCGACTGCTGGCCGCTTTGCGCAAGCCAACGGTGGCATCCAACATGCAACTGCAGTTGCAACTGTGAATCTTGAAAATACCCGTAAATAACCAAAAAAAATAATAGCAACAACAACAAAGCATAGACAGTTGCGAATATATTGTAGATGAGTGGAAAATGATTGTGTAGTAGTAATTGTTGTTGTTGTTGTTGTTTTTGGCGGCGACAGAAAGGACAACAGCGCAGCGGTTGCCACATAAAATCAACACGAAAGGAGCTGGCGGGGGCACAAGTGCACTGCCGCGGGAATCTAGTGCAAAATTTAAGCCTCAACACTATTGTGTTGTTGTTTTTGCTATACTTCCTGCGACATTGGAGCCGAGTTGAATTGTATGGCAATTGCAAATATTCAGGATCAGCAGCCGCAACATACGGCTGCAGTGGTCGTTCACCGATTTTGTCAGAAAGTAACGAAAGGACACGAATCTCCATTCGGCATTGAACGGCTCGCTTGATTGCGGGCCGCTAGGACTTCTAAGCTGGCATTGTTGTTGAGCTACGGCTTTGTCTCCGACACTTGTATTTTAAAGACTTTGTGTATGCTGCTGGTGGTTGTTGTTTTTGTGTGCCTGCAACAAGCGCACCTGTCGCTTTAGCAAAGCGACAGACAACGAAAGGTGCGCTGAAAAATTTCCCGCTGCAGCTTGACCAGGAATACTCGTTCACCAAAAAACAAAAAAAAAAAAAACCGAGAGAGAAACATAAAAAATGTTTATAGTACGCGCATTTTTATTTGTAGCACCACTGGCATTCGTTCGCAGCGCGCATCCCTGCAACAAACCCCGCAGTAGAATCAAGCACATCTCAACCACTAGGTAGTTGTACCTGCCACAATTGTTGTCTGTCTGCGCATCAGCTGAAAGTCTGGCCCAAAGGATACAAGCGCGCCACACAAACACACTCGCGCACATACATACTCACCTCTACGAGCATCAACGCAATATGCAACTGAGCTACTAAAACGGTCTCAGCGGACAGACAACGCGCAGTGGAGATGAGTTGATTTTGTGATTTTATTTCGTAGACACGCGCCTAATTTTGGATTTTGTGTTTTGATTTTTTTGTTTCTGACTTTTTGGTTTTTTGATTTTTGTTGGTCTGAAATTATATGTTGCAGATGTTAGTGGATAGTGGATAGTGGCAGTCAGCTGGTTTTCTCCGTACCAGATGCTTAGAGATTTAGGCATTCGCTTCAGGTATTGAGTTGGTTGAAAACTCGAACGTAAAGATAACCAAATCGAAACGATACAAAATAAAAGCGAGGCAGGCTGCTTTCGTAGATGAACAGGTTCGTGGGACAATTATTTTTCACCTGCTACACTTCTACGCTTAGTTACAACTCTGTTTAGTTGGATAATAAGGACTTTTTGTGATTCTTCTCTTCAGGATCGTAATTTTTCATTGTTGTATTTAATGAATTTATTGATGGCAACATACCGTACTTTTGCCGCAGTTTATGTTAACAGATACGATATGAGCGATGTATTTCTTATTAAATAGTTGGAAATAATTTTAAATAAATCTAAAAAACGGAGGGTGAGAGAAAGAGCACTTGCGATATCGTTGCAAACCAAAATTTGCTTCGAATAACATTCTTTCAAGTAACAGTCATTTAGTTGTTGGAGCGGCAGTGCTTAATCCCTCATAGTGCATCGTCTTTTCAGCCCCGGCTTCTTTATGCCAGAATTCAGTCGAGAGATGCAGTTGTTAAGCCAGCTGAATATTTTAGACATGACTTGGGCAAGGATATCTTGGTCTCAGGTTGGAGCTCAGCTTGAGAAAAGGAAGATTTTTGAGTAAAATGTTCTATTTGCGAAGGCTGATGGATGCCATCACACAATTTTTCAATGCCACCACACACTTGAGACTGAAGGACCATCCCAACATTTAGTGCAAGGCTTGAAAATTCTATATCTTAAAGACTGCAGCATGCAACATATGGAAACTAGAGGAGCACACCGTGTAATACAATGGTAGAGCACTACCCTACAAGTCATCGCCTCTATGACGCCTGCCTGACAATAGTGGCGAATGAGAATATCATCCATAAATATTGGTTAGGTATCGAAGATTGAAATAGGAGGAGAGGAAAATCTTTATAGATTTGCTATGCTAGGTATTCAGATGCATTTTCTTCAAAATAAATTAAATGCCTACAGAAAATTAAATCTGTTTTATCCAAAAGTATTAAATATTTTTGTAACCCCAATTAACTCCCAGTTTTCTTTCTTTTGATAGTTTTTTTCTCCAATACACATAAGTTTTGCTTTTAGTGTACTATAACATACAGCTTTAATTCGTTATTTTTAATCCAGTAAGCTCATGGATCGGTGGTTTCCACAGATTTTTGGTATTCATCGGCTTCCAAAATCTTTCTCTTGAAGTAATTTCTGAGCTTTATTTTAAGTCGAATAATATTATGGAAAGTGTTTATGGGATCTATGGATTTCCAACAGACCATGAACAGGTGCTACCGTAAACAAGTGCCTAGGCTCACAAAGGGATTCGCTACTTGTCTCATTTCTCACGTTACCAGCTTGGGGAAAAACAAGAAACATTGCAAGTAAAATAGAAATCACGCCACTATATTTAAAAAATATGCCTTCTTTTGTTTAGCGGTGGTGTATACTTTTCCCACAAATTTACTTAGAAAATCAGGGCAGTCTTTATTTACACCTTATGCCAATAAACGATCGAGTGACGTTGCTGTCGATGCGTCAAAGCATATCGTCACGTCTCAGGCGGCGTCGATAATTTCAATAATGCCATTCAACATGCCGCCAACTACTTTGTCGGCCTTTCAGCAAAAGCAATTGGGAGGGGCGACATGGTCGGCGTCCACAAGACAGCTGCCGAATTCAAAGAGACAAAGCGAAAAGTCCTTGACAGACATGTAAAAATGTGACTTCAGCCAGCAAGTTGTTCAGACATTTACGTTCAGCTGGACTCAAATTGATTTGGCAACTTTTTCTCACTTGCTGGCTCGCATTTTATAGCCTCTTCCCTCGCCTCGCAACATTGCATTGCACATCAAGTTGTTGTAAGGTAGGAAGTGAAACACTTTAGCCAAACTATATGGCTGAATGCAATGATCGACGATCATTACACTGCAACGCTTTATGATCGATTGTGATCGAAGCGACAATTTCGGGAATTTTCACGGCGGTGCTGAGGGGGGGTGTTTTGCGTTGTTTGCTGTGGCCAGATTGCCCGTTAGCTATTGATGCCTCATTTCTGTAGCAAAGCAAAAAAGTAGTCAGCGAGATTTACGAAAATTATTTGGCACATTTACTCGCGTACTTGGAAAGTGATTATAGAATGCCTTGTTTTGTTTCATTTTCGAAATGATGCGCCTGTGGTAGCAATGTGACAACTGATGACCAATAAACGGAGATGTGCGTTTCTTCTTCGTTGCTAATCGATGATTATGATCATTTTAAATACGATTATTACCTAAGGTACTCGCAATGATGAACGCACTGTGCGTTGCCTTGATCGGCAATCAATGAAGTTTGTCGATAATTGTTCGTCGCTGTTGACGAATTTCGAAAATTACGTTGGTGAGTATTTACTTTGTGTGATTTGTAATTTGCTACGGAAAAACAAAATTCGAAATGTACCGCTGCACAACAGTCGATGAACTTGACGGTATCATTAGTGTTTTAAGGTGTTTCGGAGAGTTTTTGTTTTTTGTTGTATGTTTCGAACGTGGTTGTAATGCTGTCGGTCTTTTACAAAGTGGCATATTTGGGATTGCAAAGTCCTCGATCAAAGGATTACCGCCAGCGATAACTATTGTATTGGCAACAGCTTCTGTAGTGCCGCCGAAAATTGTCGCAAAATATTGTAACTTATTAACTCACGCATATTTCGCTGAAATCAGGTTTGATCACTCGTTCGATCGATCGGCTGACAATGCCAATTTGTATACAATTTGCTGATAATTAATTTAAGTACTGAGACAGTAGGATTCGAGGGGTAAATTGCGTGAAAGTGGAGGGCAAAAAAGAGTTGCAAGCGAAAGTACATGGTGTTTTTTTTTTTGTGTTTGAACAAACTTTCAAGGCGACTCCGTCTATTGACTTATTCCTACTGTTTATTCACTTCCAGTTCTACGAAGCATTTTCGAATATAATACACACGATTTCGTAGCATCTTTGAGTCATTTTAGGACAGAAATGGGCACTTTTTGCCGCTTGCAATAGACGCATGAGAGATTTGCTATCTTCATGCTCTCACCGCTTTCAAAATCGAAAACTGAGTTTTGGCCACTTCTGCTTAAAATTACTCTGGTATTTCCATTACGGTTATCACCATAAAACTTTTCTCAAATAGCTTGGCGTCACGGGTATATAAATCGCTCTGGGGGCTAGCTCGAAAGTGGCGTAAAACCATTTATAGTAGTCGTTGCCTTTGTAAAAACACACAAAATAACACAGTAACGTTTTTTAACGTAAGCTTGGTTTTATATGGCAGTCTTAAACTAATTAAAAAAAGTAAATTAATTCCAAGAAAGTATTACAGTTTTAAGATTTAGGAATGGATGAGTGGCAGGATTTGAACTCCACTTCACCTCAACCTCACCTTTGGTGCATCGATGCTCTGCAACATAATTTTTTTTCGATAAAAAACTGAAACGCACATTTTTTTGACTTTGGAATATTTATTTTTTCAAGGGATTTTTATAAAATAAATAAGTTTTAAATACGAAAGAAATAATGCTTAAGATAGAATTATAAAAATTAAATTAATTAAACGCTAACTAAAACAAGTACAGTAAATATATTATTAAAAACTGGGTAGCAATTGATAAAATTTCAAATTCTAGAGATTTCATACTAAAACTTAAAAAATTAAATACATAGATTCTTTGGTTTATTTAGCTGTGATGTGTTTCATAAAATTTTGTTTTAACATAAGTATTCGATTTTTTTTTTATTGTAATAGTCCAAATTTTTTAAACAAAGTTCCGAATTCTGACAACATTGTGTATTTACAGCTTTAACTACTTGCAATATACAATACTTAATTTCGATTATTTGAGCAACAATAAATTAGCAAAAAAAAAAATGAAAGATTTCAATTCGCTAACTTTCAACTTATTTCTAATTAAAAGTTATATCTTATATGCAATACTTAAATAGTTAGAAAAACAAATGCAACAATAAATTAGCAAAAAAAAAATGAAAGATTTCAATTCGCTAACTTTCAACTTATTTCTAATTAAAAGTTATATCTTATATGCAATACTTAAATAGTTAGAAAAACAAATGCTTGTAACATTTGCATGCCCACACAAAAACACAAAAATTCACTGGCTTAAAGGAGTTCTAAGAAATGAATCCTTAAATGCTTTAACTCTCCATCAACTTAACAACTACAACTACTCGTACAGAACACACATTGTTTCTATGTCAATTTGTGTGTACAAAACTTTGGCTTAAACGACTTAGTATCTTATCAGACCAACTGGGAGCACACGATACTTAACTAAACTAAAATTAATTTCGATAATTACTACATGCTTTTATAATAAATACAATTTAAATAACCTCAATAAATATTCTATGTATAAATACAATATACATATATATGTATATACATATATGTATATATGTACATAACTATATGTATGTGAGTGTGTGCAAATAAAATGTACATATATTTATATACATATATACATTCTTTAAATACGTATTATTAAGTATCACTAACAGTAATAGTACTTTAAATTCGAACTAGAACTTTCGCACACTTAGCCCATCCATATGGGATACCTTTGCGCCATGACCAACAAACTACCAGTCTCGTTATACTCGTAACTGTGGACCCCTTCCGGCCCATTGGCGTGTCTTCAGCAACTACTGCTGCTCACCTCCATTTTCAGCGGTGCCATGCTCTCTTCGTGACGACTTTCACGATGACGTCGCAGATCCACTTTACGTTGAAACGACTGATCGCAGAGACCACAACCGAAGGGCTTATACCCGGTATGTTTGCGCATGTGCGTAATGAGATTGGAACTTTGGCTGAAAGCTTTCAGACAAACCGTGCATTTATGCGGCTTTTCACCTGCAAAATAACGAAAGGACAAAAGAAAGCAACGAATTAATCAATAAGTTCATGACAAGTAGAAATATAATAAAATGATTTTTTAATAAAATAAAAGCACTACTACAAAGGGCTACATAGTGGACGCTTTGTGGTGAAGCAATTAAAAATATTAATCACTTTGTTGATTTTCTATTGAAGGGTAATAGTCTTCTTCATCTAACGAAGGGTGGCCGGTGCAACAAATGATTTTACATTTGTGCAACAAAATCACGCAATTAGTAAAATTAAATCAGATAACGCCGGTATACATTAATATACATACAAACATACAAATATACGTACATACGTACGTATGTGTACAAACTTAGAAATGCATGACCGAGTGATTTTAATTGTTAGCCAAGTGTCGACATTACATGCATTGTACACTTGAGTGACACGTGGCTCGCATTTTCACACAGAGACGTCGTCGAGGGTGGCGGCCCCAGTTGACTTTTGTGCAGTGCGTTCGTGCTCGTATTAGTGCAAAAGTGCATTTTTACAAGGTGATGGCTATATTTGCCGTATTGCTTGTGCAAAAGTAGCTATAAATACCGCTAATAAAATTTGTGAGACAAAAAATACAAAAATTTTTTTCCAACATTTTACATAATTTGTATACCAAATTTATATTTTTGGAAAAGAATTTAAACGATACAAAAAATAATTTATATGTATCGCTTTTCCGCATTTGTGGCGCGCAGAAAACTGAGTGCCCTTACTTAGACACCCTGTTTCTGTTTCAGGAAGTGTCCACTCAATAGAGTAGTTTGTTTTGCAACTAATGACTGATAGCCTGCGCCGATTAGAAAACCTTTGGTCAATCATTTTTTCCGACCATATGTTCTTACAACATGAAATGATTTTGGTCAATGTGAAAACTAATCATAGCTATACGACAGATACTTAGTGACAAGTTTCAATACTTCATTTATTTCTAACTAATTTTTAGTTAATTTTCTATAAAACTACAGTTCATACTTCGATAAATTTTCATAAAAATTGCAAACTTTTTAATAAGAGTTTTTGGAAAACGGATATGTAGTTTTATAGCCCATCAATTGTGTATTCGAAATTTGTTAAAACTTTCCATTGATTTTTGATAATTTTTTTGTTGACGGAGCTGGTAATTTTTCTCCATATAAAAAATTTAAATTAAATTAAGAAAAATAAATAGTCGAAGCTTGTGATTATTTGTTTGTGAAATTGTTATGTCTTGTGCGGTAATTTAGAAAATACCAATATTATAATTCTAAAAGTCCATTTTCAATTATTTGTACCAAATGTATCACACATCCATATACTAAGTCTTTTGAGAAGTGCCAGACTTTTGCTACATGCATAGGAAATCATAAGTAAAGGAACTCACCTGTATGTATATATGTGTGTTTCTTCATATCCGATTTTTGATGGAATCGTTTGCCGCAGTACTGACAAGGATATGGCCGCGTGTCGCTATGTATTAACAAATGTGTAGACAAAGTTGATGAACGCTTAAATGATTTACCGCATTGTTTGCACTGAAAAAGAAAAATAGTTTTTGAAAACGAAAAACATAAAACAGTTGTATAAGCTATTTAATACACAAATTAACCGTTTATGTTTACAAAACTATCTAATGAGTAATGAAACAGCTAAGTACTAATTATTGTACATATATTTTCAAAAATATACGAAAAGAATACGGAAATTAAACTCGAAACTGCGAAAAAATTCCGACTTCTTTCGGAAAATTCGAGTATCTGACAAATTCGAAAATGAATAGTGACGAATTTCTTTCCACAAGTTGATATACTTTCAAAAAAATATATACTTAATTGTAAATTATATAAGTACATATTGTATATAAAATCTTATTAATTTAAACAGCTTTAAATACATTAAAAAGTGAAAATACTTCATTTGTCAAAAAAACACACGAACACGAATTACCTAATAAAACAACAAATCTCTTGAGGAAGTTTCCAAATACAGACACTCACGTAAATATTTACTGAGCTTAATTAAACGACTGAGAGGATAGAAATATATGCCCAGTTAAATGAAAGAAATTATTGTAAACATTTGAAAATAATTATCTGATTGGTACAAATACGCGCAAAAAAGGTACGTATATACTTGGCATATGGCTGAAGCGCCGAAGAGTTAAAAAATTAAAATAACGTAAGTCTGAGTTTAGACAGGGCAGGTTTTGGCAACCAATAAAAACGAATGTAAACAGCGAATTTGCCGACAGATTTTTAAGGTTTTAGTAATACGATACCCGGTCCAACATTTAATATTTCTCTGACTAAACCAAAGTCATATTTTTTTTAATTAGCTCAATTATAATAAGCAAATAATTTTTTTTTTTAAACATACGAATACCCAGAATGCTCATACGGGTACCTAGAATGCTCACGCTGTCTCAGCGCGTGAACGAGTCTAACCAATTTTTGGAGTTGTGTGCAGAAGAACCTGCACAGAATTTGGAGCGGATAGTCATTGTAGATGAAACATGGGTGCATCACTTTGAACCTGAGTCGAAACAAGAGTCCGTGTTACTGATTAAATCATTATACCTTTGTACTAAAATTGTTAACACACAAATTACTTTGCGTTAAAAGAAAACTGTATTGAACTTAAATATGTACTAAACTTGAATTATCTACTTATACTATAAAATGTTTCGTTATATTTCTACATAAAAATACAACCGTGCCTAAAATGTTAGCGCCTTTGAATTTGACCGAAGCGTGGGTTAGAAATCAGTCCGTTAGGAGAATTCAGACGCGTACGAGGCACGAAAAGATATAAAAACCAATCTTTATCTCGTGAACTTGAACTTATCGCATAATTTATACTTAACTTCGCTGTAACAAATATTAAAAGTAAATAAAGTACGTTTTAAGTTAACTCGGTTAAAGTATCGTTATTTATACTTTCGAAAGCCTCGTATATTTGAGCCAATGTTGCTTTTGCCTGCAACATCTTTTTATATCTTTTCTTTGTTTGGAACAATTGTTCACTATATGTAGTAGTTGCTTTATTCAAGTATATATTTTGCCGCAATTGAGGGATGCGACCAACCTTTTCAACTGAGAGATGGCAAACCGCCTGATGTTTACGTTATGTGCGCAATGATATTTGGATCGATTAGCTCACCGTGTTCTGCACAATTTGTTAAAAATGTGCATGCAGAAAAATATCGTAATACAAACGCAAGAGCCGTCAATGCCATTGTCGATCGACACTATGTCGATGATTATATGGACAGTTTCGACACTGTTGAAGAAGGCATCAAGGTAACCAAGGATGTCATCGATATTCATAGCCGCGCTGGGTTCGAATTAAGAGGGTTGGTATCCAATTCAAGTGACCTTCTGAGAGCCGTAGTACATAATTCGCAATCGCATATGCAACAAAATAATTACATATGCCGAGGGGAGAATGCTACCGAAAAGGTGCTGGGTATGCACTGGAACCCGAACGAAGACTACTTTTTCTTCAAGTTGATTTTTTCAAAAGTACCAAAAGCAGTTTTAGACTGTAGTAGACGCCCAACGAAAGGTGAGATGCTGGGGGTTACTATGTCCATATTTGATCCGTTAGGTTTTGCCTGTGGGTTGGTCCTGAGGGCAAAAGTCTTGATGCAGAGTCTATGGAACAGGAGCATAGATTGGCACGAACCAATCCCTGAAGATATTTATAAGAAATGGCTGCAGTGGTATAAAACGCTGAACATCATCGAACATTTTAAAATGCCAAGGTGCTATGGCATACATTTTTTGAAACCAAATGCCGACATACAATTACATATTTTTGTAGACGCGAGTGAGATCGCATATGCTGCCGTCGCCTTTTGGCGAATCCACTACACGAATAATACGGAAGTCGTTTTCATTGCTGGTCGATCTCGGTGCAGCCCGCTGAAGCCATTATCTATTCCAAGACTTGAGCTACAATCAGCCGTCTTGGGGATAAGGTTGAAGGAAGCTGTCATCAACAGTCATGATGTGCAGCCACATAAGGTAACATTTTGGTCAGACTCGAAAATAGTTCTTCAGTGGATAAGGTCTGACGCCAGGTGCTACAAGCAGTTCGTAGCGCACCGTATAGCTGAGATCCTGCACACATCCGAAGCCAGTCAGTGGAGGTGGGTTCCAGGTAAGGACAACCCAGCTGATGATGCAACGCGTATAAAAGCCTTTTCTCAAAATGGTAAGTGGTTAAATGGTCCGCATTTTTTGAAATTACCTGAAGATAGTTGGCCAAACATGCCAACCGATTTCAATGATAACAAATGCCAAGAAGAGACACGCTCTAAGCCAATATATACGGCAGCGTTAGCGGATATGGTTATACCATATAACAAGTATTCAAATTATTCTAAGCTTCTAAGAGTGATGACATGGGTACGACATGCCATAAAGAAATTTCGTAAGATTCCCGTACGCGACAATGAGTGTACGTCGAAGTTAATTACCACAAATGAAATTAAGCAAACTGAACTACTAATATGCCTATTAGTGCAAAAAGATGATTTTGCCGACGAAGTTGAGTATCTGCGCAAAGATAAGCCTATAAAGAAAGACAGCGGTTTATTTAAGCTAAGCCCAATGTTGGACAATGAGGGCATTGTACGATTAGGTGGCCGGATAGATTACGCCCAATGTGTACCAATGTCAACTAAGCGACCAATAATATTGCCAAAGAGTCATCCTATATCGCGCCTCATAGCCAAGCATTATCACGAACTTTTCCATCACCAAAATTTTGAAGCAGCCATCTGCGCCCTACGTCGGAAGTTTTGGATTCCGAGTGCGCGCCGATTATTGAGATCAATTAAAGCTGAATGTCAAATATGCAAAAATGTGAACGCTGTTCCCGAAACACCACTTATGGGCCAAATACCAATCGATCGAATTACTCCATTCATCCGCCCGTTCACATATTCAGGTGTTGACTATTTTGGGCCCGTGCTGGTAGCCATAGGCCGGCGTCAAGAAAAACGTTGGATCGCACTTTTCACATGCCTGACTATTAGAGCCATTCATGTGGAAGTGGCTAGGGACTTGTCAACAGATGCTGCCATTATTGTCTGCCGCAATTTCATAAACCGAAGAGGTGTACCGGTGCGGCTCAGAAGCGATATGGGAACGAATTTTGTCGGCGTAAGCAAAGAAGATTGGGTAAGCGTTGAAAATGGTATACAATCAGAGTGCATACGTCGAGGAGTAGAGTGGGTCTTCAATGCGCCCGCCAACCCATCTGCTGGGGGCGTATGGGAAAGAATGGTTAGGAGCGTTAAACGTGTTTTGATGTTCACACTTAAGGAACGAGCGCCACAGTTTGAGACGCTACAGAGCCTCCTGATTGAAGCAGAAAATTTAATAAATTCACGCCCTTTAACACACGTGCCGATAGAAAGTACAGACGCCGCACCACTGACACCTAATGACTTTTTGTTAGGCTGCGCAAATGATGTACAAACTCCTGCGTTGTCGGAAAAGATATGTTTACGTAAGCAGTGGCATATAGCGCAGCAAATGAAGCAGACTTTTTGGAAGAGGTGGATACTTGAGTATCTTCCCACCTTGACCCGTCGTACGAAATATTTTAAGAGGGTGAAGCCGATAGTGGTAGGTGACATCGTTATAGTGTGCGATGACAACGAGAGCCGAGGTCATTGGAAACGGGGCATTGTAACAGAAGCAAAGCCAGCTCCAGATGGTCAAGTCAGATCTGTTTTGGTCAAGACCTCGACAGGAATTATTCGGAGACCAGCGTCCAAAATTGCAGTACTTGACGTTGGTAGTGATTCTCTCACCAGTGATGCGAATCACGGGGGGGAGGATGTTACTGATTAAATCATTATACCTTTGTACTAAAATTGTTAACACACAAATTACTTTGCGTTAAAAGAAAACTGTATTGAACTTAAATATGTACTAAACTTGAATTATCTACTTATACTATAAAATGTTTCGTTATATTTCTACATAAAAATACAACCGTGCCTAAAATGTTAGCGCCTTTGAATTTGACCGAAGCGTGGGTTAGAAATCAGTCCGTTAGGAGAATTCAGACGCGTACGAGGCACGAAAAGATATAAAAACCAATCTTTATCTCGTGAACTTGAACTTATCGCATAATTTATACTTAACTTCGCTGTAACAAATATTAAAAGTAAATAAAGTACGTTTTAAGTTAACTCGGTTAAAGTATCGTTATTTATACTTTCGAAAGCCTCGTATATTTGAGCCAATGTTGCTTTTGCCTGCAACAGTCCGGGTAAAGTCATAAAAAGGGCATACCACAGGTTCAAACTGTTGGAGGCGGCAGAAAAATTTATAGATACGGTTTTTTTGGGATTATGAGCGAATATTACCGGAGAATACTAATCTCATTTTGAGAGGAAAGATTTTATAAATATATTCGGATTCAGGGAGATTATAGTGAGAAGGAAAAATAAATCTATTGTTTTATTTCCTTTTCATTCTACGAACTTTCGGACCCCCCTCGTATATTTTGAATGGCTAAAATTCCACACGGACTTCATTACACGGTTTCATAGAATGCGCTCGTTCTATTGTATCGACTATTAAATATCAGAACGATATTTTACTTCGTTGGTAATCATCTGGGTAATTTTCCATAAATCCACAATGTTTTTGTTCGAGTTTCAATTGATTCGCGCGAAACAGCTTTGCAAATACATAGACAAATAGCGAGCGAATCAGCAAATCACATAAAGATTATTTTTTCAAATTTATATTTAACTAGGTGTCTAGAAAGATTGCAATTATAAGAATGAGTGTTTGGATAAAGGAGGGGAAATTCAGCTATATATGGATAGGAGTATAAACGTAGGTAGGTACGTACGTATAAAAAGATTGTGACTTATTGTGAGTTCGCCACTTAGCTTTCAGTTGTTTTCTACGATTTTAGTTTGTTTATTTTGCTTCTTTTTTTTGCACAAAGGAAATGAAGTAAGCTTTTTTAATGACAAGTTTAATTAAAAACAGCTGTGTCAATTTTATGAAATAAAACTAGAAATATTCGCTAAAAATTGTGTAGTTGAGAATAAGCGCAATGAATTCAGTGGCATAGAAAGTTGACTTTTCATGTTTGCTTAATTAGATCAGGTATCTTTATATAATTTTTTGATTTAAAAAAATACTTAACACATTTTAGTAGTGTGAAATTTGTTGGGTTCGGACGATAGGTTTTAAATTTTATTGTTGATTGCGTGGTCAGAGAATGTGGTGATTTCTTATTCCTTTTGCGGTAAAAGGATGAGATTAGTTGCATATTTCCTCATATTTGGTTAATACTCGTAATAGCATAAAATTCGGTTTATACTGATAATGAGGGTCGTCCCTTTGTACTTTGCCGTGATTTACCGCTTTCGGCTACTCGATCCTGAGGTAGTTGGCATAGTATTCTGGTAGCTAAGGATGCTGAGGCGAAGCTCCGTAGAAATGACTGCCAGGCTAATGTTGTGTCCATGGCGCTCTGATAAAAGCTTGTCGCCTGTTTGGTTGATATTGCTCGATACTCGCCTTGCTGCCTGATTGGGGATATTTCAGCAATGAGTAGCCGAACCTCAAATCTAGCTAATCCCAGTGGTAACTCCAAACTACTTTTGAATACAGAAGATGACACCGTCAGCGATACTGCTTGTTTGGTTTTGCCCGTTTTGACAGTTCTCAATTAAAAACAGACAAACCTTTTTTTACAAATGAGCGGCAAAGGGTCGCTGTTTTTAGCATTTTATAGATTTATTTATGAAAATTCTGTCTATAAATCATATTTTTACACTTTAGGGAAATTAAAAAAAAGACATTTCTCACTGAAAATTGGAATTACCATTTCTTCTTTTCTCCACATTCTTTTTTTGCTTTTACTTGAGATATTTCACTCGCCGCAAGACGACGCAAGTTTGTATTCTATTATGCTTGGCTCCAAACGCAGACAAAGGCCCTACCTCTAGTTAGGATGTAGGCTTTTTTTGGGAAAAATTTGGGGGAAAAGAAGTTCGAATGAACACCTAATAATTACAATAACAAATGCTATGAACTTATTTAAACCCCTTTGTTTTCTAATAAAAATCAATATTTGCTCTCAAGCCACTCTTTAATGAATCTAATTAATTTCTTTATTGCGTTCTTAAGCTCTAAATATGTACATTTTCACATACAGACATACTTCCGTATATATTATACATAATAGGGTGGTACTTAAGTATAGGAAGACAAGGAAAACAAGATTTAATAAAACCTGGCACTGAAGACAAAATTTGGCTTCCTCTACGGGGACTAAAAAACTTAAAAAACTTTGTTTTTGTATTTAATACGCAAAATCGATGTTGCTATAGTTCAAGATATCACATTTTAATTTAATTGTTTTTAGTCTTCACAGGATAATCTGAACTTTTACTACTGTGCGCCACGCCTTAATCGTCTCCAATGGGAAGCAAAATTTATATTAGCTGCCTTCGACTAGAGTAGTAACAATTCTGGGCATTTTGTGAAACAAATTTTAATTTAATTTTTTCGTGACGTTGACTGCGATATTACCGATTGCTGTGGTGAGACTGAAAATAGATACATGTAACTTTAAGAATCACCCTAGTACATACATATACCTATGTACTCATATAACTATTCAACATGGAATTTAACGAAAATAATCAGGTCGGGATGTCATAGAGTGAATGTAAGAAAAATCAGGCGAAAACTCAAATGTTTAAACAGTTTGTGTGCAACATGTGGCCAGAAGAATTGTATCCAAGCAGTTGGAGCTGTTTAGCGCAGTGGCGGGGTAACTACGACTTAGAATAGTGAAAATACTGAAAAAGATTAATTACCGTTCATACAAATACAATCTATGTACATATGCACACAAATAGGAGTACTCGATCGCTAGCGTTTTGTTACTGATGCGAGTACATAGTCTTTGCTTTAGTTGACTTCAATTGTTATTAGCTTGACACAAGTGTTGCTACATTTACACGTAGCTGCTGCAGTGCGTGTATAGGTTGATTGTTTGTTCATAGAGCGCGTTGGAGCGGGATTTTCGAAGTCTGAGTGTGGAGTTGTTTATTTATGATTGTAGTTTGTTTTTGTGGTGTGCATATTTATAGCAACATTTACCTGGCTGCGAATAGGAGATATGAGAATGTGGTTGTGATACGCATGTTGTTGACAGAACGACCACGACCACGATGACGGTGGCAGCGGTGGCGGCGGCGGCGGCGATGTGTTGCTAGTACATAGCGCGCCTTTCTACCACAAATATGCACATAAATACAAATACATATATGAAGCTACGTACGCAAACACTCATATTATGTATCTATAGAGCATCGACTGGAGCTGAAATTTTATTTATTAGTTATTAAACAAGTGTCGCCTTTGTATTTCCGTCAGCATTTTAAAATCGACGAAGAAGCGCTTACGCTGCCGTTGTTGGAATCTGTGAGTGACTTGTCAACAATATAACTGTTTAGCTAATTAGCCGCCATTGTTGCGCCTCCACGCAGACGTTTGTAATATAACATTGCAATCTGCACTGGGCTCCAGGGGTTAGGAAGTGAAAACGGAAGTTGGATTCGCTGGCCGAGATGCTGCTTTGCATTTAAATGAGTTGGGGAAGACCGACGGTTTTCGTTTACTAGTTTTTTTTGTTTGTATTTTTTGATTAAAGAAAAGGTGTGTTGCTTTGAGTCAAAAAATAAAAGGCCAAGCTGACTCAGCGGGTTTATTTTGGAAATTCGCTGAACTATATAATACTTATAATATCAATCAATTTAGTCGAGCATCCCTTCACACATTATCAGCTGCAGCTGAGTAAAAGCGTGAATTGCTTGAAAAAAAAGTGTGCCAACCATAAGGCACACTTTTGAATTGAGTAACTCAAGAAAGGCCACCCACTGTCCACGCAAGCGTTGTAACAACAGATGTAAAAATTTGTTGATCGAGAAAAAATAATGAAAAAAAAACATCCACACAACCCATGCATGTTGCCAACATATGAACATCAATACAAATCCTTAAAAACGCACCATCGAAATGATCAGTAAAAAAAATTTTGGTTAAACGCCACACGACCATCTGCTGCTCCTCGAAAGTGCAGCCAGTGAAAGGTGCGTGTGTGTTAAATACTGTGGACGGAGAAAGAGTGTGTGTGTGTGAGAGAGAGAGAGAGAGAGGGAAGAGGAGAGAGGAAAAAGTGATAGCGAAAGACAAAAAATAAGGACGAAACCCTACAAGCATATCAGGTTGCACCAAAAGCGCCTTGGACAATGATATTTTGGTCGCCGATATATAAAAGAATTTAAAAAATTACCGAATGTGCATTCACCTCTTTATTTATTGCATGTAGGCGCATGTGTGAATCTGAGGCGATCACGAACAATAATGGCAATTCGACACCCTGATGTAAGCCTGTAAATGAGCATACGCGCTAAACGTTACTGATCGTCGATCGAGCGTGCGTCTGGCCAGCTTGAAAATGACGCCTAATCGAAGGTGAAAATACTATAAGTGTTTAATTATAATTATACCTTAATTAAAGTGCAATTGGAAAAATCTCCGTAATGAGAAAAATAGAAGCAGGATGATTATGATTGCCAGTATTGTAATAATTGAATGTCTTAAAGCAAAATTGTCGTGCGTTGTTTCGTGCCTTTATCACTTTATGTTTTAGTTCTGTTTGTGGCAAGCAGAGATCTTAACCTTCGCTGAGGGCGTACTAAATATACTTTTCAGTTTACTGATGGGTTTAAAATCGAACGAACAAGGTTCCTTTTCTTCTTTGAGAATACGATTCGATTTGTTTCGCTGTTTCCAAATCAGCTGGCACAAAGTGAATAATTTGGCTAATTTTATGTTTTTAGAACATAAATCCAGAGTTGTAAGTAAAAATAAATTAACTAATTATAATAGTGGGAGGATAATGTTAAGCGGGGACCGTAACTGTTATCTTTTATCTTTCAAAATAATCAACAAATAATTATTATTTTTTCACCGATATGTTTCCAGTCAAAAATAAAAGTTATAATTTGGCTTTAATTTTTTTCGATCAAAGAAAAAAGTTAAAATATGAACTTTATTTTTTCAGTCAAAATTATGTAAAAGTTAAAATTATATTACCGCTATATTTGATTATAACATTTTGTTGCTACGTATAAATTAAAATCCGAATCAATGCTGAAAAAGCCGAATGACCTAAAGAAATTAAATGATTATCTAGGAAATATATTGACATCAAAAATATATTGCTGTTACTGTAAACTGATATTTTTGACCGAAAAGTAAAAATAAAATTTTAAATTTTAAATTGGACTGCAAAAATTTGAGTAAATTTTGCTTTAATGCTTGAAAAAAAATACCGAAAAAATAAAAGGAAAATTTCAACAGCTATTTTTGATTAAAAAATATCAATAAAAAGATAACGGCCAATTGTTAACTTTTTTGCAACAAGTCAAAACATCTAAAGCATAAACATAGAATAAACATTTCTTGGCAAACAAGCATCACATTCCTATATACAAATGCTAAAAAGACAAATTCTTTCCGACTAAAGTTTTAAAATGAAATTTAAATAATAACTAGTTTTTTAATTAGAAAAAAAGGTCTGCAAAAATTTCTTTAAAATTGAGATATGTGGAAAATATTTTAATTTGAAATAAAAAGTTTGATACTTTATAAGTTGAAATAGGTCACACTTTGGTTAAGTTATTCTAATTTTTCTTAAATACTTTTATGCAGACCTGGAAAAACAGTACCAGCTCAAATCATGTTATTAAATGCATTGTGCGAATAAAATAAAACTATGCCTAAAAACCAACGCTGCTACATTTATTATTGTTATACAAAATATAAATAAACTAAAACTTTTTCAAGCAACACTTGTCGTCCTTGTAAATTTTATCAATACGCCTTTATCTACCTAATTCTTCTTGCGATGGTGTCAATCAATCGCTTTCCTTTCTATTTAGGCATATCTATAATTTTCTTCCCGGTCCTCTTTCATAAACATTTTTTTTTTTGTTTAAACCTTTGGTTTTGACTCAGCCCTAAAATGTTTTATTAAATAGTCAGCGCTACCAAAGTAGGAACATTTACTAATCATAATTGCCACAAATAAATAATTAAGACAGCAATTTAATGAAACGAATAGCCAACAGCGACGATGAGTAAATAAACAAACACATACACGACTAAACCCTTACAGAATTAATAAAGGAAGGAGTAGGGAGAGAGAGAGTGACAGAGCGAGAGTAAATTGTATGGACACGCAACGGCGACAAATTAAGCAAATTGAAAATTAACATAAAACTCAAGCACTGCAAGGATCATAAAATACCAACAAATCGAAAATGGACACATAAATAAAACGAATAAAATCAAGCAAACAATAATCAAAAAAAAAAAAGAACAATGGAAATTAGTGGGAGTGAGGTGTTGGGAAATAGCGCGAACTAATTGAATAAGCGCAGATATGAAGGATGACCGAAAACCGAACTTATCAATACAAATTATCGAAAAAGTACTGTCGATATTTTGGTGGGAGGTAAAATTTTTTTATTTGTGTAGCTGAAGACACTGGTATTATTAAAATAATTGCTGCACTTGATTGAAGTAAATATGTATAGTACTAAATTCGAAACATTCTGTTTTTTTTTTATACATATACTTTTTTATTTTCCCCTTCAATGCCCGAAATCACTTTCGTATTCGTTTAATTGTTTAATATCGTGACACAAATCGTGGAAAAGCCACCATACCAAAGCAAATTGCTTATGTATCCTCAATGCAGAGACAAAATAATAGAAAAAATAGTCAATCGTTATATTGGCATATTGAAAAATATTTAATTGAAATGAACACAGAGAACATTACGAAATACTGGATGCCTTTTAGCCAAATTAATCGAGAATTCATAGCCACAAAGTATAAATGCAATAAATATGCAAATTCTATGAATCCATACAGTGACTAAAACAATTGACAACATGCTGATTTCTTTTATAATATTTGCAAAGTGTCCCACGACATTTTTCTTAAATTTTTTATATACATAAATCAGAATTTCGCGCTTTCTACAATTTTTATTATAAAAATTCAGCAAGTTCTCATAAAAATTTCCAGCTTTTTAATTTTTGGAAGTCTTTTGAGTATGCGCTCTTACGTACTTTTTTCCGTATATCGGATGGATTTTATATAAAATTTCGGTTGATTTTTTTGTTTTCTGCCATAACTAAAAGCGTTATATGAAAAAAAAAATCCAAAAACGTAATTAAAAAGAAAAAGTAGTTTTTTTCATAAAAAAGTTGGAAGTTCTGATATATATGTAACTTGTCATATCACAAAATAAAGACTTATAAAAAATTAAAAAAAAAAATTAATTATGATGAAAAACATCGCGAATGTTATACAAAAATCAGCATGTGGTTAATTATTTGAGTTACTGTATGCGTGTAATTATGTACGCCATTGGGGACCCAAGTGTAACTGTACTTCGCTGCAGATAAATATTTGAACTGAGTTTGCGTGTTAATTAGTCTATATTTTTGGTGTTTTATTTTTTAGCCATAATAAATAGCGAAATTTACGCCTTTGATATCCCATGGGTCATTCGATGGCCACAGCAGTTGCAGCCCTTCGAACTGATATTTTATAATTGCTCTACGGAAAATAAGTAGGTTAGTTTTTGCCCTTATTAAAATCACGCAATTAGCTAATGAAACGCAATTTTCTGAGCTGTCTTTTGAGTTAAGTATTTAAAAACTTTTGATTTGAAACGGGATATCTAAACAAAGACGAAAGTGCAAAAGGTGCATAATGTATACCTTTTCTATTTTTCCAGCCTCAAGATACTTTGTCGTATTCGTATTCGATATATTTACATACATGGTTATACATTGGCATTACCCTTTTCAATATTGACATCGGCCGCATTGAAAGGCTGATGTGACTTTTTCTTCAAAGAGAAACATATTAAAATTAAAACCTTATACAATTTTTAAATTATAAAAAATAGGCAAATATTCGCCAGAGTTCGGCTTTTTTTCACTAAGCCGAACCGAAATCGAACCAAACTTTGGGGCCGAACATGACCGAAGTCGCAGTCCGATCGTTTCTACTTAATACGATACCGTTAGTTTACAGACATTTCACTGATGTTTCGAGATTCGATATATCACTGAGAAAAATATCTGAATTGAAGAAAACTTCCTATCAAAAGATAGAAAAATGGAATGAAATGGGGCTAAAATAAAAATTATGTCAAAATAAATAGCACTTTTCTTAGGTTCTTTTTTCTTCGGAGTACCTAACCATTCACTGTTGCTATTTAGAACAAACTACATTTTTGAAAATACCTTAAATGTCTAAAGCTTCAAGTTTCCCGCCTTGATTATTAAATCTCGCTATATTTTTTCAAGTTCATAGCTAAGGAAAAGCCTTATTAAAAACTGATATATGTATATTTTTATCTTCTGTATCCTTTTTGTAATGAATAATCAATGGCGTACTTTAATTGCCCAAAGGAATTCAAAATTTCAATCTCTGCTCGCACAGATGTTTTCTGTGCATCCTTTTACTAACTCTCGCCCCTTTGCATCCACCTAATCAATACCTCATTTCCTTTTCCTTCTTTCTTCTTTCTTATTTCCTCCTTTCTTATTTTTTCCTTTCATCAATACAGTTCTCTTAAATAAAAGTAAACTCTGCTTTCGACTTACCTGAAAGTTGCGTGGTCCCCGCTTCTCCTCGCCCTCGCTGCTGCAACTGTACGTACGTTGGTGAACATCTGCTGCACTAATGATCGCCGTAGAGTCCGGATGCTGATGTTGTTGTTGCGCAACATAATGCTGCAACTGCTGTTGATGTTGCTCCTGCACAGATATTGAATTATTTGGTGAATAACGGATCGCATCCTCCGTCATATCCGCCAAATCTTCTTCCGTTTTAAAACGTTCCACACCATCATCGTGGCTATCGTAACTGCCACCTCTTCCCAGGCGACTAGCATTCCTGCTCAACATGGAGCTCTCATTATTGTTGTTGTTGTTCTGTACGAAAGCATCAGCACGACTTTGTAGTTCTTTCAGATGTGCTTGTAACATTTCGAAATTATTGCCCGTCGCCAAACCGGCCATAAAGGCCGTACGATGTGCATAAATTTGTTGTTGTGCGGCTACTTCCAAATCCAAATTGGAAGCTTTTAGTTCCTGTGCACGCGCAGCGGCGGCCACAGCGGCAGCATTGAATTGTGTAGCCAAAGCAGTGGTGGAGGAAAGTGGCGATTGAAGCGTTACATCATCCGCAGTAGCGCCAATTGAACGTCGTGGAAAGCTGGCACGGCGTTCGTACTTGAATTTACGCACAATTGGATCGATGGCATAGGTGCCGCTATAGTCATTGTCCGCTGTGGGTTCCGATGCGTCCGTTTTCTCGCACATACTGGCCGGTGACCAGATGAGTGAGTTGTGTGAGCGACGCTTAGTTGGCGAACGCGGCTCCAGTTTTTTGATCAGCGTTTGTTCGATGGCATTGGGTGCGTTGGTCTTGAGATTCACAGCGCGCAACGGTGGAGGCGTGCTAATAATTTCCACGACAGTGTCGCTGCTCTCATTGCGACGTTTAGGACTGAGGCGTGCTAGTTTTTTCAACGAGGGCGTTTGTTTGAGTGACAAGTTGAGCGGCATATCTTCGCCATTGTTGCTATCCTGCGGCGGTGCGATGGAATTTTCTTGATCCTTTTCAGGTGTGAGTGTGTAATCGCGAGTGTTGGAGAACGGGGCGGGGGAGTTGGGCGTTGTAGGTGTTGTAGGTGTGCCGAGCGCTGTTGCTGTGGAGGATAGCAGGAATTGCGGCCACAAAACGCTGGAGTAAAAAAGTGAATTGTACGGAAAAGGAAGATCTGTGGAGATAAATTAGATTTAAATTTAATAAAAGAAACATATAAGTGAAAGTTTATGTAGGCAAAATTCATGGACAATTATTTGTTTGTAGTGATATTGTGATAATTCAACAATTGAGATTTGAAAAAATTCCTTAGGCTCAAAAAGTTTGTTAGAAGAGTTCGTGTATAAATTTATTACAGGATTCTCAAGCGGACTTTACCTTCCGTATAAATTTTGGTTACACATAAGAGTAGAAGAAAGGGTCTTAATAAGAAATTTCAATGAGAAATAAATAAAACTTTTTTCAAACTTTTTGGCTAGGATCCGAATCGAACTACTGAATGTAATTAACGAAAGGCCCATTGTAACGGATATGGTTACTAAATCATTTTGAAGACATAATATTCCTATCACAACAAACAAAAAAACAAAAATTATACGCCTATGTAGAATTCTGTTAACGTTTTAGTTAATACAGCTTTAATCAACTTCCATTTTCCCAAATTTTTTGCTATCTTCCGATTTTTATCTTCTCATTATGTTTTTAAGAAAAACCTAATCTGTGCCAACTTACTATTCAATTTCTGTGCCGATGCAATAACCGAGTTAAAAGCGGAGGCATTTTGTATCCAATTCTTTGTAGAGCCGAGATTCATATCCAGTGGAGAATTGGCGAATGCAGCCAATGATGGCGACGCTGTTGGTTTTTGCGAATGCGGCGTAAGCGGTGGCGAAAGATGATTCATTTTGACTGTCGATGAACGCACAATTTTTATTATTAAAAAAAACAAAAATATTTTCAATTTTGATTTTGTGACTCGATGGAATATGGACAGCTGCGTGATTTACTTGTTGAGCGCAGAATTTCGAATACTCTGACTTAAAACAAATTGAATGATTTTTTAAAAATACACTTTTTTAGAATGAAAAAAAAAATGTTTTAAATATTATTTTGTTTAATTTGCATAAGAGCACTTGTTTAAACAATAGCGCATTTCGCCGCAGAGTAACATTCGATCTAGTATATAGTAGTAGTCTTTGATTTATATATTTAAACACGATAAATTATTTTTTGAACTTTGACTCAAGTGCTTTGTTAAGAATTCTCAATTTTCAAAACAGTTGCAAGGCACTTCGTACGATCTATCTATCAAATTCGTATTTGCATTTAATTAGTAATATTTTTTTTTATTGAAATTCACTTTAACACACGTCCGTGTTGCACGGTGCTTGGCACCTGACTGAATCTTCATTCGTTCGTTGCTTACGACCAGACCAGAGTCAGAGCCCAATCGCATAGTCAGTCGACAGCTAAACTGTTTTAAACTCGGTTGAGAGTTGTATTGGTATTGGTAAGAGTGATTGTTGGCCGGTTGGCTCTTGGACGGTGATTGTATGCCAGTTTTTGGCTGCTACTAAAGCTGGTGGTGGTAGTGGTGGTGGTTTTAGCTTGGCTATATCTGTAGGGATGGCCATATGTATTTATATGTGTAGTGGGGAAAATAAAGTAAACGATGCTGGTGGTGGTGGTGACTTAACTGAAGTGGTTGATTTTCAAGCTTAAAAAATCGTGGCAAAGCAAATTGCAGCACACGACAAATGTACAACAACACAAGCAATCATTCTGATAGGGATATACAAACAGACAGACAAGCAAGTATATTGAATCAAAACGAAAAGGCAGGCGGTAGCTTGTAAGGGCTGCATATTAACCGTTAATGTTGTTGCTGTTGCTGTTGCTGTGGCATCGCCGTCTGTTATCTGCTCGCGACTGCGCAGTTAACATTTTCACCTTTTCATCTCATTTGCGCTCTAATTTGGCTTCGAACGCGAATTTATTGTGCTTGTTGTCTTTCTGGTTGTGTCCTGCAACGGGAAGGGTCGCAACGCACGCACGCACGCACGCACGTACAGTTAGCTGACGCAGTTGCCTTATTACTGCTGATGTTGTTGTTGTTGTCTTCATGTAAGACATATTGTAATCATTGTTGTTGCTGATTTTATAGGCAGCACGCGTTTACTATTACTAATTGGTATACAGTTTGTTTTGCGCGTTGCGTTGCCACCAACTTTTATCGTATTCATTATTGTTGTTGTTTCTACATATTCGTCGGCTACATTGGCGGTAACAACTGACGTCAACGGCTGTTGCGCGCCTTCGTGCAGCTAAGCGTTTCGTTTGTCACTTTTAACATGTCCTACAAGCCAATAGAGTGCGCCCCCGCCGCCATCATTGTATTTGCTGTTGGTGTTGATTTCCCGAATTTTATTGCAATGTTGCGCCTGCGACAAATGCATGCACACAACTACATACATATGTATGTAGATCTTTGTTTACCTATGTGTGAAAGTTTATCGTGTCTGTATTTGTTGCTGACTAAGCCAAACAAATTGAAGCGGATTCAGATTCAGATCACTGGATCAATCGAGTTTCCAATTTTTCCTCCGCTTGTTTTTTTGTAATATGTTTATTGTTGTTTTTCTTTTTTGTTGGTACCCCTATTTGGTGTTGTCATTTAATTTTTTTTCTCATTTTCCAGCTGCTGTTAGTTAAAGAGTGAGTTGTAGAAAGCAATTGTTGTAGTATTTTAATTTTGTTAAAATATAAAGATTAAAAAAATTATATATTTTTTTAAATATACGAAAATGTTTATATCACGCTTTTGGAAATTATGTCGTCACTTAAATATAGTTAAATTTATCTTATTTTAAAATTTGAGATATATGTAAGCTTTTTAATTTCCCAATGTAAAAAAAACTATTAATAATTTAATTTTTTTTTAAATTATTGCATACTCAGCCTAAAACGGTTGTAATAAAAAATAATAATTTCCACCATTTCCATTTCAATACCGATTTGACGAATACATTTATTTATTTATTTATTTATTTATTTATTTGTTTATGAAATCAATGAATACAAAATTCTTACAGACTACACATATTAGAAGTATTACATATTAATTTTTTATTTATTTAGTCTACAGAAAGATACATATTTCTACAGACAACTTATTGATTAATTTGTAAATACATATATGTTTGGAGTTAAAAAAGGTATAATCTTTATAATGGCTGACATCGCATATAAGTGTGCAACCAGTGGAGACACCGGTAGGGACGTCGGTGGTATACTTTTAGATAAGCATGTATGTACGCCAGAAGGGACGCCAACAGAACGCCAGAAAGGACGCCAGTTTGGGTGTATATTCTTCTACATTATTTATAAAATTCATTTAAAAGCATTTTAAAGTTAAATTTAGAAGACCAAAATCAATGGCCAGAGTAGTTGAAAGCAAATTGAACTCTTTTAATGTACGAAGTAAAGGAGCGTGAGAGGCATAAATAGTTCGGACTCTTTCTAAGAAGAAAGGGTCATGATTTCGAAGACTTCTTTGCGGAATGTGAAAATAAATTCGTTCGAGAAGGAACGGAGAATCAATCTCACCACTTAAGATGTCAAACACGAAGGAGAGTGAGAGAATATTCCTCCTAATATGTAAGGATTTGAGATTAATTAACAAACATCTAGCATTGTACGGAGGTATTGGTTCTACAAAGTTAAGAGATCGGAGAGCAAATTTTACAAAAATTTTCTGAATACGTTCAAGTCGTTTAATGTAACAGTCGTGATACGGTCTCCATATGAATACAGCATATTCCAGCTTGGAGCGAACAAGCGAAGTATATAACAACTTTAGAGTGTAAGGATCTGTGAAATCTGTACAAAATCGGCGAAGGAAGGCAAGCATTGAGTAAGCCTTAGCGATAGTGCAGTTTATGTGACTATGGAATAAGAATTTGGTATCAAAGACCACCCCAAGGTCGGAAATTTCATCAAGAGTGGTGAGCCGAGAGTCATTAATGAAATATGTAGTAGGAATGAGGGAACGAGACTTAGAGAAAGAAAGATGAAAACATTTACCAATGTTTAATGGCAATTGATTTTTTCTGCACCACGTTATTACATTATTTAGGTCTGATTGAACCTTTAAGGAGTCTGAGGGCCTCGAAATTGTAGTACAAATTTTCAAGTCATCCGCATAAATTACAGGCATTTTCCAAATTTCTGAACGCATTTTGAGTTAGATTTAATCGATTTAAAAGTCTTAATCGCAAACTGAGTATTTAAAACACAGTGAAGGATTTTCGGTAAACTTACCTGAGTGAAGCTTACTGGGCGAATATATTAGCCTCGTTTGAAACAATATAAGAATACTCAATTTCTACTGTAGTCGAAGCATAGGACTACCAAACACACTCGATAGAGGAGCAGACCGATATGAGAAATCAATTTTTTCAACAGAACATGTGTGTTTTGATAGTAGTATTCAAAAATATTGCAATTTCTTGCCAGCCGATGTTCATTACGAAAAGTTTCCAACCCGTGATTTAATGAATACTTCCTTTCATTATTATTACCGCAAATAATAACTATTATAATGTACATCACGAAGACTACTTTGATTTGTTTCCAAAAAGAAACATATTAAAACTCAAAATTTATAAAATTTTTAAATAAAAACAAAAATTGACAAATGTTTGGCCAAAGTTACTGGTTTCTCTTTTAGTCGAAGCTAAACCGGAATCGAAGACCCTATGCCAATTTCCTCACGGGAAAAATGTGATCCTTTGAAAACTATAATTTCTTCGATTACTCGGTTTAAGTATTTGCTATTTTGAGATGAAGAAACCTAAGCTAGAGCTAGAATGTAATATTTCCACAACGTTTAGATGTATTCTTTTTATTTGGGATGGTCTTATCATCAGAATTTTTTAACGATAGCCGTTTTTCCAGTACTCTCTTTGGCGCTACTACGGATGGTTCATCATTTTTATGCTTTCTTCAACAATTTTAGATTGGAAAGCCTCTTCGCATTTATTTTAAGTACCCTTGAGACACTGTTTGGCTTTCAAATTGAGCTCTGCTAAACAGGACATCCCAGTTAATGCTGCGTGAAAGCTTTGCCAGTTTCTAGTTGCATCTGACCACGATCGATATTGGTCAGAAATTTAATCGAGGGATTTCTGATAGGAATCGATTGCATTCATGTAAATAAATATTGTATACCATGTACAACAAGAATATTCTGTACATAGCATATATGTACGTGCCGTTGGAAAATTCAACGGAAAAATAAATAAAATAATAATTTAAATATTTTCAACTGAACATGCGACACTATCCATATGAATTTTTCCAAACAAGTTTCCAATTTATGTGAATACAAAAGTTTTCTTATATAAGAAGGAACATCAGTGATGCCACAATTAAATTTATCTCATGCATTTTGAAATAGACAAATAAAAGTTTTTGTATAGAGCGCTTTTTTCTTTTCGAATAACAGATGCTCCTCAATTACATTATCTGCTCAGCACCGATAGAAGCTATTAAACTTTATATACAAATAGGAAAAAAAAACATTTTTCTAATAAGCTGCACTGTAAAGGGGTTTTGAAAGGAAGACACCTGCTCCAATTGTGTGACTTGAATAGCGAAATGATCACGCAGTCAAACTAACGAAATATCTACTTATGCGATGTGTTGGCCGTGGAATATTCTAATGATTACAATGACTTTAAAACTTGTCGAATTTATGCTGGTTGCGCATTTTAAACAACTTGTAACGTATTTTTTGATAGAAAAAATAAAAACGAAAAAAGTTAAACGCCAATAGGATATGCAGGATACATTGCACTTCCGTGACATTTTCGCGCCAGTTTTTCTTCCAACCATCTGCAAGAATGTGCCGAAGAAAGTCAGTGCGAAGAATGTATGACTCTAGCACGTGGAGTCTACCCGCGTTTCTTCTTACGGTCTAATGGGTTTTAATAGGGAAGGAAAAGACAATATATGTGCTTCCCTCTTAGACAGGTTAAGAATACATTCTTTTGTATATATGCACTCATTTACATACCCATACACCTTTACCTACAGTGCACAGCATAACCATAGCACAACTGCGCATTCCCAAGTTTTGACTATTTATTTTCTTTTTAATTTAATTTAAATTATTCTTTTCTAAATAAAAATATAGTTCTCTCTACAAAATTGCTTGCATGTGGGAAAAAATTCGACAAACTCAAAACAAGATTTTAATTCGAATTTATAGAAACAATTTGGATACGCAGTTATAAAGCCTATTCAATTTTAGTTTAAACAAATGGAAAAATAAATGAAAATAACTTCGCTAAAAAATTGACAAAAATCTTCTATTATTTGCAGTCATCCAACACTTAAACTTTATAATACTTAAATTAAATTAAAATTCCATTTAAAAATGTTTAAATCTTTTTGATTTTTACCATTTTTTCAACGGAATTTGGATTTAACCAGCACTTTTTGGCAAATTTGTATCAAAAAAAAAAAAAAAAACAATTAAAATGAAATAAAAATAAATCAATAGCCAAAATTTTGTGAATATGTGATAGTTCTATTGCTATGACATCCACTGTATGCACATACATATCTAACTTTAAGAAAATTATAAACAAAAATATAGGCGGGTGCCAGGCACACTTCCTCGGCGCACTTTCCCCACTACATGTACTTGGTATTTTCCCTACGTCATGTCACAGCTACACACACAAACGCAGCAACAAACATTAATCGTCCAAAAGGAAGATGTTGCGCTAGAGCGATTTTCATTTTATCACTGGTCGATGTGAAGTGTGCCTGCAATTACAAATGTTTTTATTGCCTTATCGGGCAACTAGTTGGCGGAAAAAGCGCGCGCTCAGTGCCACATGACGGATCTGGGTTGCAAACTCGTAAATGCATATGAATTTACCTTTGTGAGTAGGTACATACATGTCGGGCTATCGTCAACGAAGACGAGGCACATTTAGTGTGTCAAGTCGATGAGGGTGATTGCGGTAAAAACGCCACCAAAATGTTGAATGTGTGGCTGACGACGAATGAATGCCAGCGTTAGGGGTTAGGGACACTCGAGCGGTCGTATGCGGCAGCTTGAAGTGTTTGCGATAAGCTACCATCGTAATTTTTGTAACGGATTCACCGTATGCTGTCGCCATCACCAAAACCAATACAAACGCAAATCGCATGGCTAATAAGTCAGGCAGTCAATGGGCACAAAGGGCGCCAGTTGCGGCAGTTGCGACAGTAGCCCAGTGATGGTTGAAAAAGCGAATAAAATAATTTCAATCAAATGCTGGTGGTAAATTAATCCATTTGCTTCATTTGCTTTTTGTCGCTACTGTGTATTTTAATTGCGCTTTCTAAGCAAACAAATTTTACATTTTCCCATCTATGCATTTAGTTCATATTGTGTCACTAACACAAGCGCATCCACAGCAATAGCACTGCCACTGTCACCGCCATCGTTGGTAAGCAAATCTAAACCAAAAAGCAAGGCAAAAAAACAAAAAAAAGAAACCAAGATAACACCAACAATCATAGCAAGCAGATAAATTTCTACTCTTCCCTTGAATAAAACAAAATTCCATCACATTTTACATTTAACTGTTTTGACTGCGCGTGCCTGCTCATTTTGCGCGATTACTTGTGTCGCTTTGTTGTTGGCCTCGTGGCATTTTGCCGCCACGCGATTGGCTGACTGGTTTGCATGGTGGGGCGTTCACTTCTCACACTTTGTTAGGCAAGCGTGTATTCGTCGGTTTTTGTTGTTTTGGTGGTGTTGGGTTATTCACCACACCGATGTGTTGGTGTGGTAGTGCGGCAAGTGGTAATAGAAAAACCTCAGTTTACGTTAGTATTCGTGAGTTTTGATTGTGCATTTCTATGACAATTTGGGATGTACTATACTTTGTTTTAGAATGCAGCTGTGGGCTTATTAGAAGGAGATTGGGGTCAAGTTGTTATTAGTGATAAGAGTAAAATTATCCTTCCTTGTATTTGTAGAGAAAATACACGATCGTCAAAAAAGTCTTAACAAAGACAAACAAATTCCTACTCCGGTACTTTGTCAGGGGGAGCATACAGTATACATACATTTTCTATTTAACTATTTTCGTATATTTTTTATAGAATTTTTAAAATTTTGAAAGTTTTAAGTGACAGGAAATATCCGTCGATTTTTGACAATGTTTTTTATGCTGACGGAAATTAATTTTTGTATGTAAGCAAGTGAGTACTGCTACCGGCGAAAAATATTATCAAAAAGCATTGGAAATTTTTTGTCACTTACAACTTGCGTCTTATTATACTAAAACTGAATGTGCACACGAAATTTCGAAGACAATTTTTTTAAATTTGCTGATACAAAGATTATATACACGAGTATTAGGTTTGAGAATTATGCCTATTAGTCAAAGTTCAGCTTTATTAAGAATCCGAAAGTTTAAGTTTGTATTTTTGGGCAGAGCTGCCCAAGTGAAGAATTTTTCCATACAGGCGGTAGACAGGATCTCTCGCCAGAAGATTGCCTAAGGCATATATCGATTACAGGAATCTTAAAATTTACAGTTGAACAAACAATTCTTCCTTTGTGTGTTATTTTTTTTTACAGAAGTCTAGCTCGTTATATAACTAACACCCCCTATATAAATCCTAATTTTTCTATTAAATAATTATAAAATATTTACAACAATAACATTTTACCCAGCATATCTAGAAAAATTCTTAGTTTACAATTTTATAGCCTATTGAATCTAGCATAATAAAGTGTATGTTATAAGTAGCTAAAAGTTTTCGTTTGCATTTGCTCCATAAAAAGTATATTCGAAAATTTTTTGTATATGGAAAAAAATTAGAAATTAAAAATTTTCTAAAAATCTGAATAAACATTTGTTGTTGTTGTAAACAAACTTTTATACAAAGTTTGAAATGCCGATTTATAAGTTATATAATAAGCATAAAACAAGCAAAAGAAGAATAGCTAAAACTGCCAAAAAAGTCCTGTCTCTTTTTATTTCCCATGATTGTAAATATTTTGAAGTGAACGACGATGCGATAATGTACCAAAAATTTGTGGATAGTCTACAGATCCTCTGAGAAAAATTTATTAACATAATAGCCGAAACAAGTGATCCATAGATCAAACGGGCTCATTGTAAAGTCTCCAAGAGTGTTGCCTGCAATTATAGAAAGGAAAATGATTTGTAAAGTTGCAGTAGGAGTTCTTTCAGTAGGGCTCCAAAGTGACGCCTTCAACCACACACTGTCTCCCTTCGAAATAGTTTTTACTATGAAAGCAAGATAAATCAATGTGCCACTGTGCAATCAACCCAACACAAGCATCTACATTACGCTGACGGTATTAATGGAACTAAAACTACTAAAGTTACTCAAATTCCTCAAAAACAGCAAGTGGTTAAGTAGAACATTTCTTGTACATAAATTAATGTGAGGATCCTGGAAAGATAAACGCAAATTCCCCTGCAGTCTGAAAAGCCGTTCATAATAAAAATGCTAGTGCACGATTATTTTATCAACGCCCACTTCGCCGAATCTAACCTTAATCATGACATTTGTACGACTCACGCTACTTCCAGTAATCACTATTGAAAGGCGAAGAAAAATGTATGATTTACAATTTTTGAATACAATTTTTAGATCACAAAATTAGTTATACAAACCCAACTAAACCTGCAAATTTATTTCAAGCAGAGCAATTCTAAAACCAATCTTTGAACCTCTAGTGCGCCAATGGTAGGCAATAGTAGGCCTTTCGCATTCATTAATGTGAGGGGATTCTTTCAAACAACAAGAATGTTTGTAGACATTTCATGTAAAACGTTAGAAAAGACTTTGCTGAATTTCGAGTATGCAACCCAGCAAATGTTGAACGAAGCGGACACATATCGCACCGAAATTAACGCTTCACCATAAATGGTAGGAAATAAGTCACTGAATATCGCATTTAATTACAGCAGACAACTTGGCAGCGATGCAATATCTGCAGATTCGAAGAAAAACGTTAAAAAAGAAATCGCAAACCAGAAAAGTACTAAGCTTGCGCCTTCTAGTGGCATACTCACATAATTACAGACAAACATACATACACACCTATCGGCTGAGTAAACTTAGAAGTAGCAAGTTGTGCGCAAAACAAAGTTTGGCGGTAGGTTAGTATGACGGTGGCAGCCACCTACGGTGTGGCAAAGTACAAGTAATTACCAGCAAATGGGCAGTGACAAAAGAGTGTTGCCAGATTTGTGTGCTGTGCAGGCGCTACGTGTGGTCATGTGGTAGCAATTCGTAACAGGCCTTATTTGTTCGCAAATTGATTGTTGTATGTTAACTGGTTGGATGCCGGGCGATCAGTGGCTGTTGGGGGCGCGCGTGTAAGGCGCCACCAACAACCGTTGCGATGGCGGAAAAGTCAGAAGGTGCAATTTAGAAAACTCTGCGCATTACTAACAACAATGTTACCACTTATAACAACAACAAAATGAAAACCATAACATTGCTAAGCAAAGGAATTAGATAGCCAGTACAACTGGTAGTGGGGTCAACTGCCAGCAGCAGCGTTATTGGCGAGGTGCGCAAGCGCAGGACGCGTTTCCCTTTGCATCTACATTATGTATGTATGTATGTAGGTGCAGCTACTAGCGGCATACAGTTTACATGTGTATGGCAAGCGATGTTGTCGCATTCTAAACCAAATCCCAACACAGCAAACGCTTTTTGTTATTGATTTAGTTTTTTTGTTTTTTAAGCAGATCATGCAGTTGCTGCCGCTGTGCTGCTGCTGCTTCTTCTGCTTCTTCTGCTTTCGCTGCAATCTCGAAACTTATACGCAATTAATATCAAATAAAATTGAAATAAATTCACTTTGAAATGCAAATTATTGCGATTTGTTCTCGACTAGCGACTCGTGTAGGGCATCGACAATCAGCGGGCAGCCCAACGGTAGCCAAAGCGGCCACATTGCATTGCATCGTCAACGCAGCATTGTCCGATTGCCTCTGCAGCTACTGTGTACGCCTCACAAATTTGCTGATTTCAATCATGTAAACGCACTCCTTGTAGAGCGCATAGATTTTCAGCTAGGCAAGGCATAGCGCGCTCCACCGACTTCGCGGCTCAACGCAGTACCAACAAATTCAGCAGACTCAGAGCCAGCGCAACGTACGCCAAGCAAACGAGCACCGTATGTGGTCTCTAAATGCCCCATCGACGCGCCCTCTCTATCAGTTTACCTAGTCTGCATGTTTTTCTCCTATTGTTGTTGTTGTGATTGCTAGTTTTCTTGGTTTGCTTCAGCCAACGTTCAGCGAACTCAGCTGCGTCTAATCGCTGTTTAGCGCATACAAAAAAAATAAAGAAAACAATATTTTTATCAAAATTTATTTATTTATTTTTTGTAATTTTTCCGCTTTGTCTCTGAACCAATAATCGATATGGCAGTAGCGATGACCGAGCGGTGCCAAGTGTAGCGGGTGGCAGTCGCGCACATATTTATATTTACTCCTATCCGTTAGCTTTCGATAAGTGTCCACGCAGATTCATGCCACAAAAAAGTACTTCTACATAAGACTGCATACAAGATGTTTCTTTCGCTTTTTTCGATGCAACTCACATTTGCCCCAATACACATTTGTTGGCCAAAGTATTGGCAACAGTTGGTTGTTAACTTAAATTAAAAGCCAATTGTCAACGAAAACCTTTCAGCTAACTTCCCTCCTTTCAACCGTTTGATAAGCCAATGCAGCTATAGAACGGCTGTCGCTGTACCGACAACAGTTGTTGCCAATGGGTGCGATTGTGGCTGTGCTATGCTATGCCGGCTTTATTAAACGCTTCTGTTATTTTGGGGCGACCATCGCTTGCTTCCAGGTACAAAGCAGTTCCGTTGGTCTGACGGCATTTACCCGCTTGGCATTCGAAGGTCCTTTGATGGTCGTCAATTGATAGCCAGATTTGTGCAATTATCATTTTAATAATTGCCAACAATCTCCACTATATATTTCTACTTGAATTTTTGCAAAGTACGTGACCATGTGGGTATTGAAGAAGGTAGCTTGAGGTATGCGAATGACTTCCATAGCCGTCTGTTGCTTAGTGGCATAGGATATGTAGGTATGACCACTAAAAATTCGAAACAAAAGTCATGGAGCTTCTGCGCAAGCCCAGTAGCTGCAATTTGGTAATAAATTTATTACGTTTGATTTTATTTGATTCAACGAGCGATGCTGGGTGCTTTGAATTATGCACGAGTTTTTAGATATGCCAAAAAAAGGAAGTTCAATCAAATTTCATTTTAATAGTTACGTTTTATTTGTATTGGTTTAATATGTAACAGGAGTTAACTGATTTTTGCACTAGAGGTAAGAGAGAAAGAGAAGTCGCTTTCTAAATCACGCTGTTATGCGATAATAGTTCGGTGTTACCGGAAAATTCGGTGATGTACAGAATAGTATAGGTATTCGAATAACTAGGGCAAGGAAACAGTAAGGCAAATTAATCAATTTTTATGCCAAATTTAGTTGAAGGAGTATTAGGCGTCGCCGATTGAAATTTGAGTACCCTCCGCACATGGTTCTACTGAGCATGTTGTGTGAAGCACGGTAGTTCGAAAAGAATTGCGTAGACTGAAAGAATAAAAATCCGTTGTCATACCGCAGCAATTAATCTTATTTTCCCCCATGTGTGTGTTCCCAGAGGTGTACCGACCTCATGAGCAGAACTTACCATTCATCGGTCGTGTAGTTGCCGTAAATATCTCTGTTTCCAGGGACCCATACAACCATCACGAAGCTTCTGAACCCGAGCATGTTGAAGGTCCTTCTACCGACCATGGGCTCTTTGGACGTTGGTTCGTTAGATTTGAGTGATTTAATACCAGTTTGACTGGCAGAGTACATAGAGATATGCCATTCTGGAGAGACGGACGCTGTGACCTCCTTTATGGCATTTAGCTCTACCTCTAAAACGCCACAGTGGACCGGCAAGTGAAATCTGAGGTTTAAAGCCATAGATGTTGGTAAAACTGAATTTGATATCACTGAATAACTTTATATGAATTTGTAACGATATTAAGTTGAATCGGTAAGATCAGTTTGATATACTCGTATAACAACAAATAATTTTTTTTTCTGATTTTAGAGAAAATAGTTTGAGGCGCAGAACTGAAGAGCTCAGGCATATTGGACAAGTAGAGGAACCCTCATTAACACCAATAACAATGTCAGACTCGAGCTATTTCTGGTTGAGTGGGCTATCAAATGCTAATGCTTCTTTTCAACGAACGAAAATTATACAGACATCAAACATTTTCGGCGTATAAAGATTTTGTGATTTTAGCGGCTACACAGTTTACGAACACTCCAGCTCTGAAAATATTTAATGAGGTCATCTACCTGGTGGTAGCAGAAAAAGAACAAGACCTTCTTTTTGCTAGCAAAACTAAATGGCCAAGGAGTTTTCTTCAACTATAATGTGATTTAAGAAATTTTGATAGAAGAAAATTTCTTTTTCATTACTTGAGGGAATTTCCAATAGAAGTAGGTCTCAAATTTGAGCAAGTCAAAAGCAGCGCAAAACGATACTTACATAAAAATAGGGGAAAAAATCTGCTGGAATACTTAATTGCAATTGAACAGGAAGAGCAAGATCTAAACTATAGACAAGTAGTTCGAAATGTGCATATTTACTATTCATATTTTATTGCATTTGAACCCTCAACTCCCATAAAAATGCTTCATCTCTGTTCATTAGAAATTTCTGATTATTACCTGTCATTTGACGATCAACTCTGCAACGGATCATCATTATTTCATTCATCAAATTGTAAAGGCAAAGTCATTAAACCACTTTCGCCTCTAATTCCCTACCATTGCGGCACTGCATGCCAGGGTTGGTGAAACAACGGAGCAGGGAATATAAAATGGCATGCAGCACACCATCACCGCCACTACAAAATTCAACTGTTATACAACGGTCGCAAGACAATGTATTAATAAATATACACATATGTACATAGTAAATATGCTTGATCCTTGTGTTGTGCGTTGAAGCGAAGGCGTCAGTTGGGCCAAACAAAAACAGGATCAGCCGAAGGTGAGTCAAGAAATGCGCATTACAAACACCAACAAACAATGCAGTTGTCGAATTCGCTGTCTCAACACATGTCGCACTTCTCGGGAAGTTGCACAGAAAACCCAAAAATTTGATGTAGAAAAAATTTTAATTTGGAAATACATATGTATGTATGTATCTGAATGAGTGTGTGTGTGCGCGTGTGTGTGTGTGTGTGCATGATATGAAATTAAAATCCTTTTTTAATAACAGTTAACGCGTGTCTGCTTAATATTTCTGGAATTTTTTCCTCAAACGATAACGCTCGTGTTTGTTTTTTGACTTTCGCACCCACCTGATCTCAAAACGGAACTGTAATTTGATCGAACTTGCCAGATATTAGATGTCTATCTGGGCTCTTTCCTGCAACAGCCGCCAATGCAAAGCAGCAGTAGTAACAGCTCTGGTGGAAGTAGCAGCTTCCTCTTTTTAATAAAAAATTTAAATTAAAAAAGCTTTCAGTACTTACACCCTTTTTTCGTCATGTCTTCAGATTGGATTTTTTTTTGCGGCTGACCCTAGGCGCTGCGCTGGTTATTCACCTTTTTCATTTTAGATCACAGTTTGATTCTCTGCTGCCTGCCAGTCAGTATGCACCGGCTGTTTGATTGCCGAAGTCAATTGTTTGTTTGTCTCGCCTCCTCCTTCTTAATTCACCGCAGGTACCTACACCCATTTTTTTTCTTTGCTCTCCTGCAGGAATATTTTCGAGTGTCCATTTAGCAAGGAAGCTATGCAGTTAGACGCATCGATTGAGTATCAGCCATGCGACTAGGCTGCACAAATTTATATAAACTCATCTGTATTTTATATACATAGTATATGTAGCTATGCCCATTTTTACCTGAGCGCGTGCCGGCTGTCGTCATCGCCGTTCGCCTTTGTTTGCCTTTTTTTCTTTGGTTTCTCAATTTGCTTTGTGGCTCCTTTTGTCGTACTGTTTTGTGCTGCTGTTCCCGCACGCTTGGCTATAGTTTGCATGTTGTTATTGTTGTGGTAGCAACGTTATCCCTCTTGACTGTCATTGACACCCAAACACTAAATATTTGCAAACAGATGACGCTTTTAATTTTTCGGATTTATGCGCCCCTTTTGCACGAACTTCTAGTGTCCTTGCCGCCGAAGTAAACAAAGTAGGTTTAATTATCAATTAATTTTGCTTAATATGCTTGTTTAAAATATAGACTATCTTAGACAAAAAAGTGGAAAGAATTAAAATAAGATTTTTATAAAGATTTAGAGATAGAAATTAATCGTTAGTTTGAATAAAAATAATTATTTTTAATACAAACTCTCATTGGACATTTTCGGCACGTACCAAGATAAGCTGAGCTGATTTGTATGTGGAAGTATTTTGTTTTAAAATATTGCTTTATCGATATCTTTTGTTTACTATTAAATAGTTGTTTTTAGTTTCAAATTGTTCATGATTATTTAATTTTTTCATCATAAGTATTTGATTGAGATTTCTGTTTTATTTACTTCACTGACTGATATCTTAAAATGTTTCTTTTTCGATGATCGCCAACTATCTTGATATGATGATAGCTTGAAAATAATAAAAAAAATATCGAAATTATTGTTCAATTTTTATTTTTCTGATGAGAAAGTTGTTGAAAATATGTCGCCCTAAGTTAGCTAGGAAAAAAAGTTTTTCCACTTCAAACTTGTTAAAGTAAAATTGCGCTATAAAACCGCATAGTGAATTTTTTTTTCGATTAAAAAGTTAAAAATTTGTATGAATATTTTTTTTGAATTCTCGAAATTTTTCATTATTTTTTTTAAAAGTTTGAAACTTTGACTTACATAACATTAAGAAATTTTTTTTTAATTTTCCGTAATCTAGGAAACACTGAGCTAGAAATTTGGCTGCGACTACTAACAACCAAACTAAAAACACCACCCTTTAGAAGTCTAAACCTTTGACACGAATTTCGCTACTTAAGACATTCAGATTTTTTGTTTGCTCATTTATGTAGGTACTTGATAGCAGCTCCCGATGCAATCCATGTCAAATTTGTATGCATCTCTGTAGATATGTGTATATTTTTACATTGTTTTGAAGCCATTTATTATCATTTCAAACATTTCCAAACTGTCCATTAATGATACAATAATGCCGTCTATTAGCGATGGGTCAAGCTAAGAAAGCTTCCTGATTTCCTAAACCATTTCCATTCACCGTCTACAAACAGAGACAGATCAACGCGATGGTGTCTTATTTGTGCGCTCACTTTGTTGGCTTTGCTAGGCAATCAGCGCATGCGCGGCCAATGGCGTATGGTTGTAAAAGTATGCTTGGACATACCGCGCAGAGATGCGCTCCACACACCAACACATACGTAGACAATCAATGTACTTATTTGTGTAATATCACACGTGAATGAATCGAGCAAAAAAATAAAATAAAACAAGAGACCAAAAACACAACAACAAAACTACACAAAAAAGGCAATCCAAGCAAAGCCAAAGCTGAAGTTAAAGCTCAGATGTCACATGTTGCCATATTGCCGAGTTTGTTTGTCGCAGCGACAATATTTTGATGTCGTTTAGGTTGCAGCGCCGGCGTATTGGACCTCCTCGGTAGCTGACAACAACTATAAGCGTACAAACGCGTCAGCGTAATTGCAATCGCAATAAAACAATTTACCAAATACAACGCAACAGCGAGCGCCAGTAGCCAAATGAACGACCAACCAACCAACCAACCAACCAACCAACCAACCAACCCACCAGCCTGCGAGGCAACCCAAGTAAGCAATCGAATCGTCAGCAGGAGCAGCGGTAACAACAGCAACATTAACTGCAAACAATTGCAGACACGGATGATGGCACAAACATTTATCATGGAAATAGCAGCCGTGCTGAGCTGTTTAGCCGAATTGGAGCTGGAGCAACTGGCACTCGTTGACTAGGAGTTGCATTGGTTAGGTTGGCTTGTAGGCTGGTTAGTTTTTTAGCCAGTTGGCGGCAGACAAAAAGGTGCGTTTGATACGCAAATAAGCGAATACGATCAAATTCCTTTACGGCACCAAATACAGAGCAAATGCTCCAACAAACGACTAGGTGAGGGGTGGTGGTGAGGCGGCATGATTCAAAGTGCGGGTGTATGGGGAGTGCATGGTGATGTGAATATGTTTTTTGTAGTCGAGCGCAGTACTCGTAGTAGCATAGTTTATGTATTTAGTAGAGAAGACAAGGAAACCTCAAATGAAAATTAAGTTGATTGTTTAAGACCATAAAGGATATGCTTTCTGAAGCGCCACCTTATGTAGCCAGTGGACAGTGTCATGGCACACATTAGATAATATGGTTTACTCATATCGATAGCAGTTATGCAATCAAGATAAAAGGAAGCATTCATTTGATTAATACTAGATTAAGACTAAGCAGCTATATGAGCTGTTGCTGAAATTGGAAAAGGTGGAGGTTGCGAGCAACTGTAGGAATATAAAAGAAATAGATGTGCAGATCCGTTGAGGTGGGATTTCAGTAAAAGCAGCTTTCGGAAGTATTTTCAAGATATTTGATGTGAAAAACCTATGGTTTCAAAATTTCTGGATAAACTTATCATGGTTTTTACCATTTCAACAGCCATTAATCCCTTAATATGTAGACGTTAATTTAGAGAATTTATCAGTGCAAAAGTCCTAAGAGCTATATATATATATTCATATTCTAATAAAACTGCAAGAAAGTAGGATCGGTACTTTATAAAAAAATTTAAAAAACCACTATCCATCACTATCATTTCCCGTTAGTGTTTGTGTTTGTATATCAGGAGTCACGTCTCTGCCAAGCCGAAGTAAAAGTTCTCATATTCCTACTAACTGATATTGTACACAACCAATTCAATAAATAGACAATAAACCAAAGTTTATGCCAACGCCAACTCGAAACGTCACCAGTTACTTACGCCTGGGAATACACACATAAATTTTATCATTAGGGGGGCGACAGATAAAAGTGCACTTATACGAATACGCAAAAACTTCATACAACATAAGACTGCAGTTCAGAATCGATAACTTGTTAAAATCTCGATATTTTACGAAATAATAATAGAAAATATATAATGCGGGCAGAATTTGTGGGTTTCAATCTCTTTTTAAGGCTGTGGCGCTACTTTAGAATTTTCGCAAACCTTTTTAGGTGAAACTACGGCAAGCTCTAACTGTCTCTCTATATTTACGGCGGTCGAACATTTTATGAGGCACAATTTAACGAAAAGGAATATTAAACTTATAATGACTAATGACTTTCCATAGTGATGCTTAATTTAATTTTTAATTTCAATTACTTTAATACTTAGATAATCAGAAGATGGAAGCCACTACGCCGTTTTTATACTCGTACTGCTTCAAATATCTTGCAAAAAAGATAGGCTAATTTCATATTTCTAAGCAAATACAACTACAAAATTCCTATGTATTTTGTTTTTGTTTCTGCGTAAGAGTTGTCAAAATTGAAATACATTTTGTTTTTGCTTTTACGGCTTTTGAAAGCTCATACGCAAAAGCAAAAACAAAATACATGTAGGTGAACAAGGTGTATCCATAGAAGGTGATAGCAAGATAAACAAGGCGAATCCGCTGTGTATTTTGTTTGTGTAATTTTGCGAGTGAATGTCAAAAACTGAATTCGCCCAGTTTGCTTACGTATTTTGTTTGTGTAAACAGAACAACCCAGCGAATTCAGAGAGAAGAACAAGCATTCAGCTCATAGGATGCTATCACCTTGTATGGATACGCATTGGTAGGAGAATAAAAAAAATCAAATCAGCTGCTCTTATGCCATCACCTTCTATAAATTCGCCTTGACTACATTCGAAAACCTAAAATTGATCACCAATTTTTGAACTTTTTTCATTCCTCCTACATACGTAAAAAAGGCTTGGCGTAGCAAGCGCCCGCGTGCGACAGCAGTAAACTTCAAATATGCAACAATAACAAACGGAAGTGAAGTGGAGTAGAGTGTGTCGGCATGTCTTTTAGTCGTTTGGCCGTTTTGTGAATTGTGAATTGTCAGGCCATTGTGCTGTACATAGTAAACACAGATTTGTGATTCTTCCAACTTAGTCTACCGACGACTGCGCGTAAGATTTGCCTACACTTCAAAGCAGCTTGCGACGTAATCGGCTAGGTAGCTTCTTCTACGCCAACGCTGCCATAGCTTTCAGTAAATCTGTATGTACATATGTATGTATGCATGTATGAGTATAAAGAGGGTTCAAATTCGCTGCTATTGATTCAAGTGATTTCATTCTAGTTTTGTTGCTGCTTCTCGTCCTCCTCAACGACCGCAACAGCGCGGTATGCTCTTTGGGAGGTGGGCACGTTCGCTGCGCGAATAGTTTAGTACTTGGCTGTTCTATTCAGCAGCTGTCAGTAGCGATTTGCATAAAAATAGATACAGCGCATCATTGCCCACTTGCATTGCCTCCGTTGGCTCTTTTGGCGTTACTGCTCGTATAGCTGTTGCCTCATCGGCTGCCACTGCTACTGATGCTACTGGTGCTACGAGTACTGTTGGTGGTTGGATTGCCATGCGTTGCGTTGTCCAACTTGACAAAAGGCAACATAATTACATGATTTCAGTTGGCTATTCATGTCGGCAGGCGCCATACGCCCTTGTTGACTCTGCCATACCTTCACTACACACACACACACACACATTCACACATGCATTCATACCACATATGTATATGTATATAAAAATACACATTTATCTACATAAGTATGTATATAGGTAAGCATTGTATGAGCTGTTGGGCTAGTGCTGCAACTCATGCAGCAACTTTACATATGTAACTAGTGGAGGCGTCGTGGTTGCATCGGATGAGGTGTAAATTGCAGATATTCGCATTGTTGCTCTTCGTTTGCTACGTTTCATTTGTTTATACAGACGTCATGGCCACTAAATCAAGTGGCAATTAATGAATGTCAACATTTGTAAATGTTCGTTATTAATGAGGTGGTAGAAACGTGGAATGTGAACTGTTTTGTCCAGAAAATATGCAAATGAGTTGCTGCTGTTTTTGGGGAAAAGCATTCCTATTCTTAAATGGTAAAAGGTATAAAAGCGATAGTTTAACAAAACAAAAAAAAAAACAATGCTTTGACTCATTTATGTACAGTCAAGTTCAAAAAATAGTAGCAAAATATATTTAGAAATTGTAACAACAATAGTTCTCACATTCGCTTTGGATCGCTGGCAAGTCGGAGATTGTGAATTCAAACCCGTGCAGAGTTTAGAAAGAAATCTGAAGAGGAGATGTGGTGATCTCCGAAAAAGCAGCGATAATTTCTACCGCTCTGACTGTTGGTATATTTTACCAATTCCTTCCTAATAAAAACTGGCCTTGAGCTCAAAATTTTTGCTTATATTTCTTTATTTAATTTGTATTGTTTTTTATATACTTAGTAAATTCTATCACAAAAACCATATAAATCGAAGTTTCAAACTTACTAAAAAATATATAAAGTTTTTTTTTTGGTCTATTCAGCTTTTCTGTCATATAACTCATAAACAAAATGTACTTATTTTTTGTACGGAAGAAAAAATACCTAAAACTAACAAGAATTTCTAGCCATTTGAAATTTACTTCATTATGGCAAAATTTAATGGTTATAGTCCATATGCCGATTTGTACAAATTTTATAGAAAGTTTGAAACTTCGACTCACATGGTTTTAGTTATAGAATTTACTATATTTGTATAAAAACACACTACAAATATGTACATGTTCTGGAATTGAATCAATTATTTGGCTACTATTTTTGATGATCACAGGTGTATGTAGTAAAACAAGTACTTTTCGCTTTTGCCCAGAAACTGGACTAATTCCGTAGGCCTCCAGGCGACGCATTTCACTTTACTTCATGTATGTCGACATCTCAATTCGTAAATACAAATCCTGACACAGAAACCACTGACATAAAATGTGATTTCTTTCTTACTTTTCCATAACAGTATCTTTTTCACTTTTTTTATTCAAGCGTTTCTGCAGCTACACATTTTGTTGTTGTTGTTGCTTTGATATCCTTAAAAGTGCACCTGCTCTTTTGGCGTTGGCCAAGTCGATGCATACAACATTTTGACCGCAATCGCATTATTATTTTGTATGCGTTCACAAAGCTGCAACAAAAACAGCAACAAAAATAGCAACAACAGCAATACCATCTAAAACCACTAAAGATGCATTAAACAGGATCTTCGTGCCGTGTGCCGTGTCTGGGTTGGTGGGGAGCGTACGTGCCTACATACACACACACACACACAAACACACATAAGTATATGTATGGCTGTCTACATACATTCATTACAATTTAAATGGTTAACTGTTCTGCTGTTCGCACGAGTAGAAAAACTGTTCTCAGGTCAAACGCTTTGGGGGCAGGAGATTGTAGTTCGCGGCCGCTGCCACTGAAAAGCCTAGCGGAACAGCAACAACAACAACAACAACAACAAAATGTGACAGCATTATCGGCGACAGCAGTTGCGGTCGAAGGGATCTGCGCTCGAGTGTCCTTAGTGGAGATTTCATCGTCGTCTTCAGCCACAATACGATACAATTCGATTTCAGTGCAATTTGTTGTTGTTACTTTCTGGGTCTTTTGATTTCAACTCGTGCCACCATGATGTGGCAGCACGCATGCCACATACCGCACCGGACAATGGCTGGGGCAGAAACATATTGCGAGAAAACAGCTTTTGGGGCAGATTTGTATGAATTGTATGAATACATATGTGTGGATGTGTGGCTGAACGGTAAGGAAGTGGCACTCCACTGAGAATGACCAAGTTTGTACCCAATACTCGTAATACCGCAAAAAGTTAAAAAACCACTTTCGTTTATTTAAGTAATTTTAGTTATCGGCCGAGGTTGCTCCTGTTGCTGTTATTGCTGCTATTGCCACTTCTCTCGATTGCAACTGTTGCGGTTTGGTGTGTATGTTGTTGTTTGTGTTTACATATTTAAATATCCACATGCGTTCATGTAGTTTTGAAAGAGTTGGAAAAAGTAAGTTAAATGTGTACAATAGGATGTATCACTCTCCATATAAAAGAAAAGTGGTATTGTTTTTTCAGGGGGTTTTTAAAAGTTATTATGTTTTACGCCTTCAGCCAAAAAATATTAAGATTTACGTGAGCTAGACTGATTTTAAAATTCCTTCAAAAATGAAGATTTTTATAAATAAAAATTATTATTTCTTAAATGTTGATTCAAAAATCCACCTGAGGTATTGGAACAGTTTAAATTTAAAAGGACTGCATAAAATTGTTGAAACATTTTTTCCACAAAATCGTAATCATGAGATTTGCTAGCAAAAATTGGGACACGAATGGAGTAGGGTGGTAAAAACCTTTAACTGAGTTAATTAAATTTTTTAAATCCATCTTCCAAAAAACTTTTTTATGAGCTCAGGTGATTTGAAAAAATCGATACACACCAATAATGCATACAAATGTACGAATATGTATACAGTATATCATTTTAGAATTTTGTTGAACTGCTGATATTTTTAAAACGTGTAAAATTTTTAATTTCCGTTGGTGTCAACATGAAAACCTTTCTTAAACCTTCAATCTTAGAGTTAATCAAAAAAAAAAAAAAAAGGTACGAACGAATACGAATATATTTTATCGTTTAAATTAAAATAAAGATATCGACGCATACCAACAATAATTAATATACTGGCAACGATGACAATATTGGAAAATACACAGATACGAGTAACTAATCCAAGTCGATAATAACGCTGACACTAATATCGATAGCAAATAACATATCGGTTAAAAAACGTTTAACATAACGGCAACGATAGCTACGCTGGTAACGATAATAATGATAATAATGCTGATTTTCTGATTTTGCTGAGACAATTTGTATTCTATCAAAGTCTGGGAAATGTCTGTACGTACGAGTAACACTGCGATTTTACCATAAAAATCTTTTTTACACACTGTGCAAATTTACTTGCGAATATGCACAAATACATATACATATCTACATATTTATTTAAATATAAATTCGTCTGTATGCTACCAATTCTTCCCTTCCCCAACCACCAGTTCTCCGCACTGGTTTCAGGATTTTTTTTTCTTTACTACCTACCTATCTTTGATGTTCGTGTAGTGATTGCTTCTCTTGTTGTTGTGGCATGTGTTGCATTTAATAACTGTTAAGGCAACTGTTGTTATACTTGTTGTTGCAGGCGCAAAATCGTAACAGTTGCTTTTATACCTTATACGATGTGTTTTGCCTGTGTGTACATTCTACATATATATTATATACTCGTATTTGCCGCACGGTGCTCACGGTGCGTTCGATATTCGGCGGCGTGGCTGGCAACGCGCTGCTTGTAAATGCCTTTTAATCATAATCACTGTGGCAGCAAGAACTACAACAGCAACAGCAATACTACAATAGTAAAAGAGAAGTGTTGCATACGGCTAGTTGCAATCGCAGGCGGTTCGTGTATCACGGAACTGTGGGACTCTGTGGCAGCCGCCATTAGCTCGCGCGCATACCACGTGCCAATTGCTGGGACGCGTCGGCAGCCATCAAGACTTGCTGAGTGTCGATTGCAACTGTTGCTCATGTGCTGATTTTGTACTAGTGCTGTTGCTGTTCGAATTGTTAAAACGCACCTTGCCACAATCTGCAACTGCGAGCAAAAAAAAAAAAACGAAAACAAAAGAGGCAACCAGTTCGCTCGGACAGTCAGTTGGCCATTGAGTTGAGTCAAAGGAACACAGAAGTATAGGATAAGTAAAAGGGAAGAATTAGCCGAGATAACCGCAATTTACCGCAACTTATTTTAGTGTAAGCGACATTTTTGATTTTTTCTTAAATTATTTCTTGTCAATTTTTTTTTGTTCTAGTTGTAGTGTGCGCCATTCGAGAATACAAAGTAAAGGATTTTTTCTCCTCAGCAGGATTTTTAATACGCTTTTATTTAAACACTCGCATTATTATGTAATTAAAATACTTAATGTCTTCATTTTCTTCCTCTGCGCGCATGCGAAGTGCCTACATTTTTGATTCTAAATTCCGTATCAGCAATAAATTCTACTTCAATTGATCGAATGCCTGGCGCAACATTTGATTGCAAAGTGCCGCAAATGGATTGATCTCCACCAGCTGGAAAGGATTTTTTACAATGTTAAGTGGATATTTATTATCAGCAAATACGAGCATAATAGGAATATGTTGCTAGGTACCTGTGTTTTGGCAAAACTGCTGCCCAATTGCGCTGCCTCTTCAAAATCATTACGCGCCGCATCTAAATTGTTTTGCTTTCGGTGAAGGACGCCGCGTTGGCACAGAGCTGTGCATTTTGTGCGCGGTTGTTCGGTGCACAGTTCAATCGCTGTGTTGAGATCAGCAAAAGCCACTTGAAAAATGAAAAATATAAAATAGAAAATGAAAGAAATATAGAGAACAGTATAATGAGCGATAAATCAAATAGTGAAAAGGACTAAGGGAAAGTGATCAGGATATTTGTGTAGGCAGCTTTAATCCACTGCAGGTATACTTGTATTAATTTAAAAAGATTAAAACTCTGTTGTCATTAATCCAAATATTATATTTAATTATTTAGAGAGAAGAAATTTTAAAATTTTGCTGAGTATATATATATGTATATATATATAATATATATATAGTACTTTAGCATTTTTGTATTTATTACATGTTGCGACAACCCAAATCACCTATGAGGAAATCGGAAAACGCTCGAGACTAGAGCTCAAATAAAATAAATTTGTTTTTTTTAGGGTTTTCACAATACGTCACGATTTTTTTTTGTAAATAACCTTAAAGTTTCAATATTGATAGTGGTTGGCATTCTTTCAGTCTTACGAATATTTTTTTATACAACGTATGGATTTTGTATAAATTCCCATTGATCTATATCTGCCTTATTAATTAGATGTGTTAAATGGAAAAAAGTTTCCAAAAGCAATATTAAAAAAAAATTGAAAACTCACCAAGAATTTTAAGACGCTTTTGACTTGGTCTCCAAAGCGGCATGGCATACCCAAAATTTTATAAAAACTCGAATTAAATAGTTTGAAAACTTAATGAAAATTTGTTGAAATTTTATAAATTTTGTACAAAGTTTCAAATAATAATCTATATGCTTTTTGTTTTATAAAAATTATCAAAACCGACTCAGTGTTAAAAACGTTGTAAATATTATAAAAATCGCCACGTCATCAGTTGTTTGAGTCACTGTATGTACCCACCAGAGTAACCTAATTGACAATTGGCTAAAATATATTGCTAGAATGATATTGATAATAGAAGTGAATTCTTAAACGCTAACTGAACGAAACATTTTGGGTGAAATGGAGAGCGGGACGTAAAGTTTAGAAATTAATGAAAAAATTATAACTGCTAATGGTGTGGAAAATGTGACGAACAAAAGTTATTATAACTGAAGTTTGAACTGAAATAAATTTTTATTGTAAGTAGTCCATCAGCTGGTTGTTCGTCCAATCAATTTTTCTGCTAGTTTTCTCGCTTCCTTTTTTTACTGAGAAAATTAGTATTTTTGATGAATGCCTTTTGAAATTACTTTATCCGTTACTTTCCTTAAAGAAATTTAACAATACTTGACGTTAGATGCCGCATTATCTGGCCAGAACTTTTGCTTGGCCAGGTTCGAAACCGAACTACCAAACATGCTAGCGTTTTCAGTATAGACGGTACATGGCTTTAACGCAGTTTCTTTCAAATTATGAACAGTTTAAGAGGCCATGTTGTGGTAATATAGCCAAACGATTAATATAGTCAAATATTCTTGCAAGTCATTGGCGCTAGCGAGCTTGATTTTCTGTTTTTTTTATATAATACGTTTTGTTGTTTTTATATTAAATATCTAAACACTCACCATCATCTCGGCCTGCTAGTCGTAGCGCCTGTGCGCGATTATTATAAACAGATGCACGTGTTGGCGCCACGTTGAGCGCCTCCTCAAATACCTGCAGTGCCTGTGGCAGTCGGCCCTCCTCCACCAGTTTTATTGCATTCAGTTCGAGCAACTTAGATCTCTGCACTTCTGCGCTATCTACTTCAATATCAATTAGCTCTGCTCCTGCTTCTGGTTCGATTGCTTGTGCTACGCACGAAGTCAGCTCCAAAGGATTGAAAATCGAATCGAGCACCTGTTGGTCGTGGGCGCTGAGGTGGTCGCGGGTAATGTGTTGTGGCATTTTGAGTTTGGTTAAGAATTATTTGGTCTACAAAGTTTGAATTGACGCGAAAGTGAGTTGTTTTCTATTGAAGTGAACGTTGTGAACTAAAACGGTTGCTCTGGATTTTAAACAATAACAAATGTGATAAACAATAATAAATTAATTCGATTCAACAGAAAAGCCGGTAATGGTAATCAGGCAGTGGAACTGGTTTACTTGCGCGAATTGTGATACTGATTGAGTTGATGCTTTGATTTGAATTTGTTGTTGGTCAGTGTTAAAGCAGCTGTTACTGTGATAAAAATTTATGTTAATTCAACACATACTGTGAGAAATATTTGAGCTTATTTGAAAACATTTAAACACCGTAAGAAATCATGATTTAATCGGTATAATTTAATAAAATTTCTATCCCCGATAAAAAAATAAGCGTTAAGCGATCACGTTTGCCATAATAATAAATGCGAACAAATTTGTTGGCGATGACAATAATAACAATACTATTAGTTTTTAAGATCTAAATAATAAAAATCACACAATATCGATCAAATGTGATGGGGAAAACTGAAATCACAAAATATCGATTAAATTTAATTGGGGGAAAAACCCCAAAATAACGATTATGCAATGATTTACAACAAAAAATATTCTAAATAAAAATAAAACCTAGTGAAGGTTAAATCAGCAAATTCGGGGTTTGTTTTGCACGAGTTCCTCCCAATGCTTTTTTATTTTATCAAACAAAATCTAAAAAGCGTTTATTTTCGGCCCCTGAATTTATATCTAAAAAAAATCCAATTTTTATTTTTTAAAAACAATTTATTAATTTTTCCTTTTTAATTTGTTAAGAATAATATTTTTATTTTCTTGTTTTCTTTGCGGTACTCTTTCTCTTTTCAGCTGGATTTATATATGTAAGTACTAAATACCAAGGACAATGTTATTAATAATAATTCTTTGTTGTTATTTGTTTGCATTGTTTGGAATATTTTTAATTAAATATTAAATAAAATAATTTCAATATCAATTATAGTAATTATCATTATCATATAATTCGGTAATATTAAATCAGCGCTTCATATATGTATGTATATATTCAGTTGTATATAATAAGTTTCTTTATTTTATTTTTGTTTTTTTTTTTTTTTGCTTTATATTTACTTCATTGCTATTTCAATGCCCTTTTGTTGCTTTGTTTATACGTTTTTTTCAGCCATTTCAAATACATTTTCCTATTTATTTAGTAAATATGATCAGCAATAATTTAATTTAATTTAATTTTATTACTGTTTTAACTTTTAATACAGTGATTTCGAAATTATTTAGTTTTTAATATAATGTTTAACTTTTTAAATTTTTAATTACATATTATTTAAATATTAGTCACTGGTTTTTATTTTTTTTAATTTTCTAGCCTTTATATAGGTGTGTTTATCATATATATATATTATTTTAAGCATACATATATTACATAAATATACTTTTTTTTATGTTTTTTATTTTATTAATTTATATAACTGCAAATTGTTGTGTGAAATAATTTCCAATGTGCTATTGAGTATGCAAACTTTGTACATAAATAAATTAAATTATTAAAAAAATAAAGTACATTAAATGAATAGAATTAGTTTAAATTGAAATAGATTGAAAAACATCAGTTTTTTCTTTGGACTTTTACGTCCCGCAGTTTGTTTTCTAAATAAAGTTCCATAATCTGGTTTATTATTAATATTTGGTACAGGAAGTTTGTTCAAATTCTTGTGTTGCTTGTTGATCAAAAAAGAAGAAGAAAAAGTGGATCTTAAACTTCTGCGTGTTTTCATTATTCAAAGCTTTGAAATGCTTGCTGCGAAAACTAGGTTCGTGTCTTAAGTCTTTCGTACGAGTATCGGCAACACACTTTGCATTAAGCTCTACCTAATTGCTTACATACTTGATGCTCCAGTTCAATTTGTTAAATTTTAAAGGAGCTTAATTGCGATAAAAATTTGTTTTGTTTTTACAAATCTGCATTTCAGTTACTTGACATTCTATGCTTTTAAGTAGCTCTAATTTGAAACGTTTAAAAAGAAGGTTTTGCGAACATTACAAACCATTTTTTGGCTTTTGACACACTTAGTTTTTTCTGTGAATGGAAATTAAAAAAAAAATTAGGAGTAATTCTGATAATCTTCATCAGATAATCAGATAATCTTCGAACAACTCATAATCAGTATTAAGAAGCCGCTGAATTAGTTAGTCACAGAAAGGAAGGGGGAAAAAATTTGGATTGAAAAATATTGGAAGTATTAAGATATATTGAAATGATGGAAAAATACTTGGCATTAAGTAAACTGATAGGTTTGAAAAGAAAGAAAACCGAAGCTGGAGCTTAGATTTTTTGAGTCCAAGTAAGTAACAAGCGATAACTTGGAAATTTTGGCTATGAAGCATCTAATTTAATTACTAAGCGAGAGAGTGTAAGAGAGAAAGGAACAATAGCCTAATTAAATTGAAAGTAATAATCGCTTGAATGAAAAACTTGAATTTTGAATTACGAAATCAATTTTGATAAAAAATGTTAGTAAAAAATTCACTTTTAAAATGTATTTTCGAAAATACACAAAACAAGTGAAACTATTTAAATAATGAATTTAAATTTGGTTATTATAATAATGAAATAAAAGAAAATAAAACAAAGTACATAAAATGAAACTGTTTCAATAATAATTTACCTAAAAAAAAATAAAAAAAAAATAAAAATACAATATACAAAAATACAAATTACAATACCAATACAATTTTATAACAAATTTCTAATAAAAACATTAAACTATAAATATGTACATACATATATATGAAAAAAATTGAAGAGTATGGAAGGAAATAATTAATTTGCAGTTAAATTTTTTCTTTAAGATCTGTCTTTTTGTTGTTTTTTTTTTTGTTTTGTACACACACATATCTACAGCATCGAAAGGGCTAAAAATAATTTCTCTGTTCTTAGATCGCGCTATGTTTGCTTTACTTTACAACTGCTATTATTTTACAATTAAATATATGCTTTCTTGTTGTTGTTGTTACATGTATGTATATTTAATTTGCTATTGCTCTCTGGCTACTTTGCTACTCCAGTTTATGTATTTATATGTATATGTACGCACGGCTGTTTCAGCATCTATATATATATATGTATGTGTATTTAAACCTATTTGGTTTTTGCATTTGGTCTTAGTGTTTAATTTTTTTTTTACATTTTTCTTGTCTGCGGTATACCTTTTAAATTCTACGTAAGCTTATATAATTTTTCTTTAATGCCACTATATTTATATATGTAAGTATGCATGTATGTTACGAATATTTATGAGTTTTTTGTGTTTGTTTTAATTTTGTTGTTGTTTTTCTGTTTTTTTTTTATTTTTGCTATGAATAAATGCATTTGCCCATTTAAATATGTATGTTTGTTTGTTTGTAGTTTATTAATTATTTGCATTGAGAATTGTTGCGAATTGCTTATCTTTTTGTTTGACTGAAGAATCGAATAAATTCTTCGAATATGTCATTAGCATGCCATTTAACATATCCAGGTAAACGGTGATTTTATGCTGCTTATAAATTTAGACATGTAACCGGCGTACAAAGAATTTTGCAGCTACTTAATTTGCTTTATATACTTCACATATTCACTTGCTGCTCTTTCACATTTTCTTAGACTTACACCATAGTATATATATAGTTTACATATGTATGTAGTTGTATATCTATTTGTTCTGTTCTTTGAAGTAGCTTAGCTATTCTTGACTTATTTTTTGTGTTTTATCTGTTAATTATCGGTAATTTTTTACGCTAAACTACATTATTCATATATTATTTTATGTAATGTTATTTTACATATGTATGTATGTATAAGTATATATATAGAGAAGATAAGTATATATGTATGTATATGTATAAGCTAAAATTATATTTTCACGCATGCGAAATTCTAAGCAGTGCTGTTCGTATCTTGATCATAAATTACGTTCGTCTATATCGGATCAGTTAATAAATTTTTGTGCAATTACCCAAAAGCATTCTTATTTTTTTTTTTGTTTTTTGTAGATTTATTCTTCTCCTATACTTGGACTTCAATTTTATGTTTTCAAAAATTTTCTATCAACCTCTGAATTCAATTACATACAAGCTCTTTAAAATTACACGCCTAACTTATGTACATACTTAAATGCAGATATAATTCCGCCGCACTCATTTTTTTTTTACTTCTAACTTAGCTTAATTATTTTAAAAGAATAACTGCAATTACAATAATCCATAATGATAATAAATAGTCGTATGAATAGTCAACAAAATTGTTTTAAATATCATTAATTATATACATAAATTTTGTCTTTCGTAAAACAATCTTTATATTTCCATGTCTTTTGCTTTGCTTACTTGCTTGCTTTTAGAATTTTAGAATTTTTTTTGCTTGTAAAATTTTAAATATTAAATTTGGTTTCCAAAATTTAAAGAAACAAAAAATGTATTAATGATTTCTATAGGTACAAATGTTTCTTATATATTATAATATATAAGGGTTTCCATTTAATAAACTTACAAGATTTCTATTTACATTAAGGGGTTTTAAATGAGTGAGTTTAAATGAAGCTGCTGGGAATCGTTTTGTAACTTGTTGCAGTTAATTTGTGTGGAATTTCTTTAGACCTGTCAATTCCTCCATTAAAAGACTTGCAATTTTCGAATTTTTATAACTGTGATTCATTGAAAAGATATACTGCAGTAGAAATACTGTAAGATTAAGATCTGTTCGAGATTGTGAAGCAAATTTTTGGTATGAGTATTTTCCAGCAAGCGGCTTTTTCCCCTGCCATCTTTTATAGCGAGAGATAGCTGATTTTTTTGTAGTAGTTAGCTATCATTTGGAATATTCATATGTCTATGATTTTTCGGCCTGTTTTTATTAAACGATAATATTAATTTGTGAGCTCAAGGCCAGTGGAATGGTAAATAGTGAAATTCAGTTGGATCCACTTAGTTAGCATTAGATGAGTTTTAATTAAGGATGGAAAATACTCGCAATTTAATAAATGTACCACCGCCGTGGTTCAAATTTAAAACCAGCGCTGCTGTTAGAGTTGAATAAATTTTTTGTTGCTTAATTTTAGTCGCTGTAGTGAAGGTGTGAGAATTGGCATGGTAATAGGCCTATTAGTCAACTTTGATTACCGTTAATTATATATATCTACACACAAAACAACTCAACAAATTACATAACTAGAAATTCTTTTTTTTCAGTGTCTGGAAATCGTTTACCCTGCTTCATCTCCATAATTATAATATTAAAATTAAATTCTTGTAAGTTTTCGAAAAATAATGTGGGAAAAATAATTATGCATGTGGCTATTTAATGCAGGCAATGGGTGTCGCTAATTGATGGATCCTTTTTGTTCTGATAGCAGTGTGAAAAGCCTAAATTTTTATCGCTGCTATCGATTAACGAATTCTTCGTAGCTATTCTCATTTCGTCATCACAAACATACTCAACTAAGTAAAACGCATTTACCCTGCACTGCTCATTCAATATAGTTTATTTTCGCCTAGAATGATTTCTAAATTTTGAATTGTTAAAATACAATATACCTATCACTGAAATGTTAGTTCTATTTATTAAGAAAAAATCTTTTTTTTTAATTTTTCTAACAAGTTTGAGTAGAGATTTTTCTAAAAAGCCGAAAATATTTACAAGAACAAAGTAAACTGACAGCAAAAATTTTCAAGATTACTATGTAGTATTAGAGTAGTTGTTGAGGATAATAGGGGGAGAAGGGTGGGCTTTCGGGAGTTTGGCGTAGTTAATGCCAGCCAAGTCGCTGCTGTGGCTGCATGTAAAACACCCACATTCGCAAACGGCCTGTGCATAAAATTTGGAAAAAAAACTTACATATGGCAAACAGTTTTGCCATTTTTCCGTTGCGTTACGTTACGTTTTCAATTGAACCTGCCTTCTCTTTGTAAAACATACATTTGCTCAGATTTTTTTCAAGTTCGAATTTTGTCTTGTGCTATTCTCTTTTTGCCAATATTTTTTTTTTACAACGTTTCTCCTACATATTAAATTTTAGCAAAGCTGCAACTAACCTTGTTGCTGGTGTTTAATATTGCTGCTGCTATTTGCTGTTGTTTTTGCTTTTGCTGTTGAGCGTTGCGCATCGCGCCCTTTCGGCTGTTTAATTTACATTTCTCTAATTTAACGATTACACTTTTTTGGTGTTTTTTTTTCTTTTCGATTTTACCTTTATCTAATGCCAATTAACCTTACTTTCTTTGTATTTTTTGTTGTTGTTGTTTTTAAGCTGTTCGATTTTCCTTTGCTCTATCTGCCATTTATTCTGCTTTGATGTTTTGCATGCGTTTGTTTGTTTGTTTTTTTTATTTTTTGTTAGATGTAGTACGTACGATAATTTGTTTTTGTTTTTTTTTTGCGGCTGCTGCTGATTAATGTATTTAGAGTTTTTAAGTTTAGTTTTTTCAGTTAATGTTTATAACTCGTTTACCATATGAGAGATATTTGCAAATACATATTTTAGTTATTATATCCTTATAGCATTCTGCTAAATTGCGATTTTTTGTTTAGCGAATATATATGTACGCTTTTTGCGAAATTTGCTTGATTTTACGTTACGTTTTTGTTGAAAGTGCGGTGCGTAATTGTACTAAAATTTGTATGTGAATTTTTTTGAAGGTATTTTCGCTATTTTTAATTGAGGTTTCTAATTATAACTCCGACTTTGTGCTACAATGCGCCAATTTTCATTTTTATTTTTTTAGGGTTAAATTTTCTTTGCATTTTTTGCGTTGCTTCAAATACTTTCAGTTTTAGCTACTTGCCTATCGTTCGTTCGTTTTTGGCTACGTGTGCTTCTATATTTCGTACTAATTGTATTCGTTTACTATTAAAACTATTCTATTTTCGCTTTGCTTCACATTCTAATAGGGGGTTAAGGTGGTGCTTTCTAGGTATTTGTTTCTTTTTTTTTTCGTTTATCATTACTATGTGTATGTGAGTGTGGTTGCGTGAGTGTAGTACACTTAATTTTTATTTGTTTGTTTGGTTTTTGTGGAGTTAGGGTGTGTGATTTTCATTACTAAATTACATTTTATTATAGACACTATATTCTTGCTCTTCTGCTACTTCACTTAATTATTGGCTTTAGGTGGGTTTTTGCTTTGTTATATTTGTTCTGTTTGCTTTCGTTTTTGCATTGGGATTTTATTTCAGCTGCTTCATTTGCACTATACCTGTTCAGTTTGCATTTCTTCAAATCTTTTATCTTGTTTCATTTCAACACTTCAACAGTTTTCATTTTTGCTTTCTGTTATACAAAATCGAGTAAACCACTAAAGTACAATACAAAACAAAAACATATTTGTAAAGCTGCTTGTGTTCACATCGAGCTATGTACATACATACACACAATACATACTTTCATACAATAACATTCCTTTTTTTTTTGCTTGACTTTGCATTGGGCGTACATTTTGTGTGCCATTTTTTTATGTATGGATTTAAGTACCTAAAGGAGTATGTGTATGCATGTGTGTGTGTGTGTGAGTGTGTATATGTTTGGTGTGTAAATGCATTCTATCAAGGAAAGGTCAGTATTTCTTCAGTTGTCGAGGCTTGAGTTGCTGCACACCAGTTGCTTTGCGCCTAAAAGTATGCCATACTTAGTACGCGCTATATTGCTGATCCTCGATCTTCGTGTACGCTCTGTTGATTCAAATTCAAAATATCATCGATGTGCTGTAAATCTAAGCAGAGAACGTATATTATATTTAATTTACGTTCTCTGATCTAAGCAAGTGCTCAGCGCCCGCAAGGCAAGCGCTGTGCAGTAAAAGTGCCGTTATATTTCTGACGTTTGCCTAATTGAGAATACAGTGTATCAAATTAATTGGTGCAGGATTTTTGGCGTGCGGTTTATGGCACACAAAATTACAGTGATAAATCCATACAAACTACAATTAACTAATATAATTGTATTAATATAATTAATTATAAGTACGTAGAGTATATAATATAATTGAGTTTTAAATAATTGCAAATACATAAGTAATATAAGTACATACCATCATATTATAGACTTCGAGGTATTTTCATACATAGATCAATATACTTAGTAGAGACTAGCATATGCGTGTGTATGTGTGTGTGTTTAGGATACTCAATTGTATATGTGAGCATCTAAATAAGTAACGTTAAATAAATTTCTTTTCTTCAAGTTTCAACAAGTTAAGAATAAGTAGGTACACATTAAAGAGTGTGGTATAGTATGTTGGGTATGAAGTTCAGGGCGTGGACTTGCCTGCGTGTGGTTTTTGCTATCGGTTTTTTTTTTACATTTTCTAATTTATTTTTTAAAATTTTTTTTTTTTTAATTTTTTATTGTGTTGAAAGTGTTGTTAGGTTCTCGGTGTCTCAGTGTTTTGGTTTAGTTTATTTGCTAGTTTAGGTTGTTTTTGAGATACTCAATTGTGTAAAAAATGTTGATTGTTTTGTGTTTGTTCTGTTTGTTTTTTTTGTTTTTGGCAGTGTTTTATTGATACGAATATATGTATTTCAAATAATTGGGTGCAAAAAAGCAAAGCGGTACAAAGTGCTGAAGTTAAAGAGAAACCTTCGCTTATAATATGTACAGTGTTTGCTAAGACTAAAACACACTCTATCAGAAATTAAAGATATAAATTAATAATAGTTTGCACTTTTTAAATAACTTTAATTTAAATAACAAAATCAAAGTATTAAAAATGAAGTGGAGTAAAGCTCCCTCTAATTTTTTTTTTTATAAGACGGTGGGCCTGTGTAAACATGCGTTGCTAATTAATGGCACTACTCATAAATGCAGATATACATATGACTATTCGGTAAACTTTTGAAAAGATTTGCGTCAGCTAGAAAAACAACATTTGAAAAAATAGGTATTTTAGTTTTGGCCAACACTGTATATACACTTCTGCTCACATACTTAAGTCATTTGCGTTATTCATAATAAGCTTTGAAGTTAACTTTCTATAGAAATTTTTCATTACACTTATTGGATTTTTTCGGGTTATGCAGTTTTGCAGCATACTGAATTTTAGTAAAGTAAAATGCAAGTTCAAACTTTTCCTGGTAACGATGTTGCGCGTTTTTTTTTTTTTTCATTTAACTGGAAAACAACCGAAACCGGAAAATTGAAATTTAGTTTTAATATATCTCCAGTTACTCTGTACGCGCGGGTATTCAAAAGCATTTAAAGCAATTATGGCAATGGTAGTAAAACACTACAACAAACAACTTATTACCAGAGCGAAAGCAGAAAAAAGCTTTACAATGATTTCTTACGTGTTTTGAGTATCTCCCGTGTGGCTTGTGAGTGTGTGGTGAAAATTGCAAAGAATACAATTTGGCGAGTCAGTACAAAAGCTAAAAATGATAACCGTTTTAGCACACAAAACATATTTTTTTTTTACTTTTTTTATATCTTTTTCTATGAAAGAGAGAAATTTGAAGCGATTTTATGAGAGCGTAAGGATTAAAACTATATTTGGTTGCGGCAATCGAATGGGAAGTTTGAGGTGAAACGAACGGCGGCGCTATGCAGAGTTATAGTTGTAGGGAAGGACGAGAGTCTGTAGGAGTTACCGCTATAGTTGGGTTATTACAGTTGGGGGGTTAACTAAGTATTTGTTTACGCGGGGATGTTACACAGTTTGCACAATTCAAATATATTTGTTTGTTTTTTTTTCTATTGCACGCGTTTCCTATTTCCTTGTTTGCTCAGTTTTTAAAATTTTCTGCATGTTTTATGTTTTTTGTATCAGGTTGATATTGTTGTTGTTGTTGTTTAATTTTTCAAGCGTTCGTTTTTGTTGTTGGTGGTAAATTTCGTTAGCAAAAATTTCTCAAATTCGATTTATAATCTTTGTTGCATTCTTCTTTCTTTTTATTGGTAAACGGAATTATAATTAGTTTTATTGTAATGTGGTTGTTCTTGATGTTGATTTTGATGTTGATGTTGATGTTGTTGCTGTTGCTGGTGGTGGTGTTGATGTTGTTGTGTATGTGTACGTGCTGATGGCGGTGGGTGTTCCCGTTCGGAGTCACGTTCTCGCTCATAGTCGCTTTCGAGAGCATACTCACGTTCGCGCTCATGTTCGTAGTCGCATTGGCGGGCTTCGTGTGCGAATTCACGTTCGCGCTCAAATTCCAGATCGCGTGCTGCATATTCACGTTCGCGTGCGTAATCGCGTTCGCGTTGATAATCCCGCGAACGTTCATAAGCATAGTCACGTTCACGTTCACGTTCACGCTCACGTTCCAGTTCACGAGCATGTTCACGCTCGCGAATATCTTCACGCTCTCTTTGGCGCTCATGTTCGCGTTCTTTCGCCCGATCGCGTTCGCGCTGTGAATCCTTACGGCCGAGATCGCGTCTCTGTTCATGTTGTTGTTGTTGCTGTTGCGTTTTTTGTGGCGGTTGTTGTTGTTGTGTCGTTTTGTGGCGATGTGATGACGATTGGCGCTGAAGTTGTTGTTGGTGTGATTGCGATTGTGTGGTACGTGTTGGTGTGTGTTCCCGTGACGGCGGCGCTGATGCTGTTGGTGTTGTTGTTGTTGTTGTTGTCGTTGTTGCTTTCGTGCTGGGCACCCTTGCGCGATCTCCTGCTGTCAGTCTTTGTTGTTGTGGTTGTGCACTCTTTGTTGGCGTTGTTGTCGCTGACGTTGGCGTTGTACGCGGGTGCTGTTGCTGTTGCTGTTGTGTTGGACTTTTTGTATATTTGGCGCTCGTCGCTTGAGCCGTCGTTGTTGTTGTCATTGTCGTCGACGGTTGTGTAGTTTGTGGCGTATGTGGCGTATGTGTGTGTGTTCTTGTTGGATTGGCACCATGTTGCTGTGACAATTGCGGATGCGGCGCCGTCGATGTGCGTTGCGTCACCGATGCTTGATGATGTGATGGATTGATGGATTTAATGTTGAGTGGCAGTGGCGGTGGATTTTTAGCTTTTGTTAATGGTATTGGTGTTGGCATTGGTTTTGGCGTTGTCGTTAAATCAATCCCCCATTCGAAAAGGAATTCGAGCTTTTGTCGTTCCAGAGGGTCCTCATTAGCCGGCAGGGCAAGCAAATGTTAGGCTTCTAAAAATATAAGCGCTGTTGGTTTTGGTTCAAGATTTGATTTCTTCGCTTCGACAACTAAGAAGGTTATGTCAGCCTTTTCACGATTCGAAAAGCATTCAGCTATCAGCCGGGCAACCTCCTGCGGAAGAGGAAGAAAAGTGTGAATAATAAATTAAAAGTAACAATGATGTTCTAAATTACCTGATGGTGTAGACCTTCGACCTTATTGCCGTCTACCTCCAGTATTAGTTGCCCGACTTCTAGTCCGCCCGCTTCATATGCTGCACCATTTTCCTAAGCAACAAAGTATGGAAATTAAATTAATAAATTGAAAAAAATATATCGATATTCAAAACGGGCTACTCACATGGATATTGATTATCCTAGGAAGCGGGTGTTTTGTATTAGCACCACCTTCGATAGCAATACCTAAAATTGGTTTAGTTTTCTTAACAGTAATGTGTAAGTTGCCTCTATGATCAGGTACGACGTTTGGATTGTGTTCATGTGTTTGTTCAGTCGTTGAACCATTTTGCTCGGCTGAAAGGCGTTGCATGGACTGGAAATTTTCAGTAAGAAGAACAACAACAAATATGTGTTAATGGCAGAGCTGTGCCTTACTATACGCTTATCGTGAATATACTTGTATTATGATTTTTATTTTGGTACAATGTGGACACTTGAATTGTATTAGAATCCATAAAATATGGGGCACTTCCAACAATAATTATTTATTAATTCTTTCCAAACATATGTAGAACAAACAAATTGGAAGTTATTTCATTTTCACTATTATTCAAATCGATTAGGATTTGGTATACAATTTTAAAGTAAATAAAAAATTTGACATAGAAACTTTAATTCCGCTCACAATCCACATGGAATTCTGTCTTATTGCACATTCAAAGATTGTGGAGCCAATCCAGTTCTGGCGGATACGTTTTCAGAACTCCAGCTTCATAACTTAGTTCACATTGAAGAGAGTGGCCTAGCCTATGACTTATAAACACATATTTTGCTAAAATCTTTTAAAAAAAAAGGAAAATATTACACTTAAATGAGGGAAACAAATTTTTTCTAATTTTCTAGGGGTTATAAAAAATTTACATTTGATTAAAGTTATTAGACAAAAAAGTGCTTTTCTACTACAGTACTTATCATAACTATAAGACAGCGCTATTTTGACAGGTTTAAAATAAAATTACCAAAAAGGCACGCAATTTTTTTGAGTCTCTTAAAACTTGCACTTGCAACGTTTTCTAAAAATTCTGATTACAAAGTTTGAATTTTTATGATTTTTTTTTTATTTTACTAAAATATACACAAAGTTTAACAGCTTCACTTTCATAAAAGAAAACATTAACGAAAACTGTATTTAAAAAAAAATTGAGTGTCGAAACCGGTCAAGACCCTGTCATATAGTTATGATACGCACACTATTTTTTCTAATTAAGATCTATACAAAATATTTACATAGATATGTAAGATCAATGCAAATTACTTTAAATATTGATGAATAATCCTAAAAAAGAAAAAAATATTCATGAAAATTCATGTAAAAATATCAAAACGAAAATATCCATCTATTGGTCAGAAACCAAAGAAGAGAGGGAGAGCTGCTATGGTTCAGAATATGAGTACGAGAAGGAAAACTTGACTCACAGTGAAAATGGGCACAAAGAGAGCCGCTCTAATTTATGGTGTGAAGCCGCTGCTTGTTTCTCTGACGTTTAATAGGTATGCTACTCCAGAAAATATGATCTTCTCTGAAATTCGTACTTCCTAAAAATGTGCACATTTACAAAAGTCTAAGAGTACACTAGCTACATTTAAAGAGCTATGCTTAATAACGACAGTCTAAAATTAAAAATTCTCAAGCAATTTCGTGAGCCTTTTTTTATAATACTTAATTAGAAAGGAATATATCATTATAGTGACGCATTTCCTAAAACTCTGTGTGTTTCGGTGTATGGTTTTCTTTCGGTGTAGGTAAATAAGTAGAAATAATTAATAATTAGGAAAAAATAATAGAACTAGTTAGTGGGTCTGAGATACGAGTATCAGTAACTTATATATATATATATATATATACGTATATGTAGGTGTTAGTTCGCTAGTTAGTTACTTGGCAGGCAGCAGTAAAATCGGTAATTAAGAAGTTTATATATATAACTGTAATAACAGGGTGTTCATTTTTGAGCATCAACAAAAATTTATATTTAAACAAGCGTAGCCGATTTTAATGCCAACACAAATTTACAAAAATTAAATTGAATAATGCAGTGAACTAAATTATTAAGAGCTTTTTGTTTTAAGATCATTTAAAAATATTCGGATGCAAAATTAGTGAATTGTGTTCAAGAGAGTTTAGGCTTTGGAAAGATAGAAGAGAAAGAGATAGAGATAGATAGCGCGCGAAATGACGTCTTTAAATGAGAATTGGCTGAAAATGAGTCAATGATTGGCTGTTTGATTGAACGAACTAAGATTTGTATGAGGAAGGCTGATTTGTTTTTCAAGTGTGAATTGAGTTGCGAGTGCCGTCAAAGTTTGTATTGAAATGATTACTGGTTTCGAGAAAAATTAAAGGCTTACAATTTTTTCTTATTTGCTTACAACTTTCAAGTTGAAATAAAATAAATTTTTATTTAACACTAAATTTTCTTACCACAACTCTGGCATGTCAGCACTCACCTGATGCCTGCGTACACCCTTGTCGCCCAGCAGTGTGCCTCCTTCCTCCTTCATATCGAAACTTCTCGAAAGTTTTGTAGCCAACTCCTATTTTGTGTTTTTAATTTTTTTTTTTTGTTTTAATTTTGCATATCGATTAGTGTTTGAGTGGAGTTGGTGTGGCAGATTTGATATAAGTTGCAAATTCCGATAAGCCAATTATTAGTTATGTTCAAAATTGAATTTGGGTTTAGTTCATTGGTGGGTGTTCATTTTTTTATCATAATTTTTTTTTATTCGAAAATTGCAGAGTAGGCAAAAATTTGAGGATAAAAAAGTAATAAAGAAATATTTTTGCATAAGAAATTGTGAGTTCAACAAAATTTATCAGAAATAACGCATTCTTTGATGAAACAAAATATTTTATACTGCATTTAGTTTTATTGAGTACTTTTGTTTCATTATTATTTTTTGAACTTTTTGTAAAAATTTGCAGTGGTTTCGAGACTGTAAAATTGTTCTCATGTGTTTATTGCAACATATAGCTATGCATGTACATATGTACTATGTATGTAGAAAATGAAGTTTTCGAAAATACTGAAGAGATATGCGAAAAAAAATATGGACGAGAGCGAAAAAGTATTTCATTTTTATATATGAGCAGTTAGTATTAATTGAAGTTCAGAGAAAAACTTATGAGCTTATGAGTGCTGTCATTTTCCGAGCCGCTGGTTGACAAGTTTTTTGCGTCGAAACTATTTCAATATTGCTTGTATCGTAATTTTAACAAGTTTATAACTGTTGAGAAATTTTAAATTCCGAGACTGTTGTAAAAATCAATAATTTAGAATTTACCAGAATATACATTTTTTAGGAATACGATGTTATTTTATGGGTATTAAATATGGACCCTTAACAGCACAAAAAATCTCAGCCGCTTACGTTGTTTTCGCAGTCACCGTCCAATTTCGAAAATTTCACAATTATTCCAAAGTTCAATATTTCAGTCTCACGTCATTACATTTAACAAATACTGCGCCATTTCTCATATATAAATATTGAAATATTTTTTGTAGCTTATTTTCGCTTATGGTGGTGAATGTTTGTTTCGGTGATTACGAGTAAAATAGTCGTTTTCATTTGGCTGATATGAACTGTACGAATCATTGAAGTGAGTTTTATGCATAGTAGGTATGTCTGATCGGTATGTATGTATGTATGTATGTATGTATGCATGTATGCATGTATGTGTGTATTGTATCGTGCTAATGCAATTTCACACTATAGTGAATCTAAGACATTGACTAAACTAAAAGCACTAACCAAATTTATTGAACTACTTGCTGTATAAACATCAGTACAACTACAACTATCAAAAAAGTATTCATAACTCATAAACTATACGTGTCAAATGCTAAAGAAAGGGCGCGACTAACAAAAAGGGCGCACAACTACTAGTGATTAATTTGAATGTGGAGCAACTAAATCTATTCTAAACATACATAGATAGAATATTATCAAAATAATCACTAAAATATTAAATACTGAAATAAACACAAACATTGCTAAAAAAAACAAAATAAATAAAATGCGATGATGCAAAGGTGACGTATGTAAAATTCTATTATGGTTTTTATTTATCGCAATTAAAATAGGTGTACCATAATTTATTCTTACTTTGAAAGAGCAACTGGGTTTAGACAATTTTATTAATAATTTTCATTTTTCAAACGGAGCATATAGAAGTGGCTACCATTAAGCAGACAATGTAAGGAAGTTGTTCCGGCCATTAATGAGCTTGTTCATACGTACATATATATAGTATATAAAGGGTGGTTAAATTTTAAGGGCCGATGCTGAATGTGAACCACACCTAAACGTCAAATGTTTTTCTGTATTTCATTTGACATTTCTTAATTTCAGACTAACTCAATTTGAGCATGGAAAGATGCACAATCGAGCAACGTGTTAAAGTTATTCAGGCTTTTTATGAAAATTTTCGAAGAAAATCATCTTCAGTGATGAGGCACATATTCACCTCAGTGGATTCGTCAATAAGCAGAATTGCCGCATTTGGGCGAATGATAATCCAAGAGTGATTGTCGAAAAATCAATGCACCCCCACAAAGAGTGACTGTTTGGTGCGGTTTATGGGCTGGCGGCACCATCGGGCCGTATTTTTTCCAAAATGAGGCCGGTCAGGCAGTCACTGTGAATGGTGTTCGCTATCGTGAGATGATAACGAACTCTTTATGGCCCGAATTAGAACATATGGATGTGGACGATATGTGGTTCCAACAGAATGGTGCCACTTGCCACACAGCCAACGAAACAATGGCACTTTTGCGCGACAAATTCAATGGCCGTGTTATCTCACGTGGTGGCGATGTCAATTGGCCACCAAGGTCATGTGATTTGACACCGTTGGACTACGTTCTTTGGGGTTATTTGAAAGAAAAGGTGTAAAGGTGAAATTTGGCCGATATTTTGTTTGAGCTACACCATATTATCACAATAAAAAGAAATTACAATAATTTCCAAAATAATTTGTGTTTTATTTAAAATCAACACCGGCCCTTAAAATTTAACCACCCTTTATAACTATATCACCACCACATATAAGCAAGCGTTGAATATTTACTTTTTTAAATTTAATTTTATATTAACAAACGGGTTTTTTCATATACAAAATCCGAGAATGCGTTATTTGGATGAATTTACGGAATAGTGTCAGCAAAAAAAAAAACTATCAAAAATCAGCGGTAATTTGTATTTATTTCAGGCTTGCACTTTATTGTACTAAATTTGAACGTACAACAGCAATTTTGCAACAGAGTAACATTGATATTTTACTGAGACGGAACAACCCATATACTCGTATCATTTTTGCTGAACAACCCTAAAGTGCAGTACGTCGAAGTTGTTTCTTCTTTCATCTTAAATCTTAAGTGAGCCCTAGCGGGCATTGGCGCAATAAAGTACAAAAACTTGAAGACAAACAGATTTAATATCCAAGGAAATCTGTTCCCTCATAAAAAGTTTAACATTTCATATTTACACTCTGATCCCCTACCATTCCACCCTCTGCCATTTTTTCCATAATTTTAGTTGAATTTCACCCAGAAGTAGCTACGCTTAGTGAAATACCATTACCAAATTTATAATGTTTTCGTACAAAAAACATGAAACAAATGGTAGAAGGAGGCGCGGATCTGGATCAAAATGTAGATATGAAATGTTTATGTTTTAATAATGAACACAATTTTCATAGCCAATATAGCCAGCAACTCTTTAAGGGCTTGTACTTTGAGGTAGAAATACCCATTAGGACCCCCTTAACCTTCAAACGCAAATAAATAAAAAACTTAAACTTGTTCAGCAAAAGTTAGCTGACTGATGGTTACTATGCTGTGAAAAAAAGATCTTAATTTATTTTACAGTGCATTTATAAAACTTTTATTAATTTTATTAATATTTATCTGACTTCATTTTCTTTATATAAAGCTGTATGCTACGAGCTGTACAAGCATTGCAGCAAGTTCTAAAGTAAATAATAATAGTGCACAATTTTTGCCTATCGAAGGCAGAATGAACTGCCTATAACAAAGTGAGGCGCATAAGAAGGTAAGAAATATCTCAATAAAGTAGGCATTGGAAAACAAAAAAAAAAAAATGTGAAAACTTATCAAATCTTAAATACAGCCTATTTAAATTAAAGCAGAAATGAATTATGGTACCACAGGTGCAGCAAATTTGTTCGCTCTTCATTGCGTAGTAGATTACAAACCAACATCGCTCTCTTAAGGATATCCGCAATTTTTGGGTGACTCATGCTAAGTGGTGCAATTATATTTTTCAAGCTTTCGAGTGTCTTACTTAATTTATAATACACATATTTATTTACGTATGCAACGTGAGTTTTTTTTTAAATTTGAATTTACAACATTTGCGAGTACATTTTAAGTTAGAAAGATTAAAATTTCTTTTGGTTAATACTTACATTCATTTGTATATTTTGTAAAATATTTTTTCTTTGTATTTTTAAATGTGAACAACATGGGAAATGGTACTGAATGATATGGAATGGAGTGGATTGGTAAGCCACACACAAACACAATAAAATAATAATAATAACAAGACAGATATTTATTTGTAGAAATGTGTTAGAAGAAGCTGTTTGTCTGTGTGAGTGAACAAAATGGACAAGAAAGATGATAAAAATGTATGAGAAAAAATAAAACTTGAAGTGTATGTTTATAATATGTTGTGCATATGTAATAAATGTATGTGAATGTGTGTGTGTGTGTATGTGGCGAGCAAGCAAATGAAATGCAATATTGAAACGAAAGACTTAAGAAACAAACTTGAAGTTAGGCGGGCATGTATAGTAAACTGCGCGTGAGGACATTGAGGATGGATGGTGTTGTAGGCGTTTTTTGTTTTTTTTTTGTTTTTGTTTTTGTTAACAAACTCAATTACAAATAAGCCTATAGATAGCTTGATAACAACAGTGCAAATTAGAAGTTTACAAATTATTTAGAATATTATTTAGTTATTTATTTGTATTGTAACAATATTTGTAGGGCAAATGCAGTGCAACAAATCAATGCAACCATATAATAATTATTAGTTTTATGCAATTTCATTTTCTTTAAAAATTTAGGTTAGGTTTAATTGAACATTCGGGTTAGTCATTTGATTAATTGAAAAATTACATTTAATAAAAGTGTTAATAGTTATTGCAGGCGAATAAGAAAATAAATGTAAGTTTTGTTTTTGAATTTGTGGTTTTAAATTTAATTTTAAATTTGTTTGCTTGTATTTGGTAGTAGTAGTAGTAGTAGTAGAAGTATTTGTTGTTGCTAGTTGCAAAAGAAATAAATGGGAAATGAAAAATACAATTGCACTTACAAGAGGCCGGCCCCAATACCATGATTTGACACGTTGTGTTAAACCACCCAAATGTGAACGTAGTCCATCTAAGTAGCCACCCTGAAAATGCACAATGAATAAACGAGAAAAAAGAAACAAACAAACACACATAGTTTTTTTTGATTGATTCGATTGAATTTTGTTGGATTGGTTGGTTGAATTTCAGCGATTGAAATTTTGCATTTAGTTGATTTATTTGGGTTTTATTATTTTTAAATTAAAATGTTTTTTTTTGTTGAAAATTTTGGTACGTTCGAATTGTAGGTGGAAAATCATAAATTAAGATATGAAAGAGGAAAGAAAGAAAATGCATAAGAATTAAAATAACGAAATTGAAAAAATTTAGAGGTTTCGTTAAACTTTTCTTTTTTGTTTTTTTTTTTTTTTGCTTGATTCGGTTTGGATTTTAACTAACATAATTTTAAGGTTTCATTGTACCAATACTAAAATACAGGCTAAATAGACTATATAGAGACTATAAATTGGAAGTTATGTAAGTAAGTAGTATAAGTTATAGCAGAGGTATGAATCCCAGATTTATATATTATGTCAAAATGTTTATGTAGTTAAATAGCTGGTAGTTTAAGAATAGATATGGACACGAAACTACTGGAAAGTTTGTGATTGAGTTAATGTGGACTTACAGTGAGCAGAGTAATAACATGTATCAAAGAACGACCTAAGTATATTTAGTTAAACAACAACCTCAAAAAAAAAAACAAAAAGACACTAACTGTTATGAGTATAATTATTTATACATATATGTTTGTTTGTACGTAATATGTATGCGAGTTTTATACATTGTAGATATGTTTACATGTATGGTGGTGATTTTTATTGTAAATACGAATATGCACAAATGTAATACAATTAGTAGATACACAATATATGAATTTATAAACGCTAACACATTTAGGTACTCAATGTACTCCACTAAAAGCTGCTAGCTAAATATATTTGCAAAATTCAATAGTTATGGTTTTACATTTTCTTAAAAATATAGACTAAGTAAATATTCGAAATAAATTTCAATAACTAAAAACTAAACAAAGAAACATTAAAATTTCTTGCACTTCAGGGCAACTATCACTTCTAGTTGGTATTATTGGATAGCGTACGCATAGAACTACTACAACCGTCTACTATCACTAACTTTTTGCCTTCTATCTTTGGCTCTGAATTTCTCACTCACTCTAACGCACTCTGACATGATTGCCATGTATTTAGTAGTTGTCACTTGTGTTCACTGTTGGATAAATGGTTAAAGTGCTTTATTGTGTTTCTGTTTCTGCTTCGGTTTTTGTTTTTGTTATCTATTTTATATTAAACTGCTGCAAAAAATATTTCACTAAATATCTGATTGCCTTTTGCCTGTGAAAACACCAATTTTTTCAAAAAGTCCATAAGCTTCATTGAAACGTTTTGTATAAATGTAAACAGTTTTGTTTTGAATGTGTTTCAAAACTTTTCAGTAGTTAAATTTTAGTTTAGAGAGTTAGTTATAGAACTTAAGAGTGAAGTGATTGAGATTGTCTGGTTATTTTATGCGAACTTACCTGTTCCTGCTTTGGAGTTGTGTGCGGAATCCACAGCGTGAGTTGAAGAATTGTGCAAAGAGAGAGAGAGAGAGAGAGAGAGAAAGAGGGAAAGCAGAAAGTGAAACAAGTTGCATCTTATATTTTGCAAAATATTTTATATATTTTAAAAGACGAATCATGTATCTTGAAATAGAATCACCAGTGTGTGCAAAAATTTAATATTTTAATATCTACACGAAACACAAGCTTTTTATTGTTATTTTTGAATTTAGTTTGTATTAAATAATTAAAAAATAATTAATATAGGTTTGCTATAATCAACAATAACCACACATTCATCTAATAGCGGCAAACTGTCGTAGAATTGTGATGAGGAGATGCGATGAACTTCAAAATAGCAACTATAACTTCTACCGCTTTGACTGTTGCTACTTTTTACCATTACTCCCAAATAAAAAAAAAACACTGTTCCTAAGCTCAACAAATTATTATTGATATAAATATAATCAGGCACACAAATGAATTTCTTATTTAAAAAAGTTCTTATAATAATTTTTCCAAAAATTAATTTTTTTACAAAATAAAAAATGAAAATGCGAAGAAACCATCATTCGCTTCAACTATTTAAAAACTGAGATGTATCGGTATAACCAATCGCGAGAAAATAAATAAAATCCAAATAATTGTAAAAATTTAAATATTTTTGAATTTGAATTATCAAACTTATAACTTTTTTTATCATTGGGAACCAGAAAAAATCAATTCCACAAAAAAAGTTCGACATTTGAAAAAATGTTGGCCTACTTTACAAATTTTTACTCAGCTCTTAAATGTATATTTTGTCGTCCAAATTTTACTAATATAATAAGGTGTGAAATTTGGAAAAAAGCTCTCTCGAGTATTTGATCTGAAACTGATGAACTATTTTTTCGTATTCGTATTCGGTTTAGTTATCGATAAACTTATCGTTATATTTATATAAAGTCTTAAAATGCACCACAATGTTATTAGCTACATTTGAATCGGGCGAAGCTAAATCTATTTATTTCACAACGCTAAATAAATAAAATCATCACACCGTCTTGCAATATTCATATATTCCAAAATGCAGCGATTGTAAAATAAAAGTGTAAATAAGCCTCTCAAAAGCACCAAAACATGAACTTGAACTCCACACAAAATGGGGCGCCGTTGAGTTTTGAACAAACTACGAGTGTGTCCGTGAAAGTTCTAGAAACCTTAGTACAACCAATAAATTTATGTTATTGATTATTTTTTACATGGAATTGCCATCACTCTTGGCAACAAGCAAACTCGCAGCCAATTTCTACACGCCAAACATTTCTCATTCTCACCACAATTTTCGACGGCCCAGTGTTAAGGTTGCAATGCAAACGAAGGAGCAATCAAAACAAAAACTGGAAGTTTGAAAAGGCAAGCGAAAAGTCAGCCAGCTATATTCGTACAATAACAATAAAGCAGAAAAGTTACACCAAGAATAATAGCGACAAAAAAAAAAAACAATCCATAAAAGCTAGCAGCTAGCAGCTAGCGCGGCAGACAGGCAGACGGCCAATGACGAGTGCAAAATAGGCAGTCAAACAGGCAGCCAAGAACCAACTTTGCAGACAGGCAGTCACGCAGTCATAGAGGCAGGCCGTCTATTAGTAAGTCACACAGTTAACAACTACAGATTCAAGTCTATACAGACACACACACACATCTGGGCATAAGTGTGGATGAGTGTGTAATGAAATGTGCAGCGGCAGTGGGACGCAACTTTGCTCTTGGACTTTCAATGTAAACAAAAAAAAAAACGAGAAGATAAATCGCTATGCTGCCGGCGCAAAGTAAAGAAGGATACGGGAAGGTGTTGGCATTGTTGTTGTAGCCACACATGCGGACATGCGAGCCTACTACTTAAGTGCACTCACACGCAACACATACTTATACCATTCTACTCATATATGTACATATACTACATATAATTTTCATGCGAATGCTCGTTTGTGGCCTCTGCAAATCTGCTACATGGCTGCTTTTAGTTAAATCTCGTTCATAGTTCTTGTTGTTGTTGTAAATATAACCAGCGCATTTAAATAGAAGTATGTGAGTGAGTAGGCATTGCGTAAATCTATGCGTTGCCGAGCCATAGTCAGTTATGCTTTACGAGCAAGGCTAGAATGCAGCTGCTACTATTGTTATTTTTATTTTTTTACTACTGCCCCTAAAGTTCTCAATGCATGTTGTAAAAACGACAAAGCGGCCGACAAGTCGATGGTGCGGCAGCAGCCAACACTACCATACTACGGACTTTTTATGAACCTATGTATGTATTTTAAATGTACATATGTGTGTGTGTGAGTATGTGCTGTATGCTACTTGTATGTAGGCTCACCGCTTGGGCGGTGGTGGGGTTTTTATGCGATCATTGGGGCAGCAGCAGCTGCTGCTGCTACGGCTGCTGTTTTGCCGCCAACTTTTTCCCAGGCTCATCAGTTTGGTCCATTTTTTATTGCCATCACTCGGCACGGCGATTCGTTGCGGATGTTGCGGCTGCTTTGTTTTGGCCAAGAGGCGAAAGGTATCAGTAAAAAAAAAAATACACAGAAAAAATGCAAGCAATATAAAAACAAAGAACGGATTTTTTGTTATTATGATGAGATTTTTTTCGTTTGCCGTTTATACTTAGAGGCGTTTTAGAAATTCCACTTATTTAGTTTGGATGTGGTTCATTATTATACAATAGATGCATTTTTAGTTGATGTTATTGTAGTGCGCGTATACATCCGGCTGTTTCGCCCAGGCAGCTGGTTAAGATAGAGGCTATGGTAGACATGCTTTGTGCAATCAAAGGGAATGTAACAGAATTGTTTGAGGCATGTTAAAAATATGGGATCGAATTATTAAGTACTGTTTTATGACGGTTTTAAATTTATCAGATTTTTTGCGGAAAATTCGATTTAAATTGTACCAGAATTTGAAGAATTAATTTAAAAAGAAATCACATTTTTTATGTGCAATCTTGCTTTTTAAAAGGTGTATTGCTTCTAATCCGCGCATTATAATGGCATCCAGAAAATACCCTTGAATCAAAGGATACTTTTATATTTAATCATGAACTGCAAGTGTAAAGCGTACTCAACATCTTACATAACATCGTGTGATATCAGTTCTAATAAGAATAATTGTTCATTTGTAAAGAGTTGTTGTATATTTTCGTCGCTTTAGGATCGGCTTGGTTAGGTTAGTTTAAAAGTGGCTGCACCTTGGACCTCACCTAGAGTCTCTGGAATCCAATGTGATACCACAGTAAGTGAATTCAACAGAATGGCAACTTCTTAGTTCTAATCTGAAAAGCACCGCTTGGCCGTGAACTCCTCCAATCTACTCTTGGCCAAAACGGTCTTGCGACCCTACATTATTAGGAATTTTTATGAAAGTGTCGATGACATATTTTGCGAAAACATCTTATAAGACTAAATTAATTTAAATAGCTCTTAAATTTCTTGTGTGAATACGAAAAACTGATAGTTCGCATATTCACCTAGCCTCATACGGCTCATGGGCATTTTGATAATATATTTTAAAACATTTATGCAATCAAGAACAAAATGGAACTGCTGGGTAGCTGTGTTCGCAATACAATTCTTCTACGGTATCTATTTCTAGTGATAATTCACATTTATCTATAATTATATCTTGCACAAATATTCCACACCTTCGACTGACGACACGTTACGTACATACTTTAAGTTACAGTGAGTACAAACAAATAGCTGATATGAAATTCGCATTTCTATTCATTTTGCTGCTTTTACACAGCTACATATATTTTTATTTAATTCTGCAGGTTTGTTTGCATCTATCGCTTACTGTAATTTCTAACCATCGACGCCTGCCTGCAATCCATTTACTAAATATGTATGTATGTATGTAGTATTTTCATTGTGGCGACCATCAAGAAATCTTGTTATTCGTGTTAAATTTTTTTGCTTCATTTTACCGTTTCCTTTTAATGACCATAATATCAAGTCGAAAGGTTTATTTGCCATCTGTAATATTACCATGTTGGTTATTTTGCCATTTCTTTGCCAGCCTATTTTCAGCTGCTTATTCTAAACAGCTATGAGCGACATTTTTTCTTAGTTGCGAATCTGCTTTATAGCTTAGTTGTTTTCGTTAAACACCAACAGCTGTTGTTGTTCTTGTTGTTATTGATTCTTTTGTATTTGCTAAGTTGTTGTGCATTTGGCAAAACGCAATACAAAATAAAACAAATAAAAAATGGTGCTTTTATGTCCAATTTCCTGAGTGCCCTTTGCCTCAACGTCTGCTGCAGCACACCGCGCTCATTTATTACTTTTATTGTTGTTGCTAATGCTATTCTTGTGCTGGTGGCATTGTTTGAGAACAAAGCAAATACTCAATAGTGTCAACGGAGTCCAGAGCCAACTGCAGCCACCCAGGGACGTTGCGGCATTAATGACAGCAGCGATGTTGCGGAAATAAGCAACTCTCAATGGATGGATATTGGCAGAAAAGAGAATGAATGCGTTTTTTGTGCATTTGAGATGTGCTTTTCTGTTTCATTTTTGTAAATGAAGTGAATGGCATTATTTAAGAAATAAATGTCTACCTCTCTATCAGCTTTTTGACACTTTATTGGCATCAAATTTGGAAACTTTATTAAGTTGGCTCCGATAGGTTGGTTGAACTATTCAATGAAGTTGTACCTTTTGTTTTTTGCAAAAAAAAAAGTTCAAATTTTGTTTAGAATTGGGAACTTTGGGAGTCTAGTATATTCTTAAGTTTTAAAATATGAAAGACGTAAATGATACATACAGTTTTATTCATTTGCAAATCTTGTAGCACAGAGATTATTTGCGTAGAAAATCCTCGAGAAGGAACCCCAAATATAGAGCAAAGCTTAGCTGCTGTACGCAGAATCATCGTAATCACTACAGAACGGAGCAAAACAGAGCCTTTTATACAGCGAAGAGCATAAAAGAGCAGCGTAGTAGTGTCTACAGTGGACGGAATCCCTACAGCGCCATATTTTAACCACGTCACTACTGGCTGATTGCCTGACTACAAAACTGAACTTTTGAATCATTTGCTGGTGTTGCTTTAGTTTAGTTGTTGTGTGCCAAGCTTCAACTTGGTTTCTGGCCACAATTTCGTTTGAATAGCAGTAGCTTGCTTTGTTGTTGTTGTCGGATGCAGCCATACACATAAATATGTCAAATTTTATTTATATTTATACATAAAAAGTTTTTGCTTTTGCTCCACTGTAACTAAAACATTTGAGTAACTAAGTGCAAAAAACAAAAAAAAATTTGCTGGCAATAATAACAAAAGCTCCACATATGGTCCCATGGAGTTGCTGCGCTACGCTAGAGCGGTTGCTACACTGTTGTAGTCGCTTGCTGGCGCTTCTCTTGTCGCTGCCGCAGACGCAGCCGCAGCGGTTGCTGTTGCTTTGCTTTTGAGGCAGTCACACAGCAGACTGGCCATCAGTCGTTCGGTGTTGATTGCCGTGTGCGGTACATTGTTTTTTCCATTCTAAACGAATTGGCAAGTCGTGCAGGCCGTAGCGAGTTGGTGTAGCTAGTAACAGTTACTTGATTAAACTAAGCGCTTACAGAAAACGCAGGAGAAAAATTGCAATTGGAAATTGCCTTTGCTGCCACAACGTCTAGTGTGGCATTGATAACAACAAAGAAATCGAGGAAATCTACAAATCTCAAGTCAACGTTGTCTGCGCTGAATTTGATGCTATCGGTAGTGTTTGTTGTTGCTGGCATTGTCGTCGCGCATAAATCAATCAACAGGTGGGTTGGTGTTGTAAGTTGCAACATACTTTATATCTGCTAGCCGTTTAGTATTTTTTGTTGGTGTTGTTGCTGTTGCTATTTTTGTATACTATTGCGCGCAATTTACGTGGGAAAAGTTTACTTTGGCGAAACTTCCGGCTAAGGCAATCCATTTTGCAAGTTGCTGCGTTTGCTTTGTTTGGTAGGCGATCGGTTTTATTTTGACCACAAACGTGCGATACGTGTTGATTTATTAAGCGCAGTATTTATAGCGGTCTTATTTCTGGTTTTGCGGTTTGTTTGCCTATAGCTCTTGGCACTCACTGCCATTGTTGGTCAAACGTAATTGAAACTTTTGGTTACCTTTTTTGGCTACGAAAACTGAAACAGTCTCAAAGCATAAGAGACAAAGCAATTTAGGATACTCGTATAGTGAAGAAATTTAAACACATAAGCAAAAACAACAAGTAAACCACGAAAATTGTGAACTGGTTGGTGAACAGTGTTACGCTTTGAAAACCAAATGTGTTGTATACTTAAATATAAAAACATTTTTGTTACTAATAAGTTCCATATATAAAAAATGGCATTACGAGTTCGGAAGAGTTTTAAGTACGGTGACTCAAACAGCTGACTAATTGGTGATTTTTTTTCTAAATTTACAATGTTTTTCAAACTAACTTTTTTCCGGAAAATTCCTATAAAACTTTAGTTTGTAGTGTTATATTTAAAAAGCATATACATACATAAATGAATTAAAATCTCATACTATTTGTTTTTTAATTTTTTTTAAATTTACTTTAACATATAAACTGCATGCGTTAATTGGAAAAAGTTTTCAAAATCAAAATTTCTTATAATTTTCAGAAAACAGCGAGAATTTCTAGGCACTTGGAACTAATGTACTAATTATAAAATTGTATTGTCCATAAAACTGGGAATAAAAATAAAGATTTTCGCCTACATTTGATTGGATTCGCTGTAAAAAATATGTAGCGTTGATTTTTAAAGTAATTTTGTACAGTTTATTTTGTACATTTTTCACATTTATTTTCCACTTACTTTCTACAGCGCATGACCCTTTAAAATATAGCTATATTAACTTTGTGAAACTTAACTTTGTGAAAGGAAATGCGTTTGCAATATACATTTTAGATAAGCTCTGTCAACTCTTGGCAAATTACAAAGCACACACTTAGCGCAAAAGCTATGAAATTAATACCGAAATACAATTTTATTTAGTTCAATTTTAATTTTTACTTATGCTGCCGTTCAGCCCCACTGTAGAGCCGACAGCGTATGGTTTTGGGCCGTCTTGTTCACTCATGTCTTATTTCTTAATTATTGTTTTGTATATTTTTTATTGTACTCATAGTTACAAACATTTTGCTATCATGTATTTGAGTGTTTTTTTTTTTTTGTAATTTTATTTTCAATTTGATTATTGTTGTTCTTGTGGTTGTTAACCGCTTGCTCTGTTAACGCTCTGTTTCGCCGCTAGATTTCTTATAATAACACAAGCAGTTAACATTACTATAATATTTTTATTTTATGCTTGTGCGATTGCTGTTGTTGTTTTTGCCTTATTATCTCTATTTGGCGCTATTTGTATGCAACGTTGCGCGAAAATACACCATCACCGCCGACGCACCAGCGCCACTGCGTACACAGGCAGACACTTAAAATGCGATACACTGCAAGCGCATTACTTAATAATAATGATTTTGTATCTTTAGGATATATTCGTACGTACATAAAGTGTCGAGCGTTGCGTGCTTTGGCTGCATTGCAACCATTTAAATTGGTTATATAATAAGCTGTTGGAGAAGAGAAGCAAAGCATTAGCGATGCGCGGACGGAGGGACGACAGGCTGGCAGACAGATTTTATTTGGTAATCGCCAGCGAGTTTGTTGTGTGTCTGCATAAGCAGCTGAGTGTGAAATGTCTTTAAATTTTCACTTTTGTTTCATATTGGTTCGTTCCGCTCGAGAATTGGATACAAAAATTTATTTCGAAATTTATTTATAAGTAGGTGCACCATATATCTACATAAATAAATTTTTTTCAGTACGCGAAATCAACGCAAAAAGTACACACGTCAAAGTATGGCAATTCGCGCAATGATCAAGGAAAAGGTAAGCTACTACAACGTACAACAGTATCTAAATTTTCCAAGTCCCCTAGAAGTCTGAAGCGCATTTCTCGTTATGCGGATGCCAGCAGTTTTCTTAGTCAGATAGGTAATTGAGTGCTGGGTATAGTGGTTGGATCAGGAATCTCAAGGGAAGCCGAATGTTCGAGCCGGATTATCGCAGTCTTGCCTCAGCTCCACTTCTCACACGCTCGCCTGCTTGTTTTCAGAGACGCCACAGCGCCCATGGACCAAGTATATGTTGATGACGGAAGAGATTACCGTGATCCGCGGTCGTTGCCGACGGTCACTGCTTGACTGCCAAGAGTAAAGGCAAGGGCCGCCCAGCCTACAAATTTTGCTACTATGTCAATTGCGCTTAACTCAGATTAGAACTTGCTGACACAATCTGGGAATCTGTAAGCCTCCCTTAATCATAGTTTTATGGAGAAAACCACATATTCTGTTCCAATGTCTATTTATGAGCCATCCGTGAAAATCTAAACATCGTGGAAGTTCAAAATCGATACATCCAGAACATCAAAGCATGAAACACGTTTACTTATTTAACTTTATTTCATTACTAAGAATGCGCCCCACAAAGCCTCATTTTATTTATTTTATTACGACCCTAATGTACAGTCATGCGAAGTATAAAAATTTGAATTTAGTTGGTTAATTAAATCTCCCAGCATATAATGTGCCCCGCGCTAAAGAAACGCTCGAACAGAAGGTTGTCATCCGGCACTTAAATGGTCAACGAGACACTCAGACTGTGAAGCTGTAAGTCAAATGTTGCACAAAGATCCACATACATATAACTTTTTGCATTTCGACATTTCTGCGGCTGGCACGCGTGTTCGCGTACATCGCTGCCGCTCATTTATTATCAAAAGCACGCACCATCTGCGCGTTGACGATTATTGCCGAACTGGAGTACAAGATTTCTGCACTTGCAATGGCAGCAATGAGTGCAGTGTCAATATGATTAAAAAGCAACAACAACAACTGCCACACTTTTAATGGCGATGGCTTCATTAGTCAATAATTTCAGCAACGAATGCGACGAATGCAACGCTGCCGCTGGTGTGCTGCATAAAAAAACAACAACAAGAAATACACAGCACATGCAGCAGTGGAAATATATTAACTTTAATATTCAAAATGAGCTCATCGTAAGCGCAAACTAAAAGTGAGATAATAAAAAATGCACGCAACTGCAATGCAGCAACAACAACCAAAACAACAACAAAAACGTAAATGCAGACGAATAGCAGCTAAAGATGAGATCTCATTGCCGAAATAAAACAAAATCGCAATTAAAGTTACTGCACTACATAGATTCAGCTCTTTTTTTTTACTTTATTGCCATTGCTTTTTGCTATTTTTGTTCTTTTTGCTGCACTTGGCACACTGTTGCATAAATTATTTGAGTCAAACAAAAAAAAAACAAATTAAAAACAGAAGTTAATTCAATTCACTCCAACTAAGCAACTAACCTCCTAACCCTACAACAAAGCTAGACGAAAATTTCAAACAATCTCTCACACGCGCAAAAAAAAAAAACGATTCATATTTCGGCAAACACAAAGCCATAAAACATACATACATACGTTTCGTATTTCTTCTGCAAAGATTTAAGTGAATTACTTAACGAAGCAGCTGAGCTCACAGATGGTATTGGTTTTATCGCACAAAGTCATAAATTAAATCTGATCAAGTTTTTTTTATGCCTTTTATGCCATGTGTGTGTGTGTGCCAAACGAATACTAATGCAATTTGGGGCTAAGTTAATGCAATTAATAACTTTGATTAACACACAAACGAAAATTTCATGGTCCACAAAACAATCAGCAAAAATTGCGAAAATCAACAACAAAAACAAACTAATAAAACAATTCGTGACAAAGATATATACATACATAGGTATGAAGCCAATCTTGCAAAGCATGCCATGAAATCTTGATACTGCTTTTGTTTTTATATTGTTACAAATAAATGTAAATATGATATGCAATTTTCGTTAAGTTCATTGCCCGCCCGCACTGCAAAAAAAAAAAAATAGTCCAGCAAACTTACGAACCAATTAAATATTGCATGCCTTGTAATTAGCTACGAAAGTAATTATTTGTATTCGTGTGCAAGGGTTGTTATTGAATTAGTAAATTTGTAATTAAAGAGTGAAATTAAGTGAAGAAGTTCTTTCAACCTGTTTTGGGTTTATGTAAGAAAAACTTAAATTAAATAATGAATATTTTTCAAGCATTGGGTAGGCTTTCGTTATGATTTTTTAATTTTCTGAGTGGAAATTTGGTAGATTTATGGGGCAATTTTTCAGAGTCAACGCGGGGCAGTTAAATAAAAACCTAGGTATACTTATAAATAGAGTGGAATAAAGAGACAGCGCGAGGTATGTTGTTAGTGAGTGTAAGGAAACCATGTAGATATAAAATAAAATAAAATAAAATAAAATTTACTAACAGAAATAAAACAATAAAAATTAAGCCAGTCTAGCCTATTTAGATGTTCGGAATTCTAAATGTAGATATTAATTTTTTTTTAAGCCTAGGTCTTGAACGTCGTTTGAGCTCCATTATATAATTGCTGAGTTGTTTCTTGGAATTTGTTTTATTTTGGTAGTATTGTAGTTAGTTAGCTTTTTTTTGTAGCTAATTAGGAAAAAGTTGAACAATTTTGTGCAACTATCCATGATTTCCCATACATCTACAATTAAAAAATATTAAAGTGTAATTATAGCTGTACTTTGTATATTATGGTAGTCGTACGTGAATGCGTTGAATATTAAAGTGTAAATGTATGACTTCTCAGTTTGTTAATATTTACTTCAGCTAGCAGGGGAAAGCGCAACCACTTATTGTTAAATGTAATTAGAAAAAACTTCCGCTTCCACATTCAAACGGAAATAAAATACCGCTGATTTAATTAAAAACAAAAGAAATCTTATATATGCGTATTTTGATACTGAAGGAAAGAAAAATAATAAAATTTTAAATTAGTTTAATATAAAACGCAAAAAAACTTAAAAAAAAGTGAAGAATCAAAAAATTAATAAAATGGAACAAAATAAAGTAATACTAACTAAATTGTAATAAAATATGTAAACAAAATTTAGGTAAAAGAAAATAAAATAAAGTGAAATAAATAGAATTGAAATGTAATGAAATAAAATTAAACAAAATAGAACAAAAGTAAAAAACTTTAATTGAAGTGAACTAAATTAAAAGAAAAATAAAATAAACTAAAATTAAATTAAACAAAATAAAGCAAAGTGAACTGAAATGGAATAAAATATGTAAAAAAATAAGTAACAAAGATAAAATAAAAAATAAAAAAGTTTTATGAAATGAAATACTTTAATTGTATTAAACAAAATCCTAATAATATAATACAAAAATTAATAAACAAAAGAAAAAAAAATTAATAGCGGCATATTGCCGTATTTGAAATTGTGCTTGGAAATAAGAAAGAAAAAGTAAGGACAGTTTTCCCGGATTACTTTGTATAAGTGGTTAGCGTCCTTGCCTTATACGAGTAAGTCGTGAAAGAAGACGCGCATTCAAGTCCTACTGAAGTATAGTAAGAAGAAATCTGACGAGGAGAATAGAATTCAGAAATATACCTTCTATATTCTTTACCAGTTTTACCTAGGGCCGCTTTAAGAGCGAATTTCCTTAGTAATTTTTCGATATACATTATGCCATTAAATTCAATCTACAACGACTCTGTATTTTTCTAATTCATTGTCAAAACCATTATTTACAAATTATTTGCATTGCATACATGTTGGAAGTTCGATGGATAATTGTTGAAAATATTAAATTGTATTTGCACTTCCCACTGGAAATGAGTTAAGGTTCAAAAATTGCCTGGCACAACAAACTCGCTGCACACAAACGGTAATCAAGTCGAGGACGAGTTAGAAAATAATAATCAAAAATAAAAGTCGCAGCCAATTGTGAATTCCTTAATGAACTAAATATATCATCCAAAGCACAACTGATGACAACATTTACATATATCATTGGATTAGGCAATACAAAAATTGTACGTGAATTGCAAAAATTTTCTGAGTTCTGAGAAATAATAACCAACCGAAGTTCAACTGATGTTAGATGATGTACGAAAGTAACATTAAAATAACAACGAACAAAACACGCCGTCAAAGTCAATTTAAACGGACAAAAGCCAGCCGAGCAGCAGCACAAAGTGAAGCAAAAGGCAAAAATTGGTAGAACACACAAACGGCTACCTTCATACTAAATATGGATGTATTTATGTATGTATGCCTATAGATAGAGGGCTGCCTTGGCTCATCGCCGATTGCCGCCATTAGCGCTGTCAGGATTGATGCAGTGGCACGCCAGAGCGCGCATTCATAGCTACGTCCGCTAGTGCGGCCAAATAAATCACCAGCATGAGAAATATGATGTATTTTTGCATTGCGCACAATTTTAATTTAAGGAAGGTATAAGGAACATACATACAAACAGAAACAGAGAATCATAAGAATCATCTAGGCCAACACTGACAGCGATTTAATTACAAAAAGATGCAATAAAAAGTGCGCGACGTCAAGTAGTTGTAATAAAAATGAAGAACATTTAACTGTTGGCAGTTAGCAGTTGGCGGTTGGCGGTAAGCGTTGCTATGACAGACAAAAGAATAGAAAGCGCTCTAACTAAGTATAAAGACTTGCGAAAAGTCACGGCCACTTGGTATGCTTGAATAGCTGAAGATATATTAAATACGCTTACAGCGCCAACGTGAACCGCGGACCGCGTAGCCAGCAAACGCTGAATCATTGTAATCGCGTCTGCACAATTACCCAATGGCCATTGTGGTACTTGACTTTTTATTGGTGGGGTCAAATATGCGACACACTGGAAGAGTTTAACTGGCCGCAGACATATTTATTGTTGTTGGAACAATTGTGAAAGAAAATTACCAAATCCACGGTAGTAACAGTCTTAATATGTGAATAAAAATAGTAGAATATTTTAGTGTATTTGTGAATGTGTGCTTTATGTATAAGCAAACAATATTTACAATCGAATCCAAGCAATTTACTGAATTGATCAATTAGTGTAAATTCAGTTTAATATTAAAGGCTCTGGTTAGCAGTAAGTGGCTGAATTGCCCAAAGTAGCGCGTTAAATGAAGTTAATGGCTTATTAGTTAATGAAGGAAGTGATTTGGAAATGAAATTAAGGTAATTAGCTAGTTAAAATAAAAATCGATCAAGCGGTCAAACGCAACTATTAAGTAGATGATTTATTTGAAAAAACTTAATATTTAAACACAAAATTATGCGTTCTGGTCCATTTATGACATTATTTTGTGCCTTTCAATTTTTCCATCGGGCATTATATATTTTCATACCCGAGTGTACAGAGGCACGAGAGTGTGATGACTTTGTTCATCAGAACACTCAGGCCAAGGCGAATTCATACAAGGTGATAGCATCCCATGAGCTGAATGCTTGTTCTTCTCTCCGAATTCGCTAGGTTGTTTTGTTTACACAAACAAACTACGTAAGCAAACTAAGCGAATTCAGTTTTTGACATTTCACTCGCAAAATTACACTAACAAAATACATGAGCAAACTGAGCGAATTCAGATTTTGACATTTCACACGAAAAAATACACAAACAAAATACACAGCGGATTCGCTTTGTTTATCTTGCTATCACCTTCTATGGATACACCTTGCCTCAGGCTGAAGAGAGCAAACGATTGAGGCAAGCCTATATAAAGTTTTAAATTAAAATTATATGTAATGGCTTAAAAAATGCAAATAAAACTTTTTGAAATGAGTAGAAAAAGTTACTGTAAGGTAAAATAAGTATGCATGTAAAATTTGTGTACCAAAAGCATGTCATATAAAGCAAACTCGAAAATAGTTTGGTTATTTATAATTCGGAGATCGATGAAAAAACAGTACCAATTTTTTTATGATTGCCTTTAGTCACTCGTTTTTTACATTCATGAGAATAACTTTCATTGACTTTTTGTGCTAAAAAAAAAACACGTGCGCCGAATAAAAAAAAGCTCACATTTGCCCGAACTTGAACACTTCTTTAGTGGTTTTTACTATGCTTGCCTTCAAATGGCTATTTGTTCGTTTGATGTGGAGTTTATTTTGACATTCAAGTAGAAATGCTTAGTTATGGAAATCAAAAGAAAAAAGACAAATAAACAAAAAGCAGGTTTGCTGAATAGGCGCACAAATTTTTAGTGAACCAATTATCAACTTTATTTAATTGCTTAATTAAAAATTCGCATTCGGCATGAAATCAGTAAAAAAGTATCACCTGAGAGCGTTTAAAATTTAGCAAAACAATTGAGTGCATAAATTGTGCTAAATAAATATTTGTTTCGTTTAAAATTTGTGCAAATAAACCCAGGTACATACGTATGCACATTTTCTGTACGTGATATGTCTGTACAAATTTCAAAAAATCAAAAACTCCAATAAACGGTATTTTACTCCTAAATTCACATATGCGGCCTTAGGTAATTGGCACTTGAATAAAAGTAATAAAAATATGCGCAAAATACAGCTAGATATTTTTTTCTTATGATATCACCGTATGGTGGGAAATCGCATTAAGTAAGAATTTGCTTAATCAATAAAAAAAATTTGGACTGGACGAGTAGAAAATATGAAAAAATTAATATGTATTTCAAAATATAAATACCTTACATAAATATTCTATCGAAAAAATTAATAAGTATTTCAAAATATAAATACTTTACATAAATATTCTATCGATTAATGACTGCGATACGGACTTGCCGCAAAATTGATTTTTCACGATAGCTTTTAAATATGGAATTGTAAATCGAATTCAAATTGTAATCTCTTAATATTCGTGGCATTGAAATTAATAGGATTAAAATCAATTTAAGAATGACAACAACATTTGCATTGAATTCGCGCCAGCAAAGTAAGTGGCAGTGGCATAAATTTATTTAGATGTATGCATATATATTGTATTTTTAAGATAAGAATATAAATAATACATACATATATAAAAATGACGTCTCATTCTAGCTGTATTTAAAACAAAAACACTGCTTTAAAACCTACATTGTTGTGTTGATTTATGCAAAAACTAATAAATTTTTATCGTGAGTAATATAAAAAAAGCTGTAATATTTCTTGCGATAGCTTTTGAGCTCGTCACTGTGTTTGCCGAATGGTAATAAAAATAATTGTCAACGCTGAAGGTGTTAAGCTTAGTTGAATGCAAGAAAGCACTAAATTTACAATGACAAAACAATCATCGCTTCTTATTTAGCTAGACGTAGTCAAATGAGCAAAGGGGCAAGCGGATATTGGAATCCATGCGATGAGTAAAAGAGCAGGCAAATTATGTTAAGACAAAATAGATTATCCAGAAATAGCTTTTTAGAAAAAAAATTCAATAAAATTGTAATAAGAATTATTGTTTTCTTTATCTCGTTTTGTCTTCGTTATCGACAACACCGTTCTGTTACTTAGCATACTGTTAAAGGTTTACAGAAATCAAAATTTTTACATTCCCATCAGAATACTCAAATTTGAAAGGACTAATAAGTTTTATTGTAGTGTTGGCGAAGTTTTAGAATGTGTGGGCATAACTGGCAGAGTGCTATAAATATCATTTCCTTACTTTTTGCTCGAATGGACATTGTCATAAGAAAAATATTTATGTTAAATGTTTTATGAGAAAAAGTAACATGTTTTCCAAAAATCATTTTTTGCTATTTATCCTTAAAAAACTAAAATATGAAAGTACAAAAAAAACGACTGAAATAAATACAAATTTCGATTTTACTTTTTTCACTACTTTTTTTAAATTTGTGTCACTGTTTGTTTGTGCTTTGTTGCCATAGGATACGTTTTGTAACGAAATAGACATCAAGAAACATTCTGAATTATATTTTTTCTAGAATAAAAGTAAAAAAAATAGTACAGCGCTCCCTAGCGCAAGTTTTAGGTAAAAATGAATTCTTCGACATTAAAAATAGAAAGTTACCCAGAATTTCCAGAAGAATTCCGTAAAAAATAATTAGGTGATTCACACTGTGTGCTAATATGTTATAAATTATTCAATTTCTAAAATACAAAACATTTTAATATATTATATTAATTAACTGACTTTTTCTTTGCAATCGAGCAATATAACTTTTGAAATTTAAAATTGTATAACTTTATAATAATAAAACAAATATAATGTGTAAGTAAAAACTATAAAATTTTGCGTCCAGAGATTTATTTTTTGTAAATTTGCAATATTACGCTCGGCTCTAAACAGACACCATTTAATAAGGCAATGACCCTAATCGCAGCCGCAAATGTGTGAAATAAACAAAAGAAAAATAGACACAATAACCGCACAATACATAAAGTTGCCATGAGCGTTGAGGTTTTATGCGAGCTTGAAGAATTGTGCAGCCAACTTTGAATAAATCAAATGTTTCTTATACTTTATTTCATTTAATTAAGGTAAGAAAAAATATGTAAATAAGCAAAGATAAACTTGTTTTAGAGGAAAAGTAATTTTATATAAATTAAATAAACACACCTTAATTGCAAAGATAAATATTATTTGACTAATTAAAAGAAATTTGCATTTGAAACTGCGGAAACGAAAGCCAGCAGAACCACATGTCGTATGCCAAGCGGAAGGCTTTTACAAATTTATTTACTTATATTACATATCTTTATAAATAAATGCATCAAATTTGAATGGAGAAAATATGCGAAGAAAAGTGAAATCTCAGCGTATCTAACTTCCACATTCCCCGCATTTGAACGACTACACCAATCTTCTTTTAACACACTTTTGATGCCACTGTAAATCGTCGACAATTAGGATTCAAAAATAGACGTCACGGTAATAAAAGAAAATTTCTAGGTCAAGATGCCAATAAAAGTGAAAAGAAAAATTCAGTGTTTACGAAAATAGACAGTAAACAAACAAAAAAAAAACAACACAAAATCATTGTGTCTCACTTATTTCGTATGCCACATGTGAATGACATCAAATCGCTTGTATGTCGTAAAGCGTATGAAGCAGATTACGGTGGAGGGGGCGCCAACAAGCGCAGGCTAACAAGGTACCACATAAAAAACTTGACTTTGCTTACAGTTGGCTCCAAGTGATGTTTGTCGATAGCGAATGACTGGCTTTTGGAGCGGTGGGAAGGAGTGTTTGGGGGCTAAAACCAACAATCGCTCACCTTCGGGCATTACGTTGCATTCAATGCCAATGTTGACCACAATACCAATTGACAGCAGCAACAAATCCAACAAAACCAACAAAACAAAGCAAAAAGGCAAATAAAGCGCTACAATAGCACCGCAACATTGTATGGCTGCATCCTCTTCCAACAACTATTAATTGCAATTATGGCATGCGGTTGCCAAGTTTGCTGCTGCAGTCTTTCGTTTTACCACTGCGTAGCGATGCCGTGCAATGCGACGTGTGTCAGTTTGTGGCAGCGTTGACGCCGCCGGCCATTCACTTGAAAATTAACCCATCATTTGCACTTTCTTTTGAACTTTTTCCGCCTCTCTCTTTCTGCCACACCCCGCCTCCTGCTACTTACTTTGTTAAGTCCAGTTCAGCTCTTCGATCACTGCCGCGTTTTCGCGTGTATTTCGTTAAGCAGCTGACTATGGCCATTTATGCTTACTTATGACCCAGTTTTTACGCTCTACCTTTACTTTTATTTATTTTTGTGGTTAAAGCATTTCATTTCTATTTTTATTTTTATTTTAATTTTTCTTCTTCGAAGTAAGTTCAAGCTGCCAAATATGTTGGGTGCAAAAAACGCACATTTACAAAACTCAGATGCCACTGTTGTGGTATGCCAGCTGCGTCACCACAATCTTGGCTTTCCCCCATCCCCCCAACGTACCCCTGCCGCCTTGCAGCGCAGCCGAAAGTTGTCCAAACTGGTCTACGAAAACTGTGTCAATAATGGGACGCGCGTTGGGCGTGTATGGTGGTCTGCGCACGCGAATGAGGTGGGTGGCGTGACAGCGAAAGATTAAACGAACAATTTAGTCGAGAATCGTTGTGGACAAAACAAATGGGTCGCCGCCGCAACCACAGCAGCTGTGGTCACTGTAAGAGCAGACAACCCGGAACTTTCTGTGGCAAGCGGTGTTAACCATACCTTAAAAGTAAATGAACAGCATTTTGATCTGAGCAACAGTTAGGCCGTAATACCAATAGATTATATGGCAGACATGTGTTCGCATGTCTGTCAGTTTTTTGTATGTAATGCTTCAAATGCAAATGAATGGGTTTGGCTGTTATTGACCAAATTTATTGGAAAATGTATGTGGTGAGGTGATATGAGCGAGACGGCAAAGTTTGATTGAGTGAAAAGATAAACAATTGGCAGCCGATATTTTCCATTACTTGTTTGGATAACGCAGTACATTTAAATATTTCACGTCTGGAATCTTGTTTTTTGTTTTGTTTTAAATGAGGCTTAGATTTTGTTCAATCACTAGCTTTAAATGAGGAGAGATGTATTCACACTATCGAATTTAATTATAATTAATATATATTTTCCTGTACTATTGATAGATCGTACTATTGCCGAATTTCGAGTTTAAAAAATAAAATAAAATAAAATGGAGCATAACTATAATGCTTAAATTGACCCATAAATGTGTGTACTAATTTAGCTTGGTGAGTAATCGAAAAATAAAATGCTACATAGATTTTTTAGAGATAGATATATAGATTTATCTCGCTCTCTCGGCAAAATGTTGTAAACAAGAGAAATTCATTGCATTTAAATAGCGAAACTATTTTAACATTTTAACATTTACCAGCATTTAAAAAAATCGTTCAGTTGAATAAATGAAAATCGCAATCCGACATGTAAAGAATTTTTATTTTAATAATGATGGACATGCGATTGCTTATTTCTGTAGTATGAAATTTTTATGCTCACACATTCACACATCTGCAAGTATGTAATTATTTTTGCAATGTAGTTATGTCAGTAGAACTTCCATGAGAGGAATTTTCCAATTCCCTTCAAATATTTGAAATATTTTACAAATTGACTTCTCATGACTTAGACTGTTGGAACGCAACAACTAAAGATAAAGCAGCTTCAAGCAAGCGCAGCAACGCCCGACATATCGCCATCACTATACCCATAACGATTTCCAAATGCGACATCAGCTTCATGCTTTGCTTTAAAACTACAAAGTACACAGTAATTGAGGTCAACTGTCAATTTGTTAGGCTGTGCTACCAAAGGTTGCGGAACTTTTGTGGTGTGTAGGTACACAGAAATGCACTTACTGCAAGGGATATACATATACTTGTACACACATATATACACAAATTAGTACTTATATAGTTAATACATGATTCATATGTGAAAATTTATGTTTGCCTGATCCACCTACAAAATAGGTTTGCTCTGAAGTAACCTCTTTAACTATAATACTCTTTCAAGTTGAGGTGAAGCAAAGGCGAGCAAAAAATTGTTAAACATTTCCAAAGGTTGCCAGACTCATTGGATTTTATTTATTTGATATTTGCTTGATGATTACGAACATGATGACGTACTCTGAAATGCGAACAAAACTAAAAATTGTATTGCATTGAACTTGGCGCGCCAGCCAATGTTAGCCGCCCAAACACGGGCGGGCACCCAAACATGTTGTAATCGCATTGTGTTGGCGGTAAGCGGCAACAACGGCAATAATAATGAATGAGCTAAGGAATAAAGTAGTGACAGCTGTAAAACCGTACAGTTAAGGCAATGAGGATACAAAAAAAAAAAAACGAAACGAAAATCAGCTATGGGCAGACACAAAAACCGGAAAATCGCTGCAATGCATTTTCCGCCGTGCTGCCAATGTGGTGGTGGTGGTGGTGGTGGTGGCCGACAACAAAGCGGAAGGGAGTGAAGGAAAGAGGTTGATGGCATGACTCACTCTCAGAAATCCACATATTTGCTAAACATGAACACAAATATATACATTAGGTTGCATCGCTACCCATATAAAAAAAAATCGGTACTGTGTTTCCATAGGAATTATAAAGCATATTATATTTTTTTAGACTTCCGCCAAAATATTTCGGAAAAATAATGAATTTACGTGAGCTGGACCGATTGAAAAATACCTCCAAAAATATTTTTTTCATATTATTTATCATATCATATAAAACTATTCTCAAAAATTTTGTATATTTAGAATCATAATAATGACATTTTTGATGCCGTTATTGACTTTTGTTTGGAGAATGGTTGAACGTCAACTTGAATAGCTCACAGTTATTTATAAAGTATCATTGGTAAGGTATTTTCCCACCCTTTTGCGTGCTTTCTAAATGAACTCCTTTACTTCGGAATTTTTCGCACATTCCATGCTTATTGCTGACATGGAAAAATTTATCACAAAAATCATTTGCAGAAAAACTGTAGGTCTCTTAATTTGTGTAACAACATCAAACCGCCCGCCACAAATTGTAGGACAAGTTCGGCCAAACATCAAGCTATGGTGTAAGCGCCAAAATGTTATTATTATTATTATAAATTTTATAATTCCCAGTGCACCCTAATACAAAAACTCAAATAAAGCTAACCACTGACATAGTGTATGGACATGGATGTTGACTTTTTCGGCTCATTGTTGTTTCTCTTGCTGTACGCTGGCGTGTTGCAAATTGCTTGCATTTAGCAATTGTCGGCAACTGTGCCGCGTCATTGTTGGTCGTTGTGGTGGCGGAAATTAATATAATTGCGCAGCAAGTGAGTTTAAGTACAACACACTGACAGGTCGCGCTGATGTTGTTGCAAGATTTTTTTTCTTGCTAGAGTGACTATATTCACAGCTTTTATGGATGATGTATGGCTAGCGGGCGTAGCGTTGCACAAATATCGAGCACGTCGCAATTGGCATTGTGAACCGACTGGCGGTGGCACTGATGGACGGCGCAACTAACTGAACGTCACTAAGCCACTTAGCCACTTAGCCCAGCCGTTTAGTTGGCGTGTCGCTTGCATGACTGTTGGCTGCCTGTCGCCCTGCCCACCCCACTTCAGCTGTTATAGCTGCACTTAGCTCCGTTATCGCTCGCAAATTTTACACTATTACCTCCAACTAATTTGTTGTTGTTAGTCGTGTTTTTTTTGTGTTTTTGTTTTGTGTTTTTGTTTTGATTACGATTAAAGTGGTGGAAATGCTTGCTGTGCTAGTTTTTGATTTGTTGATGTTGTTGTGGTTTTCCAGCGCACATTCGTTGGTTTTCCTTGTTGTTTTTCCGTTTCGGTTTCTGCGTTTTTTTTTGCTTTTCTTCTCGGTGTTTGCCGATGTTTTTGTTGTTGTTAGCCGTTGATTTACTTTCACTTTTCGTTCACTCCATTTAACACATTTTTAGCTACACTTTTGCAGTAAGCGGCGGTGATGTGGAGATGGGTGGTGGGTGCAGCTAAGTATGTGCGTTTGATGTTTATTTGCTTCTTATTTATACCACCTGTGTTGCAAATGTATGTACAGTTAGATACCTATGTAGATACTCCACTTAAATTAACATAACATTTTTTGTAGCGTTACAGTATTTGATTTGTAGTGAACTTTTTTGTAATTGGCTTGCAGTTATTTTTATACGAGTACCAGTTTTCATACGAAACGTTTACTTATGCCGTTAAATAGTTTTTAAGTGTGTTTTTAATTTTCTACAATTTCATAAAAAGTTACCATCGTGCAACAACCTTTTTTGTGGCTCAGAAATATTTTTGTAGACGTTGTTGACGTCAGTGGAGTATATCAAAATCACCAAAGGGTTCGACCCATATGGCTCAAAATTTTGTTTGGTGGTCAAATTAAGTTTTCATATTTGTGACCATGCATATTTCGAAAAATTATAAAAAAAACTATTTCAAGCAAGACTTCAGGAGCTGCTTTTTGTAAACTATTTTAACCCATAGTGGGTCATTTTGACCCTTTATTAAACACGTATTTAAAATATTCGGTTAAAAAGGAGTTAGAGGGTTACAAGGCTTTTCCAATATATTCCACAGAAAATTCCCTATGGGGCTTCTCTCACAAAAACTTCATATAATTAATAAAAAAAAGTAATAAAAATAAAATAGTTAAAAGTTAAATAAGGGTACGTAGTAATTATGCTCTAATTTTCACTCTTGCAAGGTTATAAGGTTTATAAGTCCAAACTATCTTTAAATAATTTTCCAAATAAAATAAAAAGTTGTGTTACAGTCAATAGGCTTCAAGTTTTAACAAAAATGTTACCGGTTTAATTTAAAAATCTCTATCTGAGTATTACAACTGTGTTTGTAGTCCTCCAAAATGAGCATACAAAACACATAGAAACTAAAAAAATTTCTAACCAAGCGCCTGCAAATTTCAAAGTAAAAACTATTCACTCTTAACAGCAAATAAATGATTCTTTGAGAAAAATTATTCAGCTAAATATTTGAACATGAATTTTTTAATCCGTTGAACTCCCAATCGCCATTTAATCTCGATCTAGTTCAATTTGCTGCAAAATACCATTTTTAAAGCAATTAATTTAATCACACTTCGCTTTATTAAATCTCACTATACTTAAACCTTATTTTACACATTTCTACCTCCATTTGCAGCACTTACTTCCCAAGAGGCCACCGCTCTACCTGCTCAGCCCAGCCCGCATAACCAACCACACTATAAATTAAACGCTATGGATTCTTACTTAACAGAAATCAAACAAATGCGGATACCTCGCCCGAAATATGAACCCAACGGTAGTCCACCGAACAATTGGCATCGCCTAGTACGGCCTTATACGCCGCCACGCGACTATCATTTGCCAACCAATGAGATAATCACGACGGCAAGCGCACTGCCACCGAATCACAGCTGCCAAGGTGGAGCGGAAGAGTTCCGACCGACATTGCATGAGAAAATGTAAGCGACTTTACTCTACATACATTCTACTTTATATGCACATCCATTACCACTGCAGCAACAACAATTAAAACAAAATCGACTGTGAAGAGTCGGAACAACGAAGGACGTAATCTTAATGGTTCTCAATGATGTAATTAATGAAATCAGATGGAGAATATGGAATGGAGTATGGAGAAAAGGGAAGAGAAGGAAATTGGAGTTGGATTAATTTTAACACGCTATTAGTAAGCTTTTCTACAAACATACGGGCATCTACATATTGCAAATGAAATGTTTTTAATGTATTTTTTTTTTTTAATTTGTATGAATTTAAGATTTTTCGCACTTGCGGCCGAAAATTTAGTTTATATTTTTATTTTTATCATACTCGTACTCTTATTTTATGAATATCGATTCAATAAAGTTGTTGATTTAATTTGATAAGGAACAAAACTAATAAAGCCCTGAGGAAAAAAGGTTTTTATATTAGTAGAGTTTGTATACAATTAAATATCACGGAATCCTGCATAGCGGAAAATACGTTCGAATGGCTTAATGGAAAAAGATCCCTCGGGGATGATTTGCATTTTAACTGAAGGTGTAAAGTGAAAAATTCGACACTAATTCCAATGTTTGTTAGACATTCATAGAGCGTAGTACTCGTATATTTCTTAATATGAATAGCTAAAAATCAGAGAATTTCACATCACTGTTTCATAACACGCAATTTGGCTATCGGGTTCGACTACCATTAAAATATTATATTTTGTAATATTAAAATGTACCTATTTCGTCTAAAACATGGCTTCTCTGGCTATTGTAGGCACCGCACCTACTTTTCGAATTATATAATTAACACTTCAGTGCTTTCATTCAGATACCACCGCCTGATAATATTTTTATTTATTTATTTTTTTGCTATGTAGGAGTACACGAGTTTTCGTTTTCAAAAGTGCATTGGAATTTTAAATGTGTTTGCAAAAGTAGTTAAGTGAGAATGTATTTATATTGTATGTACTATGTGTATGCACTTTGTTACTCACCGCATCTTGTTCGTATTCCGAGTGTGGTATTTGAGTTTCACTGCCTCTACGGGACCTATGGTCATCACAGCCGTATTCCTAGAGACATAAAAATAAGTAGATGATTGAAAAAGAAAAAATAATGTGATTAAATAAAACACACTGATGACGAACCAAAGATTTGAATTTAAAACTAAAACAATAATACACACAACACACAATTAGAGACAAGTGGGAAAACTGATACCATGAGAACTCTTCAATAACACGTTTTATATTCTTTTCAAACCCCCGAACTAGCGAAATATGTATATTTCCAATTACTGAATATAAATCTTAATAAATTAGATAAATATTTCTATGTTTTTATTTTTAATACAGAGTTACTATATACAAAATTTGTTCTGAAAATCATACACTGTAAAGTTATAAATCTACTCGTCATTAATGTTCAAGAAAAGTTCTCAATACCACAATACAATACAGTCAAGGCGAATTTAATAAGGTGATGGCTGGGATTGGCTTCGTTCTTTCGCCGTAGTGCAGCAAATGCCAAAATTATTTGCATGTACGTTTAATAGCACCTTATACGAATTCGCCTTGGGTACAGTTAACAATTTGAATTTCAAATACAATGTAAAATTCACATTCAATACATAAATAGCTTTTTCAATTTTAATGTAAAAAAATAATTTTTGAAAACATCAGAGTTTTAAAATTAATTTAGAAAACGCACACATATACGAAATTTTAGAAAATAAACTCAATTCGATGAATCATACACACTATCTTAAGAAATGTGTACACCCGCACTACATACGTCTATGGAGAATAAACGTTTTTTTTTTTTATAATTTTCCATACCATACCAAATCTCTTCTACTTTTTATAAAATTCATCACAAAACTCCCAATAAACGTAGTAGTGGATTAATTGTCAAAATAAAACGGCAGAGTTACAAAGATGAATTGAGTTCCGTAGAACACATTACCTAAGCAAGGAAGCAAGAAGTGTACCTAACCGCAAAAAATAACAAAAATCGAATGTCAATTTTTCAGGTGTTTAATTGAAGAACTACAGAAATTCGAACAATCATTTGCATTTTTACTTTTTCGATGACCTGATCAGTGGTGATTTGAAAAGTGAGAGTTATAAGTAAAACTAACATACCGAATATAATCTGTGAGAGGAGGAAATAAGCGTTGCTCAAATCAAATAGTTACAGAAGCAGAGAGTGTATGAGAGCGAGAGAGAGAGATAGAGAGAGATTGTTAGTAGTGTTCGCGCACAAGGATGTAATAAGCGTTACGTAATTATTGTGGTTAGTTGAAAGTGGGATAGTAATCAAAAGCTGCTTCACTTTTTGTTGTGCATTAGAATGAGAGCATTTGGTTTTTAAATATTTTTTCTGCTGCTTTTCTACGACTTTGACTGTTTCATTTTGTTTTTCTTTTTCTTTTACTTTTTGTTTTTTTTTTTTTTTTAATTTGTGCATTTCAAATTTTCTTCACCTGATGCTGATTGTCAGTTTTGTTGTTACTATCGCCCGTGGCATACATTTTATTTGATTGATTGTTTGCTCCCAACGACGATGATGCATGCTGTGGCTGCTGTTGCAATAACAATTTGCTAGGCGTATTTGTGCCGATCGTTTTTGTATTGGCGGCGACGGCGGAGGCAGCGGCTGCGACGCAACGTGCCTCTCGCTCCCTCTCGCGCTGCGCCGCTGCAGCTGTGCCTCCTCCCAGATGACGCAATGATGAATGATGATGTGGTGGTGGATGCGGATGTGGATATGACGCTGGATGATGGTAATAGTGGGGTGAGCGATGCAGTACGGGCCCGGCAGACATAGGACGATAGGGCAACTGTAGCGCTGGCCTAAATGTGGGTCATCAGTAGTGCAACAAACGCACATGCCATATACCCATAACACGGTGGGCAATTTCCAAAACCAAACAAAACAGAAAACGGAAGATGAGGAAAATTTCAAGGAATTTTCAATTCAAGTGGACACGGCGAAAATAAGAAAGTAAGAGGGAGTAAACGTAAGAAAGCATTGCAGTTATTTTGTGAAGAAGAAAATAAAGAAATTTTCATTATGAAAAACTTTGCAGCCTTTTTCAATTTTTCTATTGTAATTTTTTTTTTGTTTGTTTGCTTATTATTTCTGTACCGATTCTTCATGTCCGACAATGTCATGCCCAGCCCAGAGTCTGACGATGGACTGCGTCCGGTGGCTGCGCTTACTTCCAAATCAACATCGGTTACCTGTAGATATGTAAGGCAATTCAAGTATTTGTACAAGAGCATATGCGAAACTGAGTTGAGTTGAGACTGTCAATGGTTCGACCTAATTGCCCGCATTTATATATACTATGTATGTATGTATATAGTTAGTACGTATGTTTGGCTAGAATACTCGAGTATACTTTCAATATTTAGTGTTTTCTTTCTTTTCATAAATTTAAATTTAATTTCTTTTATTGCGGCAATAAATCTCTACGGTAAGTAGGATAGTGAATAGAAGAAAGAGGACAGATTTATTGAATATGGATACATAGGTACATGGTACATATGGATGTATGTATGCTTGTATGGATTTATGTGCACAGTGGAGTATTTGTGATGACAGTATTTAAATAAATTTGATTATATTGTAAAATTGAATGAGGTCAGTGCACTTTTGTTGCGGTACCGCAAGTTTTTCATGTGCGCTAAGGTATTTTATAGACGGGAGATTTTCTTTTTTGTGCTCTAGGTGAAAAATATTTGGCCGATTTTATTTATGCAGAAGTGACACAAAATTTTGCTGTGGGAAGTGAAACGATTTATGGTGATATGGTGATGAGTGCATGAAACATTGCGATTGGTGAGTAAATGATTTTTCAAAGTAAATCAAATTAAATGAAACATTGTACGTAAATTGTTGTGAAGTGCTTTTGCAACTAGTGGGCCATTTATCAATTTAAATATTCGAATATAAATTACAGTGTGTAGCTTGAAACATGAGCAGTTGGAATCGACTGAAATTCAAAAAAAAATTAACGCCTCGAACACTGAGTGACTTTCTTTTAATAGCTGGGACCAAGAATCACTACAGTTAAACGTTTTTTTTTACTTTTTCGAATAAAAAATCGGTGCATAGAAAAATTTATATCACAAAATATCGACTAAACTCGTTTGAAAAAATAAAAATCACAATATACCGATCAAATTCGACCGAAAAAGTTTTCAATCAATTATGTCGATTCATCCATGAATTTCTCTATAAAAACAATATTTATTACGGTCCTAAAGCCCAGAATACCTTTTTCTAGTTCTCAAGCCAACTACTTTTACGCTGCGCTCACTGCAACGTCGAATTTTCACTAGTCTTTGAAATATAAAAATTTTGTTGCAAGAGCTAAATAACTACCATTCGAAATTAAATATGAATAAGTATTGCATTGTAAAATTAACATTTCAATAAAGCATTTTAGTGGGCATAGATGTGTAGATATGTACATGGGTATTGCACAAATTCATTGTTTTAACCCTTATTTGGAGACGTCTGAAAAAAACTATAATTTCGATGTTTATTGGAGACGAAAATCTACAAGAAAATATTGCCCGCTAAATCTTTTTACACAAAAGCGAATGAGATATTGCCTGATTGTGTCGTCCTATGGTAAATGACATATCTCAAGTTAAGGTAAACAAAGAATATGGAGCAAAGAAGAACGATTAATTTTCAGAGAATATAAAAGTTTTGGAGGTATTGGTCAAATGCTTTCTTCCTTAAATGCAAAAACATTGCGCCTCAAAATTACTATTGTACCGTATTAAAAAAAAAAGTTTGATTGTGCATAAAAGTCTACGTGCAATAGCAAATTTTGCGCTTGGTTTGAGAGGTGCTAAATTTTAAATAAACTCTGTTATAGTTTCAAGAAAGGTTATATTGCATACAATTTATACGAAAAATAATTATAATATACCGTTTTAGACATGAATATTATATGGTGCTTTGATTCAATAAAGTTACTTTGTTTTGAAAACTTAGCAAAATTGTTTTCGAAAAATTTTTCTGCACATTTCGAATTCGAGATGAAAAGTAAAAATTGACATTCGAATAACTAGACACTAGGGGGTAGATCGGGAATGCAACTATGCGTTACTAACGCTACAAACAAAGAACATTTTGATAGTTACTGTGCAGTGCACGTTTCTTACATATCAAATTTTCATTCCTGCGCTACTTGTGTAAAATGTTTTTTTTTTATATAGATTTTGACTGCAGCTAATGCCTCTAGGTACATATGTATAAAAGTTCAAATAGCATGTGTGTTTTAAAATATTCAATTTAAATAAATAATTAACAAATAGGTAAAGTTCTCAAGGGCTTTCGAAACTCATTGTTGTCGGCTTTGAATTTGCATAGCTTTATTGAATATATTTATGTTTGTATGTATAGGTATATGTAATTAGTATAAAGTGTTATACGTGTAACTTCTTGAAATTGTACTCAACTATTAATTTTTCTAAAAAAAAAATTCTCGCAAAACTAAGGCGTCTCCATTTTAAGCACTTAATTATTTATATGACAATTGTTTATTTTTTGCTCCTCACTTACCAATAAAATATTTAGTAGTACATTTAGTAGAGTTTACGAGTAATTTTTGTTTTTGTTTTTTTTTTTTTTAGATAGCTTTAACAAAATGTATACGTTGTTCATTTTAATTAAAATGAAGCAATTGAATAAATTTTTATTTTTTTCTCAGTTTTTGTGTGTACTCTCTATTCGCATTGATTTGTCTGCATTATTGTCTTCTAAGTTGTTCTTAATTTTTATTTTATTTAGTTTCTCGTGTTGTTTATTTTTGTATTGTGTTTGGTGTGTAAAAGCTAACAGAAAAGCAATCACAACTACACATAGTGTATTGCTGTTTTTTTTTTTTTTTTATTACAAACAGCAACAGTAAAATTTTTGTTTGAATTGAGTTCAGAGCTGTTAAATATTGCAATACTTTTTGACTTTTGCATTCATTTGATTGGGGGTCAAATGATTGCAATCATTTTTGGCTAGTCATGACTGGGACTCCAGAAAGTTAGTACTTATTTATTTTTGTTAGTCATGACTACAAAGTCATCGGCATTCTTTTATTACTTGAATGCAATCATTTGACTGCAATCAGAAAATGATTGCAATACAAAGTCTTTTGCAGTCTTTTTAATATGTTTGTTGTGAAAGGCTGAACACTAATTTAGAATCTTAACTAAAATCATAATATCTTTCTAATTAGTAAACTGAAGTAAATAAGAGCACAAGAAAAGTTCGACGAAAATGATTTTATGTATTTAGAGGAGTATCTAAACTTGTTGCAGCCCATTTCAAACAAGATACTGGAATGGTCTACGGATTCCTTCTTCCCACATTAGCGACTATAAGCACCAAATATCGCAAAATGCAAGCACTTTACCAACATAGTTTATTCATCGGAGCATTCTTTGCAAAAGAGATTTAAAAACCATTACGAGTTGAAAAATGTAAACGAAGCAATTGTGGCTGCGGTAGTTTGTCCAGATATAAAATTGAAGTGGGTAAAATGTTTAAATCCGATTTTTGATACAGACAAAGTAAAGGCAATTAATGACTTTGTAAAAACTCTTTTATCAGAAGAGTTCGATGAAAATAATTGCTCTACTCAAAGCACAGCACCATGCGAGGCTGGCTGTAATAATTTTTTCGACTTTTCTTTCAATGGTAAAACGAGTTAACAGACACATTTTTTATATCCGTAAACAAATTTCAAATCTACTTTCAAGATGATCCAGTGAATCAGCGTGTGAATACTTCGACGTCAGTTGAGGAAGAATTTCTGTCGTATATGGAAGACAAATCTACATCGACTTCCATGCTGAACCGATATCCCAGCATTAAAAAAGCGTATGTTAAGTAAAATGCAGCCTTGCCATCTTCAGCTGCAGTGGAGCGTCTTTTTTCGTTTTCGAACGCTTTCTGACAACAATTTGGAAAAATTTGAAAAAGTTTTGTTGTTCAAAGTAAATCAAGGAGTGTGTGTTGGTCCTTAACTACTTTATTATATCTTTAATTTGTAAGAAAATAAATAAAGTTCAACTTTAAAAATCAGAAAGGACTTAAAGAATACTGACAATTACAGCATTTTATGTTTGTTTATATGTAACTCGTTAATTTTTCCTATAGAAATTTCTGCTATTGTTGCTAATTATAAACAAGTTTTTGGTTTATATGTATTTGTGAGTTTTCTAAGCTTGCAGGACCTATATTTATGTAACATATTTAATTTTTTGGTTGTTTGTACATATTTATGTTTGTTATTTTGTAAGAGTTTTGGAAAATATGAATGAATATAAAATTAATGCTACTTAATAATTGAGTTAAAATTTATTTGTGTCAACCTTTTTGTTTTTTATTACTAAATGACTGCTTTAAAATATCATTATTCACCGATGACTGCAAAATGACTGACCAGTCATGAATAACAAAAAAAGACTAGTGACTTCATTTTTGCAGTCTTTAGTCAAAAAAGTGACTGAAGGCTGCAGTTAAAAATTACTAGTCAATGACTGTGACTGCAACTGCAACGATTTTCAGTCACGATGATTGCAATACTTAACACCTCTGATTGATTTTGAGTTGTTTGGCAGATTCGTTACAGTGGCAGAAATCATAAATAATTAGTAACAGTTTTAAGCGTAAACATTTTAATTGGTTAGTTTGAACTGTTGATTATCAGTTACAAATATAATATATTGCTTAATTTTTCTAATACAAACTAATATGAGTACATTACAACAACAAGTATAGTTAACATGCCATTTTTTAAATTGAATACAATAATAAATTACATAAGTACATATAATAGATAGTGGTAAGCAAATATATTTTAAATGTATTTTAGTAGATATATCGAGTAGTGTGTTTTAAGTATACGGGCTAATAAGAAACGTTTAGTTTTAAAAGAGTCGGGTTTTATACTTTTTGTATAAATAGTTAGCAGAAAACACGTATGGAGTTTTGGTAAGGACTCTAATAATAAATAGTGTCTGTGTCGTAGAATAAATCTTCTAAAAAGCTTACCGGTAAATCACGTGCGGGTTCTCCTTTACGCTGTATTGAAAGGTGAAAAAAGGGAGAGAGAGAGAGAGAAAAGAAGTAAAGTAACAAATTTAAGCTACTCTGTTAAGTATTCTACCTGTTTTGCTTTAAAAGAAAATTAGCTACTAAGCGACAAAAAAAGTGATTAATTTTGCAGACGATTTTGGAAGTTTTACCAAATATTCTAACATTGCAGATTTTTAGGTCATTTAGTTACTTTTGTACGCAAAATCAAAAACTTAGGTGCTTTTAAGGCCTTTATCAAAATATTTGGCTCAATATTGGCTTATGAACGGAACCTTAATGACAAATCAGCCAAAAATTCGAGTAATACACAAAAAAAAAAATTTTTTTTTCCAAAAAAATTTGAATAACTCAACTTGACATTATCAATATTTTTTTAAATATTAAAATTTTTTACGTTTCCAATGTATTGAAGTTTCTTCTAATTTTTTTTTGCATTTTTACTGAAAAAAGAGATATTGAGAGCTACTCAAAATTTGAATGTAATCCACATGCATAATTCTAACACAAAAATATACATATATTTTTATTTTATTAGTTTATCGCCAAGTTTATTAAAATCAGATTCTCCTAAAAAAATATATATTGTTTTTAGATACTTGAACAATTGGTCCAGGTTTTACAATATGATGAGTTTTGGGATTTGCGTAAAAAGACTACAACGATGTTTTTTATGTGGGCAAGACACCTTTAAAAAAATGCCACATCTCCAGCCCTAACATCATCATTAATCAATTTTAAAGTTTTACATAAAATTTTCAAAAACTATTTTTCATATAATAGCCCCCAAGCTGTTCAACACTAGACTTATTAGGATTAACCAGTGAACCAATAATTCACCAGAGAATAATACTTATATGCGTAACTTTTTTTTTACACTCACCCTGTGCCTCTCCACGTTATACGGATCACGTTCTCTACGATAAACAAGTTCATCGTATCTCGTACGATCCTCTGGATAAATGAGTTCGCGTAGTTCCGTCACTAATGTATGCTGGAAAGAAAAACATAACGTTTAGAAAAAAATTCAAATTCATTTTGGAGTTGATTTCAGAAGGAAAAAGTGGCGGAAAAGTCGTCTAGAAAGTTTATGGGAGCTTTGCTTCTTGAATGGTGACACCAATTTTTATAGACGCCTTTTTCGCGAATATGAGATCAGATACAGATTTTCAATCGCGTTCACTTACTTTCTCGTATGTGTCTAACATTTCTAATAAGACGGCAACAAAGGCATCTATGGTCATCGCTCTCGCAGCATATTCGGCGATATAATACGAGAGACTTGCAAAATGATGGCGTGGCAGGAGAGAGCGTGCCTTCTCCTCCACCATTGCGGTTATTTGACCTTTTCGACGTGCTCTGTAAAATCAAAAATGCAAAAACAAAAACAAAGTTTTATTTATATGTTTTCTTCAAATTTGGCTAAAGAAAAGTTCTCACCTCGTCCCCGTCGGACTATACGCGTCCCAAGGCTCCATTTCAATGGATGTACAGGAGTGTGGCACTTTACCGACGTCGCGTATCACAAGCGACATTCGTTTATGATATTTCAACTGACTAACCGCTTCGTCGTGGGTCACATCAAGAAATGACTGACCATTGACCTCGAGTATCTCGTCGCCGACCATGAGGCCAGCCCGATCAGCAACACTGTCCTTATCAACGCCGGTGACGAAAATGCCGAGGCCATATTCAACGCCGCCACGTATCATGAGGCCTAGCGATTGCCCCGGTTCAATGAGCAACTCTACACGCCTTATTCTAAAAAAATCCATTGAATTAGCTGGAGTAGTTGGAGGAGAAGCAAAATTGTATACTCACCGTTCTCGACGATCAGTGCGCCGTCCACCATACTCCATGGGTGGCGATGCAGGACGACCATGCCGGTCCATCCAGGAACATGTCTGACGAAATGGCAAACCGCCGCCACCAATCATCGTCGCTCCAGGTGGCAGACCGGCCACCGATTGTGGCAGTAATGGCGCCATTGATGCGTACATGGGATCCCGCGATGAAGGTGGACCGAAGCCATGCAGTGGCGCGTGGGAGTTGAGCGTCGGTGGCGAACGTACCGTCATACTGATTTGACGTGATGATTTCAATATCTGCACACATCTCTGCGTTAAGAAAAAATTTGGCAATAGAAGAGACAAAAGAGAAAAGAGAAGGAGGAGCACAGACGAATAAACGAATAAACATAAATGAACAAAACGTAATAATAAACGCAACAAACACAAACTCAATCAAAACTATTAAATGGAATTAAAACAAAGGGAAATAACAAGGAAACAAAGGACACACAAAAGCAAAGTTTACAGGAAACTATGTCAAATCAAATAACGAAAAGTTAAAGGAAAGGAAACTAAATACAAGTAATACGTGAAAAACTGAATTGGAAAAATAGCTTTAAGTGCCAGTGGTGTGGAGATGTGCCGTGCAGTCTGTCTAACTGTTTACTTTATTGTAATGGTGTTAGTGTTGGAGTTGAGTATAACGCAATGCAGTGCAATGGTGCGAAGGCGGGCATTTCTGGGCTAGCGCTTAGGTAAATATTTGAATGACCAAATTTCGATGCAATAAATAATTAATTCCCCTTCATTGCACAAAATACAATTTGGATTGTAAGTGTAAAGAAAGAGGTCCTACCCATAGCTGCGGTTTCATTACCTATCATTTTTTTCATATTTATTTAATAATCAACTGTAACACCTTAAGGTGGACATTAGCACTTGGCGAGTATCGATTTGGTTCTACGAAATATGAACCATCAAAATAATAGTAGCAAAAAACATAGATAATTGCAGCGTCTAAAAAAAAAACTAGTACGCATCATAGTTAAAAATTCAAGGACTAGCAAAAAAGTAGACTGACTTATTGCTCTAATACAAAAGCTCACAAGATAATAAATCACAGTCAGGAGCATTTAAAAAACTCAATGCAGCTTGTGGCTTATGGGTCAGAGGCACAATGGATATTTATGTTTTCAGTTTTTGAGCAAAATTAATTATTATCCACTGAATTGAAATCATAATTATTTTGTGCTACTTTCATAAGCAACATTTACTCTAATTTGAAGTTCAGAGACGTGCGAGAGCGCTATGATTTTTGAAAAGATTCAAAAACAAAAAACAAATATTACAATAGGAGAGAGAAGTGCTTTTCTTAGTGCAACATTTTTTTTATTATGTGACCATCACTGATGCTACGAGTATTCGAGTCTAGTTATTGCAAGTAAATTGTGAGTTGAGCTTAACCAAAGCTTTAAAACTGAACTAATTGAACGAAACTTTTAAATATTGAATGAAAAATAGAGAAAAAAAACTTAGAAATACAAGAAAAACAAATGAAAACTTATCTATTGCCAATTTTTTCTCATTGTGTATTAAAAGTGTCAAAGGAAATTGTGTTACATGGCCAATAGCTTAGTCAATCAGGAATTTAACTCATTTCATTCAAAAAAAAATATGAATTTCGAATTTTCAGAGGGGAATCGGTTGGTTTTGTTATTCGAATACATATCATTAATATTAGTACTTTTAATAAAATATATAAATATTGTCACGAATGAGATGTACGAGAGTAGTTTTACGAATGAATGTAAAATGACAAATGTGGCTGATGAAATGATGAAATGATAATGTTGTTGTAAGCGTGAGGGGTGTATTTCTTTTACATTTAATTGCTTTGGTTTACTGCACACACACTCTAAATACATACTGATGAATACGGGCTACACAATTGTGGTGAAAACATAAAGATATTTATGCCAACTATCTGAATATTATGATTCTACTAGTATACATAGCTATATATTTTTCTATGATTTGCGCAAACACTACGCACACAAGTAAACTAATAATGATGGTGGTGTGGAACGAGAGGAAACGCTTAAAGCTGAGGAGAAACTTCATTCAATTTTTGTGTGAGCAGCTTCCCTGGCCCATGAAAAGTAAACCCAAAAAAAGTTAGACCAGCAGTAATTATCACAGCATTTAGTTGTTTTGTAGATAGCAAAAGTAGATCGTCAACTTCACAGCAACAGCACCTAGTTAGTCTAATTATGCCGATGGAAAAATCATTAAGTCTATGCCACTTTATCAAGTCGCGTCACATTTTTGCGTACAATTTTAGGACTAGCTCATTTCAGAATAATTTCTGGACCATTTCGGGAGTATTTCAAGATTATTTCGGGACTAGTTTGAGACTATTTCTGCATTAGTTCGGGGCCATTTCAGTATCAGTTCAGGACTGCTTTGGATTTACTTCGGGAATTGGTTCAGGACTTGTTCTTCACAGGTTCAGGGCTGGTTTGGAACAACTTTAGGACCAGTTCGAAATTAGTTCGGGACTGATTTCACAATACATAAAATGTGGGAACATATGAACATACAGATGTATATATTCATCAGCGGTGTCGCCAATATCAACGATAAAAATGGGTATAGTCTTTCCACTCTACATTCTGCATACAAAACAATACCCGTGCCGATCAACATCGTTCTGTAACTTTTGCTTTGTTCAAATTTAATGAAAATCAGAATAATATCTTCAAAAGTTGCTTCAAAATTCGATACGTATTAAAGACGAAATTAATCGATTATCAAAAAAACAAAGAAAATAAATTAAATTATAATTTTTATACAGGTATTGTTGTTGCTAGTATTAGTGTTCAGCATTCATGCAAATATAATTATCATTTAAATTATTGAACTGAATACCGAAAAAAATCCGAAATGAATAACCCACTAATATTAAGCTAGCCATAAATATAGCGGATGACCTCTTTGTTTGCGTACATTTTCCTTTTAATAATAATGTGTAAAATATTTATTAATTATCGCTTCAATCGACACATAGAAAGTTAGCCTACAGTTAACACATAAATGACTATTATTATTGTCATATAATTGGCGGGTAGTTCGGTTTTTTTTCGCTAACCGTTGTTACGAGCAAATTCGGTAAATCGCTGCCAATTTTTTGGTTTTAAAGTTAACCTGATTTCGCAATTATTTATATGTATGTATACAATATATAAGTACGTACACAATGACTACTCATGTGAATTTTCACACATTTATATTTCTGTGTACTATTTTTGCACGTTTGAAGTTCACAGTGCAGTAAATCAAACTGTGGCAAAAGGTATCGCAGAACTAGTGCTTTGCGGGCGAGCACTAGATAGCACTTCAAAAACGAATATTTCAACAATGGTTTCAAAATCTTGAAAGTTAAAGAATTCAAAAAAATAATATCCCATAGATATCGCTCAATATATGCGGAGTGAATGATACATCTTTTAGGCAAAACTTTCAATAAAATTGATCAGTACGTGCATTTTTGGAAATCAACATTTTGTATTAGACATTTTAAAATTTTGTAGAAATACGGGGTAAAAATTTTGTTCAATTTTATATACCAAAAGAGTTTTGAAAAACAAGAATTTCATAAAAAAGGAAAGATTTTTGCCAAAAATCTTTTAGACAACATTTTCAAAAAAAATCGATTAGTGCGTGTTTTTTTGGAAATCAACATTTTGTATTAGACATTTTAAAATTTTATAGAAATACGGGGTCAAAATTTTGTTCAATTTAATATTCCAAAAGAGTTTTAAAAAACGAGAATTCATAAAAAAGGAAAGACTTTTTCCAAAAATCTTTTAGACAAAATTTTCAAAAAAATCGATTAGTACGTGTTTTTTGGAAATCAACATTTTGTATTAGACATTTTAAATTTTATAGAAATACGGGGTACAAATTTTGTTCAATTTTATATACCAAAAGAGTTTTGAAAAACAAGAATTTCATAAAAAAGGAAGGATTTTTTCCAAAAATCTTTTAGACAAAATTTCCAAAAAATACGTGTTTTTTTGTCTTATAGAAAGCAGATCTAAAAAATATCTCAAAAACTATTTGATTATAAAAATAATTTTGTTATTTCAATCAACGAATTTTCCCATATTTAAATATGTACTTAGTTTTTCATGTTTTATTGAAATTTGAAATTGTGTAGACATTTTAATTAAATAGTGGAATGATAAAAACTACTAATGCATTTCCGGTTGATGGAGTTTATGTTACATTCATCAGCTTCGGTATTTTTCAATTTTCAATGCATTTGAACCCATTGCGAGTGGGTCACTGCATCCAACCGCCCATCGAAATATTTCTATGCAAAAATATATTTACATATTTACTTACAATATGCGATATTCATAAACACTCTTTAAATAGCCAACAGCGGGCGTTGCCATTTTGTGCGTGGGAATGTGGCCACTTGCAACACCTTGTACACACACACAAACATATAAACGTATGCATGTGTGTAGGTAGATTCATATATGTACGCAATTGAATTGCAGTGAAATGTAACTGAGCGCTACCGAGAGCACAAGCGGCGCATCAAATTCGCATGCGGTTTTTTTCATGTTGCATTCATGACTGAAATTTATGTTGCATAAATGGCAAATGGCAACCGTGCTTTATTATTACGATGCCACATGAAGATACTTTAAATATACATATATATATATTTCTTTTTTGTGTGGGTAGCACTTTACAAACATGCATACTCTACTTCAATAACGAACGATTCACTTGTATTCGAGTGCAGTTATTTATCCAAAAAGAGGCACGTACGTACAATACATATCTATTTTTTCACTAAATAAATTTTAAATTTTTATCTGCATTCATGGTATGGGAAAACACTTTTTTGAAGAAGATGCGGAGAGCTTTTCGAGGTTATAAAAAAATTCACATGATTCTATTTTTATAAGTGTTACATATAAAATCTCTGCTTGTGAGAATTGCAGAATTACTGGGCGAAGAGTTTTATATTCTTTACAACGACAGTAAAATAGCCCTAACAATTCTTTGTGAAATCCTTACTTTAAAAAGGCGTATAATCTTCACAAAATGTATTAGAACTACTCCAGAAAACCAAAAAAAGTTCACCAAAAGACTCTCGAATTGATTGGCTGCCCCCAAGCGAGTAGAAACAGGAATTTAAGTATTCGGCTTCTGCATATGCCTATTCCATAAAATCGAGTGGAAACTCATAAAAAAAGCAAAAGCGAACATTTTTTTTTGGCAGAAAGGTATTTATATTGCTAATGTCCATAGCTCTTTATGGCTCTATTAAAGAGCAGTGCACGGCAACTGCGATTCTTTGAGGGAGGGTATGCTATTACAGTGAATACAGAGTAGTATAGTGCAAAGGTATATAACTTTTTCTTTTACTCCAGCACTACAGAATTTCAATGGCTTAAAAAACGATCAAAATTTGAGCATTAAGATGACGCAATGTGTAACATCTGCAACGATTCATTGAGGACAGTTTCCGAATTTTTTGCGCAAAAAGTGATATCCAAAAGAAATGAAATTAACTGGTCACCTTGTGACAAAAACTTTAACACTAATGGACATTTTTCTTTGGGAATACCTTAAAAGTAAAATTTGCAACAGTAAACCAGTGTCTCTTGAAAAATTTAAGGGGACGTATTTCCAAGTGGAAACACTAGAGATTTCTTTCATCTAGGTCATCAGAGGTTTCATTTCGTAGAAAACCCGGCCTCGTGCAAAGCAATTCACAAATTCAAATGTGCCAGGGGTTCAAGGAGAGAGAGAGTGGATGAAATCCTCTAGTGACGCTACCTACAAACCAACAACCAACATCTCTGCGAGAATTTTCAATTTATTTCTTGCATATATTTTAGTTATTTAAATTACAAATCGCTCTAGAACTCTTTCATTTCTGTCATCTAATTACCATATCTCATTCTGTCGACACAAACTACACAAAAGTATCTGCACACAGCAGCCGACACTATTAGTCACATACACATGCACATATTTAGTATATCGAAGTACACGCATACAAATAATTCATATGTCCTGACACTGCCAAAGAAAGAGCAGTTGCAGTGTCAACAACAACAACAGCAACTCAAGTGTCAAATAGCAATGACATAAATGTACGTACGTACGTACGTAATATATGTAAATAACTCATAAATCGACTCGGCTAAATAGATGAGAAGGTTCAATAAATTTATAACTACATAAATGCAGTGAATGGGCGAATGCACGTATACTCGACTACTTGTATGAGTATGAATTGTTGTTGTTGTTGTTGTTGTTTTTTGGAATAGATAAACGTTTTGGCATGGATGTAAGCTGAGCGACGACAATTGATATTACTGTTGAATATCAAAGTATACTAAAAAAATATATATATTCATACGAGTAGATAGAGTATCAAAGTATCATAACATGTGCTCATTGTGGGCTCCATCAACACTAACAACACGTTTGCATAGATATGAGTTTGTGTGTGTGTGTGTGTGATGAGATTTTGGCGTTGGGATGGAATGAAAAGGAAATTGCATTAAAAATCAATAAAGTGTACAACAACATTAAAAAATTTGCAATGCTCCTCAGCGTTAACTTCATTGTTGGATATAATTTAATGGCGCTTGCTTTTGCTTTTGCTTTTGCTAAGCTCAAATGACAATGAGTTATTGGTATGTGCGTGTGTGTGTGGATGAGAGTAGGTATGTGTATGAATGTAAATGAACTGCATTTATGGCATTTATGCTTAGCAGCGAAAGCGGTCTTCACTGACAATAGTTATTTAAGATTTAACCTAGCCGTTGCTGGCACGTTGATGCCCCTTAGGAAACGTTCGCTACTGAACGTCATACCTTTGGCAAGTATAGATAACTATTTTTATGTGTGTAAAATGCATTTTGGTGATATCGCATGTTTAATAATAAAGAGAGGAATTTGAAAATAAAAATGCATTTTTTTTTTCAAAATTATTCGAGTGATAAACGAAAATATATTCTTTATTCAAAATTTTCTGAATGAAATATATGAAAGTTTATTCGTTATTTAAAAAATACTTAAATAACGAATGAAAATGTATTCGTTATTCCATTTTTTTTTATGATGAATGGAAATATATTCGTTATTCAAAATGATGAATGGATTATTTGAATGATGGATGGAAATCTATTCGTTTTACAAAATTATTTGAACGATGTATGAAAATCTATTCAGTTTTCTGTCAACGTTCATCTATGAGTTAGATATTCTAATGAGCTGACAAATATTATACTCACTATGCTAATTATTTGTATGATAAAATCTTCAATAACTAAATTTTTTAATAAATTCTCTTCATTATTACTCCTGTGATATTACAACTGCAGTATGTTAATATTTTATGTTTAAGAGTGTGTTCTTATGTACAAATCATAGCGGAAATACTTTGGAAACGACGTAGCATGGCCTATAGCTGACAAATTAATTTTATATGTTTTCTTATGTAAATACATAATTATTTTAATGACGATACGGCAACGCGTTGAATACAGTAATAGTAGTTGTAGTCAGATTATCGATTACGATTTTGACAGGCGAAAAGGAGTACTCTTCATCTTTTTTTACCATCTAAATTTTAACGCTCTATTGTTACCTTTAACACAATTAGAAAGTCTTAATTTAAATGGAATAAATTGTAATTTCTTAAACTATTATTTTTTTTATATATTAGAATTAAGTGGTACCCTTTTTTGCAGTCGCGTTCGAAGTGTTCGAAGTATAAATTACACATTAAATTGTACCAGAATGGCAATAACTATTGTCATTGTGCTAATCACTTTCGTGGTATAAAAATGTATTTTTAATTAGGTGCAAATATGTAAATACATTTATACATAAGTATGTGTGTGTGTGTGTATGCATATGATTGAATGTGTTGACTTTTTGATTATGAAAATACTGAAAAACTACTTTAGTAAATTTTATAATGAGAATGAGTTTTGCACAACTTTGTATGTATGTACTGTATTGCATTTGCATATATAGTAATTTCTATCTATGCTTAATGATCAAGCGATTGTTTAATGGCATGACTATTCGATTAATTGTCTGATTGATTGATTGATTGTTCGATTATATGCATAGCGAATAGATATAGCTGAATATGTATTGTTTAATGTTTATATGATGCACGATAATTGCGAATAATATTTGCTAGTTAGTATCATACTCACTTTTAACGCCTCCTCGTGATTTATTGAAGTGAACGGTGTGCCATTCACTTCTAGGATTGTATCACCGGGGCGCAGGCCGCTCCGCTCTGCCACCGAATTCTCTTCGATGCGTGAGATATAGACGCCTAATCCTGCCGTTTGTCACAATTCCCACAATCATCATGATGGCGTTTCGCATTAGTTTAGTTATTAAATCGTTAAATCATAAAATTGCGTGCACGTTGAGGTGATTATATGAACAATTCATTTTTTGTTGTAATTGAAAACCCATATATGTATGGGCGCGGTAAGGTTGTGGAGGATAAGAGAACAGAAATTAATTTTAGTTGCATTAATATTGAAAATTTGGTTATTGTATTTTAGTTTACTGAATAATTTATTTGTAGATTAATAGTTCCACTGCTTTTCAGGTTAATAGAAAATTTATTAAGGAAACTATTACGAGTTCGAGCGGATCTTTGTAATTTTCGACCAAGTGGTGTGATTAAATCTTTTTTTGCAATTCATTAAGCGGAAAAAATGGAATGTCAAAAAATATTTATAAATATAAATATTATACTTAGTATAAATATTATATAATATCAAACAAATTCGAGTAAAATGTGATAATTGTTTTTTTTTTAATTTCATTAAAGAATAAGCGATGTTTTAATTTTAAAAAATTATTAAAATATAAAAAACTCAAATAACGCAGGGAACGGTTATTTGTGTTATTAAAAAACAAATACTCTCTAATAGCAATTTTTTGTGTTTTATTTATTGCCTGAAAAAAAAGGTTATTTTCTAAGTTTCATTTTTTGCTTATTTTAATATGTATGTATTTGTTGCTTGTGAAATAATACTTATTTTTTAAGTTTTTTCCTTATAAAAAGAAAACCGGCGGAAAATAAATAAAAAAAAAATAAATTAGGGAAAGTTTTCAATATATAGAGCGTTTATAGTTTGCAATGGGGTCCGCATCTTGAGACTCATATCCCACTAGTGAAAGCTTCAGGTCCAACTTATTTAGAGCATTCCTAAAGCCAACTTCACATTAATAAAAATGCTTCTGCACAGCAGTAATTTGATAAGAAGCTTTCCTCTTGTATTGAGCTATATAAAATATTATTTTGGTGCACATAACGCGAAAATGACTAGAGTGTTAGAGATTGAGGTTAATGGAGAACTCCGCTACGTAATCTTTTTTCCTTTCAAAAATTTAAATGGATGTTTATCAGATACTAGCTGACCCGGTCCGCGTTGCTGGCCCTAAGCAAACATTAGTGTTGTATTACCACACGATTTAAATTGAGCTTTTCACGAAATTTACGGCCTTTAAATAAAAATCCATGGTATACCTATCATAAAGTTTTATTAAAGAATAAATTACATATGGTGTAGATAAGGGCTCAACCAAAAAAGAAACGCATGTATTTACCGCAAATTGGAAATTATAGATAGACAATGTTTTTTGTTTTTTTTTTTATTTGGTGTAAAAACGTATATTTTTTGGCGTGACAACTCGGGAGCAAACCACATACAACAGGCCGTGTGAAAAACATGAATTTTCCAAAATTAAGCCAGCAATAGTCAATGATTGGCCTTGTGCTTTGTTGATGGTAATAGCCAAGGCAAGACGCAAAGGGAATTGGAGCTGCTTGAATTGGAATGGTAAATCGTTGGAAATCATCGGAACTCGTGGAATAAGGTGATTGTAGCCTCGATTAAATTTGGTGAACAGTTTTTGATGGTCAATCTGGTTCCGTTGCATAACTTTGGTGCGTTTAAGTTACGAATAAGAATTACCGGTGATTCAACCTTTAATGTTAGTACATGCGGTGGCATTCCGGGTGGTTCCAATGAATTCAAAAATGCAGACGGGTCTTGCAACAAATGCACACGCATGTTCGTCGATAGCGTGATTTTCTCGACTCGATTCCAAAGACATGAAGCTTTCAAGCATGCGTTCAGCTCATCCGCGGACATTGATCTTGGAATAACGGGCAAAGTTTGACGGAAATCACCAGCAAGAAGAATAAGAGCGCATCCCATCGGTTGGTTGTTTCCTCGAAAATCGCGTAGAGTCCGGTCAAGCGCTTCGAGCAATTTCTTAAGGATTGTGGCCATGCCGGAGCTTTTGCCTGATGTTGCAAGTTGGTGTTTCTGCCTGGTTCAAATTCAATGGAAGTTTCAGTGCTGAGTGTGCAGTGCGTCCACCGTCCAATAGCGTTGATGCAATTCCCGATGATGCCACTGCGAGTGCAATCCAATTCTGCATTCGAACCGACGCCAATATTAAATTAATGAGGAATGTTTTGCCTGTTCCTCCTGGGGCATCGAGGAAAAAAAGTCCCCCATTTCCGTTTGTTACCCGTTGCATGATTTTTGCGTAAGCAGTTTTTTGATCATCAACCAACCGTCTTCTTTGAGTTTCCACATGTTGTTGTTGCTGGTTGACATCGAAGTGCTGTTCTCGCACCAAGTCTCTGTCGCGTGGCGAAGCTTCGCGCAACCGTTGCCAGCTAGTATAATATTATTTTTAACTTATTGTACAATGTTGCACCTTAGTAAGTGCGGAATATTTTGTGGTATCGAATGATGTAAATATTTTGTAAATAAACCGAAAACTCGAATTTTTGAATGCAACATTTCGAAAGTTTTAAAATTTTGATATTGGATCATTATTAACATAGGTTTTTTGTAAATATCTTCGGAACTACATAACCGATTTAAGTGTTTGATATCTCGTTTTGAAAAACATGACAACGGCTTTCAAAAAAAAAAAAAAAAAAAAAAAGCAAAGAAAAAAAAAAATATGTATACGTTATTGGTGGTGCACTATGAAAATTTGATTTTGCCACGCCCCCTCCGCCCGCAGACCGAAAATCAAAAAGCAGACTTCACAGTGTCACCCGCCTGAATATTCTGAAGATTATCTGAAAATTTCATCAAAATCGGCCCAGCCGTTTTGGAGTCCATACGTTACATACATACGCACATCCTGTTTTATATATATAGATTTATAATCATCTTCGCAAATTCTCAATATAGCACTGTTACTACTCATATTGCATTAAATTTCATTTGGTTTCAATATTTACTTTGAAATTTTTAATGGAATATGTATCATTTGAGATTGACAAACAGGCGAAGAATTGAAAATAGAAATATAAACTATTGTGTCTATAAATATTATTCAATCAGTTTGCCAGTATGCGGTGAACACAACAACACTTTGCGGACAGTCGAATGCGTCAACAGGTTGAATTTTATGATTTATATCAAATTGTAGTAATTGAAATTGAAATGAACAATAATGTACAATGTACATCCACAGGTAAGCATAATTGCCATACGTTTAAACGGAAGAGTAAATGAGTAAGTAAATGAAGGATGAGTACAGCTTGCGGAATGACGGGGCGTATGAGTAACTTGTTTGCGCCAAGCGACTGCTGGCCATTTATTGCACATTCATATCAGTTGGTAAAGCCGTGTAGACCATTAGAGCTATCTGTAATGGTCTCGCCAAGTACATATATGCTGCTCTAGAATGGCGAAACTGCGCTGAGCCGCTAGCGAGAGAATTATGTATGTACGCTAAATCTTTTTTTTTTTTGAAGTAGGTAGCAGTAGCATCGCTGAGGTTTAAGCCATAAATAGCAACAGCTGAGGAGGTGTAGATATTTATCAGATATGTACATAGCATGTGCGCTGGCTAAAATGTTTGAATAACTGTATCTGACCGGATATATTTTGCTATGACGGCGACCCTTTACAAACCATAATAGGATTTATTGATTTTGAAATACCAACAACACTAATATATTATAAATAAGTACGTAAGCACCTAAGTATGACGCTGCATAAAAACCTATCCACTTGCATAAACATGTACCTAGAACCTAGCCTGCCCTTCTCCTACTCAGAGTTGCAACTTGCAACACTCTGCCTGCGGTCTGTGCGGCTCTTTGGAATTGTATCGCTCTGCTTCGTTGCTTGCTGAACAATGGCAGTAAGTATTTTCCGATAACACTGCGGCTTTCGTATTCTGTTTTTGTTTGCTGTTTGCTTGTGTCGGTGTGTTAACAATAACCGAAGGACACGAAAAGTGGGTGACAAACACACACAAACGAAAATAGAAAATTCAAAGCGTGACGACGGCATTGCTTGTGGCTGGTGGCTGGTGATTGGTGGCCGGTGGCTGGTGGCTGTTTGCCGCTGCTGCAATTGACGTATGCACGAATATTATTTTTGTTGTTGCTGATACTTTTGTGGTTAATGCTTTTCTTGTTACTATTATTTTTGTTTCTTTTTTGCTAGCCACACTTCCTTCCCCTGACTGCATTTGTGAAATACCGCAGTGTACTCATGTACAAAATATGTTCGGTCTGTCTGCTCGCTTGACTGCCATGCAAGGAAGAACGTCAAAGCGCAAAAGGAAAACAAAGAATGTCAAATTACATTCAAATGTGGCACATATACAAACACACACACACTCATTTATGTAGTTGTTTAACTATATAGGTGTGTAGCGTGTTTTGAAGGGTGCTAGGAAGCGTGTTGGAGGGCCTGTGGAAGTCAGTGAAAGGCAATCTCCGTCGATCAAGGTCAGACCAGCGCTGAGGGCGTTTGATGGGAGATGAAAAGCTAAAGGGGAAATTAAGACTTTAATGTGACTGCTTTACGTAGTGGAGAATTATAAATTTTTTTCTTTCCATTTCTGGTGAATGGAGGGACGCGTTTGAAAATCAACGATATTCGCAATTAGAAGATTCCATAAAAAACCGCATAGTTTGACAAAATATAATAAAATTTTTTTAATATCTCTATTGTGCTTTTCAATTACCTGAGTCTTTTCCTCCCTTAACACAAATACCAAAACCATGGTCGATTTGCTGATCGCGCGACATGCTAATGGTACGTGTGGTTAATTCATGAATATTGATTATGCTACGATCTCGATCTCGCTCACGATACATCTGCAAGCCAAAAAAAAACAATAAAAAAAACAAACAAAGGCCACAATTAATTTTATAATTTCTTTAGTTGTTTAAGTAAAATTCTTTAGCTCTTTGCACTCACCTGATGCGTGGTCGAGGGTGGACTACTCGCCGGACTGCGTCGTCCGGTGCGATCTCTTGTGCCATTGCTGTAGTGATAGCTGCTTGTAGGAACTGAAGACGATTGCGTCGCACCGAACATGCGTAGCACCTGCTCCGGCGAGATTGGTCGCTTCTTATTACCATTCGCCATGCCCATGCTGCTGTGCGCCCTTCCGCTCATCGTCGCCGTAGAGTTGGGCAGCGTGCCACCGCCACCGGTGGCCGCCATGTGGCTGGTGGGCGAGGCTGTTGACGATAGATAGGACGAACCGCGTCCTGGCAATGAACCGCCTTTCGTTGGCGCACCTGCGGTATTGTAATAGTAGTGCGGCGAATGTGGTCGCTCCACAATCGTATACGATGTGCCGGGCGGTGAGTAGTAGAGACCGGAACGGCCGCCACGCAACGAACTCGTACTATTGCCGATACGCGAACCGATCCCGTACGTGCCGCTCAAACCAACCGACGATGAACCGACTACACCCGGCGGTGGACTTATCATACCAAAAGAAACGTCTTCCGCCTCGTAACTGCTCGGTGCGCGCATAGGATGCGCATTGAGACCAACCGAACTGCCTGTCGGTACGCTGGATGAAGATTGCGGTTGTTGTAAGCCGGGCGCCGCACTAGGGTGCAGGGCAGTCGCATGCGGAGGAGGTGCATAATAATAGCCACGCGAACTCCATCGTGGGGGTCCAAGATCGCATAATTCTGCATAATCATTGCCAGCTGCGCTCATTGTCGGGGGGTCGCCGTCGTATGGTAAGCCGCCCCCAAGGCGCATTACAAGACACACTGCAATAGAGCGAGGAAAAAAATTGGTGGATAAATAAAACATAATACTTATTCAGTAGATTTCTAATAATAAAGATATGCAGTTCCATAACAGAGTCATTCTGAGCCTACAGAAAGATTTTAATAGCGACATGTGTATAAATATATTTTTAATCTGCACTATGAACTTCGAGAACAAATTAAATAATCAAAGATTATATCATCAACTTTAGGAAGTCAAAGTATTTTGTATAGAGGGGCCGAGAAACCCTATGTAACCCTATAAAGCTCATCTTAAAAAAACACGTTGAGCTACAAGATTGTTAGGGCCTTTTTATAAAATAATACGGTGCCATTCTGAGAATATGGTTTTTAGAGACATTTCGACTCCAGCGCCACCTATCGAAACTTTTTTTTAGTCCTATGCACAATATACACCAATTTTTAAATAAAATATTTATATATATGTGGCTAATATTTGTTCTGAATTCGAATCAAAGAGAAACGTGAGTACACTTTTTAGATATACATATATCAGTTCCAGCGCCACCTCTCGGCCAAATTGTCAACCCAATTTTTTGCATTTATGAGTGTAATACGTGTTTTGGTTTTGTATGAAGTCGGACTGTAAATACGCTTTTAGAAACATCTCAACTCCAGCGCCACCTCTCGGAACGGAGGCGCCAACCGTATGTGATTCAAACAGTGAATTTTCGTGAATTCAAAATATCTAGGACGGTAATTGGCAAACCTTATTTTAATGCACCCTATACTCACTCAGCTTACTTAGGCCTGCTTTGAATTTCCTCTCAAAACTAGTGCTCTAAACTAAGTCGAGATAACACTAAGTCCCCGTATTTACAGACCGGCTTCATTCAAATTCGGAACATATATTAGCCACATAAATATAGATATTTTATTTGTACCGATAGGTGGCGCTAAATCCGATATAGCTCTAAAAACCGTATTTACAGTTCGAACTAAGTCAAATGCAAAACACGTATTAGCCTAGCATTTCCTCAATATATAAGGAGTGGTTGAAGCACGCCGGGTCAGCTAGTATTAGATAAGATCGTAAGTATTGATGGGTGTTTCAACAAAAGTGCAATTCTATCGAGAGGAAACACCCCTGAATAGATTCTCAATTGGCCATTTGCTGGTTAATCTGAACATTTACAGTAAATTAGTAAGGTATTGCAACTTGCCATAAAAATGTGGGCTTTTTATTTAAATTATTGTAAGATTTCTTTTTTTTTAATTAAATCGTGCATTATTGAACGCCCTATACTGTTTTGAGTTAACAAAAGTTAAACGAAAATAAAGAGGTTCTTTAGCAACCCAGAAGAGCTCTCTGGATGGAAATTGGATACGCAACGTTTCTGCCGTTAACCTTTCTTCTTCGTTACCATTCTAATAACAGAATAACGCAATGGACTTCTTTACTATGCCTAAGTGAGTTCACCCTGCGGGGACATTAACCTATTCTAACCTAACCTAAAGAAATTAATGTTGTTACTTTTTCCCCAGTTTGAATTCATTTTTATAAGCGTAATTTAGTATTTAACGCAGCAGTTTTTATTTTAATTTATATAATTTCAACTTAATTAACGTAACTTACTGCAAACAAAAGTTAAGCGCATACATACGTTAAGTCATTAAACGGCTGACAAATAAAGCCATGCTATTGCATTTATCGCTACTATGCACATTCATTAATTTCTACTCGCACTAGCATTTTAAAGCCCAACATGGCTTGGAGTCCCCTAGCGGACAAAACACCGCTAAATCAATCTTTGGGAACATTAAATGCGCTAAATAATTTCTTAGTTATGAGACGGTGTGAGCCAGCAGTAAACACACAAATTTACTCCCCTACATTGGCACACAGTTGCATTTCTATTGCATTGCAAGCGCAACAAAAAGTTAATGTAACGCAAAATGCAACGCGTAAAATGAAGTGAAGCACTCTCGAAGGATTTATTGTCTACGCTCAGCTGAGCTTCTGTTGCGTTGAGGTACTTTTAGAAAATACATACATACCTAACTGCATATTTACTTATGAACGTGTATGCAGTGAATGTATGTGTGTGAATGTGAGTATGCGTGTGTTTGCAACAACCTATCTTGGCTTCTCAAACAAATGCGTGCGATTTACATTTGAACAACAATGCGAGTGAGTGGAGTTGGCACTGCGTTTGAAACCCCGAAGGTCCTGCGATAACAAAACAACATACCACACGGTGGCTGCTGAGAAGACTTGCAACACAACCGCATAGCCACATGGCGTTGCAAGCCAGAATAGTAACAGAATACTACCCCGCGACCTGGTCTGAGTGCAGCCAACAAATGCAAAAAAAAAACCCCACAACCAACTACGACAGTCGGCAGTCGAGTGTCGAGTGTTACTCTGTGTTGATGGTGGGCACACACAAATTGTGGTCATAACATACTTTTGTGATTTACGTGCTGCATTCGCGTGTTTTATGCTGAAAATTGCCAAAGGACAAGTGTCGCTGGTTTGTACCGACGATGACGATGAAAATTATTACTCATACGCCCCAGTGCACAGCCAGTCGAGCGCCAAGCAGTTGGTAGCTTCGTGAGGCAAACCACTGACGAAAATGGTTGACTTTGGGGAGTGTAGTGCACCCACACCGGCGAATTGAATCGTGGAAATGCAAATGTTATGTGGTCTAATAAAATTTAGATTGCCTTCGCTTACCATGCTAATACCGAGTATTGCTGTTTAAATAAAGTCAACTAATCTCACACAGCTTAGCGTGAAAAAGTGCGAACGTGGCATTTGAAATGGGAAATTTAATAGCGTGATTGTTTAATTGGAATGAGATTGTGTTGCAAGTGTGTCCTTTTCACACCGGAATGCGGTAACTAACTTTTTGGCATGCAACGCCAGTGCGGTGAACTTGTTGCATACACAAATTATGCGCGCGTCTGCCAAGTCAAGCGGTCAGCAAATATTCATAATCACAATAGCTATTTGCACTTTTCAATTACAGCAATGCAAATAAAATTTTTTGAATAAGTTCAGAAACTTTTTTCTAATATATACATAAAGAAAACGGCGCATAAAGTTATTGAAGAAAAGAGCGTCGAGTCGAAAAAAAGAATAAATTAAATGGGTTTGTAATTCAAATCTTTGAACTTCAGCAGAAAGCGCAATCAATCAAAAAGAGAAAAATGAGAAAAAATCTAATTCTCAAAGGATGCGTTTAGCGAATGAAAGAACGCGATAATTGCGTATAAATTTGCATAATCCATGCCAACGCCTCCGTTGTTTAATGAAGAAAAGTTAAGAATTTAATTTTAATGGAAACGATGTTAGAAAATGGTAGCGAATTTAGTAGAGGCAAGAATGTAGTGGCATTTACGCTAAAGATAGAAATTTTGTAATAAAAAGTAATGCAAATAAAAATATTCTCCATATATTTTTTGCAGCGCTGAACCTTTTTGGCGATAATTAAGTGAAACTTAGATATTTTGTGTAAGTGCTGTATGTAGTTTCAATAATTCTGCAACTACAATGATTTAAAAAAAAAATTTAGGTAGTTGGAGTAAACGGAGGCAAATGTATACATTTATTTATTTGCAACCTATCTTATTACGATTCCGTAGAAAATTCGTTTAGCCATCTCAAGTAGTTTTTTAAAAAAAAAAGTTTCAATAAATTTTTATTCATAAAAACCTAAAATTTTAGAGTCATTTTCAAGCCGATCCAGCTCATGCAATTCTCAATTTGTTTCGAAATATTTTGGCCAAAGTTTTAAAACACAAAGTTTTAATACACAATTTCGGTGGAAAAACGCAACTGTACGTATGTATATTGTTTTAAGTGGGCCATCATTTTCTTTTAAAATAAATTGTTTCAGTACACTAGTAAGTAAAATTAAAAAAGTGCAACGTTACTTTTTCAAGCGTAACAAAGTAAGCTGGGTATAGAATACTTTCAATGTGTGCGGGCATTGAAATCGTGGCTTTACTTTCCCCCATATGTTTTTAGAACGCCCTAAAGTGCAATTTTTCAAAGTCTTAGGGATAAAGGTGAATCGTAAATCTTCGTAAATCTTCAACTACATATTCATATGAAATGTTTGGATATGGTTTCAACAACAGCTTTTGCAGCTAATATAAAAATTGCTCAGTCAGGGTCATTTTTTGTTCGCATCAAAATCAGGGCGTTTCCTAACTGAATTTCCCATCACAATTTATTTAAGAAAAAATAAAAATATTTGTCTTCTCGCCGACAGAAAAAAACCATAAACATAAAAACTTATCTATCCGGCATTGTATTTTTGACACATAGCATTATCTTAAATGATCGACTAAGCTTCGCTCATTAAATATTTATTTACAAAACACGCTATCTGCATACCATTTCGTCTCACTTACAAAAACAAATAATAAAATAAAAAACATGGGATAATCCACACCAGCACAAAGCTTGTAACCTCTGTCAAGTATCAGTTCAAAAATAGTACACGTCGTTCCTTTTTTAGTGTAGCATTAAGAATTTATGCAATTTATGAAAAAAGTGCAAAGTGAAGCAGCGCAAGCAACGATAGCATATTGGCAATATGTTTACTGTAATAAATTTTCAATGTACAGTGAAATGGCATTGCAGATAGGGCAGTCAACCATTTATGAAAGTAATAGGAAAAGCAGCCGTTGAAAGAAAACAACAAACAGCTTAGCCAGATTGCCTAGAAAATAAAAATGCTACCCAGTAAATCATCTGAAGTGAAAAACCAAATACTACAAAATTCGCATATCTAGCTTGCAAAATATAAAGATACTCATAAAAACTGCAAATTTGTTAGGCGTCGAAAAGACGACCAAATTCTATATCGCTCATTTTCCAAACCAAAGAACCCAAAAAAGTGGCAGAAATGTGAGACTTACATGACATACATATTGATTTTTTTTAATTAAATATTAATGAGGCACAAAGAGACAGGCGAAGCAGCATGAAAAAATATTATAAGCCAAGAAAAAAGAACCAAAAAAAAAACGACAAGTGAAATATATATGTACATACTCTCAGATACACACACACGCACACACATCTATTTACGTTGAGACACGAAGATGAACAAAAGCAGACGTAGTTAGAATGGCAAGCAAATACACTCAGCTATCAAACGATACAAATGGGTAGAGAAAGCAGTCAAACTGTGAGCGAGTGAAACATCTTGAACGACTATGAACTCAAAAACGAAAAATGAACTCGAACGCTGAGGTCAAAAGGAAGGCGCCAACGCCATCACCATCGCCAACGCCAACGCCAACGCCAACGCCACGCAAGCAAGCAAGCTGTAAGGCGCAAGAGGCCATTGTGCTTTGCCGCAATGGTAGGGTGTGTGCGCCACACTAGGCGCCACCCTAATACACACACACACACACACATACATACATGCCTATGCACACAATGAGGCCTACATATGAGCATTCGCATTCACATTCGCCTTCACATTCACACGTACAAATGTACTTATTTATTTATTTAAATAAGTATGAGATTACGTCAAGCCATTGTAGTTGAAAAGAATTGGCGTGAGTGGGGTGGGGGAGGCGGTCAATGGCAGCTGTCTGTTGGGATAGGCGAGCGGAGCATAGGAAAATAGCAGACAGTCAAGAAATTAAAAGCAATAACAACAAAAAATCAATTCCTTTTGCCGCGCCCTTAATACAAATCACTACACAAGTTAAAACATGTTAGTAGCGGAGGAAACGACAACAAGACGGAGATGACAACATTTGCTGATTATTATTTGTACTGCTTGCGTGCGTTGCGTTGCTGCTTGCTGTTGGTATACTTTATGTACACACTGTAAGTGGGTTATATTGATTTTGTTTGGACACGAAGAATAGAATTACATAAACAATAGTGATAAAAGATTTTTTTTGTTTATATAGACTACTTTTTGTTTTTTGCGGCTACTTCTTAAACTTTGACGGGAAAGTTGAATTGAAAAAATTACTGTTCACAAATCGTAACAAACTAAATAGCTATGAATATTTTGATTTATATATATACATATATGGATGCTGTCAATCTCACTAAGATGATTCTAGCCTGTCACTTCGCAGATAAAGCTTTTTATCTTAGTTTTACGCAATTGATTTCTGAGAAACCATTTCTGCGGTAAGTTTGACATTTTGCACCCCTAATTTGGGATTTGCAAAAAGATCGGGAAGGTTTAAGGACTGTAAGGATATGCTATGGGTAATCCTTTTGTGGGCATCACAATTTATACCAATTTTTAATATCTAGCTTTCATGTATCTGATTACTATTACTTTTTTTTTTTAATCAAACAGAGACCTTATTTTCAGGGAAGGTTTCAAAGTGAACATTGCTTCTATCTAAAAGTCATAGGAACTTAGTTCAAATTGGTCTCAAATGTAGCAAAAGTTCTTAAATAAAAATAATTGTCTTTAAAGTTCAGGAAGCTGTATCGAATAACCATATACATTGAACAAGAAATAAACGGAGTTGTTTTTTAAAGTAATTTTGTAAAGTATTTTACAGTTTTTTGACATTTCTTTCCATATAAATATTTTCTACGGCGTACAGCACAAAAACATGAATTCCCTGAAACAGCCTTAACCTTTGAGGGTTAAAATTGAATTCCTTTCTAAATAATTCCCAATCCCTTTTCTGCTGCCTACCAATTTACGAATTTTTGAAATACCACAGCCACGTCACTTGGCGCAACGCCGCTCAGAACCGCCCACCGGAAACGGATATGTGAAAAGCGGATGCGCGGATATGATTGCGGAAACGAGTACTTGCATTCACGTAACGATGCGAAATAACTTTATAAGCGCAGGTACATATACGACAAATATATTTATATGTACGCAAGTATATAAGTAGATGAGACTGACATTGACCATTAAATATATATGTACATAGGTACATAAGTAAAATGTTGTGTGTAATTTTTCTTGAATCTACTTCACCTTTCTATGGCCACGTTTAATTGGTTATTTTGTACGAGTATTTGAAGTGGAGCTAACAAAACGATAAGTATGTACAAACAAAGCCGTACATGCTTGAGAAAACACATCATCAGTTTGTATGAACAGCTGTATGTGTGTCTGGGTATGTGCATCAGCACTTCCACAAAAGTCACGAAGTGTAACAAAATGTTACGAAATGTAATAAATATTTGGAGAAAGAAAATAATTTGGCTACAAAGGCAAAATAATGTGTGAACAAAGCTTGCATGTTCGAATACATACATATCTACAGACATACGAACATATTTTTAGTTTAAAAGAAATATTTCTACAGGAAACAGGAGAATGTCTGCCTGCCTGCCCATCGCTTGGCACGAATGTACAAATTCTCAACTTTGAGGCTTTGTTTTATTTGCATCCTTTTGGTTTTCGCTTCTAATAGAATAACGGTAAACTCGATATAAAAAAGCAAAAAAAAGCAAAACAAAAGCAAAAAAAAACAAAAACAACAAAAACAATAAAAAATAGCTACAATACAAAATGAGCAAAGCACACGCCATTAGTTAAGTAAAAATATTTATACATATGTGTGAGTGTTCGAACGGCGCATACATAAAATAACAAAACTTCATGACAAAAGTAATGGTATAAAAAGGCTATATAAAATTAGCTTAACGACATTTGTTATGACTCGGCTTACATTTACGAAAGTAAATTTGAGTATTTAAACACTTTAATAAGGTATTCGTTTAACAAGTCGGTGCAGGGGAAATGTGCTGTTAGGCAGGAAAGGAAAAGTAAGTTCATTAAGCTTAAAGTGGGTCCAGATTAGCATGAATGGAACATTCTGCAGAATAATATAGAAATCTGGCGCTCCAATTTGCATGTCTAGCATAACTCTGATCACTTTGAAATTTAGTATGTATATGGTGAGGAGCTTCATTGGAGCAAACGGGTATTAGCTAGTGTATTTACATTAAATTTTGTTACACTTTTAGTTTCCAATAATGTTAAAAGCTAGTAATAAGTAACTGCCTGTTTTGAAATTCGTTGACAGAGTTGAGCTTACTCGACATAAATATAATGAGATTTGCTTCTGCATCACTCTCCGTCAGTCCAACCAGTCAAAAATCCGCAAAAGCAACCATCAATCTGCGTATTCTTCCAGGCGTGTGCACATTTCAAAACTCAAATAACGCTTGTCTATCTATTGGCCTATTGGCAACGCATTCCCTTCGAAGTCTATGCGCTGTCCCAAGCGAAGCGAAGAACACAACACAACATACGCCACAACATGCCAAATATGAACGCCCGTAGTTCGCTACACAATCTACCTCCATACCTACATATTTAATACGGAAGGATGGCGCTTTGCCTAATGTCGGATGAAGTGCTCGTACACTGCGGCATACTCGAACTCGCGGCGTATACTATGGAGTGAAATAGCATGGCGTGGCATAATTTGAAGCGGCATGTCGTGCTGTGGCGTGATGTGATAGCGTGAAGGTAAATGGAGCAGCACAAAGCGGCAAAAAGTTGGTTGTCGTTGATGTTGTTGTTGTTGTTGTCAATTCTAAGCGAAGGAAAATAGTCTATGTATCACTGCACATACTATCTGTACAATATTCATTCACGAATTTCTGTGTGTGGCGGAGTGTGTTTGGCCTACAATGCTAGATGTCACGAAAGTTATTACTTTTTTACTGTAATGCCATACACCGCGTGCGCCGCCCCGTTGTCTCATTGTTAGCAACGCCTACAATTCACCCATATTGCTCAACTATATAACTGGTTTTTGACTTCTTATTTTTTTTACAATTTGTTCTATTCGGCCCAGTTGGTTGGTTGATTTCGTCTTTGCTGGCTGCTTCTTCTTTCGGATCTTCCCTCCACTTGGCACCCGAATTGCTTGCGCCTGCATTCAAAGCTTTCATTTTAAATGTTTCTTCTTGTTGTTCCAATTCAAACTTTAGTTATTATTATTTATTTTTCCTACAACATTTCCTTGAACATTTCTTTGTGGTTTAAAGCTCACACGGATAATTGGAAGTTCGGTCTTTGCTCTCCCCATCGATTTTTGTTTTTTTCTTTGTTGCCTATATCTAGATATGCACCCTTATAATTGAGATTACTTTCGTATCTGTTTGCTGCTAAATACTGCCGTTCCGTTTCGGGCAAAATGGAAAGCACAGGTGCGAAGCAAATTAAAAGTTATGGCTGTTTGTTGTCAATAAAAGTAAATAAAGCTAAAGGCTACAAAAGTAGCGCTATTAGAAAAGTAAATTTCTATCGACATAACAGCAAGTTTTGGGACAGTTGCCAAAGTTTGTGGCAAAGTTTTGATTAAGTTGGAAACTGTTTGAATATCTTGAAGTTTCAAAAGTTTTAGATGTTATTTTTGTTTAGAATTACTTCTTCTGCAGATTAGATATGTACTGAATTTGTAACACCACATTTGCATTCTACATTGGCCGATGGTCAAAGTGTTTTGTAAAGAAATTTTGCAATTACTCTACACTCGGCTTTATGATATTATTCTTCTTTATAATAGGAATAAATAGACGGTACAATTGAAAAGAATTTGGCGAAATTTTTATACTCTGACTCAAGCAACAAATGTTTGTTATATACGAGTAGTAGACACAATTATATTTGTTTCAGTATTTTTCTAGCCATAAAGAATTTTTGGCAGACCGGGCTGAATTTAAGTTCAAATAATCTCTATACTAAAGTTACATATATTTGGCAGGTCGAATTTGCTAAGTATAATTTACAGCCATGTTATTCAGACTTCACGCTAAGCCAATTTTCGCAGAATACTGCAAGAGGAACGTTCGATGGTTTTTTTCTTTAGCAACTTGATAGGCGAATAGTCAACAAAAGCCCATTATATCAACCACTGATAGCTTCCAGCATTAGCATCAATAAGTTCTATTTAAAAAGTTTAGTTTATTTTTGAAAAATAAGTCCCGAAGAGATATTCCAAAGCGGATCATAGGGTTGGGAAAGTTGGTTAGGCTGAGGCATTTTTTATCTCAACTTTCGGCAACATAAACCGATGATCTCTTGCTAAAAGAAGGATACAACCACCTTTATGGAACAGTAATCGTATGGCGGGCTTAGATCGTCAACTTCAAGATATATATTTATTAAGTAACGATGGAAGGTCACAGACAGTTGATGCTACAGTAAATTTTGATATAACGCTTTACTATATTTTCAGGTAATCTGCATCAAGCGACACAGAAAAGGTTAATTCTATCAATTACAATTTAAATTGTATAAAATATTATTTGTTGCATTTAAAATAAAACGATTATTTATTTATGTATATTAATATTTGATGTGAAAAAGGTGGGTTCTTGTTATCTCAAGCTTAACTGGCATCGACCTCAGCCACTATGACTTAATTTGCGCTATTGTAGGACCAATGTTTTGTAAGTTAGTTGGTAAGGTGTCTGAACATCTTTTCATTTGACCAACAGCTTCGAGTGTAATTAATCAAATTTTCTTTACTTTTTATTGCTCTTGCTCAATTTATAGTTTACTTCTTTTTTATTTTAGTTTTAAAACGCTCTTCCGAAGTGAATGGAGGGTAAGAAGTCTTATTCTAAGCTTAGAGCGCAAGTAATCTGAATTATAAGATAGCAAACTAAATTTAGCTACATAAAAAATTATAATTGGAAAGCAAACCTTATGTTTTGTTATTTAAAAAGACGCAAAGCGGCCGTCTTGCCTTACTTAAGTACATAGCTTCAGCCTGAAACCCGCAATTTGCTTATTAAATTTTGTGCGCAGATTAAAGACAAACCCGAAACTCCCTTCATCTTCACTTACTAGAATATAACCTACAAATAACGCCTTCTAATCGCATTCAATCGCAGCATAATACACCGCTGAACGTTTACACTTTTGTTATTCGCAGTCCGTGCCTGACTGATTGCTGCTCAGCCTAGCAGAATGGGCGACTATCGATCTTATTTACTAAATTTATATTTCTTCAAGCATTGCTCCTTACATTTTCGCCTCTGGATAAGAACTGTCGAACAAAAATGTCAGATACCCAGATATTTGTATGTAAAATATATTCTATACATATATGTATTTCTTCTTATAGTCAAATATATATTCCATTCAATAGCCATTTTCCCCACCAAGAAACCGCACTGAACGCGTAAAGCGAGAATATAACCGAATATAACCACAATAAGTCGACAGCATAGCGCCCGAAAAAAAATGCTAACTGCACGCATAGAGGTATCTTAACAACCCCATTATAGCTTAACGAAAGTAAGAAAAATCAACTTTCTCGCACATTGAAAATAATCCTTTTTTATTTATGCGACTGCAGGCTCAGCTTCAGCTTTGCAAATGGTTTTTGCCTTCGTTGCCGCAGCAGTCAGAGTCGCAATTGTAGACACAAATTTATGTGCTCGACACACACACACATTTTCAATTCACATTCAAGAAGAAACACCTACAGCCGCCTATTTACGTAGATATTGGAGGTAGAAATAAGTAAAAGGACACCATCTGCAGTATCCTTCTGACCCGTGCGCTCTGCCTGCAACAACTTCGGTGTTCGCTCGCTGCAAAAATCACTTAAGAAGACGCAGAAAATATGAAAGAAGGTGGAATAAAATAGAAAATATTATATTGAAGTGTAGATGTGTTAAGTGGGGGGTTGATGAAATGAATGAGTTGAGCTATGAGATTATAGTCGTATATAGTGTGAAGGGCTGTGTGTAGTCAAGTCAATAGCAGGATATCACATAGCCACTTAGAAACTAGAAGCGAGTATGTTGTGCAAACCCTTTTGAAGTGGAATTAGGTTGTTCGCGTTAACGCGGTCGCTATTCACATCAAATAAGTATATGGGGTTGAATGATGTGACCCCTCATACCCCCCATACTGGAAGGTGTGAGTAGGTTGGCAATCTTCCCCGTCCTTACAATATAAAGGGAAAATGGCGTGGCGTATGAGTAACTTTTGAAAATATTTAGGAAAAATAGAGCTAATTGGATTCTGGCCATCAGTACTTAAGGATTTCAAACCTAAGTCAAGCTGTGTGAATTCAAAATCTGAGTATCTGCAGTTTTTGTATACTCTACTAAATCTATGACGCGTTCAGACCTTAAAAAAGGCTAGACATTTTTTTTTAGTTCTCCTTGTAGTGTATTTATATTTTTTTTTAATATATGTATAGTATTTGCCGTGTTTGTATCACTTAGCATCAGAGACGGAAACTAATCCTTATTTTGATTTTTTCGGATAAAAAAATCATTGTTCAAAACAGAACTAGAGCAGTTCTAATCCTTATGCTATATTCCATGTAAATCTGGTCTTATTTTTATGTAAAATATCTTTTGTTTTAAATCATTTCATAATCGTTAGATAGCAATTTTTATTTTTTCGATTCGTTTGATCGATATTTTGTGATTTTATGTTTTGATAAAAAATAATCGTTATTCTTAAATTTCAATTTTCTTATCATATGTGGTCGATATTTGATCGATATTTTCTAGTTTTTATTTTTCTGAACACAAAACATAAATCGTATTATTGGTTTTGCTGGTATTATTGGCATCGCCAACAATTTTTTTTTGGGTTTATTATTAATACGCATTGTTCGATTGAAAATATAAAAATATTGGTTAAATTTGATCAAGAATTTGATTAAAGAAATTGTGATAAAATAAAATTGATTTAATCAAATTTTAAATAAAAATTATAACCGTTGCGATCTCTGCTTAGTATAAAAAAGTGTAACCGGAAATTTTTCTAAGTAGTTCGTATCAATGAACCGAATTTCATCGCTTTTTTGAGCGGTTTAGAACCCTGTTTGAAATTGGTCCCGACCGAGGGATTTTCTACCGACCATGTAGTCTCACAAGACAGAAGGTCTGATTTTGCGCCCGTTTCTAATCGCTATCAGGTTTTTTCCGAACGCAATGTAAACTTTCTCTGCTCATAATTGCCGTGAAAACTGACAAAGTTGTTTTATCATTATCTTCAGAGAAAGAGAACTTAGACTTTTATGTAGCTTTCGTAAAAAGCAAAACTAAGCGCAAGCTTCCGTAATGTACTTCTACAATATTTGAAATAAGAAAAAAGAAACGGAACTGTTTATAAAGCTCTCTTTATGTTACTGTAAGGACGTGCTCTCTCCCACATCTTAAATGGTGTCATAGAATATGAAATTTGCCACCTAACTGACTTAAAATACCTCTTCCACAAACTGCGGTGCAAAGTTTTTTAAACAATTATTCTGTCAGGCGAGTGAGCACACTTGCGTCGCATCTCCGAGCTTATTGGGATGTTATTGCAAAAGTTTGCGCTTAGTGCACAAATTAATTCACAAAAAGAAAATGATAAGACAAAGAAAGAATCATTGCAATTCGAGTGAAGACTTTGGTGCCAGTTCAGCTGATTGTTAATAGTTTTTACTTTGTTGTTTTTTTTTTGTCTTTTTTATTTTTTAATTTTAAATTGCGACTTCTATAGTACTCTTAGCATAAAATTATTAAACTGGCAAAAGGAACATAATATTACTCGCAGAAGGAAAGTGAAAATAAAGAGGGGAAAGAGCAAACCCCACACTCACGCATTCGCGCAGTACGTGGATGAAGAAAGCGAGACATGAAAATCAAATTAGTGCTTGAAGGTTATTATTACGTGTTTGACTCTTTGCCACCATGTTACGTTTGACAAAAACTATTGATTTGTTTGGCCGCATAAATATTGTATACAACTCTACATACACATGCACGTACACACGTACACACATAAACGCAGAAACATACAGTCATACGCATGTAAGAAAAATGTACAAAGTTATGGTAAATGACGGCATTAAAAGGGTTGGTTGGTTGGCAATGGCTTTGTAAAGTGGGTCGCACTCACACATATTTCTTCTTCACTACGAAATCGGCTTGAAGACTTGCAAAATAGCAACGAATGGCCAAATGTATAGGAAGTAGAAAAAAATGCCTGTCACCATGTTTGGCACTAATAGTTTACAAAATGTCTACGTCACATAAGCGCTTGTGAGTGTGTGTGTGTGTGTGTGTGTATGATTGCATATGTATATACATATTATGCTGCAAATATTAGCTCAAACACATGCTATAAATATGAGAGTGTGTACCAATTTGCAACAGAAAATATTCATATCCTCTTGCACTGAAGTCAAACACAGCCTCGGCCAACCTCAGCTCACACACACACACACAAACAAGTATTTTCATTAAACGTGTGTGCATATGTGTCACTTATTTCCTCGCATCTTCACACTGACCGTCACTCACTGCCCCCCTCCGCAACCGACTTCACGTAGAGGAAATGCTCGACATTAAAGTTGGTGACACAATAAAAGCCTACAAATGGCCGGCATGCACGCAGCTCTATAATACTTTTACTCGCCTGGTGCCCCTCAATCTCTACATTGAAGTCCATCTATGTACATAAGTCTTCATTGGATTTTTATGTCTTCTTTCTCGCTACAATTTGCAAAACTGTTTCTTTTATTCATTCAACTTTTACCCAGAAACTGTAATAGCATAAAGTAGATTATGCTGCTCGCTTACTTTGGCTCCTGTGAGCGGGGATAACTTTTAATGTTCACTTCAAGTATTACTGGCCTAGTGTTGGAATAAAATAAAAGTTTAATATGTATTGGCATTTTGTTAGTGTCGGTTTTGGCTGTTTACTCTTCTTCAGCTTTTTACGGACTGGAAATGGCAAGTTCAATGAGATCTTATATATTAACAGGCGTTTAGAAATGCATAGTAAATGTGTATTTTGGGTATTGCAGTACTTTTACTAGTGTTTACCTAAATATTTAAACATATTTGTATAGGTACCCAGCAAACAATTTCAGCCATAATTGAGCCATTGGGGTCCTAGTTTGGACCCTTAGCGCTCATAAAAAACTCTTAATGTCGTCATATGCTACTCATATTTCGGACTCTTGTTCTAGATTCTTTTATGATTTTATTGGTCTCAAAAATTCTTTTTGGCCTACTTTTAATTGCGTAGTAAAAATATGCTCTAAATACGAAGTAAATTGAAAACATTGCCTAGTTTACCGCTGCCTTAGGAAATAATTTAAACTGCTTTTTCCGACAAGCTGGCGGTCGACAAATAGAGGAATAGCGTAGGTGTAATATTTTATTCTATCATTTTTGACTCTGTGGAAAAATATTTTTTAGGGAATATTTATTTGGCTCTGAAGCCTATTTGGTTTCCAGGAGCATATCAAGTCAGCTATTCGCTTTATTTAAATGCCAATCCAAGTTAGATATTTAGAAAAAAGTGCGGAAGATGCGAGCCGTGTATCATTTAATAAAAAGGCATATTCTAACTACGGCTAAGCGCTACAAAAAGGACTGGTTCAGGGTAGTGCCCTTTTTTATACCTTTCATGAGAATGAAATGGTATATTAAGTTTGGTCCGATGTTTGTAAGTGCCAGAAGGAGAAGAGATAGACCCATCAAAAAGTATACCTAAATGATCAGGACGATGAGCTGAGTCGATTTAACCATGCCCGTCTGTCTGTCCGTCTGTCCGTCTGTCCGTCTGTCCGTCTGTTTGAACGCAAACTAGTCCCTCAATTTTAGAGCTATTTTGATGAAATTTGGTGAGCAGGTGTCGTTGTACAAATGATTAAACATTTGTCGGAATCGGCCAGATCGGGTGACTATAACATATAATACAACCGATTATTCAGATATTGAATTTTGCGCCATAACTCCTCCATGTAAGCAGCGAAAGGCTTGAAATTTTGCAGAAATATCAGCCATTATTAGCTACGTATCAGTATTGAAAATCATGAAGATCGGAGAAATATAACATATAGCTCCCATACAACCGATTGTTCAGATATTGCATTTTGCACCATAACTCCTCCATTTAAACAGCTAAAGGCTTGAAATTTTGCAGAAATATCAACCATTATTAGCTATATATTAGTATTCATCAAGATCGGAGTTCACAGTGTAAATCGGCAAGATAAATTCAGGACAAATATTTATTGCGAAAAGTAATAAGCTCAGCGCAATATCACATGAATCATAGCGTTAAACGTTTGGGAACTATTTACGGATCTGATAACTGTTTTCAAAGACCGACATATGCAGGTCTTACATATTAATACTTAATTATTTGTATTTTTTAAATGTTGAATATCAAGCGTCGATACGATATTAAAAATATTCAAAAACCATTCCCTTCTTAAAACATAGTTCTTTTTAATTACATAAGGAAAAGCATTAAATAATTTATAACAATGCCTTTACTAGAATTATTTTTATTGATTTCAAGGAAATTTTCGCTTTTAACTATAGGTAATACGAAATTGTAATACAATAACACGTTTTTTACTATTCTTCCATTCATGAAAGGTATGAAGCCTTCGGCATAGCCGAAGACAGCGCTGTTTTTACTTGTTAAGTTCTATTTATATACCCGCTATACCTAGCATGTTCAATCCACTATTTACGATATTGACAGTTTCAACGACGAATACGTAAAGTGGGTAGCACAAATGAATACAAAGTAATTTATACTATTTATTTATAAAATTATCGTTTATTCTTCAACAAAAGGTGTAAAGGTCAAAGTTTCAACAAAATGTATTAAAAATTCAACAAATAAATAGTTATCAATTGTCCAACTTTTTGAACAGATTTCTTAGAAAATTAATAGATATGAAAATAAGAACTGGTACAGCTCCTTTAGATTTTCGTGCGGTACTTTTGTTTTCAATTATGTGAGACTTGAATATTCTGTTGATTGCATTGATGACCGAACAACAAAAATAATAATTTCTTCTTTCTCAAACATTAAGCTCTAAAAATTTTGAAGTCACATTCTGCATTATATTAAAGTTTGAAGACTAAACTAAATGTGGTGTGAAATTCTTCATTATGTCAAGCATTAATTTGCTATGCTTTTTAATGACAAAACTTTATCAGTAAAATGTTAAGATATAAATGCAAAATTTGCAATCTTCACCCGGTGGAAAAAGGAGGAAGTGAAAAGCAATTAGCAATGCGGAGGGTCTTACAATCTGCACAATTTTCTTATTTTTTGTTTTATGAAATGGGCTCAATTGGATTTTTTAAACACATTGCCTACTGACTTCTTGAGAAGAAGCACTGTTAGCATTCTGTGTGTAGTAATTTTGAGGCGTTGCTTAAAAGTTGCTTTTAATACCTGATGAAGGGAAGATCTTCGCAAATTGTTATTGGGTGTTTTTAAAATTCTGTGTATCACTTTGTTTATCTATGTATGTGTATCTAAAACTCTTTTTACTTGCTTATTTTGCTTTGGACTCTGTATCTGTTTGACTTTGGCAGATAAACTACTTCAGCAATTTGAAACTCAGGCATTTCAACTAATATTTTCTTAAGTGAAAATTATCAGAAAACTAACACTGCTGTGTCATGCCAAGCTAATTAGGCTTTGGCAGCAAATTTGTTTCTACTTTTGGATTGCTGGCGTGCACTATCTATATTCTCATTACTTCCGCATTTAGTCATCCCACAGAGCAAGCAGTCATTATTGAGCCAAAAGAAATGACCTTGAGCGTCTCCTCTTTGTCGACGCAATGCATGCTGACACGAACTACATAGGAAACTAGTAAAAACGTAGGAAACTAAATTACCGATCAAGGAATCCACACCGCTTGGCTAATACAAATATGTAAAGTACGTTCGTTTATGTAGCTTACCATGTGTGTAATTGGGATGTATTAAGCAGTGAGTGGTTAGCCTAATTTTCTTTTTTCTTCGATTTTTTTTTTTTTGCATACAACTACAAGGCATACATAGAACTTCAACTAACGGTAGAAGAGAGCTAAGGGGAGCTGATGGGTTTCGGCAACAAGGCACTATACCAAGAATTTCCTGCAAAAAATCGGTTAACAGGGTAAGAAAAAAATGTAACTAGGTACAGCGCATTACAAGGCTTGGATAATTAATTTTATTGTCTAACTTTAGCCGCGTATATAAAAAAGTAGGCGAAATGAAGAAACAATACTGCAATGAAGAAAACAACAGCAAACAGTAAAAAAGTGAAAGTCTCACCGCATTGCATGGCCCAACGTCGATTTCGAAGGACATATGGCATTCGTGCTGAACTAAAAATTATGTTTACACACATATATATGTATGCGCGTGTGTGTGTATGCAAATAGTGAAGTTATTTAGTTACTTGGCATAGAAATAGTACAAGAGTGTTTGCAGCTTTACACGAATATTTGTCATTTCATTGTTTCAGGTTGCTTACCTTAGCTGCTTTTTGTTGTCATTGCTGTATGTAGCTACAATGGACGCTCTGCCTGACTGCGTTATTACATCGACAGTCAGGGGCAGTTGGGCGAAAATGCCGCAGTAGCTACATACATACATAAATGGCACTCAGCATTTCAAATGTGTGTTACATTTGGTTGCGAGTAGACAGGGACATAATATGTATAGTTATTTGTATGGCTTGTGCAAAGTGTGTGGGTGTGTGTGTTCGTTCGGCTATGCATTATTCTTTCGTTCTTATGTCCATTTGACTGCATTCTCTCATTTCATCTATTGTGACAACTAATAACAACGGTAAGTCCATTTCTAGGTAAGTAAGTCTGTTTGTAGGTATGTAGGTATGAGGGTGTGAATTGTCAGGCATACGCGTCACATGTCGCATGAGTATTTAACTGCGCTAACGTGCAACGCACACGTGCAGTTGTTAGGTACACGATTTTTAGGATCCAGAGATTTTCGGAATCTCGCTGCTGCAATTACATAGTGCCGAGATTTAGGAACCCATTATTTTGTAGCAACTTAACTCGAAAAAAATGTATCAATATGGTTTAAAAAGCAGCCATACCATAAAATATTACTAAGTAGTGGCATAATGAATGAAAACAAGGGAGAATCAAGTAATTAAGTCTATTTAACTTTTTCAACAGAGTCATATAAATTTATATATTGCTTTTTATATTCAACAGGAAACAAAACAAGTGAGTAGACATTCTAAAAAAATTTAATTTTAATAGTTGTGAAGGTTAAAAACCATAAACTTCAAAATTCCAAATTTTGTTCAAAACTTTGAAAAATACCAGAAATTTCCGTACTTAAAAATTACTGCCATCCCTAGCACTTATCCATAGGTACAAATAATACCATATGCATTACGTATCGCCTTTGTTTGTTGGTCACATGTCTCACTAGTCCGTGGGTCTTCTGTTCGTTTGCCTTATCTGCCGCATAAATAACGTAAATAATGTAAATGTGTAAATGCGCATCTGCAGTTTGTTATGACTGCGGAGTTGTGTATTGAGCTGCAATCCTCGTATCAAAAATGAAAAAAAGTATCTGCAATAAAAAAAAATTAAATGGCCGCAAGATTTCTAAAAGTGTAACGTTTAGCTTATCGGGCTTATCTATTATATTTTTTTAAACTTCATCTATTTGGTAGATTTGTTTTATTTTAACTGTTCGTGACTAAATCGGGTCTGACCACGAAAGCTAATTTTAGCTTATTAAAAGGGATTTCTGCTTTAAAATTTGCTACATGAAAATTTAGTTTCCATCTCTAAAGAAAAATAAATTTTTTAATTAATTTTTTTTTTTTAATTTTTTGTTTTGCTTGTAAAAGTACTTTGCCGTTGCAGTACATTTTCTTTGCGACATAAATTTATGAGCTATTGTTTTTAAAGAGCTGCAAACTGATTTCAGAAATTTGGATAGAAGATAATATCTTTTTTATTAATTTTTTTGGGCTTGATGCCCAGGATTAAGACATAAAGTTATTTATTAGAAACATTATATCCGCCTAAGAGAGATAGCCGGCCGAGAGGAATTTTGTGCTCTTACGACTTTGACAGGTATATCCCAGAAACCAAAAACAAAATACATGTAAGACGAAAAAATAACCAATCAGCTGATTAGTAACACCACCTTATATAAATTTGCCTCGGCTTACATTATTTTGCTTTTAACAGCCATACATACCTGACAATATTACGGGTTGCATTTACGCCCAAAATTTCACATCAAAAAATTTTAGCATAGGACTATAATAAAAATTGTATAACAAACTAATTTACTTCTCTCACAATTAAATTTTAATTATAGTATTTTACTTATTTGGCTCCATGGATCTCTCTTAAAATGCGTAAAATTTTAATATAATAGTGAATGCATTACAAACTGAGCAGCAGATGGCGCAACATGTCATCTGCGATCGCAGCACTCTCACCGACAGATGTCGCAATGGTAAAGCTTCCGCTGGAAAGGTACCCGCAGCGAATTTATAAGTAAATTACCTATTCAAAGAATACATTTTTTTGTGTGGAAGAAAATGCCCTAGAAGGGGCACTTTTTACAATTCATATAAGTTAAACGGCCTATAAAACTTCATACCCGAAAAGTCTCTAAAATTTCTATCAAAAATGTATGAATATTTTTTATGTTTGTTGATTTTTTGTGAATTTCGTACACGGTTTGAAACTTTTATTACTTATGGTACATATATTTGTTTTTGTTTATCACTTCAGTTTGTGGTTTTTATTTGTTGGTAATAGAAAAATATCATTAGTTGTGTGCTATCATATCATAAATATACAAGTATAAACAAAAGTCACAGAAGTTTTTCAGAGCAGAAGTACATTCAGAAGTTCGGCATTGCCTGTCGAGGACCGCTATTGGAAAAATATTTTTCTATAATTTTCGACTTTACTTGCCGATGCCAGGATTCGAACCCAAATGCCCATTCTGTGGAAGGGCCATATGTAGATAGTAGTTGAATGAAATATTTCTCATACAAGGTTATTTAAAAATTGCAGAATTTTCGATTCATAGAGATAACAGGTAACTCATATGGAATGTATGTATGTAGCTTTTATTAAAACAAAATTTTTCTCTTTGTTGAAATATTCACTTACCTCAATTATTTTATCAATGTAATCCTGGTGTAATAACGTTCCTTGTTGTTGTTATTTTTATAATGGTGTGCTTTTTCATAAATATTTATTCACTTATGACTCGATTGCAATTTTTTCACAGTTGTTTTTGCTTTGGTTTAAACTTTTGGCTACTGCCTTGAGCATATTTTCTATGCAATGCATGATTTTTGTTTTTTATTTATTATTTCATTGCATGGCTTTTGTATAGGATTACTTCTCAACATATGAGTGCAATTTCTTTATTGTTGTTCTCAGTTTTGCCAGTGGTTTCTGATGTGCGGTTACCAATGCTGCTTTATTTTTTAAACTTTCTCAACATTTAACAACTCAACGACGCTTCTCGGCGGCAGAAAGCTTTTTTATAAGTGTTCTAAAATTATTTATTGCTTGCTTTATTTCGTTCGCTGCCGCATGGAATTATTTCAAATATTGTTGTCGTGGTTGGTTCAAAAGCAGTGCATTGGTTTAATCCTATTTGTGTTACTTAGTAGGTATCGTTGTTTGTATTTTTTTTTTGTTGCTGTTGTTGTTGCTGTTGCTGTCACACTTATTTTCGCATGAGTCAGAAGTAGTTTCCCTTGTTGTTCACGTTAGAGTCTATTTGTTTTTTGTTCGTTTGTTTTGTAAATGCCCTCACTTTTCTTGCTATTCTTTCTCTTCCCTCGATTTTGTAGTTCGTTCTTGCCCTTAAAGTTGTCCTGGCAGCGTTGCTTCAGTGCCGAGCGTTGGTATGCAAAGTGCTACTTTCCTGTCTATTTCCTTCCGCCTTCACTTCCACTTGCCACCGGTTTCAGGCATAACGGACGTGTCGGACAACGATACAGCGTCACCTGTCACCGCTCTGCTGCAGACAATGCAACAAATCTGAACGAGCTGACGGACCGGCCGACGAGTTGTTGTTGGTGTTGAACGACGGAATGTAGCGACCACTGACTGACACGTTTCCTGATTTTGTAAATTTAATATTTATCACTGCTGCGTCGACGATCAACTACAAGACAACACAACATTTGCTAACTGCTGACTGGCTGTTGGTGTTGTTGCTGCTATATTGTGTAACTTTATTTACGACAATCAAGGGCTCAAAGCGAATGCTGACGCAGTATTGCAGTAAAGGGAAGTGGGTCGGCAGGTAAATAGTAAAATTGGATGATATTTGTTTTTGTAATTAATTTAAGATTTATAAGGAACTCGCTTGCAGTCTCGCTTGTTTTGAATTTCCTTACATTTTTTTCCGATTGCCAATCGAGTTTTGGTTCGACTGCGTTGAGATGGCCAACAACAGTTTTTTCAAATATCTGTCAAAACTTTCCGGGAAAAGCGAACAAAGGGTAAACGCTAAATAGTCAGGGTAAATTAGTAAGAAAAAAATAATTCGTTGTAGGATTTAGATTTTTTTACAAATATGTTTTTTTTCTTTTCTTTTGCTTTAATTTTTGTATTTTGGTTGGTGCTTTAATATATCTGATAATTTATTTGTTTTGGATTGTTTTAAATTGGCAGCAGGTTATACAGGTTACGAGTAGTTGTAGCAATTGAAGAAAGGGGCAAGTATTTAAATTGGAATGGTGCTGGCAGAATTTATATTTTCCAATTAATTGTATTTGTATTTCTTCTTGTAATAGAAGTATAACTTTTTGGCTAGCGCTTTTTACATATCTTATCTACTATATTCTTCACTGATTGTATATTTTTCACTCTTTGTCGAACGTTTAACACACAGTTATACCTTAATAAATTTTTTGTTATTTACTTTGATATTTTCAATTAAGGAGCACTCATTTTTGGCATATTTTTCATATTGTTTAATTGCATTTTTTATTTTGTGCTCCTTTTTCCTTTGCAGTTTTATTCGCACTTCACAAGAAAATATTTTTCTTTTTTTCTCTAAAACGAATTTCGCTGTAGTATTTTTTGTAATTATTTATTTTTTATATACATTTTGATTTTCGCAACGTAAACTCAATTTTTTTTTCGCACATTCACCACACTATTGTATTTCTGAATATCTCTATCACCTGCACAATGCTGTGCTTTCGCCATTATTTTCATTTTATTGTATTTTTTTTTTGCACTTTTCTTACGTCAACTTTTTACTCGTTTTGTATTTTCCTGCCCTATTGCTTCTTTTGTTGTTTCTGTTCAACATTTCTCTCTTGCCTTCGTTCTCATTTTGAACCTTTTTTCATCTACTCTGCCTTGCACATTGCTTTTGTTGTTTTACTTTACTATATTTATCATTTCCTTCAGCTTCCGCTGTCTTTGACAAATTAAAATTCACCACACTCTCTTTATCAACACTGTTAACTCGTAACTGTGGAAGCAGCAAGCAATAAATCATTGCCGATGTACTCGCTACTCTCGCACTCGTCACATTTATTACTACTCGGAGTAGCAGTACTAGCATTAACGATAACAATAATAATGCTCTACAGTATAGCTCGTTTTGGGTGAGAAAGAGTGAAATTTGCTTGCCGACTCGTTTCAACTCGCACGCAACACGCTGGCCTACAAACTCATTGAGTAACAGAACTCGCTGCTCGCTAAAAACCTTGCTCGCTTTTGCAGTGTTTTTGGTGCATACAAGTTGCTGCTGCTGTTGTGAATTGCCTCGAGGTTCCTTGTAGTCCTTGTGATACGCTGTTGTTGCTGCTGCTACTTCACCTTCTCTTTTGTGTACTTCACCCCTTTCTTGGTCTTCTTCTTCTTTTAACTGTTTCAATATCTTCAGTTGCTTGGCTACTTCGAAGTCTCGTCTTCCGCTGGCGCATTCAGCATTCACACTGCCAGCGAAGTAGTCGTCGATAGTAAGGCAGAGTTCAGATACGCGCTGGGAACACCAGCTGGTAGCATTTATACCCGCACGCAACGAGATAACCTTCTGCAGCAGACTGTTGCTGATGGAATGCGTCATCGGAGTGAGTTGGATGGGTGACGTTGGGATTCTGCTTGTTGCTGGTTAATTCTCTGGCAGCAAGCTGGTGCAATCAATGGGTAGTGTGTTTTAGATTTTTTGGCAATCCCTTTTCCAAGCACTATTGCATTTGGTTATTTGCCTAGCCTGCTTTTTGGGCGTTCGACATTTGCTGTAGCTGAAGTGGCTTTGCTTGGGTTTTTTTGAGTATTTCAAGCGGAATTTCCCGCACACTACCGCGAAACAGCGTGCCACAGAAGCTTTACAATCACACAGCTCACCCACTCTGCTCATTCAAGGTTACTTGGCGAGTAAGGAATTAAATGAGAACGTGAGTGTGTGTGTGCGTGTATGTGTGCTTTAATTTGCTGCCACTTAACTGATTTGCTTGCGATGTATGTATGTCACTCATTAATTTGTTATATTTTATTGTTTTAACAGCTGACGTTTTTTTCTTCGTTTTCGGTCAGAACTTACTTTACACAATATATCGAAATAGTTACCCTTAAATAAAAGCCTCGTTTAACGAAAAGCTCTTTCCTTGCCTATTCACTCGCACGACTTTCTCTTGCCATCGCAGCCTACCTAAGGTTTTCACCGAATTCATGCAACGCAATTTTCATGCTGCTGACATATCATGGTTTTCCAAAAAAAAAATAGTACTTTTTCAAACTTTTTTCATTTCAACCTTTCTGAAGTCTCTTTACCTTGCGCGCTCACTCACTCCCGTCTTTTTCTGCCAATTAGCATTTTCCTTTTAATTTTCTCCATTTTTGGCTTATTATGTCGCCCATTGCCCGTTGCCCATTTCACGTTTACGCTACTAACATTTATTTCCTTCCTCCTACGTCGAGGGTATTGTACCGTATAGAGACGGTGTGTCGCCTCGCAGTAGGCACTGCGCCTCTGCAGCTCTATTTCAGCTCGAGTATAGCTCGAGCGCACAGCACAACATCTACCACAGTTCCTTCAGTCACCCCTTTGGTCGATCGGATTCGTTCTCGTTCTTTCGTTTCGTTCACGCACACCTCCGCCCGCGCCTATCGCTTTTACTATCCTTACAGCACTTTTCCAAATTTGACTTATTCTTGTGCTTGTACTTTTTTAGTAGCCGTGCTATTGCCTACTGCTTACTGCTTGCTGTTGATAGAAACTTTGTATCTATTCCTCTTTAACTTCTGTCACAATTTTTATTGCCTCGCGCTCGTCTATGTCCTTTTTTTCATTTTGCTCGCCCGTCATTACTCGTTTCCACGCTTATTCCCGTCTCCGTAGCATACATTTCGTGCGATTTAACATTGATTTATTGAATTTTTTTATTGTTTTGACTATTCAATTTACACTTTTCCGTTTTTTTCCGTTTTCACACAAGCACACTTTTGCATTTACTTTTTTTTTTAATTTTTTTTAATTATATATTTCTTCTGCATCGAATTTGGTTCGCTGTCTTTCGCGTGCATGTCTTAACAGTTAGGCTCCTCCACTCCAACTACTTGGGACATAGCGTGTTTCAAGCTCAGACCGAGAAAAAGCTCTTTCCTGCCACCTTTGCCATTTGAGTGAGAGCCTGAGAGGCTGTCGTTGACTCGTCGTTAGTTTTTAGTGGGGCTGTTCAATGGCCCCTCGCCGTCTGCCTGCCTGTCTGCCCGTTTGTCTGCCAGTTACTAGTACGAATTGCTACTATTTCGGATTTATTAGAATTCTGTTTGTGCAAAGTTCTATGCTTATTGGATGTGTGTCTGGTGGGAGTACACTGTGAGAAGGTAAGCTCAAAAAATTGTGGCCCTAAAGAAATTGCACTTTTTATAAATGTTTTGCGGTTTTTTCATTTTTCAAAAATAACCCCGTACAACATTTTCAGAGATTGAGGGCCGTTGCAGGGTTTACATATTCTAGAAGATTATTCACCAGGGTTATTCTCCGATAGAATAACTGAATAAATAAAACTCAAAAGTTTATTTATATTTTTATAACGCCCCTGCACTGAGTTTTACTATCCATAAAAAAAAAAAACTAAAAAAATTCCGGTAATTTTTATCATCATTTTATTTTATAAACTAAAACTCAGAAAACACGATTATTTTTATTGAAACGAAAAACCTAGAACTCATATAAAATGATTATTTTGAATCAAAGAATAACAATTCACAAAATATCCATTAAATCAGAGCGATACATAATTTTTATTTTTGAACAAAAAAATTGAATAAAACCTAAAAATTTGCTTTTATTATTAAAGTTTCAAAATTTAAAAGATAAAATATCAATTTTTGGATGGAACTCATATTGACTATAGTCCCTGTTTTTTGTATATAATAATCTTCTAGATATAGGGCTTGTAGTTCCAGGTTTATGTTCGACTTTGTTACATTATCGAGAATATTTTCTCTTTTATATTTCTAATAGGGAATTTAAATGATAAGAACTCCCCACCGTTTCCCTACCCAATCCACTTACACTCAATAATTCGAAAACAAGTCCAAATTGAGCGCCCTCCCCCCAACGAATGCGCACAGGTAACCAAATATCGAGAGTGTAAAAATGAGAGCACGGAACATTTCACGTTTAGCTCAGAGCGCCAACGAGTTGGCTAATCAAAAGAGGAACATAGTGGTGGAAAGCTTTCGCGTTGCAACGAGCAGGATAATAGCGGACGAGTAAAAAGGGAATATGTAAGCAATAGAAAAAAAGAAAATATGCAAAAATATAAGGAATGTCAGAACAACGATTGGTTGGTTTGTTGGCAAATTACCAGCTGGAATGAAGTAGTGCGAGGCTGAGGCTGTAGCCACCAAAGCATTAAATTTAGTTATATTTAGTTTTATTGAAAGCACTCGAGGTTGAAAATATTTCTTGTTACAAGCTGTCATTATTACTTCGTCGACCAACTAACACAAATCACACTTGCATTCAACTATAGCAGAGCTCTAATGGAGCAGGAAATGAAGCGAGCGGAGAGAGGGGGATGTTATTGTAAGTCTCCCTCATTGGGTTTGCAATGTGTTGCGCATTGTTGCATGTCGCAGCTGGCAACATGTGCTCTGCGAACAATAGCATACTGCTGCATCCCACTGCCACTGCCGCTGCCAGAGCTGCTGCTGCATTGTTTTATTATTATCATTATTGTTGTGTTGTTGTTATTATTATTGCATACAACTCATTTGAGACACGGCATGGCAAACGAAAAAAAAAAAAAACATTGAACTCGCCTGCCAGCGAAATGTCAAAACAGCATCGTTCGTTCTCCGCAATGCAATTAAAGGCAAAATCAAAACCAAAGCCGTCAATGACGAAGCAAATTGAATGGGTGAATGGCATCGTTGGGTTGGAGAGAGAAGAAGAGGGATGGTTATACTAGCTGACAAAAGTGATGGGCGAAACTCTATTTTGTGAAGGTGATGCAACGTGTAATGAAGCTGTGCAGCGTTGGCTGGTTGAGGAGGTAGTTTGCGCACGTCGCGTGCAGGATTGCGTGGGTTGAAGGACTCTGTCAATTACGTTCATACCTGCACCTGCACCTGCACCTATACATACATACCTCTATATCTCTAATACATCATTTTTAGCTTTCAGTCTCAGAAAAAAGATTTTGTAATTCATTTTTCAACTTGCTGAATAGCGCGCTTGCAAATAGATTTCGGTAAAAAATGCCAAATTTAAATGCATTTTCTGAAAATATTTATGGTGAACTTTAGCAGATTTGTAAGATTTTTTTAAGAAGACGTTTCATCGTTAACTTTTTTATGCACAACTCAGTAATAACTAATCATATTAATTAGAAAATTATCAGCTATTTCTAACAAATAAAAAAGTTTAAAGCACCAAGATATATTCCATTTCTTGAAGGCATTAAATTTTACATCGTTATTTTTGATTATCTGATTTGTTCTGCTTATTTTTTTACTATATGAGAAATTAAGAAAATGTAAAGTTTTATTTATAAAAAATAGTAATTAAAAGATATGAAAAAAAAAACCAAAAATTACCAGAATAAAAACTGCTGAGCCTTTTTCGAGTATTTATAAATTTGCGAAAAGGTTTGAAATTTCAACTTGCATATACGAGGTTTGTTATAGAATTATCTATATTTTTATTTAAAAAAATAATTAAAATTAAATAAGTTAATGCAAAATTGTCACAACCTGTCAATATATGTTGCTATTATAATCGTGAACATACATAACTGTGCATACATCTTGTTGTCTATTAACTACATATTTATCTACAACAATCCAACCTACTACAGTTGTTATTGTTGTTTTCCTTCTTTATCACAACTCCGTTGCCGACTCCAGCCTCATTACAAGTACACACCATTTTTCGACAGCGTCACAGTGTCTGTGGGTTTATTGATTTTTGTTGCTTTTATAGCTGTTGATAATGTTCGAAGTGTTGTTGCCAATGTAGAATGGTACTTTTTATGTTGAACTAGCGTACTTGGATTTGCATAAACACACACATACGTAGATACATATGTATGTGTGATTAGTGTGTGTCTGTGTGTGTATGGTCATTGCAGCGGTGCCCCTATGTCTGGGTATACATAAGTATGTGTGGGAGTACTGTTTCAAATAATGCACAGAAGTAAATATATAGATATGTAGATATATTTTATTAGTACGAGTACGTATTTACATATACGTATATGTACATATGTAGTTGTTGTTTATGACGAAATAGTTTTTAGGACAACCTTAAATGGGGCACCCCATCGGCAATGTACGCACCAACAACACACCCACACTCACTCACTCACACTCGAATCATTACTGTTTGCTAACTACTGTAGTTGAGTGTGTAAACAAGTTGCCGAGCTCTTAATGACGTCACTGTTAACCCTCTTTTACTTGCAGCTGACATTTGCATGCATACCCACATATACATATGTACATATGTATATATATATAGGGACTGGCAGACTCCTACATATATAGAAACATTAGTGCATATAAAACGATGTATGGTCGTCCTCTCGTACAACTGCAATCAGGAACAACGAAGATACTTGTAAAGTGGTGAATCACTGCAACGTCAAACTATCCGTCACTCATACGCCCCCACCCATCAGCCTACCACCACCCACCACCAACAATCCGCAACCTACATTTGCATAGATTCCCGTGAAAGTAATTCTTAGGGCATATAACTATGAAAATACCTATGATTTTTTTTGCTTTTACCGTTGCAACAGTTGTTACAGTTATCTTCGCGCGCCTGTCAAATATTGCATTCTGAATGGCAATAGCAATCGCCGCGTTGAGTATGTCATTGAGGGTTCACTTGCGTAGTTTCAAAGTTTAATTGAAGTGCGGCCCAGTGGCGCAAAAGTAAGCGGCGTGACGGTGTGACGGCATGCGGTGAGAGGCAAAGCAATTCCTGGTGCCAAACGGCTACGGATTCTCGGCAAGCACTGCCTCGAGTGCTTGAGGAGCAAAGTACGTGCCAAGCGGCCTATTCTTCTGCGTCTGCCTGCAAACGCCGTTGAATTGGAAAAGGTCAAAGAAAATTGTTTGTTTAAATTGAAAGAAATTGATATTGTATTTGTATTTTGCATTTTGCATTTACATTTACATTTCCATTTCTATGCATATTTGTAGAGTTTAGTATAGGTTGCGATTGAAATAATAGCAATTTACAAGTAGAGCTCTGAAAGGATTTTCTTGTTGACGCGACACTGGATTTACTGGAACGTAATATAGAACTGAGTCTATGTGATCAATATTCCTACAAATGGCAAATGTATTCCATTAGTTGAAAAAGTAGTCGAAAGAGAGTTTCGCGCCGCGCCGAACGATATGAGTATGCAAATGAAATTGAATAAATGAATAAGAAAATAATGTAGATTGGTATGGGTAGGAATACTTGAAATGCACAGGAGTACACAACCTGTACTATATATATGTGTGTGTGTGTGCTTATAATTTGTGCTTGTGCTAAACATCCTTGAAGAAACAAAAAAAAGGCTACATTGCAAAGAATTGCAAAATGAATAAATTCCATTTTTAAAGCAGTGTGAGAAATGACTTAATAACAAGAAGACCTCTTAAGTTATACGAGTACGAGTATACGGAAAAGGGTTAATTGATTGTTTTATTTTATTCTTAATATGTTGCTCCATTTCTCGTTCGAGGCTTTGTTGGGTCTTCTATAGTAACTTTGTTTCCAAGCCGAGCACCTACGGATGAATACAAGTTACAGGGCAGGGTGAGATGTCCAGCTGATAAATCAAAATTGCCATATCATATTCACTGGCAGTGGCAGACTTTGGGAATGGTTCACTTTATCAATCTTGACTTTATCAACCTTGAAAGAAAGTTTCTAATTCTTAACCCCAGTATTTTTATATCCTTCGTATAACCCTTCAGTTGCTTAACCTATGCCGAGCAGGAAGGAATGTCATAAAATTATAGATAAGACAGATTACATTCAAATGTGCATTAAGAGTTTTAATTTGCATTAACGCATTTATTATTCCCAGACTAATTTGCATTAGCTCGCAGTAAATGCAGAAAATTTTAGTGCTCATAGCCTCGCGATACCGATAATGGTCGTATTTTTCGCGCATACACGTTCGGCAATTCACATCCACGCTTGTTTTGCATTCAACACAAGAATTCGGTTTTGTGTGTTGTGGTGAAAATTTTGCTAATGCAAATTAACTTTGTTCGTCGGTAACGGCTTCTATGCCCAAAACTAAATATTAGATAGTCAAATATAAAAATGCCTGTATATACACACATTTATTGATATGTACGAATTCTGGCACAAACTGGCATAAATATATTTGGAAAGCAAAATATAATTCAAGTGTCATCACACGCTTGCACTTGACGCTAGTTAAATATTAGCCGTGACTGAATTACCTTAACCTTCATTTGGTTGTTACCTAAGCCAAACTGCAAATAAGAACCGCCAAGGAAGTAAACTGGCTTATTGCATACAATAACAATTATGTATACATGCATGTACACATACATACATACATACACACAATTTACATGCATAGCTAGTTGATAGTGAATCACCTACGCTAGCTACGTACGCCAACAATGTTTGTAAACAAATTTCATTGCCAATTCGGAAAATTAAAGGCTAAAATTAAACTAAAGGCTTACGAGTGTACAATGAATGTGTTGTAAGGATTAATAACAGTGTGTAGACAAAGTAAATTGACTAGAAATTGCTATGTGTAGGATGAATTTTCAAAAATTCTAACTCACACAGAGTTTTACTTGTACTCGAATTTTTTTTTTTGGCTCAGCTTATAATACTCAATAGTTATAACGGGCTATCTATACTATTTTAAAAATCTTAGTGAACACTTTATTTTTTTAATACTTACCTTTTTTAAATTATGAATACTATTGCTTTTAATTTTCAATCTAAAATAAATGTGTTGCAAGCTACCTGAAAAGTTATATTTCGAAAAAAAAACCAAAATTCTATTCGTTTTAAACACACACATCTATACCTATTTAATCTCTCTCTGCATAGGAAATAAATATTGTAAAGCATTATCTTTATTTATAGTTTCTATTTAATTGACGTATTTTTCAATATATACAATTTTGTATAAAGTACGTTCGGCAATTTTTTTTGTATGGAATAGAATATGTATGTATATGACAAGGTGAACAAAAAAATCATCACAAATCAACGGAAATTTTTATTCACTCGAAATTTTGTTGAGTTCTCCTACTTTTTCTACAAAGTTTGCATTGTCTACTTATACAGTGTTTGTTATATAATGAGTTAGACCTTTAAAAAAAAGCTGGAAGGATACCTCAGAGAGTTGGGATTTTAAAATCTATTTTGTTTTAATGCTTTCGCCAAAATATTTCGGAAAAATATTAAGCTCACGTAAGCTGGACTCATTTTAAAATATCTCCAAAAATACAGTTTTTAATAAACAATTTTTTTTTAAATTAAAATGCAAAAAATCACCACCTGAGACTATAAAGTGGGCTTAGGCTTCAAAGGTGTGCATACAACCATTCAAAAATTTGGTCAACGAAATCGCAATATTGCAACTTTTGATAATATTTCCAATTCAGTTCAGTTCACGTAAATCTTAATATTTTTCCGAAATATTTTGTTGGAAGTAATAAAATAAAATAATTAAAAAAAAAAAAAACAATGCCTTTTTTGTATAGGGTAGTGATGTATCCCAAGTTATTAATTAATTGAAAAAAATGTGTATAATATGTAAGAAGTGAATATTTGTAAATTAGACCACAATTTTTTCGAAGTTCAGGCTGTTTTGTGTGAAATTGGTGTTTTTGGTTCACAACTACAATATTAAAAAAAAATGTTATATATGGCAATTTTTCGAGATTCGAAATATAATTCTTTTTTTGAAATTGTTTAATTTTAATTTACTTTATCGCGATTGGCAATATCGATTCTGCTCATTATTTAAACACTTACAAATTATGATGTTTTTTGCCATTTTAATTTTTCATTTTGGCAAAACGGAACAATAAATTAGTCTACACTTACATTGCATGTATTTTATTTTCATGCATATTTTCTCTTTCAACTTTAACCTAATTTCTACTTTCGCTTTTTCTACACACGCCTATTAATTTGATAAATAATGTGCATTTCTGTATATTTAACATTTTTAGTTAAAACTCTCATTTAGTAGCCAAAAAAGCACAGCATATAATTGGCGGCCAACATTTTTGGTGCCAAAATTGCCAGTGGCCAATCAGTGGCGCATGAAAACTTTCCCAATGTGCACGCGTAAGGGAATTTGGCAAAATGCCCTAATTGACGCCGCTCTTCAATAGACAGCGTAATACTCGTAAAATGCATTCGTTGGCATTTTTACTAACAAATGCAATTATGTTGTGTAGATTTGAATTCTTATATACGAGTATGTACAAACATGTGTATGTATAGTACACTGTTAAAGCGGTAATTTAATACATAATTTATTATTTATCATTAATATATATTTAGTCGCGAATTCGGCCACTTTTTGGAAAGCGTATAGGTATTTTCAAGGTGTATCCATAGAAGGTGATAGCAAGATAACCTAAGCAAATCCGCTGTGTATTTTGTTTGTGTAATTTTGCGAGCAAAATGTCAAAAATCTGTATTCGCCCTGGAGTGTCATGTCAAAACCTGGCATAGCAAATGTAGAAATTGAAAAGAAAACATTGACAAAATTTGAAAACAAATCAAAAAAATTAATGAAAAATCGTGTTTTTGTGTTGAATGGTCGGACCGGCATGTGTAACAATAGGAGTCGGTGGCTCTATGCAGCGAGGGCCTTCCATGGTTGACAATACCAGCGGACCAATTGGGCCACTTTCCACTGTAGAAGGTGGAGGTATTACTCAAACTGCGCATACTCTGAGTGCTCCATTGTGAAACTCATGCACTCAGGTTGTGGGTCTGGTATTTTATGTGCTTCCCAATCAATATTTGGCATTTGGAAGTTTGTTACATCGACGGCCATTCTGAATTTAAAATAAAAGTAGCCTAACATCCTTTCTTTTGGATACAAACATTACACGTTACCTGGGTTGTGAGTTGAATCCAGAATCAGATGCCAACATGCAGTTAGAGCTGGAACCACACACGGATTCTACATATGGAACAGCTTTTGGTAGTAATCTAGCCATCTTTCCACCGCACACCTTATCCGCATCCAAGAAATGGTCTCCGCATATAAGGTCCTTACTCTTTAACTGCAGTTGGCACGACCTGGACCACACCAAACGAATCGATTCCTCTTTTGGAACCTGGAAAAACGGTCCAGTTTCGCGTTTCACTTTTTTTTTGCACAAGGCACACTTTCCCATTTTATTTTTAAATTTTTATTAGCTTTACTTCAATAAATATAATTTTTCAGCTCACAAATTTCACACAAATTTCACTTTTACTTTGATCGTATAAATAGAAATTAAAAATATAAACAAACAACAGAAGCGAATTGGGAAAAAAGAACAAGCAATCAGCTGATTGGATAACACCACCTTGTATAAATTCGCCTTGGATATTTTATGGCACATGAAAAGCAAACAAATTTGCCGTCCGTAAATAGTTTATTCGAAAGCAAAGGTTAAAAATGTCGTTTCTTAATCAGATCATATAGGTTAGTTTTAATATGTAGGTACTATATTTACCAAATTTAATTTTAAAACTCGTACAGTAATTTCTTTTAAATATTAACAATAATTTCCATGCAGATTTTTTTCTTCCATACAGTGTATGAACAACATTTATTTTTATATGGAAGAAAATATGAAAAGTATTGTGAATATTAAAAAAAAAATCACTGTGCGAGTTCCGCTTGGACCCACTGTATTTACATTAGGGCGCCAAACCAAAAAAAAAATTGTTTTGAGACTTCCGACAAGATATTTCGAAAAATATTAAGTTTTACGTGAGATGGATCGATTGAAAATAAAACCTTTTAAAAATAAAAATATTTTTTTAATCATTTAAGCTTATACTATTTTACTATCTCAAATATTTAAACAACATATACTTGAAGTTTACTTTTATTTATAAAAACCCAAAAAATTTAGGTAATTTCAAATCGGTATAGCTAAGCTAAATCTTAATCAGCCCGATTCTGAATACAAATTCCTTGGGAGATTTTTCCCTTTTTCCTTTCCTCTTATTCTGAATAGAAATTCCTTAGGAAATTTTCCCTTGCTCCCATTCCTCTTATTTTGAATGATGCTCGAAGGTAGGAAATTTCCTGCTTGGGAAAAAAGTATCCAGGTATTGCGAATGCAAGCAAAAGGGGAATTGCGCTGCCATTTTAAAGGAATTTTTCCGCCAATTATTTTGAAGAGAACGCAGTGAAAAATGTAAGTTTATTAAATTTTCAATGAAATTTATGTACAAAAAGTAAACAAAAATAATTAAACTTAAATAAAACTATTATTTTATAGGTCAAAGAGCACGAATAAACAACAACTGGAGATTCTTGTAATCCTCATGCAGGGCCATCTTGAAACTGCGCGAGGATTTTTTAAAGGCAGCCGAGAAATCTTTGCAAGATTTTGGTGCAAAGCTGAGGAGGAATTAAATTGTGCGGGGCCGCCTACCAAATGTGTTGCCTCTTGAGATTCGCCTTCTTTCTTCATTGTTCATAGAGGCACTTATCCACCTTGGACATAAATTCGTTTCGAAAGCCTCAGTTACTTTTTCGAGAACTTTACTGAAGGTGGGTTGAGCCAAAGAAACGTCGACGTCCTTTCCAATTCCCGTCTGGTATCCACCTTCGGCGAAGAACTGCAAAGATGCAGTAAGCTTTACGAGCGGGGAAAGAGCAAATTGCTTTTTATTTTGCCGAGTGTGTATTGTAAGGACTCCTAACAAGTAGCGAAAAGCGGGTTTATTTACCCTATAATGCTTTGTAAATCTGTAAAAACAAACAATATTAGATTGCACTAATTAATAAAAAAGCTCTTGGTATTTACAGTGTTGCCGGCAACTCAAGCGGGTTGGTTTTATCGCGCAGCTTCCTCCTCTCTAGATGCATCTGTCGCTGCTCCTCATCCTCTGCTTCCTCTACAACCGTTCGAAACATTTTTTTTATAAATTTGTTTAAATTTGCATTATTTTTAATAAAAACTGTTGATATCTTATTTTTCGCGTTCACACAAATATGCCAAAATGAAATGTCAGTAAGCAAAACAGCTGATTTCGAAAATTCGAAATTCTTACTCCCCAATTCTTCTTCTCCCTCGGGGAAAACAATAGGAGGATCTTTTTCTCGAGAAAAATAAAATCCGCGCGGAAAGAATTCTGCGAGAATATTTAGAATAGGGCTGAATATCTTAGCACGCTCCATAATAAAAATTCTTTCGTTTTTATGTTTATAAAAAATTTATTCGAACTGTTTAAAATTATTTTCGCGTACTATATTACATCAATAGGTCTCATTGGATATCGACCAGATTACCAAGTTATTTATAAATTAATGTCATACAACGAAATCTTAATTAAGCTATTATTTAAATTATATTTATTGCATTACATATTTCCATTTTGTATTATTATTAGTATTATTATTTCTTTATTCCTTACTTTAAAGCAGCAAAGCTTATGTGTCTAGCGAATAAAATAAATAAGCAATTACATTTTTTCACAAACCTATCAAAAATATCATTATAAACGCTCAGACATAAGCTATATTTATATTTCGAATTTTACAAAAAACAAAAAAAAAACAAATACACAACGAATCTAATCTACAATACATACATACATGCAAACTTATATATACGAGTAGTATAACTAGATATTTTACAAAAATATAAATAAAAAATATAATAAATTTAAGCTCCTGTAAAATACAACAATTATTTACACTAATTATTTGTCCATTATTTGAGATTAATTTATCGTTTGCAAAAAGCAAATTTAACTTTGTGAGTATGAAATATCTCTTTACATATGTATATGTTTGTGTGTGCGTCCATATAATTATAACTAAATTTTTTATTTAGTTGTAGTTGTGTAGCCGCAGTGGCAAAAGCTCTGCATTCCATCTCAGACACGCCTAAAGCACCAAAGCGGTCGAAATTAAAACGAGCACGAAACGAAAATCCAACTCTGTCTCATTTCCCCTGCTACACTAGCTGCCATTGCTGCCGACATCTTTTTTCTTCGGCCGCAGTATGAAATTCAAATTGTAGTTGGTATTCACCGCATAGTAAACATTCGCATTCTTCGGCATCACCAGTTCCTTATCGGGCAGCACCTGCGCCAACGTATATTGTTCGGGATCAGCCTCGAGGCCAAGCTTCATCATTGCATTACGTATAACCTGCGGCGTGCGCTCGTTGTTACCCAGCATTATGCTTTTATACAGCACAATGCCATCCAATTCGATATTCTCCGTCTCGTAGGTTACACGAATGATATAGAAATTGGGTGCGTTATTTGTATTCACGCCCGGTGATTGCACCAGCTGTGCGTTGATAATTGGCGAGCCAACGTTCAATTGTGTGTTGTTGTTGTTATTACCACTACCTGTGCTACCCCGCACGCCATTCGTCGAATGTGAATGTGTCATTTTCGTATTCGATTTTTGTCCACCCGAGTTACTCGAATCCATCGAGAGATTCGATACGCTACTCGAGGCAGACAGCAGTGATGCATTCGGCGCCTGTGCATCACGATCGAGCGAATTGTGTCGCGAGCTGTAATGCGAGCTATAACTGTTATTCAATTCACAGTAAAATTGTGAACCGGCGCCACTACTCGAATTCGACGCTATCGAGTCAGTCTTACGATGTCCGTTGCCGCCTAAGCCACCCACGGAATTAGATGAAATTGTCGTATTCGTCAACGATGTATTGGTAGAAGCGGTTGACTTGCGTTGCGCCGGTGGTGGCGATTCGAGTTGACATGACATGGTATGCGCTTCTCGCTCATCCAGCACCAGCATTGAGGCGAACCAGCGATCGAAGTTTGGATCGTCACGCAGGTTGTATGTGTTGGCGGCACCCTGTAGTAATTTGATTTGCGCCAGCACTTCGAACTCTTTGCGCTTCTTATCGAAATTGATGAGTTGGTTTTCATTTATCGTGTCCGGTATGGCGGCGTGTATCATTGTTAGGTCGGTGAGAAAGGTGCCCAGGTAAGGTATGGTGCCATGCGACGTCTGCGTGCTCTGTGACATGGAACGAAAGTAGAAGAGATAATTAGTGAGCTATGCTAAATGTTATGCTAAGAAGGGGTGTGTTCGTCGTCGGGGTCAGTTGCGTCAGTTGTTTTCGTTCAAAAATATTTTGCAATAAGCTCGCACTCACTTGTTTCTGTATGATCTTCTGCAGATGGCGATCGTGCTCACCCACCGTGTCGGCGAATTTCGCAGTACCCTCACGCATGAGTACCTCACGCTGCGCCCAAGCATTGTTGTCCTCCGAAAATATTCTGGCAAGTTCGCTGAAAATCTCCATCTAAAGTATTTATTTATTATTAGTATGTAAATATTTAAATGTACTTATATGTACAGTAAACTGTCGCGCCTCGCAAGCAAAAAACTAAATTTCGGCGTTGAAAAAAAACTGGCCGCCCTACAATTATCATCTTCCCTATTAGGGTATTCGGGAGGTAATAACTGATATCGAGCGGGTTAGCGCCGAAACAAAAATTATCAAAAGCGTTATTGTACCCGACTATAAATGCCGAAGATATGAAGAAAAATGCAAAAAGGTGACCAGAATTTTTTTTCTTTCGAAATTGTCTTTCAATTATACTTTAGATAAGGTGGATGTATGGCGAACTTTTTTTCAATACGGTCTAATGTACAGTGTTTGAAAAATTCACTGACCTTTTCTTTGGAAAGTACAGCCCATATTTTTGAAAGTCTATAAATAGGATTTGATTGCAATCCTGAAATGATCGCCTTCAACGAAGAGAAATTCTTCAGCAGCCGTAGTTCCTGTGCAATATCAATCCATGTGGCAATATTTAAAGCACGTTCCTGTAAAAAAGAAGCAAAGATTTTATCGAATGTTATTTATTACTTTCGCACAAATTCAAATCACCTGTGGTTTAAGTCTTGGCTCAATTAATATACTAGAAATAACCCTAAAGAGTACAGCATTAAATTGATTTATTGTAGCGACCACCGTTTCCGATCCACTTTTGTCACGTCGCGCCCATGTCGCACCTAGACATTGATGCGGTATCAAACGTTTGAACAACTCCGAGTCCATGCGCGTCAGCTGCTCGGCGAAGTGACGTACCGGCACGTGCGGAAAGCGAAATGCCTGCAGGAAGTGTGTGGGTCCTCGAAATGCCGGCGCCAGACAGAGCCCCGCAAACTGGTCCGCAAACTCCGCATTGTAATGTTGCTGTATTAGACCCACACTCATACTCATATTCATACCACTGCCATTCGCATTACCACCCATGCCACCTAGGCCGCTTGCCAGCCAAGGTGGGACACTACTCTCGCCGTATACCTGCTGTCGCAGTATTCGCTCCAATCGATGTAGCACCTTTACATGCAAATCCGAGCGCGGTAGACGTTTCGACGCAAAAGTCAATATCTGCCGCAAATTATCTTCATTCCAATCCTCCGGAAAGCCATCCAGCCACACATGCAATGCCGAGACTAGAGTTTTCTTATGCTGTTCGTGTATGGACGCCGCCGGATCGTAATTGACATCGTCGAGCTGTTGATGCTCCTCGATCTCTTGCAGGTGTTTGTCGTTGAGTGTGTCATAACGACGTATGAGTAGATTTAGCACCTCTTTGGGTGTGGAAAAAGTGCGATATGTAGAGAGAAATACATTGATGAAAGTGGACTCCAATTCACCATCGTCTGTGGCTAACGCCTCGACCAAGCGCGCCAATGTGGCTGCCTTCACGAAGCGTACTCGCACCGTTTCCCATTCCAAATGGCTAATTTCATCGTCCGAATCCTGTGATGACGTACACAAATACATAAAAGTGAGAGAGAATAGAAGTAAGAAAAAATTGAAAAATGTATTTTCATTCATTTGGGTTAGTCAAGGTGATTGCCATTTAGGCAAACAGAGTTAATTAAAAATTCTGTTATATGATTGGCTGGTGGCGGCTAGATTGATGCTTACATTATTCGCCGTTGGTGTTGGCCGATGGTAGCGCACCTTCTTAAGGTAGACAGTGAAAATGGCATTCTTCTCGTGCTCCTCGCCCCAGAGACGCCACGTGGGCTGAAATGACACATAAATCAAAAAGGAAAATTAATTTGATGTTATAAAACAAAGAATTTAGAGGAAAGGTCAGGGTGAGTATATAAAATTTAGATATGATAGATATACAGACAAATACTATAGATGAGCTCACATATGTGTGTACATTGAAAGTAAGTGAAAGAAGTAAGTATGTGGAAGCAAGGTACATATAAATTTACGTTCGACCTGCTTTCGATAAATCGATTTCAGGGAAAGTATTGCACATAATACTTATACGATGAACGAATAGCAAATTGTTTAATACGTGGCGACTTTAGTTTTGTTTATACATATACTTTTTGTTATGTTTCAAATAAAATGAAAAAAAATGAAAGGAATGAAACTCAAGCTGAGCCTTAGTCTTTGGAAAGGGTGAAACAAAAAAATTTAATCAATTGGCAACTAGCATATTTTCTTTTTAATTACTTTCTACTTTGCTATTACAGTTAATGGGCGAATATATAAAAGAGGAAAGATATTCGTCGAAATATTTACATTTTAATTATCTAAGTGTTTTTCTCGCTCAAAATTGATGTTAGCTTAGCTAGAACTAAATAATATATAATAAATAATATTTAAAAAATAATTTAAATAAAATGTGTTCAAATCCGAGTGGCACATTTTCAACTTATCTTTGTTGATACGGTCTAATATATTCGCCGTGTGGATTTGCCAAAATTTACATGCACTGAAAAATTAATTGAAAAGCAAGATCACTGCCGACAATGGTCCATCTAAGTAATTGCATTGTTTGGCAACACGGCTGACTGGAAGTCTCAATGAATGTCTGAATGGGCAGCAATGCAATATATTTGAATCTATCTACATATCTATCATGTGCTTGTGTATTCGAATTAAAAAAAAAAACACAAATTTTCCACATAATTACGCGAATAGCAACATCTGCTCAAATGCGATGCCACAGCTCATTGAAATTACCAACTACCCACCCACACACACACACACACACACACACACACACACACGCACGCACGTACAGCAGCCGTCCACTTCGTTCACTAATGTCCATTAGCTGATGGCGGTGCAGCGACTCGCCTGGTACGCAGCGCGCGCGCTTTAATTGAAACTAAATTGAAAGCTTTCACTAGAAGCGAGCGTAACAGCGATGGTCATGAATTCAATTATGCATCAGTTTAATGATATGGATTGTAATATGTTGGCACAACTACATTAAAGTGTCCGACTAAAATAGCACCAAAGGCAAGTTCATTCAATTATTCTTGCATACTATGAGTAGGGTTGCTACGAGTATACCCACCGTGTGACTGCACATAAAGCAAACGGCTGCGTAGCCCACAGCTTATAATATGGCAGAGAAGTGGTGCATAAAAAGTGTACCACCATTTAATATGATGCATGCTGTTTAGCTAAAAAAAAAAAAACACAAAAAAGAATAAAAAAAACATGCTTGGTTCTGCGTTCAAGAATTGGCAGGAAAGTTGGCCACAGCTGCTGTTTGATTTGAATTAGCCGCTTTGTTCGCCAAGTGCTAATCATTAAGATGAGCAGAAAAATTCTAGGTGGTGCTGTATACAAACATTGTACATTTAAATATAGCGTCACTCCCACCACCCTACGCTCTCCCTCCACCTCCCACTCCTAATGTCTACATTTCGCTATTTGCTTGTAGCGAAACGCTTCGTGAACGATGTGTTGCTTCTTAGACAAATGACGGCACGCGCAGCAAATCAATTTTTTTTTCAGACAGAGGAGAACGATCTCTAGAAAATGCTCACTGCCAATTTGTTTACAAATATGCCGGGTTTCCATTAATTTTCGCAATTTTACCAAATTCCCTTCATTTGCCGAATTGTCGGGTCGGTTGGTAAATTATGTAGGCACTCGCAACAAGAATAAAATAAAATTACTGTTTATTTTTTATGTACGCAGCGCTGCCAGTGGGTTACTTTTCCTGTTTTTTTTTGTTTCTCTTGAATTTGTGTAATGCTATATTTTATGACATTTCTGCATTTAAAAGCAAATAACGACAGTCCAGCCGTAGACCTCATACCCTTCATAAATATAAAAGAAATTTTACTTTAATTTATTGCATTTTTATCGTAAATGCTTTCAATTTTAAAGTACTATTTATTTTTCTCATACATCTGCGAGCAGTTAAATAGTAGCGCAACGAATTGGCAAATATTGACAAAGTATTTATATTCATTTAATTATTAATTATTTTTGCAAAAAAAAATATTGCTTACACTCCAATAAAACGCCTATAAATCGAAATTTTTAAATTTTGCAGTCAATTTAGAGAAATTGCTCAAATGTTCTCTTACTTTCTACTCAGAATTTTCCCACACAGAAGAATTTCGAGCATTCATTATATGGATGTTAACAAATATAACAAAACTTAACGCCAATCTTTGCAGGACGAATTTCGTGAAGGTCGTCCATAAACGGTGGTTGTGCCAGAAACAGTCGATGCTGTGCGTCAATTGATAATACAAGATCGTCATGTGGCATAGCGCGAGATAGAGGCATCCTTGGCCATTAGTGGGACCAGCATACATTCAATATTGCATGAACATTTGGTCGTAAAGAAGATTTGTTCTCGTTGGAAAATTTGAGGAATGGAAATGTTGAAGAAATTTAGCCGCGGTGGATCAAAGCACGTCTATGACATCGTAACAGGTGACGAATCTTGTATCTATGCATATGAGCCGGAAACAAAGCAGCAATCGACTGTATGGGTGTTCCAAGACGAGCCTAATCCAACAAAAGTTGTTCGCGCAAGAAGCACCTCAAAGCAAATGGTCCTGTCTTTTCGGAAAATCTGGTCATGTCGCAACTGTTTCACTAGATAAACTTAAAGCGGTCAATTCTGAGTGGTATACAACCATTTGTTTGCCAAGAGTTTTGGGAGAAGTAAGGAAACCCAACCGCCGAAGACAAATCATTCTTTACCAAGACAATGCGAGCTCTCACGTATCGATTCACACAGGAGAGTTTTTGAGGACTCGAAAGGTCGAATTGATGGGTCATCCGCCTTACAGCCCTGATTTGGCACCTAATGATTTCTTTTTATTCCAGAACATAAAAAAAATGCGAGGTCAACGTTTTTCAACGCCTGAGGGAGCTGTAGAAGCCTTCAAACAGCTGCTCGTTTAGAGGTATCCTCTTCTGAGTGGCAAAAGTGCTTTGAAAATTGGTTCAAGCGAATGCAGAAGTGTATTGGCTGGGATGGAGAATATTTTGAAAAACAATAAAACTATTTTCCGTAATATTTGACTGTGTTTTGATTATTAGGCGCAAAATATAAAAGGCAACCCTCGTAAAATACAATAAAACGAAATTTGTTTGGATGCAGAAAGGTGGAAAATCAGCAACAGTTTACATGTCGACTTGGGAAACTGGCTGCTTGCTTGCCTGGCAAGTATGAGGTTGCTGGTTCGATACCGGACATAGTCTAGAAAGAAATCTAAGGGGGAGATGTGATGATCTGCGAAATAGCAGCTATAATTTCTACCGCTTTGCGATTTCCTATACTTTCCAAATAAAAAACTGGCCTCGTGCCGAAAAATTATTGTTGCAATTGTTAAAATTAGGCCAAAAAAATTATGTATGTAAAATAAATAATATTGAACTAAAATCTCGTTTTTGTACAATTAGTGTCATGGCATAAAGCGGACCGATCTCGATGATGAGACTTTGTACGAACGATAAGTAAATAGCTCACAAAATTTTACTGTTTCAAATTTCAGTTTAATATCCCCAAAATTGAGCGTCTAGAAGCATCCTGAACATTTTAGTAACAATTTGTATGGGTCTGTCTCCTTTTCTTTTTATACTCACAAACATCGGGCCAAACTGGGAAAATCATTTCATTTTCACGAAGGGTATACAAATACATACATACATATGTGTTTACGTATTAATTTACATGTATGTAGTATGTATTTATTTCTTCGTGTGCGTGTATGTGTAAACCTATTTAAATATTCTAGCTGAGTGCGTGCTCTTGAGATCTTCCACTAATTGAGCATTAAATACTGGGGTCGAATCGTGACAGTCGTGAACGAGCAACTCGTCACGTAAAATTGTGAATATCGGATTATGACAGTCGTGAACGCAGCCGTTTATCGAAAATCGGCATGACTACAAACGTCAACGAGTAAGTGAACGTACTCGTTCGTTCGAACTGTCATGCGATCACAAACCGCCAATCGTAATCGCGCCGATTTGAAGCAAATTTTTAAACATGTAAGTATATTTAATGTATTTCTATATTTATTCAATATTTTAATTATTTTTGTTAATATAGGGCAAACTATAACAAACTGAACTCCACTCAAAAGGATGTAATGGCGCAATTTATGCGCGAGCATCCCGATTTGGCCAAAAATTTGCTACCAAACTGCGCGCAGGGGAGAATTACAGCCAACCGACTTTGGGAGGAGCTTTCTAAGCGATTAAACGCTGTAGGACCACCAATCAAAGACGCAAAATTGTGGAAAAAGGTGTGTTTATGGTGTATTTAATCGAAATTTATGTTAAAAAGTTGTTTTTTTAGGCTTATGCAGATCAAAAATACAACGACAAATTATAACACATAAGTAAACAAATATTCAATTTGATTGAATGCAACTTACTATCATTGCATTTAGACTATGGAATCCTTTTCTATTGTAGTACATGTGCTCATCTTTGGTCGGCTTCTGCAATCCAATATGCGTACCATCTATACATCCGATAACTGAAAATAACAAAATATGATTTCTTAGCACCTCATACACACATGAATATATATTAAGTTTAATTTACCTCCAGGAATTCTGTATTTTTCTGCAAACCACTCTTTACAACTTTGCGAATCATCTGGGTTGAAACATATGAACTCCGGGCACAATTTGCTTTTCATTTCCACGAGTATCTCAGACGTCAATTTGGATACTGTGCTCTGGCACATTCCAATCAAGTAATCGCTGCCAATGGTATGTTGATATCCGCCACTCGCAAGGAGCGAAAGAGTTGTAGCTAATTGTAGAACTGCAGAACAGCTTTGGTGTCCTGACACTTGAACTTAATTTTCGTGAGGACATAATTGAACGCCTCCTTGTTCATCCGAAATCGTTTCATGAATCTGCAAAATTTGAAATGTAGACAGATGTTGATTATGTACATGCATACATGGGACTTACGCATTACTTGACAATGCCAGTGGATTACTTCTATCTCGTAATTGTTTCCGCACAATTTTCTCATCATTTTCACTATCACTTGAGCTTAAATAAAACAAAAAACTAGGATCCATAGTCGCTTTTCAATTTATTTTTATTTTTGCTATCCTTATTTTGACATTTAAAAGTCTATTGTAACTTCCAAAAATGGAGAAGAAGAGGAGAATAATCGATAACAAAACTGACAATTACGATTCGTCAACTTTCGAATGTAACAATACGATATTGTTCATTCGATGATCGAATAACGTAATTTTTGATCGAACGATTGTCGACTCGTTTACGACTGTCACGATTCGACCCCTGTATTTATTATTGATTGAGTGTCGGCGTATGTGTTGAAAATTTCCAAATACAAACGTCCTTGCACAAACAAATTTCATTTTCAAAACTAGGCATTCAAAAGCACACAACATACTCGTATTCTGTTTATTCTGTATTTATGTTTGTGTTATTTTTTTCGTTCTTTCAAAACAATTCTTTAAAAGCGCCTTTACTTAAAAATTTACGGCATGGCAATTTAAAATTAATTAATAAAGTTCAAAAGATTTGATTCAATTAGCGCAATTCGTTTGTAATTTATTGGTTTGGTATGCAAATTACTTAGTTTACGAAAAGTGTATTTAAGATAAACTCTTTAGAGTGGAATCCGTCAAAAAGTGGTCATAATTTATGATAAGGAATTTCTTTGAACTTTTTAAGGTTACATAAAATATACATAAATAAAAAGATATCGGTATCCACTAAAGCTTATTGAAATTTGCCATAGCAAGTAAGTATATGAAAAACAAGCCAACAAAGAGAGAAACGCGGGAAGGAATTGGAGCTAAAAAAATACATAATTACTATTTTTGGAGAAAACGGATGTAAAAGAAACCTTTACTCAATCGTAATTTGAATTATAACATTAAGCAGTTGAAAATAAATATAATTTGATAATGACTTTAATTATTTTTTAGTAGCAATTTATACAACAAAATTCGTTTATATTAAAATTTGAACCTTCGTTCAAACTTTAGCGATGATTTAAATAATTTTAAAGAGAATTTTAGGAAAAAATTTGGGTAAGCAGTTTTCTAGCACATTTAATTTTAGTATAATAAAGTACAAGTTTAAAGTCGCTAAAAATGACACTTGATTTTTGAAAATTTTTTTCCTGACAATATTGTCTGGCTTTTCCGGAACATGCGTTATATTGGCAAATTCGCGTAAGAGTGTTGCAAAAAAATTATCACAAATCAAAGGTAATTTTTAGATACTTTAAACTTGATCTTTATTTTACCAAAATCGAATACATTATAAAACTGCATAATAATTTTTTTTTTTTTAATTCCGAATATAAATTTTGACATGTTGAACAAAGTTTGTTGAATTTTTCCGCCATTTGGGCAAAGATTGAATTATGCTACTCTTTAAGTAAACGTCCGGCATGTGTTTTTTGCCATGATTTTGAGTTTTTTCCTATGCTCCATCTCACGCGGTCATCAGGCTATTATTTTCAAGCCATGCACTGCCTGCCTTTTTAATTCCGTCTGCCGATACAATTTCCAATAAAAACAAAAGCATAAAACACATGAAAATATATTTCTAAACTGTTTTCATCAATCACTCGAATAGGCGCAAAATTAACTGTACATTATGTACATACATACATACTTACATAAACTTACATACTTATATGAATGCTGTTCAATTTCTTAAGACGCTATTTGCACGATAAACAACTTTGCAAATAAAATATAAACAATCCCTGACCCTGATATACTCTTCTGCCCGCCATTCCGCACTCTCTCACTACAAGCTCTAGCAGTTTGGTATTTCGCTCGCGCGCTACGAGTGAAAAAAAAACGTAAATAGCGAGTATAAGAAGTATCTAAAAAATAGCTAAATCCATTGTCAATGTTATCCTAAAAATAAACAAGAAATGACTTTTATAGTCAACATAAATAAAGAATTTGGGAAAATGTGCCAATCGTATAAAAAATCTGAGCGTCGCGCTGCCTAAATGCCATTCATGTTTAGTGCGAAGGCGAATAGTTACATTCTGATGTTCATACTCGTAATAGGGGTGATAGTCCGGAAAATCTTGATGATTTCAGATTTCGTTTTTTGTTCTCTACTATAAATCTTCTGGTCAGTATATAATAATAACATTAATAAATACAGTGTACTGCTAGGTACTCAGATTTAATGAATTTAATATTAAAATTTGAATAGAATTTGTGCTCAGTACCTAATTTCAGTATTCGAAAGAAGTACATGCGTATGGTTTCATTTATAACAAATATATTTTTATACATATTTCAGGCAATTGCTACTCCTGCATTATTGGTAGGATCTACCCGTATAATCCAAATCTGACCTTTTTTATTTAGACAATTTTTATTTTTTTGATGTGTTTTTTGTTCACTTTTTCGATAAAATTTTATGCGATATTTTGTGATTATTATTTTTTCCATGAAAAATATGTTTAATCGAATATTTGCTTTATTTTATTTAGTCAATCAAATTTGATCGATCATTTGTACGCTTTTTTCAATCAAAACTAATCGATATTCTTGAATTTACATTTTCCGATCACATTTGATCGAATTTTCTATAAGAACTGGTTTTCGGGTTTTACAAAAAAGGAATTGATCAAAAGAGGAGAATGTGAAATCTTTGAAAATGTGAGAAAAATTAGCGAGGAACATGACTTTGAGTTGTGGAAGCCAAGACTTGCTTCGAAACAATCTCAGCGCTACAACGCACCAGCTGATTCAGTCGAAGATTACTATCGAATCACCATTTACATACCATACCTCGATACTTTTATCACAAATTTACAAGATCGATTTTTGGATCATCGGAATATTTTATCGAATTTCGGCTGCCTATTCCCAAACAAGATGAAAATTTTTGATGAAAACTCATGTGTTAAATTATTCAAATCATACTCTGCGATTCTACACGACAATTCCAGTGAAATATTGCTGAAGTTCAACTTTGGCGACGACGCGTTGCTAGGGAGGAAATCAACCATTCCCTTGAATCACTTGACATTTACAACGCAGAGGCTTTTCCAAATGTTCATCAAATTCTTCGAATAATGGCAGTTTTGCCCGTAACTGCGGCGACGAATGAACGCTCCTTTTCAACGTTACGTCGCCTGAAGACGTATCTTCGACCAAATATGACTGAGGATCGACTAAACGGTTTACTCGTAGCTTCCCTGAATACACATCGGGATGTCAAGATTGATGTTCAAAGGGTTTTGGATGAATTTGTTTCGGTACCTCGAAGAGTCCGTTTGTTGACTGAAAGCCAATAGCTATGGTATTATTCGCTATTTTTCTTTTGACTCAACGGTTAATAAATATGCAATTTTTTACTATTGAAAGTCTTTCATTATTTGTTTTCCGTTACTATTTTAATTTTTATTGACAAATATCATAAATTATATTCACAAAGCAAGACTTTTCGATAACGAATGCTTTATACAATCAATGTTCATCTTCAGTTTCAATTTTGCATACACCATATCAAAAGAATTCGTTATCAAAAATCATAATATTCTCTGAGCATCCAAAAGTTTAAAACCCCCAAAGACAATCCCCTGCGCACGGGCCTGCCTTGAGCCATTAAAATACGAAATTTGACAATGTTTGTATGGATGTGATGCTCATTGCCATCACTGTTGACACTCAATTTTTGGCTCGATTGGCTTTCCTTCAATGCGATTCCTGCCAACTGACCAATCATAAATTTATTTATTTTTATGTAATTTCGCATTGTAAGTATTGAATAAAATGTACATACATATGTATGCTTCAAGTTGCAGATTCTATGCTTCTTGTCCCATTCTCGGCTGTATACATATATATATATGTATATGTATGTGTGCATATGCATGTGTAATACACGTTAACATAACAAAGAGGGACTTTTTCTCAGTTGGTTATCAACAACTTGAACAAAGGCTAGTGCGCTGCTTAAAAGAAACCGGTTTTCATAGTAACTTTGTTTGACTAGCTGCTGTTTCCGAACTATTGTTTTTCATATCCATAGCTCGATTAAGAAACTAAAAATGTTTCACGCAAAAATTTATAAATAAAGCTGTAAATAATTTAAGCAAAAGTAAACAAACTGCGAATGCTATAAACTTCGCTTTGGAATGCAGAAATATTGCTTTGCGTATATACAGTATGTAAAAATATACTTATGGATATTCGTACGCACGTCAAAGCTTTCTCTGTGGCATAGCGTATAAATAAAGTAAATCAATTTAATTTGTTATTGTAAATGACATTAATTTGCTTGGCGCTTCTGAATTTTTTGTTATAGTTTGAATTTTTAAATTTTTTCGTAATATGTATTTATAAAAACCTCACCGGATGCGAGATGCGGACAGTGGGCGTTTTGAAACCAAAATTGTGTCTATTTATTTATGTAGACATTTCCGTTTCACGAAAGACTTTTCAAAATTAAAATTTCGATCTGTAATCTCACACTCAGTCGAGCACATTTAAAATCACATTTTAGTAAATACAATACCTATTTAAATTGATTTCAAGTCCTCGCGCTCTCGCAAGCTCGGCAAATACCCTTAATTGATTTACCTTCGTATTTAGATAATTCTTCGCATGCAAATCTTTGGTTTTCTTCGATAGATTTCGCAAAGTTGCACCAGTGCAGGCGCACAAATATTTCAAACTGGATACAACTTTTTTTTCCGCACTACTCGCATCGAGATCATCGTACGAATGATATGAGCTGTTGCGGCGTGATGTGTAGAGGGGCGTGGCAGTGGATGAATTCGTGGGCGATTTAAAGAAAAGATCAAATGTGGGAGCCGATTTATGATGGCGCGATTGATGGAATTGTAAAATTTGACTTTTCGCAGCTGGAGATTCGTACGGTGAGGGTGATAATAAAGGAGATTTTGGGGTACGTGGCGATGGCGGTGGCTTTGGTGATTTTGGTATTTGATGTGTGCTGCTCGTCTCATTGGAATGTCGCTGTTGTTGTTGTTGATGGAGGTCATGTTGTTGTTGATGTTGCTCTTCAGGTGCCAACAGATGTTGCGGTTTAAGAACTTGCTGCAATTGTTGCTGTAATTGTTGTTGCAATTGCTGTTGCAGCAACTGGTACTGCTGTTGTGGTTTGATGTGTGCCAAACTTTTGGGTTTTGGTGGCAGCGGTGGCGGCACACCGTAATCCAGCGAAGGCATTAAGTTACTGCTTTCAATTTTCTGAGCTCGTTGCTCTTCTTCTTCTTGCTGCTGCTGCTGCTGCTGCTGATTGTGGTGGCTATGATTATGGCGATGCTTTTCGTGATGATGATGATGATGGTGATGATGGTGTCTATGTGGCTGCAGTTGTTGTGGTTGTTGTTGCAGCGCGTGATTGATTTGATTATGCTCCTGCTGTTGATAGTTTGGTGAATCGAGGAAAAGATGTTGCAACTGATGCTCGCTGCTATGGCACTTGGTCAGCTTGATAGGTTTGGGTGGTTTAGGTGGCGGTGGGGAGGTACGTGTGGGTCGGGGTAGGCGCGATGGCTCACGCTGTCGATGTGGCTGCTCAATGTTGTTGTTGTTGTTGATGTGGCCAAATTCAATGCTGCTGCCGTCGTCAGCTGCAGTTTGTTCCTCTATTGTTGTAGCTGTTGTTACTTTATTCACTGCCGGCGTCTTGTCACTTTCGTTTTTGAAACTCTATATGTGAAAAGTGAGTAATGAAATTGAACACGTTCAACGAACATGGCAGCATGCACACAAAACAGTTTGAAAACAAAAAATCGAATTGGAAGAAAGCGAAATTGAAATTGATTGCAATTGATTGGAAAAAGTTTGTAATTAGTAAAATGCGCTCGCTAATAAGAGCGAATCGAACGATAACTTTTGTTCAGAGATATTTCAAGACATTTATGATGCATTGGTGTATACAGTGACTCAAACAACTGATCAACAGGTAATTGTTTTACAATATTTTTGGGTTAATCTTAATTTTTATCAAAACTTTAATTTCTAATGTGACAAAAAAGCGTGGAAATTAAAATTTAAAACATTGTTCCCTATTTATATTAATTCAATTTTTATATATAATTTCTTACAAAAAATTTGCGTATCCAGTATTTTAGTACAAAAAAAATTCCAAGATCGAACTTTAGAAAAATTGTCAAAAATCAGCGTGATTTTTTACCAACTTGGGTCTTGCACTTTATTATGCTAGAATTAAATGAGCTACAAATCTGCATACCCAAAAGTGTAAAAAGTCTTATTAAAAAGTGCAATGTTTGAAATATTGATTTATGTGACTATGGGACGAATTATATTTTTATAAAAAAAATTAGCGAAAATAATTGGGCATGCAAAAAAAATCGAATGTTATATAAAAATCAGCCAATCAGTAAATGGTTTGAGTTTCAGAGTGGCTGTAATAAGTATTTTAAGCAATTCGCAAGCATTTTAAATAAAGTCACTATTTTCATTACTAATTATTGCTTTTTAAGTGGAAGATTGAATCTACTCGATCAACATCGAAAATGTCAACAACTTCTTGCCCCAACTAACCTCACCATTTCTCGCTAATCAAATGTAATCGAAATTCGAACGACGAGTCAATCAACTCTTTTCCAAACATCTACATACATTGTTTGAGACAAATAGCTTGTGGGTTCAATGTCCAAACAACGCGTAATACGATAGATGTCGTTCATTTACAAAAACAATTATCAATTATCGCCACAGGCAATTAACAATTGAGGCAGCATACAGCTGGTTTAGATAGTAGTTGGTTTCAAAGACAGCGCCAGCCAACTCTGCGATTGGCAAACGCGCTTAGTGTTGCGTATACGCCCCTGACCTTGACTACGCAGTTTGTGTTATTTGCGACAATTGAGACGCGCACGAAGAAGAAGAGAAAAACAATTGAATATAGCTGAATATAAATATGTATGTACATATGTATATTAGGGCTATGGCTTTTTTTTGTTTTTGCTTTATTTTAAAAACTACTGCGGTGAGAAATGTTGTACTTTTGTATAAAATTAAGAAAAAAATACGCCAATTTTAATAAAACAAAACAACTTTGTTTGAACTAACACCTGAATTCATAAAAAAAAATTAAAAAGGAATTTAACTGTTCATCAAAAATTTAGATGAAAATGTTACTTAATAAAGCTCTTTAAATCAATTTTATTTTTTATGACTTTCAACGTTTGCTATTGGAAGACTTCAATACTGAAAAAGGTCATATAACCCTTGTAGATGTACATTTGTATTGCTATTAGCAGTAAGTTTCCACATCCGAAATGTGCGTACGACGAACTCTCTCAACACTCCAGTGGCAATGCTACTTTGCTGAAAGTGTTGTTGTCCCTTCAGTGCCATCAATCGGTCGTCATAGAAAACGAAATAAAAAACTATGCATTGTTTACATTTTTTTTTTGTTTTTCTGATTTCTTGAACAAATTTAACCAATTATGTGCCACCAAAAGCAACAAACTTAAGTACACATCATTGTTTATAGTGCTTATCATAACTATAGCACAGAGGCTTTTTGACAAGTTTGGATTAATTATTTGTTACTTGCAAAGTTAGTATTTTTTTTTATAAACACTTAGTTTATTCGTCAACAAAAAACGTATAAATTAAATCTTCAATCTTCGTAGAATTTCAAACTTTTTAATTTTAAGAAAGGTTTGGGTATGATACTAAAATGCAATTTTCAATTTGCTAAACATTTCTAATCATTTTTGATATTTTTTTTATTTGCTGGCGGTGTTCATGCATTCGTTAAACGGGGAAAAAATGTGTTCAATAAACTAGAGTTGTATACTAAAATTTAGTAGACTAGAAACTTTGATTAAAAACTTTGAAATTTTTATGAAAATTTTTGTATATTTTTGAAATTTACACAAAGTTCAAAGTTTAGATTTATGCAGGTTTTATTGTACAATGAGTTGTATTTTTATGAAAAATTAACTAAAAACCGATTAGAAATAAATTAAGTATCGAGACTTGTCAATAAGTTCCTGTCATATAGTTATGATAAGCACTATAGCCGCTTTCAAGTAGCGCTTGGTTCGCACAATTTGTTATTGTAAAAAGTATTATTACTATATATGAATCTTGTTTTCGCACTCACAAATTTACTTAGCGCTGACTTGCGTTCAGTAAAACAGCGGGTTATTTGTTGGCTCAAGTGCCACTCCGTCAATTTTACAAATCACCAAATTGCTTGCCTTCGCTACTATTTATATGTATGTATGTAGTGAGTGTTCATCTATATACACTGAAGTGTGTGTGTGTGTATAAGCAACTGCATTTCTATAAATACATATGTACATATGTATGTAGTAAACTAACAAATTTTGCATACGTTTAGCTGAACTTAATATTCAGGCGAAAAACTTTATACATATTTCTCTGCTATTAAGAATTTATAACTAAAACCAAATGAAAATTTAAATTGTTACTAAATTGCCCACAATGAATGAAAAATCATAATTTTACTGGAACCCAATCTGAACCAACTATTTTATATTTAAAATTTCACTCTAAAAATACTCGGAGAGAAAAAGTTTTAGCCAAAGAGTTACTATCACCGCTAGAGCTTAGTTGATATCAAACATAAAACTTATCCCGGTATTCAGTATCATCTTAAGTCACTAAATTATTTTTTTTTATTTTTGTGACTTGAAACGATTTTGGTGTTCAGTAAGAGAATGTCACAAAAGATTCGCTAAAAATGTGTGGTCAAAACACATACAGGCAATCAATGGATAGTATTTTCCAGTTGGGGATAATAAAATAACTCGACGGATGTTCAGTATTCGAGTAAATATGACAAGCAATTTTTGAAAACATTTAATCTTTCATAAGAAATATAGAAAATAATATGAAAAATACTAAGAACTAAGCGCCAAATTATTATTATCTTAGCATATGTAAAGTGGAAAATTTGCTGGAGCGTGCTTTGCCTATTTTGTTACTAAGATTTTATGATTACCGATTGATTTTTACAGAGAATACAGCGAAAAAATTTAATCCAAAATCTTTTTAATGAGCAAAAATTTCACACATTTCTCATAACAATCAAATTTAAACAAATAAAATGCAGGCTATTATCGGTTGGTATTGGAAACAGCATTTTTTGTAAAATTCAATTAATTTTGATTTATTTGGTGTCGATTTTCCCTATTCAAATTTTTTTTTTTTTTTTTTTTTTTATTTACTATTTTTGCATTCTTGAGCTGATACCTTGAGCGAGTAGTAAATGTATTTTGTTAATATCGGATCTATTTCATATCGATAATTCAACTCGATAAAATAAATTGTGTGCAACAATAGTTGAAGCGTTGCAATTCAATTGATTAACCTTCTACTATTTCAAAAGAAAATGAACTCAGATTTCTATATCAACTATATCGGCTCTCTGTTCACTTTATATTTCATGATTAAGGCCTAACATTTAACTGCAATACTGTGTAGCCCTTGAACTCTATCTCCAACAAAGCAAAAAGTTGCTTGAAACTCGCAACAACAAACGAATACTGCGCATTTACTACTTATGTGAACTATGCTAATGTTATTGTGATATAGAAGATATTTGTTTTTGCTTTGAGTGAATAACTTTATTACTTTCAGCTGGGCATAGTCGTAAGATATTTAAGATTACTTTAAGCGAATCTACTTGCTTTTAGATTTTGCAATTATTAATTACTTCATTGCGGCCATAAAGCGTTGCCATATTTAATTGCATAAAATCTGCATTATCGTACTCGTCAGCTGAGATGGGTTTGAAAGATACCAATTTGCATTTGGATTCAGCATTTTGCTATTACGAGTAATAACAACAAGTCGTTTGCTATATCGAGTAAAATAACGCGAGTAGAATTTTTTTTTAAATCAGTACGCAACACTTACTTGATTCTCTAACTATGCAAAAAGTTTTTTGTGCTAAATAATGCAACTGTTTACTGTAAAAATAAGCATTGCTAGGAATGTGCACGTTTTTGCATTTTCAGATTTTATATTAAACAAATTTGTTGTGTAGATTTTCAAGGAAATCATTGAACTTATGGCAGATCTCTTGGAAATACAATTTCCAGGTGTGGAGGTCAACATTAAAAATTTAATGCCATAAATTATGAGTAGGTATTTGTATATACAGTGTCGAACAAATTAATAGGGTCGCGGCCTTTTGAAAAGTTTTGACTATTTTTATTCTTTGTGCCAAAACTAGAAAAATTGTGCCAAGTTTTAATCAGAATTTGTAGAAACAATTCTGTTCTGGGGTTTTATAGCCCATTAAATTTTAGTGTAATAAAGTGAAAATTTTCGTTGATTTTTGATAATTCCCTTACTGGGGTACATCGTCAGCAAAAAAATAATCAAAAATTAGCGGAAATTTTCAGCTAATTGAAAGTTACACATTTTTTTATGCTCAACTTTTATCGGCTATAAAACTGCATACTAGAATTTTATTGAAGTTATAATTAAAAAATTTTCAAATTTGTTAAATTTTCTTATTTTTTTCGAAATGTGGATTTCTACGGTGTTTCTTATACAAATAATGAGCTATACTTTTATAAAAATTAATAAAAATGGTCAACAATTTTCAAAATGTTGCGACCCTGTTAATATGTCCGACACTGTATAGCTTTTTAAGTAATATGCCTTTGTATATTTTCAAAGTTATTTAGAAAAATATTTTCATTCACTAAGTTGTATTTCCTTTTTTTAATTTTTGTTTTTTTTTTGTTCAATTCTCACACTTTGTGATCAAAGCGTTGCATTCCGGGGCATCATTGCCTTCAAAATGTCCATATTTCAATTACTGTTTTGTTTTCCGCACTGCCATTTTCGTTCATTTTCGTTTATTTGTACGCACAGTCACCTCTCCGGCGCCCCATAAACACTTCCTAATGACCCGACTGTCAAGTGAGAGGTGTGCGAGCTCCCCACATCTTCCAATTGGCACTCACCACACATGACAGCCATACAGAGTTAGAGCAAAATAAATGCCTTCGCACGCATGGCTTTACACAAAGGTGTGCACATATTTATGTTTGTATGTACGTACATTGCTTTCTAGTTTTAGTTTTGGTCATTCAGCCTTAGAGGCGAGCACAATTTTTCCATTTCAAAGTGAGAAAAAATGTACATAGCTGTAAACATATTTGGCCTAAACAAGTAAAGAGGTACGAGTACATACAGCTGGTGCCACACGAATTTTTATATAGACTCAGATATGCATACATAAATATCTAAGTGTGTATGGAATATGTTTTGAATGAAGATATTAAGTATATTGAGGTAAATAGTTTATGATTTTGTGAACGTTTAGTGTTCGAGGCAACAAGAAGGAATATTCATTCAATTAGGATAGCAAATGAAACAACAGCACAAACTCGGCAAAATATGCGATATCCGGCCAGAGACGCAGTATTGTAAGGTAAAAATAAACTGTGTTATTGAGAATGAGCCCTAAGAAACTACATGGAAAATTTCAATTTAACAACTAATCCGTTTTTTTTGTCTGTAGTATAAATAAATATATAACCAACTCAATCAAAAGTTTTCCAGCACAACAAATCGTATGTTTCATGAAAGATAGCAACAGGGTTGCTTATGCAACTAAAGGTAATTGTACCCGAGTTGGTGCGCTATTTTGCTAATCGATTTTAGGCATAGTCATAAAGTATAGATATCATCGTTTAGAGTTTGTTTTGTCATTGTGCGGTTTTGTCGCATAGCCAGTACTTAAAGAATTAGAAACTTCACTACCAAGAAGGAGCCATGAGCCTACATTAGGAAACCTTTTCCAAATCCTGAATTATCAACACGCACACTTTGCTTTAAAATCAATTACGAAATTAATTGCAAAAAATGCTAGGCATAAATAATAAAACATTCGTTCACTGCGCTAGCTGCTCTAATTTTTATTCGCCAAGAGGAGCGACGACTGCACATCTGCTGATAACCTTTCAATCCAAATAGTCGTAAACTCAAGTTAAATCTAATTACGTCAAATAAGCTTATCTCATTTATCACTTTGCCAATTTGGCGAACATTCACAAATTTCTTTCTAACTAAATAAAAATTGTTGTGAAATTATTTGAAATTTGTAATGCCTAATCAGCTATTGTTTGTTTCAAACACAAACTTAAAAAATAAAAGTATAAACCGAAAGCATTACAAATTTGCCATCAATTGCTTGCACCACAGGAAGCGATAATGATGTAATCAGCAGCAATATTTTCGTTTATTTCATAATTTTTAATGGATAGTAATTTTTTTTTTCTTCAAAATGCGTTTGTGTGCACACATACATGCATACATCTGAATATGTGCTTAGCCGGACTTTACAAGCAATAAGCAGCTGTAACCAGCATTGCTCCATTGGGACAAATTTCTAAACAAGCAAATTTGTCGTGTGGAGCGCACTTAAGTAGATGTGTACTTACTGAGCGCTACATACAAACAGAACGGAAGTCATGACGAAAACGGCAGCAATCATAGTTGAGACGAAAAGGGGGTAGAAGCTTGAACAAAGGAGTTTCTTTTGTTTTGGGTCGCTTAGCGATGACTCAAAACTCTGAATAAACAAGATGTGTGTATGTTTGTACATTGTATTTACTGAGCGGCTTAATTTGAGTAAGTTTTTGGAGAAACTGACAAATCGAAAATAAAAAATAAATGTTTGCATTGATGCAGATAAAAATCGCCAAATTATAGATAAACCATACAAAATTAATTCACAGAAAATGAAAAAATATATTTTCAATATCTTCGAAAGCTAAAAGTGTACACTTACTGCATCTAATCAAGAAATAAGTAAATCTGATTTTCTGATAAAGAAGGGCAATTTTCTGAAACTGTGGTGCGTTTTCATTTTTCGTAAGATCTATGAAACTGATTTCGGGTTTACAGTTTGGTTTTTGAAAAATGCTTTTGTCATTTCATAATTAAGTATATCAATTTTGTATTTCCTTATTAAGTTTTAATAATTCTTTATGCAAATATAGCAAAAACCAAATAAGTCGAAATTTCAAACTTTCTAGGCAGTTTATGAAAATTTAACAAGTGTTCTTAAAATTCCTAACTTTTTAATGCAATTTTTTAGGAATTTTTTTTGGTACGTAGTTTTGTAGCCTTTTAAATTTTACTTTAATAAAGTGTAAGTTACAAATAGCTAAAAGTTCTTGTTTATTTTGATAATCTTTTTTTTTTTTGCTAACGGTGTTGCACTCTTTCTTCCATTTAACGCAGTAACGAAATTTACTTTTGCATGGAAGTTTAGAAAGTTTGATACTCTCTGGGTTTTGCAACATAAATTTTATTTAACAAAAAAACCTAAATTACAGAAGAAAATACAAAATTTAAAAAACTTGTCAATACATTTTGCTATTATTTTTATGAACACAGTTATGTATACAAAATTTAGTAAGTCATTGCAGTCCGCTACTTGGCGCTTCGTTCAACGCCAGTTCACACATTTCTTATTCAAAAAGCTCAACTTCACCGAGGCAGTCATTAATCATGCATGCTCATATGGTGTTGGGAAATTTGTTTTTGTAGATATTTACAACAAACATGTCATAAACACAAAGTGTCTCGGATTAGGTGTTTCAAAAAAAAAGCAAAAACTTTGAAGATTAGCACAACAAATGAGACTGCAACTAAAAGTTTGTTTCCCAACGATACAAATTGATTTTTCTATGTAGTGATACAAAATTTACAACAGCAATATTCAACCAAATAAATGTAAGCCATCGCAATAAACTGCTCAACCATTTATCATACTCGGCCATATCGTCTACGTTTGTTCCTATCTGAAACAGTTGCGGAGATATTTTGCACTTTCGGCAAGTAAATAATTTCACTGCACACTCCTTAAAATTACATACATTTTTACAATGTAACTAAATATCTTCTAGTGCTGCTGCCAGTGCATCGTTGGAGCCGCACATTTTTGAGTACATCAACAACATCCGTTTTATGTTGTCGATTAGCCTTACTGAGCGCATAAAACATATTTATGTACATTATTTTACGAAATGCGATGATAAAAGTAATTATGTTTACTGCAAGTAGTCGAATGCCAAAACAAGACTCGCTCAAAGGGGGAGCGATATTTACACTACTTTATACATATATACAAGATACTCTGTACATAGGTATGTTGTACATATCTTCGATGTGTATGCATTTATTTGAATATATGTATGTTCATCTGTCGTATCAGCGCAGGGCGAGTCAGTAAATATATGTATGTACATACATATGTAGTTATTACGCTGAGGTGTGTTTTGTGTACTACTCGTACCAGTTTATATGGATTGTAAATATATGCGTGAATATATCTACATACATACATACATACATATATAACCACAACAGTGCCTAAGTTTGTATTTGCATTATATGTATGTAGCTACAGTGGCTCATAGCTTAAATCGTGCAGTGTTATTTTTTTTATAATTTTCGTTCATATTTTATAAAAATACTAAAAATAATCCAGCAGACGTTGTCTTGCCACAGTTTATAAATGAGTTATGAAAAATATATCTATGTATAAACATTCTCCACGCAAAATAAATGGTTTGAATACAAATTTTACTATTTCATATAGCTTGTATATCATTTTATTAAATTTGACTTTTCAAACAGTTGGCAACCCTCTTCCAAGCATACCCTCCAAATATGCATACAGAAACACCGTGTCCCGAAATTTTTATATATAAGATATAATTAATTTCCATAGCATAAAGCAAGAAAACTACAATTTTAAACCACCTTTCGAGTGTGCCGCGTAAATTTTTAAATTTTGCTGACATTCTAGCGCACTGACTTCCATATAAAGCATCATTTCGTGCATGCGTTGTGTGAAAGAAAATTTGCAACACCGTCCGCAAGAAAAATTATCAAAAATCACTAGATGTTTTGAGGAACTTGAAACTTCGATTTTATTATATTAAAAATTTAAAAGGGCTACAAAACTGCATACTCGATAAGTTTATTAAAATTCTGGGAAAAAAATTTTAAATTTTAATTTAAAAATTTAATTTTTTCAAGTTTGTTAAGTTATCGTAAATATTTACAAAGAAAAAAATGTTGACTTTCATGTTTTATTATAATGAAACGAACTGTATTTTTATTTAAAAAAATAAACGAAAAAAATTTAGCACGAAAAATATTGTCTATAATGTACAAAACAACACTGCAAGATTTAAGCTGTGAGTCACTGTACTATAGTCATTTACTGTGCTGTATTTATTTACATACAAGTACATATATACGAGTACACATGTAAATATTTATGTGCGATATTATTCACTTAATCACATTTTTTTTATCCATGCATGTCAATCATTTTATGCGCCCTTTTGTTGTCATTTGACGCTGATAGCCGCGTGGAGTATTACGCCCGTCAGCCTCTGTCTCTATCTCAGCTTGCCCCGCAATGAATCACAAAACCTCAAAAATATATGTATAAAGTTTATGAATGTAGGTACAATATGTAAATACGAAGCGTGGGCTATTAAGGTTTGTGGGAATCATTCACGTGCGTTTGTATTTATTATGTACAGATAAATGTTGGGTATATTTGCACAGTTCGTTCTTATGGGGGTGTGCATTGTATAGAGTGGGGGTGATAACCGACAGCCAGTTCATACTGCACTTATTTCACTTTATGACAAAGTCCATTTTGACTCTGACACATTTCTTGTAAGCATAATTATGACTACATATACATATATGTAAAAGAATATATTTGGAGGGATTCTCGTCAGGTGGAAAGCCCAGGCGAGTACTTTGTTTTTTTTTTTTTTTGTTAATACTAGCTGATAATCGCGACTTCGCCAGCGTAGCTTAATCCCTGCAGTCGATTTCTAAAGCGAAAGAGAAAGCTTCTACGATATGTGGGTATATAGATAACAAACATTCTAAGCCCACGAAACTTATTAGATTTGAACTAAGTCGTGCCATAAGAATGGATTTCTTGGAAGTTTCGACTGCAGAGCCATCTAATTCAATTTAAGCTAAATTGCACCTGCAGCAAACTTTTCTAAAATCATTAATATCGAAACACAAATGCGGATTTGCTGAATAACCGATTGTAGTGGCATCTAGCGGGTCCATTTTTCGAAAAAATTGTTCCCCTTGAAGCCCCATCATCAAAAAATTTCATCAAAATCGGATCATAAATACTAATTTTTCGAATAACTCGCCCGTAGCGCCAACTCAAAATAAAATTATAAATACTGATTTTCTTAAGATCGCGACTCATGTGCCATTAAATAGTATTCTATATCCGTGCCACGGATCTATGAAAGAGTCTCTCCAAATTTGGTTAAAATCCATTTAATAGTTTTTGACTTTTCTTACGTAATGTTGGACTTTGTTTAACGATACGATACAAATACAGTTTTTGATAATGATAATGATGGAAATTCAGTAACGATAACGGTAACTAATTCTTTATTGATTTTTAAGTACGATAAATACTTATATTATTTTGCTTGCAAATCAGTAGTTATCCGAATTCCTACATGGTTACATGGCTTCATTCATTTTATTTTTGTCAACAAATTTTTGTTTTTACATTCTCTCTACAAACAATTGCAATCAATGAAATAATGCACTAACATCAACAAAAAAGTACAAAATAAAATTAAAAATAAACGCGAACTCTTGCAAACTTAATTAAAGGAAATTTTTATCAATTACACATTTGGTACATTCGTTCGTCATACCATTTGTCGTTTGATGGAAGTATGCGATTCGTTTTATTTCCTACTTTGCTGCCAAGCTGCCTTGCCGTTGAGTACTCAATCAAATAATTGAGGTAAATTCTTTAGAAATAGTTGTGGGTGATTGCTGATTCTCCCTTGTTGCTTAGTTATTTACAATGAAAGGTCACCGAGTGTAGCCGCACGTTCACCTTTCTAAATGCAGTGTACTGGATTTCTCATATTACGCTTGGGTATAAAAACTGAAATAATTCGTTACAATTTCAATAAGATATCCAGCTAAAGTTGCCTTGGGTGGTTGAAGGAGTATTGGGGGCGATGGAAATTTTTGTGTTGGGTGGAAAATCGATTCCTTAACGATATACGAAATAAAGCACAATGAGTCAAACTTAAAACACTACCATTAACAGCTTCAGCGCATATGTATATTGTTTGCTTGTAAATATATTTACACTTTTATGAGTATGTGTGTAGAATGCGTTTTCGCCAGTGCTGAGTATTTTATAAATATATTTTGTGTGTGTGCGTGTGTAAAAGGCACAGGACGCGTCTGCAACTATTTCAACTCCTTTTTTGCACTTCAACAGTGTTTCCGTTTCCGCTTCCTTTTTATGTTCTCTGTTGTCTGTTATGCTGAGAAGACCTTCACTCTATGCGCAGCACACACAGACGTACACTAATACAGGCATGCGAAAAGAGGTCGTTGCACTATTTAATAGCTATTTGTAGACGAAACACAGCGTTACAAGGAGTTATAATTACGGCCGTATTTCTACTAGTAACTCCTTCAGAACTTTTCACTGCAAATCTGGCAATTAACTGGGCGTCCACCGGGATATTTAATCTATAACACTGCACTCGATGCTACACTTCAAACGCCCAAAGCTCTTCCGTTCTAAGCGGTAGACAACCGCGTGTTTACCTGAAGTCACGGCTTTGTGCGTTGTCTGTAGTCTGGACGCGCTGCTGACGCTCAATTCTCGTTTGCGAGACGTCGCGTTCGATAATTATTCACTCAGCTTAATTTAAGTAATTCAATTCAAATTAAAATCAAAGCCAAATTGTGTCGTGTTTGTTGTTGCTTTTGTTGTTATTATTATTGTTCTCGTCGCGCATATATGTACATATGTATGTGTGTAGTATGTATGTAGTTAGAATTAAATCAAAATCATGCCGCTTGTGACGCTACCGAAAGTTGGAATACGACGTTCATTTGTGTCTCGAACTTGATAAACAAGCGCACACGGGTTAGCATACTCCTTCGAAGCACAACAACAACAATAAGTGTATACACAAATGTATATATATATGTACATACATATGTATGTATAGGTTAAATAATTTGTTAAAATTCTTATTTATTTTACATGCACGATTTGCTTTATCGTGAGCTTTTTCACGTCACGCGCGTAAAACACTCCACTTAGCCAATAGAAGCGCACTCGTTTTAAACACAATTAAAAATAAAAATTGAAAAAATAAAATTATATATTCCTTTTATTTGGCATAAAAAACGCTTAACACTCTATGGAAAACGAGAAAGACGCACCGACGTAACGCGCAAAACCGTCTCCAACAATCGTCGAAACCGCACTCAGTGTTCTAAGTGGTGGGCATTCATCACAAACCCGCTGATTGTGAATCCCATTGAGCGTTGTGCTCTCGCCTATGCCGAGGGATGACGACGACATTTATGACGACGTCATCAACTGGTCACACAACAACGCAAAGGCAGGCGGGCAAGCAAACAAGCAGCCTTAAGCCACCACCACTGCCCTCGTTGGCGGGCGTATAGCACACGCCACCCTCGTTGCCACCGCCCAACAGAATACAAAATACTACGCACAGTGTTCCGTCAGAAGAATTCCCCAGCAAAAAAAAAAACAATAATGGAATGGTAAAAAGTCATCTTTATTAAAAAAATAATAAAATATCGGCTTTTCGAACATTCATTAATGTATGTTTCTGATTTAAAAATGTTCTTTTAGGACTAATTTTGATTTTTTGAAAGTTGTTAATTTTTATTCATTCATTATTTTTAGTTGATAAACTTTATAAAAAAAAGTATTGAAAAAAATTGAATGAAATACAATTTTATCAAGAAAATGTGAAGTTCAAGAGCGCCCTAATCGGACAGAAAATGTAAAAGTTTTTACAAATTAAATAACAGCGACCAATTTAAATTTTTACTACTCTCACTTCTTCAGTTGAAAATCTGGCAAATATTTTTTAGATTCTTTAGCCCATTTTTTGGCATAAAACTGCATCTAATACGAGTAGTGAGAAAATCTATTTTGATTGCGACAGGCTTTTGTTTTTGCATGAAATATCACGATTACCCAAACTTGTCCCTTGCAAAAAGTCTGCTAGAAATAGAAAATGCACAAATAACACGGCATTCAACGATTTTCGGTTACTATGGAATAAGTATCTTCGCATCTGCCTTCATTCAAGCGCAAGGGCTCTTAGAAGAGCTGCTAATACAGCTTCCAAAAAATAAGAGGAAACCTGGCAAAGCAGATTCAAAACGTATACATATATTGTATATTGAATTAGCTGAGTTTTTTTCTTCGATTTGTCCAGCATTTGAGTCAATCTACTACACTGTGATTCTCAGCCCCTGCATTTGTGGGAAGCACGCCTGCCAGTTGAGCGAATATCTCGGAATCTGGCGCTCGCTCGCTCAATTTGTATGTTTGTGTGATTCCCGCGCATTTAAATTCTCTGTTTATTTATTCTGTCGCTGAATTTATTTGTTAGTTTATTTGCTTGCTGTTGTGCTCTGAAAATATCATTTGCTGTCATATTGTAAGTCAAATCTACTACAATATTTAGTAGCTGGCAGCTCCCACGAAAATTGTATACAAGCGCTTAGCTGTGATCTTTTACAATTCATTTGAATTAAGAATTTTAGATATACATAAGTAGGTAAAATATTTTGCAATTGAAAACAAAAACATTAAAATAAACTGGTAATTAATTAAGTTATTCTTTTTATTTTTTTTATATCTACCATTGAAATTGTTTAATGACATAAAAAAGCAGTATGGGTAAAGTACTTTGACTTAATATCGAAATTTTTTAATTTAGGTAGGTATTTGGGAAATATTTTTATTTTAAAGTATTACCCTTGAATACCTAAATAGCACATGTATGAAATGTCATATGTAGGAAAAAGATTGGAGCATATTCTAAAATAGTTGTTTACCGTAGCTATTCTCCATAAAAACAGAAAAATTGGCAAAAATGAAAATATATCGTTTTTATTAGACTCATAGTTCAAATTTATATGCATATATGAATACGTAGGAAATACTTAAATACTTATGTTTGAGTATGCGTTACGAATTTTTGTTTTCAACTTTTCTTCCACGGCTTGTATAATTCACCATTGGATAAAACGCTTTTCTTCTTTTATTTGCACGCACCATTAACAACCCAAAGTAATTCCATACTCTACATAATCAACAATTAAAATGCATGAACATGGCGCGTGCTCGGTTCAGGTTAAAAGGCACTTTAACTATTGTTTTTGTGAAATATTAAATTATTGCGATTTTGCTTTAGTCAGCTTATACGCTTGGGGTTTTTTTTGTACTAAAATTGTAAGTTGTACGAAGCTATGTGAAGAATTATATTGTGAGAGAGAAAATACCAAAAAAAAAATTGCTCGTTTTATACAGGCATTTACAAAGGTAATACACATGCGTGTACACAGTTGGGTTCATATTAATAGCACCACTACGCTATATACCTATGTAATATTAAAGCTACATACATATTTATGTAGTAATTTTTAAAGGAGTAGTTAAAATGAGTTTCACTATCTTGTTTGCGTTAAAAAGTAATGTATTGAAACTCCAAAAAATTAGTCATGTAATGCAAGCTATGTTAACCAACCCTTTGGCAGCCAGACTTAAAGGAAGAATTGAGCGTGCTCTTATACAGCGGTTGTTCATTCTGGAGGGGTTGTCGGCTATGCAGAACTGTGAATAAAGCAAAACAGTAGTAAGACACTAGAGGGAGCTCTAAAAAATTAATGATGTTGATGAGCCAACTATTCACTAAACACTTTGATTCAACGGCATCCAGCTTGGTGTAACTTACGTACATCAATAGTCAAGTTGCCAAAAACGTTGAATTAAAAAAAACCATAGATTGCAGGAAAATTTTTAATGGAGGTAGCTGATAATGAAACTCCAAGTACGTAAATACGTATATTATTTTTTTAATATCAAATCAATTATTTTTGCAATAATAAAATCAATTTCACTTTTTCTAAGAGAAAGTGAAATTTTCAGCACGCGTTTTCTATAATAATTTCTGTAATTATGAATCTCAATATATTTTTCATCCATCTATAATACGAGTATTTGCTACGTCGTAATTGTTAGACAATCGATTGTAGCGCAACTATCAGAAATATTGTAGGCGCGTGTGTGTGTATGCACATACTACTTACACAACAGTCGGTTAAATATTTATTAAATAAAGTCCACTTTGGAAAATTTATATTAATTGAATTTTAAAACAACTTCCAATGTTAATGGTTGGAGAGAAAGTGTCATAAACATAGTGCATTTATTTAAATTAAATTAAATTATGAAAGGCTTCTTAAGGCTAATAGAAAAGGAAAGTAAAAGACAAAATTAATGGCGAGCAATCACTCCATTTTCAACAAATTCGAAACTTTGATAAGCAGAATTACATTGGTTTACTGACAAAAGGCCAAGCGGCAACTTTCAAAATAAATCTACCTACATACATACATATATCGAAAACTACCCAACAGACACCCCAAGTGAGTTTTCGAACTATATATCCAATATTACATAGTAATAGTAAAAACACAAACTAATTATTTTTAACTAATCAAGAAAAAGTCTACAGTGCCGGAAAAAAGTGTCACAGTAACTTTGTTTTACATTATACCCCATCGTTTTCAGGCTACACATTTTTTATTCGTTTTGTAACAAAGAAACTCTCACAAAAGTTCAGCAAATAAAATAAAAAATTTAAGCAAAATTTCAAACTAATTATCTGAAAAAATCTAAAGTTTTATTGCCCATTTAATTCTAGTGAAATTAAGTGCATGTTTCAAGTGATTAAAGATTCGCTTTGATTTTTGCTATTTTTTTTTGTTGCTGACGGTAATGGAAATTTTCTCCCATAAAGCGAATGCACAAAAAATTATCAAAAATCAAAAATTGCATACCACGAACATTTAAAAAAATTTGAATTAAAAAGTTTAAAATTTGCTGAATTTATGTTAGTTTTGTGCAAAGTGTTAAATTGGGACTTATAGGGTTTTGGTAACAAAATATGTCATATTTAAAAAAAAAAAAGTTTAGGAAAAAGTTTTAGCATGAAGAACTTTGTGAATAATATATAAAATTGTTTTTGTTTTTCCTTAGCACATCTATGCATTTTTATAGTTTTCGTAATATTTTCGAAGTGGCTTCAAGCCAATTATCGCTTTACCTATGGATGTAAGTATGTATGTATGTATGTAAATATAATTGCATATACATATATAAGTGTGTGTATATACTCGTATAATCAATTTTGCACGCTTCAATAACTGACTTTCCAAAAAAAAGGCAATGTCTGTTTGCATAATAGAGAAATCTTCCCGATTTTCAAACAAGCCGAAAGTATATACATACTATGTAAATAGTACTACATATGTACATACATAATTGACTAGGAGGAGTTCGATAAAGCTTAAAAACTATGCATGCCTGCACACTTAGCTACACACATAGAAAATGCTCTGAAAAGAAAGGCTTTAATTGCGCTAACTGACAGCAAAAAATGAATAATGCCGAAAATGTTTGCACAGCAATTGAAAAAAGCCAGCAACCGAAAGAGTAATAATGATATGCTAAAATGCAAATAGAGTGCGTTGAAAAAAGTAATAAAATCTATTTATAAATATCTATGTATGTATGTATAAGTATATGAACCAATAATATTGTGATGCAGGCTTTAAATTTGCGACATGTGGAAATTAGAAAGTATAGCAGGTCTGCAATTACATACGCTTTACATAATTCACACACAAATACCAAATACGAGCATTATGGAACCATAGTTGCAAATTTCCTATGCCTTTCATTTTTTGTTTTTCATTTAGCTATTAGCTGTTTTTTTTTTTGTTTTTTTTTTTTTAATTTTCCTTCACTTTTCAATACTCACCAAACTATCGGCAACATTTTGGCTCATTATTTTCGCTGTGCCAGTTGTGGCCAAGTACTCGCGCTGTTGTTGTTATGGTGCGCAATCGCAGCAAAAATTTTAATTTCCGGAACAACTTGCAACAAACACAACTGCCGTCGTCGTTGCGACCACATTTTGAAATGCTGCGGCTACTGTTGACCAGCGCCACTGCCACACCAATACCACAATAAATGCAATTAAAATCTGTGCGTGCGTGTGTGTGTGTCGTTAGTTGAAATGGTATGTAGCGTGAGTTGAGATGAGGTCGCTAATGGCGTCGGTGTAATAGACTTTCTACGCGTTCGTGGTAAGAGCAACAGATTTGGCCAATTTGTCGCACTGTTGTTGCTATAATTTAACATTATCACGCGCACAACGCCCGCACTATTGAGCATGCACTCGCATTTATCAGTTACATTTGCACTATTTCATTTTCGTTTTCGTATTCTTTTGGTTTTTTTTTTGGGTTCACACACTTAGTATTGAATTTCGTATACGTTTTGCTACATGTTTTTATTACACTTTTTTACGTTTACTCTTTATCGTTGCGCATTTTCGTTGATGGACGTTGCTGTAACGCTGAAATGACTGACGAAATGTTTGTGTGTTTGGTGAAATGTTTGCACAATCGGATAACACTGTTGATGACCAATTTGTATGCGCGCATGCGCCGCTGTCGAACAATGTTGAAACAACTTTTCAGTTTGGAATTTCAAAAGTTACAATACGACACAACAAATGTTTGCTTTCCAATTTTAACACGAATTACTCAAACACGCTTTTTAAATTTAAACTCTTCATTTTCTAAGTATCCCCTATATTTCAACATCTTTACATTACTCCTAAATAGGTATATCAGAAGAACAATATTTTTCCGAAAAATCAACAGCCAATTGAATTCACTTCAAATCAAAAAGACATCACGCAACAACCGAAATGGTCCACGCTGAAATTCCACAGCGAACGCGTTCCGCATTCCTCGCACATCGATCGCGTGGCAGACCGCAACAGTGAACCGCCAATACGATTACATATTTTGGTTTTCCTACTTGATCGCCTCGCCAGTCGCAGTGGAGTATTAACTGACTACTTTTGCTTCGCCGCAATCTCTACTTACTGTATTTTCTTTTTTTTAATTTTTTTGCCAGCCAAATTAAAAATTACAGTTGAAATGCTGAAAATATTTACTGCTTAACGTTAATTTTCGTATTTTAAACTTTAACTTTATGTAACTCCATAGAGTTTCATAAGTTTGGTTAATAATTATAAGTAAATTTTTACTTTCAAGTCGGCAGCCGCAATGGGTCTTTCTATGTATGGACTAAAAAGCGCACGGTTTACAATGTAAAATTGGCTTTAAAACACATTTAGTGCACAGAAGAGAAACATTTTCCTACTGCCACCACCTGCAGCAACAAAGCCATCCTCTCACATCTAACCAACCAATTTCCAATCTGTTCAATTTTCTTATTGCTCTCAAAATAATCTCGATTCCTTGTTTGCTACTTTCACATCTCGATAATAAAATATTAAGGCGAAAAATACTCTGATTTGTTTACGCCTGGTGGAACTAAATATTCACACAGCATCATTGATTTCTCAAAAGTTAGTTAGAATTATGGTACCGGGTTCGAATGGCCGGCCTACTCTCTTTGGCAATAAAATAACAAATATGTATGTACGTGTACCTTTCTAATGAATGCTTTTTGTATCAAAACTATTAGATATATGTACATGGTAAATGCACAGTTAGCGTAACATTCCACGGAATTTGTGGCCAGTTAATCCCTTTGCGGTTACACCCAGCGTCCATGACGCTGCAGATCGGCGCACCAAATAGCTGCGTAGAAGACATCGCCAATTGAGCTGTTAGAAAAGAAATACTATCCAATTTTGGATACTAGTGCAAAATGTGAGAAAAAGAAGCAAAAATAAAAATAAGCCGCCACTTGCTAGTGCAAACTTCTTATGAGTACCTAAAATCAAATATTTGTACAAAAACATCAGGTGACTCGACACGGCGGTGCAAACAACATTGAAGCCAAAGGAAAGACAGATTCGTCATATTCGTGTTATAAATATTTCACATCAAACTACCTGCTGATTGTTTATTCTCCATGGTAACATCACACAAAAATACAAATACAAATAAATAAAAAAGAAGAAACCATCAAGAGTACTTAGCTTGGATATGAGAATGAGTAGCTCCGAAAAAGAGCGCAATGTCGCGGCAATGGTTTATGGAGTAGCAAGACACCTGTGAAAGGTATTGAAAATATAAAATGCGGAAAATTTCTAAAAAAAAAATGAATTATGAAAGTGATGTATATTAAAGAGTCCGACAAACAGTTGAACTAAAAAATGTGGCAGGTAAACAGTTTGACATGTATTGAGAAGAATGTGCGTACGTGTTGGTATGTTACATGAGTACCTTGTTAGTTGGCCATAAACATAACGTTATGCCACTAATTTTACGATATTACGTTTCTTCAGCGAAAATACGAACGCAAAGGAGAGTTCCGGCAGCAATGGTTCACTAACGATCGACTCAGATATATACATACATTTGTAGTCGTGCATATATACACCTGTGCTCAACAAAATAGTAGCGAATGTATTGGTTATTTTATCGTTCATTATTTAACTTTATTTATTTCTTATAAAAAATATAGTAAATTCCATAACAGAAACTATGCAAGTCGAAAATCCAAACTTTTCAGAAAATGTTTAAAAATTCATAAATAAATATAAACACAACAATTTTCAAAACAAAAATGTCATCAACAAGTTAGAGTTTCAAACTTTCGAGAAACTTTATAAAAATTCAACAAATATTTAACCCGAGTGTCTAGAAAAATTTTATATATGCAATTTTGTAGTCAATTCAATTTTAGTACAATAAAGTGCAAGCTTCAAGTGGATAAAAATACTTGTTGATTTAAAATTGATGGGTTCGAGAAATTTAAAATTTAATAAGCTACAAAACTACATACCCAAAAATTTTCTAAAAAATTTTAATTAAGAAGTTAGTTACTTTTGATGCCAATGTTTTTAAGGCAGTTTGAAACTTCGCTTCACATGGTTTTTGTAAAAGAATTAACTACTATGTTTGTGGAACAACTTATTAAAATTGATTAATAAAACACAAAATTCTCAAAACTTCTCAATATATTTTGCTACTATTTTCGTGATGAGAGGTGTATCTATTTGTGTATATACCGGCATTCGAGCGTACTTGATTCTGATCAGAGATAGAGAGAAATAGAGAGAGGGTGCGAAAATGAAAAGGTAAGGTAATGAGCAACATCTTGAGAGGCTTGCGCTCTGCTCCAAAAATTAAAAATGCATTTAGCTATCTTGTTACACAAGTAGCTCAAAGAAAATTTACCAACATAAAAAGAAAATTATGTTTCGAGCTAAACTTCGTTACAATAAGTTTTTAATTGAACCAAACTTCTAACATGTTTTGTGGAGAAGAAGATCGCCTATTAAGTTTATTTCCTAGGCCAAACTTTTTCAAACGCCCAAAGTTAGAAAAAACCCGAAAATTTAAGCGACCGCTTTTTATCATACTCATGACAATAGCAACGAATCCATTACTAAATTGAATAAGAAAATAACTGAAAATAATTTTTTTTTTATTTTTTAGATTTTTAATCGCTATGGCGATGAGGCGCTGACTCTTCTGTCAGTGCCTATATGGTATAGATGGAGGTATTAGCGCAACCGATAAGGGCGTTTGGGCTTCGAATTGTCAGTATTCTTTGATGATATTTTTGTGTGCGCTTCAAGATGAAGAAAATTTTTTGTATCGTCTACGCATTGGATTCAAAACTCTGCCTATTTTCACGCGCTCCTTAACAATCGAACTCATAACCAAGTAGGACTCATTTGCTATTTGGTCTTGAGTTACAGCTTTACTAATTATGTAGACTAGTGTTAATTTTTCAATGGCAGTAGAAGCAACGCAATCTGCTATGATCTCACTAAAATTCTTCCTCAGCGTAAGATGAAGTTTTTTGATATTATTCGTAATCAATCTTCTTTTGTGCTCTTCGTTTTCTTTGTTTGTGTTGTTTTTTGTGAAACAGCAAGCTTTCTACATACATACATACATATGTATGTACATATATTACTTTTTAGAAGAATAAAATAGCACACTAAATAAGTTTCTAGTTTACATATGTTAATTATGCTGCCGTTTTTGGTGCGCCCCTATTTGTCCCTTATTTTTTATATATTTTTTTTTATTATTACCATTTGTTGTTTTGAACAATTTATTTTATTTTATTTTGAGCATATGTACACAAGCGCTGCACAGTTATACAATATTTAAATAACATTTTCTATTCTTTTCTCAACACATATGTATGTATGTACCACCCATAACAGACACCAAATGGCTTTTGTGTTTAAATTAATTTGTTTTTTTTTTGTTTGGATGAGTAATCGCTAATGAAAATGAAGAGTTAATTTAAGGCTTTTATATGCCACTATTTTTTTATACATTTTATGTTGAATAAAACACTTATTAGGCGGATCTGGGTAAGGGGAGCAAAGCCTTTGTGATTTTCAGCATCTCTCTCTCTCTCACTCTCTTTCTCTCTATTAAAGTATTTGCGTGTTCTCTCTCTTTCTTTTTTTGTTTTCTTTTTTTTTTTTTTTGGTAATACAAGAAGTTCACACCACTTTTGGTTTACATGCGGGGGCAGGTTGGTTGGTTGGTTAGCTGTTTGGATGTCCAAAACATTTGAACTCGTCGAAGTTCGAACCGGCAGCAGATAGCAGCTGTTCGGCTATCAAGAGCAACAGCAAAAGCAAAAAAAAAAAAAACAATACCAATAAAAGCAAGTACGGAAAAAAAATAATTCTTTTCACTTCAAATTCGCAGAGCCAAGTTGGCAAAACACGTCACTGGCTTCCGCATATGGCGTGCATGGCGATCGATCAACCCACTCCCCACTTTTGTCACAAATACTCTGTATTTTCAACTGGCAACTGGAGTTGGAAGAGAATTTTGCACGTCATATGGTATACATATGTATGTATGTATGTATGTATGTGTATTTAAAAAAAAAGTATGTTTATTTAAATATTTCCTTCGAGCTGTGCATATTTACACAATTTACCAGAGTTCAAAGTATTCTACAATAAATATGCGAAAGCGCAGTTAGAGACTATTTTTTGAAACTTTCCTTTTTTTGATGCGCAGAAATGCATCTAGACGCTTTGGGGGTATTTCTGCATTAAAAAGAAAATTTTGAAAGGAAAAAATATATCGCTAACATTTTTTCGCGAATAGAGCTCGATATGTATGTATGAATGTAAATAGTATATAGGATAACATATTTCTAGCATGAGATATGCCCAAATCTCAAGTTAATTCTATCATATTATAAAATAGCAAAATACATTTTGTCTGCAAATCCATCAATTTGGCGTTTCGGCATGGCGTTTGCGTCCGCTCCATTGCCATCGAGACGCTAACTGGTTTTATCGCACGATCGCACGGTTTTCTCCATTTGCCTACACGCGCACTACAGTCTATGCACTTTTTGTTGCTTTAAGTTTTGCAATGCATACATTTTCACTTTTAACGTAAGCATTTTTGCATTTTTCATATGGGTAAAATACAAGAAAAACAAATGCATAGATTTATTAAAAAAATCTAGTTGGCACTTTGCACTTGAATTCGAGTGGCTATTTACCTCTTACTAAAAAATACGAGTCGCTCATATTCATAACTTTGGTTTTTTAATAATATAAATCTTCTCATTTCCTGCTACCAAATTACAAAACATTTGCTGGCTAATAAATTTTTCAACTTCATTTTTGTTCTGTGCACAGCTTCGTCGCTCATTAGCTTCACTAAAAAGTATTATAACTATTTTTTTTTTTGTTTTTTTCACTCTATACACGATTCGTAGCGCTACGGTACACTGCACCGTCGTACTACCGCGTCTCACCGTCTCACCGTCTTTGCCTACTTTGCGTTTCTCGTCGTCGTCGTCTTCTCGCTGCCTTCCAACATGCGCCAATTCGTCCAGAAATCGAACCGCTCGTGGATACCCGTAAAACACAACTAAATTCGGCGCTCATGCTTGCCAACCAACTAAGCTGACTAGTCCCAATTGGTAATGTTACACGGTGGTTGGCTAAAAGAGAGACGTAGAGTTGGCTGAAGAGATCGCTAGCTCAAGACTAAGCCGCGTACCGCCAAGTGATCGTTCTCAAACATACGCACACTTCTGCATTGACTATGAGGGTATGTATGTAGGTTTGTATGGATGTACTAGCTGAGTATCCACGAAGGCAAGCTGGGCTAAAGTATTTTGCTTAATATTTAAGTATCTCTTCAAGATAGATGATTTAGAAAGTTTGATGATCAGTGTGGCTGAACGTTGCTCTATAGTCTTTGGAGGTCTTTACCGCTGTGAGCTCGGTTCATTATAATTAACAATCGATGTTAACGTCCTCCGAGAGCGACATTGCCATAGAGCGCACTGAATGTTTATATTGTTGTTGTAGTAACATACAAAGTGTTGCCTAATGGTAAGCCCAAAACACATACTGTTTCGGGGAGGCCGAGCAAAGAAATGTATGTTGTTAGATGAAACCGGGGGGTCGAAAAATATCCGTAGATCGTCTAGTTCGGTAGTAGTTGATCGAGGAGATGCCTTCTGGTGTACCTAGGTTGTAGCTTTATCCTCAGCCAATGACTATTTGGGTGATGCCTACGATGTCGCTACGAAGGTGAGAGCGAGTTTAGCGAAATAACCGTTACTTTTGTGCACAAGCCATCAATCTCATTACCGGTGACGATTGTCGGTCACTCAGTGGGTTCCTGCTGAGGGACCTTTTAAAGTTTTAAATTTTCGCTGCTTGGATATTGCATCTTTAAAACAGACTGATCATTTTTTACCACTCAGGTAATTTTCATTGGATATTACTTCTCTTTGTTTATTAGTGAATTTAATCGTGACTCGTGAGGTTAAATTGGGGCCTCATGACAAAGCAAATCTTAATCCGCTAAAGCTAATTTACCAGTTGCTGAATCTCATCGACTTTTTGATATTTACAGTTTTCATAATCAACTTAGTTTCAAATAATTGAAGTTCCGGAAGTTCGCCGGTTTTTTCAGTTTCAAAAATTCATGTGCTAGGAATATTTACCTAACCCTGGTGGTTGAATTAACTGCGAGTGCCCAATATAGGCAGGTAAAACAGTACACACATATTTTGGTGCGTGATCTTTTACATTATAATACCGAAAACGTCGATAACTATAGATTTTTCTGGTCGATGATTTTGACATCGATTGTTTTCGTCTTAAATATCGAAATAGATAAATCCGATGTATCCCAACTTTAGTTATGTACATAGTTCCAGCATCTTGCTACACCGATATCGATATCGTTGTTAACGTTGTTGTTATTGATACCTATAATATGGCCACCGATATTCTTACTATTCTGCAGGTTTTTGATTTTTGAAACAAAACTGTAGGTTGACAGCTTTTAGAGGCAGTATTAATACTTGAAATAAATTTTACCTTCCTACTGAACACAAAAATGTTTCACAACAAAAATAATTGGAAATATGGATTGTTTTAAGTAATAAATTTATTTGAATTGATAATTTTTTGTCAGATTTTGCAATACTTATATAAATACAATTTTATATATGTAAAGAAAAGATAATTAACAGGATATTTATTTACATTTAATGTTTATCTTTCTTTTTCTTCGTTTTCTTAACCTTTTTCTCTTTCAACTTTTTCTTTGATTTCTTGTGACTTTTATTCTTTTTACTTTTCTTTTTTTGCGCCCTATATTGACCTTCGTTCTTGTCTGAGTCTTCATCAGAGCTCTCATTGGCGTTGCTACTGCTGCTACTTGTGCTTAATGTTTTACTTTTCAATATCTTCCGTACTTTCTTCTCTACCCATTCATCATCTCGGACGTGCTTAGAACGTTTTGCCCGCTGAACTAGAAAACGGATCATTTTTTCTTCAACAGCCTTATTCATTTCGTCTACAACTGTGCTGGAGGCAGTTGGTCGTATGTGTTGAGGGAGCTGTGGACCATAGACTTCCGATTCAACACCAGACGAAGTGCTAGGTAAATCGAAAGTTACAGCTGTCGGAGCGCCCGCACCCCGCAGTCGATCTTTTCTTATCTCCGACGATTTTCTTTTTCGATTGAACGGGGAAGGTGTTTCTTCCTTTGGAGATTGCTCTTCATTTGGAGAACTAAGTTCTTTTGCAGAATTACCACTTTTTAAATGTGTTCCTGTTGTTGCATGTTTATCTATTTTTGATATAATTTCCTTTGATGACGCTGTCGATGATGTATTCAAAGATGTTCTTGAAGAGTCTCCTGTTGGTTGTTTGAATTCTATTTTGTATTCATTTATGGGTTTTGCCGAAGCGGGTATCAAGCACATTTTCGAAACCGTAGCATCTGGTGTCGACTGCACATGCCGGATATTTTCATGGCTAACATCTAATTCAATATCACAATCCACGTCAATTGATTCCGTGGAGTTACATTCTAATTTTACAGTCATTTGTTTCTGTTCCTTCGTAGCTAGCAATGCACTAAATATGCCACGGGGTGGAGATGTATTCCGCAATATGTTCACATAATCTGCACTGAAGGAAGATGATAAATGTGAATTTCCGTCATTCGACGATCCTAAAAGCTCCTTCTTCAGTGCGCAATCATCGACACTAGCACCTTCTTTGCCGATTACAGTCACTTCATACTGTTCATTGCCATCTTCGTCACTACTATCATCAAATATAGCTTTGTATAACTCCAACTTTTCACTCGGTGGTTTCGAAATAGACTCCTCGGAAAGCTTTTCTAAATCGGTTTTGGCAGATGGACGACCTACTTTTGGACAGTCATCCTTTTGCAGTCTTATACTCGAACGTTTGCTCTTCAACTGATCTACAACAACTATAGAAGTAGCTGATGATTCCGAGGAGCTGAGACTGTGTGTAGTCATTGTCGAAACATTACTTGTAGAAACCTTAGCTGTTTGTTGATTTTCCGTTGCGCATCTTGTTTGCTTTAGAATAGGTTTAATCTCTGGTATTTTCATTGGTATAATAACTGGTGTTTTGAAATCGGACTTTTTATGCAAACAGTCTTCGAGGTAGTCGAAAACGGACATCTTTGCTGATGACGAGGGTCGTTTCTCCTCCTCCATGTGACCGCCAAACGGTTCAGCGATGTTGTAACGCTTGCAGAGTAGGGAATGGGGTTTCCAAATTGATTTAGAACGTTCAACAGTAATAGTTTTTGGAGTGGAACTACTAGTTTGTGGCTGTTCGATCGGATTTGGCTCTGGTTGATTGGTTGATTCGGAAACGAAACTAAAAAATCAAAAGAAAAAAAAAACCATCAAATTACTGAATTTCATTCAAATGCAGCCGAGGAGATATGGATCTTAATTAAAAGTTTTCTATATTATATTATAGAATTTGTGCGCCCCCTAATAGCAACTACACATTTTAAATGATTCAAAATAAAAATTATTTAAAACCTAACCAGCATCGATATACTCACCGCTGTGACATCAGGCCATCGAGTGGCTTGAAGATTTTCCTCGCCTGTATAAATTCCTTTTTCTCCATTTCCCGATCCCATTCGCTCAAATGTATTGGCTGTATTTGATTTAAGAAGCTTGTAATTTCTTCTTCAGATTTCACCTCGGCCATGAGGAATTCCTCATATCGACGCTGCTTTTGGTCATCATGTATAAATGGTTTGAACATCGTTGAAGTGGAATCGAACTTTTTTGTTTGGTCGTAGACCTGTTTCATCACTTCTGTTAAAGCATCGCTCCTATCGCGCTTGGGTCCTCCATGGTCATTGGCCGATGTGAAGCGATCTTTTTGTTCTAGACGTTCCATCATGAGCCTCGCTTTCTCTGGCAGTCTATCACCACCACCTTCAACACGACTTGAGTCCCTATTCCCCACTTGCTCTACTTTTTGCTGATTTTTTTCTTTGAGTTGCTCCTGACGCGCAAGCGTGCTAGTGGTGGGTTTATCTTCAATCAATTTCATCTCACCTAGTAATTCAGCGCGTTCATCTGGGTCTAATCGGTTTTTTGACATTTCTACCTTTTTGAAATACAATTCAACTTCCTCAGCCTTTTTGGCATCCATTGGTTGAAAACGGCTTCTCCGTTCGGTCCAATTGCGCGGTGTAAAGTTTTCTGGTACTAAGGGGTTTTCTGGCTTCTTTAATCTCATTGGTGTCTTACAAGCCAAAAATCCTTCTACAATCAATAGATCCTGTTCGTGAACAACTTTTCTTTTTTTAGGTTTACGATCATCGAGCGAGAAATCATATCGGGTCATGTCATCTCTTGCATATATATCTTCATCTTCTTCCTCCAGTGCACCGACTCCAAATGCTTGGCCCTTAAAGGATATTTTCTTATTATCTTTACTCACCGCCTGCAAAGCTGGTTCGAAAAGATTTATATGTCTATTGCTTGCGGCTGTGCCGGTCGTGCTGGAAAGCACAGGATTGCGACTTAAGCCACCATTGTAACCAAGGCCAAAGCGATCTTTCTTTGCTATGCAAACGTATGGGTCATAATCATCTGGTGCAAAAGTTATCTTATCAGCTTCTTCATCTGAGCTTTCCACTTCGCCATCTGCATCATCGGAATGCCCTGGAGACTCGGGAACAGGGTCTTTGGGTTGATAGCCGTACTGTTGCATTAGGTACATTTCACGAAGATTTCTTCTGCGCGACGTTTTCTTCTCTCTGAGTGTTTGTCGCGGGCCAATACCTTGTCCAGGTCGCCAACCCATACTTTTCAATATATGCTCACCAATTTTAATATTACGTGGCGCAAGCAGTTGCTCCAAAACCGGCTTTCCCGGTATTGTTTCACTATGAGGTATCATAAGTTTACGCTTTCTACTATCCTCTGGTTCATAGGATGTATATTCAGAGCGTGTTTGAAGCCGCTGTGGCGCGAAGCCAAACTCGCCACAATCCTCATCGTCCATGAAATCGTCAGGTCGCAGCTGAGATCGTTGCGCAGCTTTTTCGCTTCGTGAACTCTTAAACGTCGCGGGTGTCCAACCTTCCTGTGAGCCAACCGTATTCCAGTAGCCGGCGCTAAAGCCACCTGTGAAAGCACCATGAAATCGACGCTTGCCATTTTCGTCCGTCACAATTTGATCTTCCAATCGTATCGGTTTCTTCGATGGGACAGTTTCTATAAAAGTTTTTGAGAATATCAACATTGGTTGCCCTCTACAAGAATCAAGCGGATAACTTACCTTCGTCCAGTATAGGGAGCACTGTTCCAAACCGGTGGAGCCCATTTTCGTCATACATCTTCGTTAAGGGTTTAAGAGTTTCGTAGTTTTTTAATCTAGTTTTGTTTCGGTGAATAGAACATACTCGCACTGCAGTAATTTTGTTGAAGTTTTGCCGAATACAAAAATGTCGTTGTTTTGTGGATGGCCAGCTGATAATGCTGCTTCTTATTCGCAAGAAAACAGTTCACTTCATGTAGTGGGTATTCAATAAATTTTAAGTTTTACAATTTTTGTTGTTTCTTACGGAATTAAGTTAAAACTTTTACCGAGATATAAGCAGTTTGACTCGAAAATATACTATAGCTATTTGAATGTTAAGAATCGAATTTATAATATCATAAAACGCTACATCTTCTTGTAATTGAAAACTGTCAAAAATAGCAAATTCAAACACGGTGTACTGAATACTGAAGGTGACGCCTTTAGAAGTACGGCTACTTTAGTTTTGCCGGGTTTGACAATTCTCAACTTCAACTAGACAAAGCTTTTTTCACAAATTAAGAAAAAGAGACACTTTTTTTAGTATTTTGGGAATTTATTTATTAAATGTTTGCCTATAAATTCATACTTTTACACTTTAGAACAATTAGAACACGTTTTTCAATGAAATATTGGAAGTTGTTCAATTTTCTCTCTCCCGTATTCTTGTTTACTAAAGGCGAGATCTGTCACCGATTTCACCGCGGGAAGGCGCAATCTTGTATTCTATCATTCTTGAAATTCAAAATTCTAAATAAGAGAGAAAAAATTCAAAGTGACAGTACCACGTCCAGCGTCATTGTGAATAATTATTAAGTAGCATTGTGAATAATTATTAAGTAGTTATTCAAAATATTATTCAGCCCCATAAACTAGGACTGCCAAGTACCCAAAATTTTGTTTTCGAAATGTTATGCAGCGAAAAATAATATACCCAAAAGTCCGAATTCAAAAATAGTAACTTTTGGCCCATAATTAGGTTACTCCCCCTTCGGAGTAATTCTAGACTTACTGGGGACTGAAATCGATTCCTCCATAATACAAACATGTTACATTCCGGAATAGGTTTGGGTCTTGTAACTTCGTACTATGTCGTCGGATGTTGTTGTATTCTAATTCTAGTTTCAGTTTAGTTTATTGTTATGCTCATCTTTAAAAAAAAAATATTGTAATTTTTGCGTAGCAAAAGTCGTATAACTATAGTATTAGACGAAGCCGCGGCAACTTTTTTATTTTATAACATTTCCCACTAAATTTGCAAAATTGTATATCGTCTTCATATGCTTATATTCCTTAAGATCAAACCAAAATCAGCTGTTAGCTGATGCAGCTTCGTCTTTCTTTTCAACGGAAGTTTCAACTGCGGAAGCGTCGATATTCTCTTTGCTTATTACATTTTCAGAGTCCCCTACAGCTGTTGGTTCTATTGCGCGTTCGAATAGAATGACCAATTCTGTATGTGTGGTATGTGGAAACATATCTACAGCAATTGCTCTTTTCGGAAAGAATGGATCACCTTTATATTGCTTCGATGCAGGTCTTCCCAGTTCAATCCAGTTTCGTTGAGCGTGTGTTGGATTGCAAGACACATATACCAAGCGTTTAATGGCAGTGGCTGCGCGTATTGCTGCTATTGATTTGTTATCTAAATAAGAGAGAAAAATTATGGTTCTTACGAGTAATATCGAATAATATCGAGATACTTACGCAACCCGGCACGCGGGGGATCCACTACGGCAATCACTTCTAGCATCGCACCAGGCGCGTTGCCATACACCACTTCACGCATCATCGATTGTATGTAATCGTCTGCGTTACCAGTAAAAAATTTACAATTCTCTATCTTATTAGCTGCGGCATTAAATTCTGCATCCTTGATAGCCTCTGGAATGATTTCCACACCTAGCACTTGTTTGCAATGTTCCGCAAATGCTAAGGCTATTGTGCCGGTGCCACAGCAAATATCCAGAAGCGTAGAATGTGCTTGTGGAGCGGCTAACTCGATAGCCTTATCGTAAAGTACAGCTGCGGCTTTTGTATTTATTTGAAAAAATGCCAGAGGACTTATCTTGAAAGAAAGATTTTGTATGGTGTCGGTATTGTGCGTGCTTCCGTACAGGTGTTCCACAGGTGACACCGTTTGACCCGCTTGACGATGTTTTACATCTTGGTAATATAGGGATGTGCACTTAAACCCGTGATCTTTGTCTTGGCACGATTCAAAGTATTCTTTCAGTTTTAACTTCAAGTCTATCACTTCGGTATCGGTTAAATTAGAAGAATAAATGCCAGCAACCAACATTATCTCGCCTGTATGTGCAGACGTACGCACCATTACTTGTCGTATATGCCCAGAGTTGTCTTCCGGATTGAATGGTAAAAAGTTTGAGTCTCTAACAAACTGCTGAAAACTTTGAGCGGCCCACTTTGCCGAGTCAGGAATGTGAGGCAGGTCTTGAATTTCTGAAACTTCCACCGAACCATCAGCATAGCTACCCAATCGAAAACCAACAACTACTTCACCTTCCGCATTTTTACCTACAGTGAATTCATTTTTGTTTCGATATCCATTGATTTGTGGCGAAGCTTTAACGCCTTCGAATTTGAAATCATTCAAATATTTCTTAGATACCTGATTGATTTGACGCAATTTGTTTGTGAATTTCTTTAGAAGTTCCTGCATTTCATTGCTTTTCTTTTCCAATTGTTCTTCGTAGGGAAAGGAAGCATAGGGACATATCGCATCGGCGGACGTACGCTTGCGTTTTGGTTGCGAATCACCTTCCTCACGCTGTCCGTGCTCATTGCGTCGTTTTTGGAGTGGATCAGCAGATGCTTTCGCAGCCTATTTGTGTATTTTGTGAAAAATAAAGGATACTAATAAATATTTTGAACTTACAGCAGCTTGTAATACTTTGCCCTTCCACTTGTAACCGTTAAGCGTTTCAATTGCACGCTGCTGATCTTGTTGACTACGAAAACAAACGAATGCGAATTCTTTTCTCAGGGGAGACTTAATTTTTGTCATATTCAGGTTGAGCTTGGACTTCAACAATTTTTTGAATTCCTAAATTGTTAAATACAAAGTATATAAATAGTAATTTAAAATAGTTAGACCCCTTCTTGATCAATATTTCTTACCCCAATGCCGAAGTAGCCTAAATTCCGTACTTCTATTTTGTAGATTTCAGAAGTGAATTCGTTCCTTTTCAAATAGTTGAACTCATCATTTGTGATATTGGAAGATTCTCCATTCGATGCGTTCAATTCTGCTGGTGCATCTAATTCCTTGACAGCCTCTTGCGGTTGGCCATTATCTTCTTCTTCCTGGTACTTTTTTGAGATGTGGTCACTGTTTTCTGCCAAAACTTCACTCATTTTTGGTTTTTGTATTCTTTTGATATATAAAATAAATTATGAAGTTTTCACAAAACGCCAGTGTAATGTTTATTTTATCGACCATGTGGTATTAGGGACACATATTTTTGTATGAAACGATAACATATCGATATCTTTTTTTTTTTGGAATCGACTACTTTAACCCCAGTATTCTAACTATTACATGAAAATGCAGGCTCTAATCGCGAAAAAGCGTAAGTGATTATTTATTTAATTTTCTCTTTAACACAGAAATGCTCCTAGAGCAACCAAGTTCCAAGCGCCATTTTGGTAAAACAAAACGATAAACTAGAGAGGGTTTCAGTTGTTCCCACTACAGTCGTTTCTACGGTACCGGAACGACCCGGATCTATATCCGGCCAAGGACTGTCACTTCAGCAGCATTCCCCAAAATTTTATGGGGAATGTTTTATGCTGTTACAACAACACAACAACAGAGAGTTTCAGTTTTTTTAACCAAGTTAAGCTAGCGACCTAATTGGTACTTGTGCAAACACTTTCTAACTGACAAACATATTAGATTTAGAAGAAATTGTGACTGAACTTAATTTTTAATTTAGTATCCATATTTTGGGTATCGAGTCTTTGAAATTCGATATTTATGGGTACCCGATTCTTTTCAAACGATACTTTGAATGAGTACCACGTCGATAATTTTTCCCCGATATCAGTATAAAGTTTCAATTGTGCGTACACACATTCCTGCATTCCTATTACAAGAAAAAAAAAGAATTCTGTGAATTTATTTACCTAATACAAAATGCGATGAAGAGAAGGGGTCATTTGATAGCCCATACAAAACTAACCGCTAAACTAACCGATAGTTTGAGTTAATTTTCCCGCTTTATAACCGATTGTTATAGGCCAGGCTGACTGCTGGGCTGTAGTATAGAAATCGCTTTCCATTTCGAATTGAACATTCACAATAGTCGTAATGTTGTTAGTTAGTGTAATACAAAAGAAACTTATAATATTAATAAAAAATTTCAGATATTGAGGAAGCAGCTTAGAAATCTAAAGAAAAGGTACTACATATGTATATACATACATAACATTAGACACAGTATTTACGAAATCCCTATAAACAATTATATTTCATGAAAATAAGTCTATTGTGACTACTTTCGGTTTTCTGAACGGCAGCTGGCAAGGCTTCTTCGGAATCAAGCGAGGAATTGTTCTGTCAAAACCGGCTGAGTGCAAGTAATTGGTGAAATTCAGGAGTTGAAGGAGATAAAAAAATCTGTAAAAGTATATCTAATTTTGTTTATATAGACGTAAATAAATTCAATACACATTATTCCTTATAATAATATGTCACTGATGCCGGGACCATTGGCGCAGGTGAGTTGAGAGAAAAATACAATAGCCGAACATTCGAATAACAGAACGTCATTGTTTCTTTGTTGTACTTCCCCTTGCCACCCTTTTCACCCGTTACCAATTTATTCACTTCTAAAGAATGCTATCGAACCGATGCAAGTGGACGCGCCCATTGAAGATAATGACAACAATGAAGAGCACCAGCTGATTGTTGAGAATCCTTCGCTCGATCTGGAAGTTTACGCCAATTCGTATACGGGTTTGGCGACCCTGTACCGTCTAAAGTTTGTAGCCGATGTTTGCCCAACACTACGTGTGGAGGCGCTGAAGATGGCAATTAAGCATGTAATGACCACATACAATGTCAGTATGTACCAAGCGCTACATAAGAAACTATCCGAATTAAGTGCTGGTGGTGCTGGGCAAGCGGGTGGTGCTGCTGGCTTACCTGATGTGGCAGCTCAATCGGCGGCACCAGCTGGTGGCGCTGCAGGCGGTGCAGATTCATTGGACTTGCCGGTTTTCGACAGCAACTGGGTGGAAACCAAAACTAAACAGGCTGCGTTCAATTTAGAAAAGTTAGACTCTGATTTGAAAAACTACAAATCGAATTCGATCAAGGAGAGCATAAGACGTGGCCATGACGATCTAGGCGATCACTACTTGAGTTGTGGCGATCTAACCAATGCATTGAAATGCTATTCGCGGGCCCGCGACTACTGCACCAGCGGCAAGCATGTGATCAATATGTGTCTGAATGTTATCAAGGTGTCGTTGTACTTACAAAACTGGGCACATGTACTCAGCTATGTAAACAAAGCAGAGAGCACACCTGATTTCATGGAGGGCACAAAGGAAACCAACTTGGTACGTAAACATTGCCAGTTTTTTGATTGTTTGTTTTTTTTCTACTTTTATTAAACATCTTTTCCAGTCCGTTGCCACTCGTCTGAAGTGTGCAGCAGGCCTCGCCGAACTGCAAACGAAAAAATATAAATCGGCGGCTAAGAAATTCTTGCAGGCCAGTTTTGATCACTGCGAATTTCCAGAGATGCTATCACAAAACAATGTTGCTATGTATGGCGGGCTTTGTGCGCTAGCCACCTTCGATCGTCAGGAGTTACAAAAAAATGTAATATCATCTAGCTCGTTCAAGTTATTTCTCGAATTGGAGCCGCAACTGCGTGATATAATTTTTAAATTCTATGAATCCAAATACGCATCCTGCCTAAAATTACTTGATGAGATTCGCGACAATTTATTGTTAGATATGTACATAGCCCCACACGTCAATACCCTATATACCAAGATACGAAATCGTGCGCTCATTCAATATTTTAGTCCTTACCTCTCGGCCGATATGCGTAAAATGGCAACTGCATTTAATCGCACTGTACCAGCTTTGGAGAATGAGGTTATGCAGCTTATATTAGATGGACAAATACAGGCGCGCATCGATTCTCAAAATAAAATACTGTGCGCCAAAGAGGCCGATCAGCGAAACAGCACCTTTGAGCGTGCCATTAGCATGGGCAGGGAATATCAAAGACGTTTGCGTATGGCCATTCTGCGCGCAGCAATGTTGAAGAGTCATATTCAGGTCAAGGTAGGTTTATGGATGATTTCAATTGTAGATGAATATTCATATTTTATTTGTTATTTAATTATATAGAATGTTCCACGCGATACGGGCAATCATGGCACGGACTTTTGTGTAACCGCTGGATCGAGCACTACCGCCGCCATTAGAAACTGAATTACTAACTAGGATTCAGATGACTAAATTTGGACTCAACAAACACATTATAATAATTAGCATTTCATTCATTAAAAACTCAAAAACACAATTGTTCTCACTATTTATTTATTTGTTATGTATGCTTGCTTATTTATTGTTAAAAATTGTTAAATGCATCTTTCTTAGACATAACATTATGAAAACGTCAAACTTCATACAAATGGGATTGTTAACGACTGCGTTGTTGATGTCGTTCCCTTGATCTGCTGCGGTTTCGACGATCAGCTGTTAAGCGTCTATAATTCTTTTCTCTCGATGGACTATGATGGCGTCGATCTTTGGAATGCGTTTGTTCTCTGCGCGTTTCCTTTGAACGACTTCTCTCCCTTTGCTCATATTTTTTTGTGAAATTAGAGCTGTTTACGTGGCGTCCACTGTGCCTTTCTTCAGCTGATCTGCTCCGACGTTTGCTATGGACATCTCTTCTATTTATTGCAGCACTATGTTTATTCCGTGAGGATTGTACTACGGACGTATCATCAGATTCTGAGCTTGAACTAGAAGAACTGCTGGTGGACTGCGACTCGTCGCTAGACTCACCACGCCTTTTCTTTTTCCTATCATCTTTGGACTTCTTCTGTGATGACTTGCGCTTTCTTCTGCTAGCAGATTGATCTTCTTGATTGTCATCTGTGTAATTTCCGCTGCTGCTACTCGATTTTTTTGCGCGATGTTTCTTAGCTTTTTTATCTTTCTTGCTCTTGTGGGATTTACTTTTTTTCAAATTGCGTTTTTCCTTCTTATGCTTCAATTTTTCAATCTTTTCTAATTTCTTTAGCAATTCCAGCTTCTGTTCCTTGCTTAGCGATTTTAGAAACGCTAATTCAGTATTCCCATCACGTTGCGCACCCTTCATTTCACTACTCTCATCATCACTAGGCACCAATCTGTGCTGTTGATTAACTTGCTTGATATTCTGTAGTTCCATGGCGGATCGTTTCATCACCAGTCCATCTTCCTTCATTTGTTCTTCAAGCACATTTTTTGCCATCATTTCGCCTGCTTCAGCCTCGGAATGCAGTTTACGTGCCTCACTCATAGAAATACTATACATACTACACTCTTTGTCGGTATTAATGTGACCCCACTTATGGCATTTGATGCATCGCACATTGCGCACCTGAATACCAAAGGGTTGATCGCGAATTTCTGTGTCGCCTTTGCAATATGATTCTCGAGGTGCATTAAACTTGCGCTGCCACTCGAATTTATATTCTGGCTCAGTGGCATCTTTTTCACGTTCTTTGCGTACGCCAGGTGGTGGCTCGTACATGAAGTTAACACTTAGCTTGTCCTTGCTATCCTTGCTCAACATAGCTTTGTTTTCATGCAAGTTCTGCTCCTTTTCATATTGGTTTCGTAACTCCTCCTGCTTCTTTTTGTAAGCATCCGCTTGTTGCTCAGCCATCCATACCTGTGGAATTTCATTAAATTCAATATATGTACATATTTATTTTAATATTTTTCGACTAGATGCACTTACTCGTTTGAGATTATCTCTGGAAGCTGGGTGAAAGAACTTCTTGCACATGTAATTGTTGAATCCCTTGCCCATCTTGCTGTTTTATTTTCTTTTAACATAAAACTCCCTTAAAATCTTTATTTTTCAACTGCTCTGCGTTTTTTTTCTACAGCAATAAAAATTTATAAAATTTTGTGTTTGATTCTCGTTTTCCTCTTCTTCTTCTAACCAGCTGACTCAAGCTGTCAAAGTGAGCAGTACTGCCAACCTTTCAAAGAAAATCACAAACAGGAACGACAAAAAAAGTCAGCAGGAAATAATACCGCTCGTACCTGGCCAAGGACTGTCAAATAAAGGTATTGGAGTTTGCTTCACGTACGGAGCACTAAATACCGGCCACTACTTTGGTTTTATCAATTTTGACAATTCTCAACTACAAGTAGCAAGCTTTGTTTTGAAAAATGAGCGGCCGTAACTTTTTGGTATTTTAAAAAGTTATTTATTCTGGTATTCTATTCTATAACGCTGGTGTTTTATGCTGTTGCAATAATAACAAGAAACAAATTTAGGTACGGTGAGTCAATTTTGTTTTTTTTTTAATCACAACCAATACCATCACATTTAAACGTATATTTTCGCATAGAAATTTACAATTTTTAAAATATATTTTATAAAAATATATATGTACATAACATGCACAACAATAATTTTTTTCGACATTGAATTTCAACGATTACCATCACAAATGTTTCCTCAATTAAATTTTGTATTCGAAGTTGCATCATCGCAAATTTAGCAAAGTACATCAAACCGCTTAGGTGCGATATTAATAAAACGTAAACTGTTAATAGAAATAAAAAATGCAGCAGGGTGATTTCTGTTATTCATTATTCCATATTATTCGAATTTGTCAAAATGCATCCTGCAAATATTGAGATGTGAGAAAGAACAAGACTTGCGAAAATTACAGATACAGTACACTCCATATTACAAGTACCAACACAGTAGACAAACTAGCAAATTTTGATAGTAAATTTTTATAGGTAAAGTAAGCGTTGTTTGCGCTATATGCATGTGTGCTTGCGTTGTGTGGTAAGTGTGTAATTTTTTGGTTGTGGTTGTGGTTGTGGTTGTTGTTGTTGATGTGGGTTGTGTACGTTGTGGTTGGCGCTTGGCCCTCTGCTGGTCGTTGGTACCTTTCAAGGTTTGTAGTTCTTCGGTGGAAACAACAAGAGGCATAGCATTTGCCATTTCCGTTGGCGTCGTAGGCGTGGTCGGCTTTTGTATAGCATATTTCTGCATTTCCAAATATTTCTGCCAGATTTGCGTGATGTTGCCACCTTCTTGGTTAAATTCTTGAAATTGCAACTTAACATTGCCGTCATTCACATATACCTGCCGTGTTAGTTGAAGTTGACGATCTTCTATGATCAAATTTCGAAAGGCGATCACTCCTCCGGATGAAATGCTGCTTTCATCTATAATTCCTCGACCTTCAATGCTACCGTCACTCCGACAATCGAGAGACCCTTCTACGCCATCACAGAGAACACCAGTAGCGGCACCTAAGCTATCCATTGCACTATCATTGCCTGGGATACCGTGGGCACAGACACAAGTCTGTGGCATAGCGTGTGGCAATACTTTGGTGTTGTTGTAATACGCTTGCCGAGGACATCTGCTGTTGCTTAAATGCGTATTGCTGGCACAGTTTGCCGCTGATTCATTGGTGAGTCCTTTTCCACCCAGCATAAAATTGGTATGTTCTAGCTGCTTCAGTTTTTGCTCCAAATTGGCCTTCTCCTTCTCCAAGCATTCTATCTGCATTGTGAGACGTAGATGTTGTACACGATATTCGTCAATTGTTGTTGGCTCCAAATGCCGACTGCTGAAGAGCTTAGCTTGCTTGAAGTGCGTGTGGACCTGATGGGCGACGTAACTCTCAGCCACCGTGGCTACCTTTGCCAAAGCATAGATACAGGCAAAAACTCCCAGAAAGTTTAAGTAAATGTCATAGTTTTCGAGGCATACGTTCGGTTTTAGATTTCCTTCAAAAGCGTTATCTAAATGAGAAATCAAATTTAGTGATGTCAATTGTTTAGAACCTTCATGTATCTTCTAAAGTCCAAGGATTTTACCCATATGAATCTCGACAGTCATTTGCTCTTCTCTTTGAAGTTCGATTTGTTTGAAATAGCAGAGAATGATCCACGTCGTAACCGCCAGCGATATTAAGAATAGAAAATTAATTGAGGAAAACATTTTGACGTGTTTGGAATTTAGATCAGAAATAAAAAAGAACATTTGCAATACAAAGAAAAATTTGATTGAGTTCAAACGCGTTTTCACACAAATTTTCCGTGTGTTTAATTTGAAACTGAATGCATAGTGTCAAAGCTGGCATGGAAATTTCTGAAGCCAAATTCAAAGTGAAATGCAAAAAAACGACAAGTGTGGCAAATACTAAGTGGGTGTCTGTAAACCTTTCTTACAAATGTAGTGTTCTTCAGTTTTATGACGCCGCGAAATGGCGAAGGAGGGGCTTCCAAGGAGGTTTATCCTGCCTGCTGGAGTTATTGCAATTTTTAAACGGCAGGGATCGTTTTCTATGACCTTTCTATGTACTATGTACCAAGTTCGGGTACACCATTCATTAAAATATTCGGTTAGGAGAGATGTGATAATCTGAACACTCGATTTTCTCTCTTTATTTTTATTTCTGGTTCTCGTTACGTAATTTAATATCTAGCTAATGAAAACACTCCCAATTTCTTATCCGAAGGTTTCTATTGCCGTCACCACCGCCCCTGCCCACCGTTACTTTTATTTTTACTTTATCCGCTTCACTACCCAAGAGACAAAGCTTTAAAAATACCGTCGTGACGTTGAACTATAACTGAAATTTAAAAACAATTTTAGCCGAACATTAGCGGCATTACGATTTATTCCAGCGAATTCATATGAGGCAGTGTGACTATAGTAGCAGCTATTATTTTTTATTCAGTTTACATAGGTTTTTTCTTTTTTCGTTTGAATTTTCGAAAACAAAATACGTGTAATTTTGTAGTTGTACTTGTAACACTACCTTATTTGCTTCGTTGCGTTACGTCATTATAGTACGCATCGCATGATTTGAGTGTTGAGGAGAGTTTCTCTGAACATTCCTACAACGCATGTATTAAAAACACATCACATTTTTGCGCAACTGCCTCCATATATGTAAATTTACTCTTGCAAATTAAATATCATTCCCAATTTTTTTTTATACAAGTAGTTTAAATTATTATAAAAATCAGATTTCATCTAAAACTATGTAAATTCTTTTCCTGCGGCCGTTTTAATAAAATAACACCAGATATTTTCATTTTCAACGCTATCGTTTATCCTGCGAAAAGTTCTGTATATCATCGTAGCCGCGATAACCCAATTTGTATCCAGCGACGGCGTGCCCGAAACGTACCGCCTCCTGCAAATCCTTATTAAGCACTTGGAGTGCGTATATAACACCAGCGCAGAAAGTATCACCAGCTCCAAGCGAGTCTACTATCTCAGTAACGGGCTTTGAAGGCACAAAAGCATAATTACCTTGTGAATCCACACAACCAGCACCATTAGCACCCCACGGACATATTATCGCCGGCTTTTTGTCTTCTTGCTGAGGTTTTAACTTTTCATACAAACCCATTACTGCTTCCTCTGGCTTATTCCAACCCAAATGAACTGCCATGTCCTTGCCCAGGAAAACGTAATCAGCTGCTTCACCCAACTGCAGAATTTCTTCTTTCATTTTCTCCAAATCGACTGATATTCTAATTCGATCCTTTGGATTTTTCTGCTGCTTGTTGTACTGCCGAATATCAAGCATGTGCTGCAAAACAGACTCAGGATTACGCCCCTCGAAGTGAACCCAGCCATAGTTACTCAGCTTTAGTTGAGATAGGTGCTTATACTCCAGCGATGGAAAACCTGGATTCGAATGAATTATTGTACGCGAACCATTCTCTTTGTTGAGTATCACCGATGAGAAGGGTGGATCCATATCGGTGCTAGGACAATTTTCAATTTTTATCCCACGCTTGCGACAGTCTTCGTATAGAAAGCCAAATGCCGACGAAGCGCTCAGCATACCCAGAAACTCGACATTGGGAGCGCCTAATTGACGCAGCACAGTGCAGTTATTGGAAGCATTGCCACCACGTTGCCAATAGCCGGCAATGCAACGTTTATCGGTATCCTCGACAGGGTAATGCTCCACGACGTGTATGACGTCCAGTACACACATGCCGACACATACTATGCGACGCTGCTGCTCCGTTCCAGCCGCGTCGGACATTGCGGCTGTTAGCAGGTATTATGTTTCACTTGTAATTTCGTTGTGATTGTAACTTTGAGCGATTTGTTGATTTACTTTCTGTAAAATCTTGTTCTTTGTCTCACGGTTTACTGTGCCCAGCAATGGCTGGTTTTTAACTTTTACACACCGGTTTAAAGTATTTATTTTACATTCATTAGTATAAGAAAAATTTTATAATCGAAAAACTGAAATCTTATCAGCTAAATATTAGTTTGCGTTGTACAATGCTAATAAAACAGCTGTTTTCGTTTGCCTTCTCAGCTTTCAACTAACCACCACTCATCGAGTGATTGGCGTTTTCGTCATTCATAAAGCTTCCACTTTAATATTCTCTTTGATAGTTTCCAGCAAACGCGCTCCGAACTCGCTTCAATTAGTTTAGAGAACGCTTAGAGTTTAACGTTCATTCAGAACACGCTGTTGATCTTTGTGAGAGTGATTTAATAAAAAGCAGTATATTAAATTATTTGTGTGGTCTGTTTTCATTTAAAAATCATAAATGTGTATGTGGACGTATGTATGTACATACAGACATACAGACATACATATGTACATACGTACTACATACAGTGAAAATGTCGAAAAACCGGCTTTAGAATTTGACTACATATTACCTACCCTTCGCATACAAATAAATTATGCGGGAGTTTTAATTCTAAGATTATTATATTTTCACGTTTTGATGCAGCGGTTTCAACGTACAGTCATCACACTCCATTTTAGTTTAAAATCTTAAGCGAAAAATAACTTCCGCTTCCACCTATTCCACCCACCAAAAAATAGATTTTCTCATTCGAATCGCCCTGTTTGGTATTCCCTATTCACCACGCTATTGTTGCCACAAAATCTTAAGCAACCGGTTAATCGAATATCCTGCATATCGTAGTGTGGTGGTCGCCACATTCAACAGGGTGTTCCGGTACTGATGACTGTGCGCCCGATTCGGAACAGCTATTTGCGCACTACCGCTGTTTTGAACGACAAGCCATCCGCCGGCCGTCTGTTCGTTTGCTTCATCTGGTTGGCTGTGTTGTGATTGTGTTGAGTTTTCGAATTGCGGCTGCTGCTCATGCAACAGTGGGTATTTCTTGGCGTTCGCTCCCACATGGGCAGTCAGTTGATGTCGTTGATGCCGTGTTGAAGTATATAATCATAAAATGTGCGGATGCCAAGTGTGCTCTTTAGCAGCAATGAAGTGAAGTGGCAAAAGGGGAAAGCACCGTACAAAGAATTTCAAACGAAAATATACTAAAAGAAATACAGAATTGAATGAGAAATGCAGAAAACATCGGCTCTTGGAAGAGATGTAAGACACAGCCAGCATTGTGGGCAGTTGTAAAGAGATTCCCACGACGGCGTGACGTGTATTTTTCTGTTTATTTTGTCTGTTGTTGACGGGTGTTGAATGTGTTTTGAATAGCATAAAATGAACAAATTGATACTCGCTTATGTGTTGCATTTGTGCATTTGTGTTGAAATTCCTACCTGTTGGCTAATTTGAATTTTTTTGTTTTGATTTCTTTCGCAAACATTCGAAATTGCAATACCTTCGAATTCGCGCTTTCAAACAGATTTGCAAATTTGAAGCTTCAATGTGTCAAAAAAAAATGTGCACAATTTCTTTTCTGAAGCACAATTCTTTTGTGATTATTTAAATAATTGGTATTATAAAAAGTTTTTGCACAATTGTAGAGCGATAAAGTTCCTGAGGAACAGTGTTAAAACAAAAACAAAAAAGGAAACGTGTTAAACGCGCAAAGCGGAAAAACTATACATCGCTGCAATCATTAGATATTACAAAAAAAACCAAAAAACCAAAAAAATACGGTGAACGGAAAACACATATGTAACTGACTAAACAAGTGCCAAAAAGAAAACACAATTTTCTAAATGCATACAGCGTTTGTCGCCAATAGCGTGAAGAGAGCGAGTTTTCGTTCAGACTCTCTTCGTCCGGTCGATCTTCCAATCAGTTTCCGTCGTTACGCTGCTCATTCTGCGAATCGTCGCGAAAGAGAGTAATCGAATGTTGTTGTCTTGTCGTCATCATCGCTTGGTGGCACCATGCCATTCGTATCCGCCGCACATGCATACAAAATAGTATATGGGTGAGTGCCTGCAAGTGGTCGCGATCTGTGGAGGTTCAAGATATTTATTCGTTGATAATAGAAAAGTTTAATATACATACATATGTATGTGTTTTTTTTTTATTTTAAATTTGTTATTTGCAACATTGCTGATTTACAGCTGCAATACAAATCAACAAGTGCAGCTCATTTATGGCGTTCTTACAAAGTATCTACATATCTACTCGTTTGGATGTTAAAAAGTGAATTGTAATAAGTGAGAATAAAAACATCACACATACCTATGTAATTAACTATATATGTATGCACACGCGTACATATGTACATACATAGATATGTAGTATGGATGCATGTATGCATATTTGTGCAGAGGTACACACATCCAGACATGCAGCAGATTATTTGCTCCACTGCAATAGCAGATAGTGGGAAAAAGTAGTTTTTGTTTTTTGAATCAACTCTGCGGAAAATATCCACGTGTTTTTGTTTTTTTTTTAACAGCTAGCAAAAGAGTTGAAAACCAGCTAATGATCGCCAAATAATGTGAGTATCGAAGGCCTTACTGTATAACTCTGTTTATTCGAATATTAGATTAATTCATTGAGAAACCACGTATGTATGTATGTATGTACATATATACCTACATACATATGTATGCAGGTACATGCTTTTTGTTGTTGTTGACGTATGCACATTTCCATTGATACATATGTCTGTATATTTACGAGGGTATGTTAATTGGTTAGGGACAATTAATGTTTCCAAAAATTTTCAGTATACTAGATATATACACTCCTTCCCAGGTTTTTAAAACTACCCCTCCCCCCGAATAGGGGTTTGTTTTATTGAAGATCTCTTCATACGACCCTTATCTCTTTCCAGCGAAAAATTCCATTTCATATTTGAAGCCAAAAAAAATTGTCTCGTGGGGTAAATCTATGCTATTGCTAGCCTTGGACAATATTCGATTAAAATATCGCGTATGCGACGTTCATCTATAGTTTTCATAATAATTTGTAATGGTAGTTTTTTTCACTCCACAAATAAAGTTTACTTAAGGGTCAGCACATTTAAAAAAATTGCCACTTTTTAATTCGAATTTATAAAAAGGTTTTGAGTACGCAACCTTGTAGTCTATTTAATTTAAGTATTATGAGCTGCAAGTTTTAACTCTTTAAAAATTCCCGATGATTTTTCTTACGTATTTATAAAAATAAATTTTGTTCATACGTTATATGGAAAAATAATTGTTAGACATCAACGGAAATTTTCAGCCACTTAAAACTTTCATTTTATTACACTACAAAACTGCGTAACTAAAATTTTTCCAAAAACTCTAACTAACAAGTTTAAAATTTCAATGCAATTTTTTGTTTAAATTTGCAAAATTTTGTGTAAAGTTTTAAATTTCGATTTATATGGGTTTTGTTATAGTATGATATTTCACAAAAAATTTACGAAACAAATTTAGAATGATAAGCAAAATGTTGAATTTCGACCCACCCTGAAAGGCACCTAGTAGGTATATTTAATATTTTGTTTCGCCTGCAACTCCTCCCAATTGAGTGCGTGTGACAATCGTGCGTTGATAAGCTGTCTTTATCACGCCCAGAGTTGCATTTCATGCTACATAGGCGCATATTCCAATGTGTGTGTGTGTGTGTGTGAATGTGCTAATTTTTACACATCGCTATAATAATTTGTATTAACAATCCACTTTATCGCTTCCTAATTTTGAGCAACAGTTTTGTTACTACTTATCTTTATTATTTTTATCCAGCCTCAGTATACTTTTCGCATTCCTTTTAATTCATTTCTCAAAATCAATGCTAATACAAATTTAGAAGTCTCTCATAGCATGCTAAAATCACAGCGCAGATATACAGCTATTTTTGTATGTATGTATGTATATACATACATATGTATCTACCTTTATTATTTTATTCGCATTTCTTTGTTTATTATACTTGTTTACTTTGTTAAATTTTGTTTCCCTATCAACATCTCTAACACGATCACTACAGAGTTTTGTCTTCATTAGACACAATTTGGGAGCACTCTCGCTCTCTCTGACCAACACTGATTGCAGCAGTTCTCACTCGGGTAATGGGGTTCTCCCTGCTCCCTGCGCAGTTGGTCAATTGGAATGTGAGCGCTCTCCAATTCGTATTTGTGTACGGTGTGTGCTCTCCCTTTTGGTTCGGGCACATCGACATGGAAATTATTGTACCTATCCATGTGCACTTCCCTTACATACAAACATCCATACATACATATGTACAACAACTGTACGATCTGTAGTTTACCAGCAACCGCTGATAAAAGTTGTTATTTATATATCTGCAATTTTTCCTTATTGCCTCTTCGGCAATCGCATACTTTTCAAGCTTATCGGCGGCGCGCAGTACTTTTTCCTCATACAATGCGAGGAAAATATTTTGCACTGGCATTTTAATACTATTTTCGCGTTTTATTATTCGAGGAATTTTGTATTACTTTTCGCAGTTCATTTAATTCGCATTTTGAGCTGCTCGGAGTTAGTTCTAAACCAGTACAACCCTCCATTATGACGCAATTATTTCACCTTTGTTTACATCTTTGGATTTGGCATGGTAACATTTTTTAAAAATAGATTTCTGAACGTGTCCGATAAATAAGTACCTACGTTTGCTGTGCAATCACAGCGACGAAACGACGTAAATGAATTTGTTTCAGAGCTTTCCAACTTCAGCAAGTCGATGGCATACCACTTCCGACTGTAACCAAATGCGACAACTTCAGGAACTACATTTCATATTTCCTTCGTCATTCACACATTAATAATCATTACAAAAGTTCAGAGCTCAATAAACATTCATTTTTGAGTCTAGGTGCGTCAAAAGTCATTTTGTTGAGATGAGTGCGACAAACAGGTCCTACACGATACTCATCGTTAGCTCTCGTAAAGGAATGCCATCATCGGTTACCAACTAATACACATTACAGGCGAATAGGACGAGCACCTCGGGAGTGTCGCGTAACACTGACACGAGACTTGGAATCCATTCCATCCAACCACCTTAGCAGCTAGGCTTTCAAACCGGTCCTTTCAGACCACCTACCCAACACGAAATCTACCGATTGAAGTTTTTGTCTCTGTGGTGTTTTTAAAACAATTAAGAACCATTTTTGCTTGAGATGCAAAAGCGGCAAAATTGCCGAGGTACAAGACAGGAAATTGACAATACGGAGGACAGATGATGTTGCAACGAACGAAATACTTGAATACTTGATCCCGGGGTGGATTGATACAAACACGGTAGGAGATTTAGTTCGGCTTCAAGTATCATACTGTAGATTTTTGGAGGCTGTACCTTTTAGAGCTTCCTTCTCGTTGTAAACGTTTACGCAATGCCATTTAAACCAGCACATCCTATGTCGCATTCTCTTTGCTCGATCCCTATACTTTCTTAGGGCTACTCGCGAGTTATTTCGCTTCCGGAGTTATTGTCCAATGCATTCACGGTTTGCGGGACCTTTGGAGTCGTTTGCCTCTGTCTAGTAGTTTATTCCGTTACTTGGAATTGTATTATATTTTATAATGATATCTGCTCTTTTCGTTCGAATAAAAGTTCTCAAAATGGCATGAAAACTTGCTCAGTTCATCCATCAGAAATCCATTCAATTGACATTCACTCCAAGAAGCGGGTGGCTGTAAAATATCAGTATAACTACTATGTGGGTATGTAAGTATGTGCATTTATAAATCGGTTAACTTGATATTTTGCGCGGAATCTTCTATCAGTAGATGTGCTCTGTGCTTGTTCGTTTTTTGTTTTGTTTTTGGTTTCCTCGAGATTGCGGCGCTTATTCGTATGTTTTCTATAAGTGTGTGTATGTATGTATGCATGGAAGTGTGTAGCAGTTGTGGTTATAAAATCTCTGCTGCACAATGCAACGGAAATTCCGTCATTTGCGGTAGATTTGCGTGACTCTTCTCAGCCTTTTTTACATGACAACGTAAATAATTATTGTTAAATGCTGCCGTCATTGGTTTTCTTTTGTCTCTGCAGTATTTTTGTGCTATTTCCTTTGATTTTTCTGAGCGCAATTAAATTTTAAAATCAGAATTACTTGACATTTAGTACGAAATGCGCGAGGAGTAGAGTATGAGGATTCTTCTTTCTTTTTTAATAACGTCTAACAACGTGAAACGAGCGCGTATGCTTGATATTCTAGGTTATGCAGTTATAGTTGAGCGGCTATACTCAATCCCGAATCTTACATTCAAGTTCGTGAGCATCCCCTATACGAGATGAGGTAACGAAAGTGGCTTCGTTTGCTGGGCTGGAATCAGAGCACCGGTAAAGTAATGAATTCACTCTCAAATTTAAAAGAAAGGAGCTACGATTATTTTTAAAGATAACAATGGGATATACCGCATATGCCGCCATACATATTTTGATGTAGTCGGCAATATAAAACGTACCCTGCCTAGAAGAAGAAAGAAGTCTCAACAGAGAATTTTTTATCTTTCACATCCGATCAGAAAGAGGTGGTCTCTTATCCTAAAAAAAAAACAAATAACGCCCTCACAAAAGGAGCTTTGTCAGTAACGCCGCAAAAAATATGTTATATTAATTTAAAGCACAAACTTTTTCGTGATAAAATTTTGATTCGATTGTAAAAATGTGTGCGCTAGAAGCTGCCTCTACCATAGGCATATATCCAGAATTTCTTTTAAAAACGTTAATATCGAACGTTGTGTGTTGATGAATTTATTAAAACAAAGTTGCACTATTTTTTCCTTAACGCCTTGTTTGGGTAACAACCACCTATGTTCTACATATTTGGCTTTAAATATTCCTAAACATGGCAGCTGGTTATGAAACAAAGCATTAAGGTATGTATATGTGTGTGTGTGCGTGCATGTATGTATATATATATATGCATGTATATGCTAAATTTATGTATGCAGTGCAAGTTGTGTAAGTTTTAATAAAATTAATTAAATTTTCATAAAAACTTCAAATCTTCTATCAGAAAAAAATTGGTACGCAGTTTTATACCCTATTAAATTTTAATACAACAAAGTGCAAGTTTTGCAAGTGATGCCCATTTTCCCCATAAATGTAAAAAAAAAGAAATGTATGGCAACACCGTCAGTAAACAAAAAATATTACATATCCATGAAAATGTTTAGCAAAATTAAATTTGCACTTTATTATCCTACAATTAAATTGTCCATAAAACTGCATACGCGGAAATTTTCCAAAAATTCTAATTAAAAAGTTTGAAATTTTTATAAATGTTTTTTGAATTTCATTAAGATTTGCACAAAGTTTGATCATTGTAGAATAAAGTGCACTTTTATAAAAAAAAAAATCTTTATATAAATGTGAAAAACTGTTTATTTGTGCCTTTATGACATTTTATACGCTCCTCGGAAGTTTTTAGGCATGGCTTTGTTTGCTTGGTAGATGGTTCCCACATGTTCGAAAAATCAAATTTAGTTAAATTAGATAAAAGTTATATTAAATAGTAAAATATGGGTGTAAACAGATCAATCGCTAGTGGAAAGTTTATCGGTATATTTTGAAAAGGGTTGCCACCTGTTTGAAAAGTCAAATTATACACAAATTATATGTGAGACAAAACGAAATGCGTTTTCTGGATATACATATATGCAAACGACAATTAATAAATAAATTTCGACAGGACGTCTGCCGGGTATCATATTGTAAGTAATAAATTAAGGGTACGACCCAAATGAGTGCAGTTTTCAATTCGGCAGAAATTGAATTGCTAAAAGCAAGGTGTATATTTTTGACAGAAACCGATATACATATGTACATAAATGCCTTCAAAAATCCCAGTATGTATTGGTAAGAGTTCCAAGCGAAATTGTTTATTATTTTCCTTTGATCCAGTAACGGAATAACAAGTAGTATGTACAAATAAAATGACAAAGCAAATAACACCACAAACGACTAAGTAATCCAAAGCTTAGAAATGTGCAAGAATATTAGTATTCCAATATATTAAAGTTGCCGCATGTCTCTATGTCTGTATGTACAAAAATTGGATACGTTCGCTAATACAATTCTACATATAGTATATCTACTATGTATGTATGTACATATGTACATAGATAGTCGAATGTGTGAATGCGGCAAACGAATGCCGGCAGCCGCAAGTGATACTCGCTACTAAACGAGTCAAATATAGCGAAAAAGTATACATTGATACCCATATTCACACGCATACATATATACATACTTACACATGTAAGCGCGTAATAAAGATTAGTTCGCACTGCGACATCTTATCAGCGGCTGCAGCGATTTTGAGTTTATTTTCATGCCGAATGAATTTCTTTTTTTTTTTGTACCATATTTGTCGCCACAATTGGTTTAGTGCCTTGCCTGGGTTCGGCAGATGAGTACATTCATATTTTATAGTATATAGTAGGCGTAATGAAAACGCTTCGAAAGTGGCGAGCGACTAACTAATTTGCATTCGCGGCGAACGATTGTCGAGTAAGCGTTTAGCACCGCGCGCCGTTGACTGCCGGCTGCCGAACACCGAACGTCAACATTTTCTTGGCTACATTTGCAAAAAAGGGATGCCGAAGTTATAGGCGCATTATACGAGTACTGTACATACATTACATGTATTCGCCGAGACGCGGTGATAAGGACGGGCGAGGGACCAAGTAGCAATTAGAGGCATGCAGATACGAAAAATATATACAGTAGAAACTCGATTCTTGCACGTAATGAAAACCGGGCTCGGTGCAAGTTTCGAGGTTGTCGCAAGTACCGAGTATTAATCGCCCATACAAAATAAAAGGGACGTACTTCTGTTTAGAATCTAAGTTTAATATTTCAATTCAAAGCAGTACAGTTTGGAGGAAGGCACATTACCGAAATTTCACCATCATTACTCCTTAACTCGCCTTCTTTGGGAAGGCATCGAGCATTATCTATAAGTAAAAGAGCTCTTTCGGGAAGATTTTTTCCACGAAGGAACTCTTTCACCTACAGATTTAAGAAATTTTAAATTAATAAAAGGAATTTTTTTAGGACCAACAATTGACTTACCTCTGGAACAAATGTTCTGTGAAACCATTCTTCAAACAAGGTAGACAACAGGCATATCCGTAAAATTTTTGAATGAACGAGGATTTGATGATTCTCCAATAACCATTAATTTCACTCTATGATTTCCAGCAGCATTCGTACAAGTAAGAAAAGTTATTCTTTCTTTACTAATTTTATGTCCCGGCGCCGAGGTTTCTTTAGAGCGCACAATAGTTCTATCGGGCAAAAGCTTCCAAAATAGGCCAGACTCATCAGCATTGTATATCTGCTCCTTTTCCAAATTAAGATCGGCAATTTATTCATTTAGTTTTTGTAAAAAATGGGTTAATAGAATCACTCTTATTTGACAGTTTTTCCCCACATATTTTGAGTCTACGGATTCCATGTCTTTTTTTAAAGTTTGCAACCCAACCATTGCTAGCGTGGAAGCCACCCGACTTTTCCTGAATTTTGGCATGGAACAACTTTTTGCCTTTTCCTTGAGCATATCAGATGTGATTGGTAAATTCTTTGCTCTTTGATTTGCAAACCATTTGAACAATGGCTCTTTCCATTTTTGGAAACTCCGAGGGTTTAAGCGTCTTTTTTCTCCCAGGGCCGGATTCAGAATGCGCCACAAATTTCTTTATGGTGTTTTCATTTCTATTAACACGAGTTATTGCTGATTATGCACATGAAAACTTTTGGCTAAGGAATTGGTGAAAAATCCAGCACTTAATTTCTTTAAAATCTCAGCTTTGTCTTTAATTGTCAGCAACGTAAATTTTTTCTTTGCTATTATGACACCGCGCCTCTTAATAGTCAGCTTAAAACTGATTCAAATTATGACATTTCATCAGCAGCATAAAACGACGGGGATTTCCCGAAATCTATTCAGTCTAAGAAAACGTAAACAAAGCAGCACGCAAGAGTAATACAAAAATGTTGCAAGTATCGAGTTCAAAATTTTCGGATGTCGCAAGTACTGAGTGCGTAATGAAAAATATTTTTATGTTGCAAGAATCGAGGTGTGCAAGTATCAAGTATGTGCAAGAATCGAGTTTCTACTGTACATATAACATATGTTGGTACTACGTATGTATGTATGTATGTAGATAAATGACAAATAGTTTTTTGTTGTGCTTAGTAATGTTCGCAAATCTCAAGATCATACCGATATTTAGCGCTTACATATGTACGTTCACTATGCGAGTCTTAGATACATTTCTAGCCGTTAGTAGGTGGACCGGAGGAAAACGAGAGTACGAAAGGTAGACAATGAAGTGCTTGATAGGCTGTGCGTTGAGCGAGGAAATAATTGAGGAAAGCGAAGATCGTTGAGTGCGCAAAAAGCGCATAAATAGAGAAAATGTTAAATGGAAATAGAGAGTCAGAAAAAAAGTGATAATACATTTTCATCAGCTGCATAAGTTCTCGTGAAACCAACACATAATAGTAACGCAAACAAAAAAAAACTCACACACATTGCCTTTCTTTGGGTTGTTTGTGTCCGCTAAAGCGACGACTATTACTCCCCACGGAGCAGGAGCAGGCAGTAGGCGTGAGCTGTGAGCTGTAAAAAATCTAAACAGGGATAGCCTTCCTGGGCGGCACGAAATATTCGCTAGATCGAGAGAAATGAAAATAATGTATGTAAATGCAAAAAAAGAGAAAATTGTGTGAATGGTTATAGTTCTGCGAGTTTGACGTGATTTTAATGAATGAAAAATTTGCGCTTTTTAATTCGTACTACGTACTTATATTCGTAAAGCATTCACAAACTCGTACAAATATTTTGAACATGTAAATCAAAGTGCCACTGAGACATGATGGAAATGTATTAAGAATATCTGGGTTGATTCTGGATATAAACGAATTGGGCCTGCTACAATAGCACAATAGCAATGGGGCTATTGTAACGCTGTACCCATAAGCTGGACCTCGCCCTTCAGTTCGATGATATACCTTCTGATGTACCAGGGAAACACCTGGCCGGAAGCATACATGAACCTCCTCCCGTTGTAAGTGGTGTTCAGCGAGATCAAAATATCGGAGTGCTACATTTTGTCTGGTCTGTAGCTTAATTTCCTGTGCCCTTCTAGTCCCGGAAAAACATATTGGTGCTGCAGAGTTTTGAACCTACCGACCAATCAGCTTGCATCTTACCAACAACGCTTCTTTGTCGATTTGCTTGTAAAATAATAATTTAACAGAAGAGCTTCCCTCACGATTTTTTCAAGAACTTCTATTTTTGACACAAAAAAATATAAATTTTCTTCCAAGCCGAAATCTTTTACCTCTATGCTGCAATTAGGAACGACATTCCTCAATTCCAGTTCCTGTAGTCCCAAACGTCTCATCTTATTCTGCTCCTAGCAATCGATTGATGCTTCCAGCTCCGTCGGAGTTGCCTCGCGTGTGCATTTACAGTTAATATCCATAATGCGCGTCTCCAACCTCTGCTCTGCTGGTTAGAGGATTCAATTCCATGGGTTTATTCATCGATTGACACTTTTCGTTTTAAATTTTATTTAGTATCTCCAGCTCAAATTTTCAAACTCATTCGAGAGCATTCGAGAGGTAGTTCGAGTTCTGGTGCTTGGATTTTGCTGATCCCATACCTTTGTCTGTATGTCTGTATCTACGGAAATTCGGCTCATCGAGCCGTTACAACTTCAAGTAATTAAAGTACATACATAGCATGTTTGTAAGTTTTTTAATTTCGCATAGCTTTGTGATCGCAATTTTGTCCATTTGTATCGTCCACTACGATTTTTTGTCGGTAAGTAGTGTGTACGTTCACACCACACACTCATTTAGATTTTGTCAGACCGTTGGCCCGTCGGCCAGTCAGCGGGCATGTTGTTGTTTATTTGTTTGCTATAGTATATGTAGGTATGTAGGTATGTATGTATGTACACTCGTGTACACACGGCTATGGCGTGTAGATAATATTAATGCGAATTGTTGTTATTGCTGTTGTTGTCTGCTGCCGATGTTGTCGTTGCCGCTGAATTGTACATTATTATTATTATTGTTTTTTTAACACACTACGCTGATAAAATAAAGAACAATATTAATATGTGTTTAAAAATAGATTTACTCTTGTTGGTGTTGTTGCTTTTTTTTTGCCGCAATTTACGTTATGGTGTGATATGTATGCATGTACATTTTTCTTGTTTGCAGTGCCCCTCACTTTACACAAGCTTTTATATAGTCAGAGCAAACTAAAGAGAGAGAGAGAGAGAAAAAGTGAGGGAGAAAATTTTGAAAACGGATCTTCAAAAAAAAAAACTTGATTAGTCCGAGGGCAGTGATGTTAAGACCAGAGAAAATTTTATCTTTGCAAAAATTTGACGCTTCTTTCGGCGGATTTAGGGATATGGTTCGAAACATATGGAAATTTTATAGTCTTGCATTCATTACTGGCTTTGTAACAATTAAAAAAAAAAAATGTTCCTCTGTATGAAAAAGGTTATGCCTCTCAAAAAGAATGTGAAACTGAAGGCAGATTTTTTATTACCACATACTATGTAGTTCAGTTACTGACGAACAAGTTTTTAATAATAATAAATCAAAATTAAGAACCGATTTAAATTCCAGCATGCCTAAATTCTGATAGTAATACCTCAAAAGTTATGACAAAGTCAAATATTACTATTAACAGAACATAAATCATTTGTAATTTTTTAATAAATTCACTTACGACCATCTGACTAAATAAATTTCAATTGTAAATATTTAGTCAATTATTATAATGAATATGGTTGCTATCTGGCAATTTGAAATCTCGTTTGCCAGTCGACGTAGTAGTAGCAAGGTAGTTTGAGTAGTCAGAAAAGCAATTTTGCCTATTGTAATTGCGGGCAGACTGTTCTACTTCATTTATTTTTGGAAGTAGAAAGGTGAAAAGCAGTAACAGTTCATATGTCGACTTAGCACTGCGGTCGCGTGACTGCCTACCAGAAAAAATAACCGTGGATCAAATACGAGCATAGTCTAACAATAAATTGGATGAGGAGCTGTTGTGATCTTTAAAACACCAGCTATGCCACTTGGGCTTGTCCAATAAATTCCAAATAAAAAATTTACCTGTTGATATACATATGTAAATATAATATTTGCGCTTGAGTATGGACATTTTGTTAAACAAAAAATAGTATGCTTTCTAAACGGAAATTTGTTTAATAAATGTTAACAACACTGCTCGATGGCTATAAAGATGGAAAGGGATAATAACAACAAAATAGTTATAGCAATACATTTGCTAGTCAAAGGACTATTCCTTTGATCAACCATTATAGTTCCAAGGTCACACATATGTGGATAGTTCGAAATAAAATTAGAAAACCTTTGCTTATTTTCCATAGAGACAGTAAGAGAAATTGATATTTCTTGAATTATTACCCTCGCTTGTGCTGATTCTCTTTCATCACCACACTCGCAGCTCAACCCTTTTTGTTCTCTTCGACATCGCTCGCCTGCGCCAATTGCTTGTCTTCTCACAATCTGCAAACGGTTGCCGATGACGGTTGGGGCCGTGGGGAGCTGCGCGCATTTAACTGAGCATCAGCTGCTATGCGCACTCACACTATTTTAGCTATACACATGCAAATGTAGTAGTATGTATGCATGTATGTATGTATATCGGTGAGTTTTCTCTTTGTCGTCGCAGTTGCGTTGAGTTGTGTTGCTCATTGACGGAGTGCTGCATACATTCAGTATTATTCTATTCGTCTGCGATAAAAGTTGCGAGTAAATATTGGGTCTCTGTTTTGTTAGATTTTTTCCAATTTCGTGGCTTACTGGTGAATGTTGAAGTTTTTCAGCTCTGCGGTCGCTCTTGTGCGGTTTATATGTCGATACGTTAGTTAGTTGGAAGTCGGTTTAATCAGCTTTCGTCGTGGAAAGGCGTGGAAAAACGCAGTTGTGATACGGGAATCTTCAAAAAAGGCAAATGAAAAAAATTAAAAATAAAAAACATAGAATTTTTAATTAATATAATAGATAGTGAGTTTTACTAAAACTAATAATAAAAAAATTTAATAGAAAATATGGCTGTTGTATGCGCTGGTGCGTGGAAAAAATGTTCTACTGCAGGTTTTCTACATTAAATTTTTTATCTATTGCTTCTTGGTAGGAGGCAAGAATTGTGAAAAATTACGCAGTTGTGAATGCGGAACAAAAATATCTACAAGGCTTCAGTGTGCGCGCAAATTGCATTATTAAACATCTAAAAAATATATAACACACATCTTTATATAAATTAATCAGTTTAAGCAACCCATTTTCTATAGTATCCTTAAAAGTGTGAAAAATAGACTAAAACAATTTATAATATAAAAATTGTTTAGTAAAAACAAAATATCACTAAAAAAAAGATTATATGAAATAACTTTTCCACTTAAATCGTTAAAAACTGCGGCAACAGGACAAAATATTGCAAAAGGTTAGCAGGCAATTAAAAAATTGCATAAGTAACGAGGCCTAAATACGAAAGAAAATCCAAGCGAAGCGCAATCAGCGAAGGCGATAACCGCCGGCTCAGCTTTTATCAGCTGACTGCTGAATATAGAACTCATTGCACTTTTGTTTGTTCGGCTTCTGCACAATTTGCTTTCAGTTTATTAACTGTGTAAGCGAACGCGAATTAGTACAGACAAAGTAGAAATGAGACACAAGATTACTGATAATCAAAATAATACAATTTATGATTTTCATTTCAAAATTTTTGATTAAAAACTTCACATTTATGATATTTGTTTTTAATTAAATCATTAGTTTGAGATAAAAGTTATGCCTGCGTGTTGAAAAATTAATTCGAACAAAATAGCTGCAATTTTTACAAATTCAACTAAGGTGCTATTCAGCTGTTGAACGTAGCATGAAAAATATGTTCGTGGTTTTAATGATCAATCTGAAGTTTTCATCGAACTGTTGTACTAAAATTTAATAGGAAAGGAGCTAACAACAGCGAAATTCTATTCACTGTTTATGCAAAATGTAAGTCTAAACGATTTTTTACTAACGTATGTAAAAGTACAACATATCACATTTTATTTATCGTATGTACTGAAACATTTTTTTTTTCTTTAAACTTGGACTCAACTTATATTGTAGAAATATATATACATAAATTTGTACCTTAGGATGCCTTACCAAAAAAGTTGCGGCGTTTCGATTGAAATTATTAAAAATATTACAACCATGATTTTTATTTAGAAAAAACCCATAAAAATGCAGCACATTTCAAATCGGTTCAGCTCACCTAAATCTTAGTACTATTGCGAACTATTTTAGATGATGTACGCTAATGTACACATTCTTAAAAACAAAAAAAACAAGAAAATAAGTATGCCACTCAATTGCTTTTTGGCAATTCATTTAAAAAATATAATTATTAAAATCGGTTCAGTACTTTGAGAGCCAAATCGTTACAAACATTTAGTTAAAAACTGGTAAATTTCAAGGTTTCAAGAAAATTTGTTTTAAATTTTGTATAAAGTTTCTTTGATCTATATCAAGGCACATTAACCAGGTAACAGCAACAGGGTTGATTTTTTGATTTTTTTCATTCGAAGTGGTTCATCAGCTGTCAAAGTTTGTTTACATTTTATCATAACAAACTATTATTTGTTTTGATGTAAGATGAAAATAAATTGTTTACATATTACATATCCAAATTATATTTACATATTCAGAAATGGGAAAATGTTTTCTTTGCAATAAAAGGAGGGGGAAAGGCTGTAACTTTTTTAAGGTTCCGCAAGATCAGTGGAGAAGATCCAATTGGAACAGAGCATGTGGCGTGGAACTTCCGGTAAACGGTTGGGTTTGTTTCGATCACTTTTTGGAATCCGACCTCATTGCTGGAGCGCAGAGAACAAACCTAATGCCCAACTCTGTTCCTTCGCTTTATATGTATACCATCGCCTTTGATGTAAGTATCCAACACGCAAATGCTGAGATATTAATATGGAATTTCTTTAATGTGCCTTGCTGGTGTGTGTTTTGTTTACTTATTGAATTGTCAAACACGCCAAATTTGACATTTCTATGTTGATACAAGGCAGGGTTGTATTTTTTCTAATGCTGTTACCTGGTTAATGTGCCATGATCTATATAAAAAAAAAAATATGAAAAAATATACATACCATGAAATTATTTCAAGTATTTAATCACAAGGCCAACAGCGTCTGCACCAATTCAGCCAAAAGTATCAATTTTGATTTGTCATTTCAGGCTAAGTCAAGTCACTAGAGTGACGCATGCAAAGTATAACCGAAATATACTTTGACTGTTTTTGTAACTAATATAAGTATGTATGTATGTATATAAAAGCGATGGTATTCACTCTTTGTGATTTGGTCTGGAAAGAAAATATGTTGTTACACAAAATGTTGTTTGCAATTATTCTTGCAATATTTCGTCTACACAAAAAACAAGAAGATCTTTATTCAAGAAAAGCAGCGAACTAAACAAATAAAAATGGGGATGAAATGGCGTTTAAGAAACATTTACTACTTTTGGAGAAAAAAGGTTACATTTTATGTAAGTTTTTATTCATTTACGAAGAAACCTTTATTGAATTGGGTTAAAATATCGCAATCACATTTTTCTGAGGTTCTGTTGTTTTTTTTTTTCGGTGTAATAGCGACTACCTCTGATCCAACGCCTTGTTTTAATTTTTGGTAGCGCTTTGGTTTTTGGGTTTTTTTCTCTATGAGCTATACATCAATTTAACAGCTGTAGTAAAATTACCCATAGCTAAAGCAGCAGATACTTAGCTATTTGTAATTATTTATTTAATTTTAATTCTATTCTATTTTGGCCTACAATTGTTTCTACTACTTTCCTTTAATCACCTAAAATATTCAAAATTTCGCTGTACGCCAACGCCGTTGCCCCTTAAACAGGCGCCATTTCGTATTCACGACGCGCGAAAATTGGCATTTGCTAAATGCAAACGTACACATACATATTTACATAGATTCACAAACATATCTACTAAGTGTGAAAAAATTATACTTATTTATTAGTAGCACGAAGTAAATTTGGTACACTTGTATTAGCGTACGTGTACATTCGAATTTTCTCAAGCCGTCGAACAAAAAGCTATGTACTTTTGCGAATTGTCATTCTCTACATGCGTTCAGTATGGTTGTAAATTAGAATTTCGTTTGAATTTGCGGCGCTTGATATGTACGTCATAGCGTCGAAACGACGCGGCAAAATTGTAACAACTGGCGCACACTTTTGAAGTGTTTTTGGCAGACAGTCTAAGAGATGTTAATTTGAAATAACTATTGTAGTTCGATAATATAATAATTACCTTTTCCTTGCTTTTTTAATGTGAAGCTGATTCTGCTGCAAATTAAATTGCTGTCAAGTTCAAAATCGGCTTGTTAGCTTAGCGAAAAATGTGATTTATATTATTCATAAAAAACAAAATAATCTCTCTTTCATACATTCTAAAAACAAGCAAAAATATGCAAATATTTCAATTGACCTGCATTAGTTATTCTTCGTCGTCGAGTAGTTCAATTAATTGTTGCATCCGAGATTGAAAGCTGACTTTTTGGGATTTTAAAACTTCATTGACACCAATATTCGTATCACTGTTTTTTTTTTTTTTTTTGGAATTATACATTCTCTCTAGCTGACATTCGGGAGGCAATAATAGAGAATATTTAATATGTTCATCAATTTTATGCCAATCGAAATGATCAAAAAATAATAAATTCGAAATTGAGGCGCACAGCTTGTTAGTGAAATCAAAATAATTTCTGCAATTCGTTTCAAATCAAATGAAATATTTATTTATTTGCAGCAACTGTTTTTATTTAGATTTTTAATGGGTTTACGTGTATTGGTGTATGTATGTACATGTGTAGTGTATTGCGAATATATGTACGTTCTTCCTTTTTCCGTTTGCCAAATTTTGAACCGTTGCCAAATTTGAATTGTTTGTCTTTCATGCATACAAATAGTTGGGCTTGCTTGCGATTCGTGATCGTTGCCACTACAAATAGTCAATTTGTTTTAATACACATTTTTAGGAATTTATAACTAATATTGTTTTTGCGTAGCGTGCATTTTAATTTGCAACAATTTGGGGTAGTTTGTTTTTAGACATAATTACCGTATATTGCTGGCATCAAACAATATACAAATTAGAAAATAGAAAATAAGTGTAATAGTTTTTGTATCTTAGGCAGCAATCGATTTTTCCGAATCAAAAAACATTGGGAAGAATTCGTTCAAAACAAAGGTCGGATATGTCGATATAATCCTGATGCCATATGCTTCGCAAATCAGACCTTATTTTTCATTTAAAAGGTTTTTGGTTTTAAATCGTTGCATAGTCCTTATTTTGTGATTCTTATTTTTCTGATCAATATTTTGATCGACATTTTGCAACACACATATGTAATATAATAGGTGTTGTTGATATTATTGTAAACCTTTTTTGCATTTATTATGATCGAAAAATTTTAAATACAAAAACTTGATAAAAAAAATTTAAATCACAAAATAGCGATTAAATCATGATTTTTTTTCATAAAAATTCTAGCTGTTACAAAATTTTTCTCTTTCGCAACCAAAGATGTTCAATATCAGAAGAAAAAATAATATTACTCACACCTGTTCGATTATCCAAGCCATCTGCTACGGTTTACTCTACACACAAGCACCTTTGCAGTCTCACATAAAGTTGAAATTTGACTATTTAAATAAACTTTTGTTTTATAAGACAAATAATGCTCTGAAAAAAAGTTAAATAAATAAATAAATATTTGACAGATCTGTGTGTTAGTTAAAAATAATATTTACAGAAGCATAGGAAAAAAACGAGTATCACAAAGTCGATTAACTGTGCAATTAAGATATGCGACAAAAATACAATCTTTAGCTTTAATTTATTCTTCTAACTAAATTTTGAATATTTTGCCACCAACATGCCAGACATTTTTCACACATCAGTCTAGCCATCTAACGGCCTAAAGGCAGATGTGCTTTGTGCATAGCAAGCAGAAGTAAACTTTTTAGGCGGCTGTTGCTGAAGTTTGGAAATTTCCAAAATTTATTTTCACGGTGAATATAAAATTATATGTATGTATTTTCTTATTCAATCAGTCACGGCAGCTACATATGTAAATAGCGAGTTTTATTAAAAGCCAATTCTCAATTTAGAAGTTGATGCATAACTAACTGCTGGTTTGTTTTTTATATACAATTTTGAGTGTTAATCAAATATTTCGAATTGATTATCTTGAGATGCTTTGTCATAGCTGGTAATAACTAAAATTAATGCCAACAGATAGAGCGCATTGCGAATTTCAGTTGAAATTTTAAGAGAAACTTAAAATAATCACTTTCACGTTTTTTTAATGTGTTAGTATTAACAAAAGAAAAACCAAAATACAATATCTACACATTTTCCATTAAATTTTTGCACCTACATAATTTTAATGAGTTCAATTATTGCTAATGAACTTCGATCAACAATTAGCATTGCTGATTTGTTTACTGAATTTCTCAACTCAGCGAGCACACTTACTACAACTGACTAATTTTCCAGTGGAGTTGGGCAAAATTCCAAACAAAATCCGTACACTGCTTGTTATTCAGTGAAATCCATTAATGGAAGCAGTGCGAATAAAATATATATGTACAGAGTACAGTCGTAGGCAGTGAGTGCGTTTGCATGAATCGCTGCCAATTAAATCACGGAATTATGCACAGCTAACTGTGATTGACGCAGAGCGATATTTTTTTGGCTGTTAAAGTGTTGGAGGTTTTTCTTTGTTCGAATTTTCACTCTTCTGTCTGGCACTAGTACCGTTTTGACATTTTCAATCAAGCTAAAATCAAAAAAGATTTTATATTTAATGTGAAGCGATTTTAAGCTCTTTAAAACTGCATTTGAAACCGCAGAAAAATTTCTAAGAATAGGCAAATTATTAAAATGTCAGCGCTGTTTGCTTATTTCCCTTTCGCCTTAATTTTCTTTGAACACATACACGCACACACACAGACACTAAGCAAGGATGCTAAACAGCGTATTCGTTTGCCTGTTGAACAAAAGAAAGGTAAAACAAATGACAAAATGTGTACTTACTGTCTCAAGCGATTAAGTTCTCAAATAGTTATATTTCGCCAACTTAAAATGTACATCACGTCTCCAGACTGCCCTTTCGTTCACGCAACCAACTTCGACTACGCAGGCGAACGTCACCTCTTAGTAGAAATAAGAAGCTCGGGACTTCTCTTCATTTTTGTATGACTAAACCTTTCTGTAAGGAACTAGCGAATTGAAGATATGGTTGGGGTTGAATATGAAATTGTAGTTTCCATTTGTTTGTTGAATCTACTGCTGAAACTCATTGAAAAAAGGGTTTGATTCCCTAAATTAATAGAATATTAGTTTTTGGCCTTATTTATTTATATCAGGAATAGTTTTTGAGCTCAAAATCAGTTCTAATGTGAAAAGTACTGGCAAAAGGCCATTTTGGAGATTGCCACATCTTCTCATCAGATTTCTTTCTAGACTCTGCTCGGGTTTGAAATCGCAATCTCCGACTTGCCGGAAATTACGCAGTCAGTGAACCAAAGCAGATATGTTATTGCCCTTTTCTAATATTTTCCAAATAATAGCTGGATTTGATATCCAAAACTATTGTTGATCCAAATTAGTAATTTTATTGAGAATCAAAATAAAAGCCAAAAATAGAAAATTTATTACCGATTAAACAGTAAAGAAAAGGAAAATCTTTACTTAGAAACGAAAAAATCGAATTTAGCGCAATTCAGAACGATAACCGATTAATTTAAAAATTATTGTGCGGATAATATTAAGCAATACAAATTTTTTTGGCTTGATTTCTTGTATGTATATATCAACAATAATTTTTTAGCTCAAAGCCTATTTTGCGCTTTGAAAAGTATTGGAAAAACGCAACAAAAGGCAAAGCTGTAGAAATTATAGCTGCTACATATTTCGGAGATCTCCAGGGTCTACTCAGACTAGAATCCAGAAACTCATACTTGCCAGGCTTGTCGTGTTGCTTTTCCAAATATTTAAGTTTGAAAATTAAATTGTTAATAGTAGGAATCACGTGCATTTATTTCTTTCGAAATGACAAAAATAACGAACAAATAAATTGGGTTTCATTTGTATTTGATGTGATTTAAAAGAAATTACGCATTTTCTACTATTCTCCGCTCACATGGTCACAGGTCACATTTCACGCAGTAAAAGAACAACATTTTATTTTGGAGAATTGCATAAATTTCGATTAATATTGGAATAATTCTCAGAATTTATTTACTTCAACTAGCCATTCAGTTCTTCCTGGCAGCTACCAATATCCACACTCCGGCCACTGTCGAGTTCTCGATCCGCACCAGAGAGGCAACACCAATGTGTGCTATGCGTCCTCAGAGTAGATTAAAAATAATCCGTAACGTATACGCACTGTAGCACCACACTAATTCCCTATACACAGGCGCCATCGAAAATTCGTTGGATGTCGGCGCGCGCTGGCGTATACGTAACAAAAATTAACTACTATGCATGATTATTTGTTAGATTTTTATTAATTTGCTATATATGTGACGGCAGCTTAATTCCTATACAAACATAAGCGCTTTTATGCGGTACACTTAATCATTCTAATCGATCTGATTATCACAGTGGCACACAAAGGAATTCTTGTTAAACGTTTAAGCGCGTTGATTGTGGAGGGATAAGGACGAGCAGCGCTTATGGGATTAGTTAAGAATTTGTTATATTATATTGTTGTTTAAGTTTTTGCTTAAACTCAGTGCAGTCGCTTGCAGCTCCGCCAAAGCGCACCACATAAAGTCTGGGCACAAATAAGCGCTTAAATTTCCATGTGCTCATATTACTTACACGCATGCCATCAACCATATATCTTTAAATACTTGAAGCTGCTCGTTCTTTCTTGCAACTTCCACGCGCTTGGAGATAAGGGCTGAAAATACTTGCCAATTATATTCTCTAAGTATGCTCAGCATACTTCTACTTCAACGGCGCTTAGTGCCACGTAACTTACAACACGTGCTGGACAATAAATCTACTTCTTCGCAAATACTCGTGTGCATAAGTTTGCTCAATTCAAAAACTCAACTTGCAGTATCCTCAGTAGTATATGCAAATAAATAAACATAAACTTGCTGTGTGCTGCTCGAAATTTACCAGCAGAATTCAATTTACAAGGGCATTGTTTGTTGTTAGCTATTTGCATGGCTCAGCAATCGACTGACTGGTCATCTGCCTGAAATCCATTCAAATAATCTCCAAAGCTCCACCTGCAGCGTAATAACGGCGCCGATTATTTGCTGCTACAGCAAGTTTGTAGGGATATTAACGGGACTTGGTTGTTTATTTGAATTATTAGCCATGACGTTTCGATGATGAGAGCGAATTTTCTACTAAAAACTTTGAGCTATTGTCATACAAATTCCGCTTGACTGCGTAAGTAGGGCAAGAAGAGTTGCATAAATTGCACGTAACAAAATCGAGTGCATATTTCTGTGTGTGTGTGTGTGTGTGAGTGTGTATAACTTAGTTTAAAATGTCAGCAGTTTAAATTTATGGTTTTGCTGCTGCGACAAAGAAGCGTGAAAAAGTGGGCAGCTAGGGTTGCTCACTAACTGGAAGTGACTGATTAGCCAGGCATTCGAGGAGACAGCTCCTATTAGTCAGCTGATTTTACGCTTGGTTAAAAAAATAATAATTCACTTATACTACAATTTAAATTGAAACTTTGAACTAAATCCTATTAAATACTTCCTTGGATGAAAGACAAGCGTCGGATATCATGGCAAAATCTGCCTTCAGAAAATTCACAAGTTTGGCGTAGCATGTGGCTTGTCTCTTTAGATATAGAGCCTTTGTAATTTGTGCGAAGTTAAAAATTTGTGTAATTCGCAATTCACAACAAAAATAATAAAATGATTGTAATGAAAATAACTCGATTTCGAGAATTTTATCAATATTTAGTATCACTAACGTAAATGATAAATATCGATAGCGCCAATTGTTCTGATACCTGTAAAGAGATCGTTAGAAAAATCTATAATAATAATTGAAACGATATTGATAACTTTGGCTATAAAAACGAAAATAATTGCTATTTCAGTCCTTTCATATAAAAAATTGTTGGGAAGAATTTGTTCAAAACAAAACTCGAATATATCGCTAATGCCAATACCATCCAAACAGGGAACGAAACGGTTATTATTTAAAAAAAAAATCATGATTTAATCGTTATTTTGTGATTTTTATTTTTTTGCGCAAGTTTGATCGTTATTTTGTGATTTTTTTTCGATGATAAAACAAATTATTGATTGATCAGCAATAATCGTTTCCTTGGATTTACCGCTATTAAAAACCAAACATCTCTAATTTTGATGTTACTTATCCTGGCCGAGGTTCGAACCCGTGCCACTCCGAGTGAAGCACACAACCACTACAAACTCGGCTTTGATAACTAGCGTACATTGCACCTTTTCTCGATTAATTCTAACTTGCTGAGACTAAATTTTGAATTATTATTATACTTAAGTAAAAAATTTTACACACAAACATTCGCGCAACCAAATGTCAAATGTTATCATGTGGCTGTCACAGAGGTGCCATAATATTCACGTAAATACAAATGTACATATAAATCAGCTCTAGCGTGCAGTTGTTGTATGACAATGCTCTCATTTTTATCTGCGCTCAATAATCAACAATTAGATTTTTTTTTACTTTAATTCGTTTCTCTATAGTTTCGTACGCTCTGCTGTCGTTCATCGATGACAGTTTCAATTCTCTAGCTGTATATCAATTTCTACCTTACACAATTTTATTTTTAAATTAATTTACATAATTCATGCACACTACCACCAATTCCCCTTCTTTAACCGCAAGTCGGCAACTGTTAATTTAATAACCAAGGCAAGTAAGTAAATTCAATTAGCGGAGTGCTAAGTGATCACACGGTTTTAACTGGTTAGCATAATTGTACTAAACATTTTGTTACACATTTTCGAGTTATTTCGTTTATCATCTTAGTGGATTAGAGGTGGGATGGCGGTTGGTTGGGCTGCCCGGTTTGCTTGATTTTTTTGCAAGCGCTCCCTTCAAACCCCGTGCTCACTCTACATATATTCTCAACTTTTGAGCGCGTGTGAGCTTATCAAAAGAAAAATGAAGGAGAAATTCATACTTTAAGCTACACTTTAAATTTATTGAGTAGGAAACGTAGCGAAGGAGAAAATAATAGCGAGTTTCTACGAGCTGTATTGAAAAATTAAATTCTTTAAATATTTTGCAGGTAGTTTTTTTGTTTGCATTTTTGTAGTAATTTTTTATTTTTTGCTTGGAGACATTTTGAATTTTTTTTTGGTCACGTTTCGAATTCGCAAACTTAAGTGTCACATTACAGTAATGCAAATTTAGCGACTGGAATTAAATGGCAGATGCGCACAAGCAAACAAAGTGGTTGGAATTATTTCACATTTTATGATATTAACTCGTAGTTGTAGAAAGTCTTATGAGATAAAACTGTTGTGATTTGTATAAATGCTCGTAAGGCAAAACAAAGGCAATATGGCTGATATGAAGGTGATCAGTATTTATATCATAAAACATATTATTATTGTATCATCGCCGACAAATTTGTTTGCTTTATTATGGTTGGAAAATTTTAAATTCAGGAAAAAGGATTATTTTTTTTATCGTATATAAATTGCAAATTGTATAATTTCGGTAGTTAACCTGCAACCTTATATACATGTATAAAAATATGAGCTTCAATAACGAAAATGTTGTATGAAAAAATTGTTGCGAAATATAGAAGAAAGCACAAATGAAGATTTAAGTCAATTACCTACATTCAAATCTTTCAAATTTGTTAGTTATTAAAAATTTAGATAATTCTCATAAACTGGTTTCGAGCACGTTCAGCTAGTGTTATCCGATTCACCACAGTAGTTTGACTAAAGAAATTATCGAATTTTGCTTTTTTTTTACTACAATTCTACTTTTATAATTTTTCCTGCCATCAATTAACATGTTGTAAAAATAAATTGATATAATTAAATTTTGCAATTAATTTAATTTTTGGCAGCAGACAAATAACACAGAATAATCAAAAAAAAAAAAAAAACAACGCTTCCGCCGTGCGTCATAAAAGCGGCAACGTGAATGTACGAGTACCTCCTACAAGTTAACGTACATACAGAGATACACACATAGATGCGCTCACACTCTAAACAATTACAAATAAATGGGGAAACACAAATATTTATAGCAGACTAAAAATCCTGAACGACGAGACAAAATTGTGCATTTAAAAAAATATTTATTTATGCAAATTTTATGCCACTATGTGAATATTGAGCACAGACAGATAGCGCGGAGGAGTAGGCAGTGAACGGCCTAGAGGCCTATAAACGCTTGGTCAGCAACGCGAATTTTCGCCGAGAATACAGGCCACTCGCATTTTGATACTTATATTTGTTTTGCAGTTTCAGAGAAAGAAGAAAATTAAATTAGCGAAAAGTCACGAAATGCGCACACTTCAGATCTAAAACAAGAATAGAAAAAGAGCAGCGCTATAACGCATAAGACGTAAACTTCCAAAAGACCAAATAAACAATGAGCTACTCAGAAACAAACAAATTTCTTTATTTTAGTTTTCCACTACTACCGAAATTTTGGTGTGCAGAATGTGAGTGAAATTCACCAAAACTTGCTACACTTAAAATAAAGAATATTTGATTTTAAAGTATTAAAACGATGGAGGGGAACCGAACTCTTATCATATATTTCTATGAATATGTAAAAAAAATTGCGTAACGAGCATCAACTGTTATTTTGTAACACCAGAGATCTCCGTATCCTGAGTAGTAAAATATTTAGCGCTTGGCAATTTATATTCTTTTCTGGCTGGCCATAGAGAATCCTTAAAATAAAGAGATATACTATACTAAACTAGTCATATTTCTGTATTCCAATTTGTACGCCGGAAATTAAATCTACTTATGTACATCGAGTTACCTTCTACCTTGCCTACCCTCTACTTTGTGGTTCATGACTTTAGGCTCAAACTAGTTGACGTGTATCCGACCTGAGATGTAGTGTTGGGAAATGAAAAAACTGCGCTATTGTGAATGCGCCAAAAAATAAAAAAAACTGGAAAACTTAAGTTTAAGACCTAATTCGATTTTATTTGCATAGTATTTTTAAATATATAACAATGTCAACCTAAAATTTGTTAGCAAAACTACTTTCCGTTTTTAGTTGCTTTTGCAACTAAAGAAAATTCTATCCCAATTGGAGCATTCTTTTGCAAGTCTGATACAAAGAATCGGGGCTATTATATAGTACAGTGACTCAAGCAACTGACCATTTGGTGATTTACAATTTTTTTATTATTAATTTTTATAACACTCTAATTTGCAATATAATAGAAATAATATAAGTTAAAATTTCAAACTTTTTAATTTGATATTCTAGAAACCTGTTTGGTATGCAATTTTGAAACTCATCTAATTTTAGTAGAATAATGTTCAAAACTGAAGTAGCTTAAAATACCAGTTGGTTTTTACAATAATTTAAAATCTTGCACTTACGCACTTTTTTCATATAATGGAGAATTTTTATAATTTTGACAGTATGTACATTAACTGCATGCGTTAAATGAAAACAATTTTCTAATACTAAAATTTCAAAAAATTTTCAAAAATCATGTTCTTCCCGAAACTACATACCCAAAATTAAACAAAAAAAATTGTTTAAAACATTTGAAAATTTGATTAAAAATTAAATTTTTAGGTATTCAATAATTATACATTTTTTTCAAAAAATTGTATTACTCGTATAAAACGAACTATGCTCATTTATATAAACAATTTAATTCTGTTATTCTTTGAAGTAATTTTCTAATTTCCGAAAATCGTTTTCTACATAGAATGGAATACTTACTTGTGAGTACCTAATTTTTCTTCACAAGTTTTCTGCACTTGAAATGCAGTTCGAATTTTAATTAATTCCTTCATCTGAAATTCTTAAGTTATGTGAATTTCCTTGGAAATTTCTCTACACCATAAATATTTTAGCGGAGTTGAGAACTCTACTAAACGAGATGCCAGAATCGTAGTACAGTTGCGCCAATTAATTTCAACAAAATTCCAGCAGCTATGGGTACTGTAGCGAGAAAAGTTAACTGTTGTAAGACCACAGCACTTAACTTGGACGGCTTTTATGAGGCATGCAAATCACTTAACTGAACTCAACTGGGCGTCTAAACAAAATTTAGATGAATTCAACTGAACTCGCACGTAAATGTTGAACAAAATGTGTGAGTGCGTGGCGACGACCAACCTCTGGTGAAGAGCCACCGAGCAAAAGCATAATTGCGTGGCCAATGTGCAACTCGAGCGTACATCTGGCTTTGTAATTGTGTGTGTGTGTGTGTGTGTGTGTGTGTGTGTGTGTGTGTGGCGATGTAATTGAAGCAGCGTGCAACAAGGATATTTTCCACATGTGGCTGCAATTTGCAACTAGTTTCAAACTATCCCTCATTATTTGCACGTATGTAGTTGTGGTTGGCGGCGGTAAAGCGTCCACTTGCAGCGTTTATATGAATGTGTGTATGTGTACGTACTTGTGAATGTATAGTTGTTTTGTTCCATTTGTATGTGTGAACTGTCTGTCTGCAACTATTGCAAAATTGCTGCTTGTTTATTCCACTTTCAATAGATTTGCAATCAAAAAACAGCGGCTCATCTTTTCTAAAGTTTTGTTTTTTTTTGTGCAACGATTTGTTTGCAAATTCCGTCAATAGAAAACTCCACTTAGTGGCTGTATTCTATTCCGCCTCACACATACAAATACAGACAGTAGACCACAAAATAGCTTGTGAATATCAGCTCATTCAGTTTGTGTTTTGCGAATTTTGCAGTTTGCGAATCTTAAGCCCTTAATTTAATTAGCCAACAGACGCTAAATATTCAGCAGAGTATTCGCGCAAAAGTGTGTAAAAAATTTGCCATATGATAATTTTTACGCTTAAAGTTCATCAAAAATCGAATTCGAGTGAATAAATTCAAATAAAAATTAGCGAAAATTTAATAAATAGCTTTAAAAATTTTTCTTTGCTGCTCTTACCTCTAACAACAAAACGGCTTTCACAATTTCCCAGTCGTACGAGAAAATATCGAATAAAATGACGCGTAAAGAAAATGAGCAACAGGTGGTGGTGGTACACAGCTGAGTCAGAAAGGAAAACATACGAATCAGGGTAAACGCATTTGTAACGCAGATGTATGTATATAGATTCTCGTAGTATTGTATATTCAATGTTCAAACTTTTGAATGCTCATTTACTTACCACCAGCCATTCGTTAGAGTTTTCGTGTCATTCATTGTTCTGAGTTATTATTGATGGATTGGCGTGAAGCAGTTTGCAAGGTAAGGTAGGGCGCAAGCAGAAGGGAGTGGTTGCTTGACGACAGAAGACATTGAAATGACTTGGAGTGTCAAATATAAAAAAAACACACACCCCTTTTTGCAGTTTATTCTCCTTATTTAGTATTATTTTTTTATGAAGAAAAAAAGTGAATAAAATAAACTCAAAAACTTCAGCAGCAGGCGCACAGCGCTGCAGGCACCTTGCGCAGAAACCGTAAAGTGGAAGTGAAACGTAAAATTCAACACGTAATTGTTGTTTTTTTTTTTACAAATCTTGCTATGGAAAATTTCGAAGTAATATTTGTGCTACACATTAATAAATGAGGTTGAAGTAAAATATACGTTATTTATCTGAATATGTATGTGTGTTTGTTTGGCGTGTCAACGCAAACAGTACGAGTATTAACATTATTTTGATGGCAATTGACATCTCTTTGAAAAAGTTGGATTTTTTGATAGACGGCTTACTTTCCGTTAGATTGCTATAGTTGGATTTGACAGAATTTAATTAAGCTACCCTTATCGTCGCTATGAATGGCTCTAAGTTGTAAATTGCAAAATGAAAATGTTGATGAGGGTCAAACTAAAAATGGATATCGAAGATGTTGAGACAATTTCAGTTAAGCCGCGTACAAAAAATTTCATAAATTGTGTCGTTGTTCAATAAAGGTGTGCTAATATATTAGTGTAAAAAAGGAATTTAAATATATTTAACTGAAAGGCATTGCGATTTACCGTAGGTTCTGAACGAAACAGAGATTCATGTTTATCAGAGACCGTAACCGTTATGATTTGTATAGATAAAATAGTTGTATCGCAATTCTTTATGAATTTTATTTTTCTCGTGATTTTAAATTATTATGACGTAATTTTTTTTATCCAAGTATAACAATTAAAACTGATCGAGGAATGTGGCGTAGAAAAGGTCAGACCATTTTTGTTCAATATATATATTTTTGGTTGTCTGCCTCCTTGGAAAAATATTCGGATAAGTATGAAAGAGTTTTGCGCTCAAAATCTTTTTACTATATCTCAAAATCTTGGTGTTCGAAATCTTGGCCGAGGCAAGTAACATCGAAAATTATAGAAAAGGGTTTTCTAATAGCGGTTGCCCGGTGTTGACTGAAAGCCGTTGGTCCCACAGTAGATTCCTTTTTACAAAAACTTTACATAATTTATGCCAGCACTCACAAGAGTTTCCGCCAAAAATATTACGGAGAAAAATCTTCCTTTTCTTCAAATCAAATTCATTCCAAAGTAAAGTATTTTAAAGCGAAGAAATAAATAATGTATCTGTTCTCCTCAAAAACTTTTCGAAGAAGTGCACACAACAAAAGTAGCGTAGATTTATGACCATACACTCATAATTTGTTTATTAGTTTTTATACATATTTTCACAATTTTTTATGGAATTTTTTTGAATTTTTTGCACTGCCATGTGCACATCTATTATTTTCCCGCAATTAGATGTGATCTATTCGCATTGTTCTTGCTTTTGCGTTTAAAATGTTTGTGTTTAAAAAATTCCACAAATCTTTCGATTTGCACTCACTAGTAGTTTATATCGCTTGCCTAGGGGAAAATTGGCATTGCTTTGTACGAGTATAATTGCATTTAATGAAGAAAAATACTTGCTTTTTGTAGAACTAAATTAAATTGTTGATCTAAGGATGAAAAGAAACAGCAACAAAATTAAGCCAAAAAAAAACGCAGATCAATGTCTTTCCAAAAGTAAGTTGGTTTGCTAGAAATACCATATTGATTCTGGATTATATGCACCAGTCTGCATATTGACTATAGATTTCGTGAATGTTAGCCACTCATTTGATGCTAGAGGTGGGTTTAACTGATATATAATTTTTAAATATATTTAAAACTAGCTATACTCGTACTGAGTGTGCACCACTCACTCGAAATCTGTTAGGGTGAGTTCACTTTGTTTACGCAGTTTATATTTGTTTTTAATCCTCGATGAACATTAAAATTTCTTGATAAATTTTGTCGGGCGTTTTCCAATATTATTCTAAGAATGGCGCCATTAGATGCGATAAGGATAATGGCGGAGAAGATTTTAAATAGTTTTATTTTTTCTCCTTTGAAAACAAATGTCCCTGTACCGCAGCCACTTTCGAACTGGTACAAATTCCTACCTTAAAAACCAGTTATTTTTTTTTTTTCACTAACTACAGTACATGCGCCACTCAATTGTGGCATATGATGGAGAGATTAAAATATTTTAATGTTTTTAGAAAACTATAACCAATCTTTTCTTTGAAAAACACATTAATAGGTACATATATTTGTTTATGTGTGTGTGTGTGTATTTAATTAAATAATATAGTAACAACTTCCACTCATTTTTCTTTTGCAATGAGGCCTTAGTGAGCCAAGTAAATAAATAGAATTTCTATCGTTAATTGATGCAAATTTGGCATTCAAATACTCATCAACATTACTGGTGAAACTTTATAAAAAGTTTTATTAAATTTGGTTTCACCTTTCTGTGCGCCCCAGTGCTCTTTCGTAGCAGCAGGCAACATTTTGACTCCTACCAAATGAGAGCACAAGCAAAATTAAAGCGAGAAATCGTTTTCTTTTTTTTTACACACACGCAGCCAGAATTCGTACAAACTGTTTTTATCTGTAAATTTGTTTTTAATTGAGTTGCGTTTGCAATGTGCACATTACGCTTCATAACCTTGTCGAGATGACAAATTGCTGGTGTGTGGCAACATTTAGAAACTGCTAGCTGCCGGGATTATTCTGCCATTGTACGCAATCAATCGTGCGTGAGGGGGTCGTTTTTTAATGAAATTGCAAAAATGTTTGCTTGTTTGAAGATTGTTAGTAAAAATTCATGGGTAACGGCCTGGAAGCACTACGGGTGTCTGAAAAAGGGTCAAAGGCATTCAAATAAAATAAAAATAAATAAAAACCCATACCTTACTTGGGGTTTCACGGCGCTAGCTTGGTACAGGGTGGCATGCTTGCGACGCCGAGAATATGGTCTTATTTTCCATTTCTTTCAATAATTCTTACAATTAAATTTGTAAACGGGAATTTGCTTTATTGGAAGGTTCGTGAAATTATGAAATTTAGCTATTAAATTCAACGATTTTACAATACAACTTCACGGACTTTTTTGTAGTATTTGTAGAAATTGTAATAACTTTTGTTTTTTGTAATATGTAATGAAATAACAAATAGTTTTTCAAAAAACAATATATTGGCAGTGCAATATGGCCGATTTCGAGTGAAAATTTGCCAACGTACAACACCTTTTATTATAACATCATGAATAGGACTTGTAAGTCTGAGTTTGTTTTTTATCACAACAATTTTAAGAAAACAAATGCGTGCTAAACTCATGACCCACCTATGCATTGCTTCGTTGTTGATAAAATGGCAAAATTTTCTAGTTTTTTGTTTTTTTGTTCAGTTCTTTACTATCTCATTCCCCTCTGTTTAAATTCCTTTATTTTTTTATTTGCAATACTATGTAAATTTGCTAATTTTTCTCCATTATGTGTTTACTTTAGTCATACAATCTCTGCGCATTGATATTCTCTCATAGTACACACTCAATTTTTGTATACATTTGCAGATATTTACCTCCATTCTGCCATTCTTATCATTTTTTCGCTACATTATATTCTGCGGCTGTGTTGCCTTATCAGAAAATTCAAAATTAATTTATGTACATACATTCGTTTGTATGTACGAGCGATAAGAATCGAGCTTATCTTCCCTCCGACGGTATATTTTTAGCAAATTTTGCACTTTCTTGTCACTCTTGTCACTTTGTTAGCAAATTTTTTGCTGCTGTTCGTGCTAATTTTATATACACTGGTGTGACAACTTATATTAATGGCGCAGTCCGGGTACACATTTGCTAAATTAATGGTTCTGATTGCCATCATTACAAAAAAAAATTGGTAAAGTTTTAATTTTAAATTTATTTTTGATTGCCTTTTAATTCTTAGAATGTGAACCAATTTCGTATAAGTTAAACAGCGTATGACAAACGTCAGAAAATTGAAACATATTAACCTTTGCCAATTTTGTTTTTTGTCCACGCGCTAAATAATTTTTTCTGCCTAAATGACTGAAATTTATTGCTTTTGCTTTGGATAACTTTTATTATCTGCGTACATATTTGTGTTCAACATTTTTCAAAAGTCTTAAAATAGCTTTTTGCTAAATTAATATTTTAATTGTATGATTAATTACGAAAATTCCACAACTCTGTCGCCTATTAAAACAAAAAAAAAACAAACACAGCGTCTCTCATTCATTCTTTGTTCGTTCGCGCGAGACACACCTGAGCGTATACTTAACGCTGTATGTAGCGCAAATAAACGCTTTATGAGCTAAATATCTGTGGCTTTGTAATTTTTTTTTCCACAAAAGCATTTAATTAGAAACAAAACTGCAATTTTGAATTGATGTTATATTTTTATTCTGCTTGGTACATTTAAATCGATTACGCAACATTGCAACATTGCAACATTTTTTTCTCCGCCGAATTCTTTGCGATAGTTCAGTGATAGTTTGAATTTGCTTACTTTAGTGAAATTAATGCATTGGTTGATGGCTGGCTGATTGATGAATTGTTTGCCCAAAGGCACAAACTCAGCAAAAAGGTGGCAGCGAATGTGAAATTCATCGATTGTGGCCAGGCTGGGTGCATTTACTAAAGTGAGAAAAATTGCTGCAGCGAAGATTTATTTTATTGCACTTGATTGTTTTTAAATGAATGGTCGTTTTGTTGGCAATACTTGTTGCAATAAAATAAAGAGAAAGTAGGTTGTCGTGTAGTTGGCTGGTAAAATTACCTGCGAATGTATAACGTGGGTCTCTGAATGATTGTGATTTATATTTTTACAGTGAAATACTGAGGCTTGGTATAGGAATTTAAATTTTGCTTTTTTTATTTTTAAACTCTTGATGAGGTTTACCTAGAATGAGCTCTCAACTTCAGATCATCCAAGTCTAAAGCTCAGCAGCAACATTATAGACTGTAGTGCTTTTGTACTAAATATGACGCTGGTGTATCTCACTCGTGGCGTTCTTTGGAATGTAATATTTTTTATATCGCAACGGATAATTTATAAAAAGTGATAAATTATTTTACGTTATGCTAAGCCACTCAAGAGTTTTAGTGAAAAAGAGTTGGTCTACTTACGAAAGGGCATAACTCTGGTATACAAATTTGTAAAGGTATTTGCTGATTTTTTAGGGACATCGGCATTTTAATTGTTATCGATATCGTTATTATCATTGCTATCGACATTTTTCTGCTTATAATTATCGATATGGGAGTCACAATCGATAAGGTTTTATTTAAAGTTACCAGAGATGGGCGTTATCAAACAGTTGAATAAACGAATAATGAAAATATAAGAAGGCTTTTTCATTTGTTATTCTAGTAATTTCGAAAAGCGAATACAAATTTAATCGCTAAATCAAAATTATTTGAATGATGAACGAAAATCTATTCGCTAAACAAAATTATTTGAATGTTAAATAAATATCTACTCGTTATGCAAACTATTTTGAATTATGAATTAAAATCTGTTCGTTATTCAAAATTATTTGTGTAGTGAATGAAAACTTATTCTTTATTTAAAAAGACAAAATTTGAGAATACAAGTTTATTTTTATTTTTTTATATAAAAACTCAAATAAAAACGCCTATCTTCGAAAGTTACAGCAATCTTATTTAATAATTACATTTTCATTTAGCTAGAATTACAAATTTCAACATACTTAATTTTCTTTAATTTACTTACATTATTTAGTTGCCGTGCTGTTTTAAGAACTCAAATTAGTGCATTACTTAACGATATCCAGCCATTAAAAAGAAAATATACTATGTAGTTTCACATTTTCAACCTATTTAGCTAATCAAGGTTTCTTGTTTTCAAATTTCAATGGCGTTGTATTCCTTAATTCCTCAATTTTTCCCACTACTCCGCAATTACTGCTTTCATTGTCTTTTCTTTTTTGCTCAATGTCTTTGATCTTCGTTTTGTAGTCTGTAGAAGTAGTACTTAGTATAAGTTTTCCACTTCATTGCCAAGTTAACTTTCTTCAACTCATTTGCTCTGCTTGCACATTTTCCTATCCCATTGAAATGCACTTAGCCAAGTTTTCATTCAAACGCACAATATATTTTCTTGTAGCCGAGTGCATACAACCGCAATTACAATAACGACAAGTACGACTAAGTACGAGTAAGTACAAAAGTATTTGTGATAAATTGCGATTAAGAGCAAGAAAGTGGAGTAGTTGGGGCTGTAAGAGGTGTGGAAGTAAAAATATTTTATTCAATGCCGATTAAATTACATGTCAACTCACCCATTTGCTGTCAGCATCAGCTGGTTGTCATTTATACACACATCTACATAGGTATGTGTGTGTGTGTGTGTGTGTATGAGTGAATACATAGTTACGCACATTTGTATGATCCACATCTACACAGGTACATATGTATGTAGTCGGGATGCACATACTCGTATCGTACATATTTCTAATGAAAGTTAAAGCATGTGGACATTTTCCAATACACATAGCAGCTGGACAGAAATGTTGTTGTTGTTGCTGTTGTTGCAGCTGCTGACAAAGAAATCAACCCATAGCCTTTTGATTGAAATACGCCATTGTGTAATCTGAACTACCTTGTTGCTTATATTATGTTTGCTCCCGCATTAGAGCTACTCGATTTTTTAGGTACTGACATCTTTTATATTCGACGTTGGCAAATTATTGACCTACTATTTGATAAACGAGTGTATTTTTTAGGTCAAATGTATACAATCACTCAAACAATTGGTGATTTTGCTTATAATATTCGCAATGTTTTTCGTGACGAATTTTAACGTAAATTTTTTTTTCAGAAAAATCATAAAAATCATACTTCAAACTTTGTGTTGAATTAATAAAAATTCAATCGATTTTCTAACTTTGCAGACGTTGTGTAAAGAAGTTAGAGATTTCCGTTGATTTCTTAAACTTTTTTTTTCAATTTTGGCCTTTGAAACTTTTTTTTCATTTTCTGTTGGCAATACCGCCAGCACAAAAAAAAAAGAAATACTAAAAATCCATTCGCTTCTGAAGAAAGGTTCGCAAATCCAAAACATAGTTATTTGTTCAAGAAAATTTGCAGCAACAGCAAAGTACTTTTTCTAGCTACAGAAATGATGAAAATATTTCTCGTGATTTTCCTTGAGAGGTTGAGAATTATTGAACAAATTAAAGTTGCATAAAAGTTAACAAAAAATACCTAGGGTGATACACATGGAAAATAGTGTAAAAAAATGGCCGTATGATCAGTTGTGTTAATCACCGTATTTCTTAAATAAATAGAGAAAGTCTAATTAAACTGAATATGAAAAATAGGAAATTTTAATTTTTTTGGTTTTTAGTTTGAGTGTAACTGTCAGATTCTGTGAGAATCCTTATTACATTTCGAGTTATTTGAGTGTAGATCGCACTCTGACTGGGAACAAGGATGACAAGTTTTGCATGGTAGAGATTCATTCAGCTTACTGCTTAGTTGCTATGACAATCGTGTTGACTCAGCCGTTAAAAACACTGAAGCAGTTTGCATTTCTACATATACGTCTCCCCCAAAAGCTTTCAATTAGCCAGTTATAGTTTTTGAATTGAAACAGAATGCGTAATCTACTACGCCTTTGTGGATTTACTAATTGCCTAGAAAAGACGAACATCTGCTGCATCTGCAAATGTCGAATACCTTCAACTCAACTCATCTGAGCGTTTGCACAATTCTAATAGAATTTCCTTTCAGTTTGTCATGTGCTCGTGTGCTTCTACAGAACTCAAAACTTAATGTATACCCACAATCTGCTCCATTGCAAACGTCTCAAGTGAAATGCTGGCAATGAGCACTTCAGCTCTTCAACTCTTTCAGTTCTTCAACACTTAACAAATGTCAGCATAAGGCGTGTAAAAAAGGACACCTGCGAGTGGCAATACAGTTCGGATTAGATTACCTCTAAGAGCCTCAAAATGCGATTTGTGTGCTTTGGCAGTGATTAGGTAAAATGTTAAGCACCTTAATAGCACTCTAGCCAAGTATAGATTTTCAGAGTACATACCTACATACCTATATAATGTACATAACATAAGAATCAGCTGCTATCCTGCACCTTTGTTGGCACAACAAACGCACACAGCATGTTTACTATGAATGTATGTACAATCCATGTTACATATGTACGTAAAAAGATTTCAATAATTTTCATGTGCTGGTATCGAATGTTATTTGATATAAAAAAAAAAATTAAAAAAAATAAGTAAGCGTCGCGCAATATTAAAAAGCATTTGACACAGTTATGACAGGATATCGAACAACGCAATCAGCGTAGTATTTCTTGCAGCTGCGTTGCGACTTTTATTTCAGCCGCCCCATAATTTTCGCACATCGTAATTTATTGGTTCAATATTTTTCGCATTTTCATTACTTCCCGCTGCTTGGTTGTATCACATCACAACATTTCCGTTCGACGTACATTTGTATTTTTATCAGCCCGTTCCATTCGAATATTTATATCTACGTTTGCAAATGCAAGCATTTCATTGATACATTTAAGCGCCTAAGGATTTCCCTTTTCATTTCACACTCAATAACTTTCAAAACTATACTGGTTCCGCATTTGTTTTCACTTTATTTTTGAGCTACTCGTATCCGCGGCAAAATTTGATTTTTGGGTTAAAATTTATTTGGAGTGAAAACAAAATATTTGCTGCTAGCAAGAAATATGTATCTTAAATTCAACACAAAAAAAAAAATTGTTGTTTGTTTTTACAGGATACGATTGTACTCGTTGAGTTTCCATTTGTGCTACAAAACCAACAACGTAGGGGAAATTGTGCAGAATTCTTTCTAAAAATTGTGAAAAAAAGTATTGCAATAGTATCGCTAGCGAGTGTATTCATTGGTTATCGAAAAAATTCACGAACATTTCATAGGTTGATATAAATTGCAGAATATGCATATAAATGTTCAGGCACTGTGAAACCGTACCGGGCGTGAAATACAGCTTTTAACTTAGTAACGTATTTAATAAAAATATTCTATTCGTTTTGTAATTTGGTGCTTGATAATTTAGTGCAGCGACTGATTACCCTATGCGACAGCCCCAAGAGTAAAACCGCAGCCGGGTTTGTAAAAGTTAGTACAAAATTTTCATATAAAGAACATTTTACAATCATTCTTAATCTTCTAGTGGCTTTCCAGGTTTTCGTTTTTGCAAGATCTCTTGAAGTAAGAGTCAAAATGAAACTTTGTTTTATTACTGGATCGGTACATTTTCAGAAAATATTATGAGCAAAGTTCGTTCAAAACTTTGCTTCAAAACACCGTGATATGCGTGTGTGTATTACCATTTTTCTAATTATTAAATTGTATTCAATAATGGCACCTCCCCACTAAAAAAATCCCTAGGACTTTGAAAATCTTTACTATATAAATATTCAGTGTTAACATTTATTCCATCGTTCAAATAACGGTTGGTTGTTTTTAAATTACTTTCTCAGAGTATCGACTCCGCCTGGGCAGTGTCATTTGAGAAGTTAATTACTGTTAGTATAGCCCCTGGCTACAGTTAATGGTGAGCGCCGCAGAATGAATTTTTACAAACACAGTATAATGGCAAAGTTTCATCGTAGTACACAAAATAAATTGCTGATATGCAGCATTTTCTCCAAATCACTAAAAACTATTCCTTTTTTATCTTGTGGCAGGTTGCGCAAATGCTTCCGATATTCACTTTTTATATTTTTATTCTTGCCTCTTTAATGGAATTATCGGATTGATTTAACTGCAATCCTCAAAGGTGCAACAACAATGCCAGTTGTCGCCTGGCATTAACGATGATCTGCACAATACAACTAAGACAGCTGTTGCATCTGCTACTAAATACAAACGTTTGCTGCCGACAGAAAAGCAGGAAAAACAAAAGCTCACTCAAGCAATAAAACGCAACAATTTCCGCTTGGCAATAGAGAAGAAGCTCAGCAAAGCAAAAACAAAAAAAAGAAACAGACAAAAAATAAACGCACAAAAGTATAAATGCCCACACTAACACATACATATGTACATACATACATGCGCATTTATATATGGACGACATGGACATAGCGCGAATTTGCCACACACTACACAGAAGTGAGTGAAAAATCAAATATCAGCTAGGAACTATTAAAATTAAGGAAGTAGAAAACACAAAAAAGCAAAAAATTTTTTTTTATTAATATGCGTCAACCAGACGGCCAGAGTCCAATGCGTTGGCTTGTGCCAATGAAACGGATGGGGCCTATCTGCCCACTGCACTGCGCCGTTGCTGCTAGAGCTGCCTGTCGCTAGGCGATAATGCAGGCAAACTTGTGGACGTGAGCAACCTACTACCTTCCTGCCACAGTTCTACTGCACTTTTCGCTTCTTCTATGCAAATTCCAATAAGACATACACACACCCATATAATGTATGTACACAAATAGTATAGTATGAGCGGTGGTGTAAGTCTCATAAGAATTTAACGCTTGCCGTCGGTGGTCAAGTGGTTACCCTGGTTAGTTCCTGGTTGCTCGCTCAGTGCAACAATGTCAACTGAAAACTCGTCTCATTTTATGCGCGCCAACTACCCACGACGACCAAGTTTTATTCCTGTGGGCTAGCTATGATGAGAACTAGCTAACTACTTCCGCTCTTTAAGCGATTTGCTGGTTTAGCAAAAACTCGAGGAATTTATTAACAATGCCTCTGTTAGCCTTTTTTTGCCGGCATATTGCAATGCTGTGAACAAATAATTATTTAGTTAGCTGATGTCAAGTTTGGTTTGATATTTTGTTACACCACTGCACTGCATTGAGTTTAAAGCAATTTTAGACAAGCCAAGTGATGCAATGTACGTATATATAATATATGTTTATTTTTTGTTTTATTTGATATCTCCTCGGTGTACAGCAAAAAATATGAAAATGATAGAAAAGTTTAATATATCACGCAAAGTTTTGATATGTCGGGCTAGTTGGGCTCGAATTGAGTGAATGCCAACGCAAGAAATGAAAGAAAGCAGATTCAGTGAGTTGATAACGTCGTTGTGCTTCTTTCACAACCCTTCTCTAAATATTAGATGCACACAGGGCCGAATTGGTCATTCTGAGGGATCATTGGCCCCATATCGTCTATTTTTTTTTTAAATCTTAGATAACCCCACAACATCATTTTTTTAAATTTTGTGCGTTAGGTGCCAACTATAACTTAAAATATGGTGTAGAACTTCTTCCGTATTTAATACGAATATATTTTATTAAAACAAATTTTTTTTTAATTTTTCCGAAAGGTGGCAACCCCATACATTTTTTTTCTACTTTAAATTTGTTCATAAGTTCTCATGTAAACTGCGCACAATTTAAATTATCATAATTTTTTTTTAATCTTAAATATCCGCCAAAATCAATTTTACGCATTAAAATATGATGTGGAGCTCTTTATAATTATTTCCGTATCGATATGTTGTATACGTAGATGCTTTATTTAAGCACCCGTTTTATCATTTTTTCCGAAAGGCGGTAACCCCATCCTAATTTTTTCTATTCTTAATTTTTTCATACATTTTCAGTGAAATTTCCTTATTGCACTTCATTCAAATTAGTGTTTTCGATATACTAAATATTTAGCAATACCATTTTTGCAATTGTGCTTTAGATAGGTGGCAAATTCTAACATAAAATATTAATTATTTAATATATGGTGTTAAGCTCTTTCAAACTTTTTTCGTTTAATATCCGTACTGTTTCATTGTAAACGTACATAAATATTTTATTTAAATACCAATTTTTAGTATTTTTTTCGAGGGGTGGCAACCCTTACCAAACTTTTTTTTGTTTACAATTTGTGCAACCAAAAAACTTACTAACTACAGTTAGGCCCTGCATGCCTTGACTGCGACATCGAATTATAAGTTTAAAAAAACAAAAACTTAAAAGCAATCACTTATCTATTGGCAATCAAAAAATTGTTATTGAAATAATAACAAAACCACTGCATTATTCAACTGATAGATGCCCTCGTATTATACCATTTTCATTACCTAAATGGACTGAGAACGAGAGATGGGTTTTTCTGTTCCATTTTTCACTTGCCAAACCCTACAAAACTAAAAACAAAATCAATCAAAATTGCAGCTCTTGCGCTTTTACTTCGACGACGAAATTCATTTGAGCAGCATATTTTTTCAGCAAACTTCCAACATTGCGCTGCAACAGGGCATTGGTGAGGTAAGCATCGATGCATTGAACTTTTACTTCGATTAGCCTTGATTTTAAAAATAGAGTGGAACGTAGTCCACCTTCTGTCGCCGCGTCGTCAATTACAGCATATTGCTGATCTGCGATTTTGTTGTTATTGTTTTGTTGTTGCATTGCGAGCGCCTACTACATACATACGTACATACCTTTCCTCTTGTTCCCCTATTGTGCTCGTGCCGAAGTGAATGAAGCGCTCATAATTTAAGTGATTAATGCAGATAAAAAAAATATTAAAAAAGAAGAGTAGAAAACAAAAATCGAATGTTGAAAATCACAATTTCTGATGCTTGCTTTTGAAGGCAAACGAGCTGAACTTGGCGTCGTGATAAAGTGAAAATAATATGGTACTTAACTTAATAAATACCTGATTAGTTTTGCACAGCTAAGATTTGTATTTAGCAGAAAGTGACAGCTTCGCTTCTACTGGGTGCACAAACAAATATGCTTGTTTATATAAATAACGCGTGCTTGCGTGAAGAATACTATATTTAAAAAAAAAAGAAAAAAACTGCCACCCTTGAAAAAAAATTCAATTCAAATTTTCAATTTACCTCTTAGAATTTCGAGCATGCAGTTTTGTAGGCCGTTTAATATTAAGAAAATAAAGTGCAAGTTTTAAGTTCCTTAAAATGTCTATACATTTTTGATATTTTTTTGTTTGCTGACGGTCGCGTGTACTTTCTTCCGTATAAGATATTATTTCGTGCATGCGTTGTGTGGAAGAAAATGTGCAACACCGTCCACAAGAAAATTTATCAGATTACAAAGACCTCACATGGCGTTTCATTTCCTGTGACAAGAATTTTCATTCAATTCCACCCCATTAGAAACCAATTAGATCTAATAAGATTGTAATATCAATAAGCAAAAGTCAAATTAGTTAGAGGAGCGATGGGAATGATGCAACTTCTTTGTAATCTCCGTTCTTAATACATTGAACTTGAAGAGTGGTGAGTTTCATTAGATAACCGCCAAGGCTCGCAGGTCTGACTTTTGATCGGTTTTTTCACGGTGCGCTGAATGCAGAAGAAGACACATTCAGAGATATCGCTACTTTGGTGTTTGCCGATTTTTTTTATTAAACTTCTACCTTTTAATCGTATTTCTACACTTTAGCACAATTAAAATACATTTCTTATCGAAATAGTGGAAACTATTCATCCTTCTTTCTCCCGTAAACTTGTTTACAAATGACGAGATCTGTGACTTCCCCGCGGGGAAACGAATTCCTGAAGTCTATCATTATTAGTTTTGTTTTTGTACAAATATTGCTATGTGCAGCTTATAGATTATCAGATTTAAATATTTTCTTTACATTCTGATTGTTTTCGTTGTTCTGGAAACTAAAGTTTTTATATTTTCCGTCAAAGCGAATTGATAAAAAGTGGTGTTTTTAAACAGCTGATTTCTTCTCCTTCCATTATATTTACCACCTTGTTATGAAAGGAGTACATAGTCCAAGGAATTTAACAGTTGATGCACTAAAATACATGTAAATTTTGTTTTTTTTTCCTAGTAACAGCAACTCAATTCTTATGCTTCACTTTTCATTCTAATTTCTTTATCACTATTATTACTTTTACTTATTATTGCATTTATTCTAGGTACGAGAATTCAAACGAAGTTTCTGTCTAAGAAAATATTTAAAGCTATTTCTGCAGTTAATTAAGATTTCAACTTTTGCCACTAATAATTTCCAAGCAACCAGCAATATTTCTAACAACTTCAGCAATTCAGCAACTTATCACAGCTGCAAATAATTTACTTACCCGCACCAGTGCCACATTTAATGGCATCCAAGATTCATAGCAATGTCGCTTTAGAAATAAAGTTCAAGTATCATCATAAAAGAAGGCACGATTACTCCTCCTCTTCCCCTTCACCCACGCAACTTGCAGCAGCTGGTTATAGTAGTAGCATGGAATTTTAAATGATACGCAAAGTCAACGGCGCTAAAGGGCCATTAGCCAGCCCGCCGTGTTGGCCAACCGCTTAGACGCTCTCATAAACCGCACATAATTCACAGTCGCAATTTTGTTTGTGTGTGTGTGTGTGTGTGTGTGTGTAGGGACACCGTAGAATAAGCACATTAAAAACGCTATATAAACTTTTCCAAGAATTGTAGTAAGCGTTTTGTGAGACGTCGTAGCGAAAATTGCTGAGCAAATAATGATGGAAGCCAACAGGAACAATGTAGGTTGAGTATTGTAACTGTGCTTGTTATTTATGGCCTACAATAAAGGGGAACGAAGCAAAAGCGAGAAGCAAACAAAGGTGATAAAAATTAAGGCGAGAAAGTTGTGCGGTGCTGATAATGACTAGCTTACTCGGACGACTATTGCCTTTATCGTTGTCTTCTGTCTATTCAAGGCGTAAACAAATACACTCGCACTTAGTGTGCATATCTGGGATCGTGTGAAACATTATAGGTTAAAGCGTGATTGTCTGCTTGTTTGTAAACGATTAGGGCAAATAAACGCTAAACAAATTATCTCTAACCACCTTGGAGTTTATGTTGCATGTTCAGTTCAGCACAGCTCCGTTTAGTTATGTAGATTACTCGTGGGTTAAGGAATTTTTCAGTGGCAGCAGATAATCTACATATATACTTCCGCCGTCTATTGGCCGTTATTTAGCAAAGACTTTAGATTAGTGTGTAGCTTTATATGTATGTGTTTATTTCAATTACTATTGTTGACTTTTTGTCGACCACTTTTTCCTATCAAGACGTTTGGTACGACTTGCGCGTTGCCGATTAATTGCAGCTAATCACTTTATTTACCTAAATTAAATAAACTCAATTAAGTTGACAAGCCCAAAAGTTAAACAATCGAACAATCGAAACTGCTTTCTGCGTTTCGTTATGCAATAATTGGTGGGACAAGTAGAAAATGATAAGCACTTGTCGCTGCATGTCTACTTTTATGGTGCTACATATATATTTGTGTGAAATGATAAAAATAACTATAAATTTATAGCAACAGGTTGCAGTTGAAATATTGATTGTCAAGCAGACAAATTAAATGTATGACTACAGCTGCTAGCTGCTGAAATTAAATTCTAGTTTATTGCCAAATAAAATCAACTTGTTGACCTTTCAAACAATAATGTAACCAATATAACTGCAACTAATCTGAATGTATAACATAATCGGTTGAATTGAATAATATAATAATGTAAAAAGCCATATAAAACTTCTCAAAAATGTTTGTAAAACTTCCAGCCACTTTGCAACTACACAAAGAACGCATTACATGGATATCAAAACTGTTGTCATTTTGTTATGCATATTTTCAGGCTGAATGCAATGGAATTAACAGTTTGACCGATATGTGGGTGGGAGCAGGACGCTTGTCTTTAATGCATTAGATAAGGGGCTTCCTGATTGGATTTTTTCCGAAAACTCGAAATTACAAAATTATTAAAATTGCATTGATAATCGCATTTGTTTAATTATGATTGTCAAATTGTATAAAAACTTTGTTATAGATCTCCACAACCAACGAATTTTTTTTTTTAGAAATTCTTATCAAAAAGTTTCAAATGTTATTTATTGGGGTTTATTGTCAAATTAAATGTATTTTCATACAATATAAAACTGACCAAAAATTATTTAGAAACAAACGAAACTTATCCATAAGCCCTTGCCGTATAGTTATGATCTCCACTATACAATATAGTATGCCCAGGAATGTAGTATATGATTTAATTAAACGATTACGCAAATAGATGGTGTTGCATAATATGCATGTATCCAATATATTGATGCGACGCATAGCAGCATAAATTTTGCAGCACTCATACGCCATGGTGGGTGTATGTGGGGCGTGGTTCGGTTTGTTCTGCTTGAAACAAAGCAGGTGGATTAGCACCGCTTTAAATGGACTTTTGTCAGCGCATTCACATTCCACAAGTGACCCCTTTGATGATTCTTTGTTGTGTATGCCATTTAATTTGCACCTGCATTCAATCGATCAATCACGTGCCCTATACACCCATACAAACATACAAACACACGCACAGAATTATGCGGAAAATCATATAAGTTGTCATGCAGTTTCCATGAAATTTACCAAGGATTGCCATTGATCAGTGAAATCCGAATAATGAAACGCTAAAACAAGCACACAGATTTCTAGTATCGTGCTATATAAATAGGGATGTTTGCATTTAAATCCGTGCAGACTATTTGATTTGGATTTGTCAGTGGCATTGAAATCAATGTAGTTATGAAATCAATAAATAATTTATAAATTGTAAATATTTACAAATAACACTTCAAAAAGCACTAAAAGAGGTCAAAACAAACTGCGGAGCTCTCGAAAATGGATTGACTTGATAGTAAACTTCTAAATGAACTAGACAGTTTTGGATTTCTTTTTGGACTGCGTATAAAAATAGTCGATTAAGTTTATCTTTTTTAAGTCAACAGTTTAACAGCTATATTTCCAAATCATTCGGGAAAGCAAAAGATGCCCCTTAATTAAATATTTTTGAAGAATATTTAAAAATCTGTATGCTATTAAATCCGAATTCTACATAAAATAAAGTAGCAGATAATAATAATAATAATTTGGCGCTTACACCATTGTTTTTTGTATTGCCAATTTTTGGTGTGTGTCTTAAAGGTGTAACACAAATTGAGGGACCTACAGTTTTACGCTGACTCCGAATGGCAAATGATATAAAAAATTGATAATACCTCTGATAACTTGCAATATTATTGCTATTGAACGCTAGCATAAATAAATGTTGGTAATTCAAAGGGGACATATTTGTTTTGTTTTTTTTTTCTGTTGGCCTCTACGTTCTTTGTATAAAGATATTGTGTGGAAAGACGCGGCAAATAATAGCTGTTTTTCAGCGCTGCAAACCGCTTTTGAGCCGAACGAGTTTTTGAACGACTCCTTTTTGGCCCTCAAACCGAACCGTTTTAAATTTGAAGTGCCAAAACCCAACCGAAAACCACTCCAAAAAATTATTCGGTTAGGCGCAAAATGAAAACCCACAAAAGCATTTTATACAGTTTTCGGCTACATGGCTAATGGAATGAAATGCTCCACTTACGAGAAACAACTTTTTCAGCGACCTTCAATAGCAGAGGTTGTTTCCAGCAGTAAAATTCTTCACCACTTGCATATACGGCAAAAATCTGAAGGTACATATATTTAGCAGGGCAAAAATGTCTAAAAATTTTATAAGTCTTCATTTGAAAGAGTTCGGATAGAATATACAAAAAAAAGCTGCTAAAATGTGATTACTCATTTTTTTTACCACTACACTCGCATTCAGTTTTATTCAGTTGCAAAGTGACGCAAATCACACATTCCGGTATTATCTAACTAAGTAATAATAATAATGTTTGACTTTTCAACATGCCTTTTTATTACCACATATGTACATGAGTTCCACACGCACATCCATTTTAGCAAAAAAATATATTGTACTTATACACAATTATTGTATTTTGAAAATTTCACCAGAGCTTTGAGGTAATAAATAGTTTGATATCTCTTAGTTGTTGTCCCGGAATTCCAAAAGAACAACAAAGTATCACACAAAATGGCAGAGAATCAATCACACATACATATACATGTACGTACCTAAGCTAAACCAACAACAAACATATAAAGACGCGAGTGTACGTTGCTGCTCAGCAATAAATTTATAGTTTACCTTTTCATAAATGCTGATAAGTAGCTATGCAGAAGTACATACGGCCACTTACACATGGCACAAATGTATCTACAAGATATGCTTACAAAATTCGTTATATTTTCACGCCCGACAAAATAACGATGTTACTCCATAACTTCTACACCCGAATGTAGATATTTATAATGAAACGTACAGTGCACGTCATAACAATAGCACAGCCATCATATATTTACAAGTTTTGACTATTTATTTTTCTCTATTCAATTTTAACCAAGGTTTCAACCAATTTTATACAAGATTTTGAAAATTTTAATTTGAATTTTTAGAAAAAAATTGAGTATGCAGTTTTATTTAATTTAGTAAAAGTGCAGAATTGAAGTAGTTTGAAATTACCCTTAATTTTTGACAATTTTTTTTCCTAACGCACTTCCGCAAATTCGGCAAAAAATTATCGAAAATTTGTAGCTAATTCAAACTTGCACTTTTTATACCAAAATTAAATGGGGTATAAAACTGCATACCGAAATTTTTTCTAAAAATTCTCATTAAAAATTTTAGAATCTTGTTAATTTGTTCTTTAATATTTCTCGAAGAAAAGTGAATTTGACCGCTGTTTGTTGTAGAATGAACTATATTTTATTTAAAAAAAAAAAGTAAAACTAAATAAAGAAAGAAAAATAAATAGTTAAAAGCTGTGAATGGTAGTGCTATTGTTATGACGTGCACTGTACATACATAGAAATCGCAAATCTTAGCAATTTTTTGCCAGAACAGATTTGACTAATGTATGTAATCATTTCAAAATTTGATTACTCACGTTCATAAAGATTCCAACGAGTCATATTGCTTATAGTAAAGGCCGAAACATATATTTTGCTTTGTTTTTTGTGTTCTTCGTGGAATGGGTATTTATTTGCGTATGTATTTTATTATTAAAGAAATAAAGATACACCAACAGGTCTTATTTACTTGCAGTTTTGGGAGTGTTTTGCTACTCACTCTTGTTGTTTACCAAAAATTTACTTTCTCCCCATAATTTTTAACAAGGAAATCAAGTGAGTATGAATTTAATAACACCCGTTTAGAAATTTTCCACGTTAGATAACGGTGATATGAATGACTTTTTAGACTTCTAGTTACTAGCACGCTTGTGAGAGTCGAATTTAATGTCAACACCCAGAAAGCGACGGAAAAACCATTATTTTAATAAATTTATAGATGAAATTATACAGCAATTTTTATTATCACTTCTAAAATATGTTGGCACATTTATCAAAATTGCATCATTCCTTTTCAGAATTGCCTATTGTTAAGGGCGGGGATAATTAGGGTCCAGAATTCCTCTTGAATTCTGGAAACGGGGATCTTAAAAATGGTTGCCGATCCTTTAAGGCAAATAATTACCTGTACTTTTTCAATTCCTTTTTTGTGTACAAATACACAGAAAAATAACTAGAACAGAAATTCTGTTTTATATATATGTATATATATATATATATCGCCGTTTATTGCTGAAAAAGAACCTGGTTTTGGATTACCCAATGGAGGAGTGTCACTCACCTGAAGTTGTCGCTGTCGCTGTGATGGAAATCAAAGATTAAGGGCGATTACTGGTTGCCAGTCGCTTTTATAGCCCCTCTATCTGGCAACGGGTTCAGCTAACAGGACTCGTGCAAAGGCAAACCAAGTAACGAGTCCTGTCAGCGAGTAGCTTACAGCGAGTAGCTTACAGCGACATCTCCTGGTGACAGTTTTCCATTGTGAATATTTTGCAGACCTTAACATGCCGCCCGCCTTGCAGTATCACTGCAATATTACATATTACAATTGGATTATAAATATATGATTGTGTGTTGTTATTTACATCTTTTCATTTTGGTCTTATTTCTAACAATTTTTAAAAATTCATTTTACAAAAATGCGAAAAAAATGCTTAACTACTGCAGCGTTCTGTGGTCTGCTACTTCACCTTCAATATGGGGTCTCCCCGGAGATGACCCACCCAAATATCGTGTTTTGCGCGGCTGGTCTAGTGGGGGTTGCGGGCATCAGTCCCGGTCGCATTATGACCCCATACACTTCTGCTCCCAAGATTAGCGACACCGTACTCGTGCGGTAGAACGTTGGGTCTGCCAATCTCAAATTGTCAAACTCGTTGGCCACGCGAGCATCGATGGTGCGTTCTGGTGCGTTCCGCATGAGGCTGGCTAGCACCGTCGCTCTGACTTCCAGTCGTTCGTGCCACCCTTTTAGTACGAGGGAGCACTTCTCTCCGCTTCGTGGCACGGCGTGTAGTCGTCGGGCAAGGGCTCTGGATATGGTCGTTGTGCTCTGACCAGGATCCAGGATAGCGCGTACTGTATGGATTCTTCCGGCCGTCATTACCTTCACCAATATGGTCGGAGTGAGGACAGATTGCCCTAGAGCTCTTCGGCCAGGTCCCTTGATTAGCTCGCGGGCGTCTCTCACTCGTCTACGGGGTTTGTCTGCATCTGATCGTCGCGAATTAGATCTTCGGCTCTCTGGCCGAGATGGGGGGCGTTGAATTGCCGACCGGATACCCGACAGAGGAGGTCTGAATATCCGTTGCTCAGTCGTAGCGTGCGCATCTTCAAGCGCCTGCGGGATGTCGTCATCGCTCGCGTCGATCTCCAGCACCTCTTCGATCGGCACAGTTGCTGCTGCGGCTGATGGTTCGTGCCCTTTGTCTACCGCCCTTTGTCCTTCCGACACGTCTTCCTCGCTTCTGGGAGTTTCCCCCAGGTGTAGGAGACTGTGGTGTCGTTCCTGACACTGGTCGCAGTTTCGCGGTGACGGACACTCATTGGTTGTATGCCGCGGTGACATACAATTCGAGCAGTGGCCGTGTAGGAGGACAGAACGCAGTCTCTCCTCTGGCTCCATACGGCGCATCTGCCGGCAAAAAAGTAAGTTGTGGTTGTGCTTGCACACTGGGCATCTGTTATGCTCTCGGGCCACACGGATCATTTTGGAATATGTTTTCTGAAAATAAAGAAAGCGTTAATTTGGTTTGACTAGAGGCAATAGCACTAGTTTGACGATTGGGCGAGTAATTATGCCTCTTGCCGTTCGTATGTCTACGACTCGTACGCGACTATCTTTTCCTGAAAAAACCTTAACAACTCTGCCAAGTCGCCACTCGTTCGGGGGTAAGTTGTCCTCTTTGACAACCACGAAATCATCCACCTCGATGTTTCGTTGGGGGTAATGCCACTTGACACGCTTGTGTAGTTCCTTCAGATATTCCTCTTTTCACCGTTGGCAGAATCCCTGATGAATTGCCTTTATCTTCTGCCATCGGTTTATGATCGTCATCGGGTTTCCTCTACTCTCAGGTTCCGCCATCGCGAGTAGCGGACTGCCGATCAAAAAATGTCCTGGCGTGAGGGGTTCTGTTGACTCGGGGTTTTCTGAAAGCGGACTAATTGGTCGCGAATTCAGACAAGCTTCTATCTTGGCCAGCAACGTCGAGAGCTCCTCCATCGTGAAGCGCATAGTGTTGGCTACCTTACGGAAGTGGGTTTTGAAGCTCTTTACACCTGCTTCCCAAAGCCCTCCCATGTGGGGAGCTCCCGGAGGAATGAAGTGCCAGGTTATTTCTTGATGTGCATATGACTGTGTGGTTAGACGCGAGGCTTCGGCAAGAAAGTGTCGGAAATCTTGCCTTAGTGCTTTGTTGGCTCCAACAAAATTCGTCCCATTGTCGGAGTACATGCTACGGGGGCAGCCTCGCCTAGCTACAAAACGAGAAAATGCCGCCAGAAACGTAGAAGTCGATAAGTCACTGGTTGCCTCCAAATGTATTGCTTTCGTAGCAAAACAAACAAAAACGCATACATAACCCTTTGTTATTAGACACGCCCTGCCGGTGAAATTCTTTATCTCGAACGGGCCAGTAAAATCCACGCCTGTGTTGGCGAAGGGGCGAGATAAGTCCGATCGTTCAGGGGGCAATGATGCCATCAGTTGCTCTCGTGTCTTTTTTCTGTGGATTAAACAAATTTTACAATTATGAATAATGTTTTTTATCAAATTTTTCATCCGTACGATCCAATATTCGGATCTCAAGAGTCTCAACATGAGTTGATTTCCCCCATGCAGAGAAATCAGATGTGAGAATCTGACGAGAAGTCGGGAAAATTGGCAATCGTACGGTAAAATTACAGGGTATCGTTCGTTGTAGGGTAGCCCAGCTAACGCAAGCCTCCCTCCAACTCTCATGATTCCGTTCCCATCGAGGAAGGGATTGAGAGTGCGGATGGAGCTTTTTGCGATTACTGGCTTTGACGCCACAAGTGCTTGATACTCATTGGAGAAGCACTGTTTTTGAGTTAACATAATAAGGCACATTTTTGCCTTTCGAATCTCTACCGCTGTTAATTCTGACGTTTCCTGTCGTGGGGTTGATTTATGTACCGGGTGTGTCTTATAATAAAATTGAAAAATTCGTGCAATTACTCTTAGGGCACGAGAGAAGTCGGAGAATCGTTCTAAAATATCTGTCCCTTGCAAAATCTGACCTGCATGGACTCGAACGACCTTCTGCTCCAGCCCTGTCTCCACCGTCACCTCATCAGTTTTTTGAGGCCAGCCAGACGGTTTCTCCTTTAGCCAACTAGGACCCTGCCACCACAGAGTGCTCTTCTCCAATTCTTGGGGCGATAAGCCACGGCTACCTAAATCTGCCGGGTTATCGCTTGAATCCACATGATTCCATCCTTTCACTCCGACGAGCTCCTCTATTTTGGCAACTCGATTTGCCACCAACGTAGTCCAGTAACAGGGGGGCTTCCTTAGCCATGAGAGCACAATGGTGGAGTCAGTCCATTTGTAGATCACTGGCTGGCCAACGTCGAACTGTGGAAGTAAAGCATTAATTAATTCTGCTAATAGCAGTGCTCCGCACAATTCTAATCGAGGTAGAGAGACTGTTTTCACCGGTGCTACTTTCGTCTTACCTACAAGTAAATTTATGTATGGGGCCCTGTCTGAGTTTCGATCGCGAACTCTCACATACAGAGCAGCTGCATATGCCTTTTCAGAGGCATCACAAAATCCATGAAATTCAATTTCATTCCACGGGGTGAAATGGATCCACCTTGGGATTTTGATATTTGAAATAAACGTGTAATTTTTAAGAAAATTTTCCCATCGCAAATACAAAACTCGAGGTAAAGTGTCATCCCAATCTATCTTGGCTAACCAGATGTCCTGCATTAAAATTTTTGCCTCTACAACAATAGGGCCCAACCACCCGGCTGGGTCGAACAACTTGGCAACACACGATAAAACCTCTCGTTTTGTATAGCTTGGTCGAATGGGGATTTCTTGAACGCTAAAATGGAACATATCGCGAGCGGCATTCCACCGAATGCCCAACATTCTAGCTTCACTCAGATCATCTATCTCCAAAAAATCTTCCTGTAATAAATGAGCCTTTGGCAAGGCTGCGAGGATGTCCTTGCAGTTCGACGTCCACTTTCGGAGGGGAAACCCGGCTTCCTTGAGTACTTCGATGAGTTCGTCGCGGGTGCGACTGGCGGTCTCTCAATCATGAGCTCCTGCCAGTACATCGTCAACGTACATATGTTGGGTTAAGACCTTAGAAGCCAACGGAAATTTAAGGCGAACGTCTTCCGCCAATTGCAGAAGAGTTCTTATTGCTAAATAGGGGGCGCAGTTCACCCCAAACGTCACAGTTTGGAGTTCATAGTCTACGAGCTCTTCTGCTTGTGATTCTCGAAAGAGAATTCTATGATACCGGGTATCATCAGGGTGCAGAAGAATCTGCCTATACATTTTCTCAATGTCTGCATTGAAAACGTATTTGAAAAACCGCCATTTCAATAGCAGTGCGATAAGGTCAGCTTGAAGGACTGGCCCAGGGTAGAGTGCATCATTCAAACTTACTCCATTTGAAGTTGGACTTGATGCGTTAAATACCACTCGAACCTTTGTGGTGGTACTGTCCGGTTTTATGACTGCATGGTGGGGTAGGTAGTATATGTCTGCTTGTGGTTTACTATCGGCGCTGGTCACTGGCTTCATATGACCGAGTGTGATGTATTCCCGAAGAACTCGATGATATTCTGCCTACAGCTCCGGTCTTCTCATCATTGTAGCGTCATTTCGGACGAATTGGTGCGCGGCGATGGTTCGTGAATCTCCAAGACTGATGTTTTCGGGAAATTCGTTCCGAAATGGTAATGCCACCACATACTGCCCTTGGTCATTCCTCGTAGTTGTCTTCGTATAATGTTGCTCGCAAAACGCATCCTCCGTACTGAGCTTCTTTTTTGTCGGGACTTGCTCAAGCTCCCAAAAACGAGTTAGCTGAGAACTTGAAATTTCCGCAAGTAGAGAAACACATGAGTCTGGCTTCTTTGCCGCAGACTGGGGGGCTGGGCCTATCAAGACCCAGCCAAATACTGTCTCCTGTGCCAGGAGCGAGCCTAAAATATTTCGCTTTATGTTTCCCTTCATTATGTCTGGGTACAAGTCCGCACCAATAATAACGTCGACCTGCTGACTTCTGTGGAAATTAACGTCGGCTAAGTTCATTGGGGGCAGTAGATCAAGATGTGCTTGAACTACCGAAAACTGGGGTAGGTCTCCTGTCAGTTTGGGTAGAATCAGACCTCTTGCCTCAATTCTAATCTGGGGGTTGACAGGAGAACCTATAACAAAGTGTGCGACTTTTCGCACCTTAGCCGAAGCTGTCGCATTTATTCCACAGACTTGTGTGTCAGCTGGTCGAGTCGGAAGCTTGATGCGTCTCTGCAACCGCTCCGTGATAAAAGTTCCTTCTGAACCTGAATCAAGAAGGGCTCTGGCCTCATAGTCTACTCCTAAGTAACTAATATGTATCATGGCCGTACCCAAGACAACGTTCTTGGCACTTGCGGCGAACAAAGCATTTATATTTCCGGTTGGCGCTGGGGTGTGAGGCATTCGAGCCTCTCCGTCTTTTGTAGACGGGCGTTGATTGCTATTAGGAGTGCGATGCAACAAAGAGTGGTGCCTTTGATGGCAGCTCAAACAGCTAAAAGTGCTCTTACAACTTTTCGCTAGATGGGAATGCGCTAGACAGTTCATACACAAATTGTATTTCCTTACTACCTTAAAACGATCATCTACCTTCATCGCTAAAAACTTTGAACAAGCTCTCAAAGAATGCGACTGTTCTGGGCACAACCTACAAGCTGATTGCGTCATTTGACTGTGATGGGCCGATATTTTTCTGTCGTGTATCCCGGCTGATGCACGACTTGGTCCTGCCCTAACTACTCGTGAACTTTGGATATCGGATACCGTTTCCAAAGTCTGGAACCTGCTCGAGAGGTAGTTATCTAAATCTTCCCACCTCGGAATCTCAGCCTTGTGAACGATTCCCTGTTCCCATAAAGCTAATGTCGTGTCCGGCAATTTGCTCGAAACCAAAAAGACAAAAATTGCTTCCCAGTTTTCGATTTCAATTCCATACATTTGCAGAACTGAGATGCAATTATTTACTGAACGCTGGAGATGTTTTATCTCGGTGCCGCGTTCAACTGTCACCGTAGGCAAGTTGAACAAGATCTTCAACTGACTGTTCACCATGACTCGTTTGTTTTCATATCTATCCGATAGATTTTGCCACGCAATAGCAAAACCGTCATTGGTCAAGGGGCATTTCTTCACAATGTCCCTGGCTTCCCCACGGGTCTTTTGATTGAGGTGGTATAATTTCTCCACCGGACTTAGACGCGAATTATTTACGTAGATGGCTGTAAATAAATCCCGAAACGAGGGCCATGCCATATAATCTCCATAAAAAATTTCCGTATCGCACGGAGGGAGATTTACGTTTGAGCGCAGTGGTGGCTCAGAATCGCGGTTTGAGGGGATTACCGTTGATGAGCTTTGCTGAACAAAGGTCAGATTATGAATGGTTTCACCCATCAACGCAGCGCACGTCAGGTATGCTGTATAGCAATCCTGATACCTACATTTTGCTAAACTCATGGCAGCGTTATTTGATTCGTCTTCAGACAAATCCCTAGAGTGGCTATCAAAAGATTCTTTGACCTTTGTCCATAATGCTTTGAGTTCCTCTTTTTGAATCTCAAGCGAAAATATGGAATGGCTTGTCCCTGGAGTTGTATTGTATCTCTCTTCAAACTCCAACAGGGCACTACAGGCGCGTGAAAAATCGTTTGCGTGAGCCATTGTTAACAAACTTTTTTTTTTTTTTTTTTTTTTTTTATTTCTTTAAAGTCCAGTACAAAAATAACAACTTTAAAAAATTTACAATAAATAAGAAAAAAAACAATTTTTTTTTTTTTGTTTTGGTTGATTTTCCTCTGACTGGGGTGAAAATCCGTCTTACTGGGGGGTCCGGGTGAGTATGCTGATGACGAACTCCTTCAAGCCTTTGCCTGGCTTTGCCACCTGGTGTACTCCTCCTCTTGGTGATCCCGGTTTCTTGTTTCTTGGGTTTCTTCTTTTGTTTTTATTTATTTATTTATTTTTTTGTAATTATCACTTAGATGTGAGACTGGTATTTTCGTCGTTCTACCAGTCCCACGAAACGTTTTGCTTCGCGCCCGAATACGCAAATATACGTGGGGGATTTCAAAGACTTACCTTTTATGCAGCTTTTACTATCGGGGTTATTGTTTGGTGCTGCCAAAGGTTCAGCGTACCTCGTACCTCCTTATGGCAGTTTGTTGGGGCGTTGGTAAGGCCCTTGCAGCACTTCACGTCGACGATGACTGGGCAATTTACTTCAACTGCCTTTATTTGATGTATTGTATTGTTTATATAAATTTTTGTAATAGCGCGTTGTATTTGTTGGCCCTCGTGACCTGCGCTCACTGCCCTACCTTTAGGGACTTTCACAGAAATTATAGTTGCTACCCTGCTAATCAGGGCCTTTCACTGCCAGTATGGCTGTTTTATAGAATTTTATGATTTTAGCGCGTTTTATTTGATGACCCTCGTGGCCTGCGCTCACTGCACTTTCACCCAAATTAATTTGCTTCCCTGCTATTCAGGGACTTTCACACAAATTAATTTGTTTCACTGCCTTTTTTTTGCTTTTTTTGCTTTTCTTACAAATTTTGTGCGATTTCTTTGATGGCCCTCGTGGCCTGCGCACACTGCACTTGCACCCAAATTAATTTGCAGCCCTACTATTTAGTGGCTTTCACACAAATTAATTTGTTTCACTGCTTTTTTTTGCTTTTTTTTTTACAAATTTGGCGCGATTTCTTTGATGGCCCTCGTGGCCTGCGCACACTTCACTTTCACCCAAATTAATTTGCAGCCCAACTATTTCGTGGCTTTCACACAAATTAATTTGATTTTTATTGCCTTTTCGGCTTTTTTACACTTTTAGCGCTTTTTATTCGTTTCTGGCACTTTTCTTTGCCGGCGCTTATTACCCTCTTTATAGGGTTTTTCACTTTTTTTTTTTTTTTGTTTTATCACACACTGGCACCTTTTGCCAACGCGCACTGCCCTACTTGTAGGTTTTTCGTTTCGGTTTTTTTTCACTTTTTTCACTTTTTTGTTACCTGAGGTGGTATACTCCTTCCTCGTGTCCACCGGAGTGCCTGTTTCTGGTAGCGGTTTATCACCGTTAGCTAGCGGTCCGCTAGGTCTTCCCGTTTCTAGACTGGATCAATGCAGGTCGCCTCCGCTGAAAGATTTTGAAAATTTCGGGTTATCAGTTAGAATACTCACCAGGTTTTTCCTTTTGTGGTTTCTGCTACTGCTGCTACTGCTGGAACTACGCCTTCCTCCTGGTAGTCTGCTAGCCGCCGGGATTGGTTTTTTTTTTTTTTTCTTTCTTTGGGTGAGATCGCTCACCACCACCAATTAATTGCAGCCAATTATTGCAAGCAAAAACACAATACAAAAGCACGTAGAAAAACGTCAAAGCGCTGCTTCTTGTGCATGCGCTCGTTCACGATAGGCTTTTGCTTTTAAATCTAGCAAGTGGGACTTGGCGAGAGTTGATAGAATTTTGAAAAGAAATTGAAAAAGATTAATTATTGCCTTAAGGATCCGGCTCGAAGGACCATGTTAAGGGCGGGGATAATTAGGGTCCAGAATTCCTCTTGAATTCTGGAAACGGGGATCTTAAAAATGGTTGCCGATCCTTTAAGGCAAATAATTACCTGTACTTTTTCAATTCCTTTTTTGTGTACAAATACACAGAAAAATAACTAGAACAGAAATTCTGTTTTATATATATGTATATATATATATATATCGCCGTTTATTGCTGAAAAAGAACCTGGTTTTGGATTACCCAATGGAGGAGTGTCACTCACCTGAAGTTGTCGCTGTCGCTGTGATGGAAATCAAAGATTAAGGGCGATTACTGGTTGCCAGTCGCTTTTATAGCCCCTCTATCTGGCAACGGGTTCAGCTAACAGGACTCGTGCAAAGGCAAACCAAGTAACGAGTCCTGTCAGCGAGTAGCTTACAGCGAGTAGCTTACAGCGACATCTCCTGGTGACAGTTTTCCATTGTGAATATTTTGCAGACCTTAACACCTATTGTTTTTTTCGTTTAATTAACGGTATTTTAAATATTTTTCCTACTATTAACTACCATTTGTTTTCAGAAAAGAAAATAATAAAAATTTCTATTATTTTTTATTTGCAGTTATGGCTAACCGTAGTGAACAACAACAACAAAAACACAAAGTGAATCTGTGGCATTTATATACCGTTATTGTGAGTTGTGTGCGATGCAACGAAAAGTAGCAACAAAATAATTCTAACAAAAGTCAATAACAAAAGAAAAACAGCAATAACAATTGTTGCTTACAGTAGTTGTGAAAACAAAAAGTTGCCAAAGCTAAGTTACCGCAAACAAATAGTGTACAACAAAAATAACAAACAAACAAGCACGTGCGCTGCAACAATAACAACAATATCGCGTAAGTATTTTAATAGGAGTATTGTTGCGCATACAAACATTTTTTTTATACCAACATACATATGTATGTATGCATGTGTGTTTTTAAATTTGACTTGTTGAAAAATATATCTATCTATTTCAATGTGATACTGTAGCAAATAACAACTTGCTATACATTTACTTATGTTTTTAGAATCAACTAGTTTTAGGATTGATGTCATTTTGTTTTATGAAAATTTTTTCACATTAAAAATTATTCTCAATAAAGCGTTTTGTTCAATAGGTTATGGGCCCAGACACGACGGTCCTGTGGCTTTAAGATTTGTTTTTTGTCGGTAACTTGAGAGTAAGGCAGCTTAGTGTGCGATCACCATGAGTTCCATGTACCAGATTGAGAAATTGGATGAAGGAAATTATGATTCCTGGAGCATTCAAATGCGCAGCGTGTTGGTGCATGCAGAGGCGTGGAAGGTGATGGACGGACAGCGGACAGCAGCTGAAGGTGCTAGATGGGATGCTCTCGATGAAAAAGCATTGGCAATGATTACGTTAAGCGTAAAATCGTCGCAGTTGTGCTACCTGAAGAACTGCACGTCTGCATCAAATGCCTGGAAAAAGCTCAAAGATGTGCATCAACCCAGTGGACCGGTAAGAAAGGTCTCACTTTATAAGCAATTGCTTGGTTTGCGGATGATAGAAGGTGACGCTATGTGTAGCTATATAAATAAATTTTGTTCAACGATAGACAAGCTATCAGAGGTAGAGATTAAGCTAAGCGAGGAGCTAGCAGTTATAATATTGTTGTCAAGCTTGCCTAAGCAGTACGAGAACTTTGTAATAGCTATGGAAACACGAGACAGTTTACCTACTTTAGATGTGTTAAAAATTAAACTACTGGAAGAAGGAGAGCGCAGAGGCGCAGAATCCAAAGGTGCACATTGTAACGAACAACAGGCGTTTCATGCAAATACAAAGTCGGTACGGAAAAAGAATGTAGATAAGAAAGATATTGAATGTTATAGATGCGGGCAGCATGGTCACTATAGAAATCAATGCAAAAATAAAGTAAAAGAAACATCGAACAAGACGCAGCAACCGCAACGATCTTTTACAGTCCTAGCAGCAGCAGATGTGGGGGATCTAGAAGTTTCAAGCTGGTGTCTGGATAGCGGCGCAACAGCACATATGAGCTGCGTGCGTAATATTTTCACGAATTATGTTTCCCAGGAAGAGGATGTTGTATTAGCTGACAATAACGTTATACGTGCGGAAGGCAGAGGTGACGTCATACTTCAAACCGATTTGTGTGAACTGAAATTGGAGAATGTTTTGCATGTCCCAGGAATGAAGGGGAACTTTGTTTCAGTTAGTCGAGCTGTAGAACGCGGTTGTACAGTAAGTTTCAACAATAAATATGCCATTGTGAGCCAGAAAGGCAAGCAGATTTTGAAAGCAGAGAAGCAAAACAAGCTATTTGTGTTTGAGAGCAGAAGCAACAAATGTTTTGGTGCAACTCAATGCAGTGCAGCATTGTGGCATAACAGATATGGTCATTTAAATTATGGCAGTCTTATGAATCTCGCGAAAAGTATTATGGTGCGGGGTATAGAAAATGTGGATTTTTCAGACAAGGTGCCATGTCGGACGTGCATGAAGAGCAAGATACATACTCAGCCGTTCCCATCAGCATCGGAAAATCGGGCAAAGCAGTTGTTGGAGTTGATACATACTGACGTATGTGGCCCGTTTGAGAAGCGTTCTCTTGGTGGTTCGGCTTATTTCTTAACTTTCATAGATGATATGTCTCGACGCATTTTCACATTTTTTCTTAAGTCAAAAGACGAAGTCTTTGAAAAATTTGTGGCGTTCAAAACTATAGTAGAGCGTCAGACTGGACACAAAATTAAAGCATTACGTAGTGACAATGGTCGGGAGTACATCAATAAGCAGTTTGACAATTTTTTGAAGAAAAATGGTATAGTTCGTCAACTTACGGTGCCGTACAGTCCTCAACAGAACGGGGTCGCAGAACGAGCAAATCGCACTCTTGTTGAGATGGCAAGAAGTATGCTTGTGCATTCTAATATGCCTGAGTTTCTTTGGGCAGAGGCATTGCAGACAGCGTGTTATATTCGCAACAGATCACCAACAGCAGCCTTGGTTGGTATGACACCGTTTGAAGCGTGGACTGGCAGAAAACCCAATGTGCAGAATATGCGTACATTCGGGTCAGTGGCAATTGGTTTGGACAAGACACGTCACAGTAAATTTCAGGCGAGAGGAAAAGAGTATCGCCTGGTAGGGTACTCATTGGTATCAAAAGCGTACAGGCTCTATGACAAGGAAAAACATCAGATTGTCGAAAAACGTGATATTTTATTTGATGAACGTTTCGACGAAGCTCATCTTGATGACCAGATCGTGTTTGATTTATTACCAGAAAACTCACCAGCTGATGCATCGGTGCGTGATACAGTGAAGCTTATTTCAAGTATTGATAATGATAAGCAGCAAAAAGATACGTTCAGCGACAACGATATGGGGAGCGATGAATATGCTAGTGCAGAAGAATCAGACCTGGAGCAGAAACAGGTTTTGAAGATCGGACCCGGTAGGCCAAAACTGATTCGAACCGGAATGCCAGGGCGTCCGAAGAAGAGCTACAATGTAATACACGCAGTACAAGCGGAAGAGATACCGTTGCCGCAAACGTTTAAGGAAGCAAGGAGCAGTAAGCATGCTTCGTATTGGCAGACAGCCATGGACGCAGAATATAAGGCACTGGTGGCAAATGGTACGTGGACGCAGACAGACTTACCTAAGGGCCAGCAGGTAATTGGTTGCAAATGGGTTTATACAGTCAAGAGGAACAAAGCTGGCGCTGTTGAACGCTATAAAGCTCGTTTGGTAGCCAAGGGATGTGCGCAGAAGTTTGGCGTAAATTATAAAGAAACGTTTTCACCGGTGTGTCGGTATGAAACGATACGTCTGGTTCTTGCCCTGTCTGTTGAGCTGAAGCTATACTTACATCAAATGGACGTGTGCACGGCTTATCTAAACAGCGAGTTAAAAGATGTAGTGTATATGAAGCAGCCAGAGGGATATGTAGAAAAGACCAATGGCGAAAAAGTATTGAGGCTCAACAAAGCAATATATGGCTTGAAACAAGCTGGAAGGGAGTGGAACTTCAAACTGAATGCAGCACTAAGTGAAATTGGTTTCATTCAGTGTCAGAATGAGCCATGCTTGTATAAGCAGGATATAAAAGGTAACCTTTGTTTGGTACTAATTTATGTAGATGACATACTTATAGCGTGCCAAAAGGAGACAGATTTGATACGAATCAAATCACTGATTTCGACAAAATTTGAATGCGTTGATAAGGGCCCGTTGCAGATGTTTTTGGGTATGCAAATTCAGCGCGATGGCGATATAGGCAACATATCGATGAACCAGTCCCTTTATATCAAAGATATGTTACAACGCCACAGCATGGAGCAGTGTAGAGTTTCCACAACTCCATTAGACAAAGGATTTCAAGTAGCTTGCGAAAGTGAAAAATGTGTGATTGAAGATCCCATGACATATCAGTCAGCAATCGGAGAGTTAATGTGGCTAGCTTTAATTTCAAGACCTGATATCTACCACTCGGTTGTGAAGTTGGCACAAAGAAATAACAATCCACATAGTGAACATGTCACAGGTGTGAAGCATATAATGCGGTATCTAGCAGCTACAAAAGATTTAAAGTTGAACTACCGTGCATGTGGACAGGCGCTTGAAGGTTTCGTAGACACAGATTGGGGTAGCGATATAAGCAATCGCAGATCTTATACTGGATATGTGTTTTTCCTGGCTGGTGGACCCATTTCGTGGAAGTCGGAGAAGCAAGGATGCGTGGCATTAAGCAGCACGGAGGCCGAATACATGGCATTATCATCAGCAGCGAAGGAAGCATTGCATTTGAGACGTCTAATGATTGAAATTGGCTGTGGTAAAGCTGATACACCTATTGTCTTGTATGACGACAATCTTAGCGCCCAAAATCTGGCAAAGAATCCAGTTTATCATGCAAGATCAAAGCACATTGATATCAGGCATCACTTCGTCCGAGAGGTTGTTCAGAATGGCGATGTGGAAATAAAATATCTTCCAACTGAAAATATGATAGCGGATGTTCTAACAAAAAATCTGTCGAAAACAAAGCACTGTCATTTTGTGAAATTAATGAGTTTAAATTAAATAATAGAAAAAGTTTAATGTAAACAGTCTCACATTGAGGAAGGGTGTTGAAAAATATATCTATCTATTTCAATGTGATACTGTAGCAAATAACAACTTGCTATACATTTACTTATGTTTTTAGAATCAACTAGTTTTAGGATTGATGTCATTTTGTTTTATGAAAATTTTTTCACATTAAAAATTATTCTCAATAAAGCGTTTTGTTCAATATGACTCAATATTTGTTTATACTGCAATCAAGCTGCAATGATTTACACTGTGTGTTTATTTATTTTTAATAACTTTGTACTTATCCCAAGGAACTTTGAAGCATGAAATAAAATCGGCGGCGCTAAGGAATAACAACTAAAATGTTTTTATCACAAATATTTGATAAAAGATAGATTTGATATTTCTAAAAATAGAATGATTTTACTTCATTCGATATTATGAAGTCTCATTAACACCATCTATTGTTGAAAAGCTGTATCTTAATCTGATATACAGAATGCTACAGGTATTTGCTGTTCATCCTAATGCGCTGATTCAGGTGGTTATAAAAACAGTTTTCGGTGTTAAGGAAGAGTAACTTGACTTTCGAAGCTAGTTTTTTATACACCAGCGCATACATATCATATGTAGATAAAAAAATGTATATATGTATGTACATAGGTAGCATTTATATTCAAAAATGTGTATTTATGAAATCATATCCAAAATCTTGTTTCACATCTATTTACATAATTTTGTTATACTTTCTTTAACAAAACATTTCTTTAATTTCGGCTAGATGGAAGCTCTTTTATAATTGTTTTTTTCTTTGCATTGAAGAATTTGAGTTAACTCATTAATTAAATTGGCAACCCTCTGCAAATGTGTTTTCGTACAAACTCCGTTATATTTCCTTAGCTTTTAAATTTAACTACATTAATATTTTAAGCCTACCTCTTTTGAACCCCATGCCGTTCTTCATTTGAGTCCCATATGCCTATATTTGATTTGAATTGTTATAGTTTAAATTAAGTAATTAAAGAGATGGCAACCCTCTACAAACATATTTTTGAAACTAAGCTCTTTAAACCTTTGAGTTTGCAAAATTTCAATGAACTTATTAATTTAACATAATTTACCTGTGAACAGGTGGCAAACTTCTTTCAAAATAATTTGAAAATATAAGGTTCGTATTCTACTCATATTGTAATATTTGATTTCACTGATTTGATTTAATTGCGTTTAAGCTTGTGAAAAGGTGGCAGCTCCCTTTAAAAACTTCTTCTGTGGGAACACATACAGCGCAGTTTAGAGTAACCCACATACAGATCTGCATACTTCAATTTCAATATACAAACCAATCTCAATGGTATTGGTAGAATAAAAATCTAAATTTTTTGCATTTGATTAATAACCGGCCACTCCAGCAAACTACAAAGCAAATTGTTGAATGGACTCACCTCGTTTTCCACACACCACTCTCCTTCAAATCGTGCCAACTTGCCGCACCTCAGTGACTGCGAATATCAATTAAATTGTCAAATACACGTGTCCATATGTCTCCATTGTATTCACATAATCTTTTCTAAATTAACAACTATGAGAAATTCATTTGAGTTATTTGTATTTTTAAACGAAACTTGATGGCGGGGAGATGGGAGCTACATAGATGTGGGGTGTAGCAGCAGATGTGAGAATGCCTACCCACGGCGCTATTAACTGATTAATTGGTTAAGCTTAAAAGCCAAATCAATACAGAATAATTAGTAAAGCAATCTACTTGTAAGTTGAGTTATTAAGTGTATTGCTAGATACTCGTATCAGGCAACAAATCCAATTAAATTTTTTTTATTTTTATTTATCAAGAATTGCTGTGTATTAATTTTGAAACAAGTATTATTTTACTATTTGTGTTCATTTGAACGCATCGCGTGGCAAATAAAACCAAAAGGTATTTTAATAACCATTGTTCATGGCAAACGTACTACGGTAGTGTTTACTTCTATTGTTGGCTTTACGTAATCTTATCAAAATTAAATAACAAATCCGCTTAATTTATAAACACATTAAATTTAGTGTAGCTTTGTTTCTTCTTCAAATGTGAATTTGGGATTTTCTGGACGTAGTATTTCGATTATATTTATTGAGGAGATGAAACAACAAAGAAAATAAATTCGTAAAGTGAACTCGAAAATTTTGTTTATGGAAGAAAATGCCTAGCCCTTAAAAATCAACGCTCGAATTTGTAGGACTTATTTTCAATGGTTTAATGGCTACTATGCATAGGAAAATATTCTGATAGGTGACGCTTGAGTCAAGATATTTGTAAAAACCGTATTTACGGTCCGATTGGATTCAAATTCCGATCATATACGAGTATTAGCCACATAAAAAATGTTAAAAATAAGGCCTTTAAGAAGTTTAAATCAAGCAATAATGAAAATGAGCGTCGTAATTTCATAAACTTGAGAAAACAACTTGACTGTTTACATAATTTTCTGTTTAGGCAATATATACTCAATGTTGAATCGAAACTGAAATACAACCCTTCTGGTTTTTGGCACTATGTTAATTGTAGAAGGGAAATTACTGGTATTCCATCTACCCTCGAGTATGATGGTATAGTGTCCGACAATGTGTTGGACTCGTGTAATCTTTTTGCAAAATTCATTCAAAAAGTGTATGTTAAGTATGATACGCCCTTTATTAACAATAGCTTGCCTTCTGCAAATACTTTGAATTCTCTTGTTATCTCTGCGGACGACGTACTATCTGCAATCTCAAATCTGAAATCTAGCCCGAAAGTTGATGTAGAAGGACTCTCTCCTATATTTTTCAAAATTTTTTCAGAGGAAGTAGCTAAATTAGTTGCTTTCTTTTTTCAAAACTCTCTAAATAATGGAATTTATCTTCATCATTGGAAACTATGCTCCATAGTCCCTATATTCAAATCTGGCGATCGTAATGACATTAATAATTATAGACCTATTGTCAAACAAAGCACGCTGGCAAAATTGTTCGACCTTATAATCAATAATAAATTATTTGATCACGTCCACAGTGCCATTTCAGAATACCAGCATGGGTTTTTCTGGGTAGGTCAACAGAAACCAACCTGACTCTTATTACGAATAATATAATAAGTTCTCTGGAACAACAAGCTCAAATCGACGTTGTTTACACGGACTTTTCTAAAGCGTTCGATAAAGTAAACCATACGATCCTCTTGGATAAATTGTGTAGATACGGTGTAAGTGGGAAGCTCCTTGATCTTTTCTTTAGTTTCCTGAATGATCGTAAGCTTGTTGTTAAAGTTGAATCATTCGAGTCTAAAGTTTTAGTTAACGCATGGTCAGGCATACCCCAAGGGACTCACCTCGGTCCGCTGCTATTTCTAATTTTTATTAACGATTTGCCAAACCGTTTTAAGTTTTCTAAATGTTTAATGTTTGCCGACGACGTCAAGCTGTTCCTAAAAGTTCGCCATTTGGCAGATTGCATCAATCTTCAAGCCGATTTTATAGAATTTGAGAAATGGTATATCAACAACCATCTATCCCTTAATATTAATAAATGTTGCGTTGTGACTTATTCCAAGAAGCCAGTGAGTATTCTTTATAGTTATGTTCTAGGCCATTGTTCTCTTAAACGTAGCTATGAAGTCGAGGATCTGGGGGTTATTTTTGATTCGAAACTTTTATTTTCAAAACATATTGATTACGTTGTCTCCAAGTCATTCGCTATGCTTGGGTTCATACGAAGAAATTCAGAAGACTTCAAGGACCCCACTACTTTAAAATCTCTTTACATTTCTTTAGTAAGAAGTCGTCTGGAATATTGCGCCTTGGTCTGGAACCCCTACTATTGGATCCACTCAAATAAAATTGAAAAAGTTCAAAGGATATTTACTAAAATTGCTTTGTTAAAGTTGCACTGGCAGGATGGTACTCCTTCTTATATTGGTAGAAGGAAACTGCTTGGTCTGCAATCTCTCCACGAGAGAAGAATTTGTCTTTCATTATCCTTCGTTTATAAATAAATTAATGGCAGCATAAATTGCAAACAACTTAGTAACTTTCTCAATATGTATAATTCTGAAAAGATCTTAGGAACAAGCGCTTATTTTTCGAATCTTTTCATAAGAACAACTACTCATATAACGAGTCGATAGCTAGATGCCTGCGTTTATGTAATACCTACAATAATGTTATTGATTTTAATGTTAACTTAGACAGGTAGGCTTAAATTAAGTTTATTCTCTTTATTTAATTAAATTCTTCAATTAGTCTGTAAGAAATTTCTTTGTAGACTGAAATAAATAAATAAATAAAACTATTTTAAACGATAATATTAATTTGTGAGCCCGAGGCCAGCGTATAAGGAAAAGTATATTGGAAAAAAGACAACAACTGTCAGGAGTGGTAGAAATTATAGCTATTTCGGAAATCACCACATCTTCTCATCAGGTTTCTTTCATGACTTCACGGGCATTCGAATTCACAACCTAGGACATGCTGGGCAAGTGCGTAAGCCAATGGACCAAAGTCGGCATGTAAGCTGCTGTTGCTTTTTACCACTTTGCTGACTGTTGTTGTCTTTTTTTTTAAATATACTTTTCCTTATACACTGGCCTTGAGCTCACAAATTAATATTATCGTTTAATAAAAAACAGGCCGACATACATATAATATACAAATGAATAAAAATATTTTATTGAAAAATTTAACCGAGAAGTGGCGCTCCGAGATTTCTCTAAAAACTTTACTTACAGTCCAATTTGACACAAATTCAGAACAAGTATTTTTTTTGGGTTGTAGTGAAGCACGCCGGGACGTCTGGTTGACAATAAAAATACATAAGTACATAAAATTTTTCCAAAAATTCTAAATAAAAAAAATTTAAAGTTTGGTACAAGTTTGTTCAGTTTTTAAAATTTTTGTATAAAGTTTAAAATGCTGATTTATATGCTGCGTTTTATGAACTAGACTTTTATAACAAATTAATAAAAGTTAAATAAACAAAAGAGAAATCGGCAAACCTTCTCAAAATGTCTCATTTCTATTATTTTTTTCTACCACCACACAGTGACGGGGAAAATTGGCGGTGCCTGCCGGCTTATATATCAGTTTCAAAAACCACAGCCGCCTTTATGTGACCTGATTGTTGCTCATTAAAAGCCTATAATGTTTATTCCATATTCACATATTTACAAACACACGCACAACTACACACTTGTGAGAACTTACTATATGCTGTATTGCATTTTGATATTGCAATGTTCTTTCGGTTATAAGTGACTTTCTTTGTGTTTTTTTCTTCTTTTCTTTCTGCTATATCGCTCTGTGTACCGCTACTTTTTTTTTCGTAATTCTCAATTAAATGCAAATAAATAATTACTAATTTTGTAATTAAGTCAATAGCTGCACGCAACAGCAGTGCTTGTACTAATTGTTAAAACAAAAACAACGATAATTAAGCATGGAATAATAATGCATAAATTTGAAACGAGTTTGGTGGACGCAAAAGTGGGCCAATCACAGCGGAAGCTAATGTGCAGGCGGCTTAAGTTCCATACAAGCGGACATAATAATCCACATAGGATATATAAGTATGTGTGTGTGTACGAATGTGTCTACGCGTGCGCGCAATTTTGTTTATTTATTTATGTATGAATGTACGTATTTGGAATTTTACAATTGTTTGTATAATTAACATTAAAAGCAGCAATCGAAGTGTTTTATTTTGCTACAATTTATTGCTTTTTAAATGCACGATTTTAAATAATTTGAGGAGTTATTAGCAGTATAAAACTAATGGAATGTAATTACCGCAATATTAGCGTTATAATTTCAATTCCTTCTGCTAACGAGCGATACATTGTTTTTATACTGATGCTTTTATTTCCGTTTCTGTGCTGTTGCCACCCCAGCTTGTAGTTTTCACGTGGGGTCAAGCCGAATTCATCTGATTGAAATTATTTGCGAAATGCCGCTAAACTCTTATTAAGATGCCTGCAACATTTCGATTTCGGGCATTTTAGGTTTCGGCTCGTTTGGCACCATCCTTTCTGTTTCAGATATTGGATAGAAATTCACCGTGATTTACGAGTAATTAGTAATTCAAAATTATTTGAATGATGAATGAAAGTTTATTCTGCATCCAAAAGTAAAAAACTCATGAATACATTTTTATTTTTTACTAGCAAATAACAGGTACATGTACATTAGGTTGCATGATCAACAAATATGCAGTTTTTCTCTCGGATTTTTTTTTTGTAAGGCGAGTTATCCACCCTTTGCTACATATTCTTTAAAAAATGAAAAAATTGGTCTCCTTTGGCTGCTGGTTGACGTTCCGTTTCTAGTTGAAAAATCCTTCTAAACAAATATTTTAGTCAGCTCGTAAAAGTTTTGAAAATATTTTCAAAGATTTTTATTCTTCCTTATACAAATATTCAGCCTTTTCATGAAAGAATCAGCCTTCCAGTATGAAGGAGTTAATAGCTGTGACACATTTTTGTAACATTAAAATTTTTTGTTATACAGCATCTGTATCGTTAAAAAATAGCTGAAATGTAAATACAATATACATATGTACACATATATTCCACCTACTACGAGGGTTGCCTTTTATATTTTGCGCCTAATAATGAAAACACAGTCAAAAATAGTTTTATTGTTTTTCAAAATATTCTCCATCCAAGTCAATACACCTCTGCATTCACTTGAACCAATTTGCAAAGCACTTTTGCCACTCAGAAGAGGATACCTCTAAAACGAACAGCTGTTTGAAGGCTTCTACAGCTCCTTCAGGCGCTGAAAAACGTTGACCTCACTTTTTGTTTTTGATGTTCGGCAATAAAAAGAAATCATTAGGTGCCAAATCAGGGCTTTAAGGCGGATGACCCATCAATTCGACCTTTTGAGTGCTCAAAAACTCTCTTGTGTGAATCGATACGTGAGAGCTCCCATTGTCTTGGTGAAGAATGATTTGCTTTCGGCGGTTGGTTTTCCTTAATTCTCCAAAAACTTTCGGCAAACAAATGGTTGTATACCACTCAGAATTGACCTTTTTAAGTTTATCTAGTGGAACAGTTGCGACATGACCAGATTTTCCGAAAAAACAGGCGACCATTTGCTTTGAGGTGCTTCTTGCGCTAACAACTTTTGTTGGATTAGGCTCGTCTTGGAACACCCATACAGTCGATTGCTGCTTTGTTTCCGGCTTATATGCATAGATCCAAGACTCGTCACCTGTTACGATGTCATAGACGTGCTTTGATCTTCTTTACACCAATCTACACTAGTCCTTTTTTGGGCAATTGTCAAATTATGCGGTATCCAACGAGAACAAATCTTCTTTACGACCAAATGTTCATGCAATATTGAATGTATGCTGGTCCCACTAATGACCAATTGACTGTTTCTGGCACAACCACCGTTTTTGGACGACCTTCACGAAATTCGTCCTGCAAAGATTGGCGGCCATGTAGGAACTCGTTGTACCATCGTTGCACAGTGACTAAGTGTAGTGATTCAACACCAAAAGTTGAAGTAAGTTGATTGATGCACTCCTGTCTCGATAATCCACGTCGAAAATCGTAGTAAATCATCGCACGAAAATGTTCACGGGTTAATTCCATTTTTTGGCAATATGAATTTTTAAACTCACTATAAATAAACACAAATAAAACTCGTAAGTGAAAACGTTATATGCAAGTTTATGCCAAAAAATACCAAACTTTACGATAAAAATATCTAATTACAGCTAATCACATGTAGTGTTGCGAAGGCGCGAAATATATAAGGCAACCCTCGTACCACAGTTACTAACAAATTTCGCATAGCTCGGAGAGTAAAAGTGCAATCCGGATAAATACCCGCATGCCCACCGTTTCTATTAATTCTGTAGAACAGCTGAAAATTTAATAATGGCGCAGCGCATAGGAAATGAATACACATGTACACATTCACACAAACACATATGTACATACATATGTATGTATATGAATACATGCGTTTTCCAAAAGCGCGCGTTCAATTGATTGCTTTGGGCAGCTCACATTTCAGTCCAAAAAATAAACAAAAAAAATCTACAAACAAAACCCCTAAACAAGTAAACAGAATACAAAAAAGTAGAATTGAACAGTCGACCAGCTCGCGTGCATAGCAAGCGCCATGGTCAAGGTTGATGTTGATGTTGATGTCGCTGATGTTGGCTCTGATGCCATCAACGTTGACACCGGCATAGTCGCCATTAACATCGGCATCGACATCGACATCACCAACACCAACGCTGACCACCACAGTCACAACGGCTTCCATTGCCATTGCCAGCAGCATATCTATCACTCCCTCGCCTCAGGTAAGGGAAAAGTAGTGGCATCGTGTCAATGGCTGTGACTGTTTCTGTGCCAAATACCAAAATGCCCGTCCATGTCACTTCATTCGACACGCCGACGCGTCGGTTCGATGCGACCAAGATTTAATGCAATGAATACAACGAAAGTGGATCATAAATAAACGAATTGTATGGCGAAATACGCACACAATGCTTAGCAAATATGTAAATCCATACAGCTGTGGGCATTGAAATGGTAGCGCTGTTTGGAATGTATTTGTCTTTATTCAAATTTGACTACTTTTTACATATAAAATAAATCAATAACAAAATGTTAAGCTAAAATAAAACTTTACTATATTGAAGTTAAAATTTTAAAAAATATAAATTATTTATTATATATTATATTATCCAATTTTTATAGTAATAATAAAAAATAAATAATTATAAATAAAATAATTTTATAAAAGTAAATTCTTCCTCATGAAAAAACTTTTTCAATTTTCCTAATGAAAATTTTTAAAATATTAATAATATTATTAAAATAATTATTAATTTAAGTTAAATACCCATATTATTTAACTTTAAAATTTATATCTAAAATAAAATAAATATAAAACAAATTTATTAAAAATAAAATTAATTTATATTACAATTTTGAAATAATTAAATAATTATAAATAAAAATATTTATAAATTAACACAAATAAATAAACATTAATTAATATAATACTCTTTATTCATTAAATACTAAATATAAAATCCCCTATTATTTTAATTTAGTTAAATTTAATAAATAATTTTCAATTATATTTTTCATTTTTGTTTTAATAAATTTTTTTTAAAAATGGACTAAATTTTATATTATTAAACTTTTGTCACTATGAAAAAATTTTTATTTATAAATTTTACCGAATTATTTAATTATAAAAAAAATTTAAATCATTTTATTCACAATTATTAAGACTACTCAAATAAAATTTAAATATTTAATTTCATAAAAAAATTATTTTTATACATTAAATAAAAAAATGGAGTATTATTTTTATAATAATTATATATGTATTACATAACAACAAAAAACATATAAACCAAAATTCCAATTTCTGCAAGAATTTTACAAAAAAAAATTGGACAGATTTTCAGCAAAATTCCAAAACTTGAGACTTTTTTCAACATTTTGCTGGTAAAAATATAAATTTAAAATTTCAAATATTAGAGAAAATTTATAAAAATTACTTACACAAATTTTCATCAAAATTTCAAATTTTTTTATCCAACATTTTTGGACATTTTGGAAAAAATTTCCAGTTGCAGTTTTGTAGCCTATTTAATTTTACTAAAGTGCATGACTCAAGTGACTTAACCCTTCGGAGGTGTGGTGGGGTATGTCATACCCCAGCACATGTATTTCCTTAAATATATATATGTTTTTGTTTAAGGAATACGTTATCGCTCCCAATAGCTTTCATTAACATTCAAATACAGGAGATCTGCCGCGTTTTACATACCCCAGATATTTCTGTTCCATGGGACAGCCTTTCAAAGTGGGCTGGGGTATCATATTCGATCGCCATAACTTTTTATGTAATTAATGCATTACAGTGAATTTTCTTTCCTTTAAATAAATGTTATTTTTACTTTTGAAATGTAAAAACAGTTTTGAAATTGTTTAAATACAAAAAAAATTATGTTTCAGAAAACTGGAACCTCACTTTTTGGAATAATTTATATTGTCTTTTTTTTATGGCTATAATATTGAATACGAAGGAAAAATTGTTATGTTTTCAAATTAACACTTTTTAAAAATTAGTTAAAGAATAATAAATCACCACAAAATATTGCTATTATTGGAATTTGGTATTTATTTGAAATTGATAGACATGGGGTATGTCATACCCCACCACACCACTCAAGGAACTTTTAGTCACCACACCAACGAAGGGTTAAAATTCCCGCTGATTTTTAATAATTTTCTTTTGCCTACAGTTTTTTTTTTTACTAAAATTGAATGAACTACAAAACTGTTTAAAAAATTTGAAATTTGAAGTGAAAGTTTTGGATGCTTCCCTAAATTTTTTTCACAATTTGAAACATTAATATAAGTATAAGTATATGTTTTTGTTGTACTTAAATATATTTTTCATAAAGATTAAAAAAACAAAAATTTAAAAATTTAATACTTGTCAATACATTACACTACTATTTCAATACTCGCAGCTGTATGTAAATAAAATTGGTTAAACATTAATTAAAGGTTTACAAGTAACTTTAACGATATTCACATTCTGAGCATATGAACTTAAATATATTTCCATACATACCTATTATTATATTTGCCTACAAATGCTTGTCGATATGTGAGCACCAAATACTACCGCATAGCACGTTCAGCTGGGCACCAACTGCACACTGATACAATACTATAAATATACACTCAAAAAACAAGGACTGAAGAGAAATGTTCTTAATTTTTATGCCTGAAATTTTTTCTTCAAATTGCGGTATTTTTTTCTCGTTTAAGTTAATGGTGTAAACAATATGTATAAAACAATTTGCGCCAGATACCGACGGCAGACTTGTAAGTCAAACTGACATGTAAAAAGCTTGCTAACGTCGCCTTAACCAAAAAACGATCACTCCATCAAAGGTACCCGATAAAAATCTAAATAAACTTCAAGGTCACATTTTTTAAATATTTTTTCGTAATGGTTTTTTAGAAGAAATATTGGCCTCAATTTTAATATAATCCATATCTTCCCCATTAACCAAATTATCCCTTTTTCGAAAACATAAAATTTTGAACAAAAATTCTGATTTTTTTATTTAATTTGTTTCGGATGGATTCAGCTTCTTAATGTGAATCCATTCCCACAAGAGGCCCATTCAAATAGCTTAGCATCATGCCATTTGCAAATCACCATGGCAACGCAAAAACAATTTACATAGTACACCCATCAATTTTTTGTAAATGCACCGAAATATGCAAATCGACAACCATTTGCACTGGATTGTGATAACTTTTAATATTGTTTGAACTAGAATTTTATTGAAAACCTTCATCCTAAAATTCCAGTGCACATCTTTTTAAGGAGTGTGCGAGTTTTGGAAATAATAACTGGGGAGCTGTATACATCCCAATTTTGTTGTATATGAAATCCAATTTACTGACATTTTTATTTTTTAATTCGCAAAAAGATATACATATTCTTGTTTTCGTAAGAAGCGAAAATTTTGAAATTTTCATATTTTTGGAGCTTAACTTGATTGTATTGTTCCTTTCACAAAATTTAACGACGACTTTGAAAATTTGAAATTAATGTTTCATTTAAGAGTTAACACTTTACAACAATTTTATATGAAAACTGCCGATAGACAAAGCTGTTTGTATTTTCTCATGTACTTTGGTTGTAAACAAGGCGAATTCATAGAAGGCGATGTTAAACAAACAGCTGATTGGATTCGCTTGGTGAACGTAATGTCAAAATAATGTGCTTTGGTTTGCGTATAATTTGTTGTGTACATTTTTGTTGCATGTACGCGAATTCAACGAATTTGCCTTGGTTTTCTTTATTTGACAGCTGTTTTCTTCAATCTAGATACATTTTTTTAAGTGTATATTTATAGTATTATACAAACATATCTTTGTATGTCAATAAATCCATTTTCACAGACAATTATGCGTCCAAATGTATTTGCTTATCGTACATATGTAGTACATATATCCATTTTGTGTGTTTTATGCATACCACTGGCGATGACATTATTTACAGGCCTCACAATTAGCCAAAGACTCTGTGACAAGTCAATTAAAGAGATCGTGCTGAGTATCGTTTCGTTGCCGTCGATTAAATAATGCGGTGAATATGAAATTAAATAATTGACAGCGGCTAAGTAATTGGCGACTGGGTTAACGAAGTACAACTCGTAGAAGCATTGATTGGATGGCATTTGCGAATATGTACGATATGCGTGTATGTTTGTATGTTTATACTGATTTGAAATATGCGTAAATAATTATTACAGAATATGCATTTTGTAAAGATATGTATGAATAATTAATTCAAGGCCAAAAATAGGAAGTGGTGTGACCCAAGCAGGCCTTTCGAAAGAGTCCCTTAGCCTGATGTAGCGACACGCCCCTTACTTAATTGGCGCTATACAGTCAGGATATTTAAGAAGAAATATTCCATTTATGTAGCTACCTATCTACCCACCATACATTTTGGGGAACTGAGCGCATTGCCTCTTGAATTCCCGTTGTGTAGATTCCCTTAATGCAAACTATGTTGACTTTCTTTTGGTTTCCTGAAATCTCAGGCACAATTTTTTTCGGCACACATTATTCTTTCTATATCTTTTATATTTTTTTTTTTACTATTTTTTCACTTACTTTATATTTATACTCCCATAATTCCACTTTTTAAATTGCCTTTTTCTTTGCTGCTCTGTAGTGCATACTTTTTCGGGATCGAGGACTCTTTCCATTGTTTTCCAATAATGATTTATAAATAAAAGTTTTACAAGTAAAAGTTTTCTTTAATTCCATTTCAAAAATAAAAATTACATTAATAAATTATATGGACAATGATGTTTTGATGTTTGTTATACCACGACGAAAGAAATCAGCTGTTTACTGCCACCACCTTATTAAATTCGTCTTGAATGGTACAGTTACTTTTAGCTTTCTTTATTCCTCCCATTTATCGTTCGATTTTGTTTTACGATTTTGAAGAGTGTTCGTATTTTATTTTGCATATGTTATTAGCATTATTATTATGACGGAATGAATTTTGGTTCTAACTCACTGTTAAGCCAAACAGAATTACATAATTTACCCATTGATATGTGACACTCCTCTCTTCAATTTCCCCATATCCCTTTCGTTTCATGAATCAGCAAAACGCGCCAAGAAACCACACATGACTAATTATTTCTTGCGGTTAAGCTCCCTGATGGGTAGTGATGACCAAAATGTGTTCGCACAATAAACGTCAATTATCGTTTAAATTAATTTCGGCATAAACAAGTGTGTGTATTTCTCATTACGAATGACATCAACTCCAATCAATTACAATGTTATTAAACGAAATGAATTTGGTGCATATGGAAAAAATTACTTTTTCTATTTTAATCAATTCAACAGCTGTGTTGATATTCAAACAGCCAACACTTTGACGATTTTTTCTCCATTTCCTTCGCTCCATCAAATTATGGCATTTATATTATAGCCTAAAGAACTGACAGCGTTTGTCTCATTTACATATTAAATAAATTTAAATTCGATAACAAAAAATTCTATCATAAAAAGTTGTTTTGTCTTTTTATAAGATTCTGCTACACATCTTTTGAGTACGCCCCACCCTCTCTTTTATGGCTGACTACTTGTACTATTAATAGCACAATTTGATAAATGTGTTGTCTTTCCATTTTTTGACATACCATGCATTTAATTGCTGCTAAGTAAATAGAAATTTGTTTCTCTCTTGTTGTCTCTGTTTCTAAATAAGTGGTGCAGTATTGCAAACAGTTTTGATAAAACCGGGATCGAAAGGTTAATATTTAATTTTTAATTTGTTGTCAATTTGTATTGACTTATCTGTACTTACGTTTTTTTTTTTCTGTGCCAAATATGGCATATCGATGTGGTAGCCACTTTGAAATGAGAAGGCTGGAATTTATTCAAGCAATCTTTCAATAGCCACAAAAATAGGAAAATAGGAAAACGATCAACTTAACGCAAAGTTTGGGTTTTCAACAGCTGATAATGAGTTAGATGAAAGTAAAATTGATAGATAACAAATATATTGCAAACATTTCAATTGCGAATACAAAATGGCATAGATAATAGTTAGATACAAGTACATTACGAATGGTAATCACAGATAAAAACTACGTGCGAACCGTTATCAGCATTTTTATCGCCAGCGTTAATTATATCAGTATAGATATAGATATCGATTCTTTATTCTTTAATGACGTTCTTTAACAAGTTTCGCTTTGTACAATACTGTAGGTTTACATATCGCTATTAAACGCTAAATTTCAACATTTCAATGCAATCCTCCAGAGTAAAATATTGTTCTACGTCAGCCAAAGAGGTCGCAAAAAAAAAAAATGCAATTGTTTTTGGTGATGGAGCTTCAAACTGGTATTTTTGAGACTGTTATAAAGTTTAATTTACTGTTGAAAAAATGTAGTTCATGTCAGTAATTTATTTCCTCGCCAAAGGTTCATAAGTGCTCGATTTCCCGGTTCATGCCACTACTCCGGCACATGGACGACTTCACCGGCGAGAATTAAGCTCATAAGGGAGTATACTTCCGGAGCTTTTAAGGCCTTGAGCTGATCTGCTAACTCCACCAATAGCTCCTCAATCCTGCTAGCGCGCAAGGGTCCATTTCCATGAAACTTTAGCTCAAGGTGGATCCGAATGCACGCCAGGTATTCGCTCTTGATCTGTTCCTTAGGCGTTCGCGATGGTTTGTTTAAATCTGTTAAAAAAAATAATACTTCAATTTTCATGAATATATTGATTAAATTTTTTACACTGTCGCTTCTGAATACCGCAATCGTCGAAAGTCACAAAAAATGTCTCAAATTGAAAGTTTCACATTTCGAGTCTTGATATGAGACTGATATACAGAATACCGGTATAAGCATAAAAACGAGAGACTTGATTTGAGGAGTTGCATATTCAGTTGTGCTCTTCTTCTTTGGCTCCAACCAACCAACCTTGGCGAAATTTATTTTACTCTAACACAAAAGGATCGTATCTACTGGGAGCCACGAGACACATTATGTATTCCATAGTAATTGTATTCTTCATCGGAATTAAATTTATGTAAATTATATTTTCTTTATTATTATTATAATATCATCTCAGCAAAGTAAAATCACCTAGAACACTATGAATAACTCGTGGCTCCGGCTCCCATTTGCTCTGACCTATAAATAACTCAGTCACATTCAGTTGTGGCAAACCAGTTCTACAAATTTAATTCATTCTGCTTTATTTTCTATTCTAACAAAAACAGCAATAACAACAGGTTTTACACCAACAACAATGAAATTGAAATTAAACCACACTCACACTCGCAAACATTCATTCAGTCGCTTGTTCGACCATTGCTATGAGAGTATTTTATTAATTCTATTTTTAGTAGCAATTTAAAATTTACCGGGTGTGTCACATGCCTTTACATATAGTAGTTAGTAGACGTAGTTTTTGTTGTTGTAAAGCTGTTTGCTGCTGTTGCGCCGGCGCTGTCGCTGCCACTGTCGCCGCCGGCTTGCAAGGAACAGCGGGAGTGGCTGCTAAAAAAAAAAAAAACATACAAAAAAAAAGTATGTTAAACTTGTAAATTGTAAAAAGATCGTTAAATGGAATTCAATTTAAGCAAACGTCGGCTAGGTATTTAGGCGCAGTGTGATAAAAAGTAAATTTATTAAAACGAAAACTTAATGGGTATGTTGATTAATTAAGATAGAGGTTTAATTATGAAACGCGATTAGAAATTACGTGCATTTCTCCGCGATCAACCTTTAAGATTTGCAATTAGTTGATTAGAGTGACGATTTAGTAGCATAGTAAATTTGTGATCTAGCAGTGGGACTCTTTTTTTCAAAGCCCACTGAACTTCACCATTGGTATGGTCACTTAATCAACTGCGTAATCTCATAAAACACAGATATACATACATATGTATGTACATACAAGTGGGCCACGTAAACACATATGCGACATTTTATGAGCATTTATAATTTGATAACTATTTCAGCTGGTGGAAATTATGCCAAGGCAGCTATAAAATTCGCTGAAAGCAATAATACTTCAAAAATGATGTGAAGTGGCTCTGAGAGAAAACGACTAAAAAGTTTGTCCGTATGGGAGATATGCATTAATTTGCTGATATAGCTAAGGAATAACCAATAAAAACGAAAATAAAAGAAACTGATTTGATTTTTTGTCTTTACGAGAAATTTATAACTATTTGAATACCTGATGTAATCGGAAATACGATTCGGAGTGTGGTGTAGAGATGGTCAGAACTAGTCGGAGTGTCAAAATAGTGAGTGTATTTTCCCAAACGATTTTTAGACTACAAAGCGGGTTTTCACTTATGTCGTGTTAACAGACAGTTGGAAACGAGGTGAATAAAATTAAATGCTGTTTCACAAATCAACTGCATTACTAAAATCCAACCGATAGTAATTTCGGCTCGCATTTTGAGTATATCTGAGCATCTGATACGATATAAGAAAGTTTGAGTTGTGTTTTTAAGATTTTTATTAATTGCTCGTACAATACCAACAAATATCGATTTATGTATATTATTTTAATCAAAATTAGAACTCGTTTTTCGAGTGTTTTTTTTTTGCTCTGGAATAATAATTATTTTATGTGTTTTAGTTTATCAAAGATAATAATTTTTTTAGTTTAATTTTTTTTTTTCATTAAAAGTAATAGTTATTTTTTTCTTTTGTTAGGGAGTCAAATTTAGTTCTTACATATTATTTTATGTATCAGAAATAAAAACTAATTGTTTTTTGTACATTGCATATAAAAAAACTACCACCAAACAGTGACGTTTCAAGTGTTTTGCTCTGTCAAAAAAAAAATATGATAATTTTTGATAAAGAATAAAAGTCTTAAAAACTTACTATTTTCAATCAAAAAAAAAACCCCCCAAAAATACAGTTTACAAAATAATCACTATTTGTGGTAGATAAAAAAATGCTCACGAACTCAGTTTCACTTTCGATCAAAAAAATATAACTTAAAGTATAATATTATCACCATTCGACGAGAAAAATAAAAAAGTTACTATTTATATTAGAAATTTCCTTTCATCAACAATAATTTTCGAGAACTCAAGGCCAGTTTCAATTTTTCTTATTTGGAAAGTATTAGAAAAATGGCAAGAACGGTCAAAGGATAGAAATTATACCTGCTATTTCGGTGAAAGTTTAAAATCTTAAAATGTTGATTAAATTTTATTGTTTTTATACAATTCATAATGATTACGTGAATTGTTGAGATGCTGTGAACGATGACAAGTTGTAATTTTTAGTTTGAGTTGACTATTTCTGAAAAATACCTTAAATTTAGCTCATATTAAATTTCTAGAGATAACTGTCGAGCGCAAGCTTATTCCACTAGTAGGAAAATTGCTGTATTCCACGTTACGAAAAGTTGACAAAACCTTCGAAAGCAGATTATGTTTAGTTTGTATATTTTCCTAGACACTGTATAGATTTGTAGTCTCATATCTAAAATTAGGTTACTTCCAATGAAATTCTATTTTTGTGGAAAAAGATAACAAACAGTAAGCAAATATTGTACATATTGGTTGTATTGAAAAATATTTTATTTTACACTACGCTAATTAGTTTTAACGAGAAGCTTTTCATCCGCCACAAGAGTTGTTCTCAACTTCATGAGTATTGAATAAATTGTGCAAAATATGCTATTTGTATTTAGTTTCCTTATTAGATGTAATGATCGGCTTCTAAGAATTAAAACAAAGATGACTGGGGCGCGACCGTTTGAGTAATGCTTAATTGCTTATCTCCAAATTCTGTACCCAAAAAGAAATCTTTAAAATTTGAAAGCATGTCAGCAAAAAAAAGAAAAAGTTCACTTTGTTTATTTTAATTTTTGTGATTTTATTTTACCCCTACATACACCCATATCAAAAAAATGAAGAAGCTAGCATTCGCCCGCAGCCACTATGTAGTGCAGGGGGCCAGTCAGTCGGTTCAAAAGTGTTGAAGGCAGTAGAAAATGGTTGCATATGTGTCTCTGTGTGTGAGAGTGTGTTTACATTTTCGTATTTGCATTGAAACTACCCAGTAGAAAATACTTGGATTAATAACAAAATCGAGCAATAGAGGAATAATGACTTCTCCATTCATTTGGAGAAACAACCGACCAATCGAGATATTTGTTTTTTGATTTTTTTCTAAAAACTACATATATACATACATTCCTCGCTTATTGATACGTTTTGGAGTAATAAATGAGTTAAGTGATAGACGAGTGTTATAGTTAAGAATTATTCAAGAACACAAAACAGTTGTGCTGGTTGATTTGGTTAAATATTAAAAAATACTATATATATATAAATAAACACGGATTAGGTGTTGAATTTGAATTTGCTCATCTATTTTATTTGGACTCATTCACAATAGCACAGGTTTTACTTAACATCACTGCATCTTAGGTCGAATTTCATCTTACCTAGTTGGCTCAACTCGTTTATTTTTTCGAGTTTGTGTTGTTGCTGCACCTGCAATTTGTTATCTTACCTAGTGTTTGTTCTTTCAGCCAGTCGACTACAAAAAAAGGCGTAATGCAAAATGGACTCTTCAATTGCACTTAAAGGAACACTCTAAGGTTAATCTTTCGATGATCTTATTTTCTACTGGGTATGCTACTTTGTCTGAAGTATTTGCTCTACGGTAAAAGATAAAATATAAGAAAAAGAAGATATTTAAATTTCATCTGTATGCTTTTGTTTACATAACTACTTGCAGAGAAGAATGAATCGTGGCGGGAATTAAAATAATAAACGCTATGGCATCGCATAAATGAATACATTTGTACAAAATAGTGAAGTACATATTTGTTGTTGTACGTCTAGTGGTCACATTGGCATTCTAACTGTATGTGCCTGTTTGGCTGTTGCGTTTGTGTAACCGCTGCCTAGTTGAACGCCACGGAGCTTGGAGGTCACCCACCCGCATTTTTTTTAACTCTCAGCAGTCGGTTGACTTACCACTTGGTTTTTTCATTTGGAAGTGAAGTCTCCTCACTCAAATATACAAAATTATGTACCAAACCTTACAGATACGCACACAAACACAGATCCATATTTATGTATGTATGTATACATACTTACATATGTGCATATGTATGTGTAGTAGTATTCATAATGGCGTTTTTCGCTACGGCTGTTTAAGCGCCGCTGTTTTGTGCTCTTGCTGGCGTTGTGTATTTTTAGCAGCGCGTATTTTTAAATGGCCTTGAGGCATATCCATACATACATACTTTGGCAGCTGTGGGTGTGAGTGAGTGAGCGAGCTGGCGAACAACCGGCATAGCATACAGAAAACAAACATTCACTTACAAATGTACTAGGCGCAATATACATGTGGCCATTGTGTATTCATCGTTGTATGAACGAGGGCCGATCGTTGCTGATCATAATACAGCAATAATTTAGTGAGCGATTACACGAATATTGGATTCAAAATCAAAAAATGTTGGCGAATAAATTATGATTTATTTAAGTAATTTTTTTTTATTTGTCAGAGCTTTTTCTAGTTTTTATGAAGAGTTTTCCACATTCTGTTCATTGAGATATTGTTGTAAAACTTTAAAATACTATATATGTATGTTTCAATGTATATGAAGTAAGCTTATAAAAAGTCTCATAAAGAGTTTAACTCTTTCACCGGCAATGGTTTAATTTTTGTACCATATATTTTCCATATTTTCCGAGACGGTGGTACATTTTTCGTACCACATATTTTTTACGTTATCACTTACATAAGTCTCAGAGGTTTAAAAATTGAACCGCACTTGATAACGGGACAATAAAGCAATAATGTTCTCAGAAAAATTTTCGTTTTGTGCAAATTGCGTATTTTATGTACATTTTATGGTCAGTGAGGCAACTTTTGTGCAACGCAGTGGATGGTTGTTGAAAAAAGTTAAGAAAAAATAGTTTTTTGTAAAATAATTATAAAAATTGATTTTTTCTGGACAGATATATTGCTAAGGTATGTAATTTCATGTTTTGGAAATAATATTACAACATAATTATTGCTGGTAGTGTATGTATTTTGTTGTGGTACTTATATTGAACCATCACGAAGAAAGGTATTTTTTTCATTGGAAATTATTTTGCTTATTATTTTTAAAAGAAATACCTAAACGATGCAGAAATATCTCAACTTCTGGAAGACATGAATGATCTCAATGTTGAATGCGCAGAAATTCCCAGCGATTCTGAATCAAATGGAAGCGAAATTGAAGATGGTCCACATTCACCTAATATCGTATGTATATGATGAATGAAAAAAAAAGTTCTCTGCTACACAAGGGGGTAGAATTTTGCTTGAATCTTTGCCGCTGAAAGAGTTAAGGAAAATTCCAGAAACGATTCATGCAAAAGATAGTGCAATCTTCCAAATTTCGTATACATAGTACAACATCAAGTTTTGCAGCGGAACATTTTGGTGGAACATTTATGTATGTATAAAAAATTGTCAATTGAAAATTATCAACAATCATTTTGAGCTACAGGCCAGTTTTTATTTGGAAAAAGGCAACAAAAGTCAAAGTGGCTGCTATTTCGGAGATCTCTTCATCATATCTCTTTTTAGACTCTGCCCCGGTTTGAATTCACAACTTTCGACTTGCCAGGCAAATACGCAAACAGTGATCCAAAGCGGTCATGTGAACTGTTGTTGATTAATCCAAGATTTTTGTTATTGTTCTCTTTTAGTAGCCTTACAATAATGAGTTTTTATACATTTATCTGCTTTTGTTATTTAATTTATAACTTTGTGTGTTCTCCTTGTACTTGCTCACTTCAGGGCGCACTCGCTTGACTTAACCTTTTTATGTATTACATATTTCTAGTAGCCAATGGCTAATTAACTTGCTATCATTACTAATTTGCGGTTTTAAGTGAGTTAGCGCACATATCACTGAACTGTGTTACAAAATTTAATAAAGCACGTACATATGTAGTTGCTTTGCGAACCTATTTAGCATAATTGTTTGCATATTTCAAAGTACCAAAATATGCTATGCAAATAATCTCTCTAATGTTTGTCGACTACAATGTGACTTTAATGGGCTTAGTATTCAAAATGCAATTTTCGCACATGTAATATGGAAATGCACGCATATATTTATATATATATATACATATCGCAAAAAGCAATAAATTTAAACGCATTAAAAACTTCTAATACAGCTTTAGGAGATTCAACATTTCATTTTTTTTCAATCTTGACAATATCTTTTGTGATAATTTTTTTTCATTTCATAATAATATGGTTCATTGAAATATCATAAACCATTAAAGTCAAAATTTGTTTCGTTGAAAAATTTTACGATTATTTAACAAACTTAAAAAAATCTACAATAAAATTATAAATTTTTCTTAATAATTTATCCAGATTTCTCGGACTTGAATTTTGTCTTACCGAACAAATGATTTAATCGATGTTATTATCGCTAAGGATATTTTCGTAGATAACATTACGATTGTGAGTACCGATGCTGTTATTGTTATTTTCATCGTTTTCGTTATTGCTTAAGTTATCGTTATTTATTTTGTTATCGATACATATGTATACTATTATCATTATCGTTATCGAACATTTTGTAATTCTCTTAATAATTTTTATCGATATCGTTCGTGGTCTCAATATTCTCAGCTTATCTCTATCTTTATCGATTCCAGCGCATTTAATTAATCGATATTGTTATCGCTATCGATACTTGTATAGATATAATCACGATTAAGCGCGTTAAATCGATATTTTTCGGATCTCCTTTATTGAAATTCGTGCTTCCTTAATCCAAACAATACCCTTTTTGTTGGTGTGCAAGTAGCAATACTTAGTGCCGAATATGAGGTTTTTAATGCTCTCAATGATTTTTTGCCCATCAATTTTATACTGCTACACTCGGAACCACTTCATCGATTGGATTAAATATCAATACATACTATATGTCTTATAAGCTTCCCTTAAATTAAATATTCATAAAGTAGAATCAGTTGGAATACTATCGTTATATGCCACATACATTCCTGCATATCGTAACTAAATTTTGCATTTTGAAAACTAAATTTTAGTAACTAATTACAATGTTTAGCCAATGCTAGTTGCCACAGCAATTTCCATTTCGCATCAACCGGCTCAGTGCTGTAGAACTCGTTATACTTGTCCGAGCGCGCAAGTTTGTGGCAGCAGCAGCAGCAGCAGCAGCAAATTTACACGTTTATCTGTGATTTTTGCCGCTATCAAATACAGCAATCTTTCATTCAATCGATCCATCCAACTATCGAACGATCGGCTCAACCACCATCCATCTTCCAAAATGCCAGCAACTGCACATATTTACATACATACATACATAAGTACATACATGTGTATACTAAATGCAAGCTAGCGTCACTTCCAGTTTGCTACTGCTGACCAAGGCAAGACGTTTTAACTGCCTCTATCAAATGGCCAATATCGAGTGTATTTTTTTGTTTTGTTTTTAGCTATCACTTTACACGTACTATTTAATTTTTCGATTTTTGATTTAACAGTTTGTTATTGTTGTTTTATGGCGCATCCATTGATGTGGATGTAGTTTAATTTGCACTCGGGTGACAGCATGGCTGGCCGGTTAAAATGGGCTGACTGTGAGCGAGCGATAGACATTGGCAAAAAGCAGCAGCAACTGGACTGCCATCGCGAGTACCGGCTATTGCTTAACAGCTGCCTGGCAGTTGGTGGTGGTGGTGTTGTTGTTGTTGTTGTTGTTGCCGATGTTGCGGTTAGTTTGTTGGCCAGCTGCTTTGATTGCAGCTTTTGATGTTGGTAGTAAAATTTTTTTTAAAGCAATTTGTTATTGCTATTGTTGCCGCTTTAATTTGTCCATTTAACAGGTTGCATTTAGTGCTGGTTAGAGTTGCTGCTGCCGCCTAGTCTGCTGCAGTTCCCGTCGTTTTCATCATAACACACGCACACACGCACACACACACACACACAGGCGCATAAATAAGTGTTGCATTTTAAACTGGTTGGGATTTTTTATTGGACACCTTTTTTCGCTGCGTTTAAAAAGTTGTGGTGTTAAATTTAAGTTTATTTATATTTTTTTGCAGTGTGGCTTTATTGTTTTTTTTTTTTGCAATAGGAGTTGTTTGTATTTACATATATGAAGTTTTGTGTTTAAGAGTGTGTGGGTGTGTGTGTGTTATTGTGTCTTTAGTCAAGCTTCCCGTTTTTTTTATATCTATGTATATTATTCGATTTTGTTATCAATGTTTCGCTATTGCCATATTTCTTATTGAAAATTAATTACCAGCATAATAAAAAATTTAAACTGCAGCATGCGCCTATTTTGCTTTTTAATGTAAACGATTTACATAAATAAAAAATCAATTAGTGCACTTTGCGGTTAATTACATTTCCATACTGAATTTTTAATCGGAATAGCGAATTAAATGTGAAAATGAAACGTAGCAGTAGAAGTTTTCTAGGCAGAGTGTTTTCGGGGAGATATTTGTTAAACAAACAACCTTGAAAAATATGAAAACAAAGTGAATTTGTGGATGTTGAGTCCCATATTGAATGTCTGTCTCTATTTGATCTTCTGTTTTTCCGACAGGGTGAAAAGTTGATATAAATTGAAACGATTTCCCGTCATCCCTTGTAAATAATTACTGCACGTTGAGTACGTAAAGCTGTAGCTTGGCAAACCTTGGCTTCCGAGTTTCAAATTTGTATCAATGAGATCAATGTGATCCGTTTTGAAAGCTCAACAAAATGTATGTAAATTTTGACAATTCTTACGCCAAAAGCAAAAACAAAATACATGGGAGTTTTGTAGTTGTACTTATAACACCACCTTATATGAATTCGCCTTGCCTTGGTCTGCAAATGAAAAGTCTAAAGTCAAATATGTACGTTAAAGCTCCACAGAATTTTATAAAAATTCCCAGTAACAATTTTTCAGCACTTTCTTTATGCAGTTAAGGCTACTCGGAGAAATTCTTTGCATATTTTTTTTTAATAATTTCTTATACAGACAGATAAAATGTGAGTAGTGCAACACTCTTCAAATTCTCTTACCATTTACTAAAATACAAAAAATACATGTGGAATATTTTTCGGGAAGAACTTTAAACTTGATTTTCACTTTCTTAACGCTAAGGATCTAAGGATCTACAGGAGGTGGGACATTGTTTCTCTTTGTTTATTTTCTATTTAGCAAAACAAATCCTTACAGCGCGGAAGTTGTGGGTTCGAATTCGACAGCCAATTATACACAAGAAAAAGGGACAGAAAAAAGATCGAAAGTGGGTGGAATGCACCATTGAATTGACAACAACAGTAATACAAGCGTATAAAAAACTGATTGCATTTCCCCTTTGCTTTGACAATTTGAAAAGATTGCAATTCTACATCCTTGTGCCACTAGTCTACTACAGCGCTCATTACTTATATCGGAATGATATGCGAGTTTGCTCTTAAAAGAGACAAAACCATTTTTGAATTGTCCCACAACGGCTGTTCTTGCCACCACTTGACGAGCGGCGATGCTCTTGGGGGTCATGAGCAAAAAGAGCTCAGCTCAATCCAATGCTAATAGGCGTAACTGTAAGAGAAAAAAGCAGCGTCTCAAAGCACCATCAGATGTTTTTTTTTATTTATGTAGCATCGAGCGCAAACCATCCATATGTGCCACACTTTTGTATTTGCGGTGGCGCAGCTTCCATTTGGCTCACAGGCACACACCAGATGTGAGCTGGAGCTGAATTCAACCAACCGCAATGCAACGCTATCAGTTTGGTTGGCCGCCAAGTTGTTCGGTGTGGTTATCGCCTCTAAACAAAAAAATATCCGCAAACGACTTAAAGCTAGCCGGGCAAAAGTTAGAACACTATGACCGACCAACCGACCGACCGACCGACCGACAAATCGACGAACTGACAAATAGACATAAAGACAGATAGCTACGGGATGGTGGAATCGGAGCTAAAATGCCAGACCTACCAGCAGTCAGATGAGCAGATCAACAAGTTAGTGACAGAAGCATTTGGTCAACGCTAAGCTGACAGCTACGCCTTTGCATTTGCGGCGGTTTTTTTGCACGCATATATGTACATATGTGTGTGTGTGTGTGGAGATATGTTTTAATTTTATACACACATTCAGAGCATTTGCACATTTATAATGGTGTGGAGTGCTCGAGTCGAGGATGTGTGGCTGTGCGCTGGCGAACTGGTTGCCGCCTGCTCCGGTTGTCGGTTGCTTGCCACGCTGATAGGCCGCCACCGATACGCGGTTGACTGGCTAGCTGACTAGCTGACTGGCTACTTGGTGGCACATGTGGCGCGCATTCAAGTATTTCCCCACGGTCTATTTATAGAAAATCCAGTTTTGGCAGCAACGTCCATACACGCGCAAAAAATATAAAAAGAGAGGCGGAGATAAAATACAAAACAGAGAAGAAATAAGAAATAAGAGAAAAGAAAAACATCAAATCACCGAGGTAGACAAATCAAAAACAACTGTGTTGGATCCACACTCAGCGCGCGGTACTGCAATTCTTCGTAACTTTGCTTTTCATGCTTTGCTGTTGTTAATGATGTTGTTTTTGTTATTGTTGTTTTTGACTACTTGTTATTGAGTTCATTTGTTGGCACTTTAGCTGCCCGCTGTTGCATTGCACGTCGTACTATTTATGTTTATAGCTCGCTTGAGCCAACTACTCGGATGACAACAAAACAGCCAACCATAGTACACACGCGCTACCATCGCGAACAGCTGCATTCAAAAGAAGAACAGCAACAGCAATAACACGCACAACAACTCGAAGCGCATTCAGCGAGAGATGCACCTAAAAATTTGTTTATCATTTTGCTACTGCTGGGTGGCGGCGGCGGCGGCAGTGGTGACTGGTTGACCTCTGTTCGCTTGCTTCCGCCGTTTGTACCTGCTGTGCGCTTTCTTACCTTCGCTTTTTTGGCAAAATGTAAACCAATTTCAATTTGTTGTTTATTTTTCATATTTTTCTGTTGCCCATTTCATTAAGATTTTTATTAATTTTCGCTCTACGCCATATCCTTTTCGCATATTTTTCACATTTTATTTACACTGTGGCTGTTCGAACGAGACGTTCCAATATGCGCGTTTTTACGCATATACATATGAATATAATTTATTATTTTCCAATTTCATTATGTATTTCTCCGCTGCCCAACATTTCGATGACTTGGTCTTTTGGCAGCGGCAGCCAACGATAGGCACACATCCACATCCATTTATTAATTGTATGCTGTTGCAATTTTCTCAAATGCCATTGATATTCTGCTCGACTTTTTTTTTTTTTTTGTAAGATAAAGGAAACTTGCTCTTGAAAATTTCTCATGGTAAAGGCATATAGCAAAAATATATAAGTCTAAGGGAATGTTTGCTTTTGAAAAATGTTTGGTGTTTTCTTCTTTTTTTAAATTACATCTAAAGTCATTTTTGCACAAAATCCCTTTACTGTGGTACAGTTTCAATCTCTAAAACCCCCATTTATGCAAAATTTATAATAATTTACAAATTTTCGGAACTACTCTGATATATAATCAATTACAAAACCACAAAAAAAAGGTTGTAAGCAAATTTTTCAAAAATAGTGATTTTAAGCTACTTAAAACTTGCACTTTGTTTTGGGAAGTTTCACGCTTTACTTAATTTTTTTTTTTTAATATTATAGAATGACTTACATGTAGTTTAATAGAAAAGTTCTGAAAAAAATTATTATGCAAAACTTTTAGAATAATCACTGCATACTTACTTTTGTGGGTAACCAACAAGGGTGACTGCTATTAGCCTGCCGAGGTATGTCTTTTTCATGACTTTCACCTTTTCATGCTACGAGTGCGTCTTGCATTAAAGTATGCTTGAATCCTCCCCCTTTGATAATAATATTGTGACATTTTATTCTTTACCTATTTTAATTTGATAAAATGTATTATATAACTTTTAGGTAAAAAGTCTACCGAAGCCACAGTTTGGTCTGCAATCATAACCGTGGAAATAGTCTAACTTTTGTATTGGAGTTTAAAAAGTAACTTTACAATGTAAAGGGTGGTTAAATTTTAGGGGCTGATGTTGATTTTGAATAAAACACAAATTATTTTGGAAATTATTGTAATTTCTTTTTATTATGATAATATGGTGTGGTTCAATTATGTATGGAAAAAAATATCGGCCAAATGTTCGCCGCGACCTCGGCGGCACACCTCCATCCGATGGTACAAATTTTCGATGACGCTGAGGCATAATTGAGATTCTATGCCGTTAATGTGCCGAATTATCTCATCCTTTAGCTCTTGAATTGTTGCTGGCTTATCGATGTGCACCTTTTCTTTCAAATAACCCCAAAGAAAGTAGTCCAACGGTGTCAAATCACATGATCTTGGTGGCCAATTGACATCGCCACCACGTGAGATAACACGACCATTGAATTTGTCGCGCAAAAGAGCCATTGTTTCGTTGGCTGTGTGGCAAGTGGCACCATCCCTGTTGGAACTACATATCGTCCACATCCATATGTTCCAATTCGGGCCATAAAAAGTTCGTTATCATCTCACGATAGCGAACACCATTCACAGTAACTGCCTGACCGGCCTCATTTTGGAAAAAATACGGCCCAATGATGCCGCCAGCCAACAGTCACTCTTTGTGGGTGCATTGGTTTTTCGACAATCACTCTTGGATTATCATTCGCCCAAATGCGGCAATTCTGCTTATTGACGAATCCACTGAGGTGAAAATGTGTCTCATCACTTAAGATGATTTTCTTCAAATTTTAACTCTAAAAAAAAAAATTAGTAAAATCAATCCGTGGTGAAAAAACCAACGTGCAAATGTATGGCGGGTATGCCAAAGAAACTACCCACTTCAATTTCCATTTTAAATATCACAGCAATCACTGCAATCAGCCAAGAAAGACCCCGAATCTGCGACTTCCTAAAAATTCGCCTGCATGTCTTCACTTGCTGTTTAAAATATTAACGCTCAGTTTCTCGCCCTGCTGTTAATTCGTCACACCTACACATAGCCAGCAAATTCTCCTTGCCATACAATCTCTGCTGAACACTCCAATTTGTTATAATTAATTTAATTTGCTGGCTTTTTACCAAAAATGCATTCATAGCTGTATTCATTTTATTTTACTTTGGTTTTTTCCCATTTTGTACACGTCGCCCTTCACTTTCACGCATCAAGTGGCTTCTACAGATAAATTTTTTATTTGTTGTAACAACATTGCTTACAGCAAGCAGCTCAGGCAGCAGTCAACATATACATACATATATACTTATATATAATTTTACTCCACTTTCATAGCATACAAGTGGCTGACGGCTGGCGGTGGAGACGTGGGTGTGGTAACTCAACGAGTAGCGTACTTGTGTTATTTGATGTTGCAGCAATTGTTGTTGTTGTTGTTGTTGTTGTTGTTGTTGCCGGCGTTTACTAAAAATGGCAAAAGTCCCCAGTGCAACCTGTAAACGCCATTTTCGGATACTCGTACACTGGATGGATGGATGGATGTGCTGCTTGTTCGTTGCCGTGTGGCGCTCTTGGCGTTTGCGTCCTAACCTAGCGCATACTTGCCACAAACGCTCGCTCGACGTCTGGTTGAAAGTGAAATTGAATTCACGTCTGCTGCACGTCGGTTACACTGTTTACTGCAATTTGTTGAATGTGTGTCTGTGGATGTGTGCGCCAATAACTTGTTGCCCGTCACAGCCAGTCAAGTGCAAGTAGTGATGTCGCTCACTGAAAGGAGTTGACTTAAAATGGCATCAAATCAAAATGTAGTTTATTAAATTAAAACGGCTATTAACGACAACAAAACCGCATCAGTTATCAAAAAAGTAATACTCGTAATTTCGAAGATGTTTTAACGAGCACTGAACGTATTAGAAAATCTTTTTAATTACTTTGGCGCAATATAAAGTAAAGTGTAGACCAATTGTTAGGAACTCCGCAAAGAACATTTTGTTTTGTCATGTACGAGGGTTGCCTTTTATATTTTGCGCCTAATAATGAAAACACAGTCAAATATTAAGGAAAATAGTTTTATTGTTTTTCAAAATATTCTCCATCCAAGTCAATACACTTCTGCATTCGCTTGAACCAATTTTCAAAGCACTTTTGCCACTCAGAAGAGGATACCTCTAAAACGAGCAGCTGTTTGAAGGCTTCTACAGCTCCTTCAGGCGTTGAAAAACGTTGACCTCGCTTTTGTTTTTGATGTTCGGGAATAAAAAGAAATCATTAGGTGCCAAATCAGGGCTGTAAGGCGGATGACCCATCAATTCGACCTTTTGAGTTCTCAAAAACTCTCTGTGAATCGATACGTGGGAGCTCGCATTGTCTTGGTGAATACGACTTAAATATATGGGTGAATCGAAACTTGGGATATGAAACAATTAAATGTCGTGGTTTCACTTTTATAGAGGATATTGAAATTATTTGCTGTTCAATGATTAATCTTGAGATAAATCATATTGAAAACACCTAAAAAATTTTATTATTTTATTTATTTATTTATTTATTTATTTATTCAATAATCAATTTTGTTCACTTCGTCAAATTAACTACATTTTTAAATATGGTTGCAGATATCTAAAACCTATTTTTTCGTACCATCTGACATAACTTTTTCTAAGAAATTTTGCAATAAAATTCCGAGATATCAAAACAGCCATGCGTTTCTTATTAACTTATGAACAATAACTCAGCTTGAAGTCTTTTTTCCATTTATAAGTCAATAGGCTTCGGCCTTGTGGTTCAAGGTCTTCATGAGAGGAATCATACTCTTAAGGCTATGTCACATAAAATGCATGCATCGCTTTGCGTGAAGTTTCCTACATAAGCAACGTTGACACCAAAGTGGAGCTGTAAGTTCGCTACCCCTACTTTCGTGCGCGTTGATCATCAGCTTATTTTAATGTTTCTTTAATTCTTTACATCTACTTTTAAATAAGCTACAATTCAATTAACTACTAAGAAACAAGGTAAATAAAAAATTAAAGCAAAATATATGCTTAGTATTATAGTTTTTGGCCTTTCAAAATAAATAGGTGAATGTAGTCAAAGAGTTTATTGTGGAATCCCTTTTTTTTGGCAAAGTTATAAATGACATGTTTTTTATGTGGCATCCGCTTTAAGAGGAAGTGTTAGAATAGTTTAACTGTTGTTCACTACTGCTCTACAAAAACCGTTGAAGATGCCTTCAACAGATTATTTAATGTTTAAGTAGGCAAATCAAATAAATACAAGCATTGACAGCATCTTTGCCTCATGCGCAACTTGCTTAAAAATAACTCGAGTTCTAGAGTGCTTAGTTACCGAAAGTGGAACACTGCAAATGAAAGGTTTAAAATTTACTAGAGTACTACGCTTTTTAAACAGAGCGGCAGCCTAAGTGAACAAATTGTCATTGTCCTTTACACTACCTAACCTAACTTTTCAAATAAAGAGAATTGCAGATGAACGCATTTAACTTGTTACTAAAGTGTCTAAACATTGAATTTTATTCATTGCGTTTGCCAATATCAGAAGAAAAGTGATGGCACAATATGTTCTGATGTAAGTTCTCTTTTAGAATTTTGTGTTGGGTATTCCACATCCTCTTTGCAGGAACAAGCAATTTCACTGTAGTTGCACCCCGAACACGAACTTATTGTATAACATTTAATAGTGCGTGTGGAAGTGTGCGTCTATTCAGTTCAAAGATTATGCAAATTTTATATACCTTGAAATTTAAGTAATATACATAGAATGTTGCTTACATTTACATAGATACGCTAAGTGAAACTCAAAATTTGCATACAAATAAATTATGTGCCACTCATTGATTTCACTTTGAATATGATGTCTAAATGCACTAGGATTGTGTTGCTTGCTTAAACGCCATAAAGTATGCTCTACAATTTAAATTTATCTTTAGCAATTGCCATATTATTTTGCCAGTGCTTGTTAAATTTGTTGCATGAAATTGGCGTATGCCGGTGTGCTTTGTACCCATAGCTTTCAATACACTCTACTGTCTCCATTATTGCTAGAAATGTTTTTTAACATTGTAAAAACCTCTGGTTTGTGGTTTTAATATGACAATTCTGGATTGTGTTTCTACCATGAAAGCTATTAAAGTAAACCGCAAAACATTTTGGTATTACAGATTTATACAAATGTACAGGTTTTTAATGTAATCCGACTTGAATTTATCTGGTTTTCTATATGTGGCGAATGCAAGAAAATTTCCAGTATTTTGATCAAAGCAATGATTTTAATATTTTAGTTTAGCATGCTATATCATCTTTCTATGCTCGTATTTACTTTTGTTTGTTAAATTTTTGTGTGAAATATGACAATTGAAAATAATTTTGAAAATACCTGCTGTAAAAATAACTTCATATCAATAATTGAGTGGAAATTTTTTGCGTGCAATGAGGTGAAAATATGGAAAATCTCTTGATTCTTTGAAAATGATTCAGCAATACGGGCGTACAGTAAATATAAAAAATTTGTTTGAAAATACTACTTTTCAATGAAGTAATAATTTGGCTGCGGTAGACTAAAACCAAGGCGAATTTGTAGAAGGTGATGGCATAAAAGCAGCTGATTTGATTTTTTTTATTCACCTACATGTATTTTGTTTTTGCTTTTGCGTATGAGCTGCCAAAAGCCGTGAGAGCAAAAACAAAATGTGTTTAAATTTTGACAACTCTTACGCAGAAACAAAAATAAAATACATAGGAATTTTGTAGTTGTACTTATAACACCACCTTGTATGGATTCGCCTGGACTAAAACTTTTATGATTGTTTTAGTTTGTCAGATACAAAAAAATATACGTAAATAAAAATTTCAAACCTTGGACACAATTTATAAATATTCTACAAATATTTACCAAAATTTTAAATTTTTTGATTTGAATGTCAAGAGAAATGTTGGGTACGTAATTTCAATTTTAATGCAATAATGAGTAGTCTGAAGTGAACGAAATTCCCGTTGGTTTTGAAAAATTTTGGTCCTGAAAACTTTATTTCATTTAAAGCATGCAATTTATGGAATAGAAGATGTGCAAGACTGCAGAAAAAAATATTAAAAATTAACGGGATATTGAAAATTCATCCGTTATATGGCAAAATTTAAAAAAAAAAAAAAATTTTTAAATCAATCAGTCAATATTTAAAAATTAAAAATTCGAATTAAAAAGTTTGAAATGAATATTTGTGGATTTTTTATTAAATTGGTATAAATAAAGTTTTATAAAAAAATCACTTACAAAACTTAGTAGTGGTTAGTTGTTTGAGTCACTGTACGAAGCTCGATTATTGGCCAAACTTCCCTTATAATTAAGGGGATTTTTGCAGTAGAAATTGTTTTCATTTTTGAGATTATATACTAAAATTTTTAATCCAGTTCCGCCATATATGATAGGTATTTGCGCGACATCGACAGTGGAACCGGTGGCATCCGCAACTGCCATAGCGCTGTCAGAATGTTATCACTCGTAGCGCAGAGAGCCGTTGATATCTGATCGAATTCACAGTACAAAGTATTACTTACATATATAATTATGTGTACACAACTATACATAAGTCTATACTTTTGTACCGCAGACAAACACGCGCTATTCATTAGAACACTGCTGCCGACAAAAAGCGCCCGCGTCAGTGTATATGTATATGGAATTTGTATATGATTTTTTTTATATTGGTATAGATGTACATACATATGTACATATATGATATACTTTGGCAAAGGTAACTGAATGTGCGAGAACATTTTGCTAGTTAAGCCTGTAAGTATGGCAAATCATCGGAATGACAGTCGCTGGAGTGATCGTTAAAGTGAGGGGCGTCGATGCTAAAAATAAAGTGCAAATATTAGCGTAACAGTGTTAATGATATACAAATTGTTGAGGAAAAAAACTGAATGTTAAATCACAACAGCAAAAAAAAAATCACAATTGTGCATAAACGAAATTAAAAACTGAAATATTATGGTAGCACTCGCGTGTTGGGTGTGGCGGCGGTACAACTCAAATTGTTTGGCATAGAGCAATATATCCTATGGCGCGGTATGATATCAAAAATACTAAAAAAAAGCCGCATGGGCGCTTTGGCGACGAAAAATTTGCAAAATCGACTTAAGTGACAAAAAAAACACTCCCAACACGTTGGAGAGCGGCAGCCAGCCATGGAAAAGAATATCTGTTACCCTGTATCCATAAATTACTAAATCAAACCACTTAAATAGCTGTGTATTAATTCACTAGCATTTGTCAAGTGATATACATACATATGTATGTACGTGTGTAAGTATTTAAATAATTACGAAGGTGCAAGTAACTGAAATAGCGCAATGGAAAAAGTTGTACGCATAAAAAGTAATAATAATATTGAAAAATGCTACTGCAATGAAAACAAGAATGACGGAAACACACACATACATACATACATACATACATGCATACTTTTGACTATATGGCATAACTAAGCAGTGCCGGAATGGTAAAGTGCGGGAGAGGCGGTGTGGCGACGTGGCCAGTTAAAGCGCCTGCTATAAAAATAAGTATCGCGTTTAAGGTACGTTTCTAAAAATAGCTCAACAATGTACATAGCAATGTGCTGGTGTGTGTGTGATTTAAAATTGTTTTTCTTTTCAGCTTGCTTGTTTGCTCAAGCAATCGCTTCCAAGTGTAAATAGAGTCGTAAAGATATGAGTTTGCATTTTTATGTCACGTTAGTGATGTGCGATATCTTATTGTCACGATCGACAACTGAAAATCGTTAAACTGAACTGAATCTCGGCATTAAAAAAATTTAGCTGTATATTGTGGACAAAGAAATGCTTCTTTTTTATTTTATATTGGTTCGAGGTTTAGATTTTTGTTGCTTCCTCCTCTGAAGAACACAAAAAAGTTTCAAAATTTTTTACTCAGAAATTTTAGAAATATCGTTAAAAATTTCCGTGTTTTTGGGTGATATTTTCATTTTTTATCGTAACACTATCAGCGAAAAAAAAATTAAAAATCAACGGCAATTTTTAGTGGCTTCACACTTGCATTTCATTGGACTAAAACTGAATGGGTTATAAAACTGCAAACACCACATTTTACTAAAAATTTGTACTATTTTTTTTTTGGACAAACTAGAATTTTTTGTGTATATGGGGTTTGTTATGGCGTGAATCAGTTTTGTAAAAAATTTAAAAAAAATAATAAAAGGAAATATTGTAAAAAAATAACAGTGCATAAGTGGAATTGGTTGAGAGGTGTTTTTAGCTGAGAATCATTTTCTTTAAAACTCTGGACACGTATTCACCAATTCAATATCCAACGCGCCATGCACGTGTTATATATACAGCTAGTACCGTAATTGGCAAACTAATTTCGTGTTCATATTCAGAGCTCCAGTATTTTATTAAATTGAATACAACTGTTTAGAGTTTACAATTTTATTGATCCTTTTAAGTTCACATTAGGTATTTAACTACCTGTTCAGTGCTCTGGAGGTTTTGAAAATCTCACTTTATATCTACATATACCAGGCCCGTGCGCACGGGGGGTTTTGGGGGTTCAATTTTTGGATCATCGGAATATTTTATCGAATTTCGGCTGCCTATTCCCAAACAAGATGAAAATTTTTGATGAAAACTCATGTGCTGAATTATTCAAATCATACTCAGCGATTCTACACGACAATTCCAGTGAAATATGGATTGCTGAAGTTCAACTATGGCGACGACGCATTGCTGGGGAGGAAATCAACCATTCCCTTGAAGCACTTGACATTAAAACGCAGAGGCTTTTCCAAATGTTCATCAAATTCTTCGAATAATGGCAGTTTTGCCCGTAACTACGGCGACGAATGAACGCTCCTTTTCAACGTTACGTTGTCTGAAGACATATCTTCGACCAAATATGACTGAGGATCGACTAAACGGTTTACTTGTAGCTTCCCTGAATACACATCGGGATGTCAAGATTGATGTTCAAAGGGTTTTGGATGAATTTTTTTTGGTACCTCGAAGAGTCCGTTTGTTGACTGAAAGCCAATAACTATGGTATTATTAGCTATTTTTCTTTTGACTCAAAGGTTAATAAATATGCAATTTTTCACTATTGAAAGTCTTTCATTATTTGCTTTCCGTTACTATCATAATTTTTATTGGCAAATATCATAAATTGTATTCACAAAGCAAGACCATTCGATAACGAATGCTTTATACAATCAATGTTCATCTTCAGTTTCAATTTTGCATACACCATTTCAAAAGAATTCGTTATAAAAAAATCATAATATTCTCTGAGCATCCAAAAGTTTAAAACCCCCTCCAAGAAAGTCCCCTGCGCACGGGCCTGATACATACATACATATGTACATATTTAAATGAATCCAATGTAGAGTTCGCTGATTATAGAACTGACTCCACCAAAATTGTGTACATGTTTAACTCAAACCAATATTTACCAATTTGCTCTTATATTTGGTATATATGTAAATAACTATCTATATATATATGTATGTATATATGTATATATTCAGCATATGATACTATTAGTTATGTACATATATACATATGTACGTGTTCGTTAAGCCATTCAGCTCATATGTTTCACATTCAGCGCATATGCAGATAACTTAAAAAGAATCTCCGCCACAAGTTTAAGCCAGCTTCGAATGACCCGCGGTTGCATGAAAACATTTAAATCTTTCTTTGATTAAATAAATACTATATAAAGGAACTAAATTCTCTTTTGAATTTCATACCACTCGTATGCTTATTTTCATCTTTATTCAACTCATCAACATTCAGTTAGTTGTATTTATTTTCAATAATCATAACCACAGTCATGTGTGGGTGGGTGGGTGAGCAAGAGCAGACAAGAAAACGTTTAGTACATATTATTTGCATAAGAAAAATATTAAATATGGCGAGGAATTCAAGAAAGCTGTGAGCGCTTAGAAATTCGCAGCTGCATTTGGTAAATATCGCTTCGTTAAAAATAAACACGATCGTGCGCAATTGTTGTTGTAAAGAGCTATATGTACATATGTACACAATACATAGCTACATACATGAGTATATATGTACATACATATGCAGTTACTAAAAATAAACTGTAAGCACTTGCATGGTGATTATAAATTACGTCGAACTGTGCGCTAAAAATAGCATCTAGCATGAAAAAATCGAGCGCAAGTGTTAAAGTGATAACTGGTTCGAAAAAAATTTATAAATCATCTACATACATACATATATGGTATATAGAAATGGATGTATAGTACGTACATACATATTTGACAATTTCCACTTTCCATATTTAATTGTAGTTATTTTTCATAAAAATATAGTTAGTTCTATTAGCAAACCAATGCTAGTAGAAGTTTCAAACTCCCTAGAAAATTTATAAAAAATCAACAAATTGAATCAAAAAATTTTAAATCCGAATTTTATTAAATTTTACTATGGCAGAAAAGCTGAATACCGTCGGCAAAAAAAAAATAATCAAAGATCCACAACAAAATTTTGTAAAAATTCGGATTCAAAAGTGAGAAATTTTGATGACATTTATTTTAAATTTGTCGAATTTTTAAAATTTTTTTTTAAGTTTGAAACTTTGATTTGTCTGGGTTTTATTATAGAATTATCTTTATTTTTATAAAAAATTATTAATATGAAAGGGTTGCTACCTGTTTGAAAAGTTAAATTCAATTACATTATACCAGGGACCTTACCGGTTATAATTTTTTATTAAAAAAATCAGGATTTAATCGTTATTTGCTAATTTTTGTTTGATCACATTTGAACGACATTTTTAAATTTTTTTTTCGATCAAACTTGATCGATATTTTTAAATTTTTATATTTTCGATCAAATTTAATCGATATTTTGTGATTTTTTCGATCAAAAACAATCAATATTTGGGGATTTTAAATTTCCAAATCGTTTAAAATTAAATTAGCGAAGTCACCTCCAAATATCTATTTTTCTGTGTGCGCCTCTGCTATGCACTATACGCAGGGGCGGTACATTCGTTTATGCTGCCAGCAAGGTTTACAAAATTTGCATACTTGCTCGCTATTTACTAAAAGCGATAACTGACAATTTCAGTATGCAGATTTTATTTTCATACAATATTTTTGCTCTTGCCTGCTTTTAGGCGCCCAATGTGTTGCTGCTAAAATGAGCAAAAGTAATTGGCAAGGTTATTCGAATTTTTGTTTTTCAATTAGCTTTGCTTGTTGCAAATTTGATTTCTTGCAAAAATGCACTTCTCCAGCATATCCACACTTGTTTATTTTCCGTATATACTCATTGCATTTATACTCATATTTCGACATGTGAAACTTCAATTTATCAATCAAAATTTTCTATCAAATATTTTTCTTCACAATTGGTAAACTTTTTTCACTTCTATATAACATGAAATTTTTGTAAAGAAAAAAATAAATAAACGAACAAATAAACCCTCCCAGTTCAAAAAGTGCGGGTACGGTGTATAAAAATCCCAGCCATCGGTGAGCAGAATCTCGACTTGTGCCAGTTTAATATGTAAAAAGTGTTTTCTGTTTATCTCGGCAAAAAATTCACGCCCATACTACCGAGTTCTATTGGTTTGCTGTTATGGCGGTTCTCGAGCGCAATGGTAACCTGAACATCTGGTGGTTCCCAAAAGAGTTCAGTCAATCGCGCTACGGCGAATTCCATCACAGTGGTACCAATTCATGTACTCTAATCACGCTCATCCTGGCCGATATGGTCGCGAAAGACGGACGTGGATTCTATTGCCAACGTATGCAGGACTTACCGCCACGTGCTGTTGAAATCTTCGCTGAAGCAATAAATAAAGGCAACAGTGCCTACGCTCACCTTATCACAGGTCATCCAGGTGATGATAGTGCTACGTCTTTGCAAATTTCGAATAATCAAAATCTCAACATACCGGACGCCTTGAATATGCTGAAGAGCCAACCGAATTTCCGTCTAAAGGAATGGTTCTTCACGCACATGCAAGCCGATCCGCAACGAGAGTCATGCCGCACAATAGCATTACGTCTCTTACAGGCTCTGAATAATGGCGTTCAACTGTTTCGGCATGCAGGCAAATCCACTGAACACTTCCTTTTCGCCGCAATGATTTCCGACAATCGTACCGTGCTATTTGTTATCGAGTTTCCAGCGAATATTATCACCTTCTTCGATTCGCATCAGCATGGACGTGACGCCGGTGCTGTTGTGGCGCAATGCAGTTTTCGTGATATGTTCGATATGATGAGCTGGTTTGTGCATATGAATCACGAAGTCTATTCCAGTCAACCGAACATTTACGAAGTCTCATTTCTATTACCCGATCCATCTGGTTTGCCCACACCTGATAAGTTGGATAAAGTTGAAATTGCGCACCACACGAAAAATACAACGCTGGCGAAGAAAATGCAAAAAAAATGAAGAATGCCAACGCGTGGTTGCTATTTAGCGTCAATGTCGACTGTGCACAGTTGATATATCGCCGCTCCTTACACTAGCCCGCTCCAAAAATTGTCAAGTGCACCTGTTTAGTTAGTGTTGCAAACGAAATTCACAAAAATGCAAATGTCGTGTACCTCTTTCTTATCTCAGTTTCTATCTCATAATATTTTCCTAGGCTTTACAGTAAAAATAAATAAACTTTCCATAACCGAAAATTTGATTTTTTTGTATTTTTCTTTGGTGAATTTATCGAAGGAGTGGGTTGGAGTAGGAAGTCTTTCGTTTTTGTAGAACGTCGACTGGGAATTAGTTCGTGCCCAGCAAACTTTTTCGATCTCGGAAGAATACGTATAATACTATAATTTCAATCACCATAAAAAGTTTTCTGCAATTCATTAAATTCTCTTATAGAAAGGAGGTGAAAACTACGATGCAGCGAATACAAGGTGACGACAAAAGCACTTCCGTTACTTCGTACTTGCTTCGTTTGACAGAATGACGTAGCAGGAGGTTCTGAGTGTTTGTTTACGAATACAGACTGAGAAACACAGATTCTGCTACGTGTTGTTTATGATAAACGCTAATTTTGAAATATTTGTGTAAAATTATCTTAAAAATAAAGAAAATAAAGTGCCGAGTTTTGAATTGTGCTAGCAACAGCAAAAACAAAGATAGAAAGTGCAGTTTTTTTCAAATTTCCCGCTGATGATGCTGTGGCTATGTGCGTGGGTGTGTTCGCAAATTCTTTTTAATTGGATTGTTATTGTCAAATTATCACACTCCTTTTTTCATTATTCTTGGCAGAGGATCTCTGTGACGTGTACGCTGCCGGCGTTGTCGTAATCTGGTCTTCTATCATTCTTGGGTGAAAATCACTCTCATATCTTTCGAATTCTGGGTGGAAATTAACGGTCAATGCATACAGTGGCTCCCAAGTAATACCGTCTATTTACGTATATTTACAATTTGTTTTGTGAAGAACCGATTATTATACGCTATAGCTAGCTGATAAGTGTCATAGTATCAGAGCAAGTGGATAAACTAGTAATTAATATATTTATTAAACTAAAGTCTGAGCTAATGAATACAGTGGACAGGCTTTAGTTAAGTACAAACCGCTTTATATTAAGATTTTGATTAGAAACTTAAGAAGAGCACTTGCGATATCTCATGAAATATAAGTATCACGTAAAGTTTCTTGATTCCACTTGATAATGCAAAAGTACTACCCACACACGGCGTACTGAATACTGAAGGTGACGCCTTTAGAAGTACCGCTACTTTGGTTTTGCCGGGTTTGACAATTCTCAACTTCAACTAGACAAAGCTTTTTTCACAAATTAAGAAAAAGAGACACTTTTTTTAGTATTTTGCGAATTTATTTATTAAATGTCTGCCTATAAATTCATACTTTTACACTTTAGAACAATTAGAACACGTTTTTCAATGAAATATTGGAAGTTGTTCAATTTTCTCTCTCCCGTATTCTTGTTTAGTAAAGGCGAGATCTGTCATTTCACCGCGGGAAGGCGCAATCTTGTATTCTATCATTCTTGCTACCCACACGTGTTTATATTATTTTACGTTTATTGCTGTCTACATTGATCAAGGCGAATTTATAGAAGGTGATATCATAAGAGCAGCTGATTTGATTTTTTTTTAATTCACCTACATGTATTTTGTTTTAGCTTTTGCTTATGAGCTTTCAAAAGCCGTAAAAGCAAAAACAAAATGTATTTAAATTTGGACAACTCTTACGCAGAAACAAAAACAAAATACATAGGAATTTTGTAGTTGTATTTATAACACCATCTTGTATGGATTCGCCTTGACATTGATCGACAACTCTTGCGATATTTTTTTGAAGTGTCTTATGCCTCCGTTTTACTGTGCTTTATAAGTCTAACACCATATCCAAACCAAAAGTTAATCTTCACAAATCGAAGTTAATCCACATCAACAACTATTGCTGTCCAGACCGCGATTTGAGATTTACAATTCATATACTTAAGATGGTATTGTTATTACAAATACAAGAAAACATACATATAACGAATGATCAATTTTTTTTTGACGATAGAAAATGTGCAACACCGTTAGCAATAAAAAATTATCAAAAATCAACTAAAATTTTTAATCACTTGAAACTTGCGTTTTGTTATATTGAAATTTAGTTGGCTGCAAAACTGAATAATCGAAAAATGTCTAAAACTTCTTTTTAAAATTTTTGAAAATTTGAAGACAATCTTTTGAAGTTAGATGAGTTTGTGTGAATTTCGTAAAACTTTTGAAACTTTTATTGATATGGTTTATTATGCATAGAATGAGCTATACTTTTATAAAAAATTATTAAAAATAAATTAATAAACATATGAGGTGGTAAAGTGTATTATATTGAATTTTGTTCAAAATGATAAGTTCAACACTGTTCTATGTATTTAAATCTCGCATACGATATTTCTCCTTGTTTTAGTATCTGATGAGATAGACCAATAAATATTCATGTTTGCTTTTTCGGGGACAAATTCCTACCAATTTATGTAGTATGTATGTATGTGGACGTGCGAAGTTATATGAATCTTCACAGGCACACACGCTATTTGAAATAATAATAATAATAAAATTAAATTATTCAAATCACCTTCAATATCCTTAGACTACATATTTCAATTAACCACGTTATTTGATACATAGATGAAAAATCAATGAGCTCCTAGTAGTACAAATTAATTGAAATGACATTTGAACAATAAAGCAATTAGACAGATGCATTATAAAAGGCTACGACGCTATTAAAATATTTACAAATTCATTCAATTTAATTTTGGATTAGCTGATTCGTTTAACAGAATCTTATCACATATTCCACAAAAGTTGAATAAACGGAAAAAGCTGTAAGAAAATCTTTACTCTTGTTATACGGCTATGTGCAATAGTGATTCTGGAATTTTTTTTTTACTGTAAACTATTCAATTCAGGAAATTTGCGCACATGACGGCCACAGATGTGTTTGTTTCCACATAGCAAATATGTAATTAATGATTGAATCAAATGCTAATTAACAACAATCGCCTTTGCCAACCTCTACTTCATAGCACAGTTCCATCTTACTAATTACTTTATAGACGTTTTGGCTTTGTACGCCTTCCTGTTTATTGAAAACGTAGCAGAGCTACTCTGCCCTACATATTTTCTACCTAAGGTAATACACATACATGCATATGTACATTTGTAGACACATTTCAATGTCACTCACACTGGCTGGTCTTATGAATCCCTGTCGTCAATTTGAAAAATTCAGCTATACTGCTTAAAAGTTCTCTAAATGATGTTTGAAAGCCGAGCGGAGGATGGGTTCACGTAAGCTATGCACATGACGGACTCTGCGCGGAGCGAATGACTACAGAGTTTACTGTCGTTCATCGGAAAAGGGCCACAGAAACTGCTACAGTTTGCAAATAAATACTCTTCTAAGTATATTCCCTGCCAAGCATGAAATAATTGAAGTTATTTTATTTAAATTTTTTTAAACTCACGCAAATAATTTGTTGATTAATTTTCTTGTTAATATTAATAAATATTTTATTTATTTAACTTGTTTAATAGATGGCATGCCTAATCAGGAACACATTAGAGCCAAAAATCTCACAATAACTTTAATTTCGTGCTCATACTGCTCTATTTTACTCAACCAAGGTTCTCGATTTATTCAAAATTATATCGTGGATAAATAATTTTTTATAGGGTTTAGTTTTAATGGTAAATTTTTTCAAATGGGTGTACCTTCTTTTTTAATTTTTATTTTTAATAGGTGGCAACGTTATTGAATTTGAATAATTTTCAATAACACCTTTCGTTTAATATCAATATTGCCCTGTTTACGTAAACAAAATTATGTATGTATATATTAACTTTTTAATAGGTGGTAACTTGTTCAAGAATGTCCTGTGGCTTAGGGATTGTTAATAGCTTTTCGTTTTATAAAAATATATATTTATTTTAAATTTAATAGCGGGTGGCAAACCTGCGCGTCTAAAGTATCCTCTATAAGCTCAGATTTGAGGCCCGTATCACTAGATATATTTTATTAGTCCTAGAATGCATATATACTAAATATTTTAATAGGTGTCAACCCTGTCGTTTTTAACGAATTTCGAAACAAGAAATTTAGCGTATTAATATAATAAGGTATAAACGAAATAGGCAAGTTTGTACTTCAAGCTGATGATCTAAAAACCTAACGTGCCATAAACAATGTTTACCTCTCAATTTAAAAAGCAGGTTTACTATAAATGTAGGTCAAGTGGTTTCATCCAGAAATGGAATCTTCATTAAATATTATTAAATGTAGACTTAACATAAACCAATATATAAACATAAGTATATATATATATATAGATAAATCTTAAGTGGTTCTCGCCTCAGTAGTTATTCTAGCATAGTGAAACAAAATAGATTTATTAAATATTAATTTAAAAAAAAGTTGATTATTGTTATTTTTATTAGGCTTGTTATGCATAATATGTGTTTACAAATATTTGGCTATCAATTCGAATTAAATTATCTACCATACTTTTCTTCTTTTTTTTATTATTTCAGAGAAAAAAATTTCTCCTCATAGGTGTCGCGCTGATCGGCCCCGGCCTAAGGGGCCATGACGCGTTGGCCCTTTCATTATTTATTATTGCTCTCGGTGGCAGTATTCTGTGTACCGGGTGTCATAGCGTTGCGCGACGAACAAAATAGGACCATACTTAAAATTGGCTATCTAACAGCCATTACCGGTGAGCTAATGGACAAGCAGGGTCTGGCTATTTCAGGTGCACTCACAATGGCTTTAGATGAGGTAAGTAATGCAAATTTGTTTATTTATTTATTATTTGTGTTCAAATAATATACTTACATATGTATGTACTTTGTTGTTGTAGATCAACAATGATACCAACTTGCTGCCAAATGTCAAGCTGGATCTGTACTGGAATGACACAAAAGGTGACACAGTAACTGCTACCAAAGCCATAACCGAAATGATATGCGATGGGATTGTGACGATATTCGGTCCAGAGGGTCATTGCTATGTGGAGGCTATTGTATCGCAAAGTCGTAACATTCCAATGATATCATATGTGAGTAGTCTTGTTCTGTACAGTTATGCCATTCGATAATTAAATTAATGCAGTTTATAAATTTTACGATACTCGCTTTAATGGGATTATTGCTCTTATATTGTTAGAGAAAATCTACTCATTCTACTTGAATCCCCTCCTATTGCATTTTTTCTTGAACTTGCTAATCTTTTTAACACAACTACTTCCATTTTGCTCTTTGAACTAGCTCGTAAGTGATTTACCACTTAGGGAAACCTATTAAGTAACGGTGTGTAAATACAGATGTAAATGTATGCTACGACATATCCTTGAAGTGGGCATACCCAGCAGAAAAATTATCTAGTTCTACATTATTGAGCTCAATGGTATTGAATGGCAAGGCACTGGATCTACGTTTGCACTTTCTGCTATGCAACGAGCTAACGAATTTAAAACTCAAGCTTTCAAGCTTTTTTGTGAAATTCTTTTTTTCTGGTTCACAACGCTAAAAAAATATAAGTTTGACGACGTTTCGAAATTTCAAGTATTTCGGAAGTTTTAGCAAATTTTTACTCAGTAATAGAAGGCGCTATTTCGCGAAAAACAACACACGAACCGCGACGAAGTACATTTGCAGCTGTCGAGATCTAGTACCACCTTCCCGCTATAAGTATCTTGTTTTAATTAAATATAGATTTTTTGCATACTGGGGAAACTATTTGCGGGACTAGCGAATCTATTCCAAAAGCAGAACTAAATCATTCCAGAAACTCTGTAGTTCTCAATTTTACTACAGGGTATGCGAGTTCACACATTCTAACAAATATGCGTGTCTTTCAATTATGCAAATGTCACAGTCTATGTGCACTGCTGTGCACTTCAGGCACACCGGAAGGTTACTGTATCGTTCCCTTAGCTGCTCCTATGAGCAGTTCCGATAGATGAGCGTCTTGGGGGGGAGTCATTTTCTATGGCAACATTGATATCAGGTGTGGCTGACAGGATGGAGTTTTTTTTTTTTAATATTCGCTTAAAGTGAATGCAAATATGGAAAATAGTTGAGTTTAATGAAAAGGCTGGTGGCTTAAACCACCGTGAATGTATTGGTACGAGTAGAAAAGCTAAAGAGGCTAAGGGATCCGTATTGCGAAATATGTATATGTAAAACTCAACTACTACTAAGCTGAGAGCTTTTAGTTTATCCAAGGATATAAATAATTCACGTTTGATGCATGTAACTCGAAGTGATGAATTTTGCATCGGATGTTATTAACTTTGTTTGACTGCCATTGAACTTTTTACACCGAATTAGAACTACGAGTGTGAGTCAGTAAATGCCCATTAAACATAAAAAGTTATTTTAACAACTTTTACCTGATTAAGGGAAACATACATTTCTTAGAAAGTTATCGGTATTATCAGATTTATGTGAATTACAAAAAGTTATGCCCGCTTTTCTTCAGCTCTACAAAGTTGCAAAAGTAGCTCAAAATTCATTAAAGTATTTTAAACTGCACGGAGTATAATTGTATGTTCAACAAACGAGAGCAGAAGGCCTTAGCAAATGGGAAAAATTCTAACTTAAAAAATTTCAGGAGGAAACAACTTTAATCTGAAATTTATACCATAAAAACACAATGAAAGACGAAACCATTGGAGATTTTGGTTAAATAAAAAGAACATTGAGCATCGTCAAAAAATTAATTGAAATATTTAATGATCAAATTTTTTTTGGGGGATGGTGAAAAGTGTTTGTGATTAAAATTTTTAGATGCTTATTGATCCAACCTCGTATTGTGCCAACTACTCATAGTTATTTATTCCTTCATATATCTCTAGTAAACTTAGCAAACAAGCAAGAAAAAAATATTTACATTACATACCAAAATTTCTGTTTAATCAAAACTTAGATATCTTTTGTTTATTTGTATGTTTATTTTTCCGCCTGGGAGATTTTTTGCTATGTTAAATAGCGCATAAAATTTGTTAAAAAGTTTTCTGCGCTGCGCACAACTTTCGATTTCCTGTTTTTTTCTTTTTTCTTCAAAGGACAATCGTTGGTTGCTACTTTCACTCTACGCAGTTGATTTATTAGAAGTTTTTCGATACTCTGCTTTATCATGAAATTATATGTAGTAAGAGGAAGAAACATTATCATCTTTTCCGTGCCACGATTGTGTATGAAAGTATATGGAAGGAGTTGGTTTGAGTATTGGTGTACACGTAGTTCAAATACCCAACAAGCATTTGTAGTCATAGATGAGGCATTAAGGGGTTCTATTTCGGAGCCTCTGCGCTCATAATAAGTTCATTTAAGAGTTCAAAAAATGGTTGTTTCACTTCCTGTAAGAGCCGTTCTATATGAGCTTGAATTTATACATCAATTGAGCTCCAATATGAGTCACATGTGACTCCTATTGCCATCATATACGGCTCATTTCGGACTCTTGCTCTATACTGATCCTTAAATGACTCTGAGTTGCTTCGTAAGCGACTCATTTTGGATTCAGTAAAGAGTTCTAAACGAACTCTGTAAATCACAACAACCTTATCTTTATACAAAATCACTACCTTCAATGTAGCCAGCTAAGTGGTCACGTGTTTTGACCGTAAACCAATAAAAAAGAAAGAAAGAGGAAGACACGACCTCGCTATTTCATACAGCGTTATCTATTACAACTCTCCGCTTCCCAGCACAAAATACACTTGAAGAAATTCTAACAACTCCATCCTTTTAAATTATTTTCAAACATTTACAGATTTCTTTTCATTACTTAAACGCATTTTTCATTATTATTATTATAAATAAAGTAACTATTTTTTATTACTTCCTACTTTTTCCACAGAAATGCGCTGAATACCGAGCATCTGGCATACCGACATTTGCACGCACTGAGCCGCCAGATACGCAGGTAAGTCGCCCTAATACTCACCAACACAACGTCAAGTAGATAAAGCCAACTACATCGCTACAAAACGCAAGTGGAAAGAAATTCCTAAACACATTCAATGAAAACTAGTTAACGATCGGCGAACGTGTTGTCCACATTTTATGTGACCAATTCAAAAAAAAAAAAAAAATTACAAAAAACCAAATACAAAACGAAAGGAAAATCATAACACGTTCAGCCACGTCCTTCATCTGCTGCCATTTGCCTTATTCCTGTGCTGTGTCAGCTATCCGCTTCCCCACCGCATTTGCTTAACAGGCAATCGTGCAGGCATTTGTGGCATGCATAATTTTAGATTCATAACTGTGCATGCCAGTATGTTTGTTTATAACTGTAACTTCTAGTTCAGCAAATGTTCTTACTGGCCTGCCGGTTGGGCCTACGCTTTTACAAAATTCATGAATTGTTAACAAGCCGTCATCGTTGAGGTCTCGCCGTCATTTGCCAGCTCAGACGTGGTCGCTTTGCATCGTTAAGTTCCATTTTCCGTTCTGAAACTGGCACGATATCTATTGCACTTATTAGCATTGTATATCGCGGTTATCAATACCACATAATTTTATTACTCTAGATGAAAGGATGCAAAATTTTGATGAATCTAACAAAAAAAAAAATTTCATCTGGGGGTCCATGATGTGTTGTTGCAAATATAGCAAATATAAAGCCAACAATATAGTTAGTTTGTTTTTTACAACTACCAGGTTGTAGTTTTATATCAAAAAGCTGTAATTAGTTTTAAAGTCGACTCTATTGTGATTACTACTTACTATTCGGCTATGTTTTTAAATGGGTTGTGGGTTCGAGTGCCGGTGGAGTCATGAAAGAAATCTGATGAAGAGTTGTGGTGATCTCCGAAATAGCTATAATTTCTACCACTCCTGACTGTTGTTGTCTTTTTTCCAATATACTTTTCTTTATACTGGCCTCGAGCTCACAAATTAATATTATCGTTTATTCGTTTTTATTAAATGATTGTATTAAATAAGCTACAGTGCTGGAAAATAACATTCACAAAGTTGTTCATGCTAAAACTTGTTAGCTAATATTTTATCAAAATATAGCTCAATTTGTAGTATAAGCCATATAAGTACAAATTTCAAACTTTTTACAAAATTCACGAAAACTCGGCAAATTAAAAAAAAAATAACATTAAAATTTTAAAGTGTCTAGTATGCAGTTTTACAGACAATTCCATTTTAGTATAATAAAAAGAATATTTTAGGTAGCGTGGCTGGCCATACCCCTTGATTTTTGACAGTATTTTTCTGCTGACGGTGCTGCGTGTTTTTTCCGTATGATGTATGAAGAAAATTAATTTTTATATGTAAGAAAGTTGGTAACACTACCATTGAAAAAATTACCCAAAATCAAATTTTGATGACAATATTTTTAAATTTGCTGAATTATTGTGAATTTTATAGAAAGTGTGAAATTAGGTTTTGGTTATAGAATGAGCGATATTTTATTGTATTCTGTTGATTTGTATCATTCTATCAAACTTTTATATTTTTTATCAAATTTATTCTATTATTTTAAATTTTTTTTTTGTATATTTAGGTAATCAAGTCGGTTATTTCGTTATTGCGCTACTATGGCTGGAAGAAATTCTCCATTTTGCATGATGAGCTGTGGACAACAGTTGCTGATTTGCTCAAGGAACAGGCCACCAAGAGGAATATGACAATAAATCATAAAGAAGCGTTTCTAACGAATATGCCAAAATGTTGTGCACTAGGGTTGCCATGCTGTCGCACGAGTTTTTGGTATCAGGTGAGTTTGCTAAGAGAGACGAAATTAAGATACATACTAAAACTTAAGTAATTGTTGTGTAAAATTTTTTATATGTATATTCATTTTCTTAATTAGCACTTTTGGCGGAGTAAATAGTACATACAAAATTTCATTACATAATTATTATCTCAATATGAAAATAACCATGTACAAAGCTCGCTTGCAAATATTACTGAAAGTTTATAAAATCTAAATTTTGTATAAAAAATATTTGCAAACCTTTTTAAATATACATAGGTTAATCAAATTTTATTTACAAATACGTACAGTGCCGTAAAAATTAATGGCAAACAACTTTTTTTATGTTATTCTCCACGATTTGCACAAATTTTTCATTCGTTTTTTATCAAAATATATTTTTTCTATAACAAACACCATATAAGTCCAAAGTCCACAAAGTTTCAAACTTAATAATCATATTTGTGAATTTAGTAGAAAGTGTGAAAAGTTACGAAAAACATTGTGAATAATATAAAAAGTTTATTGTGCCAATACATTTTTTCGACACTGTAAATGTTTCTTTATTTACAAAAGGCTCACAAAATGCATAGAAAATACGTGATTGATATCTATATACATATTGGCAACGCTATTGGGAGTTTTTTTTTAATCATATTTTTATTGGATTACTATTTGTTTTTAACTTCACCGTCGATGCGATCGTTATGGATATTATTTCTGTTAAATTTTTTCATCATCGTTTTCGATAACGATACTATCGATGCAGTTATTGCCTGGAATATCATTATACATATCGCTTTTGTAACGGTATTGTTATCGTTATTGCTATATCTTGTAAATATGATCGACTTTGTTAGATTTATCGATTTTATTATTTAGTCGTGAATTTGTTATCAGCGAGACTTTCATCGCCAAGTTATTTGTGCCTTTTGCTTAAAAAATGCAGCTACTATAAAGCTGTTCAACGGGTCTTTTGACAGCCATGCAATTTCAAGTTTACCCAGCTTCAAGAAAGAAATATGTTATGATTATAATGCTCCTATTTCTATTAGGAAAAATTGTACATTTTACGCTATTCTTGCCAAGAAACCCAATGCCTTTGTAAAGGCAAATAAGGCTTCTCATTTAATTAGTTAAGTTCTTTGCATTTAACTTTTGCCTCAATTAAAACTTTTCCCATAAAAACTATCAGCCAACATTTTAAATACTACAGTACTCATTTTTCGTAACTTTATTATTGCACATTTGTTGTTGTTCTCTTCTTACTCGCAGACTGTGCAAAATACAATGAATCGCACCCGCATCTATGTATTCCTTGGCTCGCCGAGCTCTCTGGTCGACTTTATGCTTTCCATGGAAACGAGTAATTTGTTCCTCAAAGGTGAATACATGGTCATCTTTGTCGATATGATGCCCTACACACCAAAGTAAGTAGTACAACCACACACACACACATCTCCAGAGATTCAAAAAAAAAACTTCACCACTTAAATAATTGCAATCTTTTATTTCCGACTATTCAGAGTACAATTACTTTTTATTGCGCCCTATTTGTAATTGTACCCTTATTTGTTTCGTTTCTTTTCATTTCCTTCCATTTTATTGCGCCTCCGGCAACTGAATCTGCCCACGCAAAAAAAAAACAACCAAAAAACAAAAAAAAAACATATTGAAAACAACAAACAAAATTGAAATACTTCTTTTTAGAGAAGCCGAAAAGTATTTACGCAAACCGGACCATGTTGAGGCGATGAAAGTTTGCCACGAAACGGAGAGTTTCAAGCAATTGGCGCGCAGTTTGCTAGTCGTAGCGTCAACGCCACCAACGGACAGTTATGAAAATTTCACAACCAAAGTGCGCGATTACAATGCCAAGAAGCCGTTCGATTTTGTTGTGCCATCGTTATTTTACCATAATAAATATCTTAAGGTGAGTACACACGTCGTATGTATGTTTGTTTGTGTGTAAGACGGAATATTGAATGCGAGGAATGCAGGAGCTACTAACTGCCTGGGGATAACAGCAAATAACGGACTTTTCGGGTTTCCTATTCAGTTCTTTTATGGCAGAGAAAGTCAATTAATTCTCACCAACCGCCTTCCGGCGAAAGTAAAGTTGCAGCGACGATGAGAGCAGATCGCCTTTAGCTACAAGATACAAATTTATCAGCAATGCTAATTGGCCAAGCTTAACAAGTGTTACGCTAAAGTGCGCGACGGCATACACCTTTGTCAAACAATAAGAAAATAAAAAGCTAGCCAAAAGCTATGTCAAATTGCTAAAGGTGCGCCATCGCCCCGAAGAGCAATAACATTTAGCACGAGCGATGGCTTTGTTGATTTTTCAGATGCCTACAAGTATGCTAACAAGTCGTCAATTGTTTTATATACTGCGTGTAATGCGAGAAAAAAAAGAACAGTGCCGTTCGATTTGAGAATTCAAGCATGCAGGGGGGTTTCGAAGTAAATTTCTAAAAACGTTCAGCTCTTTTGTGACTAGATGCATATTTTTGAGATTATTCAATTTAATTTAATTTAATTTTGGTTTGTTTTTTTTTTTTGCTTTTACAGTTTGTTTCTATATATGCCGCTTACCTCTATGATTCCGTTAAGCTCTATGCCTGGGCGTTGGATAAATTGCTGCGCCAGGAGGAGCGCATACTAACGGATGATGTGATATATGATGTAGCTAGTAATGGAACTAGAATAATAGAGACTATTATCAAAAATCGTACTTATAGAAGTAAGTTTATAATAAATTTAATGAAAACCATAAAATTTCTCGCATGTACGATTTTAATAATTAATATTGCTGTATCTTCTATTAGGTATCACTGGTGCAACCATAAAAATAGATCAGAATGGTGATTCGGAAGGAAACTTTTCGGTACTGGCCTACAAGCCATACAAACACTATTTTAGTGATAATGTATCCTGTAATTCTCATATGGTACCTGTGGCCTATTTCCAACAAGGCGAAGATATTCCAGTGAGTGAGTCGTCATTTTTTCTCTTAGTTTATTTTGCTACAATTTTTATTTAATAGACAATTATTTAATGCCATATAAAATCGTTCACCTGTCACTTAAATTTTATTTTTTTTTTTTTGTTATTCTTCTCCTGTCTTTGTTCTTCATCTTAACTGCACTATAGGAATACAAACTCATCAATGGCTCTGTGCGTGTTGATTGGCCATCGGGCGGTGATCGTCCATTCGATGAACCTATGTGCGGTTTCGCCAATGAGCTTTGCAAAAAAGATGATCGACATATCACATCCGTGGTGGCGGCTGGTGTACTTGGCCTACTGTTATTTTGTGCAGGTGTCATTACTATGAGCATTTACCGCAAGTGGAAAATTGAGCTGGAAATTGAGGGTCTACTTTGGAAAATTGACATATCAGAAATAAAGGGATACTCGGGGAATGATATTGTCTCATCGCCAAGTAAGGTGAGTTGTTTAGGAAGCATATAAAAAAACATTGTGCCTTTTTTTTTTTTGATAACAAGAAACCCCAGCCCAGACAAACCCATTTCGATTTGACGCAAATGAAAAATTGTAAAATCGCAATATTTTTGTATTTGGTGTTAAAAATATAAGCAAATAAGAACTACGCGTACGAGCGCTAATATTATTGGTTTGGCCTTGGACGCCTTGTCGTATGAGTAACTTTTATTTTGGGTTAGCCTTCAGTGTGAAGTAAGTTTAGAATTCTTTTAAGCGACTCCCACAAATTCAGTCGAACCTCTTTTCAGTCGGTTAAAGTTTCAATGTTTTCCTTTAACATGCAATTGATACTGTATCGGAAATATGTTTTGGTATAGTAACTGTTTTTTTTTTAATAATATTCTCAAAGTTTTTCATGCTAAACTTCTTATTTAATTTATCAAAATATGGCTCATTCTATAACAAAAGCCATGCTTTCAAACTTTGTAAAAAATTCACAAAATCTTAGCAAATTAAAAAAAAAAGTTTTTCATCACAATTTCAAACTTTTTAATTATAACTTTTCGCGTATACATATATGGTTTGATCAGATTATTTTTCATAATGAATAAGAACATGTTCCCCTAGAAAATAGGCCCTTAAGGTGGCACTGAGGTCGAGATACTTAAAGAAAATCTACAAATTTATGATTTTATTAGATTTCTCTATGGGAAAAGTGTATTTGTATTTACCCCAGCTAATCTCCCCTAATATGGAATATGTTGAAAAAATCGTAGTTATAGTAGTTTGATCCAAACACAAATCACTTTGAACTTCAATTAATTTTGAATTAGTCGGTTACACCAATTGTATGACGCCAATTAATCTGCACTGCTTTTGTTATTGTCAACAATTTGCCATAGAGTCGAATACGAATATAAATGGAAAATTTTGTTTGTTTTTATATCTGTCGCCTGAATAACCTCGCAGCTTCATTGTTCGCGTAGCATTCGTCCTTTAGCAATTTGCTTCGATTCGGCCATTGTAAAAACGTGACAACTTTGTGCCTGCATTGCTAGAGGCGTTCAAACACCTACCCCTACCTATCTACACACGCACACACATCATACATCTGCACACACATACATCCACATTTGCAAATTTGTTGTTACACGTATGTATTTCAATTGCGTACCTACTTCTATTTCGGCTTATTGCTGCGAGGCAGATTTCAACAAGCTCTACTTGAAAGTAAACTGTTTACTTGTTTGCAATACGGCAAGTGGAATGACTAAATAAAACAGTAGAGCAGGAAATTTGTATACAATAAGAGTGAGTCTGTGTCTGTAACTCAGCACGTTGCATTCGTTGAAGCCTTTTGCCTTGTGTTTTGCCACATTTTTCATGGAAATCTGAAGCTATTTGTTTACCATGAGACTTGACAGGGCGGCATAAAGGCCGAATGACACTTTCCAAACCAAAAAAAAAACCATGTTATACTCGTAGTAAGGCATGTGAATGCGATTGTCTTTCAATTTTATTTTGGGTAAAATTTTTTCTCTTAAATTGTTAAAATTATTTGCAAAGAATTTAAGCTAGCACATCATCAACTCGCTTTGCTGGTCCGTTTTTCTATTTTATCCCTACTGATATGGCGGGACAAATCTTAAATTGTATTCACTAGTTAGATATTCTGAAGTCGATAAACTTTTCTTTATAAGAAATAAAAATTAATACGGAGTAAATATTTGTCAAGATCAATTTTATTTTTACTGTTTTTTTTCTGGTTCACAACCAAGGCGAATCCATACAAGGTGGTGTTATAAATACAACTACAAAATTCCTGTGTATTTTGTTTTTGCTTCTGCGTAAGAGTTGTCAAAATTTAAATACATTTTGTTTTTGCTTTTACGGCTTTTGAAAGCTCATACGCAAAAGCAAAAAGAAAATACATGTAGGTGAATAAAAAAATCAAATCAGCTGCTCTTATGCCATCCCCTTCTATAAATTCGCCTTGGTTCACAACTTTAAAGAAAATTTACAAGTTTGATGATTTTTCGACATTCGAAATATTTCAGAAGTTACAGCTTCTAACTTTTTTCGAAATTGTTTAGATTACATTTATTTTCTCGCGCATCGCAATACCGATTCTACAAATTTTTTAAATACTTTCCTACCTGCCGACCTCTAAGTACGGTCGCTACCGCGTCTGTAGATATGAAAAAATTGCTCTAATAAAAATTTTTGTATGTCAGCCGCACATTTAATGAAACCAACCAATCAGCCTGAGTAGCGTCCATTTTTGGATGCAAATTTTCTAAAGTTTTCACATTTACGCTTCCGTTAAAACAAGCACATAGCCGATGAATTTTCTGCAGCTACTCGATAAGTGCCAGCATATTTCTATTATGTTTTTGTCTTTTCCATAGCTAAGCGCATCAATATTTAAAGTTTCATATCCCAATAAAATTATTCTATGTTTTTCCTTGAACGAACGTTTTTTTTTTTAACTTTTTTGAAGAGTTTCTTTTCCATTAGACCATCAATTAAATGCACGCCGTTTGGCAACCAACCACTTAGTGCAACACTCGCTAATGCTTCACTAATTCCTCTCGATAATCCTTTTTGCTCTCGTTCACATATCGCTGCTTCAATCAATCAACCAACCAACCAACCAACCCCCAACCATCGAATCGCACTCTGCGCGCCACAATAATCAACAACCATTGGATCTCGTTATAATGACCACCCTAACGACAACCGCAATGTCGTCAACCGTCAATCGCCCATTTATGTTGGCTCATTTGGTGTGACTCAAATCACCGCATTATGCTTGAATGCTTTCGAATGGCGTTCTTTAATCTCAATGCCAACAAAAAACCAATAATTATTTTACAAACACAAACAGTTGAGCTTAGTGAGTGCCCAATCGTTTGGTTCACGTTGCTCAAATCAAGTATTCACCTCGACGGCACGCTTACGCGGCGCTGTCGTCCGCATCAAGGAGTTAAAGTTCCCCCGGAAGAGGGATATCTCGCGTGAAATCATGAAGGAAATGCGTTTGTTACGCGAGCTACGCCATGATAATATAAATAGCTTTATTGGGGCTTGTGTGGAGCCGACACGTGTACTACTAGTCACCGATTACTGTGCCAAGGGCAGTCTCTATGATATAATTGAGAATGAGGATATTAAGTTGGATGATCTGTTTATTGCGTCATTGATACACGATTTAATCAAGGTGGGTATTGAAAAGTCTTTCTTACCTAGACAACAATATACTCATTTGGGTTTCATTTCAGGGTATGATATACATTCACAATTCTCAGCTGATGTATCATGGAAATCTAAAATCATCGAATTGTGTGGTGACTTCCCGATGGATGTTGCAAGTGGCTGACTTTGGTTTGCATGAGCTGCGAAATTGTGCTGAAAGCGAGTCTATAGGAGAGCACCAACACTATCGAAGTAAGTGAACGAAATTTAGCTTCATGAAGCTAGTAACTTTTTTAAGCTGTGATCTGTATTGTTTGAAAGAGTCAAATCATATAACACGCGCATGTAATTCTCAATGGGCTTGTTGTGACAGTGACTCAGAGAGAAAATCAGCTAGAATATGAAATGTGGATAAATTTTGTGACCTAATTGAGTGGCGAGCCTAACTTAACGTAACTTATGAATACAAACCCTACAGAGCGATGCCAGATATTTATGCCAGTTTCCCGATAAGGCAAAGAATCAATTTGGATAACAGCGATAATAGTTAATAGCAGTAACGTTAATCGATAGCTGCGGTAACGAGTTAAATAGAAATATAAGCATCAGAAGAAATAACTAGAACGATAGAAATATCAAAGCTAATAACCAAATCGATAACTAAGTATATCGATAGCGGTGACTTCAGAAAAATATATATATATATCGATAAAGTTATCGATAGCGATAACTATGTTGATTAAAATAAAATACCAAAAACGGCAACAGCATCATTGTTTTCAACAAATATTCTTGAATATGATGAACCCAAATGCGAAATATAATAATTTTTGTAGATACAGTGACTCACATCGAAAATGATTCGGCGTTATTTTTTTTCGCAATATTGAAAACATTTATCGCGAAAATTTTTTTTATTATTTATTTGCAAAAAATTAATTAAATTAAAAAATCGACGTTAACAATTTCTTTCATATAAAATTTCGTGCATATTATATGGAAAAAATTTTCAAAAACCAATGCAAATTTTCCGTAACTTGAAATTCACTCTTTATTATACTAGAATTAAATGGGCTATAAAACTGCACCCCGATCAATATTCTGAACATTTTTGTTTTGTATAAAAGATCATGCAAAGTCTTCGATATTGCAAAATATTAATCTGGACAATTTTTACTGTGAGTCACTGTAAATATTAGAGAAAATTTACCCTTGGCCTTTATTTGATCAATAACTTTCATATAAAACCCCAAAATCTGTCTATCTTTTCAGTACCTCCTTCGCCTATTCTTAGTGCACTAAGATTAAATTTCTTTGCTCTGCATTTTCAGATCAATTTTGGAAAGCTCCCGAACTTTTGCGCAACCCACACATGTATGGTACCCAGAAAGGAGATGTTTACGCATTTGCCATAATTATGTATGAGATAGTTAGCCGGAAAGGTCCATTCGGACAGGTAGCTTACGAACCAAAGGAAATTGTGGATCGGGTAAAGGAGCTGCCGTTGGCTGGTAGCATACCATTCCGACCCGAATTGGAATGCATCAGAGAACATGAACTATGTCCCGATTATGTGCTGGATTGCATTAAAGACTGCTGGAGTGAAGACCCTGAAATAAGACCGGATTTTCCAACTATACGGTAAGTAATTAGATAATTTAATTCTTGTTGATTTCTCAATTTTTACCCTCGTCGTTCGGCGTGTATAGCAATCGGTTGAAGAAAATGCGTGGTGGTAAAACGAAAAATATAATGGATCAAATGATGGAAATGATGGAGAAGTATGCCAACAACTTGGAGGATATTGTTACCGAACGCACACGCATGTTGTGTGAGGAGAAGCGTAAAACCGAAGATTTATTGCATCGCATGTTGCCGCGTACAGTGGCGGAGAAGCTGACGATGGGCCAGGGCGTCGAACCAGTGTCATACGATTTGGTATGAGAACGTGGAAATATGTCAGGGATCAAATTTTCGCTTTCAATAAAAGCTTCGTTTTTTTTTACAGGTCACTATCTACTTCAGCGACATTGTGGGCTTTACATCTATGTCGGCGGAGAGTACACCACTGCAAGTTGTGAATTTCTTGAATGATCTCTATACGGTATTCGATCGCATCATACGCGGCTATGATGTGTATAAAGTGGAGACCATAGGAGATGCTTACATGGTGGTAAGTTGAAGTTTTTATTTCGCAAAAAAAATACTGTTTGGTTCGCTGCATGTCTCCCTCTCTACCTACCTCTCTCTTTTTATCAATCTCACTGATTTATTTTACTGTTTACAGGTCTCTGGTTTGCCAATCAAGAATGGCGATCGACACGCAGGCGAAATCGCTTCAATGGCCCTGGAGCTTTTGTACGCAGTAAAACAACATCGTATCGCACATCGACCCAACGAGACACTAAAATTGCGTATTGGCATACATACTGGACCCGTGGTGGCCGGTGTAGTCGGACTGACGATGCCTCGCTATTGCCTGTTTGGCGACACAGTGAACACTGCCTCTCGCATGGAGTCCAACGGCGAGGCGTTAAAAATACACATATCAGGCAAATGCAAAGAGGCGCTCGACAAACTCGATGGCTATGTAACCGAGAAGCGCGGACTTGTGACGATGAAGGGTAAAGGCGAGGTGGTCACATATTGGCTGACAGATGCCACAGAGAAGGCTATCCAGAAGAAGCCGGTCGACATGACCGACATGCCACCGCCACTTTTTTGCCGACCGCGCAAGAGTCCGAAAATGAATAGCGATTCGCGTCAACCGAGCATCGTTGGTATGCATTACTATAGCGGCTCACGGCGCACCTCAATGGTGCCGCGCACTGATGTTGAGTCCAACTACAGTCTGCAAGGTTCCTCATATCACGTGGCACGCGATTCACCGCATCTAGCGTCCCGTCGTTACGATCGGCCGTCCCTAAATGGCATCGGTGGGAATAGCATACCGGAGCGTATGAGCTACTATGGCGGCTATGGTGGTGCGGGCGCTGGTGGCGACAGGAGTGCGAGTGTCGGTGAGACCTGCACGTTGCTCGAGTCAGCACACGGATCCCACAATACGCTGGAGCATTCCGAAAACGAAACGAACTGTGATAATGAGTGCGTGAATGGGTACGCCGATGGCGAAAGTGATAGTGGTGGCGGCGGTTGTGCCACTGGAATGGGTGGTAACGGTGGTGGTAGTGGCATTGGTGTTGTGAGCATTATTGGCGGTGCACACCTTGCTTCACATTCCGCTGCCAGCGCTTCCAGTCACAAGCCACTTGCTTTGGTGCGTCCGCATCGCCGCATCATCAGCGAAAAATTGGTATCTTCCCCCTCCGTGCAAGAGTTCAGCGATATCGGTAGACATCCAACTGTCGCTCAAACAATTTTGTTACGCGAAACTCGCTCGCTCGATCCCATGCCAATGAATCTGCGCAAGCGCTACGAGCCGACGAAACTGCCACAGTCCAAGTTATGTAAAAATAATTCACGTTCTTTGGATGCGGTTGGCGCACTCGGCGCAAGAGAGACCAAAGCGACCGAAGCTGAAAGTAGGAATTTGAATGGCATCGAGTGCGATGAAGTCGACGAAATGGTAGCAATGGAGCATGAAGATGCCAACATCGATGCAGATATAAACAATCTGGATGGCAAGGACTACGACGACGATGTCGGTCTGCTGATGCGAGATAATGGTCGCTTGCGATACGGTCATAGTAGCAGCCTGCAACCCACAATAATACCTGTCGCATCCACGCTGCTAAATCGTCGACGAAGTGGCGGCCATGTTATCAGCAGTGGTGGTGGCAATGTCGCCGGCGGCTCGTTGCTACCTTACAAGCATCTCAACAACAACTGCAATGGCGGCATGACTATCGAGGAAGATGCACAGTCGCCACTACTGCAACGACAAACCTCACTCACGGGACCTCCCGACGAGATATTGGCACTCACGAAACGTTGGCGCTCTCTGGAGACACTAGAACATCCTAGCATGAATGTCGCAACGCTGGCGAACTCTAATAGCGGCCGAGGTATTAGCGGCACTAGCCACACCGGGCACAATAGCGTCAGCTACGCTCCCGACATTGATGACAGTCGTGCATCCGGTTTGGCAACGGCGGGTTCGTCAGCCATGACGCGCAGCGGTAATACATTCACTACATGGATTTGGCGCATTATTCAAGGCAACAGCAAGCGAGCGAATGAGTCATCGCTGCGGCGCGTGGTACCGAGTGGGGTGCATGCGCCGCATGGCTTCACAGATATGCCAACGGCGGCAGCGACGCGTACGCGCGATCGAGAGAGCATCGTGTAGTGAGATTGAGAGTTTGTGGTGAAATATTGTGATGTGTGTTGCAGAAATAGGTTACAAGGATGCTTTCAATTTAAATGCGTCAATCCAAAAAGTTCCATTGCATGCACGAAAATCGTAAAATTGTGATTTATAAATCTTTGTTCACAGAAATTTGCGCCCTGCAGAATGCGCTTTTCAACTGCAATTCGAAAGTCAATACGATAACTCTTCAATGACTACTGAACAACAGAGACTCAAATAAACCGAAGTTATTAGCAAAAGTTAATGCAATTAGCCTTAGAAAACTGCAGTTATTCCAAAAATCTTTGTAGTGATTTTGAAGATATTTGGCTTCGGAAATTTTTCTTTGCGGTTAGAGCAGCATATTTCTATTTTACGAAATTCACTTTCTAAATTATGCAATTTCACGCAAAAAAAAAATCACTTTTGTTTAAGGAATTAAAAATAAATTACGGAAATGTAGATCAGACGTTTGTATGGAGTGTTGCGATTATTTATAGGCGGAAAATGTGGAATAAACTTTTCATATGAAATATTTGAAGTAAAACTTCTTTAGCCGCATGAGAGTGATTTCTCAACGGGACCATTTCGGACTATTGCGGGTTTATTTTGAGACCCGTTCGAGACGATTTTAGTATAATTTCAAGACTATTTCGGGATTATTTCGGGTCTAGTTCAATACGATTTCGGAACCAGCTGGAACTGGTTTGGGATAATTTCGGGCACAGTTGAGGATGAGTTTGGACCTAGTCCGTGACTGGTTTGCGACAACTTCGGGACCAGTTCGAAACTAGTTTCGTTGTAGTATGAAACTAGGTCGGTATTGGTTTGGAACTAGTTCAGGACTTGTTCGATACTCGTTCGAGATTAGTTTGGAACTACATAATAAGCGTTCAGTTTCAAAAATGAATAGAGGCTTTCTCACATTCCCCTCTCTCACACTTTATGGAATCGGCAAAGAAGTTTTACTTCTGGCTTTGTTTTTTGCGACCTTCTAGTATACTACTATTTTGAGAATCCTAAGCTGAAGGATATGATCTCAAGCAGAACATTTTCATTTCATACTATGAAACTAAAACGCATTGCACCTAATTGTTATTTTTTTTTTTTACAAAAAATCGAAGATCCTTAAACCATTGGAACTCTACACAGACATACACATGCAAATGCGAGCTAAAAAATGATTGAACATGCGAAACTAAACTGAAACTAATATAAATTTATCTAGTCAGCAGACACCAGACTAGTTTTGGTTAAACATTTTTTTTTTAAATGCAAAATAAAAGTAAAAAATATACTTTACAAAACTAAACAGCGAAAAACTGCATTAAATAGCCATATATGGAAAATGTGCGATTAAGTTTAAAAAAACGAAAAATAAAAAATAAATATTGCAAAACACTCGGAATATTATTCTAATTGATTTTGTGAAAAAAAAATATAATAAAAGCTGAAATTAATTATATACATATTTATTTTATTGAGACACTTGTCTCCTTATCGATAGCTGCAAAAATCATAAGACTTCTACACCAAACAAACTACACTTTAATTAAAAAAATTAAAAATCTACTAAAATTGTAAATAGTGAGTGTGAATTATTTTGATAAGTACATATGTATGTATAGTATGCCTTAGTATGTATATATGTGTGTGTGTATATGTGTCGTAAGTGAAATAGAAAATAAAAATAGTAATAATTATTTTGTAAAATATTTAGTAACGAAATGCTTAGGCTGAGTTTTGAGAAAGTGAGCATTCTATAAAATATACTTACATATATGTATGTGTGTAACTGTGTATGTATTCATGCGTGTAGTAAGTTAAACTATTATTATACACTAATTTAGTAGATGAACAAATTTTTTGCAAATACCAATCCAAACACAAATGAATTATATGTATCATAAATAAATGTGTTGTATTTAGTTTTATATAAGCATAGGAATTAGTAATTGTTAAATTCTTAACAAAGCCGTAAACATTATGTATATTTAAATTTTAAATGTAAAATTAGTTAAGTCTTTGTATAAATTAAAAGATCTTAAAAAAACAAAAATTACGTAATGTTTTTGAGCGAATCGCTTGCTGCAACTTTGCGTGTTACCCTGCCACGAAAAGCTGCAACAAGCAATTTACATAGCGCGCAGCGTCACGCATAATAAAAAATTTACAAAAATAATTAAAAAACAATAACTACAACCGTTTGTACAATATATGTAAAAACTATGTTTAAAAATTAATTATTATAAAAATGCTTGCAAAACACTATTTCAATAACGAACGGAATGAAAGAGCAAAATGTGTGCGAAAGCAAAGGAATCGTTCTCTTTGTCAAATTTCTACTTCGCAAATGTAATAGCTAACTTGTTTGTTTACGAAATTGAACGCACGCACATATACATATGTATATGAAAATAAAGTCTTCTTGTAGCTAGTTCGCTTTTCATTACAAAACTCGGTAGTCACTTTGCATAATTTGTAAATGTTGTAAGTTTATGTATGTACATAATAAAATATAGAGTGACAAATATAAATATCTAGTATATATATATTTTTATGTATGAAATGTACGTTATTGTTTTCTAGTTTTAATAAATAACGAGAAGTGAACTATTTAAATCAATGAAAATAAAAGCAAGTATAAAAATATAAATAAAAAAAGCGTAGGCAGAAATCAGTGGCAGTGTTTTTGTTAATTGCTCGAGTTCAATTAAGCTAAATTACATAAAAAGCTATTAAGTCCATTGATAAACTTTATTTAGCTGTCGTTTTACTAAAAACTGAATCCGAAATACAAAAAAAAAAAGAAAAAATCAACAAACAAAAAAAAACTATAAATATGTTTATCCATTGTATATGTATTGTCTGTTATTGTAGTTGTTAAGATTTTATGCATATTTCGGTGTGACAAACACATAATCAAAATACAAACACACACACACACACACACCCACAAAAGTAAAAGATTCAAAACATAAATACAAACGAAACTACCTACAAAATATTTAATTATTGTGTAAAACAAATAACGAAAAATGTTATTATTTGTATGTTAAACGCACAGAAGGAAACAAATTTAGTTACTATTAAATACAGTGCAAAAAAAAATATATAAATTCATGTTGAAACAGAAAAAAAGGAGATCAAAACATTAATTGCCATATTAAAAATAATCAAATTAATTTAAATAAAAAAAAAAAACAAAAAGGAAGTAAAGAAATGAGTTGAATAAAATGAGAAAATAAATGAGCTGAGAAATTGTATTGAAAATTGTTGTATTTCTTTCGCTTAACGCTTATTTGCATTATGAAAAATTTGATGGTAAAACTCGCCAGTTAAACAAAGGGCATGAATTCGAGCTTTTGACGCTTTTAAAAAGGCTTTTTATATATATATTTTTTTTTTGATACCACTTACCCCGACTGAGATTTGAACACGGAGCACTCCGACTGAAGTACTCACACGGCCCATAACATTCAGCTGTGTTATGCTTGGCACCTAACTGGCGTTGACCAGAGCTGCTAAGCCAACGTCGGTTGATATTTTCGACTTATCGATTGTTGCATTTGTGCTAACTCAAGTGAAGCAGATAGAAAAAAAACATTATGTATTGGTAAACAAACGGGCGCTTTTCCGGTCGGCCAACAGCGAATAATACGTCGCCGTTCTCTTCTCAGCCATCAGTTGCGCCCCCATACACGTCGCGCTGCGCGAATTTCCGTTTTCTACGAAGTGCTCTTAGTGAGCTGGCGTGAGAATCGAGCAGCAAAGTTAGTAGCTAGTTTTTGCGATTGTTTATAGCTTTCCAACAATAAAATTTCTCCCTGTATTTAGACGCACGTTCTTTGCTATGCAGAAGCGTATGCGGATTTTGGCTACAACAAGGCAATAATGATCCGAGTCGAGGTTCGCGTTTTTCGTAGCCTGGGCAAAGTCAATCTCAGTGCGCCGGTGTGACCATAAATCTATTTCTTAACAACCCAGCCAACCACGATTTTGATATCGTGACGGGTCAGCTTTCTCGTAAGTGCGTTCTAGGGGCTCATAGAAAAGATTTTTTATCACGTCGTCCTTCTCTTCTGTCGGGGCGTAAGCGCAAACCAGCGAAATGTTGAGTAAACTATTTTTGAAGCGAATCGTGGAGAGACGCTAGCCCTCTAGAGTAGACAACAATACTTGACGACGAAGTCTCACCCCCACCACAATTCCAAGACCGAAATTGCACTCCTTTACATGACAGATGTAGTAGACATCGCAAGGTCCTATGGTTGTCTTACTTTGTCCCGTACATTTCTGTGCCACACTCCCCTTTATAGGTACTCCTTATTTCGTTTATAAAAAAATAGGCTCTCATACGAGGCTTGCTGAAATTTTTCCGAATATTTTAATGACATCGAAAGCCACATCGATAACGATAACGATAACAATATCCATATCTATGCTGAGTAACAATTTCGAAAATTATTTACACCAAGTTTTACTGATCGAAATAGAACTCTAGCGCATTCCAGGTAAAGCTAATTAGAGTTAATTTTGAGTTACACGAACTCCCGCAAGATGTTAGGAATAACCACAACCGCTTGTCTTTTTCCTCTCAAATATATACAAGTTTATTTATCGCTTGATTTGAATTCCTATACAATTTTCAAATATATTTATTATGTAATTTTTTTAAATTTATACATATATGAATATAAATTAATTTCAATTGCATATCAATACTTAAAACTATAGACCTATACAGGCATGAGCCGTGGACAGATTTTTTCATTTATTTCATGACCAAAAAGCATTCATCAGACGCGCGTCTCATAAACACAACTGTGAATTGAAAAGAAACAAAAATATAAAAGAGAGAGGAAAGTACAAAGAAAAAAAAAACGAAAAACATATTTAAGTTACGACCAAAGAAATTATGAATATTTATTTATTTATCAACATTTTTTTGTGTAATTTTAATTTTAATTGTAGATAATGCGGCGAAAGCTTTATGATTAAAGCAACAACATTAAACTAAGCATCCATATGCGTATGCGTACAATTTTATGCGTGAATAGACAAATGTAAATTTGGAGTTATGCAAATGAATGAAAGGATACAGTTATGTGAAAAAATAGGAACATTTTGATTAGTTTTGCTTATCCTTTTTTTTTTAAATAAGAATCTACTATTTACTTTGTATCACTTTCGCAGAATTGTGAAATAATAAAAAAAAAACTTTTAATGACCTTGTGGGATATCAAACACGATTATTATCATTATTTTTCGTGCAATTTATTTGGATTAGGTTAAAAAATAACATGGTATAAACATTAAATCTCCGTCTTTTTTGTAAACTGCGTTTAGGCTACGTCAACTTTAACGTTAACGCAGCGAGCACGGCGATTTAATGTTTGGAGACTTTGTGTTGGAGCTTCTGATTTGGGTAGTTTGAATTTGGGGATTACAGGACCGACCTCAATAACCAACTTTTTACTCAGAATCTGTGTCACGCATTTTCTTTCATACAAAGTAAATTTGCTCGAGAATTTTTTTTTTTTTTTTTGTTTGGTATGGATGAAAATTCCCGACAGTGAGCAAAAAAAAAAAACAAACAAAAGATCAACGGAAATTTTAAGCTACTTGAAACTAGCACTTTAGCACTAGAATTGAATGTGCTATAAAAATGCACACTTTGCATTTGTCTAAAAATTAATTCTGAGTTGTTGTAAATTTTTTTTTTTAAATTTTTCAAATTTTGCTACAAAGTTCGAAATGTGGATTTATATGGTATTTGTAATATAATGCGCTATAACTTTTATAAAAAAAAATAAGTAAATAATAAACACAAATAATCAAAGAAAAATAAACAAAACTTGACAAAATGTCGTGCCCCTATTTTTCCAAAAATAAACAAAACAAACATACGTGTATAGAGAATATATAATTAACAAAATTGTGTAAAATTGACTTAAATTAATTATGTTAAATAATTTATGAATTGCAAAGCACTTATAAATATATTTTTTTTATCATCTGTTTACATGTGCATACATATGTATTTATATATGCACACACATATGTACATACATATATGTATGTAATAAATATACGTTCTCTATAAATACATACATTAATTGTACGAGTGTAGTTAGAGTTCATTTTGGTGGTAGTGATTGCTGTGGTGGTGATGGTTATCATATGAATAGTTGCAATATTTCATTTTTATTTTTTTATTTTACTTATTCAAGAAGATGTGGCTTTAGAAATGGAATGAGCAAAAGATAGCATAACGTAGTAAGTTCAAATGCATGACATACTAAATGCTCAAAATGAATTGAAAGTTGTGAAGCAAAGCAAATTTCTAGCTGCAGCAGCCGCAATGTGGCTAAACAAATGTTGCTGGCCACATTTCACTCTGCTTGTAGAGCTCACAAGTAGCCTACTGTATCTATTATTATTTCTGATAATGCTTTGTTATATCAAAAAAATATAAGCTAGCTAACTAAGTTCGTCCGCGATTTAGCTTTTTTCTTCTACTCTAATCAAATATCATATCATTCAATTTATTTGTACAATGTACAATGTACAACTAAGTCTGTGTTTAGTTATTGTCAGCGTTTCATTTTTCGTTTATTTCTCCTAATTCTACGAAATGCACAGCGCAATGCATGCTTTTAGGCATTTCGCCGTACAAATTGAATACTTTTACTTTAAAGTTGGATTAGAAATTTGATTCGAATTATTTCTAACGAATATTTATTACGAACATGAAAATGCTACATACATAGATAGTTACGTCACTTCTTTGGTTATATGGATTTTTTTGTAACTTGTACAATAAAATCGTTTTATTATCGTAGATTAAAATTTTGAAGGTGTCAAGATGGAAGCGAATAATGAATACATGTAACCGTTCCCAAAAGAAAAATCAAAGTGATTAGTGACGATCATACAACAAATTAATTAATGCTAATTTGGTTTATAAATTTCAAACTTCTTAATTAAACTATTAATGTTATTACTTATTCTTTTATGACACTTTTTATACCCACAAACCCCGCTATTTTATTCCCTGATTTTAACACATCGAGTCTAGACATCTTTACATACATTTATCAAGTTCTATTCCTACAACAAAAAAAAAAATTTAAAAAAAACCTTTTAGCAGCTGAGAAATAATGTTCTCTACTAAGCGTATTCAGACGCCACGAGTATGTGCCCCTCTTTTATAAATCTTTATGAAGGCAATATCATAAATACAAAAAAGAAAAAAAAATATTCAAAAACTTAGCTATCAAGTAAACGAAATCAACAACAAACTTAAATGCTAATTTCATTAAAGTTACAAATGAAAGCAAAACAATACACAAATCATATAATGCATGCCATCAACAACGCTTGCAAATAGAGCAGCTTAGCGGCAGCTCAGCAGCGGCGCTTCTCAGCACAATTCAAGCTTTAGTTCGTTCTCGGTTTGTTTGTTCGTTCGTCGTCACATTCATCAGTACAGTATCAATTCATTGTATATTATCAGCAATATTATCAATAACATTCAATCACTTGATAATACTCGTTAAACTGGTGTACCCGGAGGGCCCGTTGCTGCCACCAGCACCGCTACTGCCCACCCGACAACGCCCACAGCAACACACTTGGCGTAGCACATTCAGCACACCATTGCCATCAAAGTCATCCATGCTGTTCATGAACACACCTGAGGTGAGATCGTCCTCGTTACGTTTGCCAACAAACGCTTTCAGATCCGAAATAGGAAAACCATCTCGGTAATAACATTTGATCGTATCGTAGGCATCCATGATGACCGAAATGAAAAGCGACAGCACAACGTAAATGTATAGTGAAATGAAGGAGTACAAGTAGATTTGACAGAACCACCATAGCCAATCTGCCTTTGAGGAGAGCGTTGCGAAGGTGGCAAACATGTCGTCACCATTGATAAGCGAGAATAGGCACTCGGAGGTGGTAGCTAGCGAGCGGAACTTCATATGATATGGTCCGAGTATGAGCCAGCCGCAGAAGGTAAAACCCGCATAGATGAGCAACGCGGCGAGCAGGAAGCGTAATATTTTTGGTGCAGCTTTTTTCAGTGTAAGTATGACGACGTTGTAGGTCTTGAAGAAGCCGAGATAGCGCAGAACGCCGAACCATACTAGCAGATTGCCAATGCCGAGGAAAAGCGAACATGTGTCCCATTGATCAACGACTAGAAATTTGCGTTCAATTTGCTCCTTGAGCGACGAGCCAATGATAAGGAGTAGATCATTGATAATTATCATTATATACCTACGCGAGTGAGAGGAGAGAAGCCAATGGTTTAAAAGTGACTCTGAAAAATATCTCTTTTTTTTTACACTCACCAAAAGTTCACAAACTCCATATGCCCTTCGAAACTCAGCTCCTTATTGAAGTGCATGCGGAAGAAATTCACCGTTTGGGAGCGCAACAAATAGGCCCGATATAGCGCACGCGAGCACAGGCCGAAGGACAGCAGACACACCAGCAGCACCAGAATGTTTAACATGCTGCGCAACGCGGCATCGAATTCGGCATTCGAAATGAATTCCACATCACCTTTGCAGCGCAAACGTTTCGCATCTGCATCGAGCGATAGCAACATTTGTCCATCGTGATCACGATTGTCGAAGAAGATTGTCACATCGAATTTGAAGCAATCGGGCGCCGATAATGGACCACCGTATGCCTTGAAATTCACTGTCTTTATGGCGAATACCAGCGTCGCCTTAACCAACGATGAAAAATTCAACTCAACGCCATTCTGCTTGAGGTATGCCTGCACACCCATTCTGGTCACATTCGGCGGCAAGTATAAACAGAATTTGGTTATGTCTGGATTGAAGATGTAAGACTCATTGAATCCGAAAATTGTGCCTTCGCGATAGTTGTACAAACAGAGATGCAGCGGTGCCATCTCGTTGTTGTCCGTTGGATAGTCGTAAGGTCCAATGGAACGACTCACGTTGGCATAGCCGAGCACGGCGTAGTCGATGGTGTCATAGAAATCCGATTTCTCGTAGAGGGCGAAGGGTCCCACCGAGGGTGGGTAGGATTCTACTTCGCGCGACGAGTCCCAACCGCGGAGGAAGAGATGGGAAAAGGCGATGCGATTGTCCCAGGTGTAGTTGATGTGATTGTAACGCGAATGTGCGAAGAGGCACAGCTGCGCCGTCACCAAGATGATCTTCACCACCTACAAGTGAAAGTGAAATACATACATATGTGTTATATATAAATTATGCGATTTGCGATTTTTATTTACTTTCGGTGCGCAGTTTTTCACTTTCAATCACACACACACACAACACACAGACACATACCTACATACATATGTATGTAGTAATTTAGAGCCGATATTTTTGCAGCAACTTTAATTGAGCTGTGAAAACTTTTCATGCAATTAATTTATTTAATTGCATCCGTAGACAATTTACAAATGCTTGTGTTTGTGTGTACACACGCATACATATCTACATACATACATGGATGTAACATTGCGAATGTTTATTTATGATGTTTAAAATAATTTGCAAAGCCAAGTTAATTAAAAAACAAACAAAAAACATTAAATAATATAATCGAATAAAATGTAAGAAAATAAAGTCGAAAAATAATTGTTATTTTTTCACTGATATGTTGTGAGTTTCATATTCTCAGTCAAGTATACGTCAAAATATGGCTTTAGTTTTTTCAGACAAAAATAAAATTTAAAATTCTAAATTAATTTTTTTGATCAAAGAAATAAAAGTTAATATTAAAGTGCTAATACATTTGGTTGCAACCATTTAAGATAAAAAAACATTTTGTTGCTACGCATAAATTGAATTTCGAATAAATGGTATAAAAAGGTGAATAACATAAAGCTTAAATTAAAGAAATTTGAAAATAAACGGAAGAGCATTTTTTACTTAAGAATTTTCTTTAAATTAAGGCATATTGTATTGTGAGCATGTGAATTGCTATTTTTGAACGAATAAATAAAATAAAGTAAAATTTTTAAATTTAGTTTTAACCGAAATAATAATAAAGGTTAATTTTTGAAAAAAAAAAATCAAAGAAATTAAAAACATATAGAATTAACATTACTTGGATACAACAGCATAACTTTGGAAATTTAAAATTTTATAACTTTTGTGAATCACCCAATTATCAAATTAAAAAATTATTGCAAAAATCTATAGCAGGTATATTTCGCCGAATCAAGATTTTGATAACATTTATAGAATTCGATAAGTCATAAAATGAATGAGTGGAAATTGTGATTAATTATAAGAGTTTTAACTGAGTTGACAGCATATTTGATAATATTGATGATAGTCGCTGCTTCGTAAGAAATGCAAAACAAAAAAAGAAATTGATCATTTTCTTTAAAGTTTGGCTGAAAATGTACAGACATTTATTTATAACCTTTTGCTGAAACTTTTCGGAAGTTTCTTTTTTTTTCTAAAATCGTGCTTTTAATATTTAATGAAGAGCGCGGCATTAAGCTCTGGTAACGCTAACGAAAAAATCAATTAGATAAGCACTAAAAACATTGATAAAAATATTTGCAAATATGCTCGAAAAACAAATTAAATACAGTTTAATGTTTGATATGTTTTGTGTTTTTTTATTCAGTTTACTACAAGGAAAATATTAAAATAAAAGCAAGGAGTTTTGGTAAAAGGCAAAAAAAGAGACGCATCGTAATTTGATTTCAATCGCTCCATCCATCGCTTGTGATTATCTAGGAAATACCTCTGTCCCTGTTCAATAGTAATTTACAAAACAAATGTAGATTTCGGTTAAGTGTAAATTAAATAAAGGTGAAAAGTTCTCCTTAATTTTTGAAGAACATTTTTTCTTTGTGGTTGAGTTGGAACTAATTGATAATTTTGTTTGGGAGTGGTGGGTTGAATTATATATGTATGTACGAGTATGGATGTGTGCGTGAGTATATGTAGAAGTTTATAAGTAGTTAGTTAAAAATAACGATGAAATAAACAATACTAATTCAAAAGTACAGCGTAACTGCTAAATTGATATGACAAACTGCACCAAATGGTGTAAATATTAGTTGACAATTGTCAAACAACATCGAGAGATAAGGAAACTACGTATGTTAATGCTAAGTTGTGTACTTACACCCATCCTTATGTGCTTAACAATTAAAAATTAATGATACATAGTATATTTGAAAAGTTCTGTTCAAAGTCAGACATTGTTTTTGTAGCACATGAAGATGTTCGTATTTTCTACGAAATTTAACTGGAAAATTTTGTAAGTGATCGCTTATGTGGGCTAAACTAGGAATTTCATCTGTCTCTGGCTTCCAGTACAGTTGAACGGTGTGACATCAGGTATTTATTTACCTAGTTACGTTTGACTCATATAGATAAAGCGAAGAAGACTCTGTTTACGAGTAGTTGTGGCTGACATTCACCACTACTTGGGTCGCAAAGCATTAATTTAGAACCATTGGTAGCTGATTAAAGCTGATATAAATTTTTGCACACATTTTTTGATAAGCTAAAAGCTAGAGGAAACAGTACTTCTAACGCATGTAGCTTTATTCATTTAAATTTATAATTTAATAATCACATGTTTTAAATTTTTAATTAAACAAAATGCTTTGCCGATGACTCAGACAAGTGTCATTATTAAATAGGTATTACGTTCGAGCTCAGACCTATGTACATATGTATGTATAAATTTTCCATGCTTGTTAGCAGCATTTAGTTTATTTATTTTCGAATTAGCAAGCGAAATTAGGGTACACATTCATATGCTGACATGTTCATTTAGCACAATCACATAGCATTGATTGGAAAATAAAACTACAAGCGACAAAATAAACGTACTCAGTAGATAATTTCACGAGTTAAAAGCCATACCAAAAGATTTTCTTGAGTTTCGAGAGGCCTTATTTTATACATTCCCCTCCCTCTCTGTTTTTGTTTGGAGAGGCACAAACTGAAAGCCTTCTACTTTCGCTGACCATAGAAGGCCTTCCAGAAGGCACGAAAGGCCCTCTTATTTTGCTACCTACATAAAGCTTCCAGGAGAGTTTTTAAAAACCGTAGTTTGCAAGACCCTTTGAAGTTGCATGGATCATTCACCCCTTGGTTAGACCTTCTAGAATGGCTTTCGTCAAAGTTTATAACTTTATACAAAAAAAAAAAAAAACAAACATTCAAAATTAAAAAAAAAATATATATATTTAAAATTTGTAAGTTTTTATTCGGAATTTTTAGAAGTTTTTCGGATATGCACTTTTTTTGCCCATTCTATTTCAGTTTAATAACGTTCAATTTTCACTTGGCTAAAAGTTATCGTTGACGACTTTAGATAATTTTTTCTTCAAATTGCGATATTTTTTCCCGATTGAAAGTAGGTTCTTCCAAAATGCATAAAATGAAATACATTTTCTCTTAAAGTAGATTTTTTCCATTTTTCGTTCTTTTGATAACTTTTTTTCTTCAATCCAGATAATTATTTTTTTGAGTGAATTTTCTTCCATGTTGAATATTTTAAACGCAGTAGAGTTTGAAGATAACAACCATGGATAAGCTGACCTAGCAGAGTGTACCCGCTACAACAACACTATAACATGCAATCTACTCGTATAAGAGACTGCTGTAAGACAATGAAGTAAAACGAGTTCTCATACCCACGATATATGGAAGTCTATGTCCGTCAATGCCATTTGGATGAATGCTTTTCACTATTCAAATAAACATCGTTTCTAAAACGTAATGTTTTTCATGCATTTTTATTTTATTTTCTTTTTAATTATTCATTTCGACGAGCTACGTCATCTGTGGAATTTTTTTTTTATTTTTTTTATTTTTTTAAATTTCACACATTAAACTGTTGCAGCTTTTTGCAATACAATGATATGTTATAGAGGGCGAAATATTTAAAGAAGTACGCATACACAATTTTCATATTAGGGATTTTTCGTGAATAATCAAGATTTGAAAGTAACCGCGCATGACATTAAAAACAAAAATATGAATATATATTACTATGTAATAATCTATTCACAATCCCTCCGTTACATATCTGCCTATATTTTTATCGTCATGTGATAACAGGCTACTGTTTTTATGCAGGCGTATCTCTGACCTTTCTCTCAGCTGTGCGGGTTTTTTGCTTTCGGTCGTTCAGTTATTTGGGGACTTCCAATTGAAAACCTTCCCAAACAGGCTATTAATTAATTTTTTTTTATGCAAACAAAATGCGCTTAGCGGAAGTTTATTTTCTTTTATATTTGCAATTCGAGCAAGTGTTTGTGTTTATTGCTTTTGCCGCCAAGGTCCATACATATATTTTCACAAAGTTATTTATGCATTCGTAATACTATAACTCAGAGAGCATTTGGCAAAATATAAGTAGCGTATGAATATATGTATATACCTACGTATGTACATATGTACATAAATGGGTATTTGAGTTTATACACCTTGCTGTTATGTGATCTTTACTTGTGCCATCGTTTAACTACAGTACTTCCAATGCAATTCATACGGATGTATTTACAAGTGCTCATAAGTTCTTGATTTCACTGACGTATGTATATAACAGACATACATATGTATGTATGTACATATAAATCTGTAGATACATACATACATACATACATACATACATATATATATAAAAATCTACAATACTATCATTTAAATATTTATACATATTTTGTTGTTATGCACACTGAGACTAATGTGCTGTAGTGAACTCGAGTTTTATTATCACATCGGATTGGCATATATTGAAATATACATATGTACATGTACATATATGTATACAAACTCTACGAAAGCACCAATATTGGCGGCTACTCACTGCTACATTATACAAAAGCTGGGATGTTGAAAATGTAATGGGGTTTTCTGACTGCAACAGGCGTATATATCGAGTATCTCTGTTTGTACGAATCATGTACATTACGAGTCAATAAACCCCAAAAAAAAATAAAAGCCAAATTCGAGTGGTATAAGATTTTTGAATATTAAAATTAAGTTCGACGTCAGCGAAGTATTTATTCAACTTTATTTGTTCAACTCTGTTTCGCTTATTTTGTGTTAAAACATTTGAAGCTGGTTTTTTTATATTCAGTTTTAGAACAACAACACAGTAGTTTCATTCATTTTTGATGACAGCTCGTGGAAAGTGCATGCGGCTTTTTATGGTAGGGGTAGCTACAGACACACACACCAACACCGATATTATTAAATGTGGGTGGAAATAATGAATATTTATTTGCGTTTTATTAACCGAATAGCGCTTCGTTGAGTACATTTTGCATATATGTAAATAGTGAGATGAGCAGATAATTGATGATGATATATAAATGCATGCATATACATACATATGTGCCTACATACATATGTACATACAACAGATTTTGAGTCGACGTCACAATGTAAAATATAAATACTAATTTTCATATCAATACCCAAGATTTCAGTTTGTAGTCCTATTTCTAGGCACCATGCAGAAGTAGAGAGAAAGTAGAAGTTTGACCAAATATCGGGCTATATGATGTAACACACAGTTAAGATTTGAATGTGGAAACTTTGAGCCACATATTTTAAGAAACTTACCAGAGCTCTCAGTTTGCGGTGTAAGTTTCTATTGCACTGAACCAAAATTTACGAATTTCATACAAGCGGCAGAGCGACCGCCGTAGCCGAATATGTGGCGTTCGAATCCTCACCGGGTAAGTCTTATCAAAAATTACAGAAAATATTCTTCTAATAGCGGTCGCTCTCCAGCAGGTAATGACAAACACCTGAGTATCATGAAAAACCCACAAAGTTTAGTAGAAGTTCGGCCAAATAATGATTATTATTATTATTTATGTAAATGTGTATGTTTTCGTATTTAAATTCGTCGAACTTTCGACTTTTTTGAGCGAAAACCGTGATGGAAATCTAGTCAAAACTGAATTCGTACCAAAATTAGTTATAATTTAGAAAAGTGGCGATTCGTAATCAATTCGTTCAAAATTTATTTATTATGTTGGATATACATATACATATGTACATACATTTGTATGTATCTACTTCTATATACATACATATTATATTAACAGTGTGTAATGAATTTATCATTTCCGCTAACTAAAGGCTACATTGAAAATCAAATAAATAATATATATTTACAAATGAATTTACAAGCATTATTTATACATGAAAGTGACTCAAAAAACGTTTAACAATATGGCTAAAATACTTAACAGTATTATTCAACCATAACCTTTTAATTTAATTAAAATCAGCTTACTAAAAAGTATGTATGTACTACACATATAAATACTTTTTTTTAGTCAAGTAGACTGACTCACCTGCACAACGAATTTGTATGGGAATTTTCGGCGAGCTTGCCACTTCTCGATCGGGTTCATGAAGAAAAATTGCAGTTTTCGACGCATCCTTTCCTCATTGTACGATGCCATGGGAGATGCACTTTCCAAATTATTAGAACTAGAAGGCAATTCACTACTATCAATGCCACCAGCATTTTGCATTGCAGATGGCGTGAAAACGTTTGGCCCCTCGTTGGTCATCTGCATGCCACTAGCTGCTGCAGAGGCAAATGGCGCTGCCGTTGCTGTTGCTGACCTTGGCTGGTTTCTCTGATATTCCTCATCACTTTCACAACGCGAATTTTCACCGCTGCTATTGTGTCTGCTATTGATACCCTGAATCACTGCACCAGCAGCGTTAGCAATGCTTGCGTGTTGGCTTCCGCTGCTTGTACGCAGCGTTGCGTCATGGTGATTTTGTCGGGGCTCTTCATGAACGGATAGTTGTTGGGGAGCAGCTGACGCCGTTGCTCCACCGTAACTTTGCATCTCAATATACTGCAAAAGTGTGAACTAAAAGAGGGGTTGGAGATTTTTTCTTTTGCACGGACTTGTGGCAAAAGAAAAATCACCAGTGGTTTCTTCTACTTGTGTATAAATTTTCACTTGTTCGTAACGCGATCACTTTTTAACTTCCGTCGGCGTTGAAATAGGCTTGTCTACTAAAATGTGAGATCGTTTAAAAGACACAATGTGTTGAATGTTATTTTCGCGAGGCAGTAGTTACAAATATAACGCAGTGATAAGATTATTTTTCCGTATCTAATGTTTTATGCCTTTGTGTTTTGATACGAATGAAAATTTTTTTCCAAGAATTTAAGAATTGTGGAAAATGACAGAGAAAATGACGTTTACGAACATTCCCTCATTACACGTCAATTCTTGTATACCCTGCACAGGGTGTCACCGATAATCTCGTTATTGTCAGAGCAGAGAACGTATATTCAGAGAACGTAAATTATGTTTGTTATTATTTCAGAGAACGTAAATTATAGAGAAGCCTCATCCCAGTCCATTCCGTGATTCGTTCCGCTGCCAGGGGGGTCTGCTGTACACACCACACTCATTTTTTTCACCGCTAATACACAGCAGACCCACCAGAGAACGTAAATTATAGAGAAGCCTCATCCCAGTCCATTCCGTGATTCGTTCCGCTGCCGGGGGGTCTGCTGTACACACCACACAAATTTTTTTTCACCGCTAATACACAGCAGACCCACTTAATTTAACAGTAGAGACCCATATTAACAGTGCTAGAGCGTGAATTTGTAGTTAGAGAGGAAAATAATGTAACTTATCAGAAGTGCTGCAGGTGGTTGTTTTGGTATTAATAATATACATATAAATTGTTTATTATCATGCAAATAAATAAATATTTCATTGAAATTTCGTTTTTAATTATAATGTAATATAAACGAATTTAATGTAATATAAACGAATTTAATATAATGGATCTTTTTATTAAAATTTATGTCAAAATTTCCGTTTTCTAGTAACTGATGATGTGAAAAAATTCAAATTTAATTTTAATAAAGATAATTTGTTTAAACACTTTTTTCTAATATTAAATCAGAGAACGTATATTAGACAGAGAAGCATTAAGTTAGGATGACGGTGTGAATTGTCAAAATGCATCAATATTTCTCGTCCAGCTCACCATTCTAATGGCCGACAGGGGAAATCGTGAGAGTGGCGAGTTAACAGAGCTGAGCGAAGGCAAAATTTGTTTAACAGACTATGATTTCTGATAAATTTTAATTGTTTTGGCTCGAATTTTAGATTTTGCCAATATATTAACGAATTGATATAAACATCTAAATATTTAATTTGACGTGAAATTTGGCTTTACTTAAATATGTGCATAATAAGAGTGAGCCAATTTTGGTTTTATGCATGCATTATATACATATGTATTATAAGCATAATAATCGTTATCATACTAAGTATACATATGTATGTAAATACATATGTATATGGATAATATGTAGTACATACATATGTACATATATAAATATCCAAATATACGTATGTATGTATGTATGTATATATTTACATGTTCATGCACATGTATGTACGTACATACATACATATGTACTAAAAAATGTCAACAAGTGCACATGCATTCATATGCATTATATCTATCATCATATGTATATTTATTTATTGTTATGTAAGTAAATATATGCAGCATTTGTTTCATCCCTCCGCCAGCGTGTCTGTTTTCAACCGCAGCGCAACTGCAGTACAGCAACAAAAAATTCATTCATAAACGCACTCGCATATTATTGAAAGCAAATTTCCATTCATTCATAAATGCGAACATTTCATCTCCCCACAAACACATGCGCCCCTCATCCATCACAGTTTTCGCGACGAAGACAAAAATCTAAAAATCATAAATTGAAGATTTTTGTAATTTTGGTCCAAATGCTCACAACTTCAAATGGGAATGTAGGTATTATTTTGGCCCGCTTGTACCCGTAAAATATTTCATGAAGAAATTCATCTATTATTAATCTAATATGTTTGCTTAGGGGTCGTGCACATATTACGTAAGGCGATAGGGGGGCGGCGGGGGTTTGCGATTTGTGACGAAGTGTGACATGTGATTTCCCTTTGCCTAATATATAACATATATCAATTAACATTGTATTTAATTTTACGATTAATAAAAACAATTTTTCTGAAAGTGTAACATGGTGTGGGGTTTTAAATGATCAAAAATTGCGTTACGTAATATGTGCACGACCCCTTATCATTATAAACGTGTTTTGCACGAAATCCTGTTATATATGTCATTTAAAGCCCTAATTATTCCAAATCGGCGCAACCAACCGCCTTACCGCTACGCCTACTTGCATACATATGTACATTACATATATGTATGTCAATATGTAGTCTAAATTTTGGTCGCATTTATGTCAGGGCTTACGTCTTATCACAAATGCAGCACAAGTACCAGAATAATATATTTAGGAGTCGAAAATCTACTACCTTTTAACAAATTTTTCTACAATTGTCTAACTAAACGCAAATGCTGCTATAATTAATTTTTTTTTGTGAGACGTTTAATTAATCATACTACTACTTTCAACACGAAATTACAAATAAACCGTACCATTTTTATTCTAAGAGGGTATAAAGGACCAGAATTTTCGTTGTAAATTGAATTCTGAGGTGTATAACTTAACGCCATCTCATGTATGTATCTATATGTAAGTATTTTCTTTCAGATCTTCCTCTATTCGATCTAGCAAATCATATTTGTATTATACTCCACTTTTTTCTTGTACCTATCTCAACTACAAATTAATTCAACTAAACCCTGATTAATGATGGCGGCTTTGCGACGCAGCTTTTTCGTGTGAATTGCGGGCAGAAGCAACTATTTCTGTGGAGTTTTGACAAAAGAGCTTATTTGGGTTTCGAGTTTTTATTTTCAAATCAATAAATTTCTATCTTTGACGTACAAATTTAATATTTAAATTAATCTTTTACCACGATAGCCTGTTGAACTATTGCTTTGTTTAACTATTTGTATAAATATTTCATTAGAACATTGTTATTTTTGACATGGTAAAAATTGAAGTCCAACTGGAGATAAGATATTTTGTCAAACTTGGCGCGCAGACTTAGAGTTCGGCTGAATGTGCGCGCATGTGAACAAACATATGTACATACATAATTATTTCTATTATATTTACATATCTACACATATGCTTGTACGCGCCCTTTTGCATGGAAGTAATTCGATTAAATATGCATTGTTAAATAAATGCATGCATGTGCATACATATGATAAACAATAAATGCAATTTCTTTAGTGTTTTTGTAAGATTTTGTTTAACTACTTAAAATATTTATTGAAAGTTATATATGGAAAATATTAGTAGAATAAAATAAAACACTAAAATTGAAATTATAGAAGAATACATATTTTTAATATTTTTTTTAAATGTTGGAAATAGATCTGCGAAAATTCCTTATCAAAACAATAGGCAAATTTTCGCCAAAAAACATCTGCAACCACACAATGTAGCTGATAACAGAGAACGTACATTAATTTTCTCTAAAATTGTTGTTTTCGCTCAACCGATGTTAAATTTTGCCCCTTGTAGGTGAAAAATTATTGAGTGGTGAGCTGGACGAGAAATAGACCTTTTCCCAAAAACGCGGAACGACAACAGGAATGAAGTGGGATGCTACTTCTCTGTAAATATACGTTCTTTGGCCTAACGGCCGCCAGATGACGCTGAGAAAATTTTCGACACAGAATGAATTTGACACTGTTGGCAGCTCTGAAATTATTTTGTCAGTTTTCTTCTTTCATCTTCTTGTTCCGCGTACCGGAAATTTGTGTTAACTGCATTTGCGCCAATTGTAAACTTTATATTTGTTTAAAATGAATACAAATGCTTCAATATCTTTAAAAAAGTGTTGCAATAACTTTCCACCAAAAGTGAAATGTGTATAATTTGTAATAAAATAAAATATAGCGAAAGCTAAAGTGAGGATTTTTTGTGCGCGTCGCTTGTCTGACTCTGTTGGGACGCCGCTACGGAAATTACAAGAACGCAGATTCCATAAACTAATTGAGTACTTAAAACTTCTTCAAATTGGTTGGTGACTATAAATTTTTGGAAAATTTTATTAACACTATATTTGAAGTGGTATGTTTGGGCTAAGCCATGTTTAAAACTTAAATAATAGTAATTACGTCATTCTTAGTACATATGTATGTGCATACATACACACAGGGAAACAACCATATTCTCTAAGTAGGTGATCCAAGTAGGGATTTTAGCTTTAAAGTTACAACCAAAAATAATTAGAAGAATAGTCTATCCACTATCTATCAATAAGTAAAACTTATCTTAATTAATTTAGTTACATATGAAAATCTGTATTGACTTAATGTGAGTAAATTTTCCAGAACCAAAAAAGAAACTTGCACACTTTTCTGCAAAACTATAAACCGCTTAATCGAAGGAATTGCCGTTAGTGATTCATAATTTTCGGATTTCCTTTTGAATTTAGAGCCAAATATCGGATTGAATTCTTATAGTATTTAAATAAATATTGGGGGAGAGTAAGAGTATCTGCGAGTATTCTTTAGGTTGTTTAAGTTTTAAAGTTCGAAGGGGTTACTTATTTGAAAAAAAATTATTGTTGGCATAAACCACCTATTTATTTTTTGTTTACTTCTACTTAAAAATCCTAAGTAACGGCAGAGATATGCAACTTTGAAGACGCGTATCTTTGATGACACTAACATGACAACTCGCACGATATACTGTATTGTTCGTATCTTAAGCAACAATATAACACAGGTGGCTACTTATGTTTACTAATTTATTTTTAATAATTTTTTATAAAATTATAACTCATTGTGCAACATAAACTATATAAAGAATATTCTAAAACATTTTATGAAATTCACAAAAATTCATTGAATTTCAACTAAATTTCCATACAAATTTCAAACATTGAAATCCGAATTCCTAAGAACTTTTTGGGTATGTAGTTTTGTAGCCCCTTTAATTTCACTATAAAAAAGTTCAAGTTTCAAGTGCCTAAAAATTCTAGTTGATTTTTGATTATATTTTTTTCCTGATTTTTGATAATTTTTCATGCGTTATATGGAGGAAATGCCCAACATGTATTGTATTGAATTTTGTTACTTAAGATACGAACAATACTGTATATAGCCATAACAGTCCGATCTACAATACCAGAACGATTGCGACTCATATATATCCGGACAAAGATAGTTACTTCAGCAACATCGCCAAATGTTTACGTCGAATATTTTACGCTGTTATACTTACCTACCAATTTCCAATAATCCTAATCTCTACGGCGCCGCTAAAAATGTTATTACTTTATTGATCTGCTTGGTATACGAGTATCAGTGGATTCCTTTTATCCAAATCTTAATACTGAAATTAGGAATGTTTGCCTGACAGGTGGATATAAATTACAGTTGCTATTCTATTAGCCACCGAACAATTTTGGAGAAGAACAATATTCGGGTATGGCCACATTTTTACATCATATTTTGCGCAAGCTGTGAATTTTAAGGGACAGTAGATCATTAGCGCAGATTTTAAATCGTTGTTCAATGTAATTAATTCTTTCCCAACTCTTAATTAATTCATATTAAAAAAAAAAGTTTCAGATTTGTGTTCGGCTGGCCCTAAGTTAATATATTACTTATGTAAATCAATACATAAATAATCTACACAGAACAACAATAAATTGTTGTCAAATTAAATCCTAAAAAACAAGCATTCATTTTTTGTTTTGCTAAAATTCTCTACAAACCAATTGGCATATATTAGAAACACTTTCTTGTCGCATATTTATGGATGTATGTATTTAAAATGTATGTATGTATGTATAACAGTCACTAGTTTTTACCACTTTTAGTGAACAGCAAAGTATGGATTGAACCTCTCCTGAAGGGTGTCACAATAAGTAGGTATATATTGTACATATGTATGTCGCATAGCTATTTGGGGTCTAGTAATTTAATCAGAGAGTTTTTTTGCCTTTATCATCTTCTCTTTCTTTCCACTGCTTCTTTTATTTAACAATAAAGAAATTTGCCAATCAAAATTTATAGCTACTAAATTGTTAAGCGAGTTATATGAAATATCAAAGACTTTAGATATCACTTGCCATTCTTAGACAGTTCCCCTTTCTTTCCTCCGTTCACGCCTTTTTGTGTGTCGCTTAAAAATCGTGTATTCGAGATAGCACTATTCAAATGTGATCTTAATTGAAAGTGACACCACAGTTTTGATTGAAAATAACACAACTTTGTCTTCTCGATTGCGATTTGCGGGTTTTTCTGTTGGGGTTTTATTTTTTGGGGGCTTCTGGTTAAACAAAGTCTTTAATTGAAAAAGTTTCTGAGTATAGAAGATGCTAAAAGTGAGTTGATTGAATGTTTTTTGAAAATAATAATAATGTAACCTTTTCAGGTGATAGCTCTCCCATCGCTCCTTTGCTTGGTGTAATCTCGTTATAAAGTGGTTATTTGTCTGCTTATTCTTTCTACTTTATGCTGCATAGGTACGGTAGTTTCCCGATCCTCCTTTTTGGCTAATAGGCTAGGCTCTGTACTTTGTTTTCTCTTCGTCCCATCGTCGACATAGCCATGGGACGTAGGGTAGGGTTCACAAGCGGTTTTGAGAACTACTGACAGTTTCCTGTCGATGTTCTCAAGCAGTCTAAGGAACTGAAAGAAGCCAAACTCAATGCATTTCTGTGCAGAAAAAACAAAGTCATTCTTGTTTGCTAGTTTTGAGTTCATTAGGGTATATTCAGTTTATCTGCCTATACTCGTACATCCTTGAGTGATTTGCCTTTGTACTCAATCTATTAAATGATTATGAAAAATTAATCTTGAATTTTTTTTACAATAAATTGAAAAAAAAGAACATCATAGTTCAACGTCTCCTATGAAGCTTTCAATGATGCGTCACATTTCTTTGATGAATTCAAAATAATTTAGATCGCTACCCATACACACACCCATTCAATACACATACTATGCATTCAAACACCTATGAAGTGCTGTTCGCTGCGCCTTTACGGGTTTCCATGCTTGCAAACAATGAAAAGATACTTAACCACCAACAACAAACTCTACAACAACATACAGTAAACCATTCAACGCTAACCGAAACGCTAGCGATTGTGGATTGTGTTGTTGTGACAGGCGTGTAATTTCATTTATTGCATTTTTTTCATTAACAATTTTTCCTAACGAATGAGAATTCATATAAAAACAACCAATTCTCGGTTCCGCCTCAACACCGCTAACTACAACAAAATCACGAACGAAGAAGAGATAAACTGTTGAGACAAGGAGGGGGAGGGGTGATAAGGCAACAGTTGGGTGTCTACCATGGTGACGACCTTTCTACCTTCACCGCAACGACGAGTAGTCAGGTAGCGCAGCAGCCAAACAACACGGTAACGGCGCGACCTTAAACATTTAGCGTTCTTGTTGGTGTTGGTGTTGGTGGCTTGTACGTGTGAGCGTGTGTGTGTGCTGAGATGCCGCAAACCGCATTTTACCGAAAGAACAAATGACTCCAAATCAATCAAGTTGTGCCCATTGTTCGATACCTTCGCTCGTTGATGGAAGAAGTGGCGAAGGAGAAATGCTTAGGACTTCAAAGCAAACAAACAAAAAATTATATAAAAATGTAGGGAAGGAAAGAAAGCAAAAAGTAAAAAAAAAAAAAAATAAAAACAAATCACCACAACAGTAAATTTGGAGTGCATGTTAAGGTTGAGGAAGCAATCAGATAAGCATCAATTTGGTTTGGCTGGTGGAGACCTCAATGCAGCCATTCGCGTACATTAGTGTGTGATTGTGTGTATGGGTGTGTGTGTGTGTGTGTGTGTGCGTGAGTATGTCAAATGGTCATGCATTTCAGCTTTATTAGGCGCAATAATGTGATTATTGTTGTTTTGTTGTTGATTTTTCTAATTTTCTCTTGAAATTCCAAACTGTCATTCGGCTGGCAATCGGTTGAATGTTTATCTCAACAATTTGTGACAAATGATGGCTACATTTTTGAAATTCTCAAACGATGTGCTGGCTGTTGGTGGCGATAACCACTAACAATGCGCTTCGTTACCGAGAAATGGACTTGATATTGGGCGTGTTTTAATGAGCGCCTGAAGTGTCACTAACCGGCGGTTTAGATAGACAGGTGGGCTCGTTAATGGCAAATTAATTTAATGGCTTCCTGAAAATAAAATGCAAGTAGAAGACTTTTGAAGCGCTTTCAGAAGAAATTGTAATTGTCAAAAGTGAAATATTTACGAACGAACTTTCTTTTATATTTTATTATCACTTCAAAATTACTAGTCATCTTTGGCAGATTGGACAGAAATCGTAGAATTTTATATGCTCATAAAAATGAGTAATTCCTGTTAAATTTAGGCAATTACGAATTGTAAAATTTTATTTAATAGTCGCAAAGTAAATGAAAGGAAAGCTAGACGCTTAGGCAAGAGTTTAGATATTTTGAAAGATTAAACTATTACTCTTGACATTTACAAAGAATAAATCAAATTACAAATTCACTACATAGCAATTTTTTCGATGCAGGTGATCAAATCTCGCATTTGGAAGAAGTTTATTTCAAAGAAGTATTTTTCAAAACGTTCAGAAGTGAATCTTTTGGAAGAGTGTAGACAGTTCGTTAATTCACGTAAATAGGATTAACAGTATTTTAATTTGGTAATTGTAACCATCGGCTGTTAGGGTTCGCTTTTCACGTCCAGCAAAATTATCACAACTATCCCAAAATGGCTCACGCATAAAACCCAGCGGATCGGTTTCGTAAGTATTTTCTGAAAGTACACATTTGAAAGAGTGAATTCTTATTTGGAAAGTCGTTAGACGATTAAAACGTTCAATAAAATTAGTCTGCAAAATTTGTATGCAAAGAACGTGAAAGTCCACTGAAAAAAATATATACATATATCTACATGGAATGTTTTTGCTTTTTTATTTTATGTAGAATTTGGCTTTATTCGCATACAGGTTTTACCTAAGAAAACCCTAGTAAAATTTTTCGAAGAAATTAATCATGCTCTTAATAAAGCGTTAAATGCGCTATTTGCTTTTTAACAAAATTGTATGCAAAACTTTGGGACAACTTGAAGCAAAGTTGGCAAGTCCCTACATCTGATTTCTCTTCTACACTCCCCTGAAATTTCAATAATTTTACCAAGGAGAAACCGAAGATCCTATGCCTTTTCTTTATACTGGTAGCTTTCAAAGCGTTTGAAGATGGTAATTAAAAAAACCTTCATCCATATTTGAGACTGTAGTTTTTCCTTTCAAAGCAACATTACCACTAATATTAGCCATGTGCTCTGCTTGTTGACTTTTTCACATTCTGTTTTTTTTTTTTTTGGTGGTGTTGCTAAGTGTCGAGTCGATATACTACAGTAGTTTTTGCACAATAGTACTTGTTTCTCAATTAGCAACAATTTTGCAACAATGTTGCATAAGAAGTCGCCTCCCAGAAAGCATTTTGATTGACGTTTAGATAATTCCAATGCCATCGGAATTCAGAAATTTGGCTACCTTGCGACAAGTGTCGCTGAGCCTTAAAGCAGAGTAAGTATTGGGAACTGTAGGGCGTCTTTGATAGGCCAAGCTCTTCGGCAATACCTTCAATGGAAATGAAGCTAAACTTTTCTTGGAAAATCAGGGTTAAGGGCTTGCTGGAGGGATGTAAAAGACCTTTTAGGTCACAGTGTCCCTTCTTTTCTGCTTTACTCTAGTAATTACTTATCTATCTATCTAATTAAATGTGAATATGAATCGTTTTTCGTAATGGAAGCTTTCCAAATAATTCGACCTATACCTATTATGCTTTTATCTATGTACAGTTTCGAGCTAGTACACCTATTTAAGTTTATTTAGGAAGTTTAATGAAGTGAATGGTTTTCCTTTATTTAAAATTTTTAGCGACTTTTTAATATGCTTCTATTTCCAATACTATGTCTCTCGCTCTCCTAAGTATAACGCCAATTGAGGACTACTTTAGATCTATGTACATGCCCAAAAAATGTCGCATCTAACTTCATATAATTTTGCAATATGTATGTATGTATATTGTATATAAACATTAATGTGCGTATGTTTGTTTGCATGCACTAAACGTTGACCACTCACGTACGTAAAAAGGTCGCTAGCACAGAGCACTAACTACATAGCAAAAGAAAAACAAACAAAAAATTACGGAAAACATCAACAACTCTTGCGAAACAACGATACGAGTAAGAGGAAGGTTACTGTAATGGCACAACATTTGCGCATGCGCACGCGCACATTCCAGTCCAACACTTGCAAAAATTCCTGCCGCATGCAGCACACATGTATACATACATTTAACATCAACAAGGGGGAGAGGGGGCTGCACCAGCAACAGCAACATGCAGCACAATAACAATGCAACTAAAATTAAAAACACAAAAGCCTGAAATACGCAAAAATTGAAACAAAGCAACAATTACTTGCGATTACTGTTGTTCTTGTTTTTACTGGCTATGCTGCTATGCTGCTACCAAAGCTTTTACTGAGATGCTGTGCACTTATCAATTTTTTAATAACAATTTTCATCGACAACGAAAACGGCGACAACCGAACTGCAACAGAGGAAAAACTGCCAACAAACAAGCACAACAAAAACCAAGAGAATAAGTAGACGTTTGCACAGAAACAAAAAATAAAAAAACCAAGCAAAGAGTAAATGTGTTGAGTGCAGAGATTCGAAAGCAAAAGCTATGTAATTTTACAGCCACAATGTTGCAGCAGCACAGCAACAAATATATGATAGGAACTGTTGCAGCAGCATATCGAGCAACTTAGTCACATAGCGCGCAACGAAAGCGGCGACGACAGTTCAATGGCCACGAACTACCACAACAACAGCGGCAGCAATAATAACAACAACAACGAAAACTCAGATAGCGGCAGAAAGGCTGAGCAGCAACCCCTCATCCCACCAATGCTGTGCACTGTTGCCCCGTAACAACTTGCAGCCTTGCAGCCTTCGCCTTCGCCTTCCTGTGAAGTTTTGCTGCTTCTGCTGTGTTTTTATTGTTTTGATTTTGCTGCTCCCGCGACCAAAAGGCCAAAATGCAGTTGCAATGCAGCAAACACCAACAACAGCAGCAGCAGCAGCAGCAGTCACCAAGCCAATACATACAAATAACAACAGTCGAAGCCATAGGTGCAGCTGTACCAACAAAACTGGCCTGCAATTCATTTCAGTGCATTTTATGCCACTCAACGCAGCAATGCAGCATTTCACCCTAGAGCAGTGCAATGCAGCGCAAGCCAGGCGTTCACAAACTTTGCTTCACAAAAAAAGGCATGATGGGGGATTTTAGGGCATTATAGCAGTTCTGGTTGAGAAAGAAATAGAGATGGAGATAGAGATAGAGATAGAGATAAAGATGGAGATAGAGATAGAGATAGAGATGGAGATAGAGATAGAGATAGAAATAGAGATAGAGATAGAGATAGAGATAGATATAGAGATAGAGATAGAGATAAAGATGGAGATAGAGATAGAGATAGAGATGGAGATAGAGATAGAGATAGAGATAGAGATAGAGATAGAGATAGAAATAGAAATAGAGATAGAGATAGAGATAGAGATAGAGATAGAGATAGATATAGAGATAGAGATAGAGATAGAGATAGAGATAGAGATAGAGATAGAGATAGAGATAGAGATAGAGATAGAGATAGAGATAGAGATAGATATAGAGAAAGAGATAGAGATAGAGATAGAGATAGAGATAGAGATAGAGATAGAGATAGAGATAGAGATAGAGATAGAGATAGAGATAGAGATAGAGATAGAGATAGAGATAGAGATAGAGATAGAGATAGAGATAGAGATAGAGATAGAGATAGAGATAGAGATAGAGATAGAGATAGAGATAGAGATAGAGATAGAGATAGAGATAGAGATAGAGATAGAGATAGAGATAGAGATAGAGATAGAGATAGAGATAGAGATAGAGATAGAGATAGAGATAGAGATAGAGATAGAGATAGAGATAGAGATAGAGATAGAGATAGAGATAGAGATAGAGATAGAGATAGAGATAGAGATAGAGATAGAGATAGAGATAGAGATAGAGATAGAGATAGAGATAGAGATAGAGATAGAGATAAAGATAGGAAAGGTGGTCCAGGGGCAAAGCTGAAAATGAGAGAGCAAAGGAGAAGAGAGGAACGAACAGACGACTGAACGATTCAAAGTTTTATTTCTGTAAAAAATATCAACATAAAAGAAAAATAATTTTATATCGTCAGCGAATGGGTGGGTGCTGTCAAATCGACAAAGAAAAGACTAGCGGTATGCGGAAGGACGAATATCATGCATAAACATTTATATAGAAAAAGATAATAGGCTTATGATACAGATAAAAATAGAGATAGCCATAAAGAAAATGATACAAATAGAAATTCTGCCAAAATTTTCAAGAGAGAGTTAGCGGTACCATAATCTGTATTACTTTCCCTATGATATAAATTGAAATTATAGTTCAGATAGTTATAGGATCGAAGAAGTATTATTTTTTGCATAAAATATTCTTACCCTATACCGAAATGCAAAAATTCGTAAGTTACAAAATTTTTTTTTTACTTAAAACGACGTGGGGATTAGTAATTCGATGAAAAGGGTCGTAATAAAAAAAGAAAATTTTGGATGTTTTGTTAGTTCCGCACTTTGGCAATTCAGGTGACGATATATCTGTATTTGCATAAATTGGTACACGTATTACGCTCCTACTAACAGAGTTATGTTTAAAACAAACTTTTTACTAAAATTGCAATTCACTTATGGCAGCTAAAGAAAAAAATACAAGTACCTTGCAACAAACGTTTGTGCACCCCATTCAGCTGTTGCTCTTCGCGAAGAGCTCGTAAAAATACTTTTATTTTATTTTTACTGCGTTCGCCCATCCACTATTTGCGGCTTCTTGTTGCTCCGTCTGGCATGTTGCATTTTTGTACCCAAAGCAAGTTGAGAATTTACTCGCCTGCCAAGGAATCTCCAGGGACTGTGCGCAAAGTTAGCCGCTTTGCGTTTGTCGTTCGCCGTTCGCCGTTCGCCGTTCGCCGTTCGCCGTTCGCCGTTCCCTGTCTGTCGTTGGTGGCAACGTGCTGCTCGCTTGCACCAAAGTCGCCAACAAAGCCACGCCAAGTAACATTCTCTGCGACCATTTCGGTTTTCCAGCAAATTTTTTAATTCCAATAATTACATGCAATTATTATTATTGCAATATTATTTTTATATGTTCATCAGCTTATTGTTATTTTTTAATTTTGCTTGTTAGAATTTCATGTTTTCGAGCACCTTAAGTGAATTTCGCTGCCATCAAACGACGCAGTCCGAGTATACCCAACCCAATGGACTTCTGCTTTTGCGGACCATTTATTCTGTTAGAAATTTTATTTGCATGTATGTGTGTGTGAGTGTGCGTCACATTAAATTATATTCGAAGGAATTTAGCAATAGCATGCCGCGGAGTTTATGGATAGTAAAAGCCAAACAGCGTGAAAATGTTTTCTTAAACTCCTACTTAACAAACGTTTGGCTCTAACATTGTGAAGTAACTGAAGAAAGGGTGAAGTACTTCTGTGAGCTGTGGCCATGCAACCGTTTGTAGAGCTAAAATAAAGTCAATCCTAATGATGCTATTAAATGACTGGGTGCAGCACGCCCACCAAGATCTAATGTACATCATTAATATATTTGTTGGAATTTTCATTCATTGCAAGTTAAATTTAATAGATAATATACTATGAGGTTTGAATTTGTGCAATAAAAGCAATAAAGTGCTAAAATAAATGAGCTGTGAAATTAGTTTGTGAAGTTTATTATGTTTGTATGTAGATTGAATACGAGTAGCAGAAAGTGTAGCTAAAGTAGATCATTTTAATTGTGCTTACGCGGCAAATGTGAAGGCCTTCCTTTTCATGAAAATATTATAAATAACTGTTGATAACAATGCGTTAAATATTCATACAATTATTTTAAATAACGCCAGATGGTTTGCTCGATTAGCTTAGCCAGTAGTAAATCCCCCACGGAGTACGAATACTTTATCTCCTCCTTTCTTTCCCCTGCAATAATTACTTAGTGAAATATAGAAAGGAGATAAATTTACTTTATAAAGTTTCAACTTCGCTCCTTCAACACTCAACAAACAGTTCAATCACTATAACTGGTATCACTATTAGAACTTTCTATACACAAGCACTTTTGGTGCAAAAATCTTGTTAATACAAATTTAGCCGGTTTCATTCATGTAGTCATGTAAAATAATATAGAGAGCTGATATGAGAGTATTCTAGCAAATTCGGAGGAAAGTTCGATATCGATTCACATTAACATCTAACTATGGGAAATATTAACTAGACATTGAGAATACGACCCTTAGTGCCTTAAGAAGAACGTGAACAAAAGATGTCTCAGCCGAATGGATTCCATTTTTACTATTTAAGTATTTCCAAGCCTATTGAGACTGGGCAGCGATGCGATGCCAATACCTCAAACTAATAAATAAATATAAAAATAAAATAGTTCGATTAAATCTTCCTTTTAACACTTTTACTATTTATGTAATAACATTAACGCATAGGATGTAATGAAATGCCACAATCTCTGAAATGTCCATCAATTTGTCTCGTTAAAAGCATTAAAACGTGCGTTAATCGGCAGCAATGCCCACCTACACACATACATACATACATACATACATTTATATAAAATATTAAACGATTGTAATTTGAGCTGCTTAAATGTACAACATAAATCCCAGTGCCCAGGCTCGGCCAACCAAGCAATCAACCAATCGAGTAACCAACTTAGCAAACTGAAAGCGCAGCCACGGTAAGCCACAGACAAAAACAGCCAGTAAATTCATATTGGCTGAGTTGAAAAAGGGAAAAGGCAAAAAAAAAAAAAGTATGCACGCACTCTAAAGCTTGTACTAAATACAAAATCCAATAAATCTGCGCATATTTAATAATAAAGGAATGTGTTTAAGGCATCATTTATGTAAGCTCATAATATTGAGAAAGAATTGATGATGAAAGATCCAGCAGCAATAACAACGACGACGATGGGTGTAAAAGAATGCCAAAGTACCGATGTAAGCGGATACAGAGTGCAACGGCTTGCGGAAAAAAAGTTGTAAGGGAAAAATGTTGGTGCTTTTGAGTAAAAGAGGTGTAAAAAAATATAAGTGCGCGAAAATTTACAGAAGCATAAAATTGCACATTACAACCCAGTGATTGCCAATAAATGGGTAAGGAAGAAACAACAAATATATTATAATAAAAAAATCACACTTCGTAGCATACAGTGCAAACGATGGCGGCTTCTAATGGTTTTACTGATTTAAAGAATTTCAAAAACTTCAAAACTTTTTTCAGATGCTGCAGCTTAGTGCGCCAAGCATAGTTATAAAGATATTGTAATGAAACTAAATCGCCGCCGCAATATGCATGTTAAATAATAACAACAACAACATGCAACGCATTCCTGCCTGCCCTTGCACGCATACACTTGCAGAAATTCTTTACGTATGTATGTGTGTGTGGCTGCATTTATATATGTAAATATTTATGTAGATGTGGCATATTTGAGCGTGTGCCAAACTCGAAATCACATCACCACTCCGCACTTTTTACAGCTTTCCATCCAGCCTTGGTTTAAGCCGTTGAAGCCGTCGCAGCCTCTGTGCTCTACGGCGCGTCGTGTAGCTGATGGTGGGGCAAGCAGAGAAAATGATCACGAAAAATATATGTATGTATGTTTATAAAGTTCGTTGCAAAAAATGCGAAATATGCCGAAAAGGAACTTAATGTGGCAACAACAACAGCAAGAATAAAAAGAAAAAATTGTGTAATGAAGAGAGTAGTGAGTAATAATAATAATCTTTTACTCCTTGAGTGAAAATGCAAAAACAAGTTGGACAACTGAGTGGAAGAGGTGCATGCGCAGATGGTTGAGTGCTTTGGTTTCAATTGAACTCAGTGCAGTGCAAGCAAATACTTGCAAAGCATGAACTTAATTGTTGGCTTATAGCAGAGTTTGATTTGATCGGGCGCATATTTTGATAATGGGTAAAAGATGTTCATAGCACTAAGAACTTATTTGCTATATCCAAAGCATACAATTATACTCGAAAGCTAAAAAAATTGATTATTATCAAAACCCCAAAAAATTATAGCAAAGCTCCGCGTGAATTTGACGGGTTAGTAACGAACTTTTTCTCATTTTTTTTTAAGAAAGTATGAGGCTGAAACTGCGTTTTGAATAAATGACTGTTAGCCAAAACGGGGGTTTTTAGAAGGTATGGAATTTTCTGTGAAATCGTTTTTTTCGTTCGTCTTTCCATCAATAAAACTTGAATCTTATACAAATTTCCCTTGACCCAAAGTACGTTGGAACGAATAATAACTATAGCCTATAACGGTTTCTTACGTGAATTAAAACAAAATCGATATATACTTTACAGATTTTCGCAATAGACAATACCGTTGTTTTTAGCTATTAAAGGTTTAGCGAGCGTTATAATGTTAATACCAAACCAAAATTTGACCAAAATCAAAGGTATTTTACATGAACAAATGTTGTGCATCGATTTTGAGGGCCTAAATGCCATTTCAGTGTGAGTGGTTAGCGATGAACTAGCGTTTTTCCACTCAATTCCACAATTCCTTCACAAACCTACTCTATCGGCCAACTCACTTACAGCGGAGCAAACGAAAATACCACAAAATCAAAAATACCAAAGATCATACCCTAAAATCCAGCAACAACTACCAATACCTTTCAGTCCAACTGCTCCGTTTCACCAACTGGTGTGGTGGTTTTTGCTTCGCCTACTGCTTCTCCAACTGCTGCTCATTTTATGCTAGATTTCTTTACTCAGTCACCATTTACTTGTTGTGCTCAATCTGTTGGAGTTCGGCTATTTACCATTCGAGTCAGTTGATGTCGCTGCGACAGGTCAAGCAACAGTTGCGTGTCGACTTTCGTGAGCAGCAGAACGATTCTGCGGATTATAACGGCTGAACGATTCGCTCGGGCATTTTGTGAACCGGTGTTGAATGCACCACAACAAATCAGACAGGAGTGAGGAAGTTGCATGAAGTCGCATACACATGCGCAGAATATTTTCCTAGTTAGTTTTGGTTTTTCTTTTTTGTTTCAAATTGTGTAACATTAAGGAGTGTAGTCTACCATACTCTGAGCGCAAAGAGTAAACTAGTGAAAAGGTATAAGAAAACTATGTGAAAAATTGGCGAATTTAAAGAAGGAGATAATTGAAGAGATATAAGAAAATCCCATCTATGCCGCATAGTTAGTGGCAATAGCTAATCGTGGTATTCGCGACTGGTTAATACTGGAATTTTAACAAAAAAGAAAAAATACCTGGCTATAGGCATTACTGTGACGATTGAAATAAAAGTTGCGCGGTTTTAATTAAGCAATTACTACTAAATGATGAAAAATTTGTGTGATTTATAGAAAGGCTTGAAAATAGTATATAACAATAAAATGTTGTAACTCAAATAACAGAAATTGAGAAGCTCCTGCAACCATAAAGAAAAGAGAAAGTATCTCATAAGTGCTTGCCTTTGGCGCAAAAGGCATTGAGATGCTAAAATTTTTATTATTCATAAACAGATATAAAGTTTAAATTGACGGCTTTCGACTATTCGCTGCATAACTATGTGTTCAAAATTATCAGTCATACATTAAAAGAATGCTGGAAGTTAAAAAAAAAATATTACTTCAAAAATTTAACCACCGGTCTTAAACCTACGATTACATCATTGTTGTGCAGCTAAAGCGAGTTAAAATCTATAAACAACTACCTACCTATCTGCATTTATACAAATGCACTTTAGCGTAGAAATATTCACACCTTTCATTTCAAAGTGCTGTTTGCTTTTAATTCAATAGTTCAATTGTGCTTTCAATTGTCAATGGAGTTGCAAATAAAAATAACTTTTCTTTCATCATCACCACTGGCATTTACTTCTCGGGTCGGAGTTGCAGTTAATTTAGCGCAGAATGAGGTATTTAAATCATACACATACATATGTACATTTTTTTTTATTCATTATTTGGTTTATAATGCACTTACATGTGTCTAGAAAGCTTTGATCGTAAAATATAATTACAAACCACTTCAGCAACAAATTTGTCGTTAAACAAAAGCCTTTAGACAGCACACCTTCTGGCACCCACTGACGACAAATGCGAAGTGTTCTCATTGCCAAATTTAAGAATTGCTTATTTCATATCGTTCTAAGATTCTAAGATTATTCAGAGTAGAAAGGTATATTTTTAATCGAAATTATTGCATTTATAACATATTATTAAAATTAAAAATATGAACTTTTCAAATCGAAAATAAAGATCCACTCTGTTTACCTTATTCAATCATATTAAATGTATAGTAAAAATTTCCAGTTGTAAACGAAGCTGGCGTTGAACGAAATCGATCTAATTTTGAAGCGATTTGCCACCATTCACAATAGCGTATGTCAATAATAAGTATCTCAATAATAAGCAAAAAAGGTCAGTGCTGTATTTTTGTTAGGAGTTCAATTAACATGCCCCGCAGCGGCAGTTGACAGTACTGAATAAATTTATGAAGTGTCAGAAAATGCCAGATAATTTGAAGAGTCGGCAATTCAATCGCCAACACGAACTGCGCCGTAGATTTAAGCTAACCGAAATGCTTTTTAAGCTATATATTCAAATACCGCCAAAACCATTTTATTTACCAGAAAAGCAGAACAACTCTCGTAGTCTATCCAGATTAATAATCGTATTGTACTGAAAATAAAGAAATCCATATTGTTATTTCTTTGTTTTATATTTTTATTTTTTCACATTCTTAAGACATTATCATGCTTATCGAAATTTCTACATTCCTTCAGCTTGAATATCACCTTAACAACGGTACTACTATAATCTCTGTCTGTATGGATTCCCGTCAGCGTATGTGTTGAAAAGATAAATCAATTAAATTAAACTCCTATTAAAAATTAGCTTTTGTTCAATTTACACTATACTAATTCAAATTAATGTTGTTGCTTTACAACCGATAGATAGCCCTCAATAATCCAGTTTGAACAAATGTTCACTTTCGAATGCGACTTTCTTTCGTAAGTAGTGTGTAGCACAATAAAAAATAAAAAAAAAATCAACAACAAAAACAATGTAATATGGAGAATAAGAAGCAACATGTGGTTGTCTGAAATTCTACCGCCACTGCAGATAAACGAGAAGCAACAAAGTGCATATAATTATTTCCATACGAATTTGAATACGTTTTGCGTTTGCGGCTTTGGCCTTAAATCTACGCTGCGGCTTTTGGCGAAAAGCAAACTTTCGAATGGCACAATTTTGTGATAGCAAGAATTTAGGTTAGCCCGGCCCACAGCATCCAACATTCAAATCTAACTGACTAATACAATTCTGCAGACCACAAGTAACAGTTTGACGTACAGCTAGAGGAAACTCTTACTAGTTAAGAGCGTTTGTACTATCAGCCGATGACGGAGAGCTGATCAAATTTGGTACAATACATTAGCTATTGTGGCGAAGGCTGTGGGTTTGAAGAGAAACAAAAGAGTGTCAATAATTATAGAAATTGGTAAAATCGATAAATTATGTGGTATATTTTTAAATATCTATCACTTTAATTGTCGTAGGCTTTTTCGCTGATACTTTTCAAAGTTTGACGCCAAATTAGTAATAAATTTCCTTTGTTATTTATTTACCGACATTTACCGGCATGTATGGTGCCTGCCTATCTAATTAATGTGGAAGTTAAATATTTATTTTGCGTTACCGAAAGTATTTAACTGAACGGTCTTAGTTTTATTGAATATCTACGAAAAATTACCAATGTTTTAAATAGCCGCAGGCATTTAGCTACAGTTCAATCCAAATAAAAAAAAAAAAAGTTAAAGCTCTTACGGATATGAAATTTTGCTGTGAATAGCAGCTTAATTAACGAAAAGAATGACCACCAGTCTTAATGACTATCGTTTTTTTGCTTTTGTCAAAGTCATTTGCCACTTTATTGAATTCGTAGACGTTTTTCGTTAAAATAAAACATCAAGAAGTGTGTGATTGTTCAATTTGCTTATAAAGCAGAAAACTTTGTTCAGGGTTAGCTTTTTCGGGATATGAAAAAAATATCTTCAAATAGGTAACTTTTCATAAAAACAAATGGCCAACTCAAATTAAATATAACAAGTTTTGGATTCAATTTCGCACATGGGCTAAGTTCATACTCAAACTGACAGAATTTTGTTATTTGTTGCACAGAACATAGGGTTATGGCAAAAATAGAAAAAGTCTATAACATGAGAAATTAGATCTTATATAAGTCAAAATGCTCTGATTCGATTTGCAAAGATAGCATACTGTTGACAATTTTTTTTCGCCCTCTTTTGGTTAATTTTAAAATTTCGTTCTATATTCACAAGCTATAATCTTCAACTACATTGTAAGCTATAAAAATATTGCAAAATTACAGTTACTCGAAAGTTTCAGAAGTTAAACAACAGTTATTTCCCATTTTTATTTTATTACTCCGAAAATAGCAACAAATAACAGTTATATGTTTTATATATATTTTTTTTTGATAACAGTTATCGAAGACTTTTATTTTTATTAATATATATCAGTCATTCGCTTTTATTAATAAAAATCGTCGAAAAAAATATTTTGTGGAAATTGGGTAGGTGTATTTTTAATTCCTTAATAGCGGTGTATGATTTATAAAAATCGGGCATCAAATAAAGAAGCAATAAAAAAAACCGATTTAGCTGTTTATTATAAATAAAAGTCTTTGATAACTGTTATCATGACATGAATAAAACCCAAATAAAAAAAACTGTGATTCGCTAATTTATGAAATAAAAATCCATTGATTGATATATTTCAATTAGTGTTAGAAGATTTTTCTTATAATGAATTTTTCAATAACTGTTTTCGTGCTCGGTCCCTTTTGTGAAGATCAATTTTTTTTTTGTAGACTCCCTTCAGTTAGATGTTGTTTTCAAAACTATTTTTTCTTGGACTGGCACAGCATTCAACTGATCGAGAGTCAAGTCAGCGCTGGATTGGTCAGGAATTACATCACCCTCGCAACTTCAAAATCGTCTGATTCAAAATTAGTAACCCATTGAAAGCGCTTCTTACAGGGCGCTCCATACGGCTACTTTTCACATCGAATGGCAGCACTTGCGGACTGGTTTTGCGCCTCCCCTGTCAACCAACTAGCCAATGTTGAATGCATGAACCCATTCATTATCAACTAGCTTATGACGCATACTCTTTAATTAAATAAAGTGCAACAGCTACGAACAAAAATATCTTGCACACGCAACCATCTTTAGACAAGCAAAAAAAGCGTCGATGCATTCGGCGCAGAAAATCAAAAAAAAAAAAATGTCGCTTCCTCTGCAGTGAATTGTGAATTTCTTAATGGGCAGCGATTTACACATTAATTACAATACAAAAGCGGCATTTCCGTTTTCAATTTGTTGGTGTTGTGTAAGAAAAAAGAATAAAAACGCATAAAAGTGAATGCAAATTTATGTGCTGCTACTTTTTTGTTTTGTAAACACTAAGTGTTGTTGAAATCGCGCAGAATCCGTGCAAGTTTTTAATAAAGGGCGTAAAGATGTAAAATGGATATGTGTGTGTGTGTGTGTGTGCATCAAAAGCGGTTCGTGTCTGCAGTCTTTTGTTATCAACCTATAAACTTTATAGCAGCAAATGGACTTCCGTTCAAGGGTTGTTTTTTGTTTTGTTTAATTTAGCTTTAAAATCTGCCAGATTAAGTGGAGAAAAGCGCATATAGTCTATTAAATGAAAAATTATAAAGAATGTGGGTTTGTCTTCTATTTTACTCAATTAACACAACAACGAAGAAAAGTTTATCGTGTAAAGGAAATTGTATCTCGTTAAAATACTTCTGCGCGAAATTCTAGTAAATTTTTTTAAAACCAGGGCTGAAATTTATCGTTACTTTGATTTTTTCGGATAAAAATTCGTTCTAACAAAACACAAATATATCGATCTAATCCTTATGCCATACGCTATGTAAATATGACCTTATTTTTAGTAGAAGATTTTTTGGTTTTAAATCTGTGCATAATCGTTATTTTGTGATTTTTATTTCTTCGATAAAGTTTAATCGTTATTTTCGAATTTATATTTTTTCAATAAAATTTTACCAATTTTTATTTTTTCGATCATAAAACATAAATGTTATTGTAGGCGTTGTGGCTATTATTGTCACCGACCGAAAAAATAAAGATCACAAAACATCGATCAAGTTTTATCGAGCAAATAAAAATCACAAAATCACGATTTTTTATAAATATTACAACCTGCTTAAAACTACTTTTGTATATTTATTAGTTTTACCGATTTATGATTTCCTCCTTCATTCACCAAGATTTAAGAAAATGGAAAGTATGAAAATCCTATATTTTTACATAGCCATATTAATTTGTTATTTCATCTTAAAAATCCCGAGTTTATATTTTGAAATAAAAAAATGTTTGTTATCACAGATTAGTAATGAAAATAGTTTATTCAAAATATACATTTTGCAAGAAATTTGCATATAATATTTAGTTTAGGTATATGTGGTTGTGTATTCATTTCGCACCAGAATATCACAACACAAAAATATAAAAAATTTTGATTTCAATTTGACTACACAATACTTGAGAATTCAACTACCAATAATACAAAATGCAAAAAAAAACCTCCCAAACGAAAATTCAACTGTCGCGCTTTGGATTCGATATCTCATATGTGAATACTTACCATATGATACTGAAAGCGGCAAATGGAATGACTTGAGCACGAAATTACTTGCAAATTACGACCATCCAACGCTCATAACTTTCAATGCAAACAATAGCAACAAAAACAACACATACCAGCTACATAAAAGTAATTGTAAGTCATTGTGAGGGGGCTTTGCCGGTAATGGCGAGACATTAAGCCGCCATGCCATTTAAACATGACAGTTGCTTTTTTTTTTTTTTGACTATTAAAAAATGTATTAGAAATATTTCGTGAATTGTCAGAAAATAGCGACCAACGCGAAATGTCGCCACACGAACATGGCACTTGGCAACTTGGACACACGTGTTGCTTGCAGATAAAAATTATTACAATAGTGCAATGTGTGTGTGTTTTTTTTTCTTTCCCGAAAACAAGGGGAAAAATTCATTTGAAATAGCAATATTTTTCAATCAAAACAAAGGACACTTAAAATTTTTTACCTATGCACCTACATACATTGGCATTCTTTGGCGCACATACGCAAAGTGCTTTGATTTTATTTTATTGTGCTTTTATGACAGTTACTTGTGGAGTTTTGCAATGAAGTTACGTCATGTAGCGTTATATTTTTGGACAATACTTTACAGTTTCAAGTGTCCACTACTTTGCTATTTATTTGTTTTTATTTTTTTTTTTGCATATGTCGCAGATTGAAATTTGTTTGGTTAAATATATAGCCAACTCATGGCATATTGCTGACTGTCATATAAGGCACAGCTGGAGGACCTAATGTGGATTATTTGCGCAAAAGTGAAGCCGGGCAAATTCCGGCACAATCATCCGGGCAGTGCCACACCTGCACTGCATCACCCGCATGGTGAACTGGGCAGTTTTCCACTAGCCTTACTTAAGTGCTGCTATTCATTTTAGACATTTTTTATATTTTCCGCATTTGTCCAAGGCGTATATTTGGTGCATGTGAGGAAAATTGAGTAACTTTGACGAAAATTTAGGTATAACTGGAAAAATATTAGAATTAAACCATAACACTTGAATATGTTGGGAAATGATAGTCTTTGAAATTATTTAAACAGAGAATAATCAACTCATTCGCCTGTCTGTCTGATTGCAACTGATTTCAACGATGTTTTTTTTTTTTGGGTAGTAGTCATATATCCGTTTGAGGCGAGCCAAAGTGAGAAATCGAACCGGTTGCGTTCACTATATTTTGTTTAAGAGCTCACTAGGATCTGTTGTTTATGCCTACCAATAGATGAATCACTATTAATACAAACGTATATTTAAATAAAAATGGGCCTTCATCTGGTCATGCGATGGGTTGGTAGCTGCCACTAAGCACAAGACAAAAAATCACCACCACGGCAAATGGAATAAAGACTATAGTTTGGGGATTTATATTCTTAACCACCAGGTTAGATTCCTTTAAATAAATTCTTGTGGGGAAAATTTATGAAGATAATTAAAATGAATACTATCTACCTTATGATCTTTCCAACGATATTGTATCTATGCAAATCGGACTACAAAATGTTTACTTTTATAAGGTTTTAGTGCCTCTTGTCTTTTGTGAAAAGAAAAAATGTTAAATGGTATGGGAGGGAGTTTAGATTAAAGTAATTTTCAAAAATTCAAATCAAATTTTGTTACAGTTTAATTTTCTTTGGTCATTATTTGTTTAAAATCGATTATCGTTTTTTTTTTTTGGGTTGGTAGTGTATCTTCAAACAGTCATAACTGTCATAACTTTTGAAGCCTTTGGAAACTCATCTTGGAAAATATTTTATTTAAAAGGTAGTTTTTAAATTTTTATAATTAAAATTTGGAAAATTAAAAAATAGACCCTTTGAAAAAAAAAAAATTTTAGTACTGTCTGATTTATGGCCCTTCCAAAGATATTTAGGTTATAAGGTTTTACTACCTCTTGTTATGGGTTCTTTGAGTTTTTCCACCTATATAACTTTTGTAAGAAAATTTAAAAATGTTTTAAAGTCAATTTCCGTCCCTTTGAGCATTAATTTAGTCTATGGAAATATTTTGTGATCACTCCCCTTAGTGAATTAGCTCTGTAGCTGGAATTATAATTTGCAACTTACGGTGTGAAAAATCGTGCGACCGTTTGGTATCAAAAGCTTGTAAAGACCCTTTCTACTGAGGTTCGTTCTAATTATTCTCAGAATTTTTCATAGCCACATACAATTTGCGGGATGGCACAGCTATTCTGGTACATTTGCCACTTTCAAATCATAAAGCGAGTATTTTTTCGAACTTATATAATGTAGCTCTAAATCATTGAGATGAAGTCTGACCCACAATATGTTTAATTAGCTTCTGTTTTCTTTACTAATGAAAGCTTGCACCATAAAAGAACTTCCCGGTTCCACTTTTTAAAATAATTTATACCGCAAGTTATTTTCACATATGCTCGTAATAAATGACAGTGAAGTTATTTATATACAAAGAACATGAAAAATAGCATCTGAAATGTTAAATCTATCCATTATGTAACTATATTCATAGTAGATACCCCAAATACTTTTAGTCTTCATCATAGCCGCCAACTCGAAACCAAACTTCTCGACCTTGTCATGAGATCACTTGCATATCAATTAAATATTTACATTTGTGTTGAACATAACTTTACGAAATAATTGAAAAGATCAAATAAATCATCGTTTTAAAACTCACATAAATAACATATATGCATAGGTATTTTTGTATGCGTTTTCAAGTGCACTTTTAGAAGTTAACTGAAATCCAAGTATTGTAAGAGGGCAATTGAGTATAACGAAAGACTTAAGCAACAAACGCGCCGTGCACTTAGCGCACACCTAGTTTCCGAGCAGTGACACACACACATACACACATATATATATATGTGTAAAATATTGCATTTAAATTTACTAGATGCAGCATAAATCTGGCATTTAAGTTGTTGTATTTTATGTGCTCCACAACGGGGCCACTGTTAACCTTCATGTCTTATGCAATCTAGAAAAACATACAAAGTGAACTGAGATAATAAAAATCGAGTGCAAGCGCAACAAAGTCAACAATTCAAGTGTCAAATGTCAATAATCTATGCAATACAATGTGTCGATATCCCGTTCAGCTGTGGCGGGGGTTGACGCCAGCCTTGTAGTAGCTGACAACTTCCAACTCGCAGCTCAGCCAGCTTAATATTTTTATTTTTTTATTTTTTTTTTTGAAAAATGTTCAGTACTGATTTTTGCAGTAATCAAATAATCAGTAAAGAATGCGTTAAGCTGCAAAGGGAAATCGACAGAAATTGACAGCTACACAGGCGATAAAAGAAATTCGAAAATCCGCTTTGGCGGCGGTGGCGATGTCGGTGGCAATATCGCATGTCATATATTATTTGTGTATTGCTAAAGAACCATACCCTATGCATGAATGCATGTATGTACTTGTGTATGTGCTTGTCACATATATCTCACAAATGTCAGCTGCCGCCTGCCAACATTCAAATTGAAGGCATAATCTTGGCCTGCAGCCAATAGCAATAAACAATAAATGCGTGCGCTCGTGCGCTAAGCTCTGCTCGCTTTTTTGCCGCTCGTTAAACGCACCGTTATCTGTGCTGAATGCTGTTAGCCGCTTTGTTCAACTGCCTGACTTTTGAACTGCGCCAGACATTGGCCGATTCGGACAATGGGCTATCAGTGAGCGATTATTCAAATGTCACCGTTGTTGGCCAACAGTCAAAGCAATTTATGTTTATAAAATAAGAGAAACAAAAAAAAAACAAAAAATACAGAGTAATAAAACTTAAAAAGACATATGGCTAACATACTTCTATGTAGATGTATGTGTGGATACATACGAAGGCATTCCCCAAATGACAGCGTTGACCCAGTTTTAGGCGCCTCAATTCTACGCACATTTTACAAGCAAACATCCAAGAAACACACATATAAAATATACGCACACACACATTCATATAACTGCATATATGATCGCGTGCTCAAGTTTGATTCACTCAGGAATTCCAAGCTGTACGTTTGTATGGTGTAGTTAAAACGCATGGCTGGCTGACGTGCAGCAAATCAACCCGCCGACCCCAAAATGAAAAAAGCAACAAACAAAAATTGAAGTTGCAGTTGGAGTAGAAGTAACTGAAGATGAGAGAAAGAAAAAAAGTGGCAAGGAAACAAATTGGCTCACAACAAAAAAGCTCAAAAATAGCTACAACCGTGCACACACACACATACATATTTACGTACATTAGGCTGACTCACCAAAAAAAGTTGCCCTTTTTCCACCGGAATTATAAAATCAAATATAGTTAAAGATTTCCACCAAAATATTTCGGAAAAATATTGAGATTTACATGAAGTGGATCAATTTGAAAATACCTTAAATAATGGTGTTTTTCTTTTTAAATCAAAATAGTTTTTTTAAATACATTTTCAAGGAGCCCACCTGAGATGATAAATCCATTTTAAGAGGTAATCTCAAATAGGTTCAGCTCACGTAATATGAATATTTTTCCGAAATATTTTGGTCGTTATCTCATAGTACAAAGGATTTTATAGTTCCGATGGCAAAACGTTTGGGGAGTGATGCACCCTAATCTGTATGTGTTTATGTATTGTATGTATTGCTACATTCATGTCCGTACATATGTTTGTCTGTTGGCATTAAACACTTTCTCCTGCCCTCGAAGTTTGTGCAGCAATTAAGCATCGCATGAACATGGCACATTAAAAATATTCAGCATACAGAACAAAAAATGTGTCCACAGGAAATGCGTGTGTATATACTCGTGTGTGTTACTAAACAGGGGAAAAATATGAGTTCAGCAAAAAATAATACAATAAATAACACACAAAATCCAAAAAGGGCAGCAGACAAATTGCACAGATAAGAAACTTTGCAAATATTTGGCAACAATCATTGGCATTGCAAAAAACTCAGAAATCGGTTTATAATATTTTTTTCACGATTCTTTTTTATTTAACTGTATTGTACGAGGTCGCGGCCGGCAATTTATGTTATAAACAACAATTTCAGTGAATTTCACAAGCAGTCCATGTTAACTCGGAGAAATTTGTTGCGTGCCTTATTGCTGTTTTTATTGTTTTAGTGAAAATTGATTTTTTCTATCGTGCCTATTAAATTGCCTTAGGGCAAAGGGAAACGCTAGAAACAGAGCAAAAGGTAAACAGAAAGTTGTCGAAATTTAATTCTATAGGTGAGGCTATTAGTTTATAGATAAAACTGATGGCAATGGCCGCAATTAAATTTAGGCATATTTCAAACGGAGGGAATTGTGGAAGTGGAAATGAAAATGTAATTTTGTTTTGAAAGGGAAAACAAAAACAAACTTTTGTTGAGCCACGTTATCTAAAGTTAAGCGTAGAATGCATGATATTGAAAACTGAAATGTCTGCTTTTTCGTTTTGTTTTTATTAAATTGATTTAAAGAAAATCATAAGAAATGCAAAAAATAAAACAAATATATATGTATGTAGATACTTATATATGCCAAATATTAAAAAAGTTTACAATTTTGATGTGTATTCTTTTTACTGTAAAAAAATTGTATTTTTCTAAAAAGTTAACGAACAAAATATGGCATAAAAAACATTGCGAATATGATAAAAGAAATACTCATGTGGTCAATTGTTTAAGTAACTGAATTTCACATAAAGAGCGGCCTCTGTGAGTCAATATTTAACATGCAGATGACGCTTGCCACTCCATGTTTAGTGTATTTGCTGAGTTTATACAGGGGTTTTCAATAGGAACGTTACTATAGTTTTTTTAAATAAAATAAAAGTGGTTTGGGATATGAATTCAATTCTTTGTTCCTATGAAAGTACATTCGATGCCATTATGTATGAACTCGATTTCTTTTGCATGGGCACCACAGGCACGCTTGCAGAAGTCCAGACGGTGAACCCAATTTTCGATGGTTTTCAAGCATAAATCGGCCGATACTGCTGCAATTTCATGTTCGATATTCGTACGAAGTTCATCAATCGTCATTGGCTTGTTGGCATAGACCACAGACTTGACGTAGCCTCACAGGAAATAGTCTAACGGCGTCAAATCGCACGACCGAGACTGGGCCATTTCGTGAGATAACTCGTTCATCAAACTTGGTTTTCAATAAATCGAGTGTGACATTCGCTGTGTGGCTTATGGCGTCGTCCTGGTGGAACCACATATTGTCCAAGTCCATATCATTCAATTCGGGCCAAAAATATTCGGTTATCATTGAGCGGTAGCGATTCTCATTCACAGTAACGTGCCGGTCTTGATCATCACGGAAGAAGTACGGCCCAATGACGCCGCCGGCCCATAAACTGCACCAAAGCGTAATTTTTTCGGGATGCAATGTTGACTCATGGAGTACGTGTGGATTGCTGAATGTCCAATAACGCATATTTTGCTTATTGACGAAGCCATTCAGCCAGAAATGATGACGACAATAAATTGGACGCAGCGCTCTTAAAGTTGAGGCCATTGACTCCGAATTTCGGTAGTAAATATTAATAATTTCGACTCGTTGGTGGATCGTATATCTTTCCATGATGAAATGACAAGCCTTATTGAAGAGAATTGTCAGAAGAGCGGGAAAAAATATGTCGTCGTTTGCTGTCACTATCGGTCTACTTTTGTAGCGTCCCTATTGAAATACCCGTTATTTAGTCAGCGCCATCTGTCATTCTCAATTGGAAATAAAATAATACAATTATTTACCAACATATGACAGATGATTTGGGGAATTAATGAATGATGTTTTGTCTCCTTTTATCCCCTGCCATTAGATATATGTACATCTAACGGTCAATTGTGGTTGTGTGCAGGTTATTATGAAATTTAAGTACGTATTTTGCAAAATTACCGCTAAAAATAGTTTTGTATTTTAATCAGAAAAAACATATTTAGAACATATGTGTCAACTGATGCAATTTTTGATTTAAAGGCAATACCAAGATTTCAATAGGTAAACTAGAAAAACACGACAGACGTTGTCTTACTTATATTTATTTGTTAATTGCATATATTTCCAGAAAATACATTCCGGTTTTTGTCACTTATAACAGAAGGCAACCCTCTTAAAAATACAGGTATGCACCTTGTTCTCGCGAAAAACGACATTTATATTTCAATATGGGCAATACTTTTCAGAATAAACCTATACACTTCCTCCTAGCGAAACATATGATTTGATATCCATATGATACTATTTCATATAACTTATGTCAATTCAATTAATTAATCACATGAACCTCAATTTACATGAAATCCCCTCTATGTAGCAATTTGATTGCCTTCGGTAAAGTAAAAAAAAAAGTTTTTTAAGTTGTACATGGATGCATTTGATCTACTGGTAAAAACTGTATGCGATATGCAAATACAAACAACACACAATGCTGACAGAAAAATATTTTTGTTTTAGCGGACCTAACAAAAAGGTAAATAACATTGAAATGCAAAAAAACCACTTGAAAGTTGTCAAACTTTGGCCACTTTTTGTGACGTTTGTATGTCGACAGCGACTGTGCGACTGTGTGGCACATTTCTATAACTAACAAGCTGCAACAACAACTAATAATTGAATGCAAAACCCAACGACAGCCAAGCACTACACTGACACTCATCGCTCGCTTTTCTCGCATTGATTGTCACACTTTGTTGTTGAATTCAGCACAGTTTTGGTTGTCAATTTCATTAGTTATGTATGCAAACAACAAATCTAGTAAAATAAAATGGAAAATCAACTTAACACACCAAAAAACTGCCGATTAACCGGTGGATCAAGTAGTCATGCCAGTCAACTAGTCACCCAATCGAATAGACACTCAGTCACTCACTCGCTCGCTCGCTCGCTCGATCACTTAGTTGGCCGCTTTGTTTGCAGCCTTTGCTGTTCAGCGAGTGCAACACCAGCCATTTGGCATTGATGCTGAAGCGTACGCTTGCAACAAAATGTGGCATCAACAAGAAAATGCTAAAAAGCAAAATTAAAATCATCAAAAATGCTGCAATGGCTACGACGAATGCAGAATGAAATATGCAAGTATTTATTTTGCTATGGCTTTTTGTTGTTGTAGCAAAACTGCACTACGCTCGCGAAAAGAAAACAATCAAAACGGCGAGTAAAAACAAAAACGTGACCGCATTTTGTAAGCAATGAGCTGAAGAATAAAAAGAGAAAAAAAAACGTTGAAGCTGCTTGTTGTTATAGCCAGCCCTGGCTTAGCGTTGTTTTTTCTTTTTGTTTTGTTTTTTTTTTTGCCACGGATGCAAACGTCGCAGTTGGCTTGTGTTGTATTTCGCGCGCTTGTTGCATAAATTTGCACACTTCGCCATTGCGACTGCTTTTCTCACCACGGCTACAACTCCACAGTTCCACAGAGTTGCTAGCTAGTCTGTTGTTGCTTGGCGCAAGTCTTTTGTTTTTCCCAAATGAAAAATATATTTGCAATGGAAATCTAATAAAATATAAGTTGAAGGAAGAGAGCGGGTATTGGTAGGTCTCATAAATATCTAAAAAATAAAATAAAACAAAGCAACACCAAAAATTAAAACTCAATGGAAAATTTTTGTTCAGCACGAGCGCTCAGACAAGCAGTGGCCACTTTTTGCTCGGTTTGTTTTACTAATCAGCCAGTAGCCAACAGTCAATAGCCAATAGCCAATAGCCAATAGCCAAATAGACAAACTGCCATTCAGTGACACCGAAATGTCGCCTGCCAACTGCCAAATTACCAACCGGCTCGCTGTCTCTAACCAATTTTTGCCGTTGGCCGTGGTGGCTGTTGATTTATTTCATATTTATTTGATTTTTAAATTTTCTCACTAAATTTGCTCATTTCCTTTTAGACTTTTTGAATCAATAAATTACTTTAGTTGTTTAGTTTTGCTACAGCTGATAGCTAATTAGTCAACTTGTTGTCCATTAGCGTTGAGACTTGTTTACTGATTGTACACCAAATCAAAACTATAAAAACGGTTTGTCAATTAACAAAGTTAGTTTTTTGTGTGATTATATGTAGTTATTTATGTGACTTTTCAACAATCTCAGATCATCCGTTTCATTCATAGTGAATACCAAGGCTGAATTCATAAATTTGACGATGGCGAAAGGTACATTTAGAGAATTCTTTCGAAAAATACAAGTATAGTAATGATGAAGTTTATATTGAAACAATTTCGTGCTCTTCATCAGAAACTTAAACTTTATTTGTAAATGATTTCCTACACATCTGTATTCAGCTATGAAAGTTCATAAGCTTCGGCCGTCCAACCTCGTCAATGTTCAGTATTGTCATGCCCGTAAATCTAGAAGAGGCGACTTAAAAGTACTAGAAAAATAAAAGAAAAACAAACAATTTTCACACGGTTAGCGTGGCTGAGTGGTTGCGTGCTCGCCTAGCAATCCCGTGTACCCTGGTTCAAAGTCAGGTAAAGTCTAGAAAGAAAGAAGTCTGATGAGGAGATGTGGTGGTCTTCGAAATAGCAGCTATCACTTCTACCACTTTGAAAAATTGTTGGTTTCTCATATTATTCCTAATACAAACCTGGCCACAAGCTCTATAAATTATACAGACGATTCATAAAAAAATAAGGCCAAAAATAAAAAAAATATAAAGTTTTTAAGTTTTGAAATATGGCAAATCCGCCCCGAAATGGTCCCGAATTACGCCCGAAATGATCCGGAAAAAGTTCCATATTTCAAAATGTATTTTAAAGACTTAAAAAAAATTTAGCTCAGTCATAATTGCTATGAAAGAGTTTTATAAAATAAGTCTCAATAAATAGTAAGTGACTAAAAAACTTTGGTCCTTCAATACTTATTACGAAAGTTTTTCTTAGGCTTCTATTAGTTTCAAAAACATTATTTCGAAGAATTAAAAAAAATTCACACTCATAATTATTATCAAAACACTTTTATAACTTCAAAATAAACTTTACTTTTTTCTTATAATATTATAATGTATCTGGCTAAATCTATTTTGTCTCTCTTAGCTGGAGAATTGTTGGCAAGAATTTCCTAACCCAGCTATTCGCATAACAGATAACCTTCATTATCGTTGCCCTTGAATGCTTTCGGTATTTCATTTACCACCAGGCGACAGAGGGAAGAAATTGGTATGACTCTCCTATGAAGTGCTCCTCGGTATTCCCTTACTTACACTATAAGTAGAAACCGTTGAAAATAGCTACCTCTTGGAACGCGTTGCTCATAAATTTATTGACTTCAAATTAAAAAAAAAACATTTCATGTTGCTAAAGCTTTTGAACTTTCTACATAAATATTCATTCCTTTCGTTGTACTTCCTACTGCTGGCTTATCAAAAACCTCCAGCGCACTGCCATTTAATGTCACCGCGAGACGGTAGTGCACAGGCATCAAATAAATGGCAGGCACGATAAGAAATTTTAAGATAATCAAGAGAAAAATTACAAAATGAAAATTTAAAGAGAGAATTAAGAAAAAATATTCAACAAAGGAGTGTTGCCGCTACTTTTTTTTCTTATATTTTGTTTTTATTTTACAATCAGTGTGCAAATGTGCCATAAGGTATGCTATGCAAAATTATTTACTGAAAGATTAAGCACTTTGGCCAGCCCGGACAGTGGTAGATACTCGGTTGGAATAAAATGACTTTGCAGTTTATTAAAATTAAATATCATTGCATGAGCGGCACATACTTACAATAAAGTTAACTGCACACACGTGCTGATTGCTTTGGCTTGTGCATCCGCTGGATGGCTGGCTGGCTAGCTGGCTGCTTGAGGAGAAAGTTCTGGCATTGCGAAAATGCCAAAATCGATGAATGAGTCGACGCAGCTGCAAGAGCCGAAATTCGTACGACCAAACAAATATGCGCACTCGCTATATAACCGTACGCATAAATATGTACCTACATATAGTAAGTATGTATGCGAGTATATCTGTGCCACAAGCATCAAACATGCAACAATGTCTAGTCTTTCCTTTCCATTCCCTTTAATGTGGCATAAACTGATGGCCTGCCAACGTTGCCGTTCGCAACAGCTACCAAATAGTAGTCGCGCTTGTGGCAAAAGACTTGCCATAAAAGTAATAAAGATGAAGGCACAGATAAGTTTCAACAAGCTGTCAGAGAAACATTTTAAGTAGATGTTAGTGAACATGTACATACATACCTAGTGTGTGCGAGTATCTGGTTGATGGTCTGGCGTGTGTACTGAGTTTGAGTTTGCATGTCCGCGTTGCTGGCTTTGATATTTGGGGAATCGCCGTCCGTTGTTGGTCTGGCTATTTAACCTACCCGGCTGTCTTTGAGCTACAACTGAGTTAGATAGCTGTAGTAGTCGGAGAATGAAATTTGGTGCTTGGTTATACCCCTCCACTTCATCTACTTCCGCCTTAACTGCTCACTCAGTATTGGCGTGCGACATTAATTACTACAATTGCGCTTTCATTTAATTTAATTTAAAATAATTGCATATACATTTTCCGCCTTCATTACAGCGTCGTGTGCTTGTGTGTGTGTGTGTGCCCAGTTGGTAAACCAGAATTTAGAAGCTGTTGCTTTGCTTGTTTACTTTTCGAATTTTCACCATTAGTTATGTAGTGTTTTCGTTTGTTAGCAACTAGTTATTGCCCGTCATAATGATATACAAATTATTTCTTACATACACTTGTTATGCAGGCTGTATTCTGTGGAAAAAAATTTGGGTCTCTTACCACACAGCAAGTTCGTGTCTTGAGTTTTTCATTTGCTCTTGACTCAATGCCACTCGATTTTTGCATTTAAATGAAATGTTAATTTCTTTTACAAATTCATCTAGGCTTTTATTATTTTTGGTTCTTTCTTCTAGTTCTTGCTCAACCAATTATATTCGTATTTTTCGTTTACTCATTTCGTATTTTTAAATCACAGCAAGGTGTCTCATTAAAATATTTCGCTAGCCATCAGTTAGCGTCAAAGTGCCGTCACAACAGAATAATTTAAATATTATACGCATGACAATGTAAACAACAGAAAAATTTTGACACAGTATATTTTAGTGGTGTCACTTTATATTTCAGCGGGAAAAAATTGGAGAGTCTGTTTGTAGATTTCCATTTTGTATTGTATATGCCTCAGACTTTTTTTCTTACAATTTAAGGTAAAGCAGGTAAATTTTGAAATTATTCAGTTATGCGAGATAACAGGGTACATTTTTTTATATTTGCTTTTTTTGATTGAAGAATGTATCTTGTCTTATAATAGGAAAAATGTATAAGATTAGAATCAAGCAAAAAAAGCCTCAATGTGCCTTGCAATCTATTTCTTTTTTTGGTTATTTAAAAAAAGAATAGGCTCAAAATTAAATACTGTGAGCAATTAATATACAAAAAATCAGTGTAGAAATTGAATTCGCCAGCTCGGCAGTAGCGCATACTGTTCCAAACTTTCTAAAAAATTTATAAAAATTTGGCAAATTTAAAAAAGTTGTCACCAAAACTTACATTTTTGTAACCCAAATTTTAAGAAAACTTTTGGGTATGGAATTTCGTAGCCCATTTAATTTTGCTGTAATAAAGTGCAAGTTTCAAGTAGATTTTGGCGGATTTTTCATATATTTTTTTTTTGATGGTGCTTAGCATTTTGTTCCAAACAAACATAGATTTTGTACATGCGTTAATTGGGGTTTCTTCCATATAACACCCAAGCTAAAATTAAATGCGCCGCAAAACTACATACTCCAAATTTTTTTTTTTTAAATCGGGTTTAAAAAGTTTAAAATTTAGATGCCAATTGCTTTAAATTGGTCGAATTTTTATAATTTTTCTAGAAAGTTTGAACTACAATTTAAACATGTGGGTTTTGTTATATAATTAACTACATTTATATAAAAAGTAAAATGAAATAAAGAAATCATTGTTGTCAAAACATTTTGCTACTATTTTCCTGCACACAGCTGTACATAGATATGGGTAGATAAATATCTTTGTTTGAAGCGGGCAACAGTGTCACTTGGTATACTCTCCCATCGGCTTCTGAACTTTTATTTTTGTGTTTTGTAAAAGAATTTCCTCATTCGACATATACCAAGAAATGTACACTGTTCACATTCGAATTGAAAAGTTTGAAAATCTTTGCATATCTAATTAAAATTATATTTAAAGTTTTTTGTTTTATAAACATAGCGTACGCGTGGATTTTGTTTTTTGAGGGTGTGAACTCTCATGTGCTGCGTTGATAAAGAAATATAAAAATCACATACAAATTTATGTCTTTTTAGATTCATAAATATGTATGTAAAATATTTTACATTCACGTTAGTCACCCAATTAACTAGTTTAGTCCCAACTCAGAAAACTATGCAAGACAATGGTCGAAATATTTAGTTAGCGTGGTAGTTAATTACTTTTCATATTTTTCAAACGATTTTGATTTAGCCACTTACTAGGCTTAGATAAAAATAAAGCCTACCTTTTTCTCTTCTGCCTTTCACTATTTTTTTTATTACTGCATAGAATTTATCTATTATTTTTTTTATCTATTATTAAACGAAAAAATATTATTTTGAATTTAGTGATTTTTTATTTTTATTTTTGCTAAAATCGCAATCTATTCTGGCCGCTCCACCTTGACGGCATAATTTTCGCCACATGACTACAACTGGTCTTCCACTATTAAAACTGCAAATCACAGTGGAATTTGTGGAATTCCTATATGGCTGAGCGAAATCAACGCTACACATTGGCATAGCATACCTGCGGCGGTGCATTTGCGCGTCTACGAAGTGGTTTTGAGTAATGAAAGCAGACAGGCGCACTGCTGTTTTCGGAATTTTTATACGTACCCACAATATGCACCGGTAGGGGCTGACGTGTTACTTATGTCATTATTGTTGGCGGCCGCTGCATTGCAACCAAATGTTTGTGTAAAAGCGTATGTGCAAATTTATTACCACAAACATTGGTTGGTAGTCGGGTGTTGATGCAGCTACTGTTGCTGCTAGATTTCGCGAACCGTTAAAAGTTGCGTTAATCTGTGAAACTATTTATTTTGATTTACGATTTTCTGGTTTTTGTTTAGTGCATCTGTGAATTCAATGTCAGAAAATGTAAAACGTTAAGAGTATAATTGCAGTGGAATTTCGGTAGCTGCTTTTATTGATGTAATAAAATCTTTTTTTTTTTCAAGTTGAAAGAGAATGGACTTAAAAATTATTTACAAGCCTTGTTCCCTGACTTTTAAATTAATGCTAATTTTATTGAGTAATTTATTTGTATATAATACCTATAGTAAGTGTTGACTTAAAATTCCAAGCTTAAGCCATTTCATTCATGCTTCCGTGCGCGACATAGTCGAATACATTCTAAACTCAACGCTCTTTTGTGTTTAAACAATTGAGTTGAGCTGGTCAAAAATGTTTACTTTTATGATCTTTAAACTTTATTGAAACAGGTTATAGTGGCAGTTTTTGAACAATATCCGCGCCTACTTTAATCCATTAATTTATTGAAACTCTATGACCAACACTTTGACGCAACCAAATAAATATTCATTAAAAATTTACAATCTAACACCTGATCCAATAAAATGCACAACCTAAATGGCTAATTGTAAGACAAAAAACAACTCTTAAAAAGTTTTAAAGTTCAAACTGGAAAATTTTAAGCTTCCTGCATTCATTAAAAAACTCAGAGAAACGAAATAAAATTAGGCTGTCAAAATGTGAACTAATTATAATTAGTTAAAATATCGTTCAATCGAAAATAAATTTGGACATTTCGTGTGTAACAAAACGTTGGTTGCCTTTAAGAGTGCATTTTACTTTTGCCACTTAAATCCATAAATTTTGTTTTGCGTGTATTGATAGCGTGGGCTGGAAAGTTTTGTAGTTTTACTTTTTTTTGTCTCTTTTGCAAAATCAAACCCTATCCCAAGATTTGTTAAGAGCAGATATAGTAACGAAAAGTAATAAATTGTGTTCAGCTTGCATTTATAATTTGAATTAAAAATCTACACAGTTGTTGTGTGATATTAATGAACGTTTTTACCAATCAAATTATCTTATTGTTAAGCAAAACACAAAAAAAAATCTGACTGGCTCTTCAAAAGTGGTTAGCGAGCCCAAGTGATGGCTGAGTGGGCGCTGAATAGGCTTAAAGATACCATTTATTATTATTATTAATATAGTTTCGGAGTGTGTCTTTTGTAAATTTCCAAATCGCTGATTTATTAGCAGCATTTACAAGTGCGTTAATTAAACACGGACAAAAAAAATGGAGACCTAAAAAAAATATAAGAAATACCTTTGTTCATAAAATGACGAGGCGAAAGCGATATTACTTGGCAGTTTCGCGCTTCGAGCGATCACTACAGTAGCTGTTGGATGGAGCTCATATTACGAATAATTTATTACAGCAACTTATAAAAGTCAAAGCGAAATCGAAAACTTTCAAATAAATCAGATACCTAATTATAAATTTCGTACACAAAGACCGTCTTTTTTGCAAAAACAAAAAAAAAAAAAACAAAAAACCAAAAATTGTAAAAATTCCAGAACTCGTTTTATGAGCTAGAACTGAATTTTTGTCTTGTCGCTCGCTCGCTCGCTCGCTGTACCGATTTTTCAGCTTACAATCAGCTAGTTCATACACACTTTAACTGATTAGCGAGAGTAGCCAGCGGGTGACCGACCCTTCGCGCTAATACAATGTAGATATAGCAACAATAACCAAACAGGTCAGCAACTATAAACAGAGCTAACTCAGTGCTTATCATAACTATATGACAACGAGTTATTGACAAACTTCCATACTTAATGTTAAGTGATTTTTTATAAACATTTAGTGCAATAAAATTAGGTTCATTTTAAAACAAAAATTTGTGCAAGTTTAAATAAAATTTTACAAAATTTCTTTAGTTTTATAGCCCATTAAATTTTACTATAATAAAGTGTAAGTTTGAAGAGACTTAAAAGTTGCGTTGATTTTTGATAATATTTTTCCGATTGTGTTGCTCATTTTCTCCATATAACGAAGGCATGCATTTTTCTGAGTTGAAGAAAATGAACGGCAGCAGAAATTTGCCAAAAAGTCAATCAAAAAAGCTTATGATACTACAACTTAATGGATTGTAAAAATTGCATATTCAGAAATTTTTAGAAATTCTGTTTAAAAAGTTTGAAATTTTGATGAAAATTTATCGAATTTCATTGAAATTTGCACCAGGTTTGAAAATTTAACTTATGCGGATTTTATTCTAGAATGAGCTGTATTTTTATAAAAAATTAAAACAAAAAATTAGTAAATAACAAATAATGGTTAGAGACTAGACAAAAAGTATCTGTCTTTAAGTTATGAGAAACACTGTAGTTACTTAACTGACAGCTAGACAGCGACGTCATCACATCACTCGCACCGATTTACAAACACGCATACACAAAAAAAAAATACTTAAATATTACTCACATATGTATGTATGTACATACGTCCACTTTCGTGCGTTTGTGGTTTTAACTTCCACACCACAAAAGGTTATTGACAAATCTTTGAGCGAAAAATTAATGTATTGCTTGATATGAACTCAACATTGCGGCAAAGGTAATTAATCTTCATTAAAATAGCCAAATATTGCATACAGAGGCGCATTGATTAGCTAAGTGGCTTAAAAAAGAGTAAATAAAACCTTATTTCATTTTCAGATTTTGGTAATAAACAAATTCCGTTCAAATCATGCTGCTAAAATCAGTTAACTAGTTATGCCGAATAGAACTAGCTTGCCTTGTATATTAAACTGAAAAATTCGTTAGCTCAAGTTATTGATGGCTTTTGTCATTTTTTATGTAAAAAATTATATAAAATATATCATTTGTTTTTATAACACTCAAAAGAATGCAGGCTTGTGGATCATATTCAAACCATATCATACATAGCGCTATTCAAATTCCGACTGCTTGTTGCAGCTAGATTAAAAACTACATGGTTTTGAATAGGGAACATATTTTCATTCTTCATTTAAAAAATGTTGATAGATTTCCATTAATCTTTCAAATATTTCTTTATAACGAACAAATTTTCATAAATCTTTCAAGTAATTTTGAATAACGATTAGTTTCTTATTCATCACACAAATAATTTTAAATAACGAATCTATTTTCATTAATATTTCAACTATTTTTGATTAACGAATAGCTTTTTATTCATCGTTCATATAATTTCAAGTAAATAGATTTTCATTTATCATTTCAATAATTTTTAATAACGAATAGATTTTCAAAATGAAAAATTTATTATAAGAATCATAACTGTTACGGTCTCATTTTCATTCGACATCCATAATAGTAGTAGGTATGCAAATTACTTGCGGATTAATCTTTTCCTAAGTCACTGAGCGTGGGTATCATCCAAAAACTCATTTTTAACATTGATACTCTTCTGATTGAGTATTTGGGGGGTATAGTAGCCAGATTTCAACGACCCATAAAACAAAAACTATTATCGACTATCGTCAACTATTTAGCTCCTAAAATATTGTTATTGTTAATATTACAATTTATTTGCAATAATAGCTACATTAGTTAATAATGAGTGAAAACCCGCTGTAGAAAAACACAACACCTGTGAGCAACAGAAAACAGCAACCACGCATCATTCAGTGGCGAGATATAAGCAAAAAAGAGCCCATAACATAACTTAAACTACAAATGACAAAAAAACCGAGCTTAAACAAAAAACAGAATGCAGCAAAAAGTAACTTAAAACCAACGCCTCACTAACCGCACAAGCAATCGCCTACGCTGTGCCAGCTTGCCAAAAAAACAATGCGGAAATCAATGGAAAGATATTTGAGAAAATTCTAAATAAATTTCACACTGCGAAATTCCATTTTTTTTCTGTGTGCTGTGCAGCAATTGACAGACAAAAGTCACAATCCAATTGCAGCAGTAACGTTGAAGAAATGCTTACATGGTCGCTAACAAATATGCGCGAGGCAATAGCAACTAAAAGCCAACAACAAACACCGGCGACAAGTTGAAAAAGAGAATAACTGCACAAAAATATTCAATGAAAGGCAGCGCAGGAAGCTGCGCCAGCAACAGGAGCAACAATGGAATGAGGAATGGCAAAAAGGGGGCATCGAAAAAAACTGCGAACAGAACCAAAAAATGCGCGACGATTTTCACGAGTGCAAGTGGCGATATAGTGACGCCGCAAAGACGGCTGGGAGTTGTGAATCGTCGCAGTTTAAATTGAGGCGCGTTGCAAGTTGCGTGGCATATCGCAAAAGAAAACAAAAAACAGCTTTCTGAATTTTCATTTGTTATTTTTGTTGTTTTTATTGCGTTTGCTTTCAGCGTGCTTGTTATTGCTAAGAAATGTTATTGTTGTTGGCTGTTGTTGATAGGCAAACTTTCAAGTTCAAGAACCAGTTGTGTGCGTTGTGTCTTGCACCAGCAGCCGCCAGTCGCTTCAGTCTTCAACGGCCGGCTGTGGCACGTAGTAGAATCAGCTTCTTTCACATAGCCAGCCAAACTATCTCTCTTTCTCTCTCTCTTTCTCGCTCTCTCTTCCTCCACAACTGTCACACGCTGCACGTTGCTCCAACTCCCCATGTGCTCTCTGTCTTGCCACTTTGTTAGCCGCATATTTGTGCTTTCAACATTTTGTGGCAACAACTTTGCTTTGTTTGACTGGACTTTTGGTTGCCGGTTTCTTTTGGCTGCGTTCGATGCTCCTCTTGCCGGCTATATTGTTGTTAACATTGTTTCCATCCTATTGTTTTTGTTGCCTATGGCGTTGGCTTCATTTTGCCACATTCTTTTGGCACAAGTTCAGTCGTCCAGTGTTTACTCCGTGCATCGTATTCGTGTTCGTTTTGTTGTTGGTGGATTTTGTTTTTGTTTTTATTGGCATTTGCCATTGCTTCGTTTTTCGTGCATATTTAACATTTAGTCACTCGCTTGTTGTTATTGTTGATTGTTGATTTTTTTAGTTCTTCAGTTGCTCCTTTGCCTAGCTACGCTTTTGGTTTTATTGTTGTCTTGCCACATATCCTACCGAATTGCGCATCTCAAACGCAAACACTAACTCTGCCATACACATTCCACAATATGGATGTTTGTACGAGTATGTATAAGTAGTAGTAGTGCATTTGTATACTTAGCCTCAGATGTGCAACTTCCTGAGGCTTTTTTTCACCGATAAAGTTTTTGTTTTCAACTTTATTTTCGTATTTCGCTGAGTTAAGGATGCTTGTAACCGCATTGGCTGCTCTTCAAGCAGATGTTTCTGTCGAAGAGGAATCTTTCAGATATTTCAACTGGAAAAAGCTCGCATTAGAGTAAAGATTAAAAAAAAAATTAAAATTAAACTCTGTCGCTCATTGACTTGAGAAAATTCTCCGGATAGCTCCGAATTTTATAAACATATTTTCTATTAATAGAAATAGGTTAATACATGTCAAAGTTTCAGGAATTGTCGCAAGACCGTCCGTCCTTCCATGTTGGGGTAAATCTATCAATCTATCATATACAAAATAATATCAAGATATAAGAAAAGATGTTTTCTTCTATCAAAATTTCTTAAACCAATTTACAACTCGCGAGAAGTAAATGTTTGTGTATTTATTTCTTCCAAAAAACCCTACAGGAATGGCAACGTACTATTTCAGCCAACAGTAATAATGCAAATTACTTTTCTTGATAGTTAAATATTTAGATTAAGACAGAAAACGGGGCAGCAATTTTAAAACTGAAATACTGATAAACTAGGTGACACCTAATTTTGCGTACTTTAAATGCACATTTACAACAACAGTGATTTTTTCTGTCCTAGAGCATCAATTGGTTTATAGAACAGGAGACTTAAGCAACGAACTTCTATTGACTTCTGCTGACAAGGTAAATCATTCCACGCTACTAGCTACCAGCTGACGTGGAGGCATCAACCCTCCTGCAGGGACTGAAATGGATAACGCGAATCACCTGTGTGGTCGACAATCATCGGTATTATTTAGAGGCTCAACAGAGTAAAGAAAAGGTTATCATAGGGTGGCGCTGTCCCCACTCTTGTTTAACTACTACATCTCCAAGCTCTCTCAGCCGCCAGAGTGAATGCAATTTATGACCTATGTTCGAAAGTAGACGCTTATCGCTATAACCTTGCTCTTTTCTTCACCGTCAGAAACTTGACGTTATCACCTACTAAGTTCTCGGCAACCCTACTAATACCACTTTTACTAAGGAGATCAGGCTCTGACTCAACTCCTACTTATCCAGAATCAACCTTGACACACCAAACATATGCCCAGCATGTGGAGATTCTCCGCACGATACCGATCATCTTATTACATGATGTCTCAAATCTACTCATCCAACACCGCTTCTTTTGGTCCGAAAATGCTGAAACCGCGCGTTTCCCTGGCTTCCCCTGGATGAGTTTGACGACAGCGGTCATGAATTAATATGAATTTAACAGGGTGTATCTAGCCTATACACCAATAAAAACAACAAACATCTATACCAAAAATTTTCACAGTCGGATGCAAAAATTTTTTTTGCCACAAAAAGAAAAGAACACATTAGAGAATGGTGCTTTGCAAAATCTGAAGCAGCTGGCAACAAGTTAACCCTTTGTGCGCTATATTTCTTGCAGTAACACCTTGAGTCAGCAATAGCACTACTAACCGATATGCAGCTGATATAATAAGCTTCCTCTTCCTTGCTTTTTGCTTCGTCATTAACCAAAAAAATATTTTGTTAAAGTAACCGTTTTGTTAGCACTCTTTCTCTGCCGTTCAGCTAAAATCCCTGATGGATGACAGCTAAAATGATGGACCTCTAACAGAGCATTTATACGAGTGTGCGTACGTTGATATTTGTATTGTATTGTACTTTTTAGTTGATTTTGTGACCCTTCTGTTTCGGTTTTGGTGTAGCGCTTTTATTTACGATGCTAATAATTATGTTGATGTAGACAGCGATGTGCTGCTGTCGATGTTTGTGGAATGCCAACCTGCTTGCAACCGAAAAATCTGTTTTTTTTTTTGCCTGTCATTTCCTGCATTCGGCCCCGTGCACTATTTTACTTTACAACCATATGACGCTTTGCATCAACACAACACATGCACAAAAAAAAAATAACAAAAAAATAAGGTTGCTTCTTTAAGTGCGTGCGCATAATTATGATTTTGTATTAAGGGCATTTACTTCTTCGCTTCTACTATATTTTTCTCTTTGTTTTCTCGTTTTCATTTTTACTAGTAAATTGCTTCGCCTGCCAATGTTTTTATTTTTATTTTTGATTTTCTTTTTTTTCGTGTTTGCTTTTGCTGTTGTTGTAATATTTTGTGTATGCATATGTTTTGTTGTCGGTAATAATAGCTTTTTGGATGTTTAACAAAAATTTTAATTTAAGCAAATTATCATGCCCTGCTCCGTTAGCATCCGAACGGACAATATTGTGGGACATTGTTCGCTCGAAAGTATTTACTGTCGCCACAATAAGTTACGTTGCTTACGCTATTCCTGTGGCTGTTTTATTTATTTTGTTCGTTTGTGAACTGGTATTATCTGTCACTATGTGTATCATACTACAACCAAAAAAAAAAAAAAAATTCAATTAATTTGCAGATGTGGTGAGTCAATAAAGGCAGTGTATATTTATATGATGCGCCCAATGAAAAGTAATCGACCTTATCACAAAAAAAAAAGTGTTCCGCTTGTGTTCATTACTCTTCAGCACCTACCTTCTAAATCAATTCCAATTAAAGGACCAATTGATAGATGGAAACCAAAAAAAATTAGATTGAATAATGTATAGGACTAAGCTGTTTCAATCATATTTTAACCTTAAACTTGGAAGAAGAAAATAAGAGAAATCAGAAAATAGAGAAATCAGTCTCAGACGAAAATTTTCTGTATACAAAAATACTTCCTTCAACGACCTGGCAAAACTGAACTGGAAGAGTATTCATTACAACTTATTGAATCAATATCTCTGAGCTGATTTCTGTCAAATTTTGAACCTCGAAGGCATTTTTCGGGTATCAAATTCCTTCGATTGTTCAAAACTACTGATATGAAACTACCACGTCACAAAGGGAACTCTATTCTCTGAAATACATTTACAGCTTCGACAGTAATCTAGCTCGCACACTCCCAGTCTCAAAGCATGTACGCCATTTAGACAGTGACCTGTAAGAAATCATGTGGGAATAGAAACCTCGTTCCGATCTAACCTCAGAGGCATGGACGAGAAGAAGAAGTTTCTAACAAGGAAAGTTTTCTGTTTAGCCTTGCAGTTACTCTCAATGTCTCGGTGTCTATAATGGGGGACCATCTGGTTTACAGATTTGCGGCATTGAGTTAAAGTGTTGTCTACGCATGAATTAAGGACTTTTTTTGGCTGCTTGGCTGGGCTAATCCAGATAAAATGCTTAGTAAGAGAACATAATCGAAATTTATTTAAACAACAAATAAATCTCTCTGAAAAGACCAAATAGAGGGGGGAAGTCACGTTATGGCGACTCGTTCAATGAAGCAGCAAAAAATATTAATAATAAAGAAAACGTAGAATTTTTATAGCAAACTTTAAATTCCACATTTCGAAATCACGAAATTTTATTGGTACTTTTTTCACATCATAAATATGCAATCAGTTTGTTTGATGTTCTGAACATTTTTTCTGATATTTCTATTTCAGTTTGATTACGAAATTTCAGCAAAATTGTCTGAATGCAAGTATGTACTTTTGTACATTGTTCACTTTACAATTTAAGAAATATGTTCAGGGTCATGTTTTTCAATCAAAATAATCCCGCTGCTACATACGTGCATATTTCTCATTTTTTTGCAACACGAGTTTGTTATTTACTTGCAGAATTTATAATAAAAACATTTTCAACCAATGTCCAACCGAATTTACAACAGCAAACACAAATCGTGGACTCTAATTCGGAACTCTTCGGAGTACCCAAGTGATTCCACTTTGAAAAACTCAAAGTAGCAATAACTAAAATGAATTTTAATGTTTCTTTCACTAATTTTGTATTTTATTTCAAACATATCAATAAATTTATTATTTTACTCCACAAGCTAATAAATATCTTGCCGCTTCAGCGACTGTTGCAATATTTCAACACATTTATGATCCTTTTTTTTTGGATCTTACTACAATTGCAACACCATCGTCATCAAATGCAACTCACTTACTTATTTGCTACTTTTTTTTGTGCTGTGTTTGCAACCAACAACAAATTTTAATTTGTCGAAAGCATTCGTAGCAACACTGTTTGCTAGTCTGGAAAATAACTGTTTTTTTATGATGCGTTTTATCGTTGTTGCATTTATGTGGTTTTGGTTGTGTCATATTTGCCTCCTGCATTTTTTCATGTACTTACTGCAACAACAACAACATTTCTTGCATCGATTCGAACTTTGCCGGTTGGTTGTGGTGTGGGGGCGGGCGGCTTTACAATTTTGGTAACACGTTTTGCGGTTATCCAAATTAGCATTCCGCCCGCAGTAGTTGAGTAGTTGGCGAAATATTTTTATTACATTACCCAATGCAAGGCATCTTTTTTTTATATTTTTTTCATTGCACTTAGTATTTCAGCATTTGTGTGTTTTGCTTTTGTTGGCATTGCTGCGCTAGTGTCTTTATCAACATCGGACAGCCGATGTTAGTTGGTTAGCTTTCGGTTAGCATTGGCTGTTACTGCAATTATTCTACAGCAACTTGTTGCATGGTAATGACCCCGCGCGATTCTCCAGCGAATGAACGCCTAATACTCTACAAAATCCGCTTCAACCCCTTTGCAGAGCGCGTGTTGTGTCTGCACATTGATCTTACGCCTGTTTTTAAACTACGATACTCATTTCTCATTCGCTGTCTCGCGCGATTTTATCGCTTTATATGCCTGGCAGTTATTGTATTTTGACTTTGGCTTTAACTGTGCATTTCACTTTGACTGCGACTTCAACTACTGCCCTGACGCTGCCGCTGCCTCTAATTCTGGCTTTGGCTGTGACTGTGGAATATCAAAGCGTTTATTAATTTATTTAAATTCGAGTCCTGCGGCCATCCCACACTGTTTGGCACTGCGCTCGCTCCCCGTTCAGCCTACTTTTTTTTATTGATTGCATAGAAATTTATGAGGTGCAACACGATCGCATAGCTTGCATAGCGAATTGTGGGTGTTTACTATTTACTACATGCAATGCAATTCTTCTTTATGACTTGACTGCATATTTCGCAATAAATAAATTCTGATTATTTTTAGATGGAGTTTGAGGTCAAACAGTGGGTTAAGTGCACACTTGCATGGCCAGAAGGAGAATAAAAGAGAGCTGTGCTTATTGTTTTTGTAATTGTTGCAGAGGAAACCTTTCTGCGATAATACATTTTCCATAATACACAGAAATAATTTGTGTTGAGGTAAAAAGGTGTACTGAGGTAGGAGCTAGAAGGTACAAATATTTTGCAAAACAAAATTTAAGATTTGTTAATTTTTACTAAATATAAGTTTCGCAAAACCGGAATTATTTTGAACTATCAAACAAATCGATTTTGAATTGACTTTAGCATTGGAAATTTAACACTATGAATATGATTTATATACAATATATATTAATGTTTAGAATTGTTTTTTTTATGTACAGAGGAAATTAATAATCAATTCAATTAAATTCGATTCAGTTCGGTTCAACTCCATTCAGTTTAATACAGGTCAGTTCACAGCAATTCAATTCAATTGAGTTCAGTTCAATTCCAATCAATTTAACCCAATTCAACCCAATTACATTCAATTTAATTCAATTTAAGTCAATTAGATTCAGCACAACTCAATTCATTTCAATTCAATTAAGTTCAGTTCAGCTCAATTTTATTCCTTTCAATTCAATTTCATTCAATTCTGAACTGCATTAATACAATTTAATTTAATTTAAGTTCAGCTCAACTCAATTCCATTCAATACAGTCCGATTTAATAAACTTCATTTTAATTATTTAAATGCAATAAAATCAAGCAAAAATCAATTTCGAGCCGATTTATTATAATGACGTCAATTATCCCATTGATAGTTTTATTTTATATTATTTGTATTTTATAAAAAATAATACGAGGTATATAAGTATATTATATATTATATATGTTATTTACAGTCAAGAGATCTCAAAAATAATCCAAAAAAAATATCATTTACTTTTTTTATTAGTCTTCGCTATTTCTGATTTTTGGAACTGCCAAATTATATGAATATTTTAAACTGAAAACTATTTTTGCCTTGATTTTGAAAAAAACAACATCATAATCAATAGCTTAATAGCAAAATAACCTAATCAGCCTAATATGAATTATAAGTGTTCTATCTGAATGTGATTTTATTTTATTGATACTCTATTTTTGCGGGTTTGGTTTTTAAATTTTTTGATCATATTTATTTTTCTTTTTACTTCCTTCCAGTTTAAACGCATGCTTTTTCCGAATGTAAGTCTCTTCAATATTTATGGTTATCTTTTTGTGCAGTTTATTTACTGTGTTCGTGTTTTCTTTGCGATTATTATAAATTAATGACACCACCAACAATAATAACAACAACCCTTATATTTTTTTCCAGCATTCGGTAGTCAATATTCTCATGCAATAAATCAATAGCTCAGCAATATCTTCATTACCCTTTTTAGTTTAGAATCAGATGTACATTCTATAGTTAAGGCTTCCGCAATTTTCTGTTCTACTGGGAACAGAAAGGCTGAAAAATAGATTATAACAAAGAATTAGCAATATTAGTTGCTAAACTTAATAATTTTCCAATAGCCCAGCAATACGAACTACAAAGAGGCAGCAGAAAGTAGAGCAGTCACACCCATACCGACTTATTTCCATGCGTTGTATAGTTTTTTCTGTTCGTCACATAATCGAATTCCGTTTTAGGCTTAACATGACGCAAACGATTTGAGCAAAGGTCGATTATTAATTTTAAAATGCGGTAAAATGAAGAAAAATTGTGTCTACCTAAAAAGTAACTTAGGCGCAGAGTATAAAACCGTAATAGAGTAGAGTGGAATACTTAAACCCAACAGGTGGGTTGGCCAAATTGCAGGACGAGTAATGAGTGATGGGAAGCGAGTGGCGATACTGCCCAAAGTGATCGTTCAAATATCTTATTAAACTCAATTGGGCAATAAATTTGCGAAGGTTTGGCAGTCAAAGTGGGTAAAAAATATGTAATTTTGAAGAAATATGTTAGGGTGCATGAGCATAAAAAAACAAGAAAACAAATTGCTTCAAAGTTGACATCGAATGGACTAAAAGTGCTACTGGTATTGTGGAAGTGGAACGAATTTTTCGGCATAAATATATACATATATATATATATATATACATGTAGTTTTAATTAAAAATCAGCAACAAGATTGTCAGAACATCAAGGTAAAGAATATTAGCGATAAGGGCTGCGTGAGTCTACTGAAAGTTGAAATAATAGGCCAGCGAAAGTGACAAACAGTTTGATGTCTTGATTTGAATTCAGTAAAATAAATACACTTATTTTCAAAAGTTTTCAGATCTCGAAGTAAATGAGCCGAATGGTTATTTTTAGTGAGAAATTAATTTGCTATCAATATTGTATTTTTTGTCTCTCCAGCCAAACTAAAATCAAGAACTAATGGCTGATTAGTTGCTTTCGCAAAATATCACTATTAAAATAAAAAATACGCATTAACCTTGAGAAATATTTGTTACTCCTCATTGAGAAATTTCAATATCAGAAAAGTGTAGTTTCTGGTCGCAGAAGCGTCGTCAAACGAAAAACTGTTTCAAAATGCCTTCTAAAGTCCTTCCTTCTAGAAACCCTTCTCTATATAGGTAGGGAGAGCGTTGGTTTTTAAAGATTTTAATTTCGAAGACAAACCCCCACTTGTCCAATTCTTTGCCCTTTTTGCCACACTGTGCAACAGCTAGCGATAAAATTCACGTAAAACTGGTAGCTGCCTCATCTCGCGGTTACGCGCACGTCAACTTACGCATACAGACCTACTTACTTTCTTTACGAATTTTGAATGCCACAAATCATATGCACAGCATGGTATGCTGATTGGAAGCAGGCAAACATGGACAATAAATGATGCCTCAAACTGAAAAAAAGAAAAAGAAAAAGAAAAATAAAAAGAAAAAACCAAATGAGGAAAACGACGATCGAAACGGAAAAGACAACAAAGTAAACCGGTATGTGTGAGTATGTGGTAGCGATTGCCTTTGGCTTTGATTTAAGGGAAGAGTAAATTTATAATTGCGGTCATATACAAATTATTTTGAAATACAGCTAACGAAGCATGCACGTTTTTAGGCAATATTTTTGGTGGCAACATAAATAATGCGCTGTTAATCAAAAAATGGACTCACTAAAGTTGTATGTACAAAAACGGAAAAATGAAAAGAAAAAGAAAAAAAAACACCAATGATGGCTGTTAAATAGAAAAAACATAATTAATACTAAAGTGATCAACGATTTTTGATGTAGGAACTTTGGAAACCATGGGGCGTAACAAAAGTTTCAACGCGGCCAAAGGGCAGTATCAACGAATTCATATGTATGTAAACTTATAGACAGAAAAAATGTATAATGCTGGGCATTTATTCATTCAGTTCATTTTAATAATAATCACATTTTTTTACAATATACCCTTCCCAAAATATATTTGTCAAAAAATTAACATATTAAAGGTGTGACCATGCGAATGGCGTGGCTACATTTTGCAAGTTCCAAAAGAGAATATTAAAATAATCTGCAAAAATATTTCTATTACCTACGAGTATTAGTAAGCTGCTTGTATTTCAACGAAGATTGAAGGCAATTATTTTTGAAAAACTCGCAGTATACGCAATGTACTGAAAGTAACTACGTCAGATAAAAATTTGGTGTAGCCGTTGCACAGTGGTGCCAGAGCGGAAAAAAAGGATTTTTTTATCATTCCAAATTTGTACCATCTTTTCAATTTAAGCTAAGAACTAATCAAATAACATTATCCGAATACTTGGGCTTGATATATTCAATGGTTTTTTGTTGGGAGAGCTTCAAAGTCCAACAAAGTATCAACGCAAAGTTACTCAGAAAAATGTGATGAATATTGCAAAGGTTAAAACTCAAAAGTTAACCATAAAATATCAATTGTATAGTTTTTATTTATTAAAACCAATGTTATAGATGTGATTTACATCATCAAATGTATACTTTCTTTTTCAAGATTTTTTTTAATATGATGTTTTTTCATGGTCCAAAAAAATCATATATTTCACAACTTCAACAGAATATAACTAATGTGCGCAGGAGCGCGCAGGTTAGCCACTTACACAAAATAAACTTTAGAATCTCCTTAATCGATAGAAAAAAAAATCAGCTGCAATTAGCTGCCAATTCATGAGTAATTAGCATTTTAATCTAAAAACTCACATCAAAAGTTATGAAAATGTGCAACTGCGTTGTTTGTTTGCTTGATTCGTTGCTTTGTTTTTTTTTGCCTGCTTCGCTGCTTTGTTTTTTTTTGCGTGCTTCGTTGCTTTGTTTTTTTTGACTGCTTCGCTGCTTTGTTTTTTTGCCTGTTTCGTTGGTTAGATGATGATTTAGATGGTATATTGAGGAGAACAGTAAACGAAGGTTCCCTAAGATTTGGAATTTCTCCCTTGCATGCAAGAATTAAGTTTATGGAGTGTATTCTGCATATTGCTTACAACAAACCTTTTCGCAAATGGAGAACTGACGATCGTACCAAAAAGCTGAAGGCAGATGAAAAAGCACGTATTCAAGCAGATTTGAAGTCATCCTTGGGAATAAATGTTGATGTAGTGAAGCAGGGACTGGGTACGACAAATGATGGCAATACCTCACGAAGATTTTTTGAGGATCCTGCTAAAACTGCCGATATTGTTGGCGTTGACGAAAACCTGATACATAGATTTAAAATAATATTAAATACAATCAATAGTCAAGCAGCAATAGATCGTCAAAAATTTGAAATTTATTGCATGAAAACTGCGAGGTTATATGTCAGCCTTTATGAATTTTACTATATGCCAATGACAGTACATAAAGTTTTAATGCATGGAAGTAAAATTGTTTCATCCTCTATTTTGTCATTGGGCATGCTATCAGAGGAGGCTCAAGAAGCTCGCAATAAAGATTACAAGAAATATAGGCTTAATCATTCTAGAAAATGCGACAGAATTTCTACAAATCAAGATGTAATGCACTTGCTTTTAGCTTCATCGGATCCTTTTATTAATGGTTTCAGAACAAATCCCAAAAATAAAACTTTAGAATTCCACGATGATGTTAAAAAATTACTTGTTGAATAAATAATTAATAATATATGATCATTTTTGAATATTTATTGGTTATGTTATATGGGAGGTGGGCGCAGTTGTGGGCGGACTTGTTTCATTTTTAGAGAAATAATAATTTTTATTGATTCAAATCCGTTTGACAATTTTTAACAGTCTAGCTGTGATAACAGCGAAAATATTGCAACTTTTGTGATTATATTATATGGGAGATGGGCGTAATTGTGGGCGGATTTGCTTTATTTTTTCTGGACAAGCTTATATTTACAAAATATTACACTGTAGAAAATTTTGTTACTGTAGGATGATTTTTGATTTTTGTGTTATATGGGAGGTGGGTGTGGTTGTGGGCGGATTTTAACAAAAATTTTGTTTTCATCTAATTTGGCAATATGAGAGATGTGTGCCAAATTTCAAAGCCCTACCTCGATTCCTTCTATTTTTTGCCGCGGCTTGTATGAAGCGGCACCACTGTGCGTTGTGTTATTCGAGCCAATTTTAAGTCAGGGTGTAAATTGGTTGCATTTCCAGTAATGGTAACCACTGCCATTGCAGTTATTATAACCTACTGAGTAACTGAAAATACGGCACTCTCAGTCTTGCTGGAAATTGTTTGCTAAAAATCAGCAAAGTAATACAGAGGGAGAGGCAAAGTTTCGCCGACAATTTTTTACATAAACTTGATCCTTTTGAAAGAAATTACAAAAAACGCAATTCTGCCTTAGCGCCGACTGTCGGGAGAATATATATGTAATATCGCCATGGAAACTATTATAGAACATCGTTAAATATAGTAGTGGCTGAGAATACCTTTCGCCACGTGATTTAATAGCAGCATTCTAATTTTCTGTCGAACTCCGAAACTCTAAATTGAAACACAAAACTGATAATTCTTAAAAATATTTGTTAAAATATAAGACACAAAATTTCTTTAATTTGCTTTCTACCAAACTTTTGTCTGCATTCATCCCTCCAGCTTCCATGGACACCCCCTATGCCCCTTTTATTGTCCTGCATTTCAATCTTCTTAGTCGCTCTTAGTCGGCCTTTAATTTTTCGCTCTGCCACTACCAATTAACGTGGCCCTTTTGGTCAGGTGCTTATTATAATAATTTGAAATTCTTCTTGGCTGCGCATGCGCGGACATAAAACGCTTTCAGCTCGCATTCCACTGACACAAACTTATACACGCTCGTTTCGTTTTCAAGTAAATAACAACAACTATCTATTTATATGCATATTAGGGGGCATCACCCTCCAAAAAAAAAAAAATTGGTGCGCACTTTTCATCGGAATTATAAAATTCATTATATCTTGAGGCATCAACCAAAATATTTCGGAAAAATATTGAGATTTACGTGTGCTGTAGAAATGGACTTTCACAAATAAAAGTCTTTAATAACTTGTTTTTTTTTTTATTTATAAGGAAAAAATCATAAATAACTGTTAGTTTTGGTTAATAAAATAGAAATACAAAATAAATAATATTTTTGATTTAAAAAAAAAAATAATAATAATTGTGGTTTTACATTTATAAAACAAGAATTAAAGATAACTGTTATTTTTTTTTAACTTCTGCATAAAAATTGCAAAAATATTGTAAAATTTGATTCTCGTGAAATAAGAAATCGACTGGTATATTATTACTTCCGTCTCTGCTAATAAGGCATCATTGAAATGGTAATTTCTTAGCATTTTCATTTATTTTTAAGTAATGAATAATTTTTATAAATCCGTTGAACAAATTTTTAATTTAAGCTCTCAAGTGACTATTTTGAAAAAATACTTTTATAAACTTATTTTTAACTTATTTAACGTAAATCTTAATATTTTTCCGAAATATTTTACTCCATCTTTTAAAACATAATGAGCTTTATAATTTCAGTGGAATAACTGCAACTTTTTTTGATGAGCCGCGCTAATGTGTGTATATACATACATACTGTATATTCAAAATACTTTGCGTTTATACTCTTAATGGTTGTGTGGGCATTTAACTAACATTTTTCTTGGTCAGCATAATTTATTGTTGTTGCTGGTCATGTGTAGGTCCATAAATACCTAGGTATGTCGGTTGTTGCAGCACGGCAGGAATCATTTGGTGATTAAATGATGAGGCGTAAAAAGGTATTTGCTATTAATTGTCTTGTACTACGTGTTGTTTGTACATTTACTTATTTGAGTAGCAGCCAGGGGGCGTAGGGACAAAATAGCATTCATAGATGTATACATGTCTGTTTGTTAGTGTGTGTGCATAAATAAATTAATATTAGTGTACGTGGGGGTAGTGGAATTCATTAATAGTAGTATGCTCGCAAGCATTCGAATGCCCCTGTAAGCAAACATGAAATAGCAATAAATTTGACTAGCAATAGGCATTATGAACAGAAAAAGTTTAGTAGCAACTGCAATTGCGAACACCTCAAACGTAGGCATACAAAACAGAGCTTCCCGTGGCTATCAACTTGTGCCGCTGACATGACATGCCTACAGCACGCTACCTGCCACACTAACTCCACCTCAAGTGTGCTGTGAGATTGGCTGCTAAGATCCCACATTAGTTCATTTACTTTTGATCTAACTTTGTGTGTTTTTTTATTTGCTTTTTCGTTTTCAATATTTATGGTGGGAAATTTCGAAATGTACGAATATTGCATAATAAATCGAAACATTTGCATTTCTTCTACGTCTTGCCTTGGTTCCACTGCCGGGTTCGTGTGTTAAGTCTTTCGTTGGTGAGGGAATTTTCAATTGCTCTGACGGGTCTTTTGTGTTCTTCAAAAATCTTTGTGTGCATTTCTAGAATATTTCATAATTGAATACAATGCTATTTTATGAATGCGCTGGCAGTGCGCTTGGCATATGAATGACTTTAGTTGGAATGCACTGAAATTTTTCCGACATTAGCGAGCCATGTAATATATATTGATTATTTTTATTGTATTGAAGCTCCTAAAAGGCGGTGAAAAATTCCATAAAGCGTTAATGGAATAGAAAAGTTAATGTCTCAAAATCGCCAACAATCTGCAGCTATTCAAAGTGGCACAAAGCGTTGCCTGTTACCCATAGGTTGTTCGTTCAGTGTGCAATTTGTCTATCGTAACTACAATACAGTGTGCCATTAACCTAAATTTGTTATAACCAGCAGTCGGCTGCTCTAATCAACCATTCTTTTTTTCTCTTCAATACATTACATTTTTTCAATTTGTTCTTCAAAGCCACATTTTTTTATTTATCCACTCATCGACTCAGCGCTACATCATGACCGGCACGCTGACGGCTTGAGCGTTCCGCTACTTGTTTAGTAGCCCACTTCCTGTGTGCTGCGATGCAGCCGTGGTCTAAGCATCGCATTTCTATTATTAGCTGCGTAATTATGCACAATTTATGCGACGACACTCCAACGGCACCACGAAGCCTGGTAGACATTGGCGTATGCGCCGCATATTTGCTATAGAACATCAGTAGTCGGTTGAGTGAGTGAATTGGTGAGTTGGTGAATGAATTTCGTTATTTGCGTGAAACAACTTCGGAAACTACGCTTTGGTGTTGTAAAATTGTAAACATGAAGAAATTCTATAAAAAATAAAACTATCCATTTAGCTATAATGGAAATTTAAACAGGTTTTAACGCAAATTTATATTTATTTAATGGCTTCGTGCATGCAATGGTTGGCCTGGTCTAGACTGATGCTATTTCGCCCCAAGCAAAATAATTAGAACCAAATTGAATTCTTATGACTTAACTAGAGAGCTAAAGGCTGCACTCATTAAATATATTGATGAAATTTAAAAGCTTTTATTCATTTTTATAATTATCATTAACAGGCATCACATTTATTCTTAACATATTTTTTTATATTCTACTTTGAGTTAAGTGAAGGTTTTGTATCAAATAGCCCCTTATTACGAGAGAGAAATAGCTCATATTTGCATTTTATTATGGGAGTAACTCCTAAAGTTACCGGAAACGACCATTAAATGGCATTTTTTGAATATTCAAACTGTGATTTTCGAAAATTTCGATTTGTCGATTTTTTATGATTTCAAGTTTGGCTTACGGCTTGCGGCCGCCGTAGCCGAGTATATAGCATGTGCACACTTCATTCGGTGGGTCCCAAGTTCGAATCCAGCTCGGGGCAAGTAACATCCAAAAATTATAGAAAAAGTTTTTTCTAATAGCGGTCGCCCCTCGGCAGGCAACGGCAAATCTCCGAGTAAATTTCTGCCATGAAAAAACTTCTCACAAAAACATTCGCCGTTCGGATTCGGCGTAACTGTAGGTCCCTCAATTTGTATTACAACATCAAGACGCACACCACAAATTGTAGGAGAAGTTCAGCCAAAATCGCTTAAGCGGCAATTAAGTAAGTGGGTAAGTTTGGCTTAACTCAAAACAAAAATTGGAGCAACTTCACTAGGTTTCTGTTAATGCAACAGCATCAATTAAAATTTGGCTATCCAAAGTTATCAATCAAATCAGAAAGATAACAGAAAACATCGCATCATTCTTCACCACCAGCTCCCACATAGTACATGGAACATTTTAAATTTTAAAATTCGAAGTAATGACTCAATACCCACATATCCAATATCCTGTTTCTTAAGAAAAAAAAAATACGTGGTGTGTTTTACAACTATCTTTCTGAGGTAGCATCTTCAGAGTGGATCAAACGTTTTGACAACTGGTTTCTTCGAATAAAAAAGTGGATAGATCTTAAAGACGAATATTTGAACGCCATTTCGAGCGTAATTTACTTACAATAAATTTACAAAAAAATTATATATGTACTTATTCTGTATGCTGGGCAGCACGTGTAAAAGCGAACATAACACAAAATTTGGCATGACATCAATAAGTACCAAGCAAGTTTATAAATAAATTGCATTCGTAGTTCCGAAAAATCTACATAGTATATGTGCACGGTCTGCACTGTCAATTCGCATAGAAGTCATAAATGTCATAAAAATCCTGACCAGCACACCGAGATGCCAAAAAGTCAAGCAGTGAAACTGGCACAATGGCAAAACAAAAAAGTAGTAGGCAGCCATGCAGTCTCAGACAGAGAAGCGAGCGGAGAATGTGGTGAATAAAACCAAAAAAAGGAGAAGAATACTACGAAGCTAACACCATTCAAAATTGTATGCAGCTGACTGCGCAGTCAACAATAAAAAGATTCGCGAATTTCAAAAAAACACCAAAGAAAACTCAAAACAAAGCAAAAAAACAGCAGAAAGGTGTGAAGTATACACAGCAACAGCCGACGTTTGCCATGTTCATACTACTATTTGTTGTTGTTGTTGTTGTTGTTGTCGGAATTGGTGTTGCTGCAACTAATAAGGCCGAGACTGGCAGGCGGCACATAGGCTGCTAAAATTGCAACACATACAGAAGACTGTAAAGAATGATGCCGTTATGGAATGGCGCACACTAAACGTTAAGATGTAGCGGCTGTGTGTGTGCCCAGACATACTTACAAACATTTGAATTAATGTCCATATCGCGGGTTTGCTGGAAGAGAGGCGCAAAAAATAGTTTTTTATTTTGGTAAGTATGCTGAAATCTGCGCTGCCTCTTTTTTATGTTGTGTAATAAATAGCTCATTAGAAGAAAATGTGTCTTCATTTTTGCTAGCGTGCATATTTTAATTGAAAACTTTTTGATTTTTTGAATGGTTAAAATATGGCGCACGGCGTTTAAAAATATAAATTTGTCTATCTATTACAAAGGTTACAAATCTTATATTTTTATGAACATTAGAAAGCACGCATTTTTTCGCGTTTCGACTACTTTTTTTTTGCATAAATTTCATTTTGGTTTCCCTCCTATTCACCAATTTGTGTTTGAGCTTAGCTTGCAACTATCAGATGCTGCTACGCCTCCACAAGCAACGTGCACCACAATGCAATCAACCAACAATTGTTCGTCTGCCAAGTCATATGTGTGTGTGTGTTTCATTTCTACACAAAAAAAGTGGGCGGGCTACAGTCAAGAATCAGCTTAACAATGCTCTGGAAGCTCTGGACGTGGGCAAAAGTAGCAAGCGAATTCTTTACATGAACGTCACTCAAAAATGTGCAATAATTTGCACTTCCAAACATAAGGTATGCACATATATGTAAATATGTAAGCTAGGCCGAGTCAAATTCTTTTTAAATTTTTCCGACGAATTTTGATATGCTGAGTATCTTCATCAAAAAATAAATCCATCAAGCCATGTGTGCCGCAAAATTAAAATTACTAATTTTTTAGGCAATTAAGGTTCACTTTTTTGCCATGAAATTGTTTCTCATTTTATCACTTTTTATTATTTTTTGACAAAGAATATCCATAAAAAGTTAAGAATAATAATTAACAATTTTCGAAAACGCTTGAAAACGTTCTTAATATTTGGATGTAAATGCCAGTTACCCAAAAATTACTTTTCCGATATACAATTACTCTAAAAATTTACCACATGTTGGTTTTTTATAATATTCGTAATGTTTGCGTGTGATAAATATTTGTTGGAAATGTTGGTATTCGAAATTTTTTTGTCATTTAGCGCATACAGCAGAATATGTGTAAGACCGTTAGCACAAAAAATTTGAAATCAAAGGAAGTTTATATAAAATTCATCTGTTATAAGGGGAAAAAGTGCATGGGACTACAATTTAAAAAACTTGTTAAAAATCAACCGGATTTTTTAGCTACTTCAGTCTTGTATGCACATTATTATTGTAAACTTAATGGCGCTACAAAACTGCGTGCTCAAAAGTTTTCCAAAATTTCTAATTGAAAATTTTGAACGAAAATTTTTTTAATTGGTATTTTATTCCTTTTAATATATTACAAAGTATAGTTTTCTAAAAAAAAATAAGCGAAAAATCTTGCATGCAAATATTGCGAGTATATTTTATATATATATTTATATTTTGCGCCTAATAATGAAAACACAGTCAAATATTAAGGAAAATAGTTTTATTGTTTTTCAAAATATTCTCCCTCCAAATCAATATACTTCTGCATTCGCTTGAACCAATTTTCAAAGCACTTTTGCCGCTCAGAAGAGGATACCTCTAAAACGAGCTGTTTGAAGGCTTCTGCAGCTCCTTCAGGCGTTGAAAAACGTTGACCTCGAATTTTTTTGTTTGATGTTCGGGAAAAAAAGAAATCATTAGGTGCCAAATCAGGGCTGTAAGGCGGATGACCCATCAATTCGACCTTTTGAGTGCTCAAAAACTCTCTTGTGTGAATCGATACGTGAGAGCTCGCATTGTCTTGGTAAAGAATGATTTGTCTTCGGCGGTTGGTTTTCCTTAATTCTCCAAAAACTTTTGGCAAACAAATGGTTGTATACCACTCAGAATTGACCGTTTTAAGTTTATCTAGTGGAACAGTTGCGACAAGACCAGATTTTCCGAAAAAACAGCCGACCATTTGCTTTGAGGTGCTTCTTGTGCGAACAACTTTTGTTGGATTAGACTCGTCTTGGAACACCCATACAGTCGATTGCTGCTTTGTTTCTGGCTCATATGCATAGATTCAAGATTCGTCACCTGTTACGATGTCATAGACGTGCTTTGATCCACCGCGGCTAAATTTCTTCAACATTTCTTTACACCAATCGACACGAGTCCTTTTTTGGGCAATTGTCAAATTATGCGGTATCCAACGAGAACAAATCTTCTTTACGACCAAATGTTCATGCAATATTGAATGTATGCTGGTCCCACTAATGGCCAAGGATGCCTCTATCTCGCGATATGTCACATGCCGATCTTGTACTATCAATTGACGCACAGCATCGACTGTTTCTGGCACAGCCACCGTTTTTGGACGACCTTCACGAAATTCGTCCTGCAAAGATTGGCGGCCATGTAGGAACTCGTTGTACCATCGTTTCACAGTGGCTAAGTGTAGTGATTCAACATCAAAAGTAGAAGTAAGTTGATTGATGCACTCCTGTCTCGATAATCCACGTCGAAAATCGTAGTAAATCATCGCACGAAAATGTTCACGGGTTAATTCCATTTTTAGGCAATATGAATTTTTAAACTCACTATAAATAAACAAAAATAAAACTCGTAAGTGAAAATGTTATATGCAAGTTTATGCCAAAAAATACCAAACTTTACGATAAAAGTATCTAATTACAGCTAATCACATGTAGTGTTGCGAAGGCGCAAAATATAAAAGGCAACTCTCGTAATATAAAGCAAAACATGTGGTCAACTCTTTGGCTCACTGTATCTATATCATCAATATAATAACGTAAGGAGACTTAAATTGTCTCCATAGATGTTACTTTTATTCGTTTTTTCTGGATATGGTTTTTCCTAAATAACTGCAAAATGTACTGAAAAATTGAATTTTTGTATAAATCTCAAAAGACGCGTCTTTAGAAAATTAACTCCATCTAAAAACCCTATGGCAACTTTTTAAAAAAATATTTCAATACTAGTGCACGTAAATAATGGAAATAATGATTAAATGAAAATAACCCCTGGGTCAACATAACCTACAAAATTTCAACGGTTTTCAAAAACATACCCCTATCATTCCTCAATATGGCTAAACGCAGTTACTTGAAACTTTTTTTTACACAAACCCAATGCTATATTGAAATTCTATTGAAACAAAATATGTGTCTATCTGGCCAAGCCTAACGTAAATTTCTCCTTAAATTTGTTTAGATGCGATTCTAGTGTTTGATATTCAAAGATATAATTGTGAAGATTTTCGTTCCGCATCACTGTATTAGCTATAATTTGGAGTAGAAGGCTGACTAAAGAATGATTTTGCGGCCACTACTGTCACTCAATGTACCGTTTTAAGTCAAGAAAAGAGGTCAAAGCAATTAGTTTCGAGATGAAGGTATTGTCATGCACATATATATTCAGTCAAAAAAAAACAAAAAAGTTATCTAGATTGAAGAAAAATAGCTATCAAAAGAAAGAATATTTATTATTTGTTGGGAAAGCCTATCTTATTTTATGTAAATTTTTATTAATTTCGATGAAATATTTACGCAAGCGGGAGAAAATATCGCGATTTGAAGAAAAAATTACAACATTTTAACTAGTTCAAAATAAAGAAAATTTTTATTCTATCAGGAGATGGATTTTTTTTTGAGTGTATACACATAAGCATAAATTAAATATAAATATTATTTTGAAGCTAAATGATTGAAAAAAAACACGATGTATTTGCTCTTAAAATTTGCCGCTGCTATCTGGATTCTTTGTAAATTATCATTTTGTGAACACACTTAGTTCTCTACTAACCGCAAATATTTCGAGCCAACAATGAATTTGTACTCAAGCACCTTTTTTGTTTTCACATTCGCTTTTATTCCAAAAATGTCACTTCTATTAAATCGCCACATATGCCTGCTGCCTCCTCGGCGGCTTGCAACTTGCGTTTTTGCATTCACATTCACTTGCTGTTGGCAATTCGCTTCGTTTTGCTTTTTGCTTTTTGCTTTTTTATCCACCATGGCATGTGTGGCATGTTAACTTGTGACAATTTCTCGCACAATAAAACCACCAAACCAACACGATTTCATGTCATCATGACAACTGTCGCATGTCTGTGTTGCTGTAATTGTCGTCGGTTGCCGTCGGTAAATGTTTTTGCTTTTTATTTATGTAAGTACATGATACAAAAAATATATGTATGCGCGAACACATCCAGCTAGCCGTTGGCAAGTTGAACTATTTATGTCGTGATGTGATGTGTTATATTTTTCCAATTACTTGCATTTGCTGTTATGCTGCCGGTGGTCTGTATGTTGTTGTCGCACAAAGGTGTAGCACGTTGCACACGAACTATGCAAATAATGCGAACACCGATGGTTTTTTGCTAAGCCAATTAAAGCAGGCTGCGCCGCTTTTGGTTTGAACGAGTTAGATTATTGCGTTGAGGGTAATTATGAGGTGTACAAAATTGCGCAATTCAACGCAAAATGAAAGGTTTTCTGTTTTGTTGTAGACTAAAAACTTTTAGAGGTTGACGCGAATTCTGCAAAAATGTTTGCTTTTTTCACTTAAAATTATTTGCTACAGTAGATCGATTTGCATTTGTAATAAAACAAATTAGGGACAGAATTTAAGCGGAAGAATTCGTTCAAAACAAAACTCGAATATACCGATGTAATCATTATGGCATATGATATGATTTGATATCTGACCTTATTTATATTTCGAGCATACTTTGTTTGGAATATTTGCATTGCGGTTATTCCCTGTTTTGTAATCTTTCGATAAAATTTTATCGTTATGCTTATATTGGAAATTTTCCGATGACATATGTTTGTTTTTGTTGTGATTTTTATTTTTTCGATCGTAAAAAATGAATCATACTGTTGGTGGTGTTGTTACTAGTGTTACGGCCTACATGTTTTATGATCGATATACTTATAACGAAAAAAAAAAGTTTCCAAACAAACAATCAAACTTCGTCGATAAAATAAAAATCGCAAAATATCGATCAGATATGCTCGAGACATAAAAATCACCAAAGAACGATTAAATTTGTTATATGCTTTTACTAATTTATTTCCAAGCTCATATTTGTGTGATACATATGGCGTACCAATTACATTCACAAAAAGCTTAGCAAAACAGCATTTTGTCAGCTAAGTTGCATTAATTGCACCAAGTCATTAAGTCAAAAGACTTAAGCAACAAACTTGATTTCGAAGTCAAAATGCGAATGAAGGAAACTAGCACCAACGCCCATGTAGTCGATTTTAATTGGTAAATGCATATTTTTGTATGTATTTATATATCGAAAATGAATATCCTACTACAGTTGTTTGCTCTAGTATATCAGAAAATATTTTGAATTTATTTTACATACACGAGTATACATAGAGTTTCAGATATTTCTTTATGCTAATTTGAGTTATTTATTTATAAATTACTATTCAAATTTACTGTCTACTGGAAGTAACCTGGGTACGTCACCGCACTTAAAAAATTGAATTCAAAAGAAAATGATTCCAAATTTTATGTATTTGTGCAAAGATACAATTTATTTAAAAAAAAACTTGGGTTCAACTTAAAAAAATATACGTTTGTACATTAGGGCGTCTCACCAAAAGAAACTGCAATTTTCCCACCGGAATTATAAAAGTTATCATGTCTTAAAACTTTCGATTTGAAAATGTCTCCAGAAATGGGTTTTTTATAAATATATTCTTTTTTTTTTAATACTAAAAACCCACTGGAAATGATAACACAGCGTAAACTTTACAAAAATATTTACAAATTTGTTCAAAGGCGGACGCCATAGCCGAGTGTGTAGCATTTGCGCGCTTCATTCGATGGGTACCGGGTTCAAATCCAGACAGAGGCAAGTAACATCAAAAATTATAGAAAAGTTTTTCTAATAGCGGTCGCCCCTCGGCAGTCAATGGCAAACCTCCGAGGTGTATTTTTGATATGAAAAAACTTCTCACAAAAAGTATCCACCGTTCGTAGTCGGTGTAAAACTGTAGGCTCTTCAATTTGTGTTACAACATTAAGACGCACCCTACAAATTGTAGGAAAAGTTCGGCCAAAATCGCTTAAGCTCCAAGGATATCTTGATAACCGTGGCTGTATTATGACCACATAACACAAGGGCGATAAGGTTATCGTCATATATACAGAATCTCAGTTCACGAAAAATTTAATTGAATTAAAACTATGAATCTCTACCTCTTTCGACTTTACATGGCCAATCAAAGCTTTCTCGCATATGGATGAAAAATATGTCTCGTTGTTGTCAGTGCAAAGAAGAAAATATTTAACTGCAGTATGACATTTTAATAAAATTTGTGCAATTATTTTAACAAAGTAAATTTTTTTCCTTCTTTTATCCATTTTTTTAGACGCAATAAATCTTTCTAAATTGTGGCATAAATAGCGACAAACAGGCTGTCGTTGGTTAACCAAATAAGTACCTATGCGCCAGTCATACGAAACTAAACAAAGATTCTATGAATATGTATGCATAGCACATTTTGCATTTGTGTGTGTGTGTGTTGAAAGCGCAACTCCCCAGACGACGTCAATAATTCAAACTCTAATGACAGGCCGACTAGAATGCGCTAAGCAACAACTAAGTACATACATAAAAGCTAAGGTGCAGCGACATGAGCGCGCATGCGCAGACGCATAGCTAACAGAATAGCTACACACATACATACACACATATTTATTTAACTAGCAACAAAGAGACCGAACAAGTTAGAACGAAGCTGGCGATAAACATACAAACGTACAAAACAACAATTAGCGCGGCACTTAATTGCAATTAAAATGACAAATCAAATCACTTCAAATCAAATCGAATTAAATCGACAGCGAGCAAATGCCACAAACAAAACAAACAAAAAATAAACAATGAAAAGAAATGAATGTATGGCAAAAGCATTTATGTGACTGAGAAACAATAAAAATTGCGAAATGTCGATTATTTCACGCTTCGAATGACAGCTGAGATTGCGTGCAGGAAGTGACTGACATTTGGCACGCAAAGCCTTTCGTTGATTTTTTTTCTTTGTTTAACTTTTTATTGTGATGGTTCAACTGAAATGTAAAAACAAAATATGCAACATCAACAAACTTTTCTTGCTTACCATAGCTGCATTTTTGCGAGCCTAGCAGCAGCAATCGCTCGATCTAGCTGTGCATCGGCCAGTCGCGCTGTCGTTTAGCCAGTTAACTGGTCATTTAGTTGCTCACTCATATTCAACATTTCCTGCAAATTGCTGGCTAATGAAATTTTATTGCCTTTCTTTTTGCTTAATGTTGTTTTGTTTTATCATTCTATTGTTGCCGCTGTTGTTGAGTTTAAGTTTTTCCTCAAGAAATTCAAAGTTAGTGGCAAGAAAATGGGTGGAATGTGTTGATTACATTTTTATGTTTCGTATTTAGTGGCTTTGATGAATGGGCAGTCAAATGTGAAGGTAGCCAAATACCAAACTACAACAGCAATAGGTGTGCCTTTGGCATAATTTCGATTGATTTTTATATCAGAACTATTCAAATGGAAGAGATAGAAAGTAAATGAGGGCAAATTTTTTAAGAGTTTTCGATAGATTTTAAACATAAAAATCATAAAATATCGATCAAGTGTGATCGAAAAAATAAAAATGAAAAAACTGACGATTATGATTTAAGACAAAAAATGTTTTAAATAAAAATAAGATGATATTTGCGTAATTTAGTCGCCGAGCGGGTTCATTTCTAATGTAAATATTGAATCAAAAAGACGAATCTTATAAATAAACGAAATGGATAACGATAAATAAAAGTATCGATAAATGCCTGATAATAATGACGATAACGGCTAAGAGTAAACGAGCTGAAACCAAAAAAAAAAAAATAAAACGTTGAAAATAAATAATTCATTACTATTCAAGTATGATTAGCGCTAAGATTATAGGGTTTTTTTTTTGCTTTGAGGTTTCATCTCTACAGTAACATCATAAACTGAATCCTATTACAAGAGTACACCTTGTATTGTGAGTATCGAAAATTTGAAATTCTCGTAGATGAAAGCAATAAGTTGCTCCAATATACACATATAGCTGTATTCATCTAAAATAAACCTTAATGTCTTCAGTCCCTCATTTTAAGCTGCCTTTGAAAATTTAAAAGAAATTGGTCTAATATCCTTTCTTTTTACAGTAAAGCTGTTTAAAGATTGCCTATCTAATTTGGTATTCAATACATTCAACAAATGTGTCTAGCAATGTAAAATTATACAACATATCTGGCTTCAGTCACACACATACACCACACATATATTGCTTAAGCTCTATCACAACCAAAGATAGACATTGAATCAATAGGTATGTACTTATTTATGATCATTTAAAAGTATGCGCTTACACGGCAAGTGACATCATATCGGTTGGTTCGATGACAATATGACATAGACATTACGACATGCCGTTGTTGTTTTGTGGTCGTCAACTGCCAGTAATTCTCACCATAATTTACGCTTTGTCGCCGAATCAACTACGGAAAGTTGAAACACAATTCACCAGCTTCCCTTCCGTACATTTTCCAGCCCATCTATTAGCGTTATTATCACGTGGTTTAAGGCGCGCAAGTTGACATTGCCGCTGTGTTTAAGCCTGCTGACGTAGCATAGCCGCTTCACCGCCAGGCGACGGTAGCAGCAGCACCAACAATGCCATAATACCGGCTGCCATCAAAACTATCAGCATTGGGGCTGGAGCATCAAAGATGTTCGCAATGCTGGTTGGTTGTTGTTGCTGGATTTATGTTGCGACTGTCGGCTTCTTAGTGGTCGCATCGTAACTGTCAGCTGAGCTCAATGCAACGGTGACGGAACGGTGGGTGCAGTGCAGCAGTAAATACTCGTACTACCTCGTAAATTTCTTATAAAATATGAAATACATGAAATTAGTTGAATATTGACGACGCTAACGATTATCTACGATACCCTTACCAATGAGGTCGATTGTGTTACCGCGCCACGCCGCGCCGCGAAAACTCAAACGCAAGCAATTGCCAGGCATTCCAGCAGGGCTGTCTCCCGGCCAAGTTTGCCGCTATGGTATTCGTGCGACAGACGCCATCGCACCGCACCAGCATTTGAGCAGCGGCTAGGCATTGGCTTAAGAACTTAGGAGCCACATTGGTATGCAATTAATGTAGTAGTTCGGTTACATTTGCCACAGCCGCAGCCACAGATACAGCTGCGTCCATACGAAGGATGATTGCTGGACTTTTGGGCTTTGCCTGCACCAATACATCGCCACTATCGGCACAGCAGCATAGCAGCAAAGCATTTGACCAACAACCGGTTGAGTAGCCGGTTCTGTAGTTTCTTTTTGTGTCGCTTTGCATCGTGCCGCCACAACAGACGCCGTCGCAGTCAGCAGCAGACAAGTTGTTGTCACCGTTGTATGTTGCCAATACGCACACATGTTGCAGTTTCACGTCCGCTGTTCGCTGTTTACTGCAATGTTGCAACATTGTTTGAGCAGCAGCCGCCACGCCACGTTGCTTCATTGCATAAATATGTGTGGCACGTAAACGCGTAAAATACGAGTATCTATCGCTCTAATGCTATGTGGCTGCAATGCATTCGCTAGATGCGCTATGTGCCGTTGTTTGTGTCGCAATTATTTTGGTATGTTTGCGTGCAAAATTACAAATCTCTTGTTGATTATTCTTATTAAATTTCCTAAACATATTTCATTATGTGATCGTTAATTAATGAACTACACGTGAGAGAATTTGAAAAATTTCAGTTCTGAAAGGAGTGCAGATAATTGCAGCGATTTTTATGGTAAAGTCAGAAAGTTTGGTTAGGCTTAGGCAGCGAACTTTAAACCTTGCTTATTAATTGAGCAGCAAAGCAGCGTAGTATGTGAAAAATAGAGATATAAAAGGCAGAGAATGAGAGAGAGAGGGGAAATGGATTTTACTTTTGTGACTGTAGGCTCTCGCAGATAGTTAGACAGCGATCCGCGCACTCAACTTCAGAGTAGTGACATCGAGCCTGGAGAAGCGTTGCAGGTAGTACGTTGGGAAGTCGTAACCCGCTGACAAAGCGTCACCCTGAAATGGAGGGCCGTGTATCGAAATATTCACGGTAACGAAAAAGCCGCTGAGCCGGCTCAGAATTGCTCAGCTCTAAATATCTCCGAGGCCGCAAAAATCTTTGTACCTTTGAATTAGATGGACGACGGAATATCTCGTCTCTGGCTCCACGACGAGTATGTGGTATTAAAATGGTGCTGTATAGAGTAAATTGAGGTTTTTCAATTTCGCCACTGCAACCAACCAACTCACCAAGCAGAAAATTATTTGAAACAACAAAATTCAAACTAAACTATGCCGTTTCAATATTTAAATATCAAAAAATATTAACTTTATAAATTACGTTTCGTTGCTATCAAAACAAAATAAAAAAATAATTTCATTTTTTGAGGGAAATATAGTCAGTCATGATTCAATAATGAATAATAATAATTGAATCATAAGTTATAGGTATGTGCATATATGTATGTATATTAATGTGAATGTGTTTGGTATTTTCAATTAATATTTTTACAGGCTAAAAATCAAGGCGAATTTATAGAAGGTGATGGCATAAGAGCAGCTGATTTGATTTTACACTAACAAAATACATGAGCAAACTGAGCGAATTCAGATTTTGACATTTCACACGCAAAATTACACAAACAAAATACACAGCGGGTTTGCTTTGTTTATCTTGCTATCACCTTCTATGGATACACCTTGACAAAATGTATTTAAATTTTGACAACTCTTACGCAGAAGCAAAAGCAAAATACACAGGAATTTTGTAGTTGTATTTATAACAACACCTTGTATGGATTCGCCTTGCTAAAAATCAATTGTTTGTGTTATGCAACTTTTCGTTTGCAGGCGAAACAAAATGCTTTTTGATATTATTTTTTTATCGTCTTATAAAATTATGTAAAACAAATCTCCATTAGCTAGTAGTTTGGGGAACTAGCGAACTATTCCAGTCAGTGAGGATTCTGTACAATGGCGCTACTTACCGCCAGAAACTCGTAAAAAACTAACAGATGTCATTATGGACAAAGGGACGCCTTTAAATAATTTTTCATTTCCAAAACTTTCAACAAAAAAAGTGGCGAGGAAAAATCCTTGCTACAGGTAATGGCGAATTGAAAGCGACTATTTCTGCGTATTTATTTTTTTATGTATGTTTTGATAATCTAAATAAATATTGCAGCTATGTATATCATTCCTTTAGCAGGGGTTTTAAGCAAAAATAAAACAAGACGAGGTACATACATATTGAATTTCTTTCAATGTCTCTATCTTCTACTTTCAGTGACTGCGATTAGCGAGTAACATAAATAGCCATCGCAATAAATATCGCATCTCTAGCACCGTAAAAGCAAAGCGAACTAATAACTGCATAGCCAAAAGCGGACTGATAAAAAAAAGTCGCCACCGCAACAGGTAACAGAACGCTCGACAGAAGGGAATCCACAAACAGTAGCAATTGGCAAAACCACGACTGGGAACAAACAGATTCACACTCCAGCGGCCATTTACCAATACCAATACATACATACACACATATAGGCATACATACATACATATGTACTACGTGCAACAAATGCAGCAAACAGCGCACGAATGCCAGCAACAACCGCCAATACCACAAACAGCAGCGCGATCATTGCTAGCAATCAGCAAGTGCCATTGCCTGCAGCAAGAACTACAATCAACAATAAGCAACGTAGTGGTGCTGGTGGTGGCAACACTATTACCAACAGCAACAACAACAACAATACCGAAAACAATAGCAGTAGCTACAGTAATTACAATTTACGTCCAACAATCGCTGTGAAACCAAAAGCAAAGGTATCCACAGCAACAGCAGCCTTCAACGCGAAGCACTGCGCCAACAACAGCCACAGCAATAACAACAGCAACAGCAACAGCAACAGCATCACCAGCGGTGCTTCCTCATATTTCAAACCACAAAATAACCACAACGACAACACTAACAGCAGTGATCACACCACCAGCCATAGCAGCAATCACAATAAGAGCAAAAACAACAGCATCTGCAATAGCAACAACAATAGCGGCAACAGTGGCAGCAGCGTCGGTGGCGACGTCCATAATAACAACGATATGCCCGGCCGTCATAGCTGGGACCCGGGTCGCATTGGTGTCGAACATTTGGCCGGCGCATTAAGTCCACTCTGCATCACCGATTCGAGTCATGAAATCGTGCGACCAAAACCGCGTAGGTGAGTATCGATGGGAATGGGAAAGGCAGGCAATGGGGTTGATTGATTTTTACCACATACGTGCGTATGGGCTTGTGTGTGTGTGTGTGTGTGTGTGTGTGTTGATATGTATATTTATGTGGATTTATTTATGCACAGTCTGTGTGGAACCTATGTATCTCTGTGGATTGTGAGTACAATTGGCCACCTAAATGTAGGCAATATAAAATATGCCGGCAAACATTTGAATTCATTAAAGTGACGATAAATAAAAGCATAGTTCCTGGCTGAACAAAATAGTGAAAACATTATGCGTAGAAACCATCTCAACCCAGCAACAAATTTGGGAGCCGATGGATTTAGTAGTACCACAAAACTTGATTTTTATTTAGTATTAGAAAACTTGGCGTTTTTCAATGGCCGTCGATGGTTTGTAAAATTTAGGATTTTGGCAGTTTTGTGCTATTGTCGCGAAAACAAATTTTCACGAGGGGATGAAATGCTCGAATTTATGAATTAACTCTATTTGCTTTCAGAAATATGAGAGTACGTTTATAAATGATTTTTTGTAGTTGTGTTTAGTTTAAGTGCTTAAGAGTATTCACATTTTGTAAAAATATTCCCATCTGCACCTGAAACTTATCACCATTTCAGCAACTTTTTGAGCAGCAAACCTACGTAGGAAGTATAAATTCACATTCACATTCCTGTTAAGTCGCTGGCGTAATTTAAATTAGTAGCTTTGGATTCCTTAGCCAAGACCGTTCAGTCTTCACTTATTTCGAAACAATATTTGCACCTTCGCATAGTCTAAGGCGAATTTATAAATGGTGATATTATTTAGTAGCGAGGCTGATTGCTTCCTTTTGATTAACGTTGTACATGAGAGTGTTAGCAAAAGCGAATGACGAGAAAGTTTGTTCACCAACCAGATCTAGTTTTCAGTTAATTTTTTCACCTGAAGCAACATAATCTATTAAAGTAGCACATGGTATATGAAAATTAGTTTTTTCAAATGTTTGATAACCCTATTTACAACATACTATATACATACCTACAACTTACAAGTAATGATGCTAATTTGCAATAAAAAATTCATAAAAAATAAAAACACATATTACACTGATCTCGCCATTTGTCACTTGCAACCTACAGTTTAAAAGCAAGCTCAGCCACAAATGCCAAACAAACAAAACGTCACAACGACAAACACTGAACAATTATACAGCAGCCACAAATGCTTAACACCAACAACTTGGTCGTTCGCAAGAAGACAAATACTTGTCGGATATTAGTTTTCACCATTAACCTTGACCAAAATTCTGCCCTTCTGGTGAGTCGCAGCTGTTGCTGTTTCTGTTGTGGTTTGGTTTGGCGGCGTGGTTGCCGCTTCAACACTTCTCCATTTTAAGTTTTTATGTGAATTCGCGTGTGCGTATTGCTTGTTTCTTATTTTGAGTGTTATTTTATGTGGCTTTAGTGTAAACGCTCGACAACCTAGCGGACGATGAGTTGCAAAAAATTAACAACTTTTCTGTTTCTCTCTTTCCTCTGGTATATGCCATGTATTTGTATTTGTGGCATTGATACATCCAAGGGGCTGTTTTGGGGTTTAAACTCCCTCCAAAATTTTATTAAAATATTTCTTCTATTACTCTTGAACTTTGAGTTCATTTTGTGTGCGTGAAATCCCTTCCAAAATATTTTTCTGTGTGCGCCTCTGGTTTGTGCAGCAGTGTTTGTCTGCTTGTTAGGTTTGCTATAAGTTTTCATTCAATTCACTTCATTTGTTTTCACACCATTTTTTGTTTCTGCATTCATTGTGGCTATATTTTAGTTATGTTTTGGCTATTGTGGCTTTGTTCCTCTAAACACCTTCACCATTCATTTTAATGTTTAACAAATTTGATGCTTATAGAAAATCATGTTTGCTCACGAATCGCCCCTGAGTGCAAATCGAAGACGACAGTAAAACAAAATTATATTTTGTTACTGTTTTTTGGGTTTTTGTTTCAGAAATGCGTGATTTCCTACATTGTTGCAAATATTTTTCTTTGCTACATTAAATATTCACCTATTTCATTTCAACCTCTTTGTTTTGATACTTTGAGATCGTTTAATTTTTGCTGTTGTCTGTTTATTAAATCTATGTAATTTTTTTTTTACAAAAGCTACTCAAATTCAGCGCCTGGCGTGCTAACAAGCATAATATAATTAAGTGTAGTTATTTGTCGGCGTTTTTTGTACTATAGAACAACAAGCAGTATATAGCGAAATTTAATGCTCTAGTGACGTCAGCCTTGGATGTCATTCACGCCAAGCCTGACAGTGTCAACACTCTGTAAGTGCTACAAAAGTGTAATTAAATACTCAATCTCCTTTTAACTGCCAAGCTGGCATTAAGTTATTCTTTAGCTTGGCTACTTAATTATGAAAACTCAAATTTGAACAGTAAACTAGCATTCGAGTATTTTTTAATTCACGAAGTTAATTAACTTGTTCTTTGATATTTTTAATTTGTTGTAAGGCTGAAGAAAATGATTCACAAATAGCATATCAAATGAATTTTCTTACTAAACATAAGCAGTTTTAAGTTTACTGATTTTCTAGAAATCGGCTCTAAAATCTTTGTTATAGAATAGGCTTTCAGTTTTCATTCAATGTCATTCTAAAGCTTTCTTTTTTTTTAAAATATTTCTGAAAACGATATAAAAGTGGCTTAAAATATCATCACAAATTTTTGCTAGAACCACGGTAATCTTTTAATTGAAAAGCGAAAGTAGAAAGGAGTTAAATCTGGTGAACATTATTCCAGATAGTCTTCTTAATTTTGTGTTGCTTTTCTCAGTCTCTCTTTTTTAGACAAATGACCATCGCTACAAAACGTGTAAACCAAATTTATTTTTACATGTAAGGAAATGCGTAGCATTATCGATGAAAAAAATCATCGAATATCGTCGTTAATTTTTAGCAATTTAAAAAGTTTGAAATTTTGCTGAATGCGCTGAATTTTTGCCAATTTTCTGCAAAAAAAAAATTATCAAAAGTTGTAGCATGATAGACATGGTGAATAATATATTATACTAAGTTGAAAGTATTTCATTCCAAAATATTCTTGTTATTAAATAAATAATCGGTAACATTTCGATCGGAATAAAAATTAAGTGGCCTCCAATAAAAAAAATATTCGTAAAACCCCCATCATGCTAAAAACCAATTCAAACAAAACGCGTATATTTCTTTCGATTCTCAATTTTCAACTTTTCTACTTTTTTCTCACTAAATACTACCTCAACAAAGTCCAAACAGGTGGAACGCCAACTAACATATTTCAAACTGTTTTGTAACATATGACCTTCCTTACCATACAATTTATATTTACTTTATTGTGGCAATGATTTTAGTTTGTGATAACGCAAAAATTTCCAAAATATTTTCAAAATGCCCAAAACTTTAATTGTTGGGAAGTGTCACTTTTTTTTATTTACAAACATTTTCTGTTCAACTTAAGGTATTGCAGATTTGCGATACAATAGTTTACATACATGCCCATTTAAGAAGGTTTTGTTTCGTAATCCGTACACGCTTACATTGACTTACTTATTTAAGTCTCAAAATCTCAAAATCTCAACACCAAATGATGGATTGTGTCGGCTGCGGCTTGGGCGCGTCTTAAGAATTCGCCATAAGCTACTGCGCTGTTGCAGTACCAAAAGCGTAGCTACTTCAACAATGAAGAATAGCGTGAGTGAATGCTTTTTAAAGTAAAGCAACAAAAACCGCAAAACAAGACGAAATAGCGAAGAGCAAAAACAAAAAAAAAAACGAAAATTGTACTGACAGCAACAAGCACACTGCGCGGCTATAAACATTAAAAGACTGAGCGTGCAGACACACATAAATATTGTAGATAAGCAAAAACCTTTGTAAACAGCTCGTAATTAGTTGGTTTTGCCTGTCGTTGCGCTAACTTAAAGCGACCTGCGAACGCTTAGAAGGTTCACAGATGACAGTTGAAAAAAATTGTAGGAAAAATCACAAATAAAAATACCAAAAAACGTGTGGTATGAAACGCGAGGAAAAGAAAGAACAAAAACAAATAGCAAATAGTAACAGCCAAAAGAGCTAGCTAAATATCTGATATGCCAAACAGTAGTCAATAGCTTTGACGGTTTTTCATTTTCATGCAGCTAACCATTTATTTATCATTTGTTTAGTTATGGTGCTAAAATTCAGTTAAAGACATAATTAAATGACCGCTGGACATGGCGGCGAGCGTAAAATTTGAATTTTGTGGGCTCAAACGATACGTCCGCAGAGCAGTACAATTGTTGGAAAGGAAAGGTAGTTGAGAGCATGGAAAATTGTGAAAAAATAGACAGCACAAAATATATCAACTAACCATTAGTAGAGCAAGTTAAAAAGAGTAATGAGTGGATGGTTGAGAAGGAAAATATTTGCATTGTTTATAGTAAACATGCAAAAAAAAAAGACGAATTTAGCAAGTAAAAGTGGAAACATTAATTTTATCATTTAACATTTTTTTTTCTATGTTGGTCTTACTAGAAGTTAAGGCGCTTAGCTAAATGCTGCTAAACTTTTATATAAATCTTCGTTTGAGGTGAAAGTTAGGTTTAAGTAGACTGCCAGTCATTCTATAAAAAACTGCATAACAAATGCTAAATAAAATCCAACCAATCAAGTCAAGCATTACTTTTCTCTTTTTTTCAAATTTTTAATTTTTTTTAAATGTTTGTATAATTTTTAGCGAATTTTTTATCTCACACCACTTTTCGACTGCTTCGCAGCTATGTTTTTTATTTGCATGAGTTTCATGTTTGTTGATCACCAGGAGATCAGTGTAATCACCATATCATTTATATATTTTGTTTGTTGACTTAAATCTTCAAGTTCGTATCCCAAGTCTTTTGTTATGCGCAGAATTGTCAGTGGTGTAGGTACTTAGTATTGCATTTAGTATTGTACATATGTATATATGTGGATGTTGGTAGTTGATTAAAGAGCGTATATAAAAATTTCTGAAGTGAAAAACTGGATTATTTTTTATTTATTTAGTCAAATAATTGCATTGTAAGTTCTCTGTGCGTTTCGACAATTTCTTTCTTTGAAGTTGTATTCCATTTGCTTACATATGAAAATCAATTTAAGCTCGCGTTATGTGGACGAAAATGAGTGGCACCTCTCAGCAAAAAAAAAAAATTACTATACTAAAATTGAATAAGCAATTAGACTGCATACTCAAAATTTTCCTCGAAATTATTAATGAAAATTTGTTTAGTTATTCTAAGTTTTGTACAAAGTTTGAAATTTAGAGTCATGTAAGTTTTTGTTATATTAAGAACTTCATTTTTATTTCACATTTTTTGATAACAAAAAAAATGTATATATATAATTATCTTATGGACCAGCTTTTATTAACATATATCCACAATAATTTTTGAGTTCAAGGTCAATGTGAGGGTGTGATCAAACATGGACGGAGTCTAGAAAAACTGGCCTCAAGCTCCAAAATTACTATTGGTATACAAAAAAATCTGTAAAAAATTTGGCAAAAAACAAAAAAGGTCCTAAGTAAATTACCTTCAGTGACATCCACGGTTTGTAGACAACCTATGAATAGTATATCGTAGTGTCATAATCCCGTTGTGTAAAAATATTATTATTATTATTATTATTATTTGAAAGACGAGTGATAAATCATTCGCTTACATTATAAGAGGAGCACTAGCGTCTAGGGCCTTCGGCTCCGTGTAAAAATATTTTATCAGAAAGTGATTAAATATTTTACAGTTGTGTGTACTGCAGAGCCTAAGAGCCTCAATTTTATTTTGTAGCTAATGGTCGCTTTGATTTCTAAGCCATTACTAAAAAATATTTGTTATCAGTAGCGTTTCTAACCACCCTATTATTCCAATATTTTAATATTATTTTCAGTTTGGCATACGAGATAGAAAAAAATGAATATTGTTCTAATAGACTTTGTCTTCGCTTTACTTTATTCCTCATATCGAATGAAAATGATCATGACTACTGAAAAGTTTACTTCTACAAATACAATTTATGCGATTTGTCTACGTTTAAGCACCGTTACGCTTTGATCACATTACAATTTCATAATAGATAGTATATGTACAAAATGTGGTTAATAAATTTGCCAATACAACACACTTCTCTAATTACCAGCAACTCATTGCAGTGCATTGTCATTGCGGTTTTATTTTTGGTTTTGTTTTTCTTTGGCCGAACTATTTTTTATTATTATTTTATATTCTCAATGTATTTCAATCACTTGTCCATTGTTATGTGTTTTTGTTTTTGTATATTATAAATTAGAGTTGGTTTCATGTGTTAGTGGTGTTAATCAATTGCCCACCCACTGAGTTTGACACTTGCACTTTTAAGGTTTTCCTAAGCGAATGTTTGAGCGCATATGTAGATGTAAAGTTAAATAAAAGCTAATTGCAAGCATCAGATGTTGTGTTGTGTTGTGTCTGTTATGATTTGTTGTGATTCGTTTTGTAGAGTTTTGTAAAGCATTGTAATGGTTTGTGTTTTCAACACATTTTCCATTGTTTTGGTGTTAGAAAGGAGTGTCTAAGACTCTGCAATTAATTACATGTGGGCATAAATCAATGAGTTGTGCTTTAATACATTACTCAATTAATTTAAGAGGCTTAAATGGTACAAGGAATTTTGTAGCGCAAATATCGGGTTAATATTTTCAAGGGGCGGAGGCTTGTCGGTGTAGGCTAAAGAAAGAAGCACTTTAACGAAATTTCAGCATAGCACTATGTTCCCGATTTCGCCTTTAGTTGAGAATTTGTGGAGTTTTTCAAAATTTTCGAAGCAATTTGAAACTTTTGTTTATATGATTTTTGTTGTACTATAAGTTATATTTTTGGTAAAAAATTAAATAAACACAAATACTACTATCTCAATTCTGGCATCTGTGCATATCGCTACCCAAAACGCTAACAATATCACCTTCGTATTGACAAAAAATTTTCAAATACAAATTTTTTTGTTTGAAATTTCATTGCAATGCTTTAGATCTAAGTTTTTATAACTTCGAATTCAATGCCAGTGAAAAGCTTACCACAGTTAACAAGCGCACTAAACGGATAATTGAAGGAGGGTTCGAAATTATCGCAAAATCTATCAAATAAGATATATAAAGTATTAAAGAGACAGTGAAATTCGCACTGATAGTAACACACGCACGAAAGTAGCCGACAAAGCATTAAAACAATTAGAAATCAAATTCGCGCAATCTCAAAAGTAAGTCAAACAAAAAGCCCTAGAGCAAAAGCCACATAAAACAATTTAAATTAAAAACCCCTACAGCCGTTGCTCTAACATGATTGCAATAATTGTTGTGGCGGTAAAAGCAATTGAGGGGCAATAAACTCACGTGGCAGATAAAAATCATGCCACAAAAAACACAGCTTAAGCAAAAGAGTTTTACATTTACATCTCTATGCATAGCGCGACGCATTGCTAGCGGCAATTTGTGATGTAGCGATTCGGCGTTATTTAATTGTCAACTTGACAACCTTTTGTTTTTTCTCAGCTAATTTTTACAACAATTAAACTGCAACGCACATTTGCTACGCAAAAATTTTGTACATTAACTGATGTACAATATATAAACACATACATACATATTTATGTAAAATGGGGATATCCGCCAATAACACCCGACTTGGCAATACTATTAAAACAAAACTGTATATGCCGGCATTTTTTATCCGCATGTTCTTATAGTTTTTTTTTTACGTAGCACTGCTTGTTTTTGTAAGCAAATTAAGTATTCGTTGCATTGTTGCAAAGCGTTGGCGGTGCTCTATTCTGTTGCCAGAAAGCTAAGTTACTCGTAATTATTAGGGTGTAAGAAAATTTATGCAAATAACAAAGCAGACGTACATGAATAACAACTTGAGCTGTTGGCTCTGCATTAGCTGGCTTAGTAAGATTTTTGAGTGCACTCGCCCAGTACTTGCTTACTTACTCTAGAAGTGATAAAAATTAATAAGCTTATTTCCTTTATAACGAAACCGCTACGTACATATATACCCAATAAAGATTGATGCAACAGAGTTGAATAAATTAGCATGTGAAATATTATTAGTCACATTAATTATTTTAAAGCAAAATCTTTAGATGGGCACGATATATTTTAAATGATTGTATAAAACCCATTCCTGGCCACAATAGAGTTCCAGATCATAATATATGATATGTTTTCGACGAAGAGAGTATTTGCTGGATTTAAAACTATGGATTTTACCAAAATAGTTAAATGAAAATCCACTAGCACTAAACTTTTAGAAATAATCAACTAGTGTGTTAAAAACATCCATGAACTAGGGCTAGGGAGTGTCAAATGTCCGCCGCCGCATATTCTTTCGGAGTTGCGAAATAATTCGAAATTCGAGAGATGAGATCTAGTATATTTTGCACTACTTTTTCTTTTAAATGAGCATTTGTAGTTTTTGAGTCATTGTAGTCGAATTTTAGTTTATTTGTAAATAAAAAAAATATTCCAAGAAATGTGCGTAAATAATTCAGCATGAAATCAAATGTGTTTGATTTATAAAACAATTATTAACCAATTATGACTCATTGTGTGTTTATTAAATTAAATTAAAATTAATTAAAGTAATTTTCCAAATACATATCGTCTGCGAGCAATTTCGAATCTACGTCTTTACCAATTAAAACGCCACTAACTTTACTAAGCTGCAGTTTCCAAAGACTCTAAGAATAGATTCAATTGAATGTGTGCATGGGAAGTTATCTGAGATGAAGGAAGGGCACGATTGTGCTTAACTTTAAAGCACACTTGTCAAAAGAACACATTTCGCTCTTTCAAATCTCAATAAGGTTTACGTTTATCAAAATATTATAAATGATGTTATCAATGATCCCGCAAATAAAGCTCGGCACTTTGTGACCTTTGATCGTCAAAAGCAAAATTCGATTAGCTTTCAAAAGATATAATAGACCGCAAGATGTGAAAATCCTATATGTTTTCGGCTGCTTAAATTTTTCATACCCCTTGCCATTAATGATTGAAAATAATATCCTGATTTCAAAATGCTTATTCTAGAGTAATGCATCTAGTAATTTAATAACATGTGAAACTGAAATTCTTATCGAAATTTTTCTTGATACAGATTTAACTGGCACAGTCAGTTGGTTTTATATCGTTATCGTAGTCGTATTCATTTCTGGATTCGTTTTCACATTTATGTATATATTTCTATATGACTATTATTTTCCTCACTGGAAATCAAACCAATTAGCATTGCTCCGCGGTTTTTTACTTTCATTAATACTGTAAATTAACGAACGTTTCAAAGTTAATATCAGAGCAAAACTTTACCCTTCTCAAACTGTTTTTTTTTCACAACAAGCCCAGTATAATCCAAAACACTGCACTGTAGGCCACCTTCACTCATACACATTTTGCCATTACAAAAGTACCATGCAACAACAACAACAACAACAACAATCGGCATTCATCTCATTGTTTTGGCACGTGAAAGTGTGGGAGTTACTACTACGAGAGTAGTTGCTCGCCGCCAATTATTTCTAGGTAGTTCCTTCATTTGAATGCAGTTTTGTTGTAATGGATAATTTTCGCTGCCTGCCTTCTGTGCAATTATTTATCTAATCACAGTAACGTGTGCCTTAATGAGTGAGTGCCACAACGTGGTTTTAACGCCTTCCAACCACATCAAGCAAAAGCAAAGTAAAATTAACAAAAAAAAAACGCCGCCAACCAACGCGCAGACGACACTTGTTGCGCTGTAAATGGCATTTTTTCCTTGCAAACATTTTTTCTACTTGAAGTCGGCGCAATGTTTTGTTTTCCTTTGTATACTTTACAAAATTTCTTTAGCCACATTGAAAAAGTAAAAAACCATGCTCCATATATAGATATATACTTCTGTGTCTGTTTTTTTTTTGCATGTATGCTGTGTAGAAGGAAGTGATGGCGAAAAGACAGATGTATCTGAAGCAAATATATTTTATGTGAATGTAGCAGCAGCTTCGTTTGTGTCTGCGTAGATTCTGATTTTTTTCATATTTTACATGTAGCATTGCCGAGATGCGGAAACGGAAGGTGGCATTTATTTGTTTACCATGCGAGTGAACTGAGAGTATTTTTTGTTTGTTTGTTTTTTTCTTTTTCTGGAATATAATGAATTTCATTTCTTCACTACAAAAACATTTAATTTCGTTGTTTGTACTGCGGATGGGGAAGAAAAGATAAACTAATAGGATTGAGACCTATATAAAGTTTGCAAGACGGAAATGAAGAAGCTGCAATGATTATAGAGCAGAAAAAAATAAATTAATAAATTAAAGAGAATTGAGGAAGTCTGCGCTGGTAGGTTGTAGGTAGTGATTGGTAAAATTTAATAGATGTATAGAAAATAAAGTGATTTGAGTTAATTTATAAAAATATAAAATGTGTTTCTGGTTTTGTTTTTCACTTTTTTGAAATAATTTTTCAAAATTTGTGTACTTATACAAAAAAAAAAAAGTTTCAAAAAATTATTATACGTAATTACATCGCAAACTCTTCCGACCTTGGTGCATGACCACCGAAAGCATTAAAATTTTGCAGGCACTAAAGATAGATTAAAAAAAAATATTTTCCGTCACTTGAAACCCCAAAAATATTCAAATCTTCATGTCAACAACACCGAACAATGGCAACTGAAATCGCGCAGTGAACTCTGTCTGTTAGCTCGCACCGAAAATAATGCAAATTCCACACATTAGCAATCGAAAAATTCTCACTATTCAAGCATTAATGGGATGTTGCACCGAATTCGGAATGCCGCAGAGCAAATGCCAACACAGATAGCATTTAATTATTTATTGCCGTGGAGCTATATGTACCTGAAAAACAGTAATTTCTAGGCATTACTGTTTGTTGTTGTTGTTGTTGTTGTTGTTGTTGTTGTGGCAGCAACAACCTTGTGGCATGGGTTCAGTTCGTTGCAATGTTTAATTACCTGCTTAGGCGTCGACTACATTTTTTTCGCCACAGTTTATTGTAGGCCTTCAGCGCAAAAATGCAAAGTTTATAGAAGAAAAAAAACGGTAAATTACTTAAAAGTAAAAGTTAACAAGTGCAACATGCAACCTTAGCGAGTGGTTGAGTCGAATTGCACTTGAGTTGTATGTATGCACGGATGTGTCCGAGCAGCTATTGTGTTGCCTTACACTTTCTGTCAAATATCTCGCTTTATTTTTTAATACTACACTTTACGAAACTTTTATTTAAAAAAAAAACATTAATTTTATATATTTATAATGTACATATGTAAATCTATGTGAATTCTCGCAGATGAATGTAAAACTTAGCTTGCAATCCCTTGTGGCAAGTGACGTTTCTCAAGAAACAAATGACATTAAAAGACCTGATCGCTTTCTATATTGTTAGCTAAGTAAAGTGTGAGAATTTATTCCAAAGAGCTTAACTGCAATATTGAGTTGTGAAATGTTATGCACGTATATCTTGCAAAATATTTTTTTATTTTTGAAATATATGGTGCTTCTCAAATTTCTACCTGATCAAAAAACAGTAATCTTTTATTTCCTTAACTTTTATGCACACATTTCGGCTCACAGCATTTTTGAGTTACTTTCCGAGGGATTTCTGGAAATCAAGTTCTACCTACTGAATTTTAAATATTAAAAGAAATATTGCTTAAATGTTATTTTATGCATGCAAAGTATTTTATATAGAATAAATTATGAATTTTGTTAAAAAATCGAAAAAATTCGCGAAAATTTCCAATAGGAGAACTAGAACCGAGAAGATTTTTTACCAAAAGAAAACACAAAAAACGATACATATGTACATAAATATGTATATTAGGATGCCTCAGTCCGCGTAAAAAATATTATTATTATTATTATTATTTATTAAACTTATAATAAATTAAAAGCTTAATATGAGTCATTAGAGCAAGGCATCAAAGGCCATCAGCTCAACGTAGTACTTACATATAACTTGTTAATGTAATTTAATTACGGCTAGTGAAATACAACTTATAAAGTAAATATGTTGGTTAAGTTTTATACAGTAATTTTTAAAGTAGTGGCGAATTCATATATCTTGTTAATGTTGTCTTCGGATACGATTTTCAATATGTCCATTATAGTTTCGGTCCCGAAGTGTTTCCGTTTGATAGCTGCCAGTGTAGCACAGCTTCTGCGCGTTAAATGTTCGAAAGAGAAGACTTGGTTGCATCTGGTGCATTGCGGCTGGTTCTCCTTCCTTAAAATGTGCTGGTGTGTTGCAGTAGTGGGTCCAAGTCGAAATCTGATAAACATCTTAATTCTATCTTTGCTGATGTTAAGAAAATAAATTGGCACGGTTTTATTGCAATTATAAAATACATTATTTATAAACGCAACAACCAAATTATTATTATTAAGAAAAACTAAAAAAAAATGTAGTTTTTTAAAAATTCCACCTAAAAATACTTTTCCAATGATTCCTTATAAGTTTAATTCAGTAAAGTTTTAGCTGAGTTATTCATTTTTTTATTTTTATTTTTCCGCTCAAATTTAATTGACATTTTGTATTTTTGTTTTCGATAAAAAATAATCGTTATTCTTGGATTTAAATTGAATTTAATGCATACCTTTTTAGCTTCAGGTGTTTTATAGGTTCTGTAGTGTTTTTTTTTTATATTTTTTCGATAACTGTTTGACGCTTTGCGAGTACATGGCAACATAAAAATTACCATGAAAATTGACTATCTGTACTACAACAAAAACGATCAAATACTATATGTACTCGAAAATTCGTGCATTAACGCTTAATGAATGCGGCGCCAGACGCAAACGCCCAAAGTAAAAAAAAAAAATCACTAAAGAGCATGGACGCATGCGCGCAGCGGAAAAATAATATTTCGTTAACTTTGCTAATTTCAGTTTAAATTTTTTACTTAAAGGGGCTTAAAAGTGCCCGCGCTGATCGCTTAATAATGAAAATAGCAGTTTCTATTGTTTTAACAATTCGCATGCCAAATAAAATTTATCTATCCTTCTATTTTTCCCACTTTTTATTTACCCACGCAAAATCGACATTAAATGTGCGTGTTCTCGTGCGCTTTTAGGTGAAAATTCGGTGTGCATAAATATTTTCTCAAATATTTTTTAAGTACGACGACCATAGGGGTTTTTTGAATCGCTCGAATTTCAAACATAATGACAATAAGTTTTATTTTTTATTTCGTTGCTTTCTTTTAAGTACGTAACTTATTTTCCTTAAGAAATGTACATGAAATTTAAGCATTGCTGCCTACTTGCTGCTTGTTGTTGTCCCTCCCACATACATACGTAGTTATGTACATACATACGAGTGTAATGGTGTAGCGGGCGGTACTTCAATGCGAAAATTGTTGTGTAATAAATTAATTTTCATTATTATTGCGCTAGCTGGTAATTGGTTGAAAAGAAAGTGCCAGAAATTAGAAATTCAGAAAATTAAACAATGAATATATTTACTTGCATGAGAAAATATGAAAATTCGATTTAAAACAAAAAAACACAAACAGTAAAAAAGGAGCAGCCAGCCAGCACAGGCACAGGCACTCACCTGACTATTTTCACCACCCGTCATGAGTAGCATAATGCCTTTAAATTATATAAAATGGGCAAAAATGAATGAATGAAGAAGCAACAGAGGCAGAGGGAGAGAAAAAGTGTTCAATGATGTTAGCAAAAAAGTACGGGAAGTGGTTGCACTTCATTCACATTTCCAACGAGGTGATTGCGCAAGTTTTAATAGCATTTAATTGTAAGCGATTGCAGTCAAAAGCTATTGCGCCTATAAATATTTATTAGCAGTTAAATTTTCTTGCTTTATTTTGCAAAAGTTTAGGTTGATTTTAAGTTGATGGTTTGTTTTTTTCCAACACAATACAGCTGGTTTGCTCTAAAAAGGGTTTTGGGGTAATTTAATCATCTTTGCTGTACATGTTATTGGTTTGCAGTTCGGAAGCCAAATCGGGGACAATTAGTAATACAAAAATTACAAAATTTATGTTGGTTGTAATGAAGTTATTTTTTCACTAATTACTGTTTAAAATTCTTCTGTAAGGCAAGGTAATGGGATGTTTAAAGCACTGTGAGCGCAACTACTATGAAATCAAAATGTGACATTAAAACACACAACATAATATCTCTTTCATAGGCACACACACACACACACACACACACTCATGCCCATATCTCTTTTGTCACAAGCCAATCCAAATTGAATGAAACGAATCTAAATTCTACGGCACAGTTTTACGCCCTTTTCCAAATCAATTTTTTTCTTGCGGCTTCCCTTCGCACTGTCACCGTGACGTTTGCTCATCATTTGTGCCTCACAAAGCCATTCAACCAAAGTCTGTAACTAATCTAATAATTACAGCCGCAGGTGTAATTAGTCAGATTCCAGCCATTAGTTCTATATGGCATTTTTTTCAAAAAGAAAACCAAAAAGGAGGAAGAAACGAAATACGTAAAGAAAAAGTGAAACAAAGTACAGTTACTGAAGAAACCCAATTTAGAAATTCTATAAATTAAGCAAACACACAGAGAGAAGGTGGGATATCGTGTGGAAAAACATTCGAATCTACGCGCATCCATCACAAAATATTGACCCACTTCCCGGCGGTCGGTCTTTTGTTTCTAACGTCAATTAGCCTGATCATTTTGTCCGTACTGAGTGAGTGAGTGAGTGAGTGAACTTTTGTAGCATGCCTTTGGGTTGGTGCCACCACCTCCAATGTGGTTGCTCTATTTTGAGACCCATTAATGTACAAACACATAGCTGGAAGGGAAGATGCCTAAAACGAAAACCTGTCTAGAAGTTGTACATTTGTGTGCTTCTGTTTCCCTTCTCTGCTTTTGTTTGTGTGCTAGCCATCTCGTGCTCTCAGTTATTAATCTTACGTCGCAGATAATTTTTTTTTTGTATATTTATATTGTATATTTATATATATTTTAGGCAAAGCGCGATGTTGGTATTAATTACAACAGTTTTGCTGTAATTCTTTTTCGAAATAGCATAAATTGATTTCAAGGGGAGAGGATAAATGAATTTAATTAGTATTTGAAAATTCCATTCGAAATATACCATTTTGCTCAACATTCAAGGCTTAATTAAATCTATCAAATGATTTAAAATAATCTAGAATCCAGAATAAGACTGTAGAAATATTATTTATAATCATTTTTTGCTGGTGTTTATTTTTTGTTGTTGACTTTTTTTAACGTAGCAGCAAAATAAGTAAGTGCATTTATAACTTTTTGACAGTTTTCTGAAATAATAGTCATATATTTTGTCAGCATTCGCTTTTCACTTTTCCTCTAGTTTTATATACATATATAAATATGTAGATATACTGATTTATACCTATAAAATTTTATGATCCATTTCGATTGCTCTATATTTCCCCAATTCAGTCTAAGACGTATGCGAATTCATTCAAGTATATCGCTGATTAATAACCGCGAACTCGTAAAGCAAAAACCACTTAAAACTGATAAGTAATTTATAGCATAAATTATGATAGTAAAGATAGCTAAATATAAGATAGAAGAATATTGTCTCACACAAACGTTGAAAGCGGCTAAGCTTTGATATAGGTAAAGAATTGAAAAAAAGAGATATTAATTAGCAACACGAAAACAAAATCCTAGCGTATAAAAAAGTGATATGAGGCAAGCACTTCTAATGAAGAGAAAGTCTTATGGGCTGTGGCTGCAGAATCAAGTGGAACGTAAACGCTATTAGATGCGCCAAGTGCTCAGCTAAAGGCCGCTTGGACCCAGCAGTTCTTTAGTAGCATAAATAATATTAAATAAAAAAACGCCTACCGACTGCTACAACAAAGACGACTAAAGTGAAACGAAAATGTCTGTAGTAGTAAAAAAATTAAGAATAAGAAGCAAAACGTAAATAATTGACGTAAAAAAGATATGCTGGGCAGCAAAGGAGTTTACAGAAAATATTTTAATTTCCAAGCAAGTCGCCCTAGCAATTTTGACTCATAGAAGACACGGGCGCCAATTGGTTTAAGCGGTTCAGTAGTCTTGGCAATCATAGCAGCGGAAGCAGCAACAGCAGCAACAACATATTGTTTATTAGCTAGCAAATAAAAATATTTTTATAACCAGGTACACATTGCCAGGCACTGTTGTTGCTGTTTTTTTTTTAATATTATTTTATCTATTCTGTCGTGTTTGTGCAAAATGTTCATGCTCATGTTCTAGCGCTGATCGACAAACAACAATCATACAAACGTACATAGATAGATATCGCATGCGTGCATGCAAATTTTTCATGTCAAACATAGTTTTTCAACTCGCAAACACACACACTCGCTCACCTTCCAAGCCACCGCGGCCCTTATACCAATTGTTCGCTCCCCAAACTCCATCACGCCCAGCGCCATTGTTGGCATGTAATAACTTCATTGATATTTTTGCGCATGTGTGCTGCAATAGTAGTAGTTGTTTTTGCATTGCTTGTAACTTTTTATGGCAGTCGCTTTGTTTTTATTTTTATTATTACTTCTCTAATTCATAATGGTTTAGCTTCGAAGTCTTTCTTTACCCTCCAAATGTGGTTGTGTCGTTTTTCTTTTCTGTCTGTTGGAGAGCCGAAGCTCAATGCTCGCATGATGAGGCGGAAAAGTGCATCATGTAAGAGCCTCATTTGGAAACATACAAACATATTCACACATATGTGTTTTACAAATGTACATTAACTCAATATTTATTTTTATTGATTTTATAATGTATATACTCTTATTTGCCTTTCAGCAAAAGCTAAGCCAGTATACAAAATGCAATTAACTTTATACGGCGCAATTACGTTTTCTAAGAAGTGAGATATTGACTTAATGCACTTTTGATACACGTTATTCGTATGAGCTGCAGTAATCCATCTTGGGCAAAAAGTCTTCAGCCTACTGCCACTCCACTGCGATGCTCCACTGCTAGCTACTATCCGTGTCTTGATTGCCGCGGGCTTTAAGTAAATCGCCTTCATTGAACTGTTAATGAACTTATAATGTTTTTTTTTTGTTGTTAATTTCCACTTAAGTTTGAATAGCATTAACGTAAGTATAGTGGACGTGTGTCTTAATTTGTTAGGTTTTTGCTAATATAGAGATCAGAGAACTCACTCTTTGGCTTAATGACATTTAGAGTATATTTTATAGGAGCTCTCATTACATTATGTTAGTTCAGGCTATAGGTTAGACTTAAACTATAAGCACTCTAAGATCAATCCTTTCCTCCCCAACCTCCCTCTAGAACGTATATGGAGGGCCAAGTTAATATGCCCATGGGTTGGATTTAAAGATTTACTTAAGGAATAGCTGGTTTTTATTCCCATCATTCCGGGTAATTCGCTTTCAAAAATAACATATATAATAATTACTTTTAAATTTGCAATGAAAAATAAAAATAAAAGCTTCCAAGTATTGAAGAAAAGTGTCGATTATATTTGTATGTACATACATACATGCATATATTTTTTCATGACTTGTAGCATTCTGTTACAGTTCAGAAATTTTTAAAAGATACTTATAAAAATATAATTAACAACTACTTCAGAATTTTTATTAATCGCGCATGATTAAAAATAAAACTCGGTTTCAAGTGTTATTTTTTAGCTTTGAAATAAGTAGTGAATCGTTATTTATAAAGTTTAATTTTTTTTATCAAAAATATTTTATTTAGTTAAACTTTTTTGTTAATTTCTTGCGAGTTATTTTATCTTTAAAATAGAACTTAATTTGACCTGAATTAGTAAGCGTTTTTAATTTCTTTCATGAAAAAACAATTTTTTAGTTAAATTTTTTCACTTCTTGAGTTTTTTTTATCTTTCAGCTAATTTGGTTAGAATTAGTAATAATTGTTAGAGTTTTTTTCTTTCATCAAACATATTTTTCTTTACCTAATTTTCTCATATCTTGGCTGTTATTTTACCTTTCAAATAAAAATAAATTTTTGAATTTCATTTATATTTTGATAGATCGAAACCCTCAAAACATCACACCTGTTTTCCAATAACTATGCATTTAAAAAATATAATACAATTATATAAATATGGTTGATGGCTTCATCTCAATGAAGGCTAGGTAAAAACATTGGCATTCAGAGCTCCCAAGTCTTTCTGACCACTGGTCGATAGAGTATTAAAATGGCGCTCTGATGCGGGTAATCTGGGGGCGACCATCTAAACCTACAATAATTAGTCCTTCAGGGTGATATGAAGGCGGTCAATAAAATGAAAAGCTGCAATTTATTGTCTGTTGCTAGTTGTGTCCTTTATACTTAATTGTTGTCATGGGTAACCTCTGCTTAGTTAGAACTCAACGCTGTATGTGGAGAAACGATTTCCTTAAAGCCGTGTTTTAATTCTGGTAGGTCTTAGGTATTAATCTTAACAAATATATGACGGAAATTATCTCAAAAAAACATTTAACAAAATTTAAGCTTAAAAACTAGTCGTAGCTTATTCAAAAGTATTACAACCGAGGTTTTGGACTATATTTAATAATCTTGCTTTGGGGAAAGTCTATGAAAACAGCATATTTACCAAGGGCGTCTACTATTTTTTTTTCGAATAACCGTAGTGCTATAAAATTCATTAATTCATGGAAAAATTTAATTTCATGTCATGATTTTACGAGCCCTAATATATTAAGCTGCATTTACGAATTTACATATTTAGAAAAAATATCGTACTTCCTGGAACTGCATTCAGCGCAGAATAAAATGAGTTGCATTTAAATGCGTTAGAAACTTCTTTCCATTTACAATTCGTTTTCTTCAACAGCCACACTTTCCCACTATCCACATCAGCTAATTGCGCACTTAAGCTACAGCTCTATTATTAATATTATGAAATTAATGTGTGCATAAAGAATTTATAGCGTCTGCTGGGGGGCAACTCTCACAAGTGCGTATACGTAATATTTGTTTTTTTTTTTTGGGCAAAAACAATAGTTTTCGAAAGCAGCGCCACGTAGCTGTTAACATAATTAACGAACTAATTAAGTGAATACGTTGCACACTTACAGCACTTTAGAAGCTGCTCTCGCTAACAAAAGCTAACAGTGAATGCAACACAAAGCGGCACTTCATTTGCTCGCTGGCAATGCGATCAATAGAAACAGAAGCCCGAGTTGAAAGCGACGTCGATGCATTTCGAACGCGAGTGGTCACCCTTTCAACGAAACACTTCCTCAACGCTAGGCGATTTATAAGCAGCAAATGATGTGTGTGCGGATGTGTGTGTGCGTGTGTGTGTGTGTTTGTGTGGCGAAGTCGAGGTTTAGACAGAACAAAAGAGGAACTAAATCCCTACGAGTATTAGGAGCAACAACAATCGTTGGAAAACCGTTGCCACTTAATTTGCCTTTCTGCTTATATATTATATGTGTGCGTATGTGTGTGAGTATTCTTGATTTCTTTTTATTTGCTACTGCTACTGCTACAGTGGCAATGTGCATGCAATGATTGCCGGTTGCACGTTGCACGGGTTCATTCATTACGAATTTCAAATTGAATCGCAGTAGCAGCGGAAAAAAATAGTCGTGCTATGATTTGCTGTAATTCGCAGTGGCACTATTGTTGTTGGTGTTGTTGCTTTAGGTGGCGCTGCCGTAGCAAATTTTCAGTTACAATTTGCTATTGTTTGCACGCTGATCATAGCACAACAGCAGTGTTTAGGCGGAGACAATGGCTTGCCCCGACTACCGCGACCGCGCCCAATATTTAAGACCGACGACCAACCGCCAAGCCGCCAAGCTGTCGAACAAGAACAGCAAAGTGAAGCACATCGAAAATACAAATATCATTGCTGTTTTGCTATTGTGAAAAAGTATTAAAAAAAAAAGAATTGGTAGTGAATAGTCGTACAAGCGTAACAGCCGGCTGCTTAGCTGGGAGAAATTCAGACCAAAGCAAAGGTGAAAAACAGCAACAAAGCAGCGGTCAGACTCAGCTGCTATCGGGTTGTCGTCTTGTTATTTTGTCTGTCGGCTTGGCTTGGCTTGTCTTTTTGTCTGCGCTGTAATGCACACTCGCTCGAATTAAATCCAAGCTTGTGGCACGCAACTGCCAACTGCCGAGACTCAGCCGTTGGAGTCGCGCTTTGAAAACGTAACCAAGCGAACCGTCGCGGCGGTAAAGTTTCAGTTTCATTTCGCCTAGCGACGCGTTCGGACGTGAAATTTCCAGCTGCTTGGAAAAATGTGAAAAAATATGGATTTTCAAAGTGGTCGGTGTTCATTTTGAAATGATCGGTTAAAAAACTTACGAAAGCTGAAGTGTTGCGCACACAAATTCACCGCTAGATAGCAGCAATGAAAATATGAAGTTGTTAACAAACGGATTTTAAAAATGATTGCCAGCGGTTGAGTATTTTCGAGCAACGATTTTAGTTATCTGAATTTATTTTTAATTTTTTTAATGAATATTTTTTTGTACAATTTTTTGTTTTACTTTTGCCCGCTGACAAAAATGTTGATGCAATGCAAATAGGGCACAAAATAAAATTTGTAAAGAAAAAATGCCTGAACAATATAAAATGCGCCCAATTCAGTTAAAACTCAAAACAGAAATAGCAAACACTATTGGCTTTGGTTACAGTATTGGCATTTACATTTTTTAAACTGTCATCAATCACTCCAACAGCCCGCATGTGATACGCGCACTACAAATGCTATGCTTGAATGAATTGTGAGTTACGAATTTAAACCAATTTGCATTTCACTGCTTGAAAAAAAATCTGCACCAGCAATCTTTGCAAAGGAAATATATTTACTTATTTAAGATACAAAAAATAAAACAAAATTTAAAATCCTAAACTCCATTCCGCCCACAACTTTAAGCCAGCCGCACGTCTTTCCCCGCTCCACTTTAATTCAACTATTCACTCCTCCTAACCTCGCTCAGCGCTTGCTTCAGTTTCAACTCCAGCGGCGTTGACTTAGTTTTACTTTTGCTGCTAGCGAACCGCAGCGCTGATCAACCAACCGGAAATGGCGATACAATGGCATACATACAAACATATTTACGTGTATCTACATATCTATGTTTTTGTGTGTAGAGTGTAGTGTGGTTTTTTTTTATAAATGATTAATAATTGCGGAAAAAATATTAGCTATGTAAGTAGATGAGCTCGAATAAACAAACAAGCAAAAAGTATGGCGCAAACAAAACATAGACAACAAATTAAATTGGATTAACACAAGCAAAACAAAAGCAGAAACATTGAACTACTTAAAACTTGTGCGACACTTGAAAATCTAAGATAATTACATGAAAGAAAAAAATATTATATTTAAACTGGAAACTTGAGAAAACTTTCAATTACTCCTATAAATAATAATTAAAGCGTCCATTTCAGATTTTCATGAAAAACATCTGATAAGAAACTGATTGGTTGCGGCAAAATCTAGCAGAACTATTATTTCTTGATACAAAAAAGAGCCGATATTTAATTTTCACATTTACAAACCAAATATATCATCATATTCTATTTTAAATATTTCGCTGTTGTCCTAATCGAATCTGGGCCAAAAATTATGTATATAAATAAAAAGTAGTTATACCTAAATTAACTGTTTGAAACCCAGATAATAATAATTTTTCGATTGCGTTTTTTGTAACATTTTGTAACACAAGTTGAGTTCCATAAAATTTTGCGTAGATTCTGAGCAGCAGAAAATGGAGTGAAAACTAGAACTGAACAATTTGGAAATTAAAATTGAGTAATTGGCTTTATCAAACGCCCTGAGAAAGTCTATAACTGTGAGCAAACGTACAAATATCTATTAAAAAAAACGCCCGACAGGTGATAGTTGATCTTTCGGTCATGAAGCTGGTTATTAGAACTACAACGCTGAACGGCAAAATACAGGTTTTAGTTTAATGAAAGTGCTTACTGTTTTTTTTTCTTTGAGATAATATGATATCTTTTATCTCAGCTAAATTCATAAAGGATAGGGTTCTGATGTAATTCTTCCCAAGTACGAAATAGTAGTAACTTTCCTACAGAAAAATCAACTTTCTGAAATGAGCAAGTAGGATGCTTCCTTCCAAGAAAATCATTTCTTTAAAAAAAATTATTCCTGCATTCCGTAAAATAATTTCCATTTCTTAGAACGTTACCAGCCCTCATGCAAAGCATAAATGCCTGAGTGTGATTAGCAAGTTGCCTTTTCTTGCTCACGGTGCAGAATAATTTCGCCAAATCCAAATACTTTTATATAGATGAAATTGGCAGTTTTTTTTCAAGACGTATGAATTTTGGACACTTGCCTCAAATCTGCTATTTCTGAATGTGTAGCACCGCGTGCTGTCAACTCGATGTAAGAAAGTCCCAATTTCAAATTATAGTAATGAAATCCTTGCAGTTCATATAACGCATATCTAGATGATGACGGAACTGAAGACCAAGTTTACCTTGTAATACTTTTCAAACAATGTTGAAGGGAAGAAAAACAACAGCATCCCACTTCAATCTGCAATATTTCTCCCATGTAATCTTCAAATACTTTGCACACCTACCGTTATCGATAGAAATCAGTTAATTGAATTTGTTATTGTTACTGTTTTAATGACAATTATACAACTCTATTTATTCGCATGTTATTTGCAATTTCAATTTCAATTGAATTAATTTTGCGTGATCTCACACGAAATTCCCCCGCCCACGCAGTTGCCAATGTCTGCGGAGATGAAAATTAAAGCGGCTGATGAACTTGGAGATCCGAATGAGTACTCACTTCAATGAGATGCCTTAAAACTGCGTGAAATTAAATTCGTATGAAAAATCTTAAATGAAATGAAGAAATTAACAAAGTGGCGAAAAGGCGAAAAAGCCAAAAAGCGAAATAAAGCGGATTGCAAAAAGCAACAGCAAATACACAGCAGCAACATTGGCATAAATTCAAAGGGTGTTTTTGCGCCATTCATAGACCAATTAAGTCACAGTTCATTTAATTTAAAGCAGCTATTATCGTTGTTGCTGTTACCGGTTTTTTTAATATGTGCAATTATCGGCATTTAATTGCAGGCCAACTAAGCCAATACCAACAAAAAGACCAAAATGTAGTAATTTAAATTTTTTCTTGTGTTTTTTTTAAATAAATCAATATGAATTTCAATGGGTGGTGAATTGACCAAATACACCTAATAGACTGGCGGTCAAAAAAGCCTAAGTAACCAATTATGGTATTTGATAAAAGAGAAATCGTAAAATAATTGTCGAACAAAAAAAAAAACACACGCACAGCTAAAAATTACAAAACAACTACTTATATAAACAAATTCTGCATTTGCATTTGCAGCAGAAGCAAATTGAAATTGAAAATTGAAAATTGAAAACGAAAATCGAAGTAAGCCTATTGTGCGAAATTGTGTAAAAATGTGATGTAGAAATTAGAGCAGTTGCGAATACGAAATCGAAATTGCAATTGAAAACGTGTGAATTGTGAATAGTGCGCGAAAATAAATAATACTGAACAAGCAAAATAGCAAAATAGCAAAAGCAAAGTAATTAAATAACCAACCAAAAAACTTGCGTTGAAAATTTCAACAAATCAACAAAGCCAGTGAAAATGTATTGCGGCAAAGACTGCAGCTGTAGCTTGTGCCGCGAGCTGCGCAACTATAAGCCCGCCAAGCCGGCAAAACGCCCCGCCCCACGCCCGCCCACTTCAATCTTCGGCCGCTTCAACGAGAATTTCATATTGCGCCGACGCAGCACAGCAAATTCCTTCAAAACTTTTCAGCCACATTCATTGAAATGCAGCGAAATGTTTCAACAGCGCGCCGCCGCAATAACACCGAATGTCTATTCCGAGCAGCCATCGCAACAACAACAACAGCAAAAGAACAGCGAATTGCTTGCCAACCAAACGACAGCTTCGATAGAATCGCCACGCGCCATTAAGCCAGTAGCGCCGCCGAAACCCAATCACAAGGTGGTCATCTATTTTGGCGATTCAATTGCAAATCGTGGCAAACATAATATTGGTGAGACGGCGAAGAATGTGGTGCAAGCGACACAGCTATTGGACGACACAACGGGCAATGTCAATGCAGCAGCTAGCAAAGGGTGCGCCGCCGACTGCGTAACATCCATGGATGGGGGTGACAATGATTTGCCCTCGTACATCGAAAGCGTACAGAATGGCGTGATTAATATCAAAATCGAAGGTAACTATCAGCGCGCCAGCGCCTTAGTGGAAACGGTAGCAAAACCAACGCGCGCTACGGTGTATGAAGTGGGCGGCGGCGGCGGCGTCGAGGACACTGCCAGCCAGCAGTCTTGTGATTCTTGCGATTGGAGTTTTGTGCAGGAGTGGCGTGCGCGGTATATGCTTTTGTTTTTATTTGTATATTAAATATTACTTGAACTATTTGCTCCATATTTATTTATTATTTATTCCTTAGCCATTTACTTAATTTTACTGGTTGATTTCACACCTCTGCGCATGAAATGACTCAAGAAATTATGTCGCTGTTTACTTCAGTGGACAGCGTAGTTTTAGTAGCCAATAAATTTAAGCGCGCACATTTCCAATCAATATTGTTTATTCGCATGCATGTGTGTGTGTGTGAGTGTTTGTTTGTACATTTAATTGCTGTGGTGGCAAATTGGCTCATTTTGAGGTTGCGTATACGCCGCGTTCACTAGCACCTAATTTACGAGCAGTGCGCGCTGGCCACAATTTATTTACAACGCTCCAAACATTGCCTCGAATTATTGCGCTTTGCCGGGGCTTGTTGTTGCATTCGTTTTGGAAAATTTATGCATTTGAATGTCTTAATTTATCAAATTTGCAACCATTGTTGGTAGTACAAGTATTTTTTGTGGTAGTGTATAATGCGGCTGCGCAGCACCTCAACTGCGGTCATTTAATTAAGCTGTCCGACAATAGTTCCTACAAAAAAGTCTAATTGTTTCCCATACAAATTTTATAGTTGCAGTTGGTAGCAAATTGTACAGCTTGATTGTGCAGCTCGCCTTGTTTTTGTTTATTTTACTAAATTTTTTTTTTCTGCTTCTATTCAACCTTGTGGCAACTAGCGGCTGTATTGCTTTTTAACGTTTTAATTATTTGTGTTTTTGCGCTTTATTGTTTGAATTTGAGTCAGTCGTTTTCGCTCAGTATATTTGCGGTATCAGTTTCCACCATTTTGGCCTCCTGTCAGCCGCCGATAAAAAATGTGCCACATTTTCTCATTTTCCAACGCTATTTTTACGGAGTATTAATTACAATTTTACATTTGGTTGTTGTAAATAACAAATAACTGCTGCTAAGCAAATTTATTGAAGAGACACACCCATACAACATTTTTCACATATTTTTCATTCAAATAGAAGCTTGTAAGGGTATTAACTGGCAATTTCATTAGTCTGAAATAATTATTGAAAGATTAATGCCCAGCACTAATTGATGATAAATAGTTGGGTAAGGTGAGGGAGTTTAACAAACTTTGGTGAGTAACAGTAAAGCTTCCAATCTGCTTGATTTATAGACATTACTTATTTTGAATTTCTTTTAAAACTCTACTTGGGATGCGCATAAGTTGACTGTGTTGTTTGGCACTATCTGCCGATATGTAAATCATGAGACGGAATCCCCTAGATAGTTTTTACAACGACCTGTGATTGACAATAAAAATTGCTTATTATATCTAATTTGATGCATAGATCTCTAACTCTATAGCTGGTCGCCACTGTATTCGATATTTAAATTTGATTGAAAATTCAGCAGCTAGTTTTTTGCGCCGAACAGAAAAACAAAACTTTTGGCGAAAATATTATCAAATGTTATTTCTATCTATAACATGACCACTCATTCTTTTGTTTTCTTTGAAGCAACTTGCGAAAATCAGAGTCTTGGTAATTTTTTATTTATGCAATTCGTCATGCCGATAGTGCTATAATTATCGCCATGCGCGTCTTGTCGAAAAAATCGTCAGTAGAAATGTAAAACAAAAACAAATTGTTTCAACACTTTCAGCTGTCAGTTATTTTCACTACCACTGGCGGATGGCAAAACTAATAAAAACAAGCATATTATACATTATAAGTATGTATGTATGTATGTATGTAGGTATAGTATATGATAGGAAACAAAGCGGAAACTCATTTCTTCAAATCAAGTGTTTGTTAGTTTAACTGATTCGCAACGTCTACGTCTACTGCTACAAGCAACACACAACAAATGAGTGCACATTAATTTTTATAACATTTGTACTCTTGTTCTTTTGTTTTTGTTTTCGATCATCGACGTTTGGTGGATTTTCATACGATTTGTTGAGGCCTTCCATTGCATGTGATTACTTAATTAGGAAACATTTCACAGTTACAATTGCCAGACCATTTCCTTTGGTTGGAAAATTCGATACGATTGCAAAATTTGCTAAATGTTCGATTTCAAGGTAAACTGAAGTAATTTTTATGAATTGGACACAGATAAATACTCATTTCCAATGTAAAATTAATGATGCATAGAGGTCAATTTTGCTGAATGCGCTGTACACAATATTGAAACTAATGATAAGGTCGGTTAAATGCCGTAATATTTGTTTGTTTTTTTTTTTTTTTCTTAAGTAGCCAATCGAGATCATTGCCGAAACTATTAAGGTAAAATAAACAGTATTTAGGCTGCTAAACTGTAGTATCGTGTAAGAGGTGTTTGGTCGTTAAAAAGAGTTGTAAATTTTAGAGCTTTAGAAATTTACTAATGGAATTTTCATTTCATAACCATGAAAGCACAGTTTTAAAATTCATATAAGATGGCATAGCTTAATATTTCCTTTCATAACAAAGGTGGTATTCTATATCTAAATATGTGAATGGGTGTGTGATACTTAATTTCAGTAAGTTGGGAAAAGCAAGGCTAGTATTTTACACACTCAAGTATTGTTTCGCGCTGGTCTTGTGTTTTGAGAATGCAGTGATTTTATTCTAATTTTTCTTCGCTCATTACAGAATTAAAGCAATCGTTCGAGTGGTAAAGTTCAGTTAGTTTTTCGTAGATTTGATAAAACTTCGAACCGTAATGGAGTTTATAGCAGCAATTATTTCATGTTTTATAGCAGCAATTTTAAGCTTTGCGTTAAGTCAGCAAAATTTCATGATTAAGATTAAGATAATTGCATTATCGATTACAATTACCGATATTGATAATAAAAAGTGTAACAACACCGCTGTAAAATGTTAAAAAAGTGGAACTTGAACACAGGAGAAATTGCAAAGGAATAAAATTCGATATATCACATAAGCATCTTATTTTCGTTAAGTCATAATTAGCCAACTCCTGAGACCCTATACTTTTCTATTTCCATAAATAATTGACCAACATTGACTCACTTATTTTTCTTCAATTATTGACTTTATTATAAGAGTTGAATGGCTGGCTTCAAATGCAAAAGAATTTATAGAATGATGCCACCGAATTCTTTCACTGCAAACTATTCTTGAAGTTGTTGATTAACTTTATTAAAACTAACTTCTAAGAATCTTTACATTTGCTACGAAAATATTTAATTGTGTAAGGTGTGTTTCATTAAGAGTAGTATACATCTCGTAGCGTTGGCGTTTGTTATGGCAATGCTAACGTAAACAACAAAACACAAATTAATTACAACAATTTATTGCCGCTTAATATTTGCTTGCGCGCATGCGCTTTTCATATTGAAACGTTTTGTTGTTGCTGCTACTACATAAATACCTTTCAAATGCAAATGAGGCTGTGCGCCGCTGTAAATGCCGAATACGCGCATTAAACGAATTAGCAACAAAAACAAAACAAAAACAGTGACAACTGGGCAACAATTCTCTGGCATAATTTTGTTTTCATTGTCAGCGGCATTGAGCGCGTCCGGCTACCGCTTTTAACAGTTATGGCATTCATCCAAACACAAACACAAATTAATTTTTCTTTGTGTGATTTTTCTTTCATATGTTCTCTAATTCTTTAATATTTTCTCCCGCTGTTTTATATTTTCATGCAAATTTTGTATATTCTTTTGATTTGAAATAATAAAATAAATGCTTGTTTTGAAATCTGCTAGTATTAAGCCCAGAAAGTGTGTTCCAATTCTGAGTGGCCAAGAATTTGCGCTGCGGATTAGCGGTATTTGAATGACAGCATGAGTGGCGGCATAGCAGCAACACTTCTGTTGTCTAATACGCGACACAGCTATTTCAACTGTCAGCAGATGCTTATAGCTTTGAGCTGTGATGCGATTGTGAAGTAAGAAGTGAAAAACGAATTTAAGTAAAGCGTTTGCAGGAATCTTGTTATTGTTGTGACGGTTAGTTGTTTTTTTTTTTTTGGTTAGGCCATAATGTAAGCCATAAGTACATAAACAGCTTAACTGACAGTAAGTAGAGCCTTCACATACAGCGCCACAACTGTCACATGTCACCTGTGTAATTTCATGCGTGCGTCTTAAGAGCCACACACTCACACATATTTATATTAGCAGTCAACAAGAACTCAATCATTCTAATTGTTTTCTCTTCCGCAGACCCACTGGAAACTTGCGCGGCGACTTGCCCGTCGTCTTTAGCCCGCAACCAACGAACTCTCAATTGCACTGTCCTATCGACTCACCAACCGCAACAGCTTTGCCAACCCAAAATCAACTGAGCGCTTTGCCTACATCACCTTCGACAGGCACCACAATGACCGCCAATTCGACGCCTCTCAATGCGTCAAATGGTTTGAGTTCCTCCACTGGACGCATCCAAAGTCCCGCTGTGGCTACACCAGCGCCTCGCATCTCCAAAGAAGTTGCACAACGTTTGAATGGCGGCATTGGTGGTGGTAGCAGTAGCACCCCGTCTATGTTAATCGGCTCTCCGAACGCACACAGCAATGTGCCCAATACCACAATCAATATACGAAATATCAGTAGTCCGCCTCAAGCACCTAATAAGCCGCCATCACACCGCGCGATGGCAGCACCAGCGCGGCTTACGGTGCAGAGCACGCCGGTTAAGTCGCAACCACCCATGCTGAGCGGCAATTTATCACCACAGCAACCGCAGCCACAGCATCCGGTATCTGCACAACAGAAGACTGGCGGCAACGATAAACGCCCTCTACCGCTATCCTTGGATTTGAGCAGCTGTAGCATTGGCATACCCATTGCAGAGTCCACGACTGCTAATGTCACACCCAGCAACGGTAGCTATCATCTCAACACGCATGCAAAAGTTAATCCGCCTAGCACTCGCACACATCATCACGAATTTCGCGCACTCCAACGCGTGCAGGAGTGTCACAGTTCGTCGGATGAGAATCGTTCGTCTGGGCATGCCAGCATGTCGGATACTGGCGGTCATGGTAGTTCTTCGCCTGGCGGTGGTGTAGCGCTTGGACCACTGCCAGAAGATCGACTTGCTGCTGGCGTTACCAATCGCAGCACCCGTTCACGTACGAGCACCAATCATTCGCGTGCGCGCCATCGTGCCACACCTGCCGCCAAGGCACCATGGAGCGGCAGTGGTCTGGAGGATATCAAATTGGCCATACAGCAATTGACTATGCGTTCACAGACGAGCACCAGCACCTACAGCAGCCTTAGCGCCGGTTCGGAGAGCTCGGAACCTGCACGTCGCCTTGGTCGGTACTCTTCACTTGAAACAGTTAACACAAATGTTACCAGCGCCGATGAGTTTGTGTGGGTGGACTCGCATAATCGACTAGTTGAGTTGCAGCATCCGCCTTGGAGTCAACATTGTATTATGCGCGTCATACGAAATGGACGTTGCAAGGAGCAAGCGGAGCGCATCTCAGTCGAAACCATACCGCGACTTGGATACCTGCTGCAGCGCGCTTTGGTGCGCATAGCACGCGAAGTGCAACGCCTATCCGCCAGTCTTGGTCTGTGCTCAAAGCAGGAGGTGGCAGTGGCCTACAAAATTGTCCTATGTCCAGCATTGGCGGATTCTTGTATCAAAGCCTGCTTGCGCGCCGCTGCTATGTTTGCTGTGACGGGTGACAGCGCGTTAAAGCAAAGTAAGTCAGCGCGCGCTGGTCTACAGCTGCCCGTGGGACGGTTTCATCGTTGGATGGCCGACGCGCGACTGGGCAAGTTCATACACGAATACGCGGCGGTTTACCTTTGCGCTGGTATGGAAAATCTGCTGGAGGAATTATTGCTTCAAAGCTTTCCTGTAGATTCGTCTAACCAACTTACCACAGCCATTCTGGATCAGTCGATTGCACATTCGGGTGATCTCTGGGGTCTGCTGCAACCATTTGCTCATTTGAATGCAGGACGTGTAGCTTCTGGCGCGCTAACCATGCCACGTTGGGCCAGCCTGTCGTCGCTGGGTTCCGGCACACAGAAGAGTGGCAGTTCCGGTGGCAATAGCAATGTCTCTCTGGAGCCCTGTTTGCTTACAACCTGTGTCGGTAGCATAAGCGAATTAAAAGACTTGACGCTGCGCGCACAACAGAAGTTTCAACACATCGCGCTCTCTAACTCTGCGCTCTCAACGCTCTTCTACTTTATGCGCTGTTCACAACTGGAGCACAGTGATCTAAGTGGCGCGCCGTCTAGTGTTAGCGGAAGCGCTGGTGGTAGCAGTCAAAGTGTGCAAGAGCTCTGCTATGAACGCGCGTACGTGGTGCTGCCGCCGTTGGTGGAATGGCTGCGCGTCGCTTCGGCGCACGCTGAGTATCGCCACGCGGTTATGATCGACAAGGATGACATAATGCAAGCGGCGCGTCTACTTCTGCCCGGCGTAGACTGTCCCATGCGGCCAATTGGTCACGATGAAGAGCTGCCCACAAAGAAGATACACTTTTCAAATCCCGGCGCCACCACACCTATCGCATCTAGCATCAGTGAAGACACCACAGAGTTGGGCAAGCGCGCCACCATCACGCTGGCTTTCAAACTCATGCTGACCGGACGAGCGGAGTTGATGGCGCAAGCAGCTAACCTGCTCCCGCCTACCACGCGTTACGATACGCTGAACCACGCGGGTCTAACGGCGCTTATGATCGCCGCCATACGTAACGATGAGATAGCTATACAGGCGCTGCTTGACGCCGGTTGCGACCCTAATATGGAAGTGCCACCAGTCGCACAATCGAATTATCCGGGTATACACCCAGATACGCAACACTGGACGGCAGTGACATTTGCCGCAAGCCGCGCCAACTACCTGGCGCTGCGTTTGCTACTGGAGAGAGGCGGCAAAGTAGAAGGCGGCGCGCGTCTAAGTGAGGAGAAACCGACGCTGACACCACTACAGGTGGCCTGTGGATCTGGAAACGTGGAAGTTATTTCATTGCTGCTAGCGCATGGCGCCAACGCTTTTCTCTCGACACAACAGAAGGACACAATGTGTTTTGCGGGTGGTTCGGCGCAACGAGGCTCTTACTGCGCCATCTCTGTGGCGGCCGCGCATGGACAACGCGCCTGCCTGCGAAAGCTGCTCTCTCACCCAATGTCGCCGGGCAGCAAAGATGTGCTTTCTCTAGAAGAAATGCTAGCCGAAGGAGAGCCAGTTGGCAATGGCGCACGTGGTGGCAATGCGGTAGGCGAGCGTATAAGCGCGGAACTGCCACTCACATTGAACAAAACTCAAATCAAGAGCCTACAAGAGGCAATGTACCACAGTGCTGAGAATAATCATTTGGGTGAGTTGGTCAATATTTGTTTGAAAATATATATCTGTGGAAGATATATGAACCATATTTTTTGTCTATAGATATTACCATAGAGTTGCGCACTTTGGGAGTACCTTGGACGTTACATTGCTGGATGCACGCATTGGCGGCAGCGCATGAGCTGCGCTTAGACGCAGTCATCGACCAACTGCTGCAGGACTTCCTGCAGGTCTGCCCGGACGATTACAGTGCACAGTTTGTGAGCGAATGCCTGCCACTGCTCTTCAACATCTTCCGCTACAGCAAAAACGAGGGCACAACACTTCTGTTGGCGGATATCTTTGCCACCTGTTTTGGTTGGGAGACCATCAGGCCTGTTAAGGAAGCGACACTGCAATCGGTGAATAGCTCGCGCATCGACCCTAAATTTGTGAACAATCCAGAACTGAGCGATGTGACTTTCAGGTGTGTTCAGCAAAGCAGACGTTGAGGAAGAAATGTTGCTTTATTTAAGAATGTCACTACGGATATCATATCGCAAGAAATTAATTTAATTTGTTTTTCTTTTCCAGAGTCGAAGGCAAAATTTTCTATGGCCACAAAATAGTGCTCGTCACCGCCTCGCCGCGTTTCCAAAGTATGCTCAGCTCCAAGCTGAGCGAAGGAAACACACCTACTGTGCAAATCAACGACATACGCTACCACATTTTCCAATTGGTCATGCATTATCTGTACAGCGGTGGCTGTACCACACTAGAAGTCAGCAATGCCGATGTTTTGGAGCTGATGGCGGCGGCGAGCTTCTTTCAATTGGAAGGACTATTGCGCTATACCGAGTCACGCTGCTCTGAGATGATCGACATCGACAATGTGGTGGCCATGTATATCCATGCAAAGGTTAGAGAGCAGCTGCACTGAATCTCAGTGGCAATTTTAATATTTTACATTCATTCTCTTTTCCGAAGGTCTACAATGCCAACAAATTGCTCGAATACTGCCAAGGCTTCTTGCTTCAGAACATGGTCGCCCTACTGACATACGACGACTCTGTGAAGCGTTTGCTCTTCGCCAAAAAGATACCCAATCACGATGTGCTCTCGGGTCTGCTGCACACGCTGCAACAACGCATCAAACAACGAAAACCCATTGGTGTGGGCAATTTTCGTCAGCAGCTTAGCTCACCACCACCAGGCAGTGGCGCGGCGCTTCTAATGAATAGCAATGTGAGCAATAGCGGCGGTAGTGGAAGTTTGGGAGCTAATAAAAAATGAATTTCGTACATTTTGGGTGTAACATAGTTATATTTAGTGGAATGCAAATATTTGTTTAAGTGAAAATATATAGTATGTTAAAATTTTAAAATTTTTCACTCACTAAAAAAAAGTAGCTCGAAAGCTGACGCTAAAAAATAGTTATAATTAAAACAAAGAAATATAAATGCAAGCACTACATTATTATACAGTAAATAACTTAGGTTTTCTATATAAGTACATATCAAAATTTGCAGCAAAAAAAATTATTCTTCCACGAATACAATTCATTTTGAAAGGAACGCAGTATTTATAACAACAACTTGTCTATTGCCTAGTTATTTGCAACAAATACTTGCAGTAATAAACAATTATAAAGTTAATGCTAATTTCATTTGTATTTATATTTTTGTTGTTTCTTCTACTACTTAGAATTTTTTTTTGTTTATAGATTACGCCTCCAATATGTAAGTGCTAAGTCTTTTAATACTTTAATTTGGCCAAGATCATTCCTTGCACGTATATTTGTTTTATAATTTCTTGTAATTTCTAGCGAAATTTAGAAACAATCCGTTTTTTATGTACATTTAGTTTACACTGAAATTTTTTATATTGTAAATTAATAAATAAAAATAATCATAAATGTCTTATATTATTTATTTTTAACTAGCTTATAGCTGGCGGTATGTGTTGTTACTTGGCGCTACTGAAATCATCATGCTAAGTGTTTTTCTGCTGGCAATACTACTCAAAAATGTTATCGAACGAGTTTCTATTGAGTTGTCAGATATAAAAAGTAAAGGGTGGTTAAATCTTAAGGGCCGATGTTGAATGTGAACCACACCTAAACGTCAAGTTTTTTTCTGCATTTTATTTGACATTTCTCAATTTCAGACTAACTCGAGCAACGTGTTAAAGTTATTCAGGCTTATTATGAAAATTTTCAAAGAAAATCATCTTCAGTGATGAGGCACATTTTCACCTCAGTGGATTCGCCAATAAGCAGAATTACCGCATTTGGGCGAATGATAATCCAAGAGTGATTGTCGAAAAACCAATGCACCCACAAAGATTGACTATATGGTGCGGTTTATGGGCTGGCGGCATCATCGGGCCGTATTTTTTCCAAACCGAGGCCGGTCAGGCAGTTACTGTGAATGGTGTTCGCTATCGTGAGATGATAACGAACTTTTTATGACCCGAATTGGAAGATATGGATGTGGACGATATGCAGTTCCAACAGGATGGTGCCACTTGCCACACAGCCAACGAAACAATGGCTCTTTTGCGCGACAAATTCAATGGCCGTGTTATCTCACGTGGTGGCGATGTCAATTGGCCACCAAGATCATGTGATTTGACACCGTTGGAATACTTTCTTTGGGGTTATTTGAAAGAAAAGGTGTACGTCGATAAGCCAACAACAATTCAAGAGCTAAAGGATGAGATAATTCGGCACATTAACGGCATAGAATCTCAATTATGCCTCAGCGTCATCGAAAATTTGGACCATCGGATGGAGGTGTGCCGCCGAGGTCGCGGCGGACATTTGGCCGATATTTTGTTCCATACATAATTGAACCATATTATCGTAATAAAAAGAAATTACAATAATTTCCAAAATAATTTGTGTTTTATTCAAAATTAACATCGGCCCTTAAAATTTAACCACCCTTTAGATAGGTAACTCTATGCTACATAAAAATACACATAAGTTAAATATTTTTAAATTTTTGCATATGGACATAGTATGTATTTCTTTTAAGACACATATTTCAAAATTTTGAAAACTATATGTACAGCATCTATGCAATTGCTAAAAAAAAAATTTTTCAAATATATAATTTAATTTTATTTTATTTTATAAAAGCTCTTTAAAAAATATGCTTAATAATCAAATTCTAACATTCACTTAAAAATTTGAAATAAATATTTTAACAGTTCTTAACAGATTTAAATAAAAAATCTTAATTTAACATAATTTAAATAAACACAGTATTTTATGAACTAATATGATTATTGGTTTGATTTAACTGATAGACCTTTTTTTGATTACTTTTCAGTAGACATTCAAATTTTAACATCAAGTATTAGTTGCAGCGTGAAAAACTGATGTACATATATTGGAACGATTCAAGTTTGTTTTGGAGACAATCCGGTTTTGGCGCTGTTCCGCCTTCAGTATCAATTTTCGTTCTGCATTGCTTTAACTGCATGGTTCTCATTTTATTTTGAGATGGTAATCCTTTTTAATATTTCTAAATTAAAAGGACTTTAACGTTGACTGATTATCTGTCTACCTTTCTTAATATTAAGTTTACTTATTTGTAACTTATAGAAAGTAAATATTTTAGGTCCTCTCGAGCCATAGTTTCGTCTACATATCCAGAAGCTGTTGAGAGTCGTACAGCCCGATTCTAAAGAGAAACCCCTAAGGTGTTTCCCCCTTTCCTTCTATTCTGAATAAAAAATTTGTGGAAAATTTTGTCTCTTCTCCAACAATTCTTTATTTTATTTAGTTGTGGCACAAATGGTTTTCAAAAATATTAAGGGTTTCTGTGAGCTCATTACTAAAACTGGGTTATGCTAGCGGCACGTCGCAGTCATGTCCTTATCCCGTTTGTTAATCGCCTTCAGTCAGGAATCTCAAGCAGCCACTTAGTTTACAAGGAGCCTTATTTCTAATAAACAATAAGTTATGTGTTTAATTGTATTTTACTTCGTTACCGTGGGCAAGAATTTAGACAACAAACATGTGCAACATTTTAAATAACATTAATTCATATTTTTGTTGAAAAACAATATTTTGTCAAGATTTTGATCCAGTAGTCGCTAGTAGTCGTCTCTCTTCAAGCACTCTGTCTGATGCAGAAACCCCTCTTTCTCTAGCTCCAGATTTGAATGGAATATTTAATTTTTGATTTCACATATAAATTTAAAATATCCTGATTGAACCAAAAATCAACCTCACGCATGTAAAAATATCAGTCGCGCGAATTTGGTAGGTATAGCGAATATCTTTATTACTGGTAGGTATTTCTTGTTAAAACTGGTAAAATTAGTAATTTAAGTTGATAAAAAAAACCTGAACATTTATTTACAGTGAGAATGTTTGGGAAAACTCGAAAATATCCCTCCCATAACGTAACCTCCTCTGCTACTAACCGAAAGCCAATAGAAAGGCATAATTGGATAATAGAATCATCGGGTAAAACAAAACTCACGGGGAAATAGTAAAACATGCTCGTCGCCGTTCGTCTAACACAAAAAAGTGTAATGCTTCAAAATTAGTAAGGCTCTTTATATTCGATAATAGCTGATGTGTATAGAAACGATTTTTCGCCATCCCTTGTCAAGAATGTTTTCGAGAACGGAAAATGAAACTGAAGAAGGCACAACACCGAAACCTGTTTGTGTCCAAACCAAAGAGAAAATTGACCCAAGAAAATTTCTTGAGCATTTCTCGAGTTCCTTTTGTATGGAATATTTGCTTTTATTGATAGCTGAAAACTATGTACGCATTTATAACTTTTCAACTCGACATTCAAATCGAGAATACAAACCTAAAAAAAAAAACAAATAGCACTGTCCGACAGTAATTTTATACTTTTGAAGCGACCTAGTAGAATTTGTTTATCTGGTCGAATAGTACACGAAACCACGTTCAAAAGATTTCTAACACCCCCAAAATTATTTTTCAAAGTCAAAAAACCGATTTTTTAATTTTTTCGTCTTAAAAAATTCATAAAAAAAATTTTTTCAATCGAATTGAAAATACTCAACGGTTTTGGATAGGCGAATGTTTACACTTTCGAAATATATCTAGTGTTTTGTTAATTTGGAAAAAGTATGACGTGTTTTTTATGCTAGAAGTTGAATTTTCCGCCCAATTTGCCTGTTTTTTCGATTATGACGTCATTTTTTCGACACTAATTGGAAATGACTGATCATTTTTGGTTATATATCATCGACAGGCTATCACTACTTAAAGATGCCAATTGATTTCTTTCAAAAAGGACTTCAAGTTTTCAAGTTATGCAGCGTAATCCAAAATCTAACATTTACATTTACAGTCATTTTAATAGTCTGCAAAATTATTAACAGGCATTTTCGTTGGACCTCAGATTCGCAAGCTGATGGTTGCTGAAGATTTTGTTGGAAAATTAAACAAAGTAGAAAAGATAGCATGGTTGAGTTTCATCTCTTTGTGTAAAAACTATCTGGGGAATGAAAGAAGTCCGAAATACGAGGAATTGATTCATACATTTTTGGAAACTTATGGAGAAATGTAATGCAACATGTCCATCAAGATTCATTTCTTGCATTCTCATTTGGATTTTTTTCCGGATAATCTTGGTCAATTTAGCGACGAACAAGGTGAACGATTTCACCAGGAAATGTCTGCGATCGAAAAGCGCTTTGCAGGGAAAAACCAGATTAAGATGCTAGCTAATTACTGTTGGTCGCTCAAACGACAAAGAGTTTTGTCTATGTCAAAATCCATTGTTTACCCAAAATGTATCTTATGAAAAAAAATGATTGTAAAATTTAATGATAAAATAGATATCATTGATCAAACCACCGACAGGAACGACTATTTGTTATTAGAAAATCAAATAATGTCCTTACAATCAGCCTATTTCTTCATTTACACCCGGTACCCCTGGAGGGCGCTTGAGACCAAAATGTTAGATTTTGGATTATGCCGCATAACATGAAAACTTGAAGTCCTTTTTGAAAGAAATCAATTGGTATCTTTAAGTAGTGTTAGCCTGTCGATGATATATAACCAAAAATGATCAGTCATTTCCAATTAGTGCCGAAAAAATAACGTCAAAATCGAAAAAACATGCAAATTGGACGGAAAATTCACCTTCTAGCATAAAAAACACGTCATACTTTTTTCAAATTAACAAAACACTATATATATTTCGAAAGTGTAAACATTCGGCTATCCAAAACCGTTGAGTATTTTCAATTCGATTGAAAATTTTTTTTTAAATGAATTTTTTAAGTCGAAAAAACTAAAAAAAAACGGTTTTTTGACTTTAAAAATAGATTTTGGGGGTGTTAGAAATAATTTGAACGTAGTTTCGTGTACTATTCGACCAGATGAACAATCTCTACTAGGTCGCTTCAAAAGTATATTCCCTTTTTTTTTTGTCGGACAGTGTAGTTATTTAATATAAGTAGATCGCAGTTGATCAAGTCAATCAAGTCAATCTTAATCTTAAACTCAAAAGTCGCCTAAACTTATGCAACACGTATTATTTGACAACACAGCCAGTCAGGGGGGGAAGTCTTTTTATTCTCATTTGCAGTAAACACAAAATGCTAAAATAAACTAAAGTAAAATACAAAAATAAAAACTGAAAAATTAAACCATCCTCTTTGCGCACATCTACCACGCCAATTCCATGCATCACTCAGCCGAAAACCCCATTTACACATCAACTGGGCACCTACAACGGCATTACATTGCTCCAGACGCTGCCAATAACCGGCGGTTGTGGCTTCGGTTTCTGTTCCACCACCCGCGGCAGTTGGCTATTCTGCTTTGCCGCTGCGGAAATTTGTTGCATAATGTTATTACCTTGTGGTACAAAGCCGCGATCGTCAGCTAGATAATGCACCACCACCTCCTTGCCATTGGCATCGAAGTACGAGTAGCTGCCAGTGATCTTCAGGTGTTGACTTTCGCTGCCGGGATTGACGACCACAGCGCTCTCCTGACGGAAGGAGCCATCCTCACCGCGATAGTGAAAGTTATAGGCACCATCTGTTGATTGTTGTAGACCTGCATCCATAATGCCGATGACTGGTACTTTCATTTGCATCGCTGGCATGATCGTTGGCGGATAATGTTCGATAGGTGGAGCCCTCAACTTCATGGCAGGCTCAGTGGTCATCACCTGATCGTCGACTGGTGCGGCCCAGGCGAAAGCGAGTAGTGCGGCGAAGCAAAGCTGCGGATAATTCAAACAAATTCAGAATATATTTTTATTTAAGCTTAAACATAGAAAAATTAAATAGATTTTTAAAAATTCGCATACTCACATAGCGAAACATTTTTCGATTGTCTTGGATGTTAAAGTTGTTCACTCAGAGACTTTACCTTTGCAAATATGCTCCAGTTTGAGGACAGTGCAATTTTTATACCCGAAAATTTTTTTGAATTAAAAAAGGGAAAAACCACGCTGGCTTTAAATTTTTTGTATCGTGACAAAGCAACAAATTTATTTTTAGAACTTAGTTGGCAGTCAAAAATCTTAATTGCGCGAAGTACGTCTTCAAGTTTTTAAAGTTAATTGTATTATTTGGCCAAATTTTGCACTGAGAAAAATTTTATGAATATTCTTCGAAAATTTAAGTTTTGGATCAAGGCGAATTTATAGAAGGTGATGGCATAAGAGCAGCTGATTTGATTTTTTTTTTATTCACCTACATGTATTTTGTTTTTGCTTTTGCGTATGAGCTTTCAAAAGCCGTAAAAGCAAAAACAAAATGTATTTAAATTTTGAGAACTCTTACGCAGAAACAAAAACAAAATACATAGGAATTTTGTAGTTGTATTTATAACACCACCTTGTATGGATTCGCCTTGTTTTGGATTTTATTAATTCTCATAATAATTTTGCAGTGCAAGCCCAGTTTTTTTTTAATTGGAAGCATTGAAAAAAGCAACAACTGTCAAAGATATTTTGGATTTCACAACATTTCCTCATCAGATAGCTTTCTAGACTCTGTCCGGGTTTAATCCAAAGACAACAATAATTTTTGATTTCAATACTAGTTTTTTATTTGGAAAGTATTGAAAAAAATGCATCAGCACATTAAGGGAGAGAGAGTCACGTGCTATTCTGTATCATTTGTGAAATATTCACATCCTTCTCGAATTGAGTTTAGCCCTCCACAGGCTTTCATTTTTAGTTACACAATTTTAATAAAATTTATTTATATGACTACTGTATAATTTTTGTAGTCTTTTTTATAGATATATATATATACATATATATCTACCGACTTGCATTACGTCAATGGTAATTTTTCAATTATTCGCAGGATCATGTACATACACACGTATTACATATCCACACAAACTTGCAATATATGGATTTAGCTATGTATTGTATATTTCACTACATGTGTTTTCAATCGCCGCGCCTGACAATATTTCAAAACAAATTCAAGTGAATTTGAAAAATTACTTTTCAGTGTGCGGTAATTGACGCATCTTCGCAACACTGCAGAGAAGTCACACGCAATCAAAATCAGCCACTGAACGAGGACCAACAGAAACATAAAAACCAAAAACAAAAAAGCAAAAGAACCACAAGACTCGCACTTGGACCGCAGTAAGTTTTCTTCTGTGTAATTGATTGTTGAGTGATGGTGAATTTTATGTGCTCCCTTTCTGGATATCTGTGGAGGTGGAGTGGGATCTTACAAAGTGCATGTATGCGTGTATGTTTGTTTGTATTTCGATGCATATGTGACTAAACATGTTAATTTTTCTCTTGCTGTTCGTTTTTTATTTACATATTAAGAAATTTAATTTACGAGCGCAACAGATACCCAGCGGTGTTTGGCTTATTTCTTTTTATTTTACTTTAAATATGACAGAATGAAATAAAAGTGCTTACATAAATAACCGGCAAGCTGTTTTGTGCCTTTCGAAGGGTATTAGCTTTTTTACACAGTTATGGTGTTAAATAAGAACGGGTCGGAATATTCGGTCATTGACCAGAAAAGGACAAGTAACAATTTTATTCTGTTTTGTGGAAGGTACATGCCATTTAGTGAACACGTATTTCAATCATTTGGCTTTACAAAAAAAAAAAAAAATCGTATTACATTCTCCTCCACTTATTAAAAACTAGCCATATCCGCATATGTATTTACAATTGTGCTCAACGAAGAAAAAAATAATAACCATAAAATATTGACAAGTTTTAACAATTTTGATTATCTTCTATACTATAAAACTATATACTATAAAATTGTGCCTGTATATTGCAAATTTCTTTAAAAAAACAAAAATTACCGAAGTTGATGCAGTAATAGAATAAATTTGCAACATTTTTAGAATTTTCGTACTTCTTTTTGTCCGTTTGAATTGACTAATCTCCAAAACTACTGATTGCATTTCGATGGAAATTCAACTAGTGACTAGATAGTAGTCTCGGTCATAATATAATGAACATTTGTTCAAAATATTAATTGGGGAAAAACTTTTTATTATTACGATCAGCAAACAAAAGTTATTAAAAATTGAATAGCTGCAAAACTGCTAACCGAAAAGTTTCTAAAATTTCTGTTTAAAAATGTTGAGCCCAACTTTGCTTACTATTTAAAAATTATATACCTACACGTTCCACATTTTTATTATAGTGTTGATAGTTTTACAAATAGCAAAGTCTATGCAGCTCTTCGTGTCTACATCATAGGCCATTAAAATATTCAAGATTACAAACTAATCGAAGCGCTTCCCTACAACGATTTTGGTTATGTTATTTAATATGCGGAGAAGATTCTTAGGGGACATTAGCCAACTAAGTAAGCCTATTTCCGATTAATGGAGACCATTCTACTCATAGCAATGACTGCTAGTATCAGAGTACGTTTATCATTTCCCAAAAATATAAAACACTATCCTAGAATCTAACTCTATATAAGCATCTCTTCATTTCGCAGAGGCGTCTCTGATCCAAGATGCATTTCAGTGGTATATGTTCACATGGGCATGGTATCTGATGCTGTGACTTTAAATGAGTATTTCTTTGTGCAATTTGCATAAATACATATATATTACTTTATGAAATATCTGTATATAAATTTTGATTAGGTCTGCATCCGGCGAAGCGATTGCAGATTCAGCGCAGCATTCAAGTATTATATTCAGCTTTGGATTAAGTCAATATTTCGTTTAGGAATTTATGTATTTTTGCAAATATTTTTAAACATTTTATTACACTTACGTAGTGCATATATATGGATGTATGTAGGTATGTAATTTCAATGTAAATCATTTCTACATAAAATAATTTAATGGATTTCCTTTTCACACTTCTTTGCAAATACAAGAACTTGTATTCGTATTCGTTTTGATCCAATGGTTTGCTTAGCGTTAATTATTTCAGCCAACAACAACAAAGCGTACAATAACTAAGTAGGTACATATGTACATCTATGGCATACTTCTGTAGCTACACCCCGCATGTACAGCATCTGAATATTCGTATTCTCATGTTTTCTGTTTTTTGTTTTTTCCTGCCCTCCTTTGTTTATATCAAATAAGTACGTGAAGTCACTCTTGCTTCCTCTCCAATTATTTCCTCTTTCCCTTGCTTTCGCACTACGTCTTTTGGCCTGCCATAGAATTTGGTTGTTTTATTTTTAGCTACAGCATCAAATTTACGGGCAGCAGTCAGCCAGGCAGTCAGCCAGGCAGTCAACTAAATGCCCGATCGATTAAATATTACCCGCTGCTACCGCTTCTGCTGCTATTTTTGGCATTCCTCTCCGAAGGCTGCGCGCAAAACACAATGAAACATCTCGAGTTCCAGAAATGCGTTCGCATTCGAAGTGCAGCGAACAGAGTGCAGTGTGCGTCAAGTGCATGGGTTGCTTGTGTGGCGTACATTTAATTCAATAGCCATCATAATATTGTAGTTCAGTTTATTGTTGTTGTTGTTGCTGTTGTTGCTGTTCTAGTTATTGTAGCTCTGCTTGGATGAACCAGGCATTTGTTGGTTTTTATTCCACATATAACAATACCGGAAAGGTTCGCCTATTTGTAGTTGCAGATGGAGGGAGTGATGGCAATATTTCTTAAGCAAAGTAACGGGCGAGAGATGGTCACAATGTGCATTAGATGCATATATGTACATATGTACTTATGTATGTATGTGTGTTTGATCAATTAAATGTGTTCAAAATTGTATCTTAATAAAATTTACATATCTGTTATTGAGGAATATTTAAATTTTCGCAAATATAATTCGATGAGAACGTTATTTGGGTTCGCTATTATAAAATTTTGCTATTTTATTAACCCTTCACGGATACCCCTCATGATCGTTTCTTTCAAGCAATGCTGTTAAATTATGATTACGATTAGTAATCGGTTAGATTATTTTCTAAAAAGAACTGTAATTATTATTTAATGGTGCCTTTCAAATACTGGCATTACGTGATGATTACGATTACAAATAATCAAAAAATAATCGGGATTACTCTAGATTACTGAAAAGAATAAAAAATAATCAAAAAGAATCAAAATAAATAATTGATTCTATTCAGGATTATTTTTGATTATTTTTGATTCTTTTTGATTATTTTTGATTATTTTCAACTCAAAATACCAAACAATTTTTTTAGTTTTGAAGACATTTTTTAATAAATTTTTTAAACTTTTTTTTGTGTAACTATATATGCATATATAGTATGTATATGTACATATATATAATATTATTACATATATATACATACATATATATTTTTTTTTTGTCAATTTGAAAGCAAATTCTAAATGGAGTTAGTGTATATTTGTGTTGTTATTTTGTTATAAATGAATTTGGTTAATTTTTTTTTATTTTGTTATATTTTTTTTATTTTGTCTTTAATATATTTATTTGATAAAAATAAAATGTTAAAAAAAAGTCTTAAAAATGAAAAAGGCAAAAAGAGAAAAGTTGTTTGGTATTTTGGAAAAAAAAAAAACAAAAAGAATCCGTGAAAAGAATCAATTATTTATTTTGTTTCTTTCTGATTCTTTTTGATTATTTTTAGTAATCTAGAGTAATCCTGATTATTTTTTGACTATTTGTAATCGTAATCATTACGTAATCTAGTTGGGCCCAAGATAATCGTAATGTAATCAATAATTTCACTCTCAAATACAAAGTAATCAGATTACTAATGATTACGATTAGTAATCAAAACTTAACAGGTTTGCTTTCAAGTGACTAAAAATTCGGTTTAATGAAAAACTAAATGTACTATCTTGGAGTCTAAATGAGTTTACAAATTTTCACCAAATGCCAAATTTTTTAACCCGAATTTTTAGAAAAAAGTTTGTATACGCAGTTTCATAGTTCGTTGATTTTTAATATTTTTTTTTTGCTGATGGTGTTGCTCCATAAAACGAATATACATATGTACATACGTACTTTTTTATATGCAAAAAAAAAAAAAAAACAAAAAAAAAAATCTCTAGCTAATTCAAACTTCATCTTTTTATATTAAAATTTACTGGACTATAAAACTGTACACCCAACAATTTTTTTGATGAAACTAAACCTGCGCTGCTACGAATGAGTCCGAAGAAAATACATAGGAAATTGCAGTTTAAGATCTAATTCGTTTTTAGTATAGTATTTTGAAATACATAAATACGTCGACCTAAACTTTGTTTGCACAACTACTTTCCGTTCTTAGTTGCTTTTGTAACTAAATGAAATTGTATCGGAGGTGGAGCGTTCTTTTGCAAGTCGGGTACAAATAAACGGGGCTAATGTTCAACTTATTAAGAAATATGACTTATCGGTACTTTTATGAGCAAATATGTACATATATAGTGTATGCATGTGTGTGTGTACCATATGCATATGTACATATATAGATATATAATTTCTCATTGTGAATAAGAAACAAAGCATTTGTTTACATTTCATTCGTGCCGCTCAACGTTTTCCAAATTTGCTAGCTGCTATTTCGGCATCACTCGCCCAACCGGCAACCCATTACCCATCAAGCTGTTGCCAGCGCCTTCATTACTACCAATTATAAATGGCATGAACCCGTACATAGCACACACATCCTTACATACCATCATGCAAATGCTCAAAATGCTTCGGTACAGTATGGACTTCAATATAATCGCAGCGTTTTGTTATTTGGCATTTAGCCAGAACGATATCGGACGATTGCGTTTGTTGCGCGCGCGAAATCAGCCAAAGTAGCCAAAAGTCCAACACACGGAATACAGCAACGCTAAGTGATCGCCGAAATATAGCGAGCAATATGGTGGCTATGTAGTATAATAATTTTGATTTTCGATTCTTAATTTCCAATTTTTTTATTTTTCTTTCTTGTTCTTTTTTTTTTGTTTGTTTTGAAAAATTATGAACATTTGTATGTACTTAGTAAGGATGCACAATACATATTTACATACATAGGTATTTGATATAGCTTGTTCTATTCTCACATCGCTTTTGAAATTTTTGTTGCTAGCCATCAGCAAAATGATTTGGCGTTGGGGGCGCATTGAGTTGAAGAAAGTGGCAGAGAAAATTATGGCAATCATAAAAAATGAAAAATTAATTTCGATGCGGCAGAATTTATAGGCGAAATTGTTAAGTATTTTTTTGCTTTTGTACTTATTTGTTTCTATGTTGAAAAGATCGTTCAAAAACTGGCATTCATAAGAAAATTTGATGGATTTTATAGGCACACATATGTATGTATATGCATGTACATCCCCACATATGTACATACATATGTATGTATATAAATAAATGGTAAGATCTTTACGAACATGGTTAATGCTCTGCTTAGTACTAGGCATTTTATTTACTCACATACATATGACTATAAAGTTGGCTGGACCCTGTATTGTTTTTATTAAATAAGTTCCTGATCATTAGCTTATTACACAAAATCTTATTTTTATGAAATCACTTCACATGCTTGCAGCTTGTATACTTTTGCGGTGAAGCATTTCATTTCATTCGACCGCATCTCTAATAATACACGAATTGTTTTTTGTTTGTTGCTACCTCGCCAACCCACCCACCATACGTACATACATAAGTACGTCGGTTATTATTGCATTCTAAGTTATACAATCGCCAAATAAAATCGATTCTTCTGGAAATTCTAATAAAATTGTTCTGTTTCATTTCAATTGCGATATGTTTTTATTATTCTTGCCGAATTGTTTATTTTAGTTGTGCTTATTCATTACATATGTACATACATATGTATATATCTAGCTGCAAATATACATAGAGTTATTGTTAGTTGTGTACACACAGACATACGTACGTACATTTGTATATGTTTGTTTACGTAAATATAGTTTTAGTAATATAGCGCATTCTATCGACCGAAAAAATATTCAATATTTTTGCACTTCAACTTTTATGTTTCGCAAATAACCAAACTGAATAAAAATTATGATATTTTCCTTATTGGCTGTATAATAATATTGTAAACTAGCCAACTAACCAAGCTAAGAATTTTTCTTCGATGTCGTAAAATATCACTACAAACCATTGCTTTTACAGTTTTATAATGCATTGAAAAAAAGAATAATAAAGATTTTCATATTAAAACAATACATACATACATACATATATTGAAAACCTCTTATTAATCATCGTTGTTCGAATTCTAAGTGAATAGGTCTCTTCCCATTTCCTGTCGACCCAGCTACAGCGACAGTAAGCGGAAAAAGACAAATCTACCCGAATTCTTTAGAGTCACATTTTAATACTTCATTTGCACATCTTCACTATAAATAATATAAATTTAATTTGGTGTTGATTTCCAAGCTCTTTTTAAAATATTAGCAAGTATAAACTTACAGTAACAGAACTATGTAACTACATAAGTATTAATAGTGATAAAAATATCGATAACACTGCGAAACAAAATTTTGCTATCGGAGATTTTTAAGTCGATTTAGGGTAATTTGGGGGGGCTGATTACGAAAACAATATCAATTTTGTCGAATTGGCTCTAGTTTTTCAGATGAAGACTTTTAAATATTTCACGAAAAAACCTAATTAAAAAAACCAATATGGATTTAAATTATATTTTTATTGCGCGCCTGTATAAAAATAATACAAATATAAAAAAAATATATTCTTTTCATTAATTAATTTAAAAAAAATTACAAAAAACTTTTTCTGTAGGACCTCCTATGATGTCGTTGCTCAGGACAATCCCGTCTTAAGTTCCAGCATTAGTCTGCCATCATGTGGTCGTCCCATCGACCTTGGTATCTTTCTTTCATTATTTTTATGTCCTGGTGGAACCGTTCACCTTGTTTCTCACTGTAATCGCCTACGTTGTCCGGGAATTTGTCCAAATGACTATGTAAATAATGTAATTTAATGCTCATTTTAGCTCCTAGTTTGCGAAAATTGAGAATCATATCAGCAACTAGTTTTGTATAATCTGGTGATTTATGATTTCCCAAAAAATTTTTGACTACATTAACAAAGCTTAGCCTGGCTTCAGATTCAATTTGTGACATATGGTTTAAGAATTCAGTGCCTTTTCGAAGGGTACGAATTTGAGGACCATCGAAGACTTCTGCTTTTAATTTTTCCATACTAAGGACTGGAAATTTTTTGCACACATATTCGAAACAGTCACCTGTCTTATCAAGGGCTTTGATGAACTGTTTCATTAGCCCAAGCTTGATGTAAAGTGGTGGAAGAATGATTTTTTTTCGGCTTATCAGTTGGTCATGAACCCCATTTGCTGTTCCTACCTCCATATTTTCTCTCACCGGAAGTCGTCGAATTAATGTTTAGTTGTATTAACTCACCCGACTTAACCGGCTGCCCTTGCTCTCTAACAAAACTTATTGAGGAATAATTAAATTAATACAACTGGAACTGGGTCATATAATTTTTTTTCATTCATTTCTTAAGTTTCGTTTGTCTCAAGAACTAGAGCCAATTCAAAAAAAGTAAAAACACAGTTCGTAAGCCTGCTACTAATGTTAATAAAAACTATTAACAAAATCATGACCGCAGGTTTTTTTTAAATGTTTGTTACGCAGTGTAATAATATCGACAGCGCCAATGACAATGACAGGCAATACGAATACGAGTAAAAGTGAGACCAAGAATCTATAAACTTATTATTTAATGGATATCATAACCGCCGTAGCCGAGCGTGTAGAATGTGCGCGCTTCCTTCGGTGGGCCACTGGTTCGAATCCTGGCCGGGCAAGTAAAATCAAAATATTATAGAAAATATTTTTTCTTATAACGGTCGCCCCTCAGCAGGCAATGACAAAACGCGGAGCGTATTTCTGCCATGAAAAAACTTCTCACAAAAATCACTTGCCATTCGGAGTCGGCGTAAAACTGTTGTTTTTCTCAACTGGTGTTACAACATCGAGACGCACGCCACCAAGTTGTTCGGTCAAAGATCCATGTTCTACAACTTCCAAAGCTCTTAGGAGAAAATATTTGACCCCAAAACGAGATATCTTGTAGATATATTTAGCCTTTAGAGTTCATAAAATAAAAAAAACTGTTCAGTGTAGTTTTTAAAGCGATGCTGCATAAATTTAATTCTGTGGTTTCTTAAATGCTTCGACTTTCCCGCAAATGCCATCAAATCTGCGTCTCTACAATCTAAAGCGACTTTCTGTTGCCACGCAGCCCCCCACATGGCTTCACTTTGTAAAAATAGTTTCTCCCCTTAAAAAAATCACTTCATTTGGAGCTCATGGAAATTTCGTTAATGTAGCTTTTCTTAAAATTAAAATTCCTAAAGAGCATTAGATGAACACGTTTTTCGATAGAGTAAAGAGCCTTGTGAAGTGGCATGTTACACATAAATCAATCAAAATCAGTGGCGAGTTCAAAGAGCTTTGGATAACACAATTTCTTAATTAAATAAGAGGAAAAGAAAAATGGAATAAAGAAAAAATAGTACAACTAGCAACAACAAAATCACGGAAATCGGCATGAAATGAGAAAATTTACCGAAATTTTATACATACCGAGGGTGATGGGAGGGGAGGGTAGGTTGGAGGGAACAGAAACTGAAAGCAGGAGCTAGTACGAGGGTTGCCTTTTATATTTCGCGCCTTTGCAACACTACATGTGATTAGCTGTAATTAGATATTTTTATCGTAAAGTTTGGTATTTTTTGGCATAAACTTGCATATAACGTTTTCACTTCCGAGTTTTATTTGTGTTTATTTATAGTGAGTTTAAAAATTCATATTGCTTAAAAATGGAATTAACCCGTGAGCATTTTCGTGCGATGATTTACTACGATTTTCGGCGTGGATTATCGAGACAGGAGTGCATCAATCAACTTACTTCTACTTTTGGTGTTGAATCACTACACTTAGCCACTGTGAAACGATGGTACCACGAGTTCCTACGTGGCCGCCAATCTTTGCAGGACGAATTTCGTGAAGGTCGTCCAAAAACGGTGGTTGTGCCAGAAACAGTCGATGCTGTGCGTCAATTGATAATACAAGATCGGCATGTGACATATCGCGAGATAGAGGCATCCTTGACCATTAGTGGGATCAGCATACATTCAATATTGCATGAACATTTGGTCGTAAAGAAGATTTGTTCTCGTTGGATACCGGATAATTTGACAATTGCCCAAAAAAGGACTCGTGTCGATTGGTGTAAAGAAGATCAAAGCACGTCTATGACATCGTAACAGGTGACGAATCTTAGATCTATGCATATGAGCCGGAAACAAATCAACAATCGACTGTATGGGTGTTCCAAGACGAGCCTAATCCAACAAAAGTTGTTCGCGGAAGAAGCACCTCAAAGCAAATGGTCGCCTGATTTTTCGGAAAATCTGGTCATGTCGCAACTGTTCCACTAGATAAACTTAAAACGGCCAAGTCTGAGTGCTATACAACCATTTGTTTGTCAAAAGTTTTTGTAGAATTAAGGAAAACCAACCGCCGAAGACAAATCATTCTTCACCAAGACAATGCGAGCTCTCACGTATCGATTCACACAAGAGAGTTTTTGAGGACTCAAAAAGTCGAATTGATGTTTCATCTGCCTTACAGCCCTGATTTGGCACCTAATGATTTCTTTTTATTCCCAAGCATCAAAAAAAAAAATGCGATGTCAACGTTTTTCAACGCCATAAGGAGTTGCAGAAGCCTTCAAACAGCTCGTTTTAGAGGTATCCTCTTCTGAGTGGCAAAAGTGCTTTGAAAATTGGTTCAAGCGAATGCAGAAGTGTATTGACTTGTATGGAGAATATTTTGAAAAACAATAAAACTATTTTCCTTAATATTTGACTGTGTTTTCATTATTAGGCGCAAAATATAAAAGGCAACCCTCGTAAACTAGGAAATGCTGAATTCCTACGCAACTAAGTAAATAATGTAAGTATTTATGCACATATATGTATATGTATATGTGGGTATATATACAATAGTATATATGTATGTACGCATAAATACGCAAAAAATTCAAAATCAAATATTCAAACGTGTGGGCATGACAGCCGTCGCGCAGCTCCTTTGAGCAAATGTTTGGAGAAACATTTGGAAGGCGGCCATCGGGACAAGAACATTTTTTTATGTTGTTATACATACATAGTTCTTTTTAATCTACTTAATTTTAAGTGCTAAAATTATTAATTATTATTGAAAAGGCAGCGACGCGTAGTAAATTAAATTTTAGCATGCAAGCAAATCGGCAAAAAATTCAAATTCGCTCAAAATCAAATATATGAATTATTAATATTTGAACTTTAAACATCTGTACGTATTGTAAAGGCAACATGATTACATAATGTCTATATACATGCATATGTGCGCGTATATATTTATTTTTGTTCGATATTTTGCGGCAGCAGCTGTTGGAAATTTGCGTTATACGTGTCCCCTGGCAACAATTCCGCGATCTGAAAGTTTGACGAGTTTTTTTACATGCAAAATAGTGCTTAGTTATAGAAAAAAAAACATATGCCATATTTAAAATTTCGCCTGGAAATAATAAAAAAAAAACGAAAATATTCTTTAACCTAATAATGGCATTCATATGTATATGTATGTTGCAATGTTGGGGCCAGTAAGTTTTTTTATAAAATTCAAAAATTTGTATGTCTAAAATTTTTTGGTCAAAATTCCAAACTTGTTACCAGAACTGTATGTTGCTTATTTTCTTTTATTTAAAAAATGATCGAGCTATCGTTATATGTAAGAAAATTCTCATAAAAAAAACAACGGAAAGTTTCAGCCCAAGGCGAATTCAATACAAGGTGGTCGCAAGAGCACATACACACAAACTCCACATGTTTTGTTTTTGCTTCTGAATGGTGAGAATGTCAGATAAATGAAATATAGAACAATAATTTTGAACAGAGAGAATGCCAAAATAGGAACGAATTTGACAACAAAACTGTTTATTTTTGATTCAGTTGGCCAAAACTATATTTGTAAATATATTTAAATTAAAATTTACAATAGCGACCGCAATTGAAACCTTACTCTTCATAAAGTGCCAGTGCGTTGTCACCACATCTAAAGACAAATGTGCCTGTGGTTTCGCGTCTGTTGATAGTTCCGACAATCTTTTTATGTAAAAAAGAAGCGAATTAATAGCGAATTCCAAAACTAAAATGATTTTAAAAAAGTACCGTGGTAACGTGCCACATCCAAAGTTGGGATTCTCAAATGTTGGATATGGAAGGGCTTTAGTTAGTAATCGGACTCGTTCCACGCTTTACTATCTTGTCACATAATACACAATTCCCATTTTTTCGCGAAATATTTGAATATAGGAATTCAAATCAATTTGAATTTAAAAATATTTTTAAATGAAAATGTAAACAGAAAATGAAGATGTAAACAAAAAACAAACCAGTTGACACTTTCACCATTCAAGGCGAAAAAAGAAGAAGCAATCAGCTGATCGGAAGAAAACACCTTCTATAGATTCGCCTTGTTTCAGCCAGTTCAAACTTGAACTTTCATACACTAAAGTTCAAAACTTTGTAAAAATTCTGATCACAAAGTTTAAATTTTTCATGAAAGATTTTTGTTTACTATAAATTTTGCATATAATTTTAAACTTAAATTTATAGCGCCTTTGTTGCAGAATGAACTATACATATTTCCATGCCACAAGTAGTTTAACGGATAGCATTACCGATCGGAAACATAATGGTTATTGTGCTATTTACCACATAAAGAACGCAGGTAAAGTTAAATTTAGATTCTCGCTGCCCGATTTTTGTGTGTATTTCACAAGAAAAAATACAAAAACAATTTGGAGATTCTTCAAATTTTGGCTCCCATCAGTAATCTATCCGAAAGTACTGCGATTTGAAGGGCGCGTCAATTAAAGAGATATTTTCTAACAGCCGGTCACCCTAATATGCATACATAAATAAATATGTATTTATAAATTAATTTTTCTTTTATACATATCACGTCCGTCAGTCTCCTCAAGAGTGCTGGCTCCGTGGTGACTTTCTATGCGGCCTGTCATAATTAATCTTGACGCGTAGTGGCACAATTTTCACAGCAGCCAAAAAGGCGAAACCGGGGCGGCGCGAATAACAAAAAAACAAAAAAAAAAATAAAGAAAACGAAAATGCACAGCAAATTGTGGAAACGCCAACGAAATCAAATGGAATATATCGTGTGGATATATTTTTATTTCGATATATATGTGTTTATTTATTTAGGTCATCGCTTTACAGGTGTGTGGCGCGTGAGAGATGACAAAAGTCAAATGAAAAGTTGAGAGGCGAAAAAACTGTTGTTTGATTAGCATAAAAATCAAAACTCGAAATTACTAAAATCAAATGTGCTAACTCAGAGGCTTGCACATTTTTTTAATGCATTTCCATTTAATTTTCAGCAATACATATTGTGCATAGATCCTTTTTTTACTTTTTACTTTTTCACAAATAAAATAGAAATTCGCACAAATGTGTGCATGTACAATACTATGCCTTTTATTTACTCTATTTTTAATTTCCGTTATAGCAGCACTAACGTATCCATAATTTATTTATTCTAAGAAAATTTCATTCAAATATCATTTAGTTGTTGGACAGCAGCTACTTTGGCAACATGCCTCTTACCAAACAGCCTACAGCATCGCTGGCAATAGTGGCGTTTGACAAGCGGCGTTGCATTGCCGTGTCGCCATTGGCATCTGCAATGTGCAACGACTGTAACATGATGGCCAACATGTTGGTTGCATAGATGACAGGGGTACCACGAAGCTCTCGAGCGTTGAATGGCGGCAAATTTCATTCATTCACTAGCACAAAACTTACACACAGAGGTACTATATATGTATGTATGTATGACACTTGCACTATTGCACTAAATTTTTAACAAATTTAGACTGTTTGGGCAAATCCTGAAGCGACGAATGCTCATCTTCTTGAATATCAGATGGATAATCTTCCTTATCGATTGCATTTAAATAGTTTGCTATTAAACAGAAATTTCAGTAAGGCTAATAAAGTGACTAGGGGCGCAATTCTTGAGATATCTCATCGACGAGCAAAGAGCGTGTGAAGGTACAGTCAAAAAAAAATAATTATCGTAATTATCTCGCCGCTCTGTTTGATTTGTCAAGACTTCGTAATACAAAAATGTGTCTTCTAAACCTCGACATCGGAAAGGTCAGAACTTAATCGGCATTTAATTGTTCTGTGCAACACTGATTGTGCAATCCGTTTGTGAAACCAACTGTCAAACTGCAGTGAAAAGCAAACAAACTAAGGCGAATTCATACATATAAAGTAAAAAAAAAAACAAAATCCATGAAGTTATTTAATTAATTAATAATTATTTATATGCAACCTCAAACCGCTGTGTAGATAGCAATTGTAAGTGATGTGGACTAACTTCGATTTGAGATGATTAACTTTTAGTTTGGATACGAGTACAACCAAACTAACTACAATTCATTTTATTTGAAACAAAATAAAATAAATCACATTCGGTCCTACCAGTTTCCTGAGTTACCCAAACGTTTACATAGATACACATATGTAGATACATACATATGTGCATACTTAGAAGCGTTGTAAAGAAATGCAAAATGTCAACTCAACTTGGTCGTCATGGCATTTGCCGCCAAATTCTGAATGCGCCTCAATGGCTCTATTATGTGGCGCTTGTACGATACGTCAGCTAAACAGCGAAAATACATACGCTTTTATATTTTTATAAAAGTGGAGGAGATTTCTGCAAAATTTATATCTTCCTCGTTGGCATACGCAAATTAATTTTAATGGCGTGAATTGCATCAAATTGTAGCACTTGTCAAGAGAGTATATCAAATCAATGGCGAAAAATTTGACCACGGCTATCAAATGGGTAGTGAAACTACATACATATGTACATTTATATGTATGCATGTGTGTATGTTAGTGTTGCTATTGATGTCACTGTAGATTCTACAGTGTAGAACAGACCGCTATAGACTGATGGGCGTGTTGTCAATCACAAAAATCAATACAATATATAAATGTGGCCAAACAGAGGAAAACAAAGACGAAGAGATGCAAATTGTAACTGCCAGAAGTTCGAAATCGTAAATACATAGATATACATACAGTGCCGGAACAAATTATTGGCACAGTAAAATTTTTCATATTATTCACAATGTTTTTCATGTTAAACATTTTTCGCTTTCAAAATATAGCTCATTTAATAACAAAATCATATAAGGCCAGATTTCAAAAATACAGCAGATCAAACAAAAATTGCCAACAAAATTTCAAACTTTTTCATCAGAATGCTCACAAAAAATTTCGAGTACGCAGTCTGTAGTCCATTAAATTTTGGTATAATAAGGTGCAAGTTTCGCGCAGCTAACAATTCACAATGATTTCTTTCACCAGTAGAGTTGCTCGTTTTCTTATATATAAAAATAACTTTTGTTCATACTTTACATGAAGAGAAATTAGCCACAGCGGAAGTAAAAAAATTATCAAAACTCAACGGAACCTTTGAGGGCCTTAAAAGTTTCATTTTATTATACTAAAATTGAATGGTCTACACAACTGTATACCTTAAAGAATCAAATTAAAAAAATTCAAATTTCGATCATAGTTTTTTTATATTAGCTAAGGTTTTAAAATTTTGTATAAAGTTTGAAATTTGTACTGATATGGTTGTTTTTCTAGAATGAGCTACTTGATCAAAAAAAAACTAACGAACAAGTTTTAGCATGAAAAATTGCGTGAATACCACAAAAAAAAAACAAAAAAGTTACTGTGCCAATCATTTTTCCGGCACTGTATAAATTTAATTGCATTTATATGTAAAAACTTAGGTCTGTATGAAAGCTGAAAATGTTGCTTAATTTTGCTTCATATCGCAACTTCATACTTAAAAAATACATCCAAATAATTTCATTAAATTTTAGCGAATCCAACTCCAACGTAATTTAGACAGCTGCGCCTTCCCCTAACGATGCAAAAATTGCCTGTGTATCCAATGGAAGGCAGCAGTGGATTCCTCTTTAAAAACATTTAATGTACAACCAGAGAACTTGTAAGAAACGAGAAGGCGCAAATGTGACAAGAGCTTTTTCATCAACAAAATTTGCGGGTGCCACCGAGAGAATTCAACAATTCTACCATACCAATAAAAACAATTTTCACCATATTTTGCTATATTTGGAGCAGAGAGGCTATTGCGGAGGCGAGCGGCTGCATGTGTTTAAAATAAGTAAACAAAAAACCCGTTTCTGGATCGCGAGGAGCAACTTGAGACGGCAGATGAGTTATGCAACAGTTGAGGATAAGAGAAGGGTGGAAAGGGATAGGGGGAATCGTCAAAAGAATATTCTTTTGAGTTTTCGGAAATTTTTGTGGCAATCGCCATCAGCGCGTGCACATGTACGCAAATGAATTGATGCGCATTTGGACAAAAGTATTGGTATGGTAGAATTGTTGAATTCTCTCGGTGGCACCCGCAAATTTTGTTGATGAAAAAGCTCTTGTCACATTTGCGCCTTCTCGTTTCTTACAAGTTTTCTGGCAATACTTTATCCTTTCACGCCAGCTTGACGGCCGTTTGAAGAGGCGACAAACTGCAACATTGATTAGAAAATAATTTGAAACAGTGTGAAGAATTTGTCGGAAGAATAGGAAGTGACGCTGCTTTAACAAAAGCAAATATCACATACTTGAAAATATTGTAAACATAAAACGATCCACCAACAGGAAGGCCATAAATTCCATTAGAAAAAAGAAACCAAACAAATTAGCCTGAAACTGTTGAAAGGGAAATGCGCGCACGCTGGGCTGCCTCCTGCCATGCAACGCCAATGCACTGCCCTACGCTGCCACTGTGGCAGCTATTTTGGGAACTGTAGCAGAAATGGAAAGTAAGGGAAATTGATGTGCACGTAGAAAATACTGCATGGGTTGGGAGGCGTGCGCACGAGTCATAAACAAAGATTCTTTTTCGGAAAATAAAAAGCGTTTTTTTTAAATTTATTTTTTGAATACATATGCATGTAAAAAAGGGGAGAATCGGGTGTGCGTACGCCGGCGACGTCGGTCACGCGCCAAGCGGTCGTGCAAAACTCACGAGCTATATATGTACATATGTACATATGTGTGTGTATTTGTTTGTAAGTGTTTGAGCAAACACTACGATGGCTTGCAGCAAGTGCAGCGATATAGCACCCAGCTAAATACATGCAGCTAAATAAATAAATACACTACACTGGACGCCACAGCACGCGCGGAAGGGATCATAACACCAAACCAACGCACATGGCCTCAACCTCGTTCTGTACTCTTGCGACAGCCTATGCTTCCAACATTTTCCGCCTTTTTATGGCATTCGTTTACTCCTTAGCTGCAAATCGGAATTTATCGCCTCCTTTCACTTTCTGTGTAAATATTATGTTGTTGTTACGGTCTATTCTAGCTACTCTATAATTTTCGTGTTTCCCCTAGCATGTAAAAAGTTTCTAAAAAAGTATAAAATTTTTACTGCCGGTGCTGAGATTTTGTATATTTGTTCAGTATTTTTAACATTTCAGGCACACGATTTTGTTTACTCTTTCAAATTATTACTGTTGCTGTGCAGTGCAAGCTTGTAGTTTTTTCTAAGAAAAGAATTTGTTTTGTTACAAGTTGGATTGATTTATTTCCAACCTTTTATGGTTCATTAAAAACTAGCCGAAGTCGAAAGTTCAAGCTGCACAATTTTGAATTAGGGTTCATGATTGCCCTGCCAAGATCGCGTTATAAATAGCAAAATAAAGAAGTTATTGTATCTCTAAATTGATGCTAAATTTTAAATTTCTTCCACTGATAATGCTAAAATTTTAAAATAATCTCTATTCAAAGTCTGGCAACCCTATTAAAAATTTATTTTCTTTATCAAAGTATTCCCACTTATATCAAAATCTGTTAGGAAAAATTGTATTTGAAATATTTTCATTTTTAAAGTGGACGATAATTAAAAGTTCTTAAACAATTTGTCCATATCAGTTTTACAATTGTTGAGCATCGTTTTCAGTGAAACAAGTAGTCTAAGGCGTGCTCAGATAACTCCTCTAGTTAAGAGTCAGCTGAATTCAAATTTACGGTCAAATATTTTAATTTTATTTATATTTATACCCCAGCACTCAAAGTCGCAAAAAATAAAGGAGAGTTTAATTGTTTTATGAACCGAAAGTTTGTATGAAAATGTCACTTTTTAAAATAATATGTCACTCTTTATGAATAAGGCTATAGATATATAGCACGCGTTCATATTGTAGATTTATATACTACATGTAGGTTGTCAACATTTCAAAAATCCAACGCTATGATGTATTAACAAAGTTTTTGCAATAAAATTGTCAATGGCCCGCACCAACACATAAAGCCATTGACACACATAACTACCACCTGCTCACATTCAGCATATAAAATGGCAAAGCAGATAAACGAATTGTGTTTTTCGAAACTCACTATTACCAGCTAAGATGAATGTAAGACAATTTGCTACAACAGAATTCCCATTAAAAATGCATCCATTTAAAAGCGGATTATAGTAAGGCAACAGCCAAAAATACAAAACGAATCAAGCAGATACGCACTGACTTTTTGAAATCAGTCCCATTCATTTGATTTACGCAAAACGTTCCCCTACAGCAACAGGCGGCAACATGGCCCTTATGAATCGAACAATAGCCAAGCCGAGGAAAACTTACGCGAAAAGTGCAGGATGGTGTCTGAGGGACAACGCAATTTACCCAACAACGCTGTATCGCAGAAAATGCTGTTGACGAACGTCAACAAATTCGCAAACGCATTGCTGTAGTGGCGACAATTAATTGTTGCTTTAAATTGCCTGACATTACGACATGAATTAAGAGGAAATCGCGCGGAACCACAGCACAACGGCGTATTCAGGCGGAGTGCGACAGCGACAGCAGCGCTGACAGGCGTACGAGACAAATTGTTGTGTCGAATGCAATGCATCACTCTTTTGGGAGATGCCTGAGTTTGTACCATAGCAAAATGTGACATACAATGTGTGTGCGATTTTTGTTCAATTAGCGAATATCCAGCGAGTGAATGGCATTCATTTTTGTAGTAATTTTGTGGGTGGGGTGGCGCGGTGGTGAGGAAGTGCTGGTGACGTTTATGATGTGCAATATAACTATTTATTGTTGGATTACCTCAAAGAATGCGCGCAAGAAACAGCTGTGCGCTGAAAATGTTTTTATGTAGAAATGGCTGCCTTTAAACTCAACACATTTCATTTCTTTCTGTATATTTTAATTATTATTATTATTTTTTGTTTTTATTTGCGCGCATAAACCTATTTCCACAGTCGTCCATTTCCGCTGCTCAACTTCGCATTTCAACATTTAAATGGAAAATCATTGCATTTACTTTGTCCGAAAACATGTCAACACACTCGTACACTCTTCACACACACACACACACACACATGAGCAGAGGAATGCAGTAGCCAAATGCAAGCATATTTGCGGTCTGCACGGCGTATACGTAATGCCAGTGAAGCGTACAATGTATGTAGCTTAAGTAGCCAATAAAAGTTGAATGCTTTTCTATTTTGCTGCAATCGCCGCCGCTACTCACAATGAAAATTTTGTTTATTTTTTCAGTGCGACTCTGCCGCTCCATCCCATCGTTCACCCACCCATCCACCCATCAAATAGTCGCGATGCTTGCCAGTTCTCATAATAAATATTTCTTGTGTGGTTGTCGTTATGTGTTTGAGTGATCGTTGGCTGTCATCCAGCCGGGTGTCAGTTTGTGCAGCCCACACTTTCGCGGCATGCAGCAGCAATGCACCCTCAGTGCGCGTTGCGCGCCCGTAAAAAAATGCGTCATGCCTTTCAACTGCCATTCAGCGCAGGTAAAATCCTCAAATTCGGCGCCTTTGCTTTGTAGAAAATTATTTTTTTTTTGCTTTTTGTTTTGTTTTTCTTAAATATCTAGCATTTGAATGTTTCCATGGCCTCTGGATCAAATTATTGCTTTGAGTCGTATGCATAAATTATTTAAATTTACTACACAAAATATGTCAAATGGAGCACATCCTGCAATTGTTTGGCTTCTCACAAGCCAGACGGGTTTTGCTTTAATCAGGCGCTACCTATATGCCAACTTTCGGTTTCAATTCGAAGCTACCGTTGGCTTGAGAACTGTCACAATTTTTTTTATCAACACACGGTGACATCCAAGGCGAATTTTTTGAAGGCTATGACATTAGAACAGCTGATTTTATTTTTTTTATTCACCTACATGTATTTTGTTTTTGCTTTTGCGTATGAGCTTTCAAAAGCCGTAAAAGCAAAAACAAAATGTATTCAAATTTTTACAATTCTTACGCAGAAACAAAAACAAAATACATAGGAATTTTGTAGTTGTATTTATAACACCACCTTGTATGGATTCGCCTTAGTGACATCGTTTGTTAGACGCTAGGACAGACATTTTAAAAATTGTCAAATTTGACGTTTACAAATTTTATAATTTTTATAACGAAGACATTAAATCGAAAAATTTGACCAGAAAAAATACATATTTAATAGACCGTTCATTTATTTTTTTAAACCAAATTATTATACACTAAATTCTACAACGCTCTATCTGCGACCCCAGCCAATCCCTTTTTTATATTTCCTACCAGCTTGCTTGGAACTTGGAAGTTCTCCTGTCTCTGAAGCTAAACTAGGAATTCAATTCTTAACATAGATTAGAAGAGCTTGCGTTTTATTGGCATTTTACAGTTTAAGAACCAGCTAAAAGGTCACTGTCGACTCGACTTGGACGGCAGTCGCGGATACGATGAGCAAAATTCTCACTCCATAAATAGATCTATTTATCTGAGAAACTAAATAGTAAGAGATCTGAAGGTGAGAAAAGCGTATTTAGTTATAGTTTTGCCTTAAGGAACAAAAGGACGCTTAGCTGCGCTAAAATCTCAGAAATATTTTTATAGCTATCCAAATATAAAATTGTCCGCCAAACTCCGGGTGATTAGGAATTTATAAAGGCTTTGAAAAAATTATAGTATAGCTTAGATTTCATTTCGAATCTTTCTTAGAGTTTTGTTTTGATATCGCCAATATATCGAACGCAATGCTGAGCGGGTGCTACATTTCCGTGAAAATTATACCTATAAGAACTTATATCTATAATTAAGACCACGAGAATAAGCCTTAACATAGGTAGCTACGTGGAGCGATTTTTTGCCGAGTTAGCTACGTTCGAGCTGTGAATCAGATTCTAACAGGAAGAATTCCCGATTGAGTTGAACTTTTCGTCGTTAGCTGAGCTGGTTTGTAACTGAGAAATAAAAATAAATTTTGAGCAATAATTAAGAAGTTTTTAAACTTTAAACTGTGGTATTCATTTCAATTCTATGCTTTTTCTGATTGCATTAAAGAAAGAGGTTATAGACTTTGCTTTTTCTATAATTTTGTTTTATTTTCAGTAAATTTTAAAGGATTTCAAAGAATTTAAAAAAATGTGTACTATTTAGATCAGCAGCATCTTTTTCTACTTGGTATTTCGAATATAGTTCATCACGCATTTTCGACAATTTCAACGTTCTCCTTTCTCATCAATAATATAAATTTCAATAAAAAAAATAGCATTTAGTTTTCTAAAATATCTATTTGTATTTGGAAAACTCTTATAAGCTACTTAATATATCGAGCGCGGCTATAATGATCACAAAAATTCCTGTTAATTAAAAATCTAAATAAACTGTCGCACGTGTGGTAAATATATGTATGTACAATATTTGTTTCATCATATCACTTACAAAACAACATACATATCTATTTTTTTAATACAAATTTAACACAATAAAAATTATTTTATATTCTATTTTACCTACACGCAAACTTCGCATGTTAGTTTTTCATAAATAAATTTCATCGGAAATACAGTATGACACAAAACTGGATTTTTGTTTTTAATATTGGCCAAAATTTTCCATGATAAATATTTTATAAAATAAAAATACCTATGTTATTAAAAGTTTTAAACTTTATATAGATTTCTTAAAAATTCAACAAACTTTCGTCAAAATTTCACATATTTTATCAATTTTAGTGCAATAAAGAAAAGTCTAAAAGCAAAAAATCAAAAATCATCAGTAAATTTTCAATAAAATTTGTTGGATTTTTATGAAATGGTTTTTCTTTTAGAAGAAACTATATTTTTAAAATAAATTTACGCAAAATATTTATTATACAAAACTTTGTTCAATATTTAAAACGAATCACCTTGTATTAAATTTTGTTTCATAGTGTAAATATATATGAATTGAATTAATATAATAATCCATAGTCTAGACATACAAACATACATAGACATAGTTTTTAATGGAATCACATAAATATGTCGTCTGCACGCACTCACCTTTTTAGATCTGAATTTTTCCTTCAACATAAAAAATGGAAAAAAATTAACAAATAAATGACAACAAAACTAGCGCGACACTGAATAGAGCACGCTGAAAAAATCAAACGACAATAACAAAAGCAAAAAGATAGAAAATGAAAGTCGAAAACCTGCAAACGTACCTAGGGATAGAAATATAAATAATAATTTTAAAAACATATTTTTAGAAACATTGACGTGAATTTCAGAATTTCTGCAGAGTTGTCTCTTTGTCGCCGTTTGCTTTTTGGACGTTCGGAGGACGATTTTAAATAGATCTTCTACAGCTGCATGTGTGTTCGTGTGTGTGTGTGTTTGCGTTTGTGCACACACAGCCGCTTTTCCGGCAGCTCGTAATGCTTTTGCCACTGCTCGCAAGAAACCGCTTGCCACGAGGCTAAATTAAATTTTATAGTTCATTCGTTTTTTTCGTTTTTTTTTTTTGCGATCAATACACTTAGTCCACCATTGGGCATTGGGCGATCCTCAAAAACTAACTACTACTTTTCTTTACAAATCGTTAAGCTTATTTCACAAAAAAAAAAACACAACTTATTACTGAATATGCGGGTGGCTGACTGGCTGGTTTATTCACCCGAAAAAGAAAACGTGTTGTGCACACTTAAACGCGCCGCGAAGCACTGCACCCACATTCCAAAAAATTTCGAAATACCCACCGCAAACAGTTTCGGTTTTTCAAAATACGCACAATTTTCAGTGTTGAATTTTGATGATTTCAAAGAGGCAAGAAAATTTTCAATTTAACTGGCCAATAGAAAGCGAGCAGGGTGAGTGAGATAGCATTATGTTTAATATGGACAGACATAAGTAGACTGGGGTGTGGGCGCTAAAAACTAAGATAAACAAGCGAAGCATAGGCCAGCAAGTGAACTAGCGAGAGTACGACGGCACTAATACAATGACATGCTGCGCGAACAGGAAGTAAAACAAAAAAAAAAAATTATATAAATAGAGCGCATGAGAGCACCTGGGAAAGGATCGTGTGCTGTAGAGTTTGAAGTGGCAAAAATTGCTGGAGCGATGCTGATCATTTGAAATTTTCTATGTTATTATGTTTGTATGTGTGTGTGTGTATGTCCAATAGGAAAGGGAACTTCATATTTTTCCGGAATATATTTACAAAATTTCCTTTCATTGAATTGTGTCATTTTTTTGCAAATGATTTTTAATAGAATATGTGTAATACATACATATGTATATAATATTGGGCAAAAAAGCAATCTAAATGCGATTGAGTGTACGAAAAAAATGTTATAAAAAAATTAAGAATTAAAATCGTCAGAAAACATCATTACTCTTAATTGTTTAAAAAATTAGCAGAATCGACATACCAATTACGAGGAAATCAAACAATTTCGATAAAGTGCTTATCGTTGTGAACCAGAAAAATTAAGAGCTTGCTTTCAAAAAAAAAAAAAAAAATGGGTCGCCATCACAAATTTTTATTATTAATGCTTAAACCTATTCGCTGGTTTTTACATCTGAATGAAATGGCGACAGAAATATCTAAATGAGAGCAAAGAAAATTTACCACAAAAAAGTGTACCACTAATATACATAATATAAATAATAATTTGACTCTTGGATTATAGCATAGCTTGATGTTTGACCGAAAGTTCTCCTAAAATTTTTTCCATAATTTTTGATGTTACTTGCCCCGGCCAGGATATGAACCCGGAAACCAACGAATAAGGCGCACACATGCTGCATACTCGGCTACGCCAGTCACTAATAAATATACCTACCTCGAATAACAAAATGTTAAATTTTTTCCGGCAGAGTATTTACATATAATATACATATGTCTGGCTTTGTGGATGTTGAGAGCGCAATTGCATAGAATGGAGAGGAGAGGGCGATTTATCAAGCGGGAAAAAAGCGTCGTAAACCATCACACAAAAACATCTAAACACGAGCAGCGGCGCCTGATCATTTTCTCCAAGAGAGTCTTCTCATAAATTTATTATTTTTTTAATTACATAAATTTGTATTCCATTTGTAATGTTTCCACACTATTAGAGGCTTGCGTCGAACAAATATGGGGGACGTGAATTATGATAATTAAAAATAAAAATAGTGCTAATAACAATGACGATCGAAACACAGGCCACTACTCTGAGTATTGGTAAATTGTAGCAAATGAAATGGAAGGTACTTTAGGATTATAGTGAAAAGCTTTTATACATAAAATCAAAACTATAAATCTTTTAAAACTAAAATATGGAACACTTCACCGAATTACCTCCGGTACTCTGTGTGTGAAATTTGGGATTTCTCTTTGTACGTTGCGATTTAATTATGAAATAGAATAATTCAGCTTCTGCTGACTTCTACATTTTTCAAACATTTAACTAAAATAATTGCAAATTTTTTATTTTTTTATTTAGTGATTGAGTACTGTCAGAAAAAAATTTGTTATTGGTTTACCAACTTGCTGGTTATAGGGTGGCTACCGTTCATATCTCATTACGTTACTAATTATGATATCATCGAACTATTCTCCAGCTCTCTTTCTGGCTTCCAAAATCTTGTTTTTGAGAATTTGAAGCCATCTGTTTATGTTCTGATACTATATATGTATGTACATATGTATAAATAATTTGATTGTTTTTATAGGAAGAAATTTGTTTGCATAAAAAATTATTTTACACATACATACAAATACTAGCCCGTATGTGTGTAAATACCTGTACATATGTATGTATATTTCTGAATCGAAAATCGAAAGTCTTTAGGCGTGTTGTCTCTCAAGGAAAATATGGAAAATTTCCATTTGGAAGCAAAGTAGAAACATTCTTCTTCGTTACTTAAGGAAACAAAACAGAAGTTTTGAATCGGCATTTTCGGATGCTATGCTTTAAAGATTGGGTTTAGAAAAACTTGAATAACCCAGCCAAAATCTTTGGAGCGGTATTTTTTCAACCCATTCACGTCCCAAATGTTTTTTCGCAAATCTCATTATTGTTATTCCATAAAACAAATTTTCAATATTTTTAAGTAGCCAAGTACATAAAATTTAATACATTGTACTTCTTGAAGTGTAACAAAGTATGCCGTATATTTGCTAGAATTTTAACTATGTATGTAGCTCGAAAAATCTTTGACAAGCAGAATATCAATAAACAGTCAGGCAAGCCGATATTTTTAAGCGAGAGTTGAGGTTGGGGTAATTTAATGCTTGGATATAGATTAATGTTATGTAACTGCTTTATACGTTTACTATTTACTACAAATTTAGTAAAAAGTAAGGCAACTTGAAACTAAAAAGAGAGTTTTTTAATTTAAAACTGAAATTTGTGTCCTTATAAAAATGTTCGATAAACAAATTTATCCAGCTTATTAACATTACCCATAGAGTTCTCACTGAAAACACGCCAACTTACCTCTGCTTTTTATTTAAATACTTTCTTATTATCATTTAATTTTTTTTTTTGTAGCCGTTTCTAACGCCAAGATGTTTGTTTAGAGAAGAAAACTATTTTTAGTTTGGAAAATGTAAACAAAACTCTTCTACAAACAATTCCATAACCATTGTGGTGCTGTTCACTTTTCCGATTTAGATGAAAAACGAAAGAGTTCAACGTTTGTAGCTGCTGTGTGTGATGGGTAGGTAGTCAGACGAACAGACAAAATTAGGCTATTAAATATGAAGCCGATTTTCATTTCGAAATAAAACAGAAGCGCTTCTTCGCTGCGCGTGTAAGCAGATATTATATACATATGTACATATGTATGTATGTACATAAGTAGGTATTTAGAAGTGATTTGAGATGGCCGCTTGTATCTATGGAAATAATAATTGCTTGCAATGTCGAATAAGTAGCGTATCTGGTTTGAATTGGCTGGTTCGATGTTAGCTAAATTTCTTTAAACTTTTGCATACGTACAGACATACAGTGCTGGCAAAAAGTATTGACACAATATTTTTTTTTTTTTCTGATAACATTCACAATATTTTTCATGCTAATACTTGTTTGCTTGGGTTTTAACAAAAATAGCTCATTTTATAACAAAAATCATATAAGGGCATATTTCAAAAGTTCAGAAAATTTAAAAAAATCATAAAAACATCAAACCTTTTTACAAAAATTTCGTGTACTAATTTTGTTACAATAAGGTGCAAGTTTTTAATAGCTAAACAGTTTTTTTTTCGCCGGTAGTGTTACCCGTTTTCTTACATATTCCAAAAAATTGTGTTCAAACGTTATATGGAAAACCCGCACAGCACTGTCACCAAAAAAACTTGGATTTTGTTAAAATTATACACAAAAAAAAAACTACCGTCCCAATATTATTTTCCAGCGCTACACATATACAGCAACAATCGTTCCCTTGCTATATGTATTTCTCAATTCTTTTTCGTTTGTATAAACACAAAAATCAAAATCATTTGCCTTTCCTGCATTTCAACCAGGAAAGATGCTGTGCTCTATTATTCTTGCAATAACTTTCTAGTGGATGTGATATGGCGTACGAGTGAAAAATTTACTAGGTGAGAAAATTCATTGGGTATCATTAAAATAGAGCAAAGTATACAAATAGTAAGTTTAGAAAATTGTGTGGCATTCACTTTTTTTTAAGAACTTAATTGCTTGGATGAGAATGAAAATTTATTGAATTGTACTAGCTCTGCTTCCTTCTATGTATATAGTATAATATTTATGAAATAATGTTTGAATGTGTGTGTTTCTGATTCGCTGTTTCTCAAATTGATATACAACAATCAATCGCAAGAACAGCATACATAAATTTAAGATCAAAGGCAGCAACAGATATTGATTAAAATATTGAGCATAAGAAATTGTGGCCCAAACGAAAGGGAAATCAGCTATGAAAATGAACTAAATACATCGTCATTTTATTGTTTAAATAGTCGCTCCAGAAGTGGCACAGCCAACTTCTCGATCTTATTGTACTTAATTTAAACAATAAGTCTATTCGAACGGTTTGTACTGATGGCGAATTCGTATAAGATGGCAGCTAATTTGAATAGCTTGGTGGACTAAATGTAAAAAAGGGTCGTTTGAAAATTTTACTGTCATTGTGTGTATTGATTGCTCTCTCCCCACTACATTTAAATTTCTTAATCGCAAACACTTCCCAATCACTACAAAAAGTTTCTCCGATTATGTGTGGGCGATTTTAAATTCGCAATCGAATCTTTGTATTCTTAGAATATATCAATGTATGTATGTACCTATATATTTTTAAGTGTCGTAATAATTTAGTTATAAGTATTATTTTGTGAATCTAGTTTGTCAGATTATAAAAACCATAGACTAATGAATTGAAATGGAAATTTTTCAGTAAAGACCTCGGGATGAGAATTAAGCAATTTCAGCGGTTCGCCAGACATCGCTTCTGACGAACTCCCAATAATTATCTCTATCGATAAACCAGCCTACCTTGTTTCCGCGGAGAAAAGTGTATTCATTTACTTCATAAAAGGTAATTGGGATCGCAGAGATTCTCATTTCTGAGGATGTTTGGTTTGATAAGGGATCCTAAAACCCACCTGTACCAATTGGATCCGTGTGATATGAGAAATCAGTTAAAGCAGTCAAAATAGGAAGAACACTTAAAATCCTATAATTTCAACCCGGACGTGAGGAAGATCTGGCCAAACGTGTGATCCTCTTCTTGTCAAATGGAAATAGAATTAAAAGGCTGCGCCTCACCGGATCTGAAGAGTTGCTTGGAATGCTCTAATCTTACTTACTTACTTAATTGGCGCTATAACTGCTTAAGCGATTCTGGCCAAACTTTTCCTACAATTTGTGGTGTGCGTCTTGTTGTTGTAACACAAATTGAGGGACCTACAGTTTTACGCCGACTCCGAACGGCGAATGTTTTTTTTTGTGAGAAGTTTTTTCATGGCAGAAATATACATTGCCTTCCGAGGGGTGGCATCTATTAGAAAAAACGTTTTTTATAATTTTTCATGTTCCTTGCCCCGGGCAGGATTCGAACCCGGGACCCAGCGAATGCAGCGCGCACATGCTCCACACTCGGCTACGGCGGCCACCATAGCACTTAACGCCTGTTTGGAGCTATGGGTCTGAGATTAGTCGGGCCTATTGGAACACGCTTCAAGTACGCCGAAACGCTACCCTCAGGGTTGAAACGGTATGTGTTTTCTAGTCGCCGCAACGCCATCTGTATAGTGAGAAGATAATTTTGCCAGTCAGGGAGCAATCAATTTCTGTTATGGTGCATCCCAGTAGACAACTACTGAAGGCAGAGCTGTATCTTTTTCGTGGGAGGTTCACAAGTATTCACGGACTATGTGCAACAATGCGTACCATCGACGACGTAACCCGTGGTTGGATCGACCGATTTGAGGCATGCTGTTCCACAAATACTGTGGTTGGCACATACAGTTCGTTTCACAAAATAGATTCGCCTAAAAAATCAGGAAGAAAAATTAAACATAGTTATTACACTTCCTTTTTTTACGTCCTAGCAGTTTGTTTTGTTGTAGAAATTTTTCCCTCTCGTATATTCGCTCTCATTAGAGTCCACACATTTTCAATTGGATTTGCCTCTGGACTTTGTGAAGCCCAATTAATCGAGTTGTTGTATGCCTTTTTCTGCTGCCCAAAACGCTCATAGTCCATTCTGATGATTTGGGACATTGTCTTCTCAAAGAATTCACTCTTTAACAGCCGCTAAACAAATATAGCGCCTTTACCCACCCAAACTTTCTCCCAGTAGTTCCGAATTTGTAATGGTTCGATCTCCATTTCCAAAATTTGGGAAAACTTTCCAATAATATAGCACGCTTTGAAAAAAAAAAGGACTTATAAAGGGGGTGTAGAGTGAGTCCTCTTGGTTATATAACTGCAAGTCCAGGGCTCCGGAGGCTTATAGTTTTTAAGTTATTCGTTGTTCAAGTTGCAAAAATAGTCAAATTTAACCTCACTTTTTCCTTTGTAGTTGAATTGAACTGAAAGTTGGTGCTGCCACACAGTACAAAAAAATATCCAACAGTATTTTTGTACAGAACACTTCTCTGCGTTGGCCGCCTTCGGCCAGGCTTATAAAAAATAACCCTGGCCGGTCCAAGTCCGGCTACGCCATCCACAGTATTTTTGTACAGAACACCTTTCTGTATTTTTACAAAAAAGTGCATATTCCATCGTAATTTTTTAATAAATTAATGTTAAGAAATTACTGAGTTCGATTTACTTACGCCACTCACGTTTTAGAGACAAAAACATATTTCAATTTTAAAGGATCTGACATCACCGGCAATGAAGTATCGGAGCCATCTTTGAATATTTATGTGTTTACAATTATAAGAAAATAGACATTTGAAAAATAGAGTTAAAAGTATTAATTCTTACACATTTTGTAAGATAATATGTGTGAATTAAGTTGCATAAATAGTGCAGTGTTTATATTAAAATTTCGTAAGGTAAATCTATAAACTTTAACAACAATTAACTTTAAACCTGTTATAATTTTTGACCAAAGTGTTATAAATATTGGTCAACGAGCACCTACATAACAGCCCCTGTAAATTTCATTAAAAAATTCTACGTAGTTTGGCTAAAACAGCCAATGCTATATTATTGGAAAGCCGACCCCAAAATTTCATTATTTAACTGAAATCTTTGTACATCAACGTTTTACAACGAATGCCCTATCTACACGAATACCCTCATTACATTTTTTTCAGCGAAGCAATGCGCCGAAGTGGCAACACCTAAAAAGCCGCTGTCAACTGTCAATTCTGACAATCCGGCGGCGAACACAAAACAACAACCTTCCTAACTTCCCATAGAAAGCGTGTTTAATCAAAACAAATAGGAATTTGTAAAAGAAAACGCACAGTAAGAGGTATTAGAACATAATAATTCAACTATTACTAAGTAACTATCTACCTCCAACCTAATAGTTTCCAGTCAACCACAATAACAATCAGCAATGGCCGGCGTTCTATTTGAGGACATTTTCAATGTGAAAGACATGGATCCAGAGGGCAAAAAATTCGATCGTGTATCGCGGCTGCATTGCGAGTCTGAATCATTCAAAATGGATTTGATACTGGATATAAATTCGTGGCTGTACCCTATGGAATTGGGTGATAAATTCCGTTTGGTGCTGGCGACAACACTGCGCGAGGATGGCTGCCCCGACAGTGGTGAATTCAACCCATTGGAGCAGGAGGGCACACGTGCCGATAGTTTCGAATACGTTATGTTTGGCAAAGTGTATCGCATTGAAGGTGACGAGGCGCACAATGAGGCATCATCCAGATTATCAGCGTACGTTTCCTTCGGTGGTCTGCTAATGCGTTTACAAGGTGATGCCAATAACTTGCACGGCTTCGAAGTGGATCAACAGATGTATTTGCTGATGAAAAAGTTGGCGTTTTGATTGGCGATGTACGAAAGGTTTATACTTATATCTGTGTATTCGTAAAATAGTTTTAAATAATAAATCATAATACTGTACAAATTGAATGTGGTCGCTTTTCGAAAAAGCGCACTTTATTTAATTTTAAAAAATCTCGTTGATTTTTGATGCACTATTTAAAAGTGAATTCTAGAATATTAGGAGGTTATTGTGAATAGCAGAATTTAAATCTACTGTCAAAAACAGCTGTGCCGTGCAAAAGCATAGATAACGCAAAAGCATTTTTTCGATTACGGAGCTTAGCCAGAAATTGTTTTAATTCTTCTTTTAGTAATTTGTTCGATCATAAAGAAGCAATTCCAACTATAGGTAATAAAATGAGAGTATAGCTAATTTTTAAGAGTACTATAATATTTTCCAATTAGGCAACTACTGCAAATCTCATCCAATACATGTGAAATGGAGTCTAACGATGTGCAAGTTGTTACATTCGATGCCGAACAAATGTTTGCTGTAGGGAGAGCGCTCATGGCTGTAGCAGACCAAGTATTCGAAGCACCAAAAATTGAGGCAATCACATATCAGCAAGATGAAATAATCGAAATTCTAAGTGACTCTGAATGTGCGGCTAATAGCGACGCTGATAACGACAATGGATCCGACTGTGAAATATTTGGACAAATGTGTACAAATGCCGAGGCTATGGCGGAGGACGTAAAATTAGATTCATGTAATAAAAGTGAGTGCGCCAATCAAGTGACGGCGCAGCCGAAAAATGACACAGTTGATAAAATTTCTGGCCATTTTGCATTTGACAATGATGCCCAAGTAATCTCCAACATAGGCTACAGAGAAAAAGCAACACAAAGAAAATCTACGCAAACCATAATAAATGATATTATAGTTTTGGATGATGATGATGATGATGAAGGTAACATGGCCCGCAATGAAAGTGGAGAAGAAGGCAATAATGATGGAAATCACTCGGAATATCCCGAGGAAGAAGAGAAAGAGAAAAAGTGTATCGATCTATTGGATATGGATTCAAATGATCAACCGTCAACATCAAGCGATGCGAATCAGAAGGCAAACCTAAACAGATTCAATTTAGAAGGTTTTCTCATTTATTTGTGTCCAGAATGTGGGATTTCATGCGACAATATTAAAAAATGGAATGCACACACAGATATTGTGCATAACTTTCGTTCCATTTCAAAACTCAATTTAAAAACAGCCATTAGTCGACAAGGTGATCTAAACTATCAGTGTAACTCGTGCGAAAAAAAATTCCATTCAGATACTAGACATAGCATATTACTGCACCATCGGATTCAACATATGACGATTCCGGAATTTTTGCGCTGCCGTTTATGTGAGGAAAGGTTTTCTTCTCGTCAAGTATTTTTGAAGCATTTCAAAAAAAGTCACAAAAAAGTAGTTTTGAAGAAATCTAGGCGCACAGAAACGATACGAAAACATATACGGTTCATGTGTCCGATTTGCAAAACGAAAACATCAAACTTGAAAGCCTGGTGGGATCACTTAGAAGGTTATCATGATTGGTGCAACACATTGTCCGAGAAAGTAACTGTGATAAGAGATAATTTAGTTGAATGCAAAACATGCCAAGTAACATTTCGAACCAGGCAAAATAAGTGGCATTTACTACGACACGAGGTGCACAAACCTTTTCATTGCAAGCTGTGCAAAAATATAAATTCATATGACTTGAATATTATCGGCAAACACATTCGAGTGGAGCATCTTAAAGAGGATGTTCGCAAGGTATTTTATTGTAAATATTGTGATAAGATATTTGGAAATCATTCTCGGCGAGTCAATCATATGCTCGAAATGCATACAGTTGAGGAATTGGTATGTGAGGTGTGTGAAAAGAAGTTTAAATCTACTGCGGGACTGCTAATGCACATGGCTAAGCTAAACCATCAAAAAATTAAGTGAATTAATGAATCGACATTTGGCGAACGGTGTAGATAAGGAAAGGGGACTGTAAATTTAAATTTGCCAATGATTTAAAGTTTATATTGAAGATATTAGAACGATATATCCAGGTCTGTTTTGTCAGAAGACAGTTGAAAGTGCAACATTTAAAATAAACATCCAAAGACATGTACATAGAAACACGCAAAACGGTATAAAAGATACCAACTATTAATTTTTTTAGCGACGTGAATTCAAACACATTATTTTAGCCATGATTAAAAGCATTGCAAGACCGTTCGCTCAATTCGATGATTGCCATCTTTTTTTTGAAGTTGTCTACTTTAAAAAATTACAAATTTTGGATCGACTCATGATTTCACCATGGATCGACTCAAAATAAAAACATTCAAACGTTTATATGTTAGATTTAGTTGGAAAAAATTATTGTACTAGTAAGCTTTAAAATGTTCAGAATGCCTTTCAAGGGTCTTACAATATTTTTATCATCCGTTTAGGTTATTGTCAATGACCAAAAAGGCGAATTTTATGTTAATTGTCATCAATTATTTAAGTTTCAAGTTAAGTGTCAAAAAACTATAAACATTTGAAATGTTTTATAGTTTCAGACAAGAATTAATACATTGTATGTATATTTCTTAGGTTGAGTTTGAATAATTTGTATTGTGTTAGCAAGCTTTAAAGGGTATTACCTTACAAAATTTTCTTGGTTTATTACTGATAATGCAAATACAAATTTTATAATTATTGTCATCAATTATTTTTTAGTTTTAAATGATTTTTTAAATAAAACAATGCCTTTAAGAAAGATGTACAAATGTCCAGACGCACGGTTGGATATTTGAAAATAGAAATTAAAAAGATTGTGTTTAGTTTTAAATGTAATTGAAATTTATTCAAAGGTATATATGGAGATATACATGAATGTTGCTTTACTTGTGTATTTTCTTTCATTCTACAATTTCACAATGGCACGGATGCTTTTGCCAGCATGCATCAAATCAAATGCCTCGTTTATGGCTTCAATGCCCATCGTGTGTGTAACGAATTCATCGACCATCAGCTCATTGTTCAAGTACTCTTTCACCAGTTTGGGCACATCGGATACACTCTTCCAGCCGCCAAAGGCAGTGCCTTTCCATGTGCGTCCAACAACCAATTGGAAGGGGCGCGTACTGATCTCCTGACCAGCTGCTGCCACACCAATAATAACGGATGTACCCCAACCCTTATGAGTTGCTTCCAGTGCGGCACGCATGGTGTTCACGTTACCAATGCATTCAAAGCTATAATCGAAACCGCCATCTAAGAGATCAATAATATAATTTTGAATTAATTCTTTATCGGCTATTTCTTTGGGATTGATAAAGTCGGTGACGCCGAATTTTTTGGCTACTTCGAATTTATCGGGATTGATATCGATTCCGTAGATTTTAGCGGCACCAGCTTTGCGACAACCCATAGCGGTTGCTAGACCAACAGCGCCCAAACCCCAGATGCCGCAAACGCTACCCGGCTCTACTTTGGCAGTATTAAGTGCAGCACCATAACCTGTAGGTATGCCGCAACCCAAAAGTCCGATCTTTTCTAGTGGTGCTTTTTCATCAATCTTGCAAAGCGAAATATCCGCAACCACCGTGTATTGTGAGAATGTTGATGTGCCCATGAAATGGAACACCTTCTTTCCCTTGCATGTGAATCGTGTGGTGCCATCCGGCATGAGTCCTTGGCCTTGCGTTATACGCACCTTTTGGCAGAGATTTGTTTTGTTGCTTTTGCAAAATTTGCACTCATTGCATTGAGGAATGTACAATGGTAAGACATGATCACCTGCCTTGAATGCGGTTACTCCTTCGCCAACACTTTCAACAATGCCAGCGCCTTCATGTCCGAGCACAACTGGAAATACTCCTTCTGGATCAAATCCACCCAAAGTGTATGCGTCCGTATGACATACTCCGGATCCTACGATCTTAATACGCACTTCGTGCGCTTTAGGCGGCGCCACTTCAATATCTTCGATAACAAGCGGTTTTTTCGCCTCCCATGCTACAGCTGCCTTGCAAGTGATAACTTTGCCTGTAGTTAATGACATCTTCCTGAATAATTGACTATCGCTTCGTGTAGGTTCACAATTAAACCAAGCTATCTGAATACAGAGAAATATTAAGTTAGTATCGTGATTAGCCCGATACGAACACGACTGTCTCAACTCGTGGTAGAAGACGAATTCATGTACAAATGTCCAGACGCACGGTTGGATATTTGGAAAGAGAAATTAAAAGGATTTTGTTTAGTTTTAATTGTAATTGAAATTTATTCAAAGGTACTATATATGGAGATATAATACATGAATGTTGCTTTACCTGTGGTGTGAATCCGTGGTAGACCTGTGTCGCTCTTGAAATCCTGTGAACGAGTGAAATTAAGAAAAAACGTACGGTTGCCGTCAACCGCAGTTTTATTGGAAAGCAATTAATGGAAATGTTAGCAAAAGGAATTATCCGGCGGGAAATACGGAGTAATTCGCAGTTGCATGTGTATGCGTACATACACGCGTATTAGGGCGGTTAGAAAATATTTACGCTGCGGCGTAAACAAAAGACTTAAACTTATTATTTTAATGGGAGAGCAATTTCGAATAGCTACGAGAGGGATTTAAGGGCCGTTCACATAGGACTTTTGATGTTGTATGAGTCCTGCTAAATACAAGGCGAGAAAAGTAGAGCAAAGCAAAGCGAAGCCAAATCATGGGCAACTCTCAACTTTTGTACGCTTTGGCAATCAGCTGTTATCATTTCCATTTTATTTTTATTTTGGCCTGCGTATACACACTACAGACACTCGCGAATTTCAAACATTAGTAGCGTACCCACAACTACTTCCATCATATCAGTAAAATTCATTTTTTTATTCTATCTTTAAACAAAACACTCTGAACAAACACAAATCGCAACTCATAACAAACTACTAACGCAGAAACTGTCAAAGCGTTCTATGTAGCTGACCTTCTACGCCTCACGCTTTGTTGTTAAAGTTCGAACTGTCAAGCAAAGCGATGAAAGTTCTATGTAAACGGCCCTTTAAAATCTAGAATTATTTTCGATAGCGGACAATCCGATAAATCGATCAATTATTACCAGAAGTTTGTTTCTACATTGAAATCTTTTGTTTTCAGCACATGTGGCAACACTTCTAGCAAGTTTGACATTTCTGCTCTTTTGCATTGCTTTTCTTTTTGCGGTTAAAAATTGAGAGTGGGCACGCGTCTCTGTAAATTTCTCATAAGCCACAGAAAATAGCAACAAAACAATGGCGACGCGAGCAAAACAACAAGAAAGCGACACACGCACTCGAACAAATGCCAACAACAACTGTCGAGCGAACGAAGAAGGCGACGTCCAATAACTGAGCGCAGTCAGAAATTCTTTTAATTAGTTTTAATTGAAGTAAAATTGTGCAAAAGCGACAAAAACGCGGTGCTAAAGGTTGATTTCTATTAAATATTTTGCGAAATTCTCAAAAATGTATGTTACAATTTGGGGAAAAGTGAAATTTACATTATGGCTGTGTAGGGCAGCGTTCGATACGAGCGCGATTTGGTAGCGTGAAAATTTTCAACAGACTGCGTGCACTCGCCCAATTGGTAAATACAAATTGGATAATTTCTTGCAAATTTGTTATCTAAAATATCCTTCGTATATTGTATAAAAAATATCAACTTTTTATACGCTTATAAATTGTTTTCCCATTCGTGTTTGAGAATTAGCAAAAGAAAAAGGGTGGCGTTCACGATGGTGGTGTTGTGCGTCTGGGGGAGGATGCAGTTTTTGGGGGGTTGTCGCATTAAAATGCCGAGCTGGTGACTCGCTGGTGGTAAGTTAAGGACGCTTTGTCTGATTTGTCACAGTTTGGTGTTGGAATATATATTCTAATCTTTTAGTAGCAAATGTTTACAATTAAAATTTTATTGGTTTTCGTTTTAAGGTGAATGGATTTTATCTGCTCTGGTGGTGGTGATGCTTATTTTATTTATATTTAAATAATTTGATTATGGAAGTTTGAAATCTAATGAATAGCGTCTAGCGACAATAAGTACCGTTGCAAAAGTTGTGTTCACCTCCTAGATCGATCTGCACTACATATGTACGTACATATACATACATACATATGTAGATAGATACATACATATGTATATGTATGTATAAGCGCCAAGTATAAGTTCTGTTTTCGTATTCAGATTGCAGACAATTATATATGTGCAAAATCGATATCAATATTGCTGCTATTTCAGTTCTACGATTTGCAGTAGTTAGTTTATAGTAATTTTCATAAAAAAAACTTAGCATTATTCGTTATTACAGCTTACTGAGTTCGAAAGACTTCAACGACGTTACAAACTCTATCCTTGATCCTTACTTGTTCCAGTACAGAACCAACCCTCAAACAAGGGTGATATTTCGCTTGCGTTTTGTATGCATGTACACATGCACATATATAAATATGTATGTGTTTTCATACCTTTTCGTCATTCAGCCATTCGAAATGTGCTGGAGATTTTTTCCAAAACAATGACGCTCTTTCATTAAAAGTCGACATTAGTTAGTTTTCTTATCAGTACTTGTAGTGTACAATACGTGTGTGTGTGTTTGTATGCATAATTACTTAAAATGCGAGACTAAAGTATGCATGTGTGTATGTTTGATGTTTGTATCTGGGCAATCAAAGCCATGTATTTCTTATTCTAAATTATTTACATTTTTAGCATTGTATTTTGGTTTATTTTCAATTTGAATATACTTAACCCTTACCATAAGCTTGCATATTTTTGTATGTACGTATGTGTGTGTGTTTGTCGTATGTGCATATTTTAAGAAAAGCCAAATACCTCATGCACCCCCTTCCCCGAACGAACGAAAGACTTCAATAGCCATTGTGTCACAAACTCAATTTGCATTTTGATTTTTTTACTTTATATTGTATTTTGCCCGGCACTCGTTACTCATATATGTAGTTCAGTTTTTGTATCTGTTGTTTCACATTTTCATGAGTTTTTTCGTTCCTTTTACTGAACGGAGCATTTCATGAATTTGTAACACACTGGAAAATTTGAATTTACATACGGTTTGTTTTACGGCTTATTCGTCCGTGTTCTACTTATTTCTTTGGCGATTCATTTTTTTGCCGTTCTTTTTTCTACATATGTACATATATTCATATACATATGTACATAAATTGTTTTATTATACAATTTCCAAGGAAAGCGATTATAAGTAATTCCCATGCGATAAAAAAGAACTGTTGCCTTGCTAGATCATTTGCAATAACGGCAATCAGTCTGATATATCAACGCGTAAGCTTATTACACAAAAATTTCAAAATACAACTGTCCTAACATTCAGATTATTTTCCGCACATACTCATCCCAATTTAAAGCTAACCTTTTAAAGGTAAAACCGACAACATTTAGAACAACTAGAGGTCGCTCCTTTTATGTCGACTAAGGCGAGAAAATGTTGGTGAAAGAGCATAAGATCATACTAACAATTCGAGTTGAGTACAGCTGCTACAATAACAACTTCCAACCTTTAGGATAAGATGTTTCAAAGTTTTGTTTTGGGACCAAATGGGGTTTCATGACTCTCGCTTGAGTTTTTAAAAATTGTATGCACACATTCATATACTTATGTATGTATGTATGTGTGTACAAATGCAAGCAAATGTAGTCGACTCAAAAAAAAATGCCACTATTTGTTTATTCAGTTGAAATCCAAACATGGTTGTGTCTAAACAAAAAACTGCATTTCATGCTTGATTTGCAGAAAGCTAGAAAGCAAATTTTTCATTTGTAAATACATATGTATGTATATACTTGTTGATTTGTAATATTCTCGCTTTGAAATTGTAGAAAAGCACGTTCGCGCCTTCAACTAAATAAAGTATTAGGTCAACCGCTTCATGCACTCTATGCGGTCCAATAAAATCAACTGATTATTTTGAAGTTACACTTAATCGTGTAAGAGACTTAGTATATACATACATAGATTTCAAGGTGGAAAACTTAAAGGTATTTTACTTTTTGCTATGAAATAATTCTGCGCATTTTTATTGAATTGAACACAAAGTTTTACATGCAAAAATATTCATACATGCAACAAAACGGTAGCTGGCCACAACCCAAAGTTCAGTGGCATAAGTCACCATAAAAATGTTTCGTATTACACATTGCTTGGATTTTACCCCTTCAGCGCATTTTCCACTTGAGACATTTATAGCTGCGAATGCAAAAGGGCAGACTTCAACAACATCGCCTTCAGCTGTTGATGATTTTCGCTGCTGTTTTGGTTTGTAAATGCCATTGTTGGCATGTGAGTGTGTGTGTGTGTGGGCACGTGAAGACATACACATGTACATATGTACGTCCATAAACTCTCAAAGAGCTGCAAAATAAATGCAGCTGTTTACTGTTGGTCGTGCCCAGGCGATGTTTCAACGTACACTTTCGCGCATTTCCCGTAAATTACCGCAACGAGCAGGCAATTTAAATGGGTGAGGAGCCAATGAAGCGTACTTTCCGTCGGATGTGTGCACCTACATACATGTATTTTTTTCTCTATGCGTATATTCTTTAAATTTCGTTTTATGAAATTGCTTATAGTTTAATTATACTTTGGCAATTTCTCTTGTTTCTAAGAATTCACTTTGATGCTTCGAAAGCAAGAGGTATGACGCTTCGTTGATTAGTTAAATGTTGGGCAGCTAGGCAGAGGTCATATATTTACTATGCACATATGTATATTTAGCGTATTTGTGCTGCTCCGGACGCTAAGCCGATGAAGCGCGTCCCATAATTGCTTTCTGTTTTGGTTTTGTGGCGTGGCAGTGGTTGCTCTGCTCGTTTTTTTTTGTTCTTTCATAATTATTGTTTAATTTCAACACCCTTGCCAGCTATTGCAACGGAGTTGTAGAGTTCGATACAGTGTATTGGTGCTAGCAAAATTTAAAATAAATTTCATTTTCTTTATATTGTATTATTGACTATCGCATTATCCAAATAATACGACAAATTTACATAGCGAGAACTTTCAGTGTCTTGAACTAGTGCACGTCATAAAGATAGCTCAACCACCTATTAACAAGTTTGGATTATTTTTTTTCGTTGCTTAATTTTAATTATTTATTTTATAAAAATCCGGGTATGCAGTTTAATAGCCCATCCAATTTTAGTATAATAAATTCAATTGGCTACAAGTTACCATTTGATTTCCATCAAAAACAAATCCAAGCATTCCTTATGTGGACGAAGCTATAGGCAGAATAGCGTCAGGAAAGAAATCAATTTTGCTATGTTATACTAAAATTGAATTGCTATAAAACTGCACCTTGTTTTGTATAAATAAATAATTAAAATTAAATAAAGAAAAGTAAATATTTAAAACTTATGAATATGTGGTTGTGCTGTCGTTATGGCGTGCACAGATTTCAGTCGCTTGATTGGAACGATTAGCGCTTTCTTTCGTAGAGGCCACAATTAATTAGGTTTTCATTTGTCGTATAAAATAAATTATAGACATTATCTGCACTTGAAAACTAGCCAACAAGTTCCACCATTATTTTATGGGATATTCCATTAGCAGAGTATTAGTAAAACATGTCTTGACTAACAAATAGCATTTATGTATGTACATATGTATATTTTGTCCCACCCGTGTTAGTCGTAAAACATACGTTTTTTTTCCAAAAATAATAAGGTATGGAAAGTTTTTCAAATGCAAACATTAATTGGGTGTTCAAGGTATCAATATCTTCATCAAATTGGGAAATCGTTAGTTAATTTTATTAAAATGCCTAATCACTGATAAGCTTTTGAATAAAATTATTCCATTCGTGACGATCGAATCCTTTTTTAAGAACTTCTTTTGATAACACTGTGCAGTTTTCTGAGTATTGCAATCTTAAAAATTTTCGTCTCAACTCCAGAATTGGTGAAATCAATTCCCGGTTGAATCCTCAGGCATCCTTATTTTTTCCATTTTATACACACTGTGTGATTACATAAACATTTACATAAAAAAGTACGCGTTATTGTTGTTGCAGCGGCTCCAGCGTTGCTGGTCGGCACTGACATTGCTCGAGCAGGCGACGTCGACGCGACATCTGTTGGCCACATGGACACACACACATAGTACATATGTGCCTTACTGCACTCCCTGATATACAGATGTGGATATGGATATACTATTAATATATATACATATATTTACACAAACAACATGCATTTGTAATGGATTACATTTCGCTTCTATCTACATATTTTTCATTTTCATTTCGTTTTTACATAACGTTGTTCTTTGTTGTTTTTCGCGTTGAAATTGGTTTTATCAGCAAAACAGTTTTCGCTGCCCCGCAATGGCTTCCTAGCACAGAACTAGCGAACCCAAATACACACACACACACACACATACTCACATGTACACATACATACATGCGAAGAGAGAATTAAGCGGTAACAATATTGTTGACTTTGTAATTTTTTTCTACTTCGCAGCTGTCACCAATACTCAGCCAACAACTACATACTATTCGTATTGTTGTTTTTGTTGTTATTGGTGTTGTTGTTGCTGTAGCGCTGGCATTGGTGATCGCCGTTGCGACAATATATCGATGTGCATGTGCTCTCCTTTTTTCGACGTTTGTTCTGTTTTTGTTTTTTTTTTTGGTTTTGTTGTTGTTGTCGCTGCCTTTTAATTTTCCTCCACAACTCGAGGCCCGCCACGTTGTCGGGGTGGCGCTGTAGTCTTGAAAATCTGTTTTCCATTCAGTCCATTTCAGTTCGAGAGTTGTCGCGTTGTGCGCCTATTTCACGTTTTTACCTTTGTGCAAAAACAATTTTAAATAAAATTTAGTCATTAAATTGTTGTTTTTTTTTTTGATTGTTTTTGCTATCGCGCGCGTGTTCGCTTCCATTCCGTTTGTACTTTTATTGATGCGCGTTGTAATTCAAATTTTCACCCTGCGATCGCGCACATCGGTTTTGCAATTTATTCTAATTCATTCGAATGTTTTGTTTTTTTTTTTGGCGTCTGCTATTCCTCAATTTACTCGGCGGTTTTTTTTTTTGTGATTTGTGATTTCGTCGAAATCAGTTGCAATCTCTTGACCGCCACCGTTTCTGCCACTCGCCGACACCCCGCGAAATTGGCGGGTATTGCCATACTCGGCGCTCGATTTCGACGTTTCGGTTGCTTTATTGCTGCCACTCGCCATATTTTGAGGTGTTTGCTCCATTTTGACACCAGTTGACAAATGGTGTGACTGATTGCAGCACGATTCAATTTGCGGATGCTTGTTCTCTCGGCCAATCAACATCTCGAACAACTCGGCGGAATCGGCAAAACAAAAAAAAAACGTTATTAACTTTATTTGAACAATTATTTTTTGTTCCGGTTTCGATATCTGCTGCTGTTTTTGGTTGACTAATTGTTCGTGTAATCGCCAAACAGGTAATTAAAAATTAAATGCAATTAGAAATTTAAGCTGGAAGTGCATTCGGTGGCTGAAAATCGAAACCACATGCAATAACAATTGCAAGCACATGGTGCTAAATGAGTTGGAAAAAATCGCTTTTTTTTGTATTCTTAAAAATGCCAAACACAAAGCGCTCGATGTGATTTCATACATTTTTTTTACTGTTGTTGCTTTCGTGAGAAATTTGTGTAAACTGCAACGTTGCAATACTTTCGTGTGAAAAATCTTCCATTTATAAAAGTTTTTAGAATAATGGGACTCAATCGGGGTTCATACTAAAGACTAAAGCAAAGAACCTAAAATACATTTTTATTTTGGAAATTTTTATACAAGTGATGTACGTGAATCCATTCTTCCATTCCATTATAATTTTGTTAAAGGCGTATTCTGACTCCTTATGCTACGGAAGTGCAGATGGAACAGAAGGAGAAAATTCAGACGAGTTGCAGTCTCAGCCGCTAGCATAACGGTTGCTAAAACAACAATTGATTCCTTCTGTTTTTCAACGAATTCAGCTTTACGGAAATGCAATTCAGCAACTGCCGAATGAAATATAATATTGTGAGCGCAGTAATTGGAAAACCAAGAATTGTAGGTGTAGTAGATGCAGGACATATTCTGCGCTGATTGCAGACTTCTTCCCAAACAGCAAAAAAAAAAAAAAAAAAAAAATTAGCGCTTTCCCTCTCTTGTTTGGAGTTCTTATGTGGTCCGGTAGTTTTACCATAGACTATTTCCTATAAAGAGAACTGCAATTTAAATTTATTTTCAGTTGAATGGAAACTACCATAATTTTGGTATAGTATTTCGATTTGACGCCAAAGCAAAATTATAAAATGGCAACACGTTGGAATTCCGTTTCATATTTTGTCGTCAAACATTTAACTTAATGAAAAAATTAATAAGTTTAATTAAAAACTCTAGAAGAATTTTCTTTAACTTTAAACTAGCCAGATTCGGATTGAAGGTACAGAAGTTATCTAGCACTACCCGCGAAAAAAAACCCAAGCGACATTTTTCAACATTTTCTTATTGATACAAACAAAATAAAAATCAAATTAAAACATTTTCTAAGTTTGGTTTTCGAATGTTTGAAAAATTTAATCAAATAAGTTTCAAATATTTAAACAAGGGACGTAAAACTAATGAACGAACAATTATCAAAAGAGGAAGTTAAAATTATTGTATAATTTTTCAAATTCAACTTTTCTTAGAACCAACACTTAATGATAACTTTTTGAGTAACAAAAAGCAATTGGAGCAGGCGCTTTACTACTTTTTACACCTATGTATTCCCCATTTATTGTCGCCATAAAATAGCAATTATACTACTCGAATTGCTGTATTTTACAACTGTATGGTTTGTTTGACTTGTTTTTTCGCTTATCTTATCGTACGCTCATATATACTTATATATATATATATATAGTATGTGTGTATATGTTTGTATGTAGGTACATATTTGCAACTATAAACACACAATCATAGCTAATATCACTTCAATTAGGCAACTGCGCAGCGTACCTACTACATACTATTACGAAATACATATGTATATATTTACATACATACATATGTATATAGTATATGCGCTCTCATTTTTGATATCGTCTGCATTGTCTTTATAACTGTACGTGTATTTAGCGCTCAACCTTATCAGTCAGTCGGCATTCGCTTAACCTTTCGCTTATCAGTTGTGTCTCTTTCACTACCCGCCGCGTCAACGCTGAGCTCTAGCTGTTTTTGTTTCAATTCTCCATACACTCACCGCTAAAAGCAAATATTTGCTTTGATTGCAGTATGTCTGTTTTTGTTTTTCCACTCTATGATATTTGCTTAATTGTTTTGTAGAACGTTTGTTTTCCATTCCTCCATTGCTCCATTGCTCCATTGCTCCATTGCTTATCATTCAGCGTTTTCATATCTAATCTGTGCTCGTCTGCCATTGCAAACAAAAGACTTTGAAAACGAACTTCATACCATGCACTCGATCACTCGGTGCTTATCGACCACATCTCTGTATGTGTGTTTGAGCGCGTGTATGGGTATTCCAGCATTGTGTTACATTTTCCATGTTATTTGTCAAATTTTTTATTTACTTATTTGAATTTTAGTAGCTCAGTATTTTTCATAGAACAGAATTTTTAAAGTTCAACGTCAGCAGAACGAATTCAGAATTTAATTCAACTGTTGACACAGCTGCTTTTGTGTTTAATTTTATGAATGTACTGAGTTTGGGTGTAGTTGTGTTGTTTCTTTCGGCTGTGCCACACTGCACCCGCACTCTCACTTTTCAATTCGTATCAAACCAATTGTCGGCATTGCCGCCGCCGCCGCTGCTGTGGGCCGCCAACTCTGCTGTCTCACCTAACTAACAGCTCATTGAAATATTTATTGTATAATTCAGCAATTCAGGTGTTTTCAGTTCAGTTGAGTTCAGTTCATCATTCAGTTGAGTATTCGCTCATCATTATTGCCCATACATATGTTGTGTTGTGGTCAGACCGTCTTATTGTTGTTATGGTAGAGGATTTTCTGTGCTCCACTATTAATTAAATTTAGCGACGCAGGCAACTGACAACAAAAACTTGAAGTTTTGTTCTGATTTCAATATCAATTCGAGGCGGTAGTTAGTCGCCTGCCGCCTGTCACCTGCTGCCTTCCTCCCGCCGAATGACATGCACAGCTACTTATTAATATCCACGTAAATATGTATGTATGTATGTATGTAGAAATGCAAAAAAGCTTAAATTACAATGTTTTGGTTTTCTCTCTATCCACTCTCTCTCTCTCTTGTTCTCTTTTTACAGCATTTTCAAAACGATATAATGCAAAGCAAAATTTAAAAAAAAAAAACTGAAAAACAAAAATTAGTAGTGATGACCAAAACACCCCCTTCATAAGTTAAGGGAAACACAAAAACGCTCGTAAAACGTAAAAAAGTTTTCAAAGAACAGCAAGAGAAGTGTACAGCAAATAAATCAGCAACTCGATTGCCGCATACAACTAAACAAACATACAAATTTAATCGCATGAAAGCATAGAAATATTTGTATAAATTTTTGGTGTTGGTTTTGAAATAAGTATTTAATTGAAGTGAACTTGCAAAGAAAAACAAAAACAATAAACTAACGACAAACCGCAGTCGCGGAAGAGAGAGACACAATTTTACTACTTGTGCTTGAAATAAAAAATAAATATCCATAAATTTAATTTACTATATACCATATTAAACCATTTACTATACTCTTTTACAAACAATCAAACAAAAAATCACTAATAATTGCAACTAGTCTCCAGCAAGTGGGGTACGCTTATGGTGTCGGTGGTGCTTCTCAATACAAGCCAGCAAATTTAAAAATTTAAAATACCTTTACTAAAATCCCAAATTTTTTCAATAAATATTTAAAATGATGCACAGTCGTCGCCGCTCTGCCTCCAAAGAAGAAATCGTTTCCGTGCATACTGACAGCGGTGTATCGCTTTCCTCGCCACCAGCAGCGCGTTCAGAGCACGGCGACGGTGAGGAGCCACTAGAATCGCCAGCAGTTGGCAAGCGAAAGTTACTTCGTCGACGTAATAGTGTCGCCAAGTTAACAAAAAGGGGGCGCAAAAGCAAACATGTAGCGACCGAAACGGTGCCAACATCAAAGAAGCAGAAAATTGGCTATTCAGCTAATTCAGCGAGGCGCGAAAGCAATTCACCATTAACGGCCAAGCCAACGGTAAACCTAGAAGTGCAGGCGGAACAAGATGAATCAAATTCAGCGCTTGTTGTAGATTCAGCAGCCAGTGTGACAGTTGAAAAAACAAATTCAATCAAAGTCGTCGAAAAATCTGTAACCGTTTCTGCCGCAACTTCGGAGCAGTCTCTTTCGATCGCCGATTCAGCATTTTCCGAAACAGATGCCACACAATCAGTCGCCGATTTATCTGATATAACGCATTCAGCTTGTGACTCTACTACACTTTCAACTGGTGATTTGGCTTCTGTGGCTACACCATTGCCATCAACGTCCTCCTCCTCCTCAGCTAGCAAACGAACGCGTCAAGTATACATTTGCCATGTATGTTCCAAACAATTCCGCGGCAAAAACGATCTGAGGCGTCACATGCTAATCCACTCAGACGAGCGTCCATACAAGTGTGAGCAATGCGGCAAATGCTATAGGCAGGCAGTCAATCTCAGAAATCATATCACCTCCGCACATGAGAGTCTCCGGCAGTTTGCTTGTTCGCAATGTCCGAAAATGTTCGCGCTAAAGGGTCGCTTGCGGCTGCACATGCGACTGCACTCGGGCGAGAAGCCATACGCATGCACGCAGTGTGAGAAACGTTTTGCGCGTGGTGGCCATGTATGTATCAGCAGTGCTCTCAAATGATTGTGTGATTGTTGAAATTAAATTTTGTTTCCCCTTCCTCTCTTTTCCAGTTACAGCAACACATCATCAGTCATCATAAAGGTAGCGCCAAGCAATATGTGTGTGAGAAATGTTCCACTGCATTTTCAACGCCCTCCAATTTGCGTGCCCACATGGATCGCCACGAGAATGGGCCCGATCATTATTGCGAGATATGCAAGGAACATTTTCCAAATGAGCCAGTGCTCAGAGCACACATCAACAAGCTGCACTACAAGTTAGGTCAGTTCGATTGCGAGATTTGCAAGAAGACCATTGAGGATGAAGCGATGGTTCATCACATGAAAATGCACACGAATGTCAAGACGCATGTCTGTGAGGTGTGCAAGGCGTATTTTATGCAGAAATCGCAGTACAATGTCCACATGCGGATGCACACTGGCGAAAGGCCATATCAATGCAGGGTGAGTGAAATTCGAAAGCGAACGAAAGACTTGAGAAGCGAACGCGCTCAATTCTGTTACAGCTAAAAAACGACCGAGCTTCGGCTTCGTCGATGTTCGGCTAACAAAGTTCGTTTCGATTCGGCCTCTGCCACAAAAAAAAAAACCTAACTTTGTCCGAAAATTTGAACATCTTTTTTCAATGCCAAAATTGTTCTAAGTTCTACTTTTAAAATGTTTCTCTTTGGAAAAGTCTGATTATTTTTGATCGAAAAAATGAAAATCTCAAAATTTCTATTGAATATGATTAAAAAAATTTGAAATCCAATAACAATTATTTTTGATCGTAAAAATAAAAATTTAAAAATATCGATCAAGTTTGATCGAAAAAATAGAAATTGTAAAATAGCAATCAAATGGGGGGAAAAAAATCACAAAATAACTATTAAATCATTTTTTTTATAAAAAAAGCTATGACCATTACAGTTTCTAATTTAAATTTTAAAAATTCATTCGTTATTCATTATTTTAGACTTTGAAAATGTTCAGTTCGTTTCTGCCGAAATTGGCCGAAGTTCGGTTCGGCCCCAAAAATAGGTGTTACAACCTAACAAAACAGTGCGTTTAGTATAATACTTCTTCCTCTTTCTTCCCTCACAGATTTGTTGGCAAACTTACGCTTATTCGAGCGTTCTAAAGCTGCATATACGGAAGCACACGGGTGAGAAACCGTTTCAGTGTTTGCTGTGCAAGGATGTGGTCGCTTTCTCACAACTGGCACACTTCAAGACACACATGAAGAAAATCCACAAGCAAACCAATCCGTACATGTGTGAAGGGTGTCAGCAATTCTTCAAAGTTAAAGCGGAACTTCAGGCGCATATGCAACACTGCAGCAGTTGTCATGTCGATGTCGAGCAGCAAAATGCGCAAAATAATGATTTACAAACACTGTCACATCTACGTTTCCTTATGGCTTTGCTGTTGAAGAAAATCTCATCGGCGCAAAAATTACAGCAGCTGGGCTATGAGAAGCGCCTGATCGATAATGTTGTGGTGGCATCGCTGAAATTGGCCAATCGCAAGGCATGCGAGGATCAGACGCTGTCGGCAATCGAACGTATGCGCGAAAATGTTGAGGAATTTCTCAACTGGATTGTGCCAGCAAAAGCGATGCAGATGTTTCGTGAAGAGCAGCAATCCGTGGAGAGTATATTGGATAAAATTGTTACCATGTACATGAAACAAAAATGATGATGCGGCGCAAGAACTTTTACAAAGTTTATTTTATTGCGAACATTGTTTCTGAATGTGCCATAAGGTGATGGTGGATGGAGCTCTGTCATCGCATTGCAAGTTTGGACATTTCGTCGAGGCCATGTCGCGAAACGAACAGCATGCTAATTTAATATGCGAATTTATGATTTGGGAGTTTTCCTTTTTTATTTATAAGCTCTGAATTTTCGTAAAATTCAGTCGTATCCTTCTTAAATCAAAGACACCAAAAAATAGCAATCCAAAGATTTTTTTTTTGACAAAAACCTAAGTAATAATTTAAGTACTTTAAGTTTTTTCATCATAAACACAGTATCTTAATTTGTTTATTTTTTTTTTTTTGCATATAAGCCAATAATGAATGTTGTTTTATGAATATTTTTTTCAGTTTTGTTATCATCATTTATTAGACTGAAGTATCCGAATTTTGCCTCATTTTCGACTTTGATTTTGATTTTAATTTCTAGCTTCTTAACTAGTCATATCGATATAGTTTTTAATGTGAACACGATTTTCAGAAAAATACCAAAAACGCTGTATTTGCAAATGTTACCAACTCTTGCCATATATAGTTTAAGAATTCTTATGTACTTTAAAAATCCTTAATACTACCAAATATCATTTGTTTCAAGAATTTAATAAAGATATGATTAAATAAATAAAATTAAAATAACATATTTATCCGAACGAATACAAATATTATTTTGTGGAAGCATTTTTCCAGAGAATAAGTTTGTTTTCAAATTCCCCTCAAAGCAATGCTGTTAAATTATGATTACGATTAGTAATCGGTTAGATTATTTTCTAAAAAGAATTGTAATTATTATGTAGTTGTGCCTTTCAAATATTGGCATTACGTAATGATTACGATTACAAATAATCAAAAACTAATCAGGATTACTCTAGATTACTGAGAAGAATAAAAAAGAATCAAAATAAATAGTTGATTCAATTCAGGATTCTTTTTGATTATTTTCAATCCAAAATACCAAACAACTTTTTTAATTTTGAAGACATTGTTTTTAGTAAATTTTTTAAACTTGTTTTTTTTTTGTGTAACTATATATGCATATACATATGTATGTATATGTATATATAATATTACATATATATATATATATTATAAATGATGATATTGCTATTATTTATAACAATTTATCCATTCAATATAATTAGCCCAATTTTCCCCAATTTGTTTTTGCTTTGCTTGTAATTTTTGGGAACACTGTTCCCTGTGAACTTTCGCGATTGGCATGAATACCAAATTCATAAATACCACAATATAACAACAACTCTCAGAATAAACTTCAATGAGCGTAGCTGATATTTACACCTGAATGAAAAACAACAATGCTGAAGCGAGTAATGTTAGAGTGCAAGAACGGTTGTTAACTTGTTGGTACGCTAAAGTTTTAAAAGTAATGCATTATGTATTTGCAAATAGCAGGCATTTTCATTTTGACCTCAACGGTAAGAGTGCTTGAATATTTTTGGATTTTTTTTTTTTATTAAATTCATTCATCTTTATACAGACACAGATAACGAAAAAGGAACAAATGCTACTTCTGGGCCAAGTGATTCTGATCGTTGGGCTTCTTTACCCATCACTTCTTCTGTTACTTGAATGACAATTCAAGAACAGACGACACTTGGGAAAAACATAGCAGTCTAGCAGTCTAAAAGAAGCTTTTGTTGCTTTTAACACCCTCGACATTCTCAGCATCAGTAGAGAGGCTATTTTCCTTTGCGGGAATAGTGAGCAGTCCAAGGCGTCAGTCAATGTCGGACTTATTATTTGAGAAGTTGGTTTTATTGAAAGCAAATTCTAAATGGAGTTAGTGTATTTTTTTGTTGTTATTTTGTTATACATGAATTTTGTTAATTTTTTACTGTTATTTTGTTATAAATGAGTTTTGTTAACTTTTTGTTATTATATTTTTTTATTTTGTTTTTAATATACTATTTATTTGTTAAAAATAAAATGATTAACAAAATGTCTTAAAAATGAAAAAAAGCAAAAAGAGAAGAGTTGTTTGTTTGGTATTTTGGAATGAAAATAATCAAAAAGTATCCGTGAAAAGAAACAATTATTTATTTTGATTCTTTTTGATTATTTTTAGTAATCTAGAGTAATCCTGATTATTTTTTGATTATTTGTAATCGTAATCATTACATAATCTAGTTGGGACAAAGATAATCGCAATGGAATCAATTATTTCACTCTCAACTACAAAGTAATCAGATTACTAATGATTACGATTAGTAATCAAAACTTAACAGGTTTGCTTCAAAGAAGGTCTGAAGTAACATAGCTGACTAGGTAAGTTCTTTTTGCAAAATATTTAAACGACAACTTGTTAAAATCTGCATTCGCACAGTCGTTATCAATAACTATTGGTTACTAGTGATATATATATATGTATTTCGTATTGGTTAAGCAAAGTTTCAGTCGACATTCACTTCAAACTGGACGACTGGAGGAAACTTTGTAAGTCTAATTAAATTTTTGAGCAAAAAATAAATAAATTGATTTACTATATACATATGTATGTATGAACATGTCTGTATTTTTTTAGATATTGACAATTGAAATTTATGAGCAAAACAATTTCAAACTCTTGTGGATGAATTAGAAAAAAACCTTGCCTAGCAAAAGGTTTTCAAAGTAAGGCTATCGGCAATAAATTGAATGCTCTTGGACTGTCGTTAAAACCGATCACGTCAACGGTCACGTTGTACCAGAATGTCAAAATACATCTTGGCCCAAGTGGGCATACGTATGACCACGGTTGGTCACGATGTCCCATAAAGTAATCCACTAATGCCCACGGGTAGTCACATTGCCCCAAATCTTCAAAATATAAATGTCCACCGGTGGGGCACGCGGGGCTCAAAGTGTTAAAAGAAACCCGAAATGAACGAGAATGTAAAAAACTACAAAACTACAAGGATATGTAGAAAAGGGTATTTTCTATATATATATATACTATATGTATGTTACCTAAAGAATTATATACATATATACCATAGTATTTTAGAAATTACTCACGTCATTTTTGTAATAAAGCTGTAGATAAATCATGAGTACTCAGTAATCCATTCCTCCTCGGCTCCTATTATGAAGTGCTCTCCGCATCTATACATATAAATACATAGCGTATATTTATTAATTTTAAATAGAAAACATTCACGCACTCGCTTTCACCATCGTAATTTATTTTATCACATACTCGCCGGTTCAGTGGTATTCATCACTTCTACGTTTTATCACTTAATACAAACTTTTATAAAAATAATAAACATTTCAATACTTCCACTTGATAATTTTTCGCGCCTTTTCTCTTAAATCTACATTGTATTCTTTTCACCGGTATTTATTTTGATTTCAACTATGCACTTAGCAGCTGACGCGTAAACGGAAACTAAAAAATGGTCACAATGGGCTACAGGGTTGCATTTAAGATGAAAATAGCGGAAACCTCATTGTGAATGTAGCTTTCCGTCGCTGACAAGACAAAAAAGTGCTTTCAAATTAGATAGAAATGAATAAATTGATGGTTTTTAAAAAACGTAAATCAAAATAAACAAATAAAAATTAAAATTCATTATATATTTGATTTATTCACAACTTTAGCTTGTTCATACACTACAAGGTGTCGAACCCCACTAAGAACACAGATTCTCCAATAGGAATGCATCCCTGGTTGATGCCAAATATCCGCCGCCATTTCAACCACCTGTCAGTTTCCGTAAGCTCATGAATTCGATAGCATAAGCACATGTGGAACAGAATAAGCACCCATCTGTAAAATAAATCATTAAAATGGAATTTGAGAATAGTTTTATGTAAAAAAAAGTAGAAACAAAAAATTTGTATGTTTAATGAAAAATCTAAAACTAATTGAAATGCGCAAATTTTTGTGTTCATTTATTTTAAGGAACATATGTACGTATTTAAATAACATGAAATGAAATATAAATTAAACGAACCATAGTATAACCGTTTTGGCTTGAACTATAACCCAGCAAACAAAAAAAAAAAAAGTATTGCATTTTTTAAATAATGACGTATGGATAACATTTTTTGTACAAATGAATATTCAAGGTGACGTTGTGCCCCCGAAGGCCTTCGGTCCATGGTCCACGAACACATTCAGAATTAAACCCCTTAGTCAGCAGTATTCTCCTTTCTGGTTTACGGCGAAAGTGGGGACCCACACCCTGACAATAAATGTTGCTTTCTGGGTATTTGCTTATTCTCTTTTCTTTCTTGTCCTTCGTTCATACTTCAGAGTTTGACAGCTGATTTTCGTCATTTAATTTGCATGTTTTATAAAAGGCGCGAGAGAGAGTTTTCAGTGATTTTATTTCATAAATTGTTGTTATTTAGTTTAAAGTGATTCAATAAAACCGCTAACTACTAAGTGCGTAATGTGCTAATTGTAAGTGAACCAAAAAATGTGTAGATTTAATGGGTTCATTAAGGCAGAATAGGGGTAAGTAATTTACCTTTATATTTGAAATATGCAAAAAAGTACATATTTCACATTGAATTTATTAATTGATAAGTGATCAGAAATTGCAAGGATTTGCTTTAAATAATTGCTAGCTCCATTGGCTATTGTTTAAAATTTGTACAAATAACTAAATCGTACCCAAATACTCAAATGCAAATGCACACGCACGCACATACATATGTATGTACATTAAAGGCAGCAGGGTTTCTTCCATTTAGATATGTACATATGTATGTACATATATGTATTTATAATTATTATGTTCGCCAAATTTATTGCGCTTGTTTTTCGCTAGTATCATAATTCACTTGCTGTTCGGGTGCTCATAAATCAAAATAAAAAAAATAAAAATAAAACTGTAACCAAAGCTACCCTTTTCAATTTCCTTTGAAGTGATTATTAGCGGACGCTGAAAGGAGTAACAAAAGAGATTGAGAAAACAAACAAAATGAAATACATACGTAATTTGGATTAAGCCGAAGGTCTTTCTGCTACAGAATTGAATTTAGTTTTTTATTAGCTTGTGTTGTTTTTGTAAATTTCGTTTAAGTTAGTTCTTTCCATTTATTTGAGTAGTCATGTGAGTGCGTGTGCGTTTGGTGAATCGATAATTTATTGAAAATCAATTGGTCAGTTATTCGTGTATTTTTTTTTGTTTGAAGGTTACAGCTGAATTCTTCACTGGTCATTCCTTTTCACTATAAAAATGGTTTTTGTATTTTAAAATATTGTATGTAGTTTATATGCCCGTGTGTTTAAAGAATATTAAAAATAATACTGACCAAAAATCGGAATTAGTATTTCAATTTTCGATAAAAAATTCTGAAATTTTAATTTTTAATAGAAATGTATAGTTATGTCTGGACTAAATTTTTTTTTTCGATTATAATTCTTCGATCTTATTTGATACGTTTTTATGATTTTGATCATTATTTTGAAATGTTACTTTTCGATTAATAATAGTGGCTTGCGTTGGCTTTGCATGCTCTCTATTACATATTCAGATTTTAATATTTCCGACAAAATCATATCACGTTTTCAACCTTTATTAAAATGCAAATAACTCAAGTCAAATATATGTATGTAGTTGAAAAATTGCATCAAATAATATCAAATAGTCTCGATGAAAACGATCTCAAAAATTCGTTCAAAGTAATCGAAATAACAAAGAATAACGACCAAATTTTAAGTACAATTTTAAACCAAATTTTAACCAAAATGTATCTATTAAAAATTATCAAAAAAATTAAATCCAAAGATCTGATAATCGCAATGACACAAATACAGAAAAAAATCGTTATTTTATTTTTTCATACGAAAAAGTATTATAGAAATATTGTCCAAAACAAAACTTGATCCTTTCGATATACATACATTAGTTTCGAAATTGTTTTTTTTTAGTGTTTGAATTTTGAACCATTACATAGTAGTTTTATTACGGTTTATAAAAATCATAGTTGGTAGTTATTCTGTAATTTTTCATTATTCTATCAAAAATTAATTAACATTTTTGATGCAGTTTTTTACTAAGATCAGTAAAACTATATCTGGATGTGTCAACCAAATATGATTGAAAAGTTTTAATTTAAAAAAATAACGATTATTTCGTTTAACAGAAATTGTTTCAAAATGAATCAGTTAGGCTGCTGTAAAAAAGTTAATATAATAATAAATCGTGAGTTTTATGGAAAAAATTAATTTTTTTTGAATGATTTGCTGAAATTTATGCACACATACGATTTTTCAAAAGTATGTTTGTATGTATGTGTATTTGTGTGTACACTGTTAGTACATTATTTTTCTGCTGTGCAGTAAACAAAACTTATTTAAAAAATATGAACGAAAGTAATGCTCCATGTTTATGCAAATATATATTCATTGAATCGGTGTAATTGAAATTTTTTTGTCTTACTTTAATTTGAGTTGTAATGTAATTTGCATATCATGACTTTCCCCAACTCTTCTTCCTTATTTTTTTATTATTTTTCTCTCGAAGTGCTTCAACAGCAATCAAGAAGTGTCCTTACAACAATTTCCGGCTATTGACGATCATTTGCAGACGCCACACAAGTGCACAATTAGTTGACACAGAAACTTGATCGTTGAAGTAACCCAGCGAGCAATCTATCGGTTTAATTTTCCAATAAAATATTTATATACATATATTTGAGTAAGACATATTCTGAATCAAAACGGGCAATAAATGCGGTTTTAGAAATATTTCAACTGAATTCGAGCTCAATTGGTTCAGTAGTTTTCGAGCTTATAAACTACATATGTAAATACGAACAGAAATAAATGGCTTTTTTTAATATAATAATAATGTAAACATGTGTGTATGTATGTTCACAAAATCGTGGCATTGTTAAAAATTTAATCAAACTTTCGTAGGTTATTCAATAGACATCTGTTTCGACATAAGATTCAATTTTGTCTCACTAAGTGGCGATAAATGTCAAATATTTTGAAAAAGAAAAGTTCGATTCGTCCAAAAAGTGAAATATTATATCAAATGAGTAGCATATGTAGAGATTAGAAAAACTTAAGTTTTTATATTTTTGTTTGAAAAAAAATTAATTAAAAACATTGCAAATGCACATTTTTCTTATTTATCATCATTTTTATAACTCAATAAAAAACAGTATATTATCCTACATTTTGCGTTTCCAAAGCTCTTTCAAACTTTGAAAATTCACTATAGCGTACTAGTGAATGCTGGCCGGGTAATGGTACTAGTAAATCTCGTTTTTAGTATTCCTTACGAACTACACTTGCGCCTCTGCTATCTCAGTTCTCCCGCTTCCCATAGGGTATCGGTTAATCTACTAGAAAGAAGTTATTATGCGTTTATTGTGAGTAGCTGTCATTATTCGAATAATTTCGGTTAGTCGATTTTCAGACTACTCGATGGTGAGCGGTTAGTCGAATACTTGGTATTCGATTGTCAACTATCAAAAAAGTTGCTAGCCGACTTGTCGATTAGTCGAATAGCCGGATGTCGATTTAAGTAGGAGATCTAAAAATTATGTCAATAAAAAGTGAATTAAACATTTTTTGGATACAAATTGCAAAATTATAAAATTTTTTTTTTGTTTCAACAAAGCGCCGGCTCATACATAGTTTGGATCATATACTTATGTGTCGTAAATTAGTTTCAAGTATTGTATATGTTTTTTATACTTATATTTCTTGCATGGTAGGTAGGTTGGAGTGGCAGCCGCCTACAGCGGCTCACTTAGGCCAATATTAGGAGGCCCATTGTGTTACCACAAGGAAAATTTGTACCATCCAAGAGGAAAAATTACCAAACCATTTTGCCTCGCTGATGAACTTCAACAGGCAATTTACCTCGGTGCTTGAAACTTCACTATGGTCATCCAAAAACGGTGATCCCAGATATTAGACAGTAAATGCAAGATCGTTTCCTCCTCCTCGTCGATCTTGCAGCTCCTACAACAACTTTGGAAGGGTACTCCCAACCTTTCAGCATGTTTCCCCATCAGACAGTGCCCTGTTAGAGCCCCGATGACGTTGGAAATGTTTTCCCTTCTTAGAGAGAGAACTCTGCGCGACCGTTTCCGATCCCATTTAGGCCACGTCTGCCTTGAGGTTCGACAGGTCGTATTTTGCCTCCATCTGTTGTCAGCTTGTTTATATGTAAAATCTCTGAGTAGCAGTTTGCAAGTGGCAAACGGCATACCAAATGAGGTACAGTATGTTCTGCTTGGCCATCTCCTGCAGAGATAGGCAGCAGTTCAGCGCGATGTTCGAGTTAAACGTGAAAGAGCTCAGAGCTCTGATTGCAGCCTGGCTGTCACGAAAATGAAGATGTCTCTTCCAATAATCCCGGTCCCAATCTTCTCTACCGCCTCCATGATAGCTGAGACCTCAGCCTGGAAGACGCTGCAGTGATCTGGCAACCTAAAGGAAATTTGCACCTAAATAAAACGCCTCCTCCTACCTTATTATCGAGTTTCGAGCCATCTGTATAGATGACAATGCTATCAGGTGGAGTATGAAACTCAAGTTTCCACTCCTCCCTGCTTGGAATTCTTGCATAGATGGAGTAAATTGAGGGTGTTCCGAATATGCTTGTTGGGTATATAAACATATGTATGTATATATTACAATAATAAATAAGTATCTAAAGATGTAAGCAGCAATTTTTCTAAGGCTAAGTACTGGCATGAGTTGGCTATAATTGATTGTACTAAAGACGTCTAATACAGAGGTATACTTCACTTTGTGTGTGTGTGTGTATGTGTAGTGTCTGCCTGACTGGTGCCATTAGAAAGCGACAACAGGTGGTAACAAAAAAATAAATAAAAACAAACCACAACAAAACGAGTAACGACCCTGCCGTCGGCCAAGTGCGAAACAGTAGCAATATCAGCTAACAAGCGCAACAGCAACAATAACAACAGCAACAACAAAAGCGATGACAGGCATTACATAGAATGATGATCCTGCGCACGGTAGCGAATACGGGCAGCAGCAACCACAACAACAACAACAACAACAACAACATCAAACAACACCAAAAGCAACTAACAAGCAATTATGCGCTGCCATGCGACGCCACTTGTCGACGTCTCTTAAGCAGCTACTAAATGCGGGCAGTTGGCAGCAACCAGCAGCCAACAGCTAGGAGGCATTAGCGGGCAGCACAGCGCACTCGGAGATTGCTAGGTAGTTCGTTTGTAAGTGATTTTTAGTTTGCGGCGGCAATAGCAACAATTACAACGATAGCACTTTCCTTTATTTGCGCTTCGCTTCGCTGACTTTGTGCTGCAAACGAGCAAATGAACAGAATGTAGCAGCAGCAATAGCAGTAGCAGCAGCAGCAGCAGCCATTGCCACCAACAAATTAAATGGCGCGTGAAAACAATGTTAGAACTGCCAGTGATGTCTGCTAATATATGAACATAGTATATGAATGTGTATGTGTGTGTGTGTGTATGTGTATGCGTGGACGTGCTGTATTTATTGCTGCGCGCGACTACTGCAATTATTATTATTATTATTATCATCATCACAGACAGCGCTCAGTCGAGCAAACGAGGCTGTGCCAAGCGTTGAGTTTCACATTTGCCTCATTTTATTTCATTTCGCAGGGCAACGGCGGCACAGCAGTGGCGGCCGCTCTTAATTTGCCAATTTGTCAGAATTTGTTATTTTATTTGAAGGAGTGTTGCTGTTTTGCTGTGCGCTGCCTGCTGCCACTTGACTGCATTTACTTATTCTTATAAAGTCATCAGCAGCGACGGTGCAGTGACGGTGATTGTGGCGGCAGTAGCAGCGAATGCAACGCAGTTTGTGGCACAGCTCAAGTGGCAGCCACATCATCAGCATTAACGAACTCACCGCTGTTATTAGACACCAAACGTTGCAGCAATAATCGCGTCAAATCAACAGTAATAGAAATATAACAACAACAACTAGACGACGTAGTTGTGATATCGCCTGATGTGGCAAATGGCAACGCACATTTAGTGGCAGCATTGTGGCTGGAGTGGGGGATGCTATAACCTATGAGACTTTGAATGGTTGGTAGCGAAAGTGCTGTGTGACAGAGCGTGTGGCTTTGCTCATTTAATTATGTGGCGTGTAGCTAAAATGTGGTGTGTGTTGTTTTTGTACAATTGTATGTCAACTATAGTTATGACTTTGCACGATTTTTTTTCATAGGATCATCCACTAGAATATTTTGGGGCATATACATTAAGTCATATTTGCATGTTTAGACTGACTTCATCCACATTTTTCCAGCATCACCAACGTTGTGCTTTCAGAGGTTGAAAGAGAATGTTAATTTATTGGAAATAAACTACGAGTAGTAGTAATATTTTGGAAAATAACTGAATTTCTTAGCTTAAATGCCATTGAGACACTAAGCAAATTGGGGCTTATGTATATAGCATAGTTTGAGCTATGCCTGATAATTTTCCCGCATAAATTTGAGAAAATAAAAAAAAATCTAACTAACTAACTAAAAAACTTCAAATACTTACTACGCTACGACTATAGTTTAATAATAGTTTAATAATTGGTGAAAAAATAAAATAAAAAACGCAATCGAAAAAGTAAAAACAATCGAAAGTCTAATCATCAAACTTTTCGCTCCAGTCATTTCCCCCAGGCCTTCATCAGCTTCGGCGGAGTTTCCAGGCCCTGGGTACACTGACCTTTCCCATTGCAATATTTGTCATTACTCAGCTGTCGTAAATCACTAAAATTTACAGTAGCCATAAATAATAACTGTATATTTATCACACTTAATAAAAAAGTTGCAAATACGACTGCATATAGGCACATACATACATACATACACAGATATGAGATGACGCGCGAGAAAAACCTTAGATAGTGGTGAGCTACCATAGCCGCGGAGTTGGTTGCTGATCGGTTGTAAAACATAAAAAAATTTTGTGTGATTGGCGCGCGAACTCACCATTCATAAGATAATAGTATACTGTTATATACAACCGATTATACGTAGAATGTTTGTAACGATTTGGCTCTCAAAGTACTGAACTCTGTAAAAGTTCTGCATAAAAATATTTTTTTCAACGGATACATAATGGTGAGGAAGATTATAGTACAATTCGAATAACTTAGCCAAAAGTTGGCCGATTTCGACTAGCAATATAATCATTGTAAAGGTATTTTCTCACCTCTTTTATTATTTTTTGCTAAGTTCCGATGTAGCAAAAAAAAAGACTTTGCGCGCAAAATTGTCTGAATGTAAAGTGAACTCGAATTCAGCTGTATATTTATAATAAAAATAAAATGTTCAAAAAATAGATTGGGAGGAAAACAATATTCTTCCAATTCTTCAAGTAAAATTGTTCTATATTTTATTGAAACTAACAAAGCCCATGCTAAAATTTAAATTTATTTAAGCCACATAAACTAAGCCCAACAAAAGCTCATATGCCCACAAACAACTACACACAATCTTTTGTTTTTATTCCGCCCAGAGTAAAATATGCGGAATATGTGCCCGGGTCAATGCCGTGTTAAGTGTTGTTCAAATCTGCCGTTATTATTTCAAAGTGTTATTGTTATTGCTTTGTTATTGTTATTGTGACTTTAAGCCGTTGGAATGGTAATCGTATTTTTGACTGGCGACTGCTCTGGCAACTTCCAAGTTTTATATGCCATTAACACCACGAACAGTCAATAAAAATCTCACTTTGGATTTTTCCCCAAAAAAAAAAAAAAAAAAAACAAAGAAAAACCCTAAAAAAATTATTAACACATGCAGCGGCGAAGCAAAAGAGCAACAGTTACTTACGTAAAAAGCAACGATAAACAAGGCAAATGGCAAAAAAGTAAATAAAATGACAGCAAAAAAGCAAAATTGTTCCATCGAAAGAGGTGAGGTGGGGTGATCGGCTCTATCTGCTTGTACACAGATTATTCTCGCTGCCACATTTCACCATTTTTGTTGTACTTATTAAATTTACGAGTATTTATTTACCTAAATGCCGAGAGTACGACCTCAGAGACGCGGCTATAAAAACCGCAACGCCACACTCACTCACGTCCAGAGATTTCCATCTTGTCACGTCGCGCGTTCTGCGAGCCACTGAAGTGGCAATTCGACCGCTGTGGTGAGTCGCTGTGGCTTTAGCTGCTGCTGGTAGTCATGACAGTGGCATCACTGATACCACCCCATATCATCAGCCAGCAAACAGTTACCTTTGCGGAAGGCAAGTCAGGCAGCCAAAGTAAACAATATACTTGAATTTGCACATGAAAGTGGCCAGAGTGTGGCCAGAGTGTGGCCAGAGTGACGCTAACACCAATAGAACGACGCTGCTGGGGATTTGGCGTGAAAGCTGGCCGCGAGTTGGCCTCTTGTCGTCGCTGCCAGTACTTTGGGGCGCAATAATTCGTAAAAGCCGCAATGGTAAAGCGGATTTCAAATTTGAGCCGTTGTAGTAAATCCATGGCAGCGAGTGTCGAGAAAAGCCTGCTTTATTATAGCCTTCTTCGGTGTTTTTAGCTTTTGACAACAAAATCCAATGCTGGCGTGGTAATCGTACGCGAAGAAATGGGCGGGCGAGCGGGTGAGCGAGCGAACGACCGTTTGACCTGCGTGCCGCGCGCCATTTTCGGCATATCAGCTACTTCTAAGACTATTTTGGCTTCCTTCACTATTTGCTGGTTTTTAGTTAATACTATTTTGTTTTACTACCTCTTATTCCCAGCTTGCTGCAGAGAACGATGATATTCAGGCAAACACGGCTTAGCGCTTCATGATGTTTATTTGCTTGTTTTTTGTTTTGTTTTGCGCTAATGGCATTTAACTTGGTATTTCAAGGATTTTCGCAAAATTTCATTGCCTCACCGTCAATTTTTTGGCCATTACTCTGCTCAAGGTTCAAATTGTTTTCAACCGCAACTTCGGTCAATATACAACTAATTCGCTTTAATTCGCTTCTTTTTTTTTCATTCCCCAACATCTGCAGCATCTGTTTATTTTGGCTGCAATTAGCGGCATTAATCAAAAACTTTTGGCACCAGCTTTGTATGCGGCTACACGGCATGGCTCATTTTTGTGTGTGTGTTTTTTTTTATCGTCACAGCTTGGCTTGTGGCTTGTGATAGAAACGATAGACTGAAGCAACAAACCCGCTAGAGTTAACGTTATGATTGTTGTTGCTATTACTGTTGCTCGTTGTGCTCGTTGTGCTCGTTGGCTGACGTGCTGCAGTTCATCGCATTCACTTAATTTTCATGTTACAACAATTCCATTCAATTGAGTTGTAATTGATGGAGTTGTATGCGATTAGATTTAATTGCAATAACTATGACCTTAAAAAGTGAAGCGTAAATAAACTCTTCGCTGCTCTAAGTAAAACTTATGTAACACTTAATGGCAGTATTTTAGTGATAGTATGGATTCGTTCTACTATAATAATGCTTCTCTATTCAATTTTACTCGCAGCTTTTTTTTTGTACTGTTTTGCAATTAGCGCACCGAAGAAAATACTGAATGTTTTTATTGCCATTTTATGTAATAGTTCATAATTCAGGTTTACTGCAAAATACTTTAATGTACGAATGCTCGTAAGAGTACTATGAGCATTTTCTATTAGCGTAAAAAGCGTGCTAAGCCAAACTATTATATATGGAAAAAAGAAAGATTAATTTCACACTTCATTTACGTAGAAAATATGAGAACAATAATGTGGAAAACGTATAACCAGAGGATCGTTGGTAGAAGGGCGTCATGAGGTTGGGTTATTTCTCTACAACTCTCTGGTGCCGATGCAAACTATTGAACTAAAGTTGTTTAGTTTAATTTAATTAAGGATGTATTTGGGGTGATAGGAAAAGTTGGTATACGCTGGATATAGAGAATGTTTTCAAAATCAAAGCGAATGGTAATAACCAGGGACCGAAAAGAATGATTATTCTAAAATTTTCAATGAAGATGAAATGAAAAGTTTCCAAATATCGGAAAACTGCTTTGAATATGTGGATATTTATATATTTGCATGCGATATCTGTACAAATTATAATGAATGATTATTTTTTTATGATTTTCATTAATCGCTCAGAAAAAAACTACCATATATCGAGTTATATTTTGTTGAGGAAATATAAAAGTCGTTTTTCGGAAGTTATTTTTTCGAATAATTTCATTTCATTCCTTTTTATGCTTATGGTTTCATAATTTTTTTTTAACTTTACTTCTTGAGATAAAACAATTCTTGCAGAAATAAAAATTAACATTTTAGTTTTATTTTGTGCCAGATCGAAAACTGCAAACGCCACACCGCTTTTCTAATGGTGATTTTTTTAAATGCCCCCGTCAACATATGCAAATAGTTTTGTAAGTAAATTTATATTATCAAACAGTAGATTGATTGCCAATTTTTATTGCATACTCGAAAAGTTATAGCTCAAAAAATACTAATTTATTTTGATTAACAAAAAATAAACCCACAAAATTGTAAAGCCAAAACCTCTTTCGGCTTCTTTCGACTTGATTTAAGGCAATTAAGCGAGTTGATACTCGTACGTTTATCCATTTGGGGGAGCAACAGTACCTATCAATCCTAAGCCGGATCTCTGTCAGTTCTTACGTTACCTCATCCAACGTATCCATTGCTTAGCGGCGATGCCAGCTTTAATTTTTACGAGATAATCCAAAAGGTAATTGGTTTTCATTCTCAAAATCCTCGCTACAAAACTTTAATGAAGTTTCGTTCATCGTAGGAGAGTTTTGAAAGTAGAGAAAACTAACTATGCTGTGAAACCTCTAGACATTTATTGCAGACCAATCGCTGCTCTCTTTGAATAAGTTGACTGACAAACTACCTAATTCAAACTCAGTTTAGGTTAAATGCTTGACAACTTGACCAAAATGACGGTTAGACTGAGTTATGGGCAGAGAACTGACAAGAATGCACTGAATACAGAAGAATAATATCAAATGAAGAATGGTTTGTGATTGAGCTTATTGAGCTGAAGATTGTATGAGTGTTCGTCTTTTCGTCGTAGTTCTTAGCTTCGTAACAACACCGTCTGCTAGCAGAGCCCTTGAGGCAATAACTTAATGCAAGTTATCCTTCCTACTTTTATCAACAATATGAAATTTATATTTATTTATTTTTTTACAATATTTCTTGAGCAGCAATATGCGTACAATAACAGAGCAATCCAAATAGCGGAAGTGCCACCAACCATATGCGCAATAACCCAAGTGTCTCAACGACCATATTAAGAAATGTCTGGGGCTATGGCGAGTAGAATTCCCAATCGCGCGCATAAAGGCATAAATAAAGTACTATGTAGATATGTACGTCTTATATTATAAAGCCATTTTTCGAGTAGTTTGTCGTCTGTCCAGCTTGTCGTTTCGTTGTCGCCCCGTTGGTGGTCAACTCAATTCATAGCAACTGACAAAAACAAACCATCGGTTTACCAACAGCCAGTCAATTCAATTCACTACGCTTCGCGCTACAATTTTGCAGCGATTTGTTGTGCAAATGCATTTGAAAGATGCAACAACAATAAAAACAACAACAATATATGCTGGTAATATCAATAACATCACTACGGCAAGCCATCAACTCTAACGACAGCTCTCCAGTATTTAGCGCCAGTCGTTGTTTTTGTTGACGACTACAAGTTGCTTGCTATCTGTAGCTATAAATGGCGCGCAGGCGCAGTCTTCGACCCCGCTATACGCTCGACATTCCATGTTACTACACACAAAAATACAAGTGGAAACATAAAGAAATGTTTGTGGTTTAAGTATAAAAAGTGGCGGCAAACGTTTAAATGCCGCCACTTTGCCATAACTGATCGCACTTCTAAGTGGCAGGTGGTGTTGTTGTTGCTGGCATTGTCTTTGTTAGTTTTGATATTATGGTTAGTGTTCGAGTTTGTTATGATTGTATTCATTGTTGTTGTTTAAGGTGGTGTTATTGCGGTTCGACATTGGCATTGGCATTGGCATTACGAAGAGCGTGTCGTGAGCGCCGTCAAAGCATTTTTTCATGCCACAAATAAATAAAGTTTCTAAGCGACTGCCGTAGCTGACAAGGCGGCACAGTGTGTCATCATTGTAAGGGGGGCGGAAATGGAAGGCAGTTGTTTTAAACAATGTAAATGAAATGTGAAAAAACTCACTCTCATATTTAGGGCTCATTTTGAGGAAATTATGCCGAAATTAAGTACTTACTTTCGCCTGTTCAAATCTGTCAATAAATCAAGAACCAAAACAGTGTCGCTTCTAAATTGAAATGAAACAATCGATAACTATCGAAACACTTTTTCTACCATAACCAAACTGAACGATGTATTTTGAAATATCACTCAACTGTTTCTTGATTTTTAATGCCACTAGAAGCTTTCTTTCATGATCGTCAACCAACTCTATCAAATTTGTGTGAACAACTCGTTACGATATCGATAAATATGACGATATTAATGCCGATAACTATATATGAAATCGTCGTTAATTATTAAGATAATAACCCTGCGATAAATATATCGATAACGATCTCGATAACGATAACATAACCAAACACGATCGTAATATTGTTAATGGAAGGATAAAACAACTATAAGTTATATTAATTTCTTCCTCTATCGAAGTTGTATGAACATCCCGTTAAACTTTTTTTGACTAAAATATTAAAAAAAATGTATGCCCTAAATTCGAATAGCAACCCACCGTTTCTACTAAGTGAAGCGTCATAATACCACGTAGAATTTTAAGCATGAAAAATGTCTAGAACAAGCCATGCTTAATGGCGTCAAGTGAAGCGGGCACGCACACATCACACGTATGTATACATACACACATACACATGCATCTATGTAATTGAAGAACGTATTGATTCGCCATAAGCCAGCCAAATAAAAATAAAAAAAGAAGACGCAAACTAAAATTAAGCAGCTTAAATACAAACAGCAGGTACATTTTTATGGCAAATGCATGCCAATGACATTATGCGAGGAAATAAATGTCAATATTAGTCGATTTATTGCATTTCTCACGGTCGCCTTACCGCTAGCTCTCTGCATTATTGTTATTACTGTTGCCGTTGTATTGCTTGTATTGCGGCATTTCCTACACGTTTGATAACCGACACTGAAGTGTACGTAGCAATCGTACGCATTTGCAAAGCTAAGTGCACGGACGAGATTTTGTGTAAGAGTGTGTGTGTGTGAAATAAATATGTGGCTAACGATGTGCGTAGAGGTTCGTTACTTCAGTCTAACATTTCAACTTCATTCTAAGCTATAAAACTGTTTGAAGAACAGGCGTTCAAACTCCTACAAAACTGGCGAAATTTCGAAAGCGAATACGAAATGTTCCATCTAAGGTTTATAATCACTAGCTGTTGTTTGCAATAAAATTTTAAGCATTCTGTTAAAAAATGTGTAATTTTTATTGGCAGTAACTGGAAATCAATACCACAGCTAGTGGCGAAGTAAATTTGTTTATGACAAAAAAAATCTCTTTGCAATCACAAAATGCCACATGGATGGAAGTGCATGCGTAAATTTATTTGCATATTTATGTATGTATGTCTGTATGTATCTATGCACCATAATAACAAATTTATCCTTATATGCCATTATGTATTGTATTTCAACTTCATGCGCTTCGCTTACAACGCAAATTTTGCAATTTTGCATACAATGCATTCATGCAGCCACTCGCACACCAAAGTGCTTGTACGAGTAAAGAATTTGCATTTACACAGAAAAAAACATACATACGCACAATTGGCTGCTCAATACATACTATGTATGTACTTATGTATAGGAATATGTTTGTATTATTTGTAGACATTTGTGACTTGCAACATATGGCCCTGCAACGTGCTATGCAGTCACAAATAGGACCACCCAGTTTTGCTGTCAATTCAACTGATTGGTGGGCCCATAAATTTTTGCTCATAAATTCGCTATAAGAGGCGACGTGGAAGCTCAACAATTAGTAAACGCATGTGCAGAACAAGCGATGTGAAATGAAATTAGAAAAAAAAATCACGAAACTATATATGTACACATGTGAAGGCTTGAGATTGTTTTTGACGAAAATTGTTTGGAAATAATTTAAAGAAATTCAAAAACTTTAAAGCGTCAACATTTATTATTTTATTGGATTCCTCTGCTAACACTCGCGGTTTTCGCACTGACTACTTTCAGGGCAAGATAATAATTGCTTGATTGAGTAAAAGTGGCATCAGCCACCCAGTCATCGAATATTCCTAGAATATCTTCCCTGCTAAAGTTAATTGAGTTCTTCCATTACCTTGCGATCTACTCAATTTTCTTTAATTTAAATAAATCAACAGATTTGACTTTAAAGATTTGGGTAAGTAAAAGAGTTTTCGGTGTACTGCTTCTCTGTGTTATCTTCGCGATTAGATAACAATTATGAGACTACAGCGAAAACCTAAAAAACCAAGGTGAATTCATTTAAGGTTGTAGCGTTCCATGAGCTGAATGCTTCTTCTATCCTCGCTATGCTCCCTTTCTTATTTTTGACTTTCTACCCGTTCGTTTATGGTTGTGCTTCTTAGTTTATCTGCCATTCACTCCACTCAAAAGCAAATAAGTAACGTGAAGTTTTTGTGTTAGTAATGCCGAAAGATGAGAGATTTTGCTATATGATTCATTCATGAATTCTTGGAAAGAAGGTGACATGAATGAGCTCGCATATCGAGAGCAGGCATTGCCTACTTTTTCATCACGAAACCAAATATAAAGGGCCCAAGATGTGAATGCAAACCAAACGGATCGACGAAAGCCTTGTAAGAACTCGACTCCAGTAGGCCGTTTTTCAAAAAAAAAAACTATTTAATGTTTAGGGGCCGAGTAAGAGCTGCAGATTTATTGAAAGCTTCAGACATATCAAAGCTTTTGGAGTGGTACCATTAGATAGTTGCGATTGGCTGTTCGGTCCATCTACCGATATAGTGGAATGAGTTTTCGTTGAGAATGAAGATACATCTTTAAATAAGTCAAGTATGTGCCAGTATTGGCTAGGCTAGTAGGTTTGAGTCATGTATAGTAGAAGCCCTAAAAGTTAGACGCTCGTCTGATAATAAGCTGGAATTTGTCTTGAACAACCAGCATTAAAGCAACGCGTGTAGAGAGAATACCAAAAATCCTCTTTAAAAAATCCTCACTAATCTAACTCGCTTCTAGGATGAAGCAGCAAAAACAGTTTAAACTATTCATCATACAACCAACCGAGCACTCTTTCAAGAACATGCAACATTACCTGAAGCAACAATGTAAATGAGTCGCAGCGCTGCAAAGCTGCAAGGAATAGCCAACAAAGAACATGCGTATTTGCATGTCCGAACAAATAATAACATGGAAATCTTATCACGAATTCAATGCCTTTAACAAATTTGCAACACGAATATAAAGTCTGTAGGACAAATAGAAAAACAAAAAAAAAAAAAGCGACAACAACGACAAAAGTACAATAACACATTAAATCAACTTAGAAGCATTGCACGCACGCAAGCCATGTTGCAACAATGCCGAAAATGGTAGTGGCAGGCAGCTGAAGGAAAGAAACCAAAAAAAACGCAGGAAAACTATGAAGCGACTTAGAAGGGCTTAGAGGCAGAAACAAGCGCTGCAAACGCAGAAAAAAAAACAACAACAACGACGAGGACGACGTAATAGAACTGATAGCAACAAATACTTACTGTGGCATGCAGCAAAGTCGCGCTCAAGTGCAAAGTGGCACGCAACAAGCAGCAGTCGGGTATTTGTGCTTGCTACAACAACAGCTGCTTGTGGGCAAAGCAAATGTAGACATTAGATTGGTATGCAACGGCCAGTGGCACGCTGGTGAAGCTGAACGATCAGAGCAACTGACGCTGCCGGAAGCGGGGAAAGGGCAGTTGTGGAGGGAGTGCGCATTGTGGAATGGTGCACTTATTGCATTGCTACTTGGGCGCTTTTCGGCTATTCAACACGCAATTTCTAAATTTTCAGCACGCAAAACAAGCAGCTAAAACAACAATAACAACAACAACCACAACGCAGCGCTATTACCAGCTAAAGCAAACACAGCCTCAACAACAACAATAACAACAACAGCAACAGCTGCCACAATGCATTTGCTGCAATGTCAGGGTTCGTTGTGGCGAGCCAATGTGAGCGAGCACTCAAAGCGAACCAACAAAATCAACAGCGACGTGTTGGGCAGCGCGTGAGTACTTAAATGCCTGGTAGATAACGTAGAAACAAAAAAAAAAACAAAAATAAAAAAACAACTGCAGAAAAGGCAAATATGAAATAACCAAGCAAAATGCAATGCAACAAAAAAGCAATAACAACAAAGAGCGCTTGAAAAAACTATACGAAAACGAGCGCAGACACGCATCATTTAGTTTGCTAGAAGAAGTAGAACATGGACTCGCTGCCTCAAAGGCAAAGTCGAAAGCAACGACAAATGCGAAACAAAATTTCAAACATGCAATTGGCGATTTGTCGCCACCGTTTGACATTGCCATTGCTCCCACTCCAGTGCCTTCCAGTGCCTCCACTGCCTCCATTGCCTGCGGTGCTACCATTCTTGCTTTCGTTGCTGCTGCTGTTGTTGTTATTGCTCCACAATTCCGTTGCTGCAAAGTTTGTACGTGTAAAGTCCAAATATCTGCAACATACACTGATTGCTTTTACATACATACATACATATTTATGTTGTTTTCTTTCGTTTTTGTATGTACGTGCGCTTGTGTGTGCAAGTACTAATAGAATGAAGAATTTTTTGTTGCTATTGTTGAGATTTTTATGTTGCGATATGTAAATGTTGCTAATTGGTTGTGTGCGACAAATATGCTGTTGCTACAGTTGCCAGATAGTCGCGAATGTCAAACTGCAAATGAATGAATAAATATTGCTGCGGTCTATCTGTCTGTGTGTGTGTGTGAATTCAACGCAATTTGTAATCGTATACTTACATTGACTCAAACAATTGACCACATGTTTTTTTTTCTCATAGCCCCTATGCTTTTTATGATAAATACTCTTTTGTCAAATTTCAAAAATCATATAAACCAAAATTTCAAACTTTGTACAAAATTTATATTGTAGAAATTCAAAATGTTTGAACTTCTAGAAAGCTTTTGGTTATGAGGTTTTCTAGCTTTTTATATTTTCGCATAACATTGTGCGCGTTTGAGGTGGCTAAAGACTTTGGTTGATTTTTGATATCTTTTTTTTTCAAATTTTATGGATGAATTTTATAAAAATTACTGTTGATATTTATATTAAAACAAGTTTTCAAGACCAAATCAAACAAAAAAATTTTCAAAAATCCATGAAAATTTCTAAACTGAAGAAAAAAAATCAAGTCCAAAATTAAAAAAAAACATTGAGAAAAATAAGCAAAATAAACGAAAATTTCTGCAATTCGTAAAAAAAATCCAAATCAAAAAATGTAAACAAATTTTTTGGTAAAAGCCAATGGAAATTTCCAAAGCGAAGCCATACAAGGTGGTGTTATAAATACAACTATAAAATTCCTATGTATTTTGTTTTTGTTTCTGCGCAAGAGTTGTCAAAATTTAAATATATTTTGTTTTTGCTTTTAAGGCTTTTGAAAGCTCATAAAGCAAAAACAAAAACAAAATACATGTAGGTGAATAAAAAAAAATGAAATCAGCTGCTCTAATGCCATCACCTTCTATAAATTCGCCTTGGAAATTTCTGAAACGAATGAAAAAAATCTAGTCCAAAATTTCAAAAAAGTTGTCATAAATCAATCTGAGTTTTAAGCATCTTAAGGCTTGCATATTATTATTTTTTTTTTTGGAAATATATTTTATTTGCAATCTATCAGTTAACAATCAGCAAATTTTATAAACACAAAAACCATGTCAGGATTGATGGTACTCCATTGAGACCAACCAAAATATTTTTATTATTTTGCTATAAAGCAAGTTAATTATACTTCTTCAAATCTAGTTGGAAGGTCCAAAACATGAACTCTTTTCAGTCGTCTAATACTATTATTGTCTAGTAAATTAATTGCCAGTAAGTTTTCATGGTAAGACAGTCTATCTATGTAGGTATCTTCGAGATGCTTTGCTGATTTCGTCTCTAATATAAGGTACATTTAAGTCTTTGTGAATTTTGATGTTGCTTAGATACCAAGGAGCACCCGCAATACTTCTTAACGTCATTGATTGGTATCTTTGGGGGACTTCAATGTTAGAGGTACTCGCCATCCCCCACAGCTGCATTGCATACGTCCATACGGGCTTGAGGATTGCCTTGTAGAGCCGTACTTTGTTTTCGAGGCTTAGTTCCGATTGCGGACCTATAAGCCAGTACATTTGTTTAGTTTTTATTTTGAGCTGTTTCTGCTTCTCTTTTATATGGGTCTTCCAAGTCATTCTTCTGTCCAAATGTACTCCCAGATATTTAACGGTTTTTTTTTCAGGTATGACAGAGCCATTTAAAGATACGGAGGGACAGTTTCCCGTTCTTAATGTAAATGTTATCTGAACAGACTTCTGTGTGTTAACTCCAATCTTCCATATCTTTAGCCATTTTTCAACCAATGTTAGCTGTTCTTGTAAATAGATTGATGCGTCATTGCAATTATAGCTTGTGGCAATAAATGCCGTATCATCAGCATATGTGGCAACCTCTATATCGTTGGTAACCGGCAAGTCAGCTGTAAAAATTGTATATAAGACGGGGCCCAAAACGCTCCCTTGGGGAACTCCAGCATCAATCGAATACAACATTGAAGATTCACCTTTTTCATTTACATAGAACTTACGATCACTCAGATATGACTTTAGAAGTAAAAAGTAAGGTGCCGGAAGTCTTTTCTTTATTTTGTAGAGTATCCCTGGATGCCATACTTTATCGAAAGCTTGTTTAACATCAAGAGAGACGGCTGCACAGTACTGCTTGCGCTCGAAAGCGTTCATAATAATTTTAACAATTCGGTGGCATTGCTCAGCAGTTCCATGCCCACTTCTGAACCCAAACTGGTGTTCGGGTATTATATTGCCGTCCTCTAAAACAGGTAACATTCTTCTTAAAAGTATCTTTTCAAATACCTTAGAGAAGATCACCAGTAAGCTAATTGGACGGTATGAAGAAGGGCAGTGATCTGGTTTGTTAGGTTTCGGTATCATAATTATTTCAGCGCATTTCTATTGATTTGGGGTAGTAGTCGAGTCTAAACATAGCATTGTAGAAATAAGTAAGTAGTCTGATACATTTTGGAGGTAGGTTTCTAATAGTAAATCCATCAATTTTATCAAATCCCGCCTGGATTTCTTAAGTTTTACTTACTTAATCTCAGCCGTTACTACTCTAACAGAAATTTTGCGAATTGGCAAGCTCATCTGGCATGGCGATTCTAAAAAGTTTTGCACCGCAGTGGCACTTTCGTCATCCGCAATGAAATTCGGTGGAAAAATTGAATGCAGATGTTGGGCAAATGCTTCGGCTTTCTCTTCATTGTCTCTGCAACGGTCACCGTTACTATCTTCTATGATCGTGTTTCTCCAAGTAGGCCTCTTTAAATATCTGGTTGCCTTCCATAGGTTATGTTCAAGGATATTTGCATAGGGATCTAGATTTCTTAGATATTCTGCAGTCTCTTGATCTTTCATTTCGCACAGTTTTGATTTCAAAAATTTAGTTGCATTGTTCAGAATTCTTTTGTCAAGTGGACTCCGAGTTGTTTGCCATCTTTTCCCCAGTATCCTTTTCTCTTTGATGAGCTGTCTAAGTTCAATGGGAAGAAATGACTTTCGGTCTGCATTTGTTCTCGATTGTGAAGTGAAAAGAAAGCCCGCTTCATGGATTACATTACTAAATTTTTCAACTGCTGAGTCTATCTCGTCGGCGGTTTTTAGGGATATAGCGAAACGAGTATTGTGCTAAAATTTAATAAGCTACAAAGTGGCATGCCTAGAAGTTTTTAAAAGTTCAAATTAAAAAGTTGGAAATTTTGATGGAAATTTGTCAAGTTTTTATAAATATTCTACTAAGCTTGAAATTTTGATTTATACGTTTTTTGTTAAATAACGATCTATATATTTGAATAAAATTTATCGAACAACAATTTATCGTAGAAAACATTTCAAATATTGCAAAAACCTCGGCATGTGGTGGTCAATTGTTTGAGTCACTGTATATGTCCAGAAATAAGTGCATATGTGTCCCGAAGGATGAATGAAACTTGAATTGATCAAACATTCCTGGGGACTCATTTAGTGAGAATGTAATAAAAGAGCAAAGGGAAAACATATAGGAAAAGAAATAAATATGAACGTTAATTAATTAGACCTACATATTTGCGTTGAAACTCTGCCCTAACCAAAGGTTTTTCATAGCAATTTTTAGTTTGCTTTAAAATCTACTATCCACTATGTGTACTCGCATTCATATTTTATAAATATAAGTCAGTTTTTTTTTTATTTAAATATGCCAGCAAACGCCAATTTTTTTCGCACCCTAAACTTTTATTTCACACAAAGGAGAATATCTAGTACATACTATTTGTTGATAAAAATACAAACTATTTCTTATGCAAATATCTTGCCGTATGAGTAGACAAAGAGGACAGCAAAATCTCTGCATGCTGGCATTCTTCATCCGAAACACAAAAAAAACGTAAATTATCGACAAGCCAGCAGAATTCCACAGCCACGCAACGTTCGAGGCGATGGTCAAGGAGAATGCGAGAATGCGTGAAAAGAAAAACACTCGCGCAACATAGGCGTCAAATAGCTAGTCAATCCTAGCGGCTACGTACATATCTCACTTTGCGTTTGGACGTGTAATTTTTACTGCCAGCTATATCAATTGCGTCCGTCTTGTTATTAATGTCAAGTGCATTTTAAAGTGTTTGCAACATTTTCCAATCAAAAACACATAAAACTTAAAAGGCATACGCACGCGTAGATAAATACATACGCAGAAATATGTACGTACTTATACAAATGCTGATTGGCTGATTTTAAGCTCCAAGCTCTTGCCAACTTTTTGTTCGGCTATTTTTCTTTGGGGCCAGCAAGTGCTTATTATTATCACCATTTATTCGCTGAATGCAGACAAAAGTCGTTGCCTGGCAAACTGTGTGGCTGATTGTCTGACTGCTGGTAAGCCTACTTCGTTGGCTAGTTGACTAGCTATGGAAAATACAGTGCGATGCGCTTATAATGAACTCCAGGGAATTATGTTAAATACTCAAAAATGAGCTTCCTTGACGCTTCATCTCTGACTCAGGGAAACACTGGAAAACTGAAAAAGAAAGTTTCTGTTCGTTATTGTAATTTTCTCCGATAGTGGCTAATTGCTACGCTACCAACGCCAGCGCCTACCTTGATTTAATTCGGAGAATCATCACCTATACTGCGAGTCCATTAAAATGGATTCTACTATATGCTACCAAAGCTGGGGACAACGGTGCTGACACTGTTGGATCTTGAGGTGCGAAGACTTTACTTCGCTAAGCGTTTTATGAAATTAAGGCTAAGTTATCTTTGATAATCTTAGCTTATTGTTTCAGCAACTCTTTCGTAAGCGTCTTAATTAAATTTCTCGAAAATATAAATAGTATAGATATTTAAGTTAAGTAGTTTTCATCATTTCTAATGCATTATCTTTATAAAAAAAACTCTGCTTATGCAAAGTGGAGTGCAGAGAAAAACTAATGACAAAAACTGTTAAAAAGGTTGTGTAGTTGGTGTAGGAATCTCGTGTATCTAAAATAAAGGTCAATGTCGATTTGCCTCTATTCACAACTCATTCTGAAACTAATCCTACCCTTTTTCATTTTCGAGAATTCGCGAGTGTTTTTGTATTAATTTGATGCGTCTTAGCGATAAATGTTTGCTGTTCTTAACTCGCCATATCAACTAACGAAATTCAACACCACCGTCAATAAAAATACACTTCTTTCTTCGATTACAGATTATTTTTACAATTGAAAACAATTTACTATGCAGTAATATTTTCACGCCAAGCCTTGGAAGTTTCAATTGCTCCTACGTGAATCATTAAGCAGATGTACATTAGGGTGGCTCACAAAAAAAACGTTGCGGGCTTCCACCGGAATTATAAAATGTTTTATGCTTTAAAAGTTTCGCCAAAAATATTTCGGAAAAGTATTAAGATTTATGTGAGCCATTCCTATTTGAAAATGAATCCAAAATAGGAGGTTCTCTTGTAAATAAAAATCAATTTCTTAAATATTTGTTTAAAACAACGACCTCAGATGATAAAACAGTTTAAGCTTAAAAGATCTGGATAAAATTATTTAAATTTTTTTGTAAAGGAATCAGAATAATGAGATTTTGTATGCTCTTTTCGATTCAGTTCAGTTCACGTAAATCTTAATATTTTTTCCAAAATATTTTTGATGGAGGTCTTAAAATATATTAAAGGGTGGTTAAATTTTAAGGGCCGATGTTGAATGTGAACCACACCTAAACGTCAAGTTTTTTTCTGCATTTCATTTGACATTTCTCAATTTCATATTAACTCAATTTGAACATGGAAAGATACACAATCGAGCAACGTGTTAAAGTTATTCAGGTTTATTATGAAAATGGGCGTTCAAATTTCGAAGAAAATCATCTTCAGTGATGAGGCACATTTTCACCTCAGTGGATTCGTCAATAAGCAGAATTGCCCCGCATTTGGGCGAATGATAATCCAAGAGTGATTGTCGAAAAACCAATGCACCCACAAAGATTGACTGTTTGGTGCGGTTTATGGCTGGCGGCATCATCGGGCCGTATTTTTTCCAAAATGAGGCCGGTCAGGCAGTTACTGTGAATGGTGTTCGCTATCGTGAGATGATAACGATCTTTTTATGGCCCGAATTGGAACATATGGATATGGACGATATGCAGTTCCAACAGGATGGTGCCACTTGCCACACAGCCAACGAAACAATGGCTCTTTTGCGCGACAAATTCAATGGCCGTGTTATCTCACGTGGGGGCGATGTCAATTGGCCACCAAGATCATGTGATTTGACACCGTTGGACTACTTTCTTTGGGGTTGTTTGAAAGAAAATGTGTACGTCGATAAGCCAGCAACAATTCAAGAGCTAAAGGATGAAATAATTCGGCACATTAACGGCATAGAACCTCAATTACCACTCAGCGTCATCGAAAACTGGGACCATCGGATGGAGGTGTGCCGCCGAGGTCGCGGCGGACATTTGGCCGATATTTTGTTCCATACATAATTGAACCACACCATATTATCATAATAAAAAGAAATTACAATAATTTCCAAAACAATTTGTGTTTTATTCAAAATCAACATCGGCCCTTAAAATTTAACCAACCTTTAGTTCTAATTGAAAAATAGTACCGATGTCGTTTATGTTTTTTTTTGGTATGGGGAGTGATATATCTTAATGTACATACGTAGGTAAAATTCAGAATCTTCTCGTAAATAGGTAGGTGCTTGCATGAAGATGTGTGTGTGTGTGTGTCCCCTCCGGTCTTGGGCATGGCCAGCCATTTGACAACCCCAAACATAAGTGCTGTGTATTTATAGCCAGCAATGACATTAAGCATTATTGTCAACATCACCAACACTATCGACTCCATCATCAGCGTCATCAATAGTCAAATGCAAGGCTGTTAGTTGTTGGCTTTTAAAAATAGCATCAAACTGTGCTGTCATCCTTTCACACTCTTCCCACATTTATGGGGCAATCCAAAATCGAGTATGTGTGTGTTGAAAATTTATATGCTATTATTGGTCGGTGGGTAGTAAAATTCTACAATTGCGAAATTGTTTGTTTTCAATGTTTCCATTTTTTTTTTGCAATTTTTTCAATTCTTTTCCATTTGTTTGTTGTTGCTTTGGTTTTTGAGATAAGTGCGAATTTCCATTTGCTGCATTTTGATTGCTTCGCAGTCAGGTGTGGCAATATTGATGCTGCGCTTTGCCCCATCCGCATGAGTTGTATCAATGCCATTTCCGATATTGGTGCACCGTAGAGAGTGCGCCAATAAAAATGCAATAACTTTCAATTAAAATGCTTTGACTATTTAATTACTTTGTCTGCAAATATTTGTTCTGCAAATGCTGATTTTTTCTTCTGTTCTTCCACGGCAGTACGTTTTACTGCAGCGATATGGAATGTGTTTTTGGTTTGACGTTTCGGCTGGAAATGGTTGCCACAAAGAAGGACTGGCCATAAATTGGTTAAGTGCAAATTTGATAGGTTCAATGCGTGTAGATTATAGAGGCAGAGAGGCAGAGAGAGAGAGATAGAGGGGGATGATACCCAAGTGGGGAGTAGACCAAGATGCTTTTCCTACATAAGCAGCGTTGTTCTAAAGCGGTGGCTATGTGTTTGTGAATGTGTAGTATATGTGGTAGTGAAATTTACTTTTTGCTACATAATACTGAAAATACAAAGTATCATTTTCCTTCATGCTCTCCATAGGTATCCTATCAAATGATAATTATTTTTTATTTAATGTTAACATTAAAGTGTTAGAACTACTTTTTTTTATTGACTTTAAGTAGTTAAAGTACTTGGCAGCTGACACAAAGTTGACAAACTTTGTGAATTTACTGCCAACAAAAGCAACATTCAAATATTCTCGTTTTCAGTATTAGGTTTTATAAAAGCTGGACTTTGCTGTTGAAAAATTTTTGAACCTGGTAGGTCTTTCGATGGGCTTACATCTAAAATTGAAAATCAATTTAAAATTAATCACATTTCTAAGGACACAAGTCGGAGGAATCTTAGGATAGCTGGGAGAGATCCTTCTTCATTTCTCTCTTATCTTTCTGAATGAAAATGCCTTCTATCAGTTATTGTAAAACAATCAGGTAGTGTCCAGTTATAAACCTAAGCGAAATGCAAATTTTTAAAATCATCATGCATAGTTTTTGTGTCCGAAGAAATCTGCCATCTCACTTGATGGAAGTTGTTTCGAATTCGCTGCAGCTGGTGTGATGTCTGGTATAAGAAACGATAGCATATTTTGTCGCTCTGAAATAATCCTTTTTTTTTGTTCGTTTATGAAAAATAATAATTTTTTTTTGATTTTCATTTCTTGACCAAATATAATCATAATTTTTTTTATCAAAATCAATGAATAATTTTTGAGCTGTTTTTTGCAAAAAGAATTTATAGGATTAGCGGTGGATACAAATCTAAAAATACGTATTAATTGCAGTTTTTACAGATATAGCTCAAAATATTTTAAATCCGATATTTGTAAGCTTCTGACTTTTTCATAAACAATTTAGAATCAATAATTATTTGCGGTCCCTTTTCTGTAGAAATCATTCCAGAGATCATCTAACTCTAGCAAAGTGTCAATTATAAAAGGATGATGAAATGCTAGTAGTTTGGATGTGAACCTGTTCCATTCAATCTGATTGCACTTTTTTCTCCCAGATCTTAACAGAACTTCCATATAGAGAACTGTACATTGAACCTGCGCTTGGCACGATGGTTAGTCTTTTCAGTCACGTGCTCTTTCCGCCGGCTTGTTATCCTCATGAGTGTATTCTTCCAATTTTAAAATTTTCTAAGCATTCACTATTCATACGAGTATGATAATCAGACAATACTAAAACCTCAGAGACGATTTCTGCTATGAAAAAACGTTTCACAAATTAACTGCCATTTGTAGTTTGCGTAAAATTTGTGGGTCCCTTAATTTGTGATACAACAACAAAAGGATGAATCCAAATAGTTCGGAAAGTTCAGCCAAACAACGAGCTAAATATATTAATGTAAGCGCAAAATTATTATTATTATTAGTAGTCTGTATACTCCAAAGCGCTCTCGATCACCAGCTGAATTGTCAAATATGTGGCTCAACAAAAACAAAGATTCCTAGATTGACTAAGTTTGCATTTGCATTATTTGTACCTGAGACTTGTACATCAAATATGAAACCACTTGAATAAATATTTGACACAGAAACGGCTGTTCACACAGCGCCAGCAAACTCCCCAATGACCACTTAGCAATTGAATTAATTTCAATAATAAATACGCTTATAGCATTTTTATGATGAAGCGATGACTTCTTCAACTCTCATGCCGACTGCTAACGGTCATAAACATTTTCAAATGCGCCCACACCCTACCGCTCGGGGGGGGCCCAGTTAGCGAGCGCCGACTGAGCAACACCATTTCCCTACGTAAGCTGCGCTTAAAATCGATTGAATTGCACATTTGCTAGTTGCAACTGCAGTGTGTGCCATGGTCGCTCCACACCGCACCGCTTGCCTAAAAAGACGCCCCTTGTCAGGCTAAATAACATAAAATTTTGTTTGTGGCATAAATATGCGCCATTCCAACAATAAATGCTTCCACTACGCCTTCAAGCTGCTGAGTGCGGCAGTAGATGGCGCTGTATATATGTTGTTGATGTTGTTATTTATTTTTTTCGCTCGTTACCGCGCAATGTTTGCCATGTTGTTTTGTGTTGTTAGCAATGCTTGCTTTTAGCTTCCATTTCTAATTTCTACAGCATGTCGGGGCCATGTTTGGGGCCAGCAAAGGCCGCCTTCAACAGCGCTACTGTCCTCCCCTATAAACACGCACTCACACACACACACACACCTATACATGAACACATACACATACATGCCACCGCCAGCCACCGCATGCATATCAACAAGGAAATGGAAATTTTTTCTTTATGGCTTCATTGGCAAAAGTTTACAACTTTATAGAGGCATATCTCATTTCGTTGGCATTCTGTGGCGAGTTTTCCGCTAACCGCCTGCCGCCTGCCGTCTCCGAACTCGCTGACCGCCTATGTATTTGGCTATTTGGCTTTTCGTACTTAATCGGTCTACAAGTTCAACATTTGGTTTCCACGGCTATTCCCATGCGCTTTTAAATATAAATACATATTTTCGTGTATGTGTATGTTCGAGTGTGTACGTGTGTGTGCCTTTGACCAACATCTATTTGTCTATGCAAAAGTCTCTGCTGCCACAGCTGCCTTCGATGCCATCGATGCCACAGTGTGTTTGTTCCAGCACTCGAGTCACACTCATTTGCAATTGTTTTAGTTGTTGTTATTATTATTGGCGCTCATTGCATTTGTTGCTATTGTTGTTGTGCGTACTTTTTTCTCCCTGGCGCTGAGTATATTAATGTCTTTTTCTATTTAAGTGCGCGCTGATTCCCTCATTGCTCCATAGATGCTCGCCAAATGGTTTCGCCTTGGCCAGGCCAAGGCTTGTAGCCTAACTGCCTTGCTGTCTTGCTGTCTTGCTGATCATCTGTCTGGCGTCTGTCCTCATCCGATTCGTGTGTTAGCGTCTGTTATGCCAATAATATATCTGCATATATGTGGCTGCTTAACATTTTTGACATATTGGTTTAGGCGTACCCACTCATACTCGTATTATGCCGCGAGATCCGCTGCGCTCCACTCACTCCGCATCGCAGCCCCATCATGTCGCTCGTTCACTTGTGCGTCTGCACTGCTAAAGCTATTTTCGGTTTGTCTCTGTTGCAAGCGTAGACATCCTTAACAAATGTTTGTTGCATTATTGTATTTGCGTTTACAGCAACAAAAATGTATTTAAAATCGCACGAACGTATTTCCATGAACTTTTTCCACGTTGATTTCTTTTTTGTTTCGTAGTAGGTATTTTTTTCCATTCGAATGAAATTTTGCTTTATTTGTGTGGATATGGTAATTGTTATTGTTGCTTTTGTTGCTTTTGTTGCTTTTGTTGCTTGCTGCTTGAATGAGCTTGAGTGATATTTGAATTGCAAATTATGCATTATGACTTGCGGAATTATGACTGCTCCTCCGACTATTGCCCTGTTATTTGAAAATATTTCTTCCTTGAAAACGGTTATCACTTTGAATTGCGGAGAGCTTCGATTTTTGAGGCGAACTGGCAGAAATATAGAAATAAACGCATGTCAATAAATATGTATATAGCTTGTGCTAATGAAAATAATTTTAAAGATGGAGATTCTAAGAGATTTAAATATTTAAAAAATCTATTTAAGATTTTTTTTTTTAGAAAAACGATATAACAACAATCTTCGTAATTTCAAAAAGTTACCCAAAAAATTTTAAGACTATCATAGTCGGCAATGTCTATGTTGTTCTGGGAATAATAATCTGTGCCTAATTTGCGAGAAATATATTTTTAAGCAACAATTTCTCTTGTAATTTGTGTGTATGATGCTACACAGTTTGGACCTACTGCTGATGAACTTCCTTGCAAAGTAAATTTTTCTGATTTCTCCCGTCTCTACAATGGGTTACGGTTTAGAAATTCAAAACAATGTACATAAACTATATTTTCCCCAAAACGGACCGGGTTTCGTTAGTATTTTACTTTTATTTAATATATATGTATGTCTAAGCAAAATGAAAGTTTAAAGCATATATATGTAGTAAAATTTCACAGAAAATATCTTCAAGGAAAATTTGTACCCTTGAGCGCCCACTTAAAGTGTAGTTTTGAGAAGTGATTAGAAAAAATGTTCTAGAAAAATACGCTTCGTGAAATTGTACTAGGGGTCTTCCCAAACAAAATCTATGTGTGCTTAAATTCGAATTCTACATAAAATAAAAATATCAAACAGTTTCATATAACAATTGGATAATAGCAACTGGGAAAATAATATACGATAAAATAAACCACTTTTGCTTTCCTACAAACATTAGGTTCGGTTCCGTTTTTTGAGACGGTCAAGACGATCCGGATATAATTACCTTTAAGATAACGAAAATTATAGCGATAACAATACCGATAACAACTTAATAAACGATACCGATATCGATGACAACAAAAATAACGATAAATATTTTGACAATATTCATATGTCTATGATTTTTCGGCCTGTTTTTATTAAACGATAATATTAATTTGTGAGCTCAAGGCCAGCGTATAGGGAAAAGTATATTGGAAAAAAGACAACAACAGTCAGGAGTGGTAGAAATTATAGCTATTTCGGAGATCACCACATCTCCTCATCAGATTTCTTTCATGCACCACTGGCACTCGAACCAACAACCTACGACATGCTGGGCAAGTGCGTAGCCAATGGACCATTGTTAAAGTCTTAAAATCCTCATGAGCTCTTCTGTAATTATCTTTTATAGAGTTCATATCCTAGAAGACTTATATTTCGAGCGAGTCATCCACATTGTATATTATTGTGAAAAATTAAAAAATATAATTTTGTCACTTCCTTTCTCACTTCAGCAAAGTTGTATTCCAAGCGCAATGGAAACTAATAAAACGTCGTAATAATAACACAATAAATGTGCTATAGCTACACATTCAGCGGCAATCTTACATTAGAAACGCGTGTCACGTAACGACGACGCTGGGTAAATGCCCGTGAATGCTATAAAATAAAAGACAACAATTGGCTATGCGCAAGCGCATAAAATGCCGTCAACAACATATGAGATTCTCAGACAAATGTGACATTCAAAGCCAATTTTATGAATAGAAAATCACTATAAAAGTCGGCTTTTGTTGTCGTACGACTTTTCTTGCTCCGCTCCTACGAATATAAGGGGTTTATGAACGCCCTCCTTCGCCCCTCATACCCATGTGGCCCATCTCGCGCCAATAGATTATATCACTTCACAATTATATTGAATATTATCACCAGCGTCTTAAGCTGCTGGCTTTTATACTTAACTCTCAGTTGTTACCTCAGCGCAGCTGCCCTTCGCGGCAATCATTTTTTGGTTTTGAAGCGCTTATGTAATGCAAGTACACGAGTCAATGGCTTTTTATTATGATTACTTTTCTTGTTGTTGCCATTTTTGTTGTCGAAAAAGAGTTTGGTAATAATCGGTAAAACGAAATTATATGCAGCGCCTTACGTCTTATGGCAAAATTTTAAGAACTTGTGTACCTTCGTTGCCCGCCGTTGCCACACCATTTGATTATTATAAAAATATTGAAAATACAGTTGGGCAGGAGCACGTAAAGGCAGTAAAAATTACAAGAACAAAAGCAACAAGCAATAAACACAAATAATGCCTGTAGCGGAAGAAAGAAAAAGAGTTGAAATGCAAAGGGTGTGAACGGAGACACTCAAATGCGCAGAAGTAGCGGTAGCTGTGGTAGCTGGGCCCCTCACAGCGGTGGGCCCGAGGCAACTGGCCACCATCGTGGCATATCAATGGCAAGTCATCAAAAAACACGCCCCTTTGAGTAGCTTAGTTATTGTTTTTGTTGCCGTAGCCATGAATAGAGCGCAATTTTTCTTTGGTTTTTTGTGGCACATGTTTTGCATTTTCTGCAACGTTTTTCGGCATTATTTTTTGTTCACTTTTTTTCTTTAGAAGATGCGCTTTATTGTTTATTAATATTGTCATGCCCATTTCTCATCAACATTTTACTGATAAAAGGTGCACATAAATTTGCTTGTATTTGGGAATGTGTGTGTGTGTGTAAGAATTTTCGATTACAGTTTATAGGAATTTTATTAAAATTTATCCGCCTCTCAAACACTTTGTTGCTTTCATTGCATCCTTGGCATCTCTCAGCATTGTTGTTTCAGCTGCTGCTTTCCGTGATCGGAAATTACGCAACAATTGTGAATCGTTTAAAAATTTGAAGGCGGTTAATTTTCGTGCTTTTATATTTCAAAGCTATACGCTCGAACGTCAAAAGCGGCAGTTAAGTGTTGTATCTTCTTTGTTGTGTATTTCTCATTTCAAACGCCTTTGCGACATTTTGATTAATTTTGCCACCTCAGTACAATTTAACGGTAATTAGTGCTGATATTAAGCATTTAACTTGCACATCATTAAAAAAGACCGATATTTTGCCTTCATGTTGTTCAAAGTTGGTTGTCATAAAAGCTTATTCAGTTCTGAAAACATCTTCATTTTTTTTACCAATAACTTTAACCTAATAGGCTCTCTCTATTGATTTACGTGATTTATACTCGCAGTGTTTCAATCATCGGCTAAAATTTTGCGAATAATAAATGGCAATGATAATTTTGATACAGTTCTAGGCACATCCTTTTTTTAAGGATACTCTGGCCAATTAGACCGCCTATTAAATTTTATAGCAGTTAGTAGCTTCTTTTATTCCTTCCGATATACTGGCCCTTTTCAATATCAATGTCATTATCTATGTATATATTAATCGTAACCATAGTATTTACCTTTTTCGTTTCGATTATCGATAACTCGACTGTTGTCGCTTTCGTTTTTCGTATGGTCATAGTTTTTTTTATCATTATCAACATCGTTATCGATAACGTAGTCTCAAAAATTATATGGTTATTGTTATCTTCAACGATTATGACTTAATCATCGATATATTTACTTACTTATCAATATGGTTTTATTAATAATTCAACCGTTATCGATTTGCATTGGTTTAATCGCAAAATCGTTATCGATATATCCATCGCTTTCAATATCGATTCCTCTCCTACCGTCGCTTTAATTTTTTGTGTACTCGTAATCATTGTTTACATCGATAACTTAATATTGAAAATTATATTGTTATTGTTATCTTTATCGATTATAATTAAATTTTCAATTATGTTTGTTTGAATGTCGAAATTTTTGTATTAATATTTCAATTGTTATCGGCTTGCTTTGGTTGTAGCTCAAAAATCGTTATCAATATAACCATCTTATATCCTTATCTAATCGTACATACAGTAGAGAGCATAAATATGTGCACAGTAATATTTTTAGTTTTTGATAAATTTTGTGTGTTGTTGAGCGTTTCATTCTAAATTTAAGAGCAACATTTTCACTCACCAAAATCGAATAAGTTTCTATTCAAAAGGCCAAATGCAATTTGTATCTCAGTATATTATAATTTGTTTATTCATTAAATTGCTGAAAACCCGAAATTTATGCTAAACAGCAAATCCAAAACATAACTACCAATTAGTTAAAATGGGAAAGTAGGTTATAAATGTATGTGTGTGTGTTTGTAGCAAACTGAATATACTTAGTATAAGTCCACTTATAGCTTAATTTTCATGCCAAAAACTGTGTGAAATACTTCCGTGTCATTGTCCTCTGTTTTGCCTGCTGTCCATTACATAACCGACGTTAACCACAGTAAGTTAGAAGAATCATTATTTTCACGGTCATGCGACCAATGCGATTTCCGTCTCAAGTGAGGAAGCTGTAACCAATAGCGCTCACCGTTTCTGACTGCAGCTCATTTTTTACGTTTCTAATTTGACAGTAGAAATTCTTTTTCGGTCATTTGTCATAACAACCCAGCCTCGCCGAAACTGCACGGACGGTGGAACATTAGAAAACCAACCTTTAGGGACAGCACAAATGGAGGAACGCGGTAATAAAGAATTTGCCTATTTTAAAAATTCATTTTTGGCGCACACAGTTGCAATGTTCGTTAACAGGCACATACGCTTGTCTTTTGTGAAATTGCAGGTGGTTGTACGTTGGACGCGACGCGACATGTAGCCAGTTTACGTAGCTAATTTCGACTTGAACCGTTAGCTTTTCAATTAAAAATTTACAGCAAATAAGTAATGCTGTGTCCTATTTATATGCAGATGTAAAAAAAAAAACAAAAATTCGATAAATGTTTGACTCGCTAACATCAACAACTTATCCGCCTACCATTTGCTGTTTTCCACTTGGCACCAATTTTGCTGGTAATTTTCGCTATTAGCTACGTTGCTCACCACTTGCCTTGTTAACTTTTTGACTCATAATTTACCATATATGTATGTAGACATTATCAGGGGTGCTCAAACGTCGCCAGCAGCACCATTATCTTCAGGCCATCAATTGCCGCTAACCACCACATTTGCTATACCGCTAATTTTCTAATTTTCTGATTGACAATTTGTTTGCTAATTTTTTATCGTTTGCATTTTCTTCTTGGTTTCATGAAAATAGCGCAATTATGAAAATTACAAATGAAATTACCAGTTGCGGTTTCATGCAATGAGTTGAAATTTAGTCAAATAAGTATTTTGTTACCGGTAATTATTGTCGCGCCAATGTCAACATACAGCAAACGGCAACACAACTTTCATGGTCACAATAATTGCGTTATGCCGTATTTTCGTTTTGAAATTACATGACCAGAATTTTGTTTAAATTAAATTTTCGGCAAATGCAAACGTCGATAAAAGTGTCCCGTCCTACATGCAAAGAGAAAGAGGTACTGCATATATTTTAAAAGTTTCAACAAAATAAGAAGTTTTTAATGTACTTTTTTGCATCGTTTTAATATATGGAAAATATCTTATCATATTCGGTATAGAAAAGTTTTACTGAGGTATCATATAACAGACAACAGATGGCAGCGATGACTGCTTTGCGACTAAGAGAGACATCCCAGTGGCATCCTGAAAGCCAAGGGCACTCTTGTATTTTGAACAAGTTCTGCTCTATTCCGAGCAGCACGAGTCGGCGCGCCTTGGCATCGGTTTCTGAAAGTAACTTTATTATATGTATTCCAAGCAGGGAGGAGTGGAAACTTGAGTTTCATACTGCACCTGACAGCATTGTCATCTATACAGATGGCTCGAAGCTCGATAATAAGGTAAGAGGAGGCGTTTTCTCACGAAACCCTCTCCTGCAAATTTCCTTTAGTTTACCAGATCACTGCAGCGTCTTCCAGACTGAGGTCTCAGCTATCATGGAGGCGGTAGAGAAGATTGGGACCGGGATTATAGGAAGGGACATCTTCATTTTTAGTGACAGCCAGGCTGCAATCAGAGCTCTGAGCTCTTTCACGTTAACGCGATGTTCGGCGCTGGACTGCCGCCTATCTCTGCAGGAGATGGCCAAGCAGAACAGACTGTACCTCATTTGGTATGCCGTTTGCCACTTGCAAACTGCTACTCAGAGATTGTACATATAAACAAGCTGACAACAGATGGAGGCAAAATACGACCTGTCGAACCTCAAGGCAGACGTGGCCTAAATGGGATCGGGAACGGTCACGCAGCGTTCTCTCTCTAAGAAGGGAAAACATTTCCAACGTCATCGGGGCTCTAACAGGGCGCTGTCTGATAGGGAAACATGCTGAAAGGTTGGGAGTACCCTTCCGAAGTTGCTGTAGGAGCTGCAAGAACGACGAGGAGGAGGAAACGATCTTGCATTTACTGTCTAATATCTGGGATCACCGTTTTTGGATGACCATAGTGAAGTTTCAAGCACCGAGGTAAATTGCCTGTTGAGGTTCATCAGCGAGGCAAAATGGTTTGGTGAGGGGTAATTTCCTCTTGGATGATACAAAATTTTTCCTTGTGGTAACATAATGGGCCTCCTAATACTGACCTAAGTGAGCCGCTGCAGGCGGCTGCCACTCCAACCTAACCTAACCTAACCTATCATATAATAAAAAAGTTTTGCACATGCAGCTAATTTAGATTTAGAAACTCTCATTGATTTGTGAAAATTTTTTGAAATCTTGGTTTTTGAAACTTTTTTACATTTATTATACCTACAGCTTATATGGTAGAAGATGTGCAGGACCACCAGCACAAACAAATATTATAAATCAACGGGAATTGATATGAAATTCGTTCGGTACATGAAAAATACGCGCAAGATTCAAATTTAAAAAAAAAAACTCTCAAAAATCTACCAGATTTTTTGGTCGCCTCATATTTGCATATTATTATGCAAACTGTATACCCAAAAATTTTCCATAAATTCAAATGCGAATATTTGAAATTTTTATGAGTGAATTGAGTTTTTATATATTGTGTAAAAAGCGAAAATGTTTTCGAAGCATCGTATATAATCGCGGACCATTTTTTATTAGCCCAAAATCATTTTCAAGAACCTCAACCTTAAAATAACGCAGTGCAATGCGATTTGCAGTAAATTCTTTTTTTGAGATCAACTGTTAATGCTGATGAAGCGCCAAAAAAAAAAAAAAAATTACAAAAATATTGTACGGAAAAATTTGGCTTTTTATAATAAATTTACAACTTTCCATAAATCTACGTATGCCTCAAAGCCCTAACGGCTGCGATAGAAAATGGCATTGGTGCGCGGTGGCGCCACTGTCATTTGCATAAATCAAAAATAATAATAACAACAACAACAACTAGCTTCAAACAGCAAATGCAACAAGCTAGAAGAAAGCATGTGCCTGTAACTACCTTGAGTGCTGTTGCAATGCGGTTATCTCTGCGAAACTATGCACTGCCATTTGCACGGAATACAACTAAGAGGTTCTACCTATGTATGTAGGTAAGTGTAAACGTTTAATGGGTGCCTTGTGCCTTTGGGAAATGAGCCAAAGCTGCAACATAGCAAAAATGATTAATTTCGCAGTTGGTAATTTATGTAGACACATAATTCACAGCAGGAGGATGTCGTAGTACCTACACACATACTGAGGAATCCACAAATGTGGATGTGCAAATGTATGCCAAATGGGTATGAACGAGTACTCAAGCACTTACACATGTAAGAGGCTTAATATACGAGTATATAGAAAATGTACTCCAAGTTTGATGCAACAAATGTTGAAATGGCGAAGGATTAACAATCGCATAAAAAATTATGCCAGTCAAGCAGTCGGGCAGTCAGCGCGAGCTTAGAAAGAAGCAGGCGAGAAGCAGGCATGTTGTCTTTGGCTAAAAATAGAATCGCTGGCACTATTCGCTGCATACCTACTTATGTGAAAGTGTGTGTGTGTGTGCAAAGTTATTTTGTGTAGTTCCCGGCTATAAAACTGCATGCGACCTTGTGCCGCACCGCACACTCCTCCACACTTCCCGCTGCAAGAAAAGCGAAATGAAATGGCCAGACACCGACTGAGAGCATTCTAATTAAATTAAAGAAATGTGTGTAGCTGGGTCAGACGGCCTCGGCCTCTAGCAGCTCAAGGGCACGGGCACACAAGCGGCTAATGACTTGGGAAAAATGCAACTATCAAGAAAACAATAGCCATATTCTTACAGATTTCCTTGTGCAACCTTTTAATGCTGTACACATACACATACACATACACACACACACGCGCACCCTCTTCGCAGACGGCAGATGTCACTTTGGATTTCTTAGGAAAGCACGCAGATTAGCTGCCTACAAACATTTCGTACATACGCTAGCCACATGATAAATGTGCAACATGCGGACATTAATTTGACATGTGGCCATTAAATAAAGGCAACAGCAGATATCACAGTTTAACGATTTATTATTAATTTCATACAAAAGTAGTTGCATATTTAAATGACAAGAGGATAGTAGGTGTATTTTTTGTACAACTTCGTCGTAGGAGCCCTCAGGCATAGCAAGATTGGCACGTCGATCATGCGTTGCTTTATTTGCAAATATATTGGTATCTACCTATATACAATCTCTTTTAAGTAGTAGCTTTATAAACAGCAGCAAGGGTTGATTAATTGTTTGCGCATTGGCTGATATTATCGGCAAGCATGCTTTTTTGATTCGGCTTCTTCTATATACAATGTTGCGGCTGCAATCTATGGCATTTGAGTAAAAAAAAAGTGGGAAAGTCACAAAAAGAATTTGGTTAAGAATTATTCAGCATTCGTTGTGGCGAGCGTTACTTCATTGTGCTTTGAGGAATGCTTTCAGGTATTATTTAATAGTGCGTTCAAGTTCGCGCCTTAAGTTTTTTGTTTACTTCAAAGCTTTGGTTTCTAATTCGCTTTCGAATATTTCTTTATGGTATTACAAACTCATGCTAGTTTTGCGGCTAGCGAAAAATAAGCGCAATAAGAAAAGAATATAAAGTGAATTTTCGAAAGCAGCTTTTTTAAATTTTGAAAATTTTGCTTCAAAAATGCAACACTTATGATAAAACTGCAAAACAAACAACAGCAAAAAGACTGCCCGCTATTATTTTGACCACAGGTATAATCATGAAGCTAAGGCCTAGTATTTTTCCAACCTACCACAAATGGAAGTTTCAACCCTAAGTCAAGATAACAGTATGAGTGTTAATTCAAAATTCTGAGCTTTCAGTTTTTTTCTACCCAACTAGGCTTTCGACTCGTCCAAACTTTAAAAACTATTATTCAAAATTAGATATATATTATTTGGATAATTTATTGCAAATCAATCAAATAATGGAGAATTATGATTTCACTTTTTCAAGTACAGATACCAGCTCATTATCAAAAGGTGCTTAAAATAATAATTTGTCTGATTAGCAAACAAAATCCTTATATATGTATGTAGTATGTATATTATATACTATATTCAAATTCAATCTCAAGGAAAAACTCTATTATTTTTATATCTTGTTCTCGGTGAGAAATTTAATCCATATATTATGTAGTGGGATGCCAGCTGTTTGAAACATCAAATTTTATTAAATAAAGCACAAGAATATAAAAAATATCATAATAAGAGCATCGGTTATTTAATCTGAGAAGAAGGTGTAAAGCTAGCTATATTTTAAAGTGGGCTGCCACCTGCTTGAAAAGTCGAGTTTAATTAAATTAAACACCCTTTGTATGAGATATTAAAATATGGTTGTCAAACGATTCGTATCGGCGGGGACAAAGTTCGTACATATATTTTGGTGAGGTGTGTCATCTATTTGAAACCCCAAATTTAATTCAATTATACGCCAGTTATATAAAATATGAAAAAAGATGACAAACTGTTCGATTCACTGAGAAGCAGGCTTATAACATTTAGAGGGTTGCCACGTAACTGAAAAGTTGGTTTCATACATACGTATAAGTGTATCAAACTACTTGTTTCGCTGGGATAAAGTTGGTAGGCAAATTTTGAAGAGGGTTACTACCTTTTTGTAAAAGTCAAACTTAATTTAATTATACTCGTACAAGAGGATATAAAATATTAAAATAAGAATATCAAATTGTTCGTCTCGTTAAGAACAAGATACATATCAATATTTTTGAGAGGATTATCAAATGAAATGCATTTTCTGGTTACATATGCAAAGGCCAATTAATTAATAAATATAAACAGGACAAAATCTAGCGGGGTTTTCTAGTACATCTATAGTATTTGCAATATTTTTGTGATATTTATTTGAATTAGTATCGAAAAAATGGAACCATTTGAACCAAGTGAAACCGGTTCAAAATACTCTTAACCTGGTATTTGTAACAGCACAAGTTTTTTCTAAATGATTTTCGAGCCACTGAACTGTAGCTCCCAGCGCCTTTTCTCATTTTCACTTCATACCAATGTTTTTGTTGTTGTAGCAGCGTAAAAGATTTCCCATCAGTTGTTAGGAATTAATACTGAATTGACAGTTTTTGGCCGGATATAAATTCGGATATCTCTCCGGCATGAATACCGAACAGTTGGACAACCACATAATAACCTTCGAAACGAATTGAAACATTGAAAACTTTAATTTTTTCGATTCAACATAATTGCACTCATCGCAGCCGATGAAGAATTCCACTGCAGCGCTGATACTAAGGCGAACTATTCTACTCTCTTTACACCGTGTGAATTCCCCCCGCCCCCCCCCACACCAGTGAAGTTCGCTTTGAAAGTGAAGGTCTACTCCCCGTAGGAAGTCCACAAGTGCACCAAGTGTAGACAACTGGAAAAATTACCACATTAATCATACGCTTGTTGAACGCTCGCAATACCACGTTGCTCGACACAAAAATAAATAGCGCCAACACGCCCCAAAGAATGCACTCATTACTCTTTCATTTTTATTGGAAGAGAAAGAGAGTGAGACAACAGGCAGAGGAGTTATGTTCTTTCTTAAGTCAATGGTGATAGAAAACATTTGCAATTAAATTAAAATTTCTCACGCAAAAAACAAAAAAAAAATTCAGCCACAAGAACATAGCATGAACACGACGCAGTCAAAATACATATATACATATATATATTTTATACATGTAAAAAAAAATTACGGCAGACAACCACGCACTTAGCGAGCTTGTAAAGCAGCGTTGAAGTTGGCGTTCAATTCAAAGTTGGGTGTTGCTGCGGCAGCCGCAATTGTTGCGTCGACAAAATCTACCCGCTGGTTATTTGCTGATCGTATAAATACAAAATGTGGGCGTGGCATTAGTAAAAAGAGATGCATTGTAATAAAAACATTTTGAAAAATTTAACAAAACCAAAACGAAACGAAAATAAATTAAATAAAATGAAGTGAAGTGAATTCAATGCGGCGTGGATTCGGAAAGCGGCAAGTAAGAATAATTCTGGCAAAAATCAAATCATAGCCGCGAGAGTTAAAAGTGGCTGGATGTTGTTGTGCGATTGTAGTTCGTATGTACAGTGACTAGAGCTGTACAGAGGAGTTGCTGCTCTTGTAGAGAATTGAAAACATGTCCACCCTCTTATTTTGCGGCAATGCAAAGAAGACCTGCTGCCGCCGCTGCTGCTGCTGATGTTGTAGTTGCACTAGTATTTGCAATGTTGCCTAGCCACACCAGCCAGAGATAGCTGCTCGCGCCTATAAAGTATTTTATAATTTAATTTATGTAAAACGAATGCAAAAATCGAAAAGCGCGCACCAACTTCCCATGTTCAGCGCATTGGCTGGTAGTGGCGCGGTGTTGTAAAATAGGCGGACGGGTGGAGCGAGAGGACACTGCCGCTGGAGTGGAGCCAGAACGTTGTTGCTGTCATGGCCAAGGTGAGCTGTGTAAGGCGCGCGGTGCTGCCTGTTTACTTTTCGTTTTTCATATATTTTTGTTTTTTTCTTTTCCATATTAATCTACATGGGTTATGTTTATAAGTTTATCGATCACCTAGCTAGCTATTTGAATTCTTCATTCACGCAGCATTGCTTACTCACGCATGTACTTATACGCATGTACTCGTATGTGTGTAGATATGTAGACGTAGACTTGTGTTTGTGCCTATTTTATAGGCGGCAATCTATTTGAATTATGAGCTAAATGCCTGGCGGCGACTTTCCGCGGTTCATTTATCATCTGCGCTAAATTGTAAACGTCGATGCCAATGTGTTGTCTCTTTCACGCTCATACATTGTAAATAGCGGAAAAATAGAGTATTCATTATTCATATTATAAGCAACTCAATCAAAATTATGCTTTGTTTATTTTGTATTACATTGCAGTTGTTATAGTGCTAAAAACAGTGACAGAAGAAAATCGATATTTAGAGTTTTTTCGGATAACAAAATTATCGGAAAATATATTCGTTCAAAATATCCGATCTTATTCTTGTTTAGAAAATTTTTTGTTCTAAATAATTGCATTAACGATATTTTGTGATTTTTATTTTTACGATCAAGTTTGATCGCTATTTTGTAATATTTTTTTCGCTCACAAATTGTCGTTATTTGATTTTATTTTCTCGATTATAAAACGTAAATAGTATTATTGTTGTTGTTGTTATTTTTGTCATCGCCGACACATTTTTTGTGCCTTTATTATGATCGAAAAATCTTAAGTCCAAGAATAACGATTATTTTTTATCAAAATTTCTATATAAATATTACATAAATAATAACCGCTACGGTCCCTGGTTAAAAGTTATAGAATCTAATTCAGGGACCGTAACTGTTATGACTTTTTTTCAAAAGAGTCAATAAATAATTGTTATTTTTCCACCGATATATTTTCAGTCAAAAATAAAAGTTAAAATTTGACTTTTATTTTTCCAGTCAAATAAAAAAGTTAATATTTGACTTTAATTTTTTCAGTCAAAGAAAAAAATTACAATCTGACTTTTATTTTTTCGATCGAAAATAAAAGTTAAAATATTATTGCTAATCTATTTGAATGTAACTGTTTAAGATAAAAACATTTTGTTGCTACGTATAAACAAGACATTTGTCATTGGTTGTATAACTTAAACCTTAATTAAAGAAATTAAATTATTGTCTAGGAAATATATTTACAGAACACGGAAAATTGCAATTAAAATGAAGTGAGTTTTTTCTTTGATTTTTTTTTTATTAAAACATATTGTATTGTAATATGTAAACTGATATTTTTGACCGAAAAATTAAAACTAAAATTTTAACTGTTATTTTTCACCGAAAAAATAAAAGTCAAATTTTAACTTTTATATTTGACCGAACAAATAAAAGTCAAATTTTAACTTTTATATTTGACCGAAAAAGTAAAAGTCAAATTTTAACTTTTATTTTTGACTAAAAATATATTAGTAAAAAATAACGGTTAATTGCTGACTTTTTTGTAAGAAGTCAAAAAAATATAAATCATATAGGATTAGCATTCCTTGGCTAACAAGCATCACATTGGTATATACAAATGTTAAAAAAACAAATTCTTTCCAGCTAACTTTTTAAATTGAAATTTCGAAAATAACTATTATTTTCGATCCCTGATCTATTTTATTTTTATCTACATCAATAGTAATCGAAAAAGTTTGTGTTTTAGGTCAAGGCAATTTTTTATGTGGAAGTTATTGGAAAAGCGGCAACAGTCACAGCGGCAGAAAATATCGCAGCTATTTCGGATATCACCACATTTCCTCATCAGACCTCTTCTTTCTAGACTTTTGCAGGACTCTATAGACACGCTACCACCTGTTCGAACCTAAGCCATTTAAACTGTTGTTACTTTAACAGCTTCCTTTATTGCAATGCCTTTTCCAATTTTTGCTATTTATATTTAATGCTAATGTGGCATTTTGGAATACAACTAGTTGATGCCGAACTACGAAAAAAAATTCTCAAAAACATTAGGCCTTACATATTAAAGATGAGCTTAAATTCAGGCTCCAAATTTCCAATTTTAAAGTATTAAGGGATACTAGACATTTTCTGTTTGCTTAAATGTCTGCCACTTAATTTTGTTTTTCAAAATATTTTCTTACGTTTGCTCAAACTATATATATATACCTAAAAATATATTAAATATATTTACCGAATCAGTATTCATATACAAGCGACGTAACAGTTCATAATTAATTTAGATCATAAATCGGACAAAGACATGACCAACGTTTAACAATACAACGTACGAATAATAATTATGTTCTATTTCATTCTTCTGCTTCCGTACATTTTTGTTTTTTTTTTTTTGCGAGAAATAAATAAACAAGCTGAAAACAAACAAAAAAACCAGAAGTCGCTCACTTCCTTCGGCAGCGTTGATAATTAATTGCCAAGCAATGGAGTGCATTTTTTGTTTTAATTTAAAGCTAATATCAATTATAATAAATATATTCCCTTAAGCAATTGCTGCCGCCGATTGAAAGTGAAGCATAAAATAATAAAATAAATTAAGGTGCAAGCTTCTCCAACTTTATGTGCGTGCGTATGTGTGTGTGTATAGAAATGCTACTACATTATAATCACACATCCATGTAAGCGAATTTATTCAACAAGCATCCGCTGATGTGAAAAAGGGAAAACCCCCATGTAAAAATGCAGTCAAACATTAAAAGTCATTGTCAACTGTCATGTTTATTATTGCCAATGGCTACTCGTACCGCTGCCGCCACATGTTGCTCATTGCTTGCCGCTGCTGTGTCATCGTTGCATCTACTTACATCTGTATGTGCGCTTGAAGTGCTACCGTTGCACTGTCATTGCCATTGCCACTGCAACAATATACTTATAATTGTCAGCTATATTTTTTGTAGCTTCCACCACAGCCGAGGCCCAGCGGCGGATGAGCACACATGAATTTGCTAAGGAATTACAGCAGCAACAAAAACAACAATAAAAGGCTACGTACAGGGCAGCACCAAGATCAGCGATGATCCAAGAGGACATCGTGCTAAGTGATACTCGTATTTGCATTGGCGCTGCAGCAACAACAACACCAACAGCAGCACATCATCCAGCAAGCATTCGTAATATATGCGAGCGTAAAAAATTTGTAGCAAGCAGATGCAACAGGTGATAATTAATGTGTAAACTGAGATGCAAAGCGGCGATTGTCTGCGCCAGCCATTCAAATGTACAACAAATGCTACGCTGAGATGGTAGCTGCTAGCTGATGGCTGATGGCTGGCGGCTGGTGGCTGGCGGCTGGTGGCTGGTGGTAACAACAAAAAACAAAAACAATGAATAGCAATGCAGGCAACAGTGGAGTGACACAGTCAGTGACCGAGCTGTGGTAGTTGGGTCTTTGCCAAGTGCAGCAGCAGCAACAGCAACATACGCGAATGACAAAGTTTGTTGTCAACAATCAGCATTTGAATGCCACTGTTCGAGACGCGCACGAGGATCAGCACTTGAGTCAGTAGGCAAATAAACCATCAACAGGGTGGGCAGCGTATTTGGCGGCGAGTAGAGAGTTGAAGCGCTGTCGCTTGCTGCCAGGCGTTGGACGAACGCAACGGAAGTGCTTATTTATTTTTACAAATTGTCGTACATACATTTTTCTTACATTCCTAAGTGGCAAATATCTGCAAGTAAAACAAATGTACGGATTGTTTGAATAATAAATGAACAAGATGCTAAGTGGTCGATTAAATTGAAAAATAGAAGGGTATTTCTATTTTCTCACAAATCACTTTGGGTTTAGTGGAAAAAGCGGAGTTGAAAAGGGATATTTTTTCAATTCGCTAAATTCAAATTCTTCGAAGCGAAACCCGTTGTCTTCGAAAAATCTTCGCTGCTCGGATGGTGGCTCAATGTTCTAGAGATCTTTCAGTTTCAAAATTGTTATACCGTATTTTTGTGATTATTTGCTGTCCATGCCTCAACGTTTATCATTTTGCCTCTCTTGCTTCCCCTACTTACCATCTGCATGGTTTAACAGTTTAAGTACCCTTTCTTAATTAAGCCTGCCGAAAAACTTTGGTATCTAATTTTTAAATTTCAGTTCCTCACTTCATTTACATATCGAGCCTTAACCGCGAAAAACTGTAAGCAACATTTTTTTCAAAACTTTCCTTTTGTTGCATAAATTCATCAAGTAGCTCTTAGAGCATTTATAGATCAAAATGAAAATTTTGAAAAAAAAATTCACTTATGTCTTATTTCGCGTTGAGGGCTCGATATATTTGAAGTTGTACCTTCGAAATTTTAAATCAGTCTGAAATTAAAGTTCCAATCTTGCTAATTTCATACTCAGGCTTACAGTTAACCCCCCTACGCTAAACGCCCACACACATTAAGAAATTTAACTGAAGAGCAAGAGCAGCCATCATCATCTCATACTTTATTGCCAGCGACGGCTTCATTTCCGCTTTCTGATGCAATTAAAGATTGCAAAATTCAGATTGTGTGGTGCTGCAAAAAGAAAAGAAATCGTAGAGTGACTCAGGGTTTGTAATATAATATATGCATATAAAAATAAAGAAAATATAATACTACTGTTGACGAAGGAAATGTTTTCTATCGGTAAAAGGCAGCAATTTTGTTTTCTGTACTATTGTTAAGTTTTTCTTCTTTATAGTTAAGATCTTATTTATTATTTGATTAGTTTTATTTATATTGCTTTCTATTTGGCTAATTTGCTGAATTGTCACTCCAACAATAATAAAAATGATTGAAAAAGAAGAAACAATAAAAATGCAGCAAGGAACGCAGTTGTAGTAACAACTGAAACAACAACTTCGTGGAAGTGAGCTTAGGCCACTTCATAACTTTCCGCAAGACAGGCGGTTGCTCAGTAAGTCACACTTTCATGTCACTACTTAGCTGTTGTTGTCTTCTCCAATAGCTGTCTTAGCCCCTGTTGTATTTATAATATGCAGCACCAACAAAAAGCAGCTGAATACAATGAGTGCTGGGAATACAAAGGTTTCATAGGTATATTTAGTTTGTTGTTTGTTGTTTGTTGTTCGATATGCCTGTCGTTAAGCTACAAAGGTGAAAAATAAGAAAACATGCTGGCCAAACAGGTAAAAATAAGTTAAATAAAAATATAAACAAAAAAAAACCTAAGGCTGTTGGCGTTCGCGATACTACTCGGAAACAAAAAGTTCAAAATTTAAGTGAAGTAGAAGAAATAATTATATACATACATGTATATGTACATATATGTATATGTATGTATTTGGGCCTTATATCAGACACAAATATTTCAGGTAATTATAGATTCGTCGACTGATAAAACGAATCACTCTCTATTCTACTTCATTAAGTAGAGCAACATCTCTATCCGCTGGCAGGCGACATTGATCAAATTCAATTGCAGTTACAGAAAATCATCGGCCTCAATGCAAAAGGCAGTTTGAACATTTTACTAATTTTTTTTTTTAATCCATACAATATTCGGCATCGAGTAGAACTACGTAAAAGTTAATAGAGATTTATCGAGAAAAGTAGTATAAAAATACCTTTGAAGAAGAGGAAGACGAGGAAAAAGAGGAAGAAGGTGAAGACAAAGATGAAATTCCAGAATATCTGTTGGACGAAATTATCGAACTTTCTGATGATGATGACGATGACCAAGATATTAGAGAGAGCAGTGATGTGGATCCACAGCCGCCTGCTAAACGGCAACTGGCCAAATCATTAATTTAATTTATTTAATTTTTTTACTTAAAACTTTTCATAACTAACATTTCAAAATTATATTTTTTTTTTGATATTTTTATAATTTCTTTTTCAATGTTTCCTCAAAACCAACACTGAAAAAATTGTTACATAAGAAATGAGAAGTAAATTAATATTAAGCTGGAAAACGGAAGTTTTGTAATATGATTGTTTTCTTTCCAAAAGAAAATTTATTGAAGAAACTGACAAGCATGTTATAGATCAAACAGAAAGCAAAAAATACTTATTTTTGTGGAAAATATGTTCAAAAAGCATGAAAAAAAAAATTGTCAACATTTTGCTTCATAAGCACTACAAAAATTTTCTAAATCAATTTTTTTTTTAATTTTAATTGTTGCACAGGTCTCTAGCAATAATTTGGCTTTAACAGATTGAAAAAATAGCAATTAGGCGACGAGTTATAGCCAAAAAACCATATAAACAATATGCTGAAAATCGGCATTTGACTGCAAAGTTCGAAGGTCGATTAAAAAAAAGTTCGAACTAACTAATTTAGCCTCTATTTTCATCGCTCACTCTCAGAATCGACCTAACTTTTGCTAACCTGAATTTGTTCCACAGTGTAATTTCTGTGGACATTTGAAAAAAAAACTTAGCTCCAGTTATCATTACTTTTCTCTCAATCCTAAAGTAACAATGTATTGATGAAATATTTCAACGTTTGCTTAAATAAAGCTGTAGTTTAGTAGAACAACTTGGTAAAAGATGAATTCAAATTTAAACCATTCTGTGAGGGATTTGCATTTAGTGGTCTGAAAATATAAATTCTGAAATCAAAGAAGTAATTTTTTTCAAATATGAACAAATTAGACGAAACTTTTATGTAGAACGATCGAGATTTGTACCTGGTACTCTGGATGATAGAGCGGCAATGCCGGCCGAACAAATTCAAATTTTTGATAAAATGGTGCTTCTTTTTAAAGTAATTTATTTTTGCTAAACCGATTCATAGCTACTTATTAGGAAAGAACTTAGTTTAGGATTGCATTTAGTTTAAGACAAAGCAAGAGCTTAAGCAACATTAAGCTATTCCTATAGGGCACTCATTGCATGCCATTTTCTGCCAATACTAGCCCTTCCATTCGGGAATTGCTGACGTGTCCAATATTTACAGTAGGGACACACGCGCAGTTCCTTTTAACATTTTGCTTTCATTTTGTCGACAAACAATACCTATACCCATATCCATTTGAGTAAACACTACTCGTTGCTTACTGTACGCCAGCGCTTTGCCTGTTCTGCACAACAATTTCTTTAGATTTTTCGCATTTTCGCTGAAAATGCAATATAAACATACCGTGTCTGTTTACGCACGTGTCGAATATTTTAAAAAGCGCATAAGTGGTGGTACTGCCGCTGCCAGCTTGTAACCGTCAATTCCCCATTCCCAGTGGTACACATATCTTTCGTTTACCGGCAAAGTACATGTCAGAGATTAATTACCCGCTTGCGATCATAAAAAAAACATACTGTCAATGCCAAAATGGGTGCGGTGTTGCCCGCGCCTCCTGCAAAATTTCAGGCAGTTAGACGTTGCACCGCAACTGATGGTACATAAAGTGCTTACATTGCATATGCGACAATGCCACAAAGTGGTTTAGAAATAAAAGTAGTTACAATTTTACTGCCATGCTTTAATTTTCATTAGAAAAGTTGTAAAAATCTGTATGAAAAATATTTGAGAAAATCTCATCTCATCACTGGTCGTATTCATTTGTGATGCTGGGCCGTTTTCATGCCGGAGTTTTTGTCTGCAGTTTTTACTGATCTCTTTAATTTACATTCGTCTGAGTTTGCACTCATTTGCATTTTAATAGGTAGGTATGAGAAGATAAGAAGGAAGATTTTAACAATTGTAAGAATGAAGCGTCATATTATGGCATCTCATTCAAAGTATTGTATTATTCCTTTCTGACAAAGGTATTGTGCGAGTACAAGCGAGTGTTTAAAAATTCACATGTAAGGTTTGCTTATTTAGTAACTGCTCACAGTAGAACACAAATAATTATAATTTATATGATTAGGTAAAGTTTTCTATATTTCTGTACTTGAACTGATGAGATCTTCGCTAGCATTCTTGAATAACTCAACTTGTAATCCATCAGCGCCCGCGACTTTGTTGGTCCTCAGTCGCATTATTGCTGTTCGAACTTTGTCAAGGTCGGGTGACGAGATGTTAATGCCATCATCAGCGATTTGTAGTTCGGGCTCTTCATCTTCTGTGACGCTTTTGCTGTCACCCTCTATCAAAGTGGAGAAATCTTTCCTCTGCAAGTTAAGTATGCTTTGGGTATCAGTCCTGGGTTTGACGTTTTATTCTTACAGAAATTTTCCCCAGTCTTAAAACCTTCCGTCAGTTACCGTACCTTGTGTCAAAATTCTCGAATGTTTTTCCTGTCGAAAGACGTGGTCCTGTAGAATGTTTTTTTCTTTCCATAACGACGGCATTCCTCATCGAACCTGTGTTCTTTTGGGGCCGCTGAAAGACCATAACTTCTACAGCGGCATCGTAGTGAGAGAGAACTGTGCTCCCAATGCCCGTGAATTTTGGTGTGCTGGGAGGGGCTCTTAGTGAGCAAAGTGAAAGTCGAGTAGAGAAGTTAGTCTGTTGTGATTACAGGTTTCCGACGTCAAGCTTTCCTTCGTATTTAGACGCACATTGTTTGCTACCCAGCGCCATATTGGCTATGTCAAGATAATCATCCGAGTCGAAGTCCGCGGATTATACATTCGTCTAATATATTGAAAACATTCCTTCCGTTTATCGCAATATGATCGATTTGATTTCGCAGTTTTCGATCTGAGAACATCTACGTAGTCTGGTGAATTTGTTCGAGCTCCGGAAAAGTTTGTACCGCTAGCAGAATAATCGTTCTGACTACTCCCAAGTGGATGGCAACCAAACATTTTCCGCACTTGGTGGACTTCAACAAATATAACCAATAATTCCAAATGCAACTTAATTATTTTTTATTGTGTCCCGGTATGAGGTATGGTTGTTAGAAAAGTGACAGCCACGGAGACGCTTTTGAGAACAATTAAAGTGTAATAGAACATTTGGAAGACTTATATATCATCATAATTGTGTGGGAATTTCATTCTTGTATACCAAATGCATTGTATCGTTTGAGCTCAAAAAAGTTATCATAAAGTTTAGCAAAACATCACCATTCCTGAGTCTAATGCGAATGAGCTTAGTTATTTTTCTGAGGCTATCGGCGAGTCGCTCCGCTTAACATCTGCTCATTAGCTAATATCGTTGCAATCATCGGCAGTTTTGAGCTTACAGCACATTGCAAACCTTAATTGTCACATCTCGAGGCAAAACCAAGTCAAACGGTAACTATAGCGTTTGTAATAGATTTGCAGAGGCCAACTGTTGCAAGATACAGTTGCATGTCGCATGCAGCGCAGCTGAGCATTACTTGTACTCGTTATTTTGATGTGCTACCCATCAGGCGTGACGCCAACGTTTACTAAATGTCTACAGCGTTAAATCCAATCAGCTTTCTCAATGCTTTCAGGCTTTCAACGCCTTCGTTGCAGCTGAGTTGAACTAATTTCGGCTTTCCCTTTTAATGCGCAAAGCCCAGCAGCAGCCGCTGCAAAATTTGATTGAAGAAAGTGAAAATGCTATTTTATTTGAAAAATGCAAGCTGTGCAAAGTGGTGCGAGTGAAAACGTTATATTAAAATGCATCGTGCCATTAAAATTCATGTCATTACGAAAACAAAAAAGTTTTGTTTACTGAAAGCAGGCATGCTCCTTTTGGCTTCGTACATTTTAATTACCTCTAGAGCGCATTTTCTGATTTAAATATTCGCCCTTAATTGAATTTCTGTCCGTTTCTAGTATCCATTTAGCTTCAGCGAAAATAAATTGTAAGTGACTTTTTTGCTACACACGAGCTGCGGCGATAAGCATCTCATCGAATAAGTAAAAGCAAGAGTACAAAACAAAAAAAAAAACGCAAGCACGAAAAGGCGAAGGCATTCTGCTGTTCAGCATTCGTTATTGGCTGCAGTTAAAAGGGTTAGCTATGCCGATGCATATCGACGCAGATGAAGCTTACCAATTTATTCTTGGCTATCATCACCCCCCCTGTGGCGAGCAGCTCTTGGCTGTTGCGATAGATTGAGGTCTCTAAGCTACTCGACTTGAAATAGGGTTGCCAATAGAATTGACATGTATATATCTTGCCAAGTGATTGCAATTTAGTCTGATTCGAAAAACTGCACCTATGTTCTATTAACTGGCAATAAGTCAGCGATTGCCGAGAAGTGGGCGATAAGGCGATCGCTGATAGCCAAGGGTGTGAAACTATAGTGCTTTTCACAACTAAACGACAGGGAGTTATTCACAAGTTTCGACACCTAATTTATTTCTTATTAATTTTTAGTAAATTGGTTATAAAAAATACAGCTTTTTCCATAATAAAAACCGTATAAATCTAAGCTATAAGCTTTGTGTAAATGTTAATAGAATTCAACAAATTTTATCAAAACTTATAGCTTGTTTCCTTTTCTTATAATAAGGTATACGTTTAAGGAGGCTCAAAAATTATATAATAATGCACGGATTCAAGTCACTAGGTTGTCATTTTTCATACTTCTTGTGAGCGGCCTGTTGCAGTTATTATTAGCTGCCTAGCTTACAAAATGCCTCTTCTGCTTTTCCCGCCTTTCAAAACATATACTATGTTCCAGCTTTGTTCCAGAGAACAAGAAAAATTTCAAAGTTTTTTTCGATATATAAAGGGTGGTTAAGCTTTAACTCTTGAAAACCCCCAAGAAAGTAGTCCAACGGAGTCAAATCACATGATCTTGGTGGCCAATTGGCATCGCCACCACGTGAGATAACACGGCCATTGAATTTGTCGCGCAAAAGTGCCATTGTTTTGTTGGCTGTGTGGCAACTGGCACCATCCTGTTGGAACCACATATCGTCCACATCCATATGTTCCATTTCGGGCCATACAAAGTTCGTTATCACATCACGATAGCGAACATCATTCTCAGTAACTGCCTGACCGGCCTCATTTTGGAAAATATACGGCCCGATGATGCCCCCAGCCCATAAACCGCACCATATAGTCACTCTTTGTGGGTGCATTGGTTTTCCGACAATCACTCTTGGATTATCATTCGCCCAAATGCGGGGCAATTCTGCTTATTGACGAATCCACTGAGGTGAAAATGTCCCTCATCACTGAAGATGATTTTCTTCGAAAATTGATCATCCACTGTTGCCATTTCTTGTCCGAGGTCACGCGGACATTTGACCGATATTTTGTTCCATACATAATTGAACCACACCATATTATCATAATAAAAAGAAATCAACATCGACCCTTAAAATTTAACCACCCTTTATATATAAGCTTTTTAATTTCAAAAACCTGCAAAATAATTTTCCTTCTTTTGACATTTCGCTCTTTTCGATGAGCACCCAAAAATAATATTCCAAAGAGTTTTAGATATTTTTTCACTTGTCTGGGAACTCTTCAATCTCCACACAGTCCAACATGGTACCATCTAGCCCTAATATTGTGCAGATATTGGTGCAATGCTTTAACCCTTCAAAGCCTAATGTCGCAGCCGCAACCCACTTCGATTAAAAGAGATCATCAAGCAACTCTTCACATAGACTTCCACACACACACACACACTAACACACATTGAGCGCATACACAAAAGGTAATCTTAGCTAGCCGATCAGCGGGCGCTGGTCGTTGGAGTAAATTTAACGAGACGCAGAGATTGAATGAATATTTTTTCTCATTACACAACAAGCTGGAACAACAACAAAAGTGTGGCATATGTGGTGTTTACAACATTCTTCACAGGATTAGCAGCAGTAAGCTACTATTTTTATTTAGTTCAAAGTCACCTAGGCTGCGTCGCACTTAAGTCGCATGCAACACTGGTGGTGAGAGTAGCTCCGAGCAAAAGCCAGCGATCGGAGCCGCGGGTACAGCCACAGCAAGCAGCAAGAGGCTAGACTATCTAGTAGACTAGCAGACGAGCAGCAAAAGCGGCCCAGGCAGCTATCAGCCAGCCAGCCAGCCAGCCAGCCAGCTAGCCAGACTGCCAGGCAGACACTATTGCAGTCGACGCCTTGGCCCCGGTCGTAGTCGCGTTTAACTTTGAATCTCAATCTAAATCTAAAACTTCAATTGAAGTTGATGTTAAAGCGGCAGCAAAGAGGCAGAAGCGATTTGAGTCGCGGTTATTGTTGCTGTTACTATTATGGCTGGGGCAAAGCAAAGCCAAAGGCAAAGGCAATGGCAATGGCAATGGCAATGGCAGTGGCAGTGGCAGTGGAAGTGAGTAAGTGGTTGCAACATTTCGCGGTTATCTACTCAATAAATCTTGGCAACAGTTGTTGTTGCTGCTGTAACTCTATGCGATTATGGATTTTCCACTGATTGCTGCCTGCTATTGCTCTGGTAATTCTTGTTGGCGCTATTGCTGTGACTATCGTTGTGTCTCTTATTAATCTTGTTGTTGTTTTGTTTCAAATGGCTGCTCGCTTCGCTGCATCTGATAGTAAAAATCTGCGCACGTCAATGGCTTTTCTTTTCCATACTTTCCGGCTATATTGCTGCTTTAATGGCTTTCGCTGTGGTAATAACAACAACGAGCGATAATGATAACGGCAGCAGAAAAAGCAACAACAACAACAACAACAATAACAACAATAACAACAATAACAAAAACAAAAGCAGCAGCAATAACAAAAAGTAGAAGATGGTGATTGTGTGGCAATCAAGGCAATAGAACGAGTAAAAACTATAAAATCTATACTAACAATGTGTAATAATTACAGCAGCAACAACGAAAACAAAAAAAAACCATAAGCACTAGAATTGCAAAGTATCCACACCCAAACTGTCTCGGCTTGGCTGTTCGGCTGTTCGGCAGGAGAAGAGGTGGAGATTGCGCAGCTTTCGGTGGTTAATCTAATTTTGTTTATTACAATCGATATGATCCAAAAACATTATGGGAACAATGTAATCAGCAAATTTTCGTGAAAATTGAAACCAAAGTATTTTCACAAATATACACAGGTGCGCATATAAAAGTAGTAGTAAAATTTATTAACAAGTTGCGAAAATTTTGGCTTTCCTTTAGGAATTTTAGTTTATTTTTATAAAAATTTATTTAATTCTTTAGCAAAAACTATGCAACTCGATGATTCAAACTTTTTCGGAAATTTATAAAAAATCTAAAAATTAAAAAAAAAAAACGCGCATCGGAATTCGTAACTTCCAGAGAATTTTCAGGTATGCAGTTTTGTAATCCATTCAATTTTATTATGATCAAATGTTCAAGTACCTAAAGATTGTTGTTAGTTTTTGAAATCTTGTTTTGCTGACCGTATTCAGCACAAAACAAATCGTTTAGTATATTTCATTCGATAGTACTAGCACACTCTGTACATTAATATAAATCTCATATTATATTATAATGGCTAGCCCAACGGTAGAGTTTAAATTTTGTGAAAAAATTTGACCAGAACAGAATGTTGAACATTTTTCGGTTATTAAATTTGTTACATTTTAACTATTGTGACTTTGAGACTTTACGCATCGCAAAGAAGTCAAAATACAAGAGTGAGATTAAGTTCGACCCACTACCTACTGTGATATGGTATATTTTTCTAATCCAATTTTTTTGAGTTGTTTGGCTGTTTCTCCTACGGGTTGAAGCCATGTCAGCCTTGAAGTGGTTGAAGTCGACTCGGAATACCTCAATGTAGGAAGGTCCAGTGCAGAAATTAAAAAATTTTTCATAATGCAAGGCGTCCACAAGATCGATGTATTTAAAAAAAAAAACTATTTTCTAACGACTTTTTTTTGCATTCATAGAAACTCAAAAATCCTGTAATTTAAATATAGCAATGGTGGTCGTATACCTTAAATGTCAATGCCTTTATCTACTCTTCGATAACTCTAGGCTTCCAAGTTCACAGCTACAAACTGTCCTAGCACTTCCGGTACTAAGAATATATTTCTGAATTCTTTTTGCTTTGTTTGCAACAATGACTTTCAAATTTAAGTACTTCTGTTCTCTGCACGCCGCCAGCGCTGCACATAGATATCATACATCGGTAATTCGGTTTTTTTATTACCGCAAGAATATTTCGTATTCGTATAAGCAACTTCCCACTTTTTTCTATTGCCAACGCATGCGGGTTATGAAACGTGCAAATGTCTGCCCAGCTGACCGCCCAGTCGTTGCGGGCTACGTTGATTGGTTGGCAGTTGCAGATGCAAATCAGTCAATTTGAAAGTCACGAGTGAGTTTAAATTCAAATTAAATAAATTGAAATTGGCGAATGGAAATGGAAATGGAAAATTGAATTGAGGAGGGAATGAATGGGGCAAATGGCACGAGAATCATAACCACAAAAGAGCCAAATAGCGAAAATTCAAATAAACCACAAAATATGCGCGCGGGCCGGACCACAAGCCAAAGATGCCACCAGCACCACGCAACCAAAGATTGCCACCTTGAGTTGCAGCAGTTACGCTGGAGATGCTGTAAATATTCAGCAACCATTGAACCAAAAGAGAGTCGTGGTACTCCGAAACTCCAAGCGCATCGAAATCGTCATGATAAAGTGAAAATTGAAAAACAAAACACTTGCGCTTGCGTTTGGCAGTCAGTAGCCGCCTTTAGCCACCAGACACCAACCACAGTTGAAATCGCTGAATTCGGGCAATCGTTTGGGTGTGCAAGTTGTTGCTTTTCGCAACTGCTGCGACTGCAACTGCTAACCAACTGTGTGCAACGCGCTTATCGCTTATGCAGCGCGCGCGACTTTGAACTTCAACTTCAACTTGCCATTGCAATGTGCGAAGTGGCAGTGTGGCAAGCTTGTTTCAACAGTGAATTACAATAAATTTTCTCACCTGTCAATTACGCGACCATTGTAAATCATTCACCAAAAAGGGATAACCATCATACGCGGCAGTAGTCAGCAGCGGGCAGGACGCCTGTCCAGCTGCCAAGTAGTTAGCCAAACCAAACAGCCAGTGCACCAGTCAATCTGTCAGCAGCGACTATGTTGGCAGAGTGGCGATGCGATCACACTTACTGGGGTTGTGAAAATCTCCATAAAACCACCACACTCTCGAAGTTGAGCAATGTAATAAAGGTCCAAAGGAATTGGCCGCAGGCGGGCGAGCGAACGGGCGGCGCATTTTGAATTGATGAGCTGGAATTGATGCGCTGACAGCGCACTACCGCACCACACTAACCGCAAACGCGCTGCCATTAGCCGCAAGCCGATGTGTTGCATAGAGCAACAGCGGCAACAGTGGGTAGTTGCCTGTTGATGACCATTATAATCAGCTGCGATATGTCTATTGGCGGGATGCGCCTCCCGACGACGAACGCGTGTATGTGTGGCGGCAGTTATGCGATTTGAGATTTGCGGTGTGATTTGATGAGGCGTGAAAATTTCAATGCGATGCAAAAATGTAAATGAAACTGCGGAAATACTTAGCGATCAGCGGTCGATCGGACTGCACGATGGCACGATGGCATTAGCGTTGATTAGGGAGTGATTAGGGAGTGATGACGGCTGAGGGGTTTGCTGATATTCGCAATTACCGCAAACGAAATAGAGTGATCGCAATCAGGATAATGCGCCTTTTTAATGGTGCAGATATTTTTACCAACTCAACGATTGTGGCCCGAGGTAGCTGGATGTTATGAAGGCTATAAAGGTTGTGAAGGCTGCGAAGATTATGAAGGGTTTGAGCAGTGGAGGGGTCCCCGTTCAACCGCAATGCTCATTAGAATTTGAATGGGACTCTATTTATGCAATGAAATATGACTCGACGCTCGTTCATTAAACCAAAAGGAATTGCTGCCAGTAACGAACCTCAATGCACCTAACACTAACAAAAATATATACGTTCCGTTCGAATTTTTTTTGAATTCAAAAGAAGTCAGATTCATCACATTTTGTAGTACTTGAGATTTTTTTTTTTTTGTTAAAGGCAGCTCACAACTCGCAATTGATATATCAAATCAGAGTGCATTATAATCCACTTGTTTGCACCGTCGTTCTGTACGTGCGTGAGATATTCGTGAAATTGATTTTCACCAACTTCTATGGTATTCCCGTTGCTTTTTGCCAGCGCTTGTGTAACAGTTCTTTTTTGTGTTGTCCGTTTGATTTGCTATTTGCTATGGCTGCTTTTGAAGAATGCTTGCTGCTTCATTTGGCAATGCTGTTGTTGTTATTGTTGTTAGCATTTGATCGTTTTATGGCAAGTTGCAGTTACATGTCAGATCAAAGGTTATTGACGTGATCATAAATCTCGTCATGGCCATTCGTCCATTCCATCAAGCGATTGACCAACCAGTCGTCTTCGTTTGCATCTTTGACTTTAAATTCGTCTCAGTTCTTCTACAATGCGATTTAGCCCAGTCCATCCTAGGTCCATCAACCCGCTGCCAGTGCGCCTACGCGCTGTTTACGCTGGTAACGAGCATTATGGCAAATCCAGACGTTGCGACTTTGTACGCCGTGAACCTCGTTTCGTCGCGCTAACGAGAACGCAAATTTGCCTGCGCGCGTTTCAAATAGACGCAAATCAACTGAATGAACTGAACTGAATTGAATTGAACTGAGCTGAGCTGAATGCAATGCACGCGGTTGATAGAATGCTTGCGGCCAACGTGTGGACAGCTGCCTCCCTCCAGTTTACGAGCTCACATTCGCGCTAGCATTCGTTATGCCTGAACACGCCGTGCCGCATGGTTTTGCCATTTACAGATCCGTTTTTTTTGTTTTTTTTTTGTGAGAAATGTGAAATTGTGGTTCACAATATGCGAAAGAGTGCCCGCTGTTTTAGTGCTTAAAATTGTTTTTGTGTCTTTTCGCCAGAAGCAGAGCATATAAAAAATTTGTTTGCACAAAAAAGTAAAATGGAAATAGAAAATTAAAGTAACCGAGACGAAGCAAGGCAGGCGAGCAGCAAGAAGTTGTGGAGAAATTGCCATGTCGTAGCAGCAGATTCGTTGACGAATCGACGTCCCATTGCCACACAGCGTAGGTATGTGATGAGCGCTTTTTGTTTTTAAGTGGAGGTCGGGGACAACGAGTGCTCAGCAATGAGATACCCTGATATAACCATTTCAATGTTGGCTGACTTCGTCAAATCTTGGATGAAGTGGTACAAATTGAACACTCAAAAAAATTACTCTACTCAAAATTTTAATTTATTCTAGACGGCAGATTTAACGGCTGTCGACAAGATATGACAGAAGCTGAAACCGAAATTTGATATTGCCCTGACTGTGCCGACTATTCATTTGATGAAAGTAAGAATTATCATTCAGGGTCGCTTCCATTCAGTTTGGAAAAGACAGAACTAACAGCACAGATATATGACACACTTCAGAGAGCTCTCTCCGATCCGTACGAAGCTTTTTTGAAAGAGGTATCTTCTGGAGCTTTGCTCTTATTTTTTGTGTAAGGTATTTTACTCAGCTCGTTCTCAAATGATGTTTGTTTGCAACTCATAGGATATTTGAATGGGACGCCAAAGAATTGATGCTGAGAACTCTCATATGAATTACACTCAAAATCTCTTCTCGCTTTCGTGAACATGGAACCATTCTGTAGTGATTTTTCTCAGTGCATTATTATTTCTGTCACACAGCATCAAACGAATGGCAATGTGTCGTTGGTTGTGTACTTGTTGGTCGCCATACAATAACTTCCGCAAAATCGTACGTCACGTTGAGCAACACTGTAACAAAATCAATTGCGATGCCAACAACAACGATAACATCACCGCCACCAAAAGCCAAATCAAAATAACAATACACAATACTTCTAAAATTCGAAGCGTGGAGTGCGAACAACACCAACAAAGTGGCAGCGCAGAGCAGTTGCTGCAAGTGAGCAGCAATAGCAGCAGCAGTACCAGCAGTACCAGCAGTTGAGAATTCGCTTGCAGCATTCACGCGCAGATTCTCGCCTCTACTCAACTGTTTCCTCGTTGTCTACTACGGTCGGCTGGTAATTGTCCATTGCTGCTAGCTCTGCCGCTACTACTGCTTGTTGCCATGCCGTAGCAGCTAGCTTCAGGTCAATCCAATTAGATGCAATGCAGTCTATTTTATTTCAATTTCTATGGCTATTCTATTGATTCCATGAGGGTTTTACCGCTGGGCTTTCCTTCATTTTTTCCCAGCTGCCATAAAACACACTGTCTGTTGTTTGGGGGCACACAGTCATGCCACCACTGAATGCTCTTTTGTGTGTATATTGCATGATGTGTGTATGAGTGTGTGGCACGTAGCCAATTAAGCGAGCATAAAGCACGGTCGAGCTTCTCGGTGCATCGATTTCTACCAAACCACCATATGGACCATAGGTCTTTATTTGGCATTTGTTGGCGATTTTTCTTATTTTATTTTCTTTGTTCTTTGCTGAGCAATTTTTTGGTTATTGTCACTGCAATCGTGGCGCGACTGGTGACAACAGTGCTGATGATACTGCTGCTGGTTGTACTGGCGGCGGTGATGGTGATGGTGTTGCAGCTAGTTTTGGCGTTGATACTGGTGCTAGTGCTGGTGCTGTTGCTGGTGTTGGTGCTGGGGGTGTCGATGACGTCTGCCGGCGGTTGGCTGCCATTTTTGGTCAATGACACAGCGGCTTCGTGCCGCCAACCGCTTCCAGCAGACGCCAGTTTGCCGTATGGGTAAGTAGGTACTTGGTAAATTGGTCACAGTCGCCATAGTGGCCACAGTGGCAATGGCAGTGGTCACATTGCCAGTGCCAGCATAACCAACCAGCTAACCAACTGATTGGCAAAGGTGGGAGTACGCTTCTGGTCGCCGAAGCCCAGCAGCCCAGCAATCCAGACGCGTTGAACTAACTTGCATAGTTTTCTAAGAAAAAACCCAAGCTACTTCTTCTCGGCGCTGACCGTGCAAACACTCGAATGATTAATGGCCAACAAGGGCCAAGGCAACCAAAAAAAAAAAAAAACAAAAATAATCACCAACTGTAACAACAGCAGCATTGAAAACAAGTACAATCAGCCGGAAAAGCAGCAGTAACGGCACAAAGGCTGGCAGACAAGCAACTATAAACGCCAAAGAACAACCGTAACTGTTGCTAACAACTGCCTTGTTGCAACATTGCAAAGTGGCATTGCTGTGGCATTTCTGCACCATTGAATGTTCGAATGTTCGAATGTTTGAATGTTTGAATGTTGTTGTTTGCTAATGCCAGCAATTCGTTCGATTTCCGTGTTGATTTTCACACCTGAAAATATTTATTTGTTGCCTCTTTACTTGCCCCATACCCACATCGCCCCCAACAGTTTACACAACAAAAACTGTAAGCAGTTTGCTCGCTCCTTATTGTTTTCCACAGCGTTGCAGTTGTTGCTGTAGTTGCCGCTAGTAGTGTTGTATGTAGCTTATTATTTGGCAGCAAATTGAAATTTATTGCGGTCGAGTTAACAAAAATATCCGTCGCGATAGAAGTTTTCAAATTTGGAAAATTATTACTTCTGGCTGTGCGAGTACGAAAATTGTCTCACTGTTGCAAGCTGCCTGGATTCGTTTTACATTTTCTACTTTGATTCTATTAGCATATTTTTTCAATTGAAACGAATTTCTGCATATCTAACTGTCCACTTTTTTATTATTTATGGCTTTTCATAGGTCTGTAATTCATTTGAACTGCTTTTGAATTTGGGTCGACAAAATTTTTTGTGCTATTATATATACTCTAAAAATGCTTAAAATTCTTTGCAATCTAAGTCTTAATAATTGGTTTACTTTGAATACAAATTTCACGAGAATTCCATAACGCGTGAAGATACGATTTTCATGGAAAATAATAGTGGTTTTTCAGTTTTATTTTTTTTGGAAGAGCAATTTTTTGCTTTTTATTTTTTGTTTGGACAATAATGATATTTTTTTTGTTCTAATTTTTTGCTATTTTTCAGATCTTTTTATTTTGTTTTATTTTTTGCTTGACTATATTTGCTCTTTTTCAGTTTTAATTTTTAGCTTAAAAATAACAGATATGCTTAGGAAATAAGAATTTTTTAAGTTTTATTTTTTGTTAAGTAAATAACAATTAGGTTTTGAGTGATATTTTTTTCTTAGAAAATAAGAGTTAACTTTTGAGCTTAATTTTTTGGTGGAAAAAGATACAATTATTATTTTTTTTCGGCCTTATATTCTTAAGGAATATTCTTGTAATTTTATTGAGCTATTTTTGAATTTATTTTTTGTTAAGAAAATAAGTTATTTTGCAAATTTTTCTTTAGTTCAACTCTTTTCTATAGATAAATTTTTTGCTTAGAAAATATGTTATTTTTAGGTTTTATTTTTTTGCTTGGGATATATCACTTATTTTTGAGTTCTGGTTTTTTCTTTGGTTATATTTTGAGTTTAATGTTTTTTTTTTGGGAAGTAAATTTTATTTTTTGGTTAATTTTTGCTTAGAAAAAGAGTTATATTTGGAGTTTAATGTTTTTTTTTTGGGAAGTAAATTTTATTTTTTGGTTAATTTTTGCTTAGAAAAAGAGTTATTTTTTGAGTTTTTTTGCCAATATAATATTTATTTATGTTTTAATTTTTGCTCATAAAATAGGAGTTATGCTATGAGTTTTGTTTTTTACTTAGAAAATAAGTGTTATGTTTTGAATTTTATTTTTTGCTTGGAAAATGAAACTTATATTTTGAGTTTTACTTTTTGATTAGAAAATAATATATTAATATTATTTACAATAATATAAATTTTTTGAAAAAAAATTGTATTCATTGCGCCCCTGAAAAAAAAAAATCTGGAAAAATCTGGAAAAATTAGTCATTTTCTATTTTTGTTTTTAAGTATTACAAATAACACAAATACTTAAATGCAATTATTGCTATAACAGCTGGTGAAGGCGGAGTGTGACAAATGGAATATAAAGATCTCTGCTGGCTTAAAAAGCGAACACTTTTTGACTTTAGGTGCTGAATCTATAGTTGTTGTATTGCATAGGATTATCATATCGGCTTATTATAAATATAAAAGTTATTTCACCAAATAAGTCCAATTGAATTTACGCCATCACAAAGTTTTTTTCTGACAAAACATACTACTTTTGTTATACTAAGCTTATGTGGATTTGTAATCCTTTGAAGATTTCAAAAAGAAAAACAAAAAACATTCATATCTCCAAGGTCTTTCCAATAATTCATAATGTCTGCACGAATTACATAAAACATTACTGTTGTTGCCTTTTCATTTCAAGCCTTTTTTATTGTTTTCATTTTTCTTTGCGACCTCTGGCTAGAATCTAAAATTTCACAGCCACCCGCTGCTGTACGCTAGCTATTCCCCAGCTATTCGCTAAAATGGGTATCTCGGCACTCTGGCGGGGAAAAAATGAACGGACGTGGCACGCAGAATAAATCGAATTCAATTAATAAATGTCAGCAACTTCGGCGGCCGCCAGAATGGATTGCAATGAACATGCAATCCGAACACCAACACCAACCCACACACACACACGCACACTTACACACTTACACACTTACCTTCAACGCAAATGCATTCGTAGAGACAAATATGTATTGAAACGCACTTGACAGCTCTGGCCGCAAAAGAAATGTCTGCTGTCAGTGAACACAATGGAGTCCCAAGCGACTAAAGTGGAGGTGGACGTGTGGCAGCCTAAGCCAAGAAGGTGGAGTAGCAAGACATAGGGAGGCAGGATGTGGACAGGCGACTCGAGGGAGCAACAAGCGAATGGCATTGGGGATGCACTTAGAGCGTCACATTCGGGTGATTTTTCAAAAAATTCGCAACAGCCTTGAAATTAACAATTGGCAATAGTGCAACGTCATTGCTGGAAGGCGAACGGCAAACGGCGAACGGCGAAGGCGCATAGACCAAGGACTGGCCAAGCGGCAGCAAGCCTGCGAATGACGTACAGAAAGCATTCCATCTTGCGATGTGGCTGTGGCAGGGGTACTTTTGTGAAATGCTGTTGAAAAATTGCGCCAATTGAATTTTGTTTTATTATTCTCAAATGAGGCGAGCGGACAGCAGTGGCGTTCGGAGATGGGAACTTAACAAGGCGGCTGAGCGTAAGATTGCGCAAAAGAATGCGCAGGCTGTGCGGTTTGGCCAGCCTACCGTCTGACGGTGTTAAATTTCTGGGCGGTCACTTTTCAGCGTATTTATCAATTTGAGCCATGCCACGTTCTTGCCGACATGCCGTCGCTGTCGTTGAGGATGCGATTGTGTGGCTAGTGTTTTTGCTTTCATTGTTGCTATATTGCTGCTATTGCATGCCACATGCGGCAATTTATTCGCGCACCTAAGACAGCGCTCGCGATTTAGCATTGTGAGACAGATTATTTTTTCGAATGCAATATATAATTTTGCCCGCTCAGTGAATTGCTAAATTACAATTTAATGTAGTGAAATTTATTTCTGATTTTCGCTTGCACCAATGCACCATGGTGTGTGGGAATGCTAGGCATCTAACTCGCATAATAGCAATGCAATAAAAGTGAAATTTGAACGTTGAAAAGTTTCACTCTTTCAACACCAGACAACAATAAATGCTTAGCAGCAGCAATTGCTGCCCTTTATTTCCGCTGCTGCCGACTCAGCAGCATCTGATCTCAGCGCGTATAGTAAGAGCGTGTTCCTGCTGCTGTTGTTGTTATTATTGTTGATGTTACTGTTGCTGTTGCTGCTGCTGTTGGTGCTGTTGGCGCATCGCGTGTTAATCACACATTAGCTTGCAATTAATTAAAACCGCCACGTAATGCTCATCATCGCGCCGCAATCGCTTCACATTGCGCTTCATCCGTTTCAGTCGATTGTTGCATGCAACATATCCCCACACACAATTATACTTCTTCATCGTCGCTATTATTATTGCAATATAGTAGAGTTATTCTTGCTTTGCTGCCGCATATCTGTTGCACAGTTGGGTTCGCGTGCAACACATTCATCCATCCACTCAATTGCGCTACTTGCCACACTCACACCCAAACCCACAAATTGAATTGCCTACTGCGCCGTCCGCTCAACTTTTTCAATTAGCCACTCTACCATTGGCTGCTCGCTTCCCAGCTTTATTAAAAATCCTCATAAAAATAATGCGCAAATTATTAGTTTGTATTGCTGGCTGCAAATTAGCCGTTGGTTGTTTTGTTTTTTTTTTGTTTTTTTGTTTTGATATTAATCATAGTTGTATTAAATGTAGCATGTTCACACTAGCTGTAAATGAAAGTCGCCATGAGACAATCGATGAATTAAGAAAACAACAAAAGATTTGCATCAAAAAAATTAAATCATTTCTTTATTGTACTTTTGATCGAAGTTTTCATTCGCATGTAAAAGGTACATAGTATGCACTGGTACTATGGGAATAAAACTATTTGTCAATTTTATACGCATTGCTCCACAAAAATTCAAGGAAGATAAGCAGAAATAAAGAAAAAATTCAAATATGAAAAACATAACCTTTTTTTTTACTATAGTGGAATCGATTCAAACTATGGTATGCAAAAATCTGCAACAAATACTTTAACTTTTGCATCAACATCAACCTATTGTTGTCAATCTAAGCAGATATATATATATTAATTAAAGAACTGTATTCTAGTAGCGAAGATCGTCCAGCATCAAATACAAAAACGGAGGAAAAATCAAAACTTCGATGAAGAACAAAGAGTTTTCTTTAAGGAGCTAGCTAGATATAGACAATACCTTTGACTGAGCTGAGGCTGAGCATTCTCTGATGTACAATTGGTTTTCGAACGTGGATGACGGTGGTCAATCATAGATAGAGAAAAGAGTAGGATTCAATATTCAAAAGCCGACTGTTGAAGGTTACCATCTCATCGCCAATGTGGTCCATCTCTTTTTTTCCTATGCGCGAAAGGGCTTTCAATACTCAATATGCGTGGACACCGCCTTTGTAGTTAGCAGGCACCCACAGTGGCACTAGACGTACTTTAAGAGGAATCCTGGTTTTTTGTAGCAATATTCATAGCAAGAGCTAGTATCCCAATCAACTTTTATCAGATACAGGATCCATGAACTGGGTGCATTTATTTGGATATATAGCCGCTGTGGAGATGTGGGCATTGAGTAGCAGAAAATCTCGATAGAAAAGGCACAGTCCGGTGGTTTAAGAAACGTTCCTTGAACTGTCATCGAACTTTCGAAATCGAAACTATAAAATTTGAACAATTTTTCAAAACGACCATACATTATGGAATGGATGTTCTCAATCAGACCTGTTAAATTTCAAGTACAATTAGTACTCAATACAAATACTTTTTAAAGTACTTATAATGAATACGTAATTGTTTTCTAGCTGAATTGAAATTGAGACTCGAGTACAAGTACTTGTAATTGGAAAAGATTTGGAAATACCATCAAGTATTCGAAAGTACTCGAAAATACTCGCTAAAAGAATTGCAATCCTTTTCCAAGTACTTCAAAGTAATTGAGAGAATTGAAATCCATTTCCAAGTACTTCAAAGTAATTGAAAGTACTTGGAAAGGATTGCAATTCTTTAAGCGAGTATTTTCGAGTGAGTACTTTCGAGTACTTTCAGTACTTGATGGTATTTCCAAATATTTTATAATTACAGGTGCTTGTACTCGAGTAGTAATTGATACATATGTAATGTACTTGAAAAGTATTGAGTACTTCTCTGGAAAGCCAAAGTCCTTAAATTTTTACTTAACAGGTATGTTCTCAATATTCATGTCAAAGCCTTCAGTCCAAATAAGTAGGACGGATGTACTATGTCACTTTGGATAACAATTTTTCATCCAAATATTTTGATTAGTCCACCTCAGGGAAATTAAAATGAAAAATCTATATCAGGCTAGTAACCAAACGACTTGAAAGACTCATACTCTATTTATTTGAACTACTTGTGAAATATCACATCGTAGAAAAGATTCTAATCGAAATTTTCCAAAAAAATTTGTAAAGCAATTATGCGGTACTCGTAAACAGTCTAAATAAGATGCAACTAATTACTTTACGAATTTAGATTAAAATTTTATAAGCTTTAACTCGTAATTGGTTTAACGAACTCGCAAAAGTGATTGTGTATGCATTCGAAGTGTACAAAGTGCGTGAATTCTGTGGAATTATGCAAACTGTCTTACAACTAGCCAACCGCTTTTAGAACATCGCTTGGCCAAATTGCAGCAATGACGACGCAAAGTGGTTTTCCGCTTAAAGTAAAATTTGTTTATGATACGTATTTTTAGTTGCTTTTAACTGCAGTTTTAATTATTTTCGCAGATATTGTGCGGTAAACCAGACGATTTTTACAGGCGGATATTCGAATGGCCAAAATACGAAGCCACAGTGGCGGAGTTGGACGCGGGCACTGACGGCAGTGTTGGCATACCGATACTTGTCGAGTTGAGTGCTTGGATTGCTGGATGGATACAAGTGGAAATGAACACTCATCGGCAGACAGATGAAGTGTCATTCATCTGCGCATAAACGCATTACTTAGCATAGACAAGTGGTCTCAAAGCGCATGCGCGTACACACCGCCGCACAAATGTTCCCACATATGAACATTGCTTGAGATGAAAAATCGTGTTGGAGCGGCAAAGGTTGCATATTGCCTGCACGTCAAGGGACAACCGACAATTGCACTTGAGCTTTGCTCGGTTGATGCTTTGGCTGAGAGGTAGACTGTGTTCGAGTTCCCCTCTGCGCGTGCATGTGCCGCTTGTCCAATTGTGGCTTACACGCGTGGCGAAGGGCAAAATGCAGCACACACTTACTTGGGGCTGAGACCTCTTTGGGTCCATCGATGGTGCAATCGCAATCGCGGCAATCATATCGGCGGTATACCAAATGCATTCGTGATTGCGACTTTCGCGTTGTTGCTATACGGAGTGCAGTGTATTTGTTGCTGTTGTAGGTAATATTCAAGGTTAACTGGTCACCGCCACATTTGAACTTTACACACATGCGTGGCAGAAAAATGAATGAAAAACAGCAAACAGCAAACAGCAAACCGCAAAAGCATAACAACAACAAGAAACAATTTTGTTGTAACAACGAAAACCTTTTGCGAGCCACAAGCTGGGGCAAGAGAATGACGTAGATGGATAGTGGGACGAAAAGGTAAATACTGGGGAATACCTGTGAATGTTGGTATTTGAGAAATGAAATTGCGATCGCTTTGGACTCTATTCCAAGGACGGCAAAATGGAAAGCATCTGCAGCAATACTTACAACGAAAACTAAACCAAAAATTAATGAGAGTCAGGACCACGCCTTTATTCCGAATATATGTACTTAGTCGTGTGGTTATACGATCACGGATATCGGTCATATCCACAACTTTGATGTTCACTCTCGAGTTAAGTTAGTCATCTCAGTTACATGTGATACCACTTACTATTTGCACGGAAACACTGTGTCCCCTGAGTCCTTAGCCTTGCATGGGCAGGGTAACGGAGTAGAATATGAAAGAATGATTTCACTTCGTCAACCTCCATGCATTTGCGACAAAGAGGGCAGAAAATTATGTTAGGCGCAACCGCATTAGTTCCTACCCTCGGACAATACCCAGTCAATACCTAAAAGATCGAAAGTTGTCACTTTAGCACTCGGAGTTCTCTTGAACGCCTACGGTCCACCACCGACCAGATGGTATTTTCATAGCTCTCGCTGTGCCAACACATAGCCCACCTGTTTAATAAAAGTCCACCATCTACCAGCTCATCAGCCATGTAGTTTTCTACTAACTATATCGCTGTGATCTGGCACCCAAATCAGTTCGATATGGAAGCATTCAGAGGTAACCGTGTGGGGTCAAGATCCATTTGGGGCAACAATCGATAAATAGCTATCTGTTTCTTTAGAGACAAAGTCCAAGTTTGCCATAATTTTAGAGCACCCGCTCTCTTTGGAAGGACTGTCTGATTCAACGTTGCAAAAATATTTCTCAGATAAGTATAGAATCCTTACTCTAGTGTCTTGAGAACTGTTATGCCACCAAAAAGCTATCGTTACATATTATTAGCTAAAGTCGACAACAATTAAAAGAACTGATCTGCTCTCACGACGCTTAAAGTTTCATGACCCACTACTAATCCTTGAAATTACATAGAATTATATACGTTTCAACCCACTGTGCGTTTCACACAACGTAATGTCGCATTCAGTTTGCGGTTTTTTGCTAGACATTTTTAAATATAAATTCTGAATGTTTGCTGCCTGAATGCCCCGCTACGCTACCTTCCGCCCTATGCCCGCTAGCTGGATGCATGCATGTTGCCCTCAAGCGGCAACAAACCCATACGAGGTGATCGCCTGCGGGTATCGCCTGTGGGGAATTTCTGATGTTCGCGCGTTTCAAAAACTTTATAAAGGAGTATGTTGCGGTGTCGACTCCTTTCGGCGGCTAGTAAACCGCAAAAATTGGCGGAAAGCATAAAAAGTCAGCAACACAATGCACTGCAATTGCCGTATGCGGCGGCCGGAAAAGAAATCACTTTTGCTGATATCTGTTATGTATTTGTCTCACTCGAAACATTTTCGCTGTTCAGCGCTTTTTCATTTTATTTTCATTCGTATAAAATGTATGAAATCATGTTTGCATTTTTGGTTTGCTTTGCTTGATGGAGTCGCTGGCCATCGTCTGCTGTTGATCTGCTTTGCTGACATCTTCGTATTTAATTTCATTTAATTTTATTTTTGCGATTATGCTTAATGATGATGGGGTTTTGCGGCAAATTATGCGAAATAAATTCAATGCACCGCAACAAAGTGGTATTTAAGAAGGAACATAAGAAGTGTGACCAAGTCGCTGAAGTGGAGGGAAGATCGAACCGGACGAAACCACAAGTTGGCGGATTCTTAATAAGAGTAAATAATCTATACTGACGTCTAGTCTGCTTATGTGGATGAGTGTGAATGCGAACCGTATCTAGGTTGCTTGTGACTCATTGTCGCTTACACGAAGCAGAACTAAGTTAATGGGCATAATGATAGTGAAATTTTTAGTACAATGTACATATGAGAAGCTAGTAGAGAAGAGAAGAGTCAAAATAATACGTAAGTCTTTGTGCGAGTATATGAAGAACGGAGAACAATTTCTGCGGAATATGGAAACTTTTAATAATTATTTATTTTAGTTTAGATTAGCACTTACCGATTATAAAATAAATGATTTCCTCTCATTAAAAAACTATAAAAGTTATTGGCATGAGAAATTTGAAATAAGTAAAATCGCGCTTGTTGCTAAAAATATCAGCTTCCTGATGATTAGCGGTAATGAGAATATTATGAACGTGAAATTTTCCTATCTAGTTTGTATTTAACGAAATATTTATTGAGATATGTTTTTTTTTCGAAATCTACACCAATTACACGCTCGGTAATAAATTTTACATTTCCTTAATGCTCGCCGATGGATTCCCTACTATCGATATCGTATACTCAACCTTCGTTCAATCTTGTGTACGATCTATTCTTTTTTGGTGTTTTCTCGGTATTACCTATCCGGTAACATAGCGCCAAGCGCAGTTATGGATTGGTTGCAAAAAGTTCACCGACTTAAAACTGATCGAATTTTCCTTCTTTGATAAAAAAACGCATACTATTAGAATTAAGAAACAACCAAGAAATGCCGCTCAACGAAACGTATTGGCGATTATTAACAAGAAAGAATTCAACTCAACGGCTTCGTATAAATACAAATAAATTCAAATAATAAACTGGTATGTTTCGTACTTTTTCTGTGAAGAAAAAAAAACAGAGCAATTAAAAGCGAAAGCATTATGGCCATTTCTTAGGCACCGTTTAGGCCTTTAGGCACCAACTAAATGCAGTTCTACGAAAAAATTATATTTTTATAAATAGTACTAATGTCGTTTTGAATTCCAAAGAAAAAGTGGACAAGTTAAGAAAAATTTTAAATTTTTTGACAATTTATTTAAATTTTTTTGAGCAAAATCAATTACAATCAAAATAAAGAGAGAGAGAGAGATTTTAATAAAATTGAGCAAAATTTAAGATTTTGTTGAGAATTTATTTAAATATTTTTTGTTGAGGCAAATATTAGTAATGATCGAACTTAATGAGCATCGAAATTTATATACATATTTTTTATTTTATAACAGTTATAAATTTCAAAGGAAGGAAGGGAAATTTAATAAAAATTAAAAATTGTTTATTTACTTATTTGTATAATTAGTTTTTATTTCAAATTTCATTTTACAATTCAGTGTTTAAATTGATGCCATTTACGGTCATTTCCACTTATCAAAGGAGCAATCAGAATTCTCTACGTAACTTATTTCGAACAATTTAACCCTTTGCCGGGCTAAACAGAAATAACAGGGTTTTTTTTTTTTTTTTTTGTTGACACTTTCGGTGTCACTGGAATTCACAAAATTTTCAAACTATACCGTTGAAATCGTTTTCTGATTAATATTTGTGTGTATTCAGTTAAAAACTAAAGAACTAGAGACCGATATCACACGACAACTATGCTGTTTGAGTTTAAATTCAGATAATGTAAAGACCGTCTGCAGACGGTCTTGCCCGGCAAAGGGTTAAACACTGCCAAAAAACAACAAATAATTTAGCGGTTTCTCAGAAATGCAATTTCAGGGAAAAATTTAATTTTAGGTTAAGTCAGAAAACTCAGTTTCCTACAAAATAAAATATTTATCAAATTCTGGTTTTTTGTACGATAATAAGCACTTTCTATCACTTTTCTTCATTTTGACTTTTTTCATTATTTATTGTTTTGCTTACTAAAAATTATTGTGAAATTTGACTCTCACTCACTTTGTAGTTTGCTGCTTCTTACGTTTGCCACAACCAATGATTGTGACATCATGCTATTCATTTATTGGTTAAGTTTTACAAAAACAAAATACCCAGGCATTTGGCTTGCAGTTTTGTGGATCAAATTCCATCAACAAAAACTTGATTACTTAAAGCACAAGAAATTATATTGTACAGTATAATGGCAGATTTCTTAGTCACAGTGAAATTTTTTCTGAAAGTATACTCTATACTGAAAATTGATTTGCTTCTCGAACGAATGCGCCCTACATAGATATACAATATTCTCATTAATGTTGAGTACTACCATTTTCTAAAATGCTATGCATTATCGCAAACCACCGCAAACGAGACAAATAAAAAACTTAATTTTCCATTTACTTACTACTACTATTCTGAGTCACAACCTACCACAAAAAGTGTGCAATAAAATTTTTGTGAGCCCTATTATCTATTCCGCTCAAATGAGTCGCCATGACCTAACAAACTTCAAAGTGCATCCGCCCTCTACCCTTCCATTCACTATAATCACAGTGGATGTAACCGGAGCTGAAGAACTTGCAGTATATCCCTACTTTCACTCACTCACACACTAAACGTATCTCGATTTGCAAACAAGAATATTTTTCTATAATGAGTAGTCATATTTTAAATACATTTTTAAGAATATCGTCTTACGGGTATAATAAAAACTAATAACTACACTCACTGCACAGAGAAGCGCTTTTAGTTCTCGAGTACTCTAAAAGTCATCATAAATAACTTTCGCAGTGCTCGGTGTAAAATAATATAAAAATGAAGTGGCAAACAGTGGATGTGTAGCTATGCATCAAGTTGGGTTGGCAATGTTACATATCGTATGGCACCGCTCCCTCAATTAACGCAGAGGATGAAGTGCAGAGAACTATTTATGTTTCTAAAGCAAAGAATTACACTTGGCTTTTAGACCACAAAGAGGGAACATTATTTTCATATGTCATTCATGTTTTAAATGCATTTTTATGGCATATTACCTTTGGGTGCAGCGAAGTAGGCAACTAGTAATCTTACCACCAGCTGGCGCATCATTCATTCACACACACACACACACACACAGCACACAACTCATACGCGCACAATGAACTTGAACTTGAAATTGTTGTGCACATGCGCAGGCAAATATGCAAACAGAGGGATGCAAAGAGTAAAATCGTAGCTGAAAGGAAATGCCTCTAAAGATTACCAATTGTTGCTGTCTGCAAAAGGAATAGTAAATGCATTTGGTCTACTGTTGGCTAGATGGCTAACAATCTGCTGGTTTGTTCAAAAACTACCTCTCGGTGCTAGTTGAAAGCCATTTATACTTTTGTACCATTCAAAGGCCAATGGCAGTCAGTCAATTGAAAATGAAATGAAGCGGGACATAAATGGCAAAAGTTATAGCTAAGTAGAAGATTTACAGCAGTGAGGTAAAAAAATTTAAGACCTACACAGCATTTGCATGCCATTTGACGTATGCCTGAGTTTTCAACCAATCACTTTCAGCGCAAGTAATGCAACGCTCAACAGAGACAATTAATATTGGCTTCTTAATGTCTGACTAAATGGCTATAACTTTTGTGGGGAAAAATGGAATGGACCGCGGTTGGTCCTCCCCACCACTACTTTGCTACAATCTAGTTTTCATGCTGTAGAGATCTGCTCATAAAAATTTAAAGGTAATTCTATACGAACCCGTGACCGAAGCACCAAAAAAGTTTAGCTATTGCTCTAGTTGATTTTCTTTATTTTTGAGTTCAGCTAGCGATACTTTCCCAGTGTTTAAAATCTATTGCTTTACTTCAATTCAATAATTCAGCCATTATATTGTTTACAAATGAAATAAATTCTGTTACACAGCTCGACAAGGCAAATATTTAACATTTACTTATCGCTTCATTCAAACAACGTTTTTATTATAAGTTGTGTAGTGTAATTAGAGCTTCTAGCATTTTCAATTGCACTTTGACCACCAAAATCGTCATTACCATTTCAATGCAAATTTTGGGTATGGTAAAATTTTCTATAGCTTCAGTTTGAAGACTTCTAGTATTGGTTTAGACTTGAAAATCGGCCTTAAAAGTAAAATAAAATTTAAAACCTAATGCTTTGTAAGCGGTAAACGATAGAGAAAGGTTTCAAGTGGTCTATTTGACATTTTAATTAACCTAAAAGTGATGCAATTGAATTATGAATCCTCAATAAAATTCTGAAATTCATTTTTTTTTCCTTTTAATAGCCAAGCCATTTGTCATTTGATCTTTCCAGCGCAGATCAGATATCTTCATTTTCCTCTGCCACCATCGGCGGCTGTCGCGTTGAATAGTTGCGGGACTGGAGCTTAATCATCCATTCGAATAGTTCCACAAATATTTCGCACACACTTTCTGTAGCAATCTAATACAGTTTTTCTCTTCGAATTCCGTAATCCATAATAAAGTTAAAAAAAAATCGCATGAAATTGGGCCAACCTCTCCGAAAACCAAGAAAATTAAACGGTGCATCCTTTTCGCATGTTTCGAATGAAGTTGTGTTGCTCAGCGAGATTTTACTCAAACGCACTAGTTGAGTGAGGATATTCAATTTGCTCGCAAAAGTACTTGGACCTTACTGCAAATTTTCTTGAAGAAATAAATATGAAAAGAGTTTCTTATTGAGACCTGCTAACGGATTTAAACATTTTTGATAAAATATTTGTTTTTTTAAATTTCTTGAGAGTATTTTTGGTGTGCATTTCTTTGTTTTCCTTGAGAGCTGGATACTTAGCTTTATTCGAAGAAGAAAATACTAAATTCTTTTAATGCAGTCACACTACAAACCTTTCGCACCTTTTGATTTTTAGTGCCTTAATTGTTGTGCGCAACAAGTTCGTCGCTTAAGTCTTTTGTACGCTTTCAGTACTAACTACAAATAGAAAAGTTAGAATTTGCTTAGCAAAACAATACCAACATCACTAAGGCCCCAACAAGGAAATGAAACAACATTAAATTTGCACTTATGTTTTTACACTTCGCTACTAACAAGCACACTCACACACACACACACACACATGTGCATGCACACAAAAAAAGGAATAACTGTGAGTAAAAAGCATCATTTGATTTGATAGAGGTGAGAGTTATTTGTTTAGCATAGAATTAACACCCATTCCTCACAGCATGCAACATGATATTTATTGCAAGCACACACATACATACATACACACACACACATACACACATTTACATGCACCAAGCTAGATGGCAGTAATCATCACACATACACTTAGACAACATGGTGGTGCGGCGTGGCAGATAGGGAAATGAAAGTGCTTCGCTGCTGTTTTCTACCGCTACTACTCTGCGCTCAATAAATATGTAGTTACGTACGAACGTGCGTATATGAGCACTAGGGTGATCCAAAAATGCAAGGGGAATAGTAAAGTCACAATCTTAATGTTCTTATCCTCTAGGATTTTTCTAGATTGTTTTTCGCAGTAATGATATAGAGTGCTTGGAATTCAATATTTTTCATTTGGTAAACTCGCTCTTCAGGAGACTTCAAAGATTAATATCTAAATTAACTTTTTTTAGTACTAACTACTTTTTAAGGGCCTCAAAAAATATATATATTTTTTTATTTTTTATTTCAAAACAATAAATAGGGCTATTAATTATTGATGTATATTGGAGCTGTGTACATATTTTCCCGTCATCCCTTGTCAGGTTTGGTTTGGATACAAGCCGGTTTCGATGCTTTGCCAGCTTCAGTGTCATTCTTCGGTATCAATAACAAAAACAAAAAACCAACAATTTGAAGGGGCGAGAGTAGATATTAAAATTTCGACTTTACTATTTTTGGACCACCCTAGTGAACGCGCGCATATCTGCATGCTACAAAAAGCATTATGGCCTAGGCATTAAGTAGACATGTGAGGCGCGAACTTGCAACGCTTCATTTGTCTATTTATGCGGCGCATACAGCGTTACCTTCTTGGCTTCAACTGCGCTGCCCCTGCCTTCGCTGTTCTCCTGTGGCACCACTCGTCTGTTCGACTGCCTGTCCGCCCCATTACGTGAAAGTTAATTCATTTTTGCTACCAGTTAAATGCAGCAACGTGAGCTTCACACTTTCCGCAGTGCAACAAGTACAACAACAACGACAACAATTGACCAACATCGTTATAGTAATTGTTGTTATTTCTTTAGTGTTGCACATTCTTGTCGGGCAATTATTGGTGTGGCATGGTTAAAGTTTATGTTGTTGTTGCTTTTGTTGTTTATTCTTGCTGTTGTGGTTGCGGTTGATGTTGCTGTTGCTGTTGCTGTTATTTACACCAGCTGACTGCCATTGTAGTGAAGTTTGTTTTCGTTGGTCGGTTGGTTGTTGTTTTTGTTGTTGGTTGATGGTTGATGGTTGATGGTGTGGCAGTTGCGTAATTACGAAAAGCGCTTAGTGCAAGTGCTTACAAGCTTAAGTTGATACTAATCCGTTTTATTCCTTCTTCTTCTTTTTCATTCGCAGAATAACTTTTGCTGCACGAAAGTCTAGAAAGTGCAAGGCGTCGAGGGAAATGCAAATAAATTTTTGAGTTATCTTATTATCAAAGTATTTATGAAACTAGTTTTTTACGCTGCGATTAGAAGTGAAACTATTTTGAACGCAAATAGTGAGTGATCCGAGTGATCCGAGTTGGAGGTTTAGATCTTACGAATACAACAAATTTGCATACTTTGCAATTGAAATTGCCCATAATTTTTTCATGCTATCTTCTGTCGTTAGAACGAAAATTTTCTTTCTTAAACTTCTGCCAGCATTTCACCATAATTTGCAAAACATTTTATTTTTATTTTTTCTTCTGCAATGGCAGCAGCACGGCGTCATTAAAACTGAACTGGCAAAACGTTATTTTTGCCTAAATCTGCGCAATTCTTTTTTATATTTCTATGAAGAGCAGAATCACGACTCTGCTTTGCTTTTCGGTAATGTGAAAAAAAATAAAATTAAAGGCATTACACACAAAAGCAGCAACTTAGCTGCCGAAGCAGAAGTAACAGCAATAATAAAAATTGTGCTGAATGCAAAAACGCTTCACAAAAATAAAAATCATTTAATAGTGAAATAGTTTTTTTCTTATGAAAAATTAACGTGAAATAAGCAAACATTTTGGTTTTCAAAAAACGTGTTGGTAACATTTGGAGCATGGTATCTACTTTTCAACAGAGTCATAACAAATGCGAATACCTTGAGAGTGCTGCACGTGTTGCCCAACAAATGTGGCAAGTGTAGCAGAGGCGGTTGGTTGCAAGGCACGAGTGGCGGATTAAAAGTAAAATTGGTTGAATAAAGCGGTAGAATCGAGGCACGCTGCTCAAATATACAGGGTGCATGGAAGCAATACCCAAAAATAGGAGTCGCTATGCGGAAGTGAAATTCGAAAATTTTTACATAAAATTTTGCTAACTATATTTATCAATTTTTGTCGAAAGTATCTTCCAAAAACAAACCGATGCATTTTTTTAAATTAAACTTTAACCAAAATACTTCCTAGATGCACTTGTATAAAGGTCTTCAGAAAAAAAAATCGAAATGGCCTCTTTGTGATATAGTTATTGGCTTAAATTGTTTTATTGTTTACTATTTACTTCTATACAGTTTCTTTTATATGGAAAATTTGTGTGATACCGTCAGAAAAAAATCAAAAATAAACGAATTTGTTTTGCAATATGAGACTTGCATTTTGTTGCACTGCAATTTAATGCAATATAAAACTGCATACTTAGATTTTTTATAGAAATAAAAAGTGTGTTGATGTTTAAAATATTTGTTGAATTTGTTTAGTTTTAGATGTTTGTTATATAATGAGATAAAATTTTATTTTAAAAAATCTCAAGCATAAAGCAAACAAACGAAGAATATTCAAAACTTGTCACTTGACTGTATCGGTGTGGCTCTTTATTTGGAACTAATAGGCTTATAACGGTAGCTACTACTAGCCTCTACTTTTCTTACTCCCCATTCTGATTTTGAGCATTTTGACATTTCTGTTTTAAAAAATAAAAACTGTAGTTGCTCTGTATTTTTAAACAACCTATATCAAAGTTTACTTAGGCGCTTCCCTGTTCAGTTATTTTTTCTTTTACTTTTTTATATCGTCGTCACTTTTTTGGCTAAATGGTTCATGATCAACGTGATCGCCACATTTGCCAATGCCATTGTTGTGAACAAAGAAATGATTTCTGCTATGAAAAATATTACTAGCTGTTATTGTATTTTTATAGTTTTTTTTTATGAATACCTGGCGAAACAAGACCCGCTGCCTTTTCGGCAAACCCTTGATCCTTGCTGGGCTAATACTTTTTTTTTATTAGTATGGTTCTGTATTTGCAAATCGATTCAGTACGAATTGCTTGGAAGCGAAATGCGAAAGTGAAATGTCGTGAGCGCGCGATAAAAATAAAGCTCCAAGCAGCGGTGATGGTAAAAAAACAAAAACCCCCCCTATACACACAAAAACGTAGGGGTGATGGTTTTTTGGCGTTCTTTTTTACGACACTAAAGCAAACGAGGGGAAATTAAAATTTGCGAACTGCAAAGACGTTAGACGTTGCGAAAACCCAAGACAAATCATTGAAATCAATAAGTTACGAAAAATTAAATTAGGAAACTAAAATTTTTTTATTTAAAGTCTGATTACATCAAAATATAGAATAAAAATTGAAATTAAGTAATTTTTCTTCCTTTCTTCGGGCTAACTTTTTAAATTTATATATTTGGTCTCAAGATCAGCTTAGGATTAGGATCTCCTCATCAGTTTTCTTTCTAAACTCTGTCCGGGTTTGAGTTCGCAATTGCCGAGTTGCCAGGCAAGTATGCAGCCAGTGAACCAAGGCAGGCATATAAACTGAACAATTCCAATAAGGCAGTATGCTCTATTACAATGAATGTCTGATTGTTGTTGTTGGTTATGACAAATCTACTTTATTATTGTTAGATTTTGTTATGGTTGGTGTGCCCATCCATTACATATGTACATTTATTAATTTTTGGGCCGAATTTTATTTATATCGACAGCAATTTTTGAGCTCACGCCCAGTTTTTATTAAGAAAGTATTAGAAAAAGCAATGGCTTTGGACTCGCAAATTATTGGTGATTAGAATTATTTTCAAGAGTTTCAACGTTGCCTTAATAATTCCAAATTTCGTAGGTTAGCGCAAAAATTTACTAGCGCATCTCAAAAATATCTGGCAGCTGTCGTATATAATATTTATTTTTTTTAAATATGAAAACAAAAATGAATTTCAAATGTTTTAAAAAGTTTTCTCAAATACTTTCTATTGTGGTCACATACGTCAAGTTATTATGCAGCCAAATACGCGCCATATGAAGGAATATCAAAATTTAAAAGTAGATTTTTCTGCATATGTACACTCAGTTTTTCAACTAATGCCATTACGACCTTAAAACCGTTACATTAAGCAAACACAAAGAAAAAAAAATTTTAAACCTTTTTGAAAGTGTTGAGAAAAATAATAAATTTAACGAAACGCCGAAGCACTCCAGCTGCTGTCATTAAGAGGCAACCCCAGCCAGCCAGCTTGACGATCAATCAGCAGCCAGATATTTGAATGACTAAAAGTAACAGTAAAGATAGAAATATATGGAAGCAGAAGAAGCACCCAAATATCACGCATTAAACGCTTGTTGCAAGTTAATAGACAATAGAAGCGCAACAGAGGATAGTCTACGTATTTTGTAGAGGCGTTGCAGCAACTGATGCGTTGTGGCAGCCTGAATACCATTTCAATTTCAAAAGCCATTCAAATGCCCTAATTTGAAAAGTTTTTTGAGAAGCATTCCAACCGTCGTTCAGTATACTCGTCCGCTAGCAGCAGAGATGCCAATGTGCTAATAGAGAACTGAATAAGTACGTATGGATATAGATAACATTAGGCTGGGTAGGTGGGCAATTACATTTGCGTAGTGTGGAAGCTCATATCAATAGGATTTTTGGGGCATGCAAGTAAAGCTCCAATAATAACGCGCCTTTCTTCCTAAATTTCTTTTTATGATCCGATTTAGTATAAAATTAAAAAGTTGTTGTCCTATTGCACAGACCAGACCTAATGTGCGCATGCATTGTCTAAAAATTGTATAAAAAACTATGTATGTATAATCTTGTGTTGGTAGTTAATTAAAAAGTTGTTGTCCTATTGCACAGACCAGACCTAATGTGCGCATGCATTGTCAAAAAATTGTATAAAAAACTATAATCTTATGTTGGTAGCTTGGTTTGTTCCTCTCCAGCAGCTGTCTCATTTGTTGTATTCGTATTTATATCGAAAGCTGTTTGAAGAAGCTGTATGATCACACAATTAATGCCACTTTGTTGCATTTACACCGTTATCTACTCGATCAACTCCAACATGCCGCACTTCAAATGCCTTGCCTAGCCTTGCCTCATTGTTCAGCCCAAAAAATGCGTTTACTTCGCTCTAATTGCATTGGAAAGTTTATTTGGGGAGTTATTGTTACGAGTACAGCGCGTAATTGAAAAAGGAATTGTAGACTTTTTTTTAGTTCTTAATTGAGGTACGCTACATTGTTATGTATAAATAGAATAACAGTTATTTCATTATAGAAGATTTATAGCTTTTTATGTGCAGACAAAAAATTGATTGCAGTGATTGTTGCGTTGAACTAGCCCCGGGATGATTAGAAAATGTTGTGTCAAACCGTTCTTTTATTCGTAGACGCTTTAAGCCAAAGCTCTTAGAAATTGTAAATGTTTGATTATTTTTTATAAATAATGAACTTTCAGTATTAAAACTGAGCTCAATTTTGCATAGGATATTCTAATACGAGTAGATACTCACCACCTACAATGGTGTCGGAACTGGCTCCCATTGTATGATGGTGATTGGCAAGACAGCAAATAATATAATGCCAATTCGCGTATCTAGTGTTATAGTCCCGATATAATTAAATATTAGGCAATTTCTTTTTCATCTTATCAGAATCATAAGCTAGAAAGATTTGTGTAGACTACGAGTAGCTCGCATATTTCCCATGCTCCGATAGAAAGCTGATATAATTTTTTTCTAGCATCTTGACAAATTACAATATCTCACTCTTAAAAATATTAGCGAACGTGCTTTTAAAAATTCTCAGCAGTTCGTTCTATGTATTCTTTTCAGCTACAGTTATAGTTTTATTTTAGTTACTTTTGGTATGCTTGCCATTTATGCTCCTCCTCAACGCATCATGGTGATTTCAATATGAAAACTTTATTTTCTAAATTCCGATCTACATATGTGCTCCCCAGCCTCCTTGCTCCTAGTGGCCGTATTGCGCTGTGTATACCTGAATCTATTCCTTATCTCATTACTCTTATTCAACAGTTTATACAATAAAGGGCAAAACTTTCCAGTACTTCGACCTCTGAAATTGATATGGTTCTGTCTGTTGTAAAAGTAATCGTTGCTGCCACAATTGCTAGCAATTGAATTACTGTAAGCAACAACAGCCAAGGTATTTCACAAACAACAGCCTTTTGCAATAACTGAAAGTGTTGCATTAACTTTTTTGTAAACAACAACTCGTTCTTGGTATCCGTTCTTCAAAGGCACAGCCAACGAGCGTGCCTACAAAGAAGTCTGTCGTTCACCCTTTTTTTTACCATTACAAATAGCTAACTAACGCGGATGCATGCAACATGGGGCATTAAAGTGCTGCATTCTGTGGCCACAACGGTCGATCGCATTTAATTGAATTGTGCGCTTGAGGTGGCGCAGGGCAGCTACACGACTACAACGGCAACGATAGCTGGCGCAGCATCATGCCTAACGGCATTTTCTACAAAATGCGTTTACGCATCCGCTATCATCAATTGGTTATTGGAGCTGAATGCCGGAGGACAGAGCACAGATGTAAACTAGCCGTTGCAAGCTAATACGCCCCACTTCGTACTGATCCTTCAGGTACATATCTGCCTGTTTGTCTTATTATTATAGCCTGCTGGCCTGGGAGGTAAATAAATGACGGCCACCGGCCACAACTTGTACAGCTTGGCGTGGCAAGACGGCCGCGGCCAACACCCGCCAGCTAGGCAGTCAAACTGGCCTTGTCGAGGTGTATGTGGTCCGTGGTCAGCAAGAAGTGTGCGCCCGGTTTAAGGCGGTTCTTGGTTTACCGCTGCCAAATGCCGTTGCCCGTTGGCCGTTTGATGTACGCAGCCGATGGGCACATTTTTCATGCACGCACTGGAAGTACACACATACATACACATACACTCTGGTTATTGCTGAAACCAGTTGACAATTAGTGGCAACAACGCTGCCAGAGCGAACATCGCAATAATTGTTGTTGGGAGGAGTTGCGAAGAACTTCTGAGCACCAGAAGATTCTGCTAAATCTCTAAGCTACTACACCGCTGCTACGGTGAACATCATTTGCGTACAAGGCGAACGGCGCAGCGGTTGTGGCAAGTTTGTCCACTAGAACGTCGGCAACGGTGATGTGACAAATGTTCGAGTCCGCGTGACAGCGCAACTTGTGCTGGGAATCTAATGTTCGCACTGCGTCGGTTAGGATTGCGTGCAATCGAGTTATTACCGTAGTAGTAAAATCGCGGTAAGGGGAAATGCAAGTGGCAGCAGCAGGGATAAACAGTTAATTTGTGAACGACTGAAAGTTGACCCAGCAGAGAAATCGATTAAAGTTTTAGCAATATTCCAGCAATATTCCTTTTAAAACTGGCAGGCGTATTTGAAGCACAAAACTAGGTGAAGATTTTGTTTTGAATGTTTTAGTTTCGGTTTCAGTGTGAATTGAAAAGTTTGGCACAAATACTTCGTTTTACTGCTCTAATTTCTTGCTGGCCCCTTTGTAATTTACGCTACAGTTATTACCAGCTTCTTACACAGTCCACCACGCCAAGCGCATACGATAAACGTAGTACATACAATGTGTAGCTAGTTTTTTATGGAGGTCATTGCCATGGCAAACAGGTCTAGTTGACATCGAGGCTACATACGCCATAAACCAATTCTGATAATTTAGATTGGAATTGCATTACTGTTGTTATCTTCAGTTTCGGGAGGAAAAAATGTTGGCCTGGGGTTATTTAATTATTTCAAAGCTTACATAATTTTTAAAGGATAAGTAACATAACAAAACGATCTCGAATGCCGTTACTGCAGGGCTGTGTTATGGCGCAGTGTTCCCCTACCAGTTAAGTCGACCTTCATTTCATTATATGCAATAATAGATAACCAATTGAAAGCGTTATATAAGTGCATTGTGCTTTTTATTGCATAATATCTTACAAGTAACTACACAAAATATTTAAATCATTTTCGTTATTGAGTCCAAATTCATCAAGTGGACCACCGTTTATTCGAAAGTCGGAGGTTTCATGTGAAATTGATTTTTTCTGGAGCACAAAAATTGGAAAGCTATTAATTTTTTTCGAAAGTGTTTGGATTTTCGTTTTAATTTTCTCACGTTTGGTAATACCGATTCGGTTCATTTTTAAAAGCTATGACGTTTTCTTGCTATTTTTTTTTTTATTTTGTCATACAAGTTTTTTTGTAAAAGTTATTAACAGTTTTTAAAATATTATTGACTTCTCAAATGCTTTATGATCGCTTTTTGATTAAATTTTGTTGTACATTCTATTGAAAATCATTTGAAAAAAATACAACTTTGCACAATGCAATGAGTCGAAAAGTTATTCACAATATATTTTGAAAAATGATTTACTTTGCAATAAGAATTTCTATGATTTCAAAAATAGTTTTTGTTAATCAAAAGTTCCGTAAAATTTCTATTGGTTTCAGTGCCTCAAAAGTCTAAATCCAGCCCTACATTACTGAATTGATGTTGATAGTGAGGATAGAAAATATTGAAACCCCATTTGGGATTAATCGAAAGTACTCGATTATTAATTGCAATTAATCGTAAGAATTTAACCGGTCCTTTCGATTAAAATACCGGCAAGTAATTACAAGGAAACCTAACTAGAATCATATCATAATCATCGATAACGATTACAATATTGATGGGAAGCTGTAGTACGAGAGAAGAATTATAAAACGGTTTTAGGTTGATTAGTCTCAGATATATATTTTTTTTAAAATATATTTTCATAATTATTGATCCTGTTATCAATAATCTAAGCAATCACACCACATTTTCTCACCAAATGTGACCTTTTAAAAAATCGCGGCACTCACGCATGACCTTGAACAATGCTCTGGAATACTAAATATTACTGCATCAATCCATTTCCATAGCTTTAAGCCAACCAACTCCACATACATACTTCCGTACACCAACTACTTTGATATAAATTACTTAAAACTTATGACGTTTACAAACAGTTGTGCGCCTGCGCACTGAGCTTCGTTCTGAGTGAGAACGTTGTACTTCGTATGCTAATTGAAATAACCGCAAAACAGGATTGGAATTGCTAACAGGAACCGGGCGAAAGATGAATCAAGGAAAAAGGCGATAACTGCAGTCACTCGATAGAAGTTGTTGGTTTGAGGCAAGCACAGCGCGCCATTTAGGCGCTACAACTGTCTAGGTAGCCCAACATGGCTAAATGGATGATGAGTGTGCGTGTGTTTGTGTGTGCGACGTTGCAAGCTACACTGCAAGTTAATGTGGCACGATTCTACTCAAACGCAGACGTTTGTCTCAGGGGCTCAGTGTTGGGCGCGCGTAGACGGACTCTAAGCACAGGAGCAATTATGGATAGGATTACGTAAGTGGCGTTCATGTTGCCGTGTGCTTTTGTATTCTCATTGACATTGATGTATGTAAATTAGAAATTATAGCTGTTGCTGCAATAGCAAAAATAATAATAATAAGAAAGAAAGAAAGAAAAAAACAACAAGACAAGCAGCAGTGGCGTCACCAGGCAGTGAGAGTAAGAAATGAAGTGGAAATTATTAGTTGCACAACAAGATTGTCACACACACACATACCCTGAGAGATTTTTGTGCATTCATGCAAACGCAGTTGCACACTTCACTTATGAATCTATCTTGAGATACTAGGTATGAATGCGACTAGTTGATGGGACCTGTGGTAAGGAAAGTGACAAAAAAGTTGTCTCACGGATGTAATTAATTTTTCATTCGTTTTTCATAGCCGCCAGCAGTAATGAAGTTGAATAGACTAGCATATGTGTATAATATTATATTCAGGTATAGATTCTATATATTTACATATTAGGGAGGAACAGTTTCTAAATTGAAAGCTAAATTAAATTTCTTAATAAAATGACTCAAGCAAGACACAAAGGGCCAAGATTTAAAAAATAATTATACTCGCTCGCAAAACACAAAACCTATTTTGACTATAACTTTGGAAAGTATTGTGCTATAAATCCAAAGGCAGGGACGGAAAATAACAGTTGTTTCTGAAAATTGTCATTGAAAAAATCGCTATGAAAGAAAGGCTTACAACCAAGTGAAATATATCAATTGATTTCTTGTTTCATGGTGAATGAAATTTTAAAATAAATTTTTGTTTGAAATTTGTATACAAAATTAAAAAAAAAAATAACAATTAGTTTTGATTTTTATGTTACAAATATTTATAAAATAACATTAAATAAAAGTTACAAACTAATCATTAAAGAGCGATTTATTAATAAAAAAATTTAACTGTTACGGTCCGTGATTAAAACCACTTCTTTCATTTATGTAGTCTAGGTCACCCTAATTTTTTTTACAGATATGTACGCAGAGCATCGACAAGTAACTGGCCATTGTAATGAAAGAAAAATGTTGAGTGCACAAACTCAAGGAAATGATACACAAAATAGCTAATTAGGAAATTATGTCGTCTTATTTTTCTCATAATATTCAATACATTTTCTTATACTGCGTTGAGTTCGATTTCAACGATAGCCGTTACTACTTATGATATTTGAATAAGCGAAGAGTCGATATCGGAAGCCTAAATCAGACCTTTGTGTCCTCCAAGTTTTGCTGCTAGAATTGAATTTTTATGCAAATCCCTACATCACCAAAAAGTACAAACACAATAGCTATGTAGCTGGATATGTAAATTGTAAGGAGGCACGTCAACAAGTCTTATTAGAATTATGCCACCAATGTGAACATAAATTTGTGGCAAGTTACAACTTAGTAGACAACTTGCAACAATGCAGCCGGCCGATTTCAGTATTCCTGTGTTTTTCTTTTCATTTCAATTACTGCAGGCTTTGTTTTGTTGGTTGTAGTTTATGCTTTTTGTGTGTGGCTAGTTTTGTTAAGAAACCAACATGAATTCCAGAAATACCAGCAAGGTAGCGCACCAAGCTTGGTATGATGCCATGGAAGCGAGAAGTGAGGAAAGGGCAGTGGCGTGAAAAAGGTAATAGCAAAGTTTGTAGCAGAAAAAGCAACACACAGTAGCCGAAAATCAATAGCAGCCACCACCCAAAAAAGACATTAAATTCAAGCAGCGAATCCAACAGCAGCTGTGGGTATTTTTTACGGTACTGCTGGTAGCCATAGTCGCTGCGACGCAAAGCATTTCTCAATGTAAGAAATATCCGACTTGATGTAACATAACTTAGTGGATTTGTGACATTCGCGTTGCTTAACAAATTTTGCTACAATCACAAATGTGATTTGATTGTAGCGGGAATGCAGCTGCAGGGAAAGCTGTACTCAAATATGCAGGAGCGGTGAATTTAACTAAACAAATTTCTCAAAGTTTAATATACAATAAAAACCACATCGCTCTGAGGCACTTTGAGTGAAGATCGTGAAGTTAGGATAAATCTATGTCATAATTATTTTAAAACACATACGAAACGTTGTATGTTAATCGAGACATCTACAAAGGTGAAATTTTTGGATTATTGATTTTTTTTGATATTGCTGTCAAAATTTTCATCTAAACAAAAGCAATCTAATCTAAGCATTCTAGCAATCAATAATTTTAAAAACCATGTTTAAAATGCACTGCTGACAATGAGCTTGATGAAAAACTGCTTGAATGGATCATTTTAGCTTTTTTCAATCCCCTTTTTAATTGTCCAAATTTAGAAATAAAATAATTAAATTTGTATATCATTTTTTATAAAAAAAAATCTTGATTTAATAATTATAATTGGATTATAATTTTTACGTTCAAATTAAATCGATATTTCGTGATTTTTTTTTAATTTCATCTAGTTAGGTTATTATTTTTTAAATTTTATTTATGTGATCAAATTTGATAGATATATTGTGATTTTTATTTGTACAACCAAAAATAATCGTTATCCTTAGATTTAAAGTTTTCGATCATAATAAACGCAAAAAAAAAAAATATGTCGGCAATGCCAGTAATAGCAACAACACCAATAATACGTTTTATGTTTTATTATCGAAAAAAAACCATAAAATTTCGTTCAAATATGATCGAAAAAGTTTAAATCCAAGAATGACGGCTATTTTTGTATCCAAAAAATAAAAATCACAAAGTATCGACTAAAAGTGATCGAAAAAATCGATACATTCGAATTTTGTTTCAAACGAATTATTTATTCCCAATGATTTTTTTATCCGAAAAAGTAAGAAAAACGATTATATTAGGAATCTGGCAGAAAAACCCCTAAAGCTGCTAAATGAATTTCTACATCGAAAAACTAAAATGCTGGAAAGAATGTCGCTTATGTTTTTTTGAAAAGAATTCTTGCCATATGACACTGATTTGCAGAGGCTAATTCTAGTCTATTGGAACGAAAATGCACCTTTTTTCTCTTTCTAGTTCGGTTCGTGTAGTCCTAAGTGAAACAGAAAAAAACTCATTCCGCGCGCCACTTTGCTCCGTTCAAAGTAAATTCCTTCAGCTCTTTTTAATTCAGTTCGAACTATTTTTGCATCTTAGTCCTCCATTATAATCCAAGGGGTTTGGGTGATCTGTCTCTAGTGAAAACCGCTTGCACTTTTTTTGTAGTGAATTCAAAGATTTGATCTCTGTATCTGTTAACGAAAGTCGAAGATGGTCCACACTTTTCAACTGATAATGTAAATGTGACTCCCAAAACAAAAAAATTGTCCACGAAACTAAAATTTTTAATCGATACCTCGCGATCGGATTTAATGGGCATACTGTTCTTGTTCTAAGTGGCCATCTACGGTTAAGATAGCCATATGCGTATAGAGAATATTTGTCATCCCTAACTAGCACACCTAAGTAGCTTTTCCTTTTCCTAGGAATTTAAAAGCAAAAGTGCATTTTTCTGCTCCATATATGCCAACAAATGAAAAGGTAGCAAAAGTAACGAACATAAATAAAGAAAAGACAGACCAACCAGCGCAATTCTGTACGAGTATAGCTGTATGGATGGATCTGTGCCAGCAGAGGCGTAATGAGATTAGCAACACATCAGCAACGAAAGGAAAATACTCCAAAGCACCATCTTACATACAGACATATAGGCATAAATGGATATAGTATGTAAGTATAAACCCCTAGCAATGGCACTATCAACACGCTGCAATGAGTTAGTGCGGGAATCCCACGCATTTACACAAAAGCCCCATGGAAGCTTGCCTTTGTAGGCTTAGCGAAGATTGTGGGTTGGCCAATGCGGATGGCAAGTAGTAAACCGATGCAGTGCCGGTACAAAGGGCCTGCAAAAAAAAAAGCATAGTGATCTTTGCTTTTTCACTATTTCACTATTGCGCCATATTACTTATTGCATTGGGTGTTTTATGTTGACATTTCATGATTAAAGCCCAGCATGTTCGGTTCACTACAGTCGAGTGTGCGCGGGGCGAAATGAGGTGCATTCAACACTGGGTGTGTGGTGCACAACTCTCCACTGGCCATCTGCGAAGTGCGAATGCAAGCAGTTCCATTTGGTTTGTTTTTTTTTTGTTTTCATTCCCTATTTACATTGTGTATTGGTGTGTGTGTGTGTGTGTGTGTGTGTGTGTGTGCGTGGCATATGTGTCTACTTAACATTTTATGATATTCCCCGCTTTTCAACTGCTGTAGCCCATTTAGATGTTTGCCTGTCAGATTGTCTGCTGGACGGTTTGTGGTAGAAAGAAAAATTACATTTTTCAGCAAAAGTGAATTTACGATAACAGTGGCGTAAATTTATTGAGTTTGTACTTGAGATATTTTTCTACTGTACTCGAGAGTGCATATCTATTCATATCAACGCATATATATTGTGTACTCGTATTTATATAATAACTTTGTAAATTTCTATGCATCTGTCATAGGAAGGGATTGAGGGAAATTCCAATGCATGGCTGATGTAAGCGCGTAGGTGGCGTACACCTACATGTCATGTCAAACGATAGCAGGAAGTTATCACCGAATTCACAATTAATCGTACTTACAAATTTAGGAATTTGTCCTTCGGAATTGTATTATATAAAACCATTAGCTTTTTACCCGCGGCTTCGCCCGCAGTGGAGCAATTAAATAAGTATGCATGCAATTTTGCATGCAAGGTGACGCTGGATTGCGAGCTCCACAGGGACCGTGTATCATATTTTTAATAACCGTGTCATACAGATTTTTATCTTCTTCTGGATCTGGAATTTCAGCGCAAATTATGTTGTCAATTTGATTAGGAAGTAGCTTATGCTTTAGCCAAATTAATATGTGCACATGTGGTAGACCTCGTTTCTGCCATTCAATAGAGTACATATGGCACAGGACGTCTTCAAATATTTTTCCTTTTGTTACAACGGTCATTAACTTTTGGACCTTTAATCGACATACGCGGGCAACTATGTCATGTCGATCAGTGGCCTTTTGCCCAGACATAAGCTCTTGAGTTATATCATGCCACGGAGGATTACAGGTAAAAGTTACGAAGAGATCAGGCCTTCCGTAAGTTCGTACATAAGAAAATCCGTCTTGCGTGTACTCATGGAGATAACGGGGACTGTTCACAAAAGTGGACGGCAAAATAACCATTTTTCCAATGTCGTTAGGTCTGATATTATTGTCTGCGCTAATCGCATCTTGTAAATATATGTAATTTTCAGCTCGTAATTTTTTCTGGTTTAGAGAAATGTAACGAAGACGTTCGCTCTCTACTTTAGAATACATATCTACCAAGAATTGATGAAAAAGTTGACTTGTACGCAGAAGAAGGTTGAAGTCATGCTCTCGAAGCATCATGTAATACGCATAAAAGTCCATGCAGGAAACTTTTTTATTTGGAATTGGTTGTCCCGTTGTTGGATTAATGACTGGAAAATTAAAATGATATCCAGATTCTCCTTTACTGAAAATTAATGGGTACTGCAAAGCATCATAGAATCTATGAGTATCAGCTACACGCTTTAGAGTATTATCATGTGCACGTAGTACTATGTCTCGTGGAGTGCTCGGGTCACCAGTAACCAAAACAGCAACTTCATTGACCATCGGCGCATTATAACGCCTTTCATGTTCGCCACGTGGAGTTCGATCAGCATGAATGATAACTTTGTAGTTGTCTGAAGGCCAGTTGTCTATCGCACTTTTAAAGATTTTTACCAAAACATTGTGACTGTGTAACATTCGTTGAATTTTCAATACCGTTTCTCTTTCTACTCCTTCAATATATTGGCAACGACGATTTACTTCATTTTGCTCATCACCTATAAAGTAGACCTGCAGAAATTTATGCTGATCATCATCTTCTGGAAATAGTGATCCAATTTGATGATATATCTGTCCTTGTACAGTAAAAGTTGGTGAAAACCCGGGCATTCTTATCACTTTATCAACTCCAAAGGATGCCATTTGAAAGCAAGAGTTATACTTTCTTATTTTGCTTAGAAAATGCTTTGACTCATCTGTAACATTTAATAATAAAGTTTTCAAAGGCTCTTTTGGTTCACCAAGTAATGGAAGTGAAACTTTACCACCGGAACAACACATTCCAGCAGTTTCATCTTTCCACTTAAAAGCATCCCAGTACTGACATTTTTTATTCATTGAGCCAACAACAATCAATGGATTATTATGATATTCAATTGAAGGATCATATTGAAACCCAGTACCATTAAATACAGCCCAATCATTACGCATGACATTTCGGCGGCGCGTGGGCTGCATGTCTGCATTATGAATTCTTCTCGCCTGCGATTGTTCTGGTGTTTCTATCGCTCTTCTAGTTGTCTGCAGTGCAGCTTGTCTTTCTAAACGAACTCGTGCCTGAAGAGGCGTTTCAGCTGCTCTCAAAACTCTTTGTCGCTCAGCTTGTTGTTGTCTTCTCAGCTCTGCGTGAGCCGAAGTTTCTTGATTTCGTGCAACTTTTGCGGCACGGGCCCGCGATGAATTTTTGGATAGACCAGATTTCCGCTTCCGAGGCATTTTTTCAAATAAGAGCAGAGTAAGAATTAACATCAGCGAGTAAGATCTAAAATAATAATGTAACAGCTAACCACAAAAATTACGGATAACCTCAAAAATTTAAATAGTTTTATACTGCATGTAACGACAGAAGAAAATAACAATAAATATAGAAAAATTAGAAACAGTTGAAACTATATTCAATTGAATTAGATATTGAATTAGATATTGTCGTCACCGTCGGTAATACAGTCGGCCGGTATTACAGTATTCAGGGTTGAAACTTCATTACTGTGATGCTAGATGGCGTTGAAGTAGCTAAATTTGACGATATTTTGACAAACAATTTTTATTTTTATTTTTAATAAAAAGTATCCTATGTTACTTCTAATACCTTCGAGAGTATATGTGCAAAGTTTCATGATGATCGGTTAAGTAGTTTTTGCGTGAAAGCGCAACAAACAAACTTACATTCGCATTTATAATATTAGTATGATGTACATACATAAATGAAAGAAAAGGCATGAAAACCTTTGCACACCAAAATAATACAGATTCTAAGTAACACAGATAGAAAGTAATATAAACTTAGGAAAGGCGACTGCTCATGAATAGAAGATGTGAGTGAGGTGTAGGGAAGGTACTGACGAGGATTTGATATGAAATGTATTGCTCAGGTAAGGATACATTTTTGGCAGATTCTTTGTTCAATTAATTATAGTATTGGTGCTCGTATCTTAAAATGTAAACTTTTCAGTGCCGATATTGCAAAAAAGTCAATAATTACGTATATCGATCCTGATGACTTTAACTATGATAAATTTCGATGATTACTTTGATATCGCTGTTCCAAGCAATTGTATCGATATCCATGAATACTTTCATATCGATATCGATACCAATACCAGGCATATCGACTTTAGTAATCATCGATTTTGCCATTCATCATAGATAGTTACAGGCATCATGATCCATATATATATATATATATATATATATATATAATATTTGACCTTTTTATCGTTATCATAGCGGTAATCGATTTCGTTATCATTCAAAATTTTGTTCGTTTTCATTTACTCGTATACATATTTATCTGCTCTTTCATAAACTATATACTTATCGTAGCTGTAATCGATATGAATGCCGCTATTGTTATCGATTGAAATAAAACCCCCATATTTCGAGCCAATGTGTGACGAACAAGCGCACTAAGCTTATGGATTCGTCCCGAAAAGCAACTCTTTCTTAAATATTGTCTGTGTCTGTTTGGACTAAAAATATGGAACCTTCGCAGGGAAATATTGATCTTTGAATTTCAAGTTGCATATTTTTTAGACCAACTTTTTATTCACCGATAGCTTATGGAGTTGCAAAGCTAATCGTATAACTCCACTGCTTTTTAAAAAATTGCATTGCTCTTAGTTTTCTTTTCTTGGATTATTTTCCAGTTTACCGTTTCTGATAATAGCCTTATTTTCATTTCATTTGTTGTTGTTTGTATCGTTGCACTTTTATCGGTAATTATGCTCGCGCTCAGGTTCATCTCAATTTGCTTCCATTTGATTGCCAAAAGCACCACTTTCCGTTGGGCGTTTAACCAGAAGTCACGTTTCTGCGCAAATACTCGCAACTCCATCATCGATAACACATTTATACGAAATAATACGGCTTCCTTACACGCCGCAATATGCACAAATTTATGTGCTAAGGCTAGTTTTCTTTCTACCCTTTTCTTCTTCCTTAGTAGCCGCCAAAGAGTTTGGGCCTGAAGTGCAAGCTGTTGGCCTTGCCTATCGCTGCTAGTATCTTGGCTGCTGTGTACCATCAACCGCTTACTGAAATTTGCTATGCGCTCATCGTTTCCGCAAAATGTGGCGGCATGTGGCAAGTAAATTCTCAAATAAGACTTCTATGATTTAAATTTGACGGCAAAAAGATAACAAAAAAAAAAGTAAAAGGCTTTCGAGTCTCCAAGCGGCAGGGCAATGGAATATTTATGGTAGGTACTTTCGTTTGCGAATTTTTTGTGGGTGCACTAAAATATAAAGAAAATAAACTAACTTAGTTCGACGCAAAAAGTTTGCTGGCAAGAATTGTTTATGGCTACAATTAAAAGTCTTACCACAGCAATGGAATTTTAATTGTATTGTGGGAGTGGAGTAAATATTATTTATGAGTTGGGCTGTATTATTTACGAGACCACGACATTCGGCTAGCTAACGCGCGTAAATAAAATTCTACCATAGAGTGGAAGTAAAAAATACGCCAGCTAAAAATAAAAAATAAAAACAACTAGAAATAAATATATTTGGCGTATTGCTGCTGCATTCGATTCGAACTGTTATGCCTTCGCAGTGGAGATTCTCGCTTGTGGCTCGATTTGCGTCAAGTATCAAGGGGTTCAGACTAAACCTTAATCTGGTAATTATCGCAATTATCGTAATTATCTCACCAATACACTTGATTTGGCAAAAAATTGCAAAATATGACTTGAAAATTTCATCACCGAGAAGATCTGGTTTCAGTACGCATTTAATTACTCTAATCAACCCTGATTGCGCCATCTGTTTGTGAAAAAACTGTCAAACTGCAGTGAAAACAAAACACTGGAGGGCTACTTCATATAAAGTGGTTAGTCTCTTTTCTATTTCTTTCTTGTATTTGTAATGACGACATCATCTTGTATGCAAATTCATACTTTGTAAACAGAAAAGCGGGTTTGTGGTTTCCGACTAAGACAATATACCTTGTCTCCTTCCATCGCAAAAAGACCATACAGGGAAAAATTGGATTTTCTTCTAGCTCATATTTGGCTCAAATTTTTCTGAACCCGATGAATTCGCAGGTCTGTTCAAAGAATAAGTAAAAGACATGAACGAACCAGTTAAGTTCTGCTGGTTGTCATAGAGTCTTCCTCTAAGATCGCTTAATTCCAACTAAACACTCGACATATTGCCACATAAAAAAGCGCTATTAATTTAATTTAAAATGCCAATTGATGCCAATGGTAAGCCAATTAACGCTTTAACAGACATTCCGCTTGGTATTAAAGTAGTTGGTTAAATCGAATGCATTAATTAAATGCAACAAAATAAATACTCAATCAATTACAATTGCAACAATAGTAGCTACCATCGCATGTGCTTTTTATAAGGTAACACTACTACTTGCGCGCCTGAGTGCGTTGCATGCAATACCATCAAATGTTATGACTGCTATGTCCCAGTAAACATTTGGAGTCCGATATGAGTCCGATTGGACTCATAATTCGGAGTGTGAGGGCTCATTATGAGTTCTTATAGGAGTCCAATATGAGTGAGTTTCCCTTCTTGCGATGGTCGTCATTTATGAGTCCGAATTCATATACCATATGAGCCTCTTTTAGGAGTCATATATGACTCATATTTTAGAGAAAATAAGAGTTCTTATAATATATCTGTTTCTTTTATAGTAAAACAACAGAAATAATGTAATACTAAATAAAGAAAGTAAAATTCAGTTTTTATTCCATTTTTAGTAGAAAAAAAACAACAATTAAAAAATTATATAAAAATTTTCCTTTTTTAAAAAAATACTTAAAAAACTAATTAGATTCCTGTCTTTGGGGTTTCTTATTCCTATATATAACTCGGTCTCACGCAGTTTGAAACCACTTTATTGTAATTTTCTTAAATTCTACCTCATTGCCAAATTTTCGAGAAAACGCTTCTATAACAATAATAAAAAGTTAACTAAGAGCACCAAAATTTCAAAAGTATTACCCTTAAAAGCACTTGTTATGGCCATATTTTGAAGGGAAATTTTGCCTTCAACATCTATCCATGATATCTCGCAGGCCAACTCGTCGGCGACCAAGCGCTTCCAAATATATATCACAAGTTTCCCAAAGTCTGTCATTCCAATTACATAGACTTCATTTTCCTGAAAAAGACACAAGAATTAACTTGACCTTGCTGAATCTGCCACAGCAAAACATTTTTCGACCACATTCTTTCTTTTTAATGATTTAATCACCGCTATTGCCTCATTATGGTTTCTTCTTCATGACATTAAGTAGACAAAAACCTTTTAATGTTCTTTATATTTTAGATATGTATATTAAATTATATTTTTATTCACTAACCACACTGATTTTTAGAAAAATGAAACTGGTAAATCTTTTTGATAGTAAAAAGTATTCTTTGCACTTCAACAGTTGCACTTCAACTGAATTTTTGTTCATCGATGAACGCTCGTGTTCGTTGGTCGTGGAATTCGTCGAAACACAAGTAACGGCATTTCCAAAATACATTACATAATTGCAAGAGATGATGACTTATAACTCTGAGCGTCATATTTCCATCATATTTTATACTCATTTCGGACTCATAATTCTGAGCCGTCCAAAAATGTTTGCTGGGATGTAGCATCTCGGTTTACAATACTAATGCAACAACTCAAAATGCTGCTTGCTCGACACTTTCACACAACACAGATAGACATACATACACACATACATTGCAGATACCGTAGTATAGTGGCACATTTGCAGCATGCCACAAATAACAAAGCTCGCATAAAACAACAATAACACAGTAGCTCATTTTCATTTGTTGGAGCGATGAATTGCAACTACTATATGCTGTGGCTTATGGATTTACTACATATGTACATACATATGTACATATGTATGTCTATTGTATGTATGTGTGTGGTAAGGTAGTCGCAAGTGACCAGCAATTAAACCTGCAGCCACGTTAAGGTGAGAGAGAGAAAACTTGGTTACTTTGCAGAGATTTTTCCGACGATTTCAGGGAGGAGGTAGAGATTTGCTCTACAAAAAGTCAATCAACTACAAGTTAGTTGTACAATTGCTGGTGCTAATTGTGGAAGTGTTTCAACTAGAGTCTAAAAAGTACTGCTTGCTTTCAGAAGTGACACAAATAACTGAAAGCAAAAACTAAAACTCGACTTGAGATCCATTTCCCTCCCACCGTAGAACTACATATGTACCTATGTATAGCCTTTCTCTAAAGCTCTGCGGAGACGTTCCTCTTAAGGCAACTCGGTTATTTTTTATATACATTTTTCTATCTTAAATAGCCTCTCGGCAAAATTTTAATGCCATTGCTTTGTTCTAAATTGGCATAAACATATGGACGGTGACATATGTGGACCAAAAAAACCAAAACAAATGGACGATAAAAAATAAGCACCGGCATACGATAAAGCGGTTAAAAAATTAAATTGTGTTTAAAAAAAAAATATGTACAAAATACAGAAAAAAATGTTTTTAATATTTTAATAAAAATATACCCAATGTTATGATCGAGGTTACGGGCTAGCCTAGTCATCAATTGAAGTCCCATGATAATCAATTCAGTAGTTTCAGAGATTGGCCAATTAAACCAAACAGACTGACGAAAATTCCACACAAAAAAATCTCAAACGTATTCTATGGCATTCCCCGCATCAAGTTTGGTAATTTTTTAAAGAAAAAATGCCAATGTAAGCCCCGTCAAACAAAATGGTTCATGCATTATTTACAATAAAAAGCGTAAAATTTCCATATGACCAACAAACTTTACTAAGTAACAAATTAAAGGTTGAATATGTACATATGTACATACATATATAAAAAAAAATGTTGCTCGAATTCGTGAACGATTGGAGGCCTTTTCAACCAGTTTGAAAAATTACAAAAACACTTTGGCCATTTATGAGTGAGCAATGCACGAAATTTCTACTGTTGAAGACTTGACTGTCTTCCTCCTCATACGCTGTTTTGCACTAACTAGTCTCATGCCAATAGAGATTGCGATGCTGTCAAAATCAAAATGGTTTATAAGGTAAGAGGGGTGACTGAACAGCCCTCGCCCGGTAACAAAAATGGCCATGATCCTACAAAAGTTCTAACGTAGACTGTCATCTGACTTAACATATGTACATATGTAGTATATGAATATGTGCTGTGCCCTGCGCCCTTGATTGAGACAAAACCCGAAACCCTAAACAAAAACAAAAAATGAAATCTGTCAGGACTTTAATGAATTTCTTCCTTCCCTAATCACCTCACATGCTATATTCACACACACATATACATATGTACGGCTATGTGTATGTGTGTACGTTTAATTGTTCAGAAATTTTAGCATGGAAAAAAATGTACGCAGCTTCTGGAACTCGAAATAAGAAAACCACTCAACTAACTCCTATTTTTCAACTTTGTTTTTATCGTTAATGGACTTTGTGTAAATTCTTCGTTTCGCTCAATTAAAGAAACGCCCGCAGTTTAGCAAAAAAAACCAACAACAAGAAATGCTAAACGAGTTGAAATCACAGCCGCCTAGCTATGATCTCTCCCAGCATAACTTCGTTCGCCACGTATCACAAGTCAATCAAATTTTAGTGTGATTTCCTATGCTCGCAGTTGGCGCTGGGCGGTGCGGCCCTTTTTTGCTAGCCACATGCTGGTAAAGTAAAATTCCGCTCTTGTTATAGATTTGAACACTTTTCACAATTCTTTATTGCTAAATTTTTTGTTTTGTTTTTTGCTTTTGTTGTGGCTGTTAAATGCCAATCAAAAGCGGCCAGCGGACATTGCTTGATATTTTTCTAGTTGTTTCCTTTTCAGCCGGTCGTCACTTGACAGCACTGGCAGTTCTATTAGTTGGCGCGTTCATTTCCTTTTTCATGATCGTTCTGCCTGGCGATTTCTAGATGGGCTCTCTATATATATGTACATACATATACATATATACATGCATACATACATATGTACATATTTGCTTGTTGCATGCCGTACTCGCCCCACTCCACAGTCGCTGTCTGTTGTGCACCCTGTCAATCTTATCAGTTGCGGTATCATTTATTGTGTGACACTGACAGCTCAGCGTGAAATGGTTTGCTAGTTCTGCCAGCCAACAGGCGATAAAACAAAAACCGACAACAACGATGACGACGACGACAAACCCAACGCCAGCGCCAACTCTAGCTCCATATTCGCCACAATCGCTTGTACTCGTACAGCAAAAACTGTACAACTGTACAAATTTACAAAAACAACTGACGTCAATGTCGCCATGTTATAAATTGGCACTCGCGAATGCTGCAAATATCGCTGGGGATCTATTTTTTTTTTTGTAAGTTTTTTCTTTGCACATTTTCTACGAAGTTTATTACTTAGTTTGCTCGGTATTTCACCATAGCTTCATTTGCCCATATTGATCCCGTGGTCCGTGGTGGCCGGCATCGCATTTATCTTGTGAAAACTGTGAGGCATTTCTTTGCTTTGGCGCGCATTCTAAATACTTTGGCTACACTCCCCAGCGTTCAATTATTGTGTTTAGTTGATTGACCATGGAAGGCGGCAGATTCATTTGAAATCGACGCCTGGAAATTCTGCACGCACACTAGCTCACAGAGATGTAAGCACACACACACACACACAAGTGATTCACTACGGTCTCATTATGGCAGCAATTAGTGGGCTTGGTTGGTGTAACAATTTCATTTACGTCGACCGAGGAATTCGAAGAAGTGTGTGGCGCTCAAATCATTAACAAGGGATGACAGTCTTTAAAATAGTTTAGAAAATTATCTGCAAATATTTGAGTAGGCGCTGGAAGATAATGCAGAAAATTATTTCCCAGAAACCCAATGAAGCATTTAAGGCCCGCGCCAAACAGACGCGGTACGGTACAGAGCGGTATAATCACATACGATATCAGTTAGCGATATACCTATAAAGGGTGGTTAAATTTTAAGGGCCGATGTTGAATGTGAACCACACCTAAACGTCAAGTTTTTTTCTGCATTTTATTTGACATTTCTCAAATTCAGACTAACTCAATTTGAACATGGAAAGATACACAATCGAGCAACGTGTTAAAGTTATTCAGGCTTATTATGAAAATGGGCGTTCAAATTTCGAAGAAAATCATCTTCAGTGATGAGGCACATTTTCACTTCAGTGGATTCGTCAATAAGCAGAATTACCGCATTTGGGCGAATGATAATCCAAGAGTGATTGTCGAAAAACCAATGCACCCACAAAAATTTACTGTATGGTGCGGTTTATGGGCTGGCGGCATCTTCGGGCCGTATTTTTTCCAAAATGAGGCCGGTCAGGCAGTTACTATGAATGGTGTTCGCTATCGTGAGATGATAACGAACTTTTTATGACCCGAATTGGAACATATGGAAGTGTGATCATGTGATTTGACACCGTTGGACTACTTTCTTTGGGGTTATTTGAAAGAAAAAGTGTACGTCGATAAGCCAGCAACAACTCAAGAGCTAAAGGATGAGATCATTCGGCACATTAACGGCATAGAACCTCAATTATGCCTCAGCGTCATCGAAAATTTGGACCATCGGATGGAGGTGTGCCGCCGAGGTCGCGGCGGACATTTGGCCGATATTTTTTTCCATACATAATTGAACCACACCATATTATCATAATAAAAAGAAATTACAATAATTTCCAAAATAATTTGTGTTTTATTCAAAATCAACATCGGCCCTTAAAATTTAACCACCCTTTACAAAGACACTCAAACCATTGTTGCCATATAGCTCATTTGTAGAAATGGAGAGCAGTACCTACGTATTTGAATAAATCGGTATCATTTCTTTCATTAAATTTTTTCAATAAATTTATACGACGGACACATCCATTCCATTTTTGACAACAAATTTTCGTATCTATCGTATTTCAACGAGCGAAGAAATTAAAAATTTTATTTTATTTATTGTGTAATAAAAAATGTTTATTTTTGTAAACTATCGTATAAGCATTTTCGAATTAATATTCCTATAAAAAAGTGTAAGATTTATAAAATATAATTTAGTAGACATACATACATAAGTATGTGCTTGTATCGCGCGGTCAACTGTGCACGCTGCGATATTTTTTTATCTCGATATTGTTCTATCGCGGAGAGAGCACTGCAAAAATCGCTTCCATATACCGCCGAAATATTTGATAACGCAAATCGTATGGGATTGAACCGCTCTGTACCGTACCGCTTTTTTTGCGCTGGCCTTTATATGTACGTCCGTATGGCATTTCAAGAGATAAAGAGCGGGGAGAAAAAAAGAAGAGTTTTGTGCACTGTTCATTATTTGTGGAAACTTTCAAGCAAATAATCGTCTGCGAAAAAGCTGAGTGTCCGTAAAAACTACCTGAAGCGAAATATTCGTCGTTTAAGCGTTAGATTATGTACTTACATATATATGTAGATATCGTAAATAAATATGTTTGTATGCAGATGTCAAAATGTATTGCAACCCTCTCAGAATAAGTATCAACTACAATAGCTGCCGGGTACTGTACCGAAAATTACTATGAGAGACGCAAAAAAAATAAATAAAAGGAAAAGTGAAAGGTTTTACTTAATCTCTTATCTGGTTACAACATGAACTTAGCAATGTTGCCTGTTGTGAAATGAGATAAGCAAATAAACTCGAAATAAAAATATAAAAAAATACGTGTACACTAAGGTTTTGGTATCTCAGCAATTGTTTTAAAAGTAGAGAAATATATAAATTTTGGAAGCTCCTTGGAAATATGTACATATGTATATCAATTTTTATTTTAAGATTTTGATTATTTCGCTCATTTCCAGTTACATATGTATGTCTCACAATGTTGTGTTTCTTCATTTAATTTTAATATTTTTCTTTTAAATATAGATAATACTACTATTAAAATCACGTATGTCTAAGTTACAAGCTTTTTGGAAAATTTATAAAAATGTAACAAATTAAAAAAAATGGGATTGAAAATTCTGACTTTAACCGAATTTTTTAGAAACATTTTAGTAGTTTTGTATCCTATTAAATTTTACTGTAAAAAAGTGCAACTTTAAAGTGGCTAAAGTTATTATTTTTTTTTTGGTGGATTTTTGTTTTTACTTTTGTACGAAAAAAATGATAAAAATCCGAGGGGAATTCATACATATAAAGTGGTGCAGAAAGTAGCTGAGTGAATTCGCTTGCTTGACTAAATGTCAAAGCTATGTTTTTGTTGTAACTATCACTGATTCCCAGTGTGATGTATGTATGTACGTACAATTTTTAAGTGTAAATTTTTTTGTTGAATTCATCCTGTAAAAATCCAAACAAGAATTTTTAGCCTTTTAATTAAATTGAATGCGCTACAAAACTGCATTGTACAAAATTCAAAAAATTACAATTACTGGTTAAAACTTAGTAATTTTGATTACATGTTATTTTTATTTGTAGAATTTTTATAAATTTTCTAGAAATTCTGAAACCTCAACTTATTTTATATGGGTTTCTCATAGAATCGTCTATATTTTTATTAAAAATAATTATTATCAAATAAGAAAAAACGAAATTGTCAAAAGTTGTCAACATATTTTTATGAACGCTGTATATGCATGTACATATATATTTAAAAACTAGCTTCAAATATTTTCTTATGAATATAAATATAGTAATTAATATACATACATACATATGTATGTATGTAAATTTTATTCATTTCTACATTGATCAGATTTCATTAATCTTAACTTAAATTGTTTAAGGTAAAGAGAGTTTATTTTTGTGTGCCATTATTTTGGTGGCTCACTGTATTAAATTTAGATTTGCTTACACTGCATGAGAACACAATGCTGGTGTCGGGTGCAAATTTTTTGTTTCAGATTACAAAAAACAACATTCACTCTTAGCTTGTTACATCCATTTAGTTGAAATTGAATTCTTCGTTGCATTCTACAAAACAACCTTCGTATTTCTGAACAACAATACAAACAAATATTCTTGGAATTGAGTATCTCGTATCCCATATGTACCACATGTGTGACGCCACCAAGGCAAGTAGACAGAAATGTGAACGAATGTGTTTGTGGCTATCTGTATTCGTAGAAAGAGTGTTGTACATATGTGTTGGTATTAAAATTTGTGCATATGTGAATATGTGTGTGAGAGCGTGTGTGCGAAAAACTCTTGCTACTCTCTTAACAAATCATTTCGGTTTTAGTTGCGAGTAGTTATTCGGTGGGGAATAATGTGCGTCAACCGGCTGCAGTATAAAAATGGAATATTGTTTTTCCTTTTAATAAAAACAAAAACCTAAGCCAACCACCACGTGTTAACTATTATTATTTTAAGCAATCGAACAGTTATACATACATACATATAAACAGAGCTGAAATGTGAACAAAAATGAATGTGGAACTTTGCTGAAGTGCTGTGAAATTAGTTGGGCAATGTAATGCCGGAAAATGTTTGAAAATTAATAAAAACCAAACTTACCAGCAATGATTATAAAATTATAACATGATATTTGCTACTGAACCCCATGGAATATTCTAAATAACAACGTTTGTGCTGAAAAAATGCTATTAACGTAAATATAACACTAAGAGAGCATTTTTTAATGCGCTGTGAAGTGATCTCTCTCTACAAAAAAAAAAAAACAAAACTAAAAGAGTGCATATCTTTCGAAATGCAATGCGATGCGGTATAACAAAGAATGAAATATGTATGTATGTATGTATGTATTTGTGTTTTGGCAAAAATCCAAAGATATTGAAAAGCCGCCGATCCAAAATTTCTCAACCATGAAAAGAATGCTGGAGAGACTAAAGTCATAAATTTAACTCTATAGAGCGAAATATTTTGGAGACTTTGTCAAATTGTTTAATATGAAAAATATAGACTATAACTTCGAAAAGCTATTGAAAAGCTTAAGCCTTTCGAAATACAATTTTATACATCGCACGAGGAAAAACCCTGAGAGTTTATATTATAATATGGAGTTCGTCATCAAGAAATGTGTTCTGGGCAAAGGAAACTTAACTGCAGCGAACTGATCTGGCTTCATTCCATCAAAATATTTGGAGTTACTATTGAAAGACATATGTATGGATGTATGTATGTACATGAGGTATTGAGAATCGGAGTAGGCTTACTGGTATATAAAAAAAAAAACTTAAATTACTGTGAAAAATAACTTACTAAGGGTATTCATTTAAGCTCATAAATTTATCATCGCATATACATATGTATTTATCCATTTACGCACTATGTTACATGAACGCACTTAAAAATGTATTGTGTAAATGCTCTTTCTCGATCAGCTGTTTGAGTGTCCAAACTACGAAATTCAATAACTTACGTAATTATTTACGTAATGAAATACTTAAACTTAATTCCTCCATTTCGCGCATGCAAATTCGGCAATTGTAAACAAAGTAAAACAGCTGATTGATTCACAGAGTTGCATTATCGAATTTGCCAACTCATTTGCGAACCCAGATGGTGGCGCAATGATATCAAGGTCTGGTAAACGATTTTTCATGCAAATTTTGACAGTTCGTTTATCAAGCTGATAAATTTATCAGGTTGGCTAGTTTACGAGGCATTTATCCGTTTAGATGAATACCCTTACTATAATTATAAGTTAGAGATATGTCAATAACAATACATAGTGGCACGTTAAATTTATGCTACAATAAGTAGCAATAAATAGCTGCAGATTGTCTCATAAAAATCCTTATTTCTTAATTGTAATTCATTTATTCTTACATACATATATGTATGTATGTATATGTATGTACCTACTGTCAACATAAGTATATTTTTTTTTTGTAGAATAATTGGCTGTACTGGCCCCCATTACTTTATATATTATGGTGCAAAAAATGAAAATCATAACTCCATTTCATAGCTTGGACCTTTGTGTAAATATTTAAAAGTATATAGAACAAAGGCTTGGTTATTTGAAATTTCTGAATTGAGAATTTAATATTTTTTTATTTTAATAATTTAGTAAAAAAGAACACAAAACAATTAAAAATGGAGTTACGGTTTTTATGGAAGCTACCACCATATGCTTGGAATATAGTCTAGCACATAGTTGTAGTCTAACAAAAATCCGAAACACTTGAAAGATTTCGCATTTATTTTTGTAAAGATGGGATTGCTATAGTTAAAGGATCGATTCTAGTTACAGATAGTTCACTTCTAAAATCGCTAATATTTTCAATTAGTATTTTGAAGCGTCAATTAATAATAAGCTATTTTCGGTATTATCTTACTTTTGGAATAACGCAGTAAATGACGTTACTAAATACATTTAAAAATTTCTGATTTCCCAATGATACGAGAAATATCACAATATTTCCATGGCAAAGTTGTACACTTTTATCCTTATGTTGTGAAAGGCTTTAATTAATAATACAGTAAGATTTTCTGCTATATATTGAGATCTCATAAGATAAGTTGCCTTAAAATTAATTTCCATGTCTCCACCCCTTTTCTAGTGTTTCGCTTTCACTTTTAAGTCAACCAATCAAAGAAAAGTGCCAACTAAGTTTATTAGTATTTGTTTTTTTTGTTGTTGTTGTAACGGTTATTCAGACCCTGCAAAGGTCTTCAGCATCAGCATGATTAGTCCATCAGGACCAATGGCCTTGGAGGCTTTCGCCTTCCCGATGGCTTGCTGTGCAATTCGTCTCTTGGATCGAGTTAACATCGTTTGGTCGATATTTGAGAAAGAAGAATATTTTTTGTTTACACCGAAATGTGCACTCTTTATTGGTATTCTTAAGACTTACTTGTTTACATGAATCTTAGTGCTAATTATAGTATTGAGATGCGTCGATCGTTATCTGTTTAGTAGTAGATAGCTATTTGAGTTATTACCCCAAAACTCGACACGCAACTATTGATGTCATAACAACTGTCAAATTTCAAGTAGACCCATCTTGTTTGTTTTGTGTCTTTTGTGTGTTATGCGGGAAAAGTCCGTATCTGCATTAGTTTGCAATTCAAATGAGCAATCAGGTGTTCCATCTGATAAAGACTCATTTTGAATTTGTGGCTGGGAATAAAGTGCTTCAACTGGTCTCTTGTTAAGGCCACTTGTTGTAGGTGAATATTGGTAGCATTTTAAAAATGTAAATGTAAAAATGTAGTAATGCACAGTCTTGGTATTGATCTGTGACTGTGATTGTGGCTGTTGCGTTGGTTTCAAGAGAATTCATTCTCTCTTGGGCTTCAGTCAGGTTTGCTATCTCCTGTACGCTCATTTCTGCGTCCGATGATAAACGTGTTGAGTCAAAGATGTGTTGTCGCTTTTTTTTTTGCGATTCCAGTTTTATGTGATATCCTTAGTTGTTTCACTTTGTTCGAATTTTTCATAGAGTTTTTTCTTTTCCATTAATTATTTATGCACTTTTTTCAAATGTTAAATATAATTTTCACATTTAATTATAAAAGTGGCTTTAAAACGGTTGCGCCCCCAGTTAACATCGTTTGGTCGATATTTGAGAAAAAAGAATATTTTTTGTTTACACCGAAATGTGCACTCTTTATTGGTATTATTAAGACTGACTTGTTTACATGAATCTTAGTGCTACTTGATATGATATGAGATGCGTCGATCGTTATCTGTTTACTAGTAGATAGCTATTTGGGTTATTATAATTTGTTTTAGTTTGTATTGTTATGATGTTTGCAGTTCGTGGTAAATCATGTTGGGACAAGTTCTGTTGGTTTGGTGTTGTGTATATTGTTATCATGCAAGGTTAAAGGACATATGGTTGTTTATCGGCATTTTTGTTTGTAAACAACATACATCACAGTTACATACATACATCACAGTTAAAAAAAAACATTTTAGGATTAGGGTGTCCTGTCTACTTTTCCCAGCTCAAAATTTAAAATTTCTGTTTTAACTCTTTATTTGTCTAATGCAGTCTTTTCCATTACAGCGTTGTGCCTTTTTGTTTCTTCAAGGATATGTAGAAGAATTGCGTTACCTGGCTTTCTTTGGTCGTCCAGTCGTTCTACTGCTCTATTCAGTCCTTTAACATTTTCCTTCAGGTACTCAAAATGTTTACCTTGGGTGTCAACACCTTCAGAAACTTTTTCGAATAGACTCCCTTGAACACCTATTTGTTTTTCTAATAAATCAAAATGTTCAGGTCTCTTTTTTCTTTTTTTAATTCGATTCCCAATATTTGGATCATTTTCCATATCACCATCGTCACGAGCTGCAATACCGTCGTCATTTCCCGAAGTAGATGGAGAAATGCACTCACGTATTCTCTTCTGTTGCACATCTCTCGGAGTAGATGGAGTATTGCCATCATACCATCTCTTCTGCGGCACCCCAAATTGTTTGGTGTTATTGATCCCACCAATACAATCGTTGAAGCACACAAGAGCAACAACATCTTCTTCTAACGATGACAGAGGCATTTCTCTATTTTCTCCTCCACCAGTTGCTTGTAGCTCTCTTTTATTGTGCACCAGCTTCTTCTTTACTGCCGATTTATAGTCTGACCAAACCTGCAGTTAAAATTTAGTAAAACATTTTTTTAAATAGCTTTTAAATATTTTAAAAACCTTTTTCCATTCAGCAATGCTTTTAGATGGCGGCCCTATCGAATTCAATTCTTCTCGCACACTTTCCCAAAATCTTTCCACGACGTCAGGTGCATTTTTGGTAAAATTTTTTTGCTATGTCCGGATGCTCCTTCATTTTTGAAAACTAAACATCTGAATTGCTCCCTGCTCGTTGTACGCTTCCTAAAAACACAAATTAGTTAATTTTTACTATCTATTATTTAATAAAAGACAAAGAAATGCGTTTTTTCTTACATTTTATTGCTTTCCATTGTTTATTTATAAGCATCCGCAACACAATGTACTGAGAATTTCAAAGTGAACAATTTGTTCTAATCACGGATCGAATGTGTTTCTGGTGATGCCACTTTTTTTACTTAATCCGCACACTGCATTATCGATCGTTTTTGATAATACCGAAAGCCATCCGAAGTGAGTATAACTCCCTCCGCCACCATCCGTCGGCAACCATAATAGGCATGAACGTTATATTACTTACTATACATAATTAGTTTGTATGCGCATAACTAACTATGTTTATGAATATTAACAATAGATCAAAGACCTACGTAGCAATGTATGTTGCAAGTGTACAAATTTTATATTTCTTTTGTTCTTCTTGATTAGATCTATAAATTCAGCTATGTTTTACGGAAAGTACATTTTCATTGCCATACACTACATATTTCCTTATTCTACAATATTATTGTTGAAACCGTTTAAATTGTTTCTATTATTCCACTGAAGTTTCTCATAAACGTATTAACTGATGCTCTGGTTGACCAGAGCCTTCGTTGGAGAAAGTGAGATCACAATAAATAAGTTGTTGGGTATGATTATCTTTCTCTCTGGTTTATTCAATGTTTCACTATGTACCAGACGTCAATTTCCTTCCCTTAATGAATGATTAAAAATTGAAGTCCTTAAACTAAGCCAGGTTCAACATCTTTTTAATTTAATGAAATTATTTGAAGTGTTTATTAATTCACTCACTTACTTTTCCAGCGGCATCATCTTTTGTGTAGTTCGATTTCGTAATGCTGGAGTTCTTAATTAGCTCCTGGAGGGTGCTACTCCATTGCACATTACTATTTTGAATTGATCTAGAGCTGTTTTTTACTTACCTCAGGTGGTGGGTAGTAAGTGATAGGCACTGATTTAACTGTATTGCCGGAGATATACGAGCGAGGCGTGAATAAAAATACGTATAGACTTCCCGTCTTACAATCCTTTCGGACTTAAATCCGGCTTGCATAGCGTATTATTATTTTGAGTTGATGCAGAGCTGTTTTTTACTTACTTCAGGTGGTGGGTAATAAGTGATAGGCACTGATTTAACTGTATTGCCGGAGATATACGAGCGAGGCGTGATTAAAAATGCGTATAGACTTCCCGTCTTACAATCCTTTCGGACTTAAATCCGGCTTGCATAGCGTATTACTATTTTGAATTGATGCAGAGCTGTTTTTTACTTACCTCAGGTGGTGGGTAATAAGTGATAGGCACTGATTTAACTGTATTGCCGGAGATATACGAGCGAGGCGTGATTAAAAATGCGTATAGACTTCCCGTCTTACAATCCTTTCGGACTTAAATCCGGCTTGCATAGCGTATTATTATTTTGAGTTGATGCAGAGCTGTTTTTTACTTACTTCAGGTGGTGGGTAATAAGTGATAGGCACTGATTTAACTGTATTGCCGGAGATATACGAGCGAGGCGTGACTAAAATTGTGTATAGACTTCCCGTCTTACAATCCTTTCGGACTTAAATCCGGCTTGCATAGCGTATTATTATTTTGAGTTGATGCAGAGCTGTTTTTTCCTTACCTCAGGTGGTGGGTAATAAGTGATAGGCACTGATTTAACTGTATTGCCGGAGATATACGAGCGAGGCGTGACTAAAATTGTGTATAGACTTCCCGTCTTACAATCCTTTCGGACTTAAATCCGGCTTGCATAGCGTATTATTATTTTGAGTTGATGCAGAGCTGTTTTTTAATATATTCAAAGCGTTAACTAAATTGCTCGGCGTAAAACCAAAACTGCACTAGTAGTATAAGTCCAATTACGTTCATTTTTGGTCTGTTTTTTTTTTCTTCTTCATCTTCTAGCAATTTGTGGTTAAGCATGCTACATTCTCCTGATTCTTCTGGTCGTCTTCTGCTGAGGTTACCAAAGGACATAATTTTTGGATTGGTCTTTTTAGTGTGCTATTATGAAAATTCAACGTTGCCACTCGATCACGACCATCATTTCTTGGATGAGTTTCAATAACTTGAGCAATAGGCCATTTGGTGGGTTAAGCATTTTCGTCTTTTACTATTACTACAGCCTTCGTCGGTATTGGTGCCTTCAGGTATATCCTCTAGCTCCCAAAATCGCTCTAGGTTGGTAATTGCGGATGTTATTTTTTGGAATTTCTTGTGGTTAATAGTTCCTGATAGAATCCAACCAAACTTTGTTGCTTGTCTAAGAACTTCATTACATTTTTTAACTCCATTTTCAATGATTCGGCTGAATATGTATCCATCAATAACGATGTCTATTTTATCTGCCTTATTAAATGGATTTTGATTCGCCAACCACAACACCTCCTAGCCCATGGAGTTTTGTCTGAATTCTTTTCTTTGGTACACCTAATATCTGCGTTGCTTCCTCAGATATTGATGTTATTTGGGAACCTTGGTCAATTAAAGCGCTTAGCATTATATATTCTGTGATATTATTTATTGGTGAGCCAATGATTCTTCTCCTAACATTCGTCGTACAAAGCGCGACCCGCTATATGTTGTAGGCCACCAGGCCGCTCTTTTGAATAATAAAATGCAAATGGTTAAGCTTGTAAATTACTATTGTCTTTATTTTTCAAAATGTTGTTCTTATATACTAATTTCCTCACAGAGGAAACTTATTAATAATTCTTAATTAACCAATGAAAAATCAATACGAAATTACAAATATTTTCTCATGCACTGACTTCACACGGTACTAAATCAAAATATAATTAGGGTAAATGCACTTAGTGTTTCCTCAGTATTTGTTTTGTTTATTGGCCTTCAAATTGCCGAAATGCAATACTTTCTAAGTTTCCCTGTAGAAAATAATAAAAAAACAAAGTTAGTACCTACCTTTTGTATATTGACAGAATTCTTTCAAACTCACCATTTCCAAACTGCTTGTAGTTTTTCGCAAGACAACTACTGAGTCCAGGAATCGCATTTCATTAAAATAAAATAAGTGCGGCTCATATATAGCTGCAGCTGAAGAGCCAGTAGCAAGAATACTATCCATTTTTTTTTCTCCACAACATATGCATTCCGCAAATGTTTAATTTTTTTTTTTAACATCATCCACATCTTTATTGAACTCCTTCGACAGTTGCATCCAAGCATTTTTTTTCATGTCAATCCGTTTGTAGTTGGAACTCTTGTAATTCCAAAGGCACTCATATTGTCTGTACGAATTAATTAATTTGGATACATCAGAAACGCGCCACTCCATTTTATTATTTGAACTTATTTAATGTCTTTTATTTTGTGCGAAAGGACGCTGCGGACTTCAATGTTGCCACAATGAAAAATGCTACGAAATGAAAAATGGCTGTCAAACCACAAAAATGACAGTTGAACGCAAGCGAGAGCTCGCATACCGATCGGTAAGCGAGCTCTCGCATACTTACTACTTGTTGCGGTCTTCACGTGCGACATCTCGCATGCTTCATCAAGTAAGCGAAAATTTTAAGCAGGTGAAGACCGCCCGTAAGTATTTTTATTTTACTGCGGGTGCTGGGAAATCCAGCAAGATCGCGTTTATTGGATCGATAATAAATTCTAAAACTAAGTTACAATAATTTGACTATTTATACTTTGCCGTGTCTGCGCTGCAACTGCATTCTGCTGCGTGGCGTCTGTATTTTGCTGCGTGGTAAATCCATGGTGCTTCGCTGCGACTGTATGCTGACGCTGTATGTAGCGGATGGTTCCCATTAGTTGTTGCACTGGTAATGTTTACGGTATTGCGCAGTAATGTTTACAGCATTAATGTTGGTCACAATTATGCGGACTCCGGCTGTTTTTGTTTGTTAAGCGGGTCATGTTTACACAATTGCAGTTGTGGTGGGTCGATCGTTCGGTAGTTTCCGGTCTACATACAGTGGCTCACAGTGAAAATGGTCCACCTGTGACCAAACAATTTAAACTGCAAAAAATCTGGGAAACTAATATACATATGTAAATACCAAAAAATTTAGGTGTATTTCATAAATTCACTTTATTCAAATTATAAATACAAAAAACATTTTTTAATTCACTTGCATATTTCATTACAATAAGTATTTCGCAAATTAGAAGAAAAATTCATGTCACAATGAAAATGGTCCACTACAGGAATTATTAAATAAAGTATTGAAAAAGTAATCACTAATATTTTGTTGGATATCCTTTTTGGCGAATAACGGACCTTAAACGATTTGGAATAGATTCCACTAGCTTTTTTGTATATTCCGGACTTATTTTATCCCACTCTTCCAAAAGGACTTTTTTTAAACCATCTTTGCTCGATATGTTGTGTTTCCTTACTTCAACCTCCAATTTATGCCATAAATTTTCGATTATATTTAAATCTGGTGATTGGGGAGGCGTTTTAATTACCCTGGGGCAATGATATAGCAGCCATTCTTTTACGATTCCAGCCGTATGTTTTGGATCATTGTCTTGGTAGAAATGATACGTGTCCTTTATACCGAGTTTTTCGGCACTTTGTGTAAGATTATTTTTCAAAATATTTAAATATTGAAATTTGTCCATAATTCCTTCGACAAAGTGCAATTTGCCAACACCAGCAGCCGAACAAGCACCCCAGACCATCACGTGGCCGCCACCATGTTTAACTGTCGGACGCAAATATCTAGGATCCATCTCCTGATTAGGTTTTCTCCAAACGTTTACTCTACCATCCGACCCAAAAATGTTGTATTTGCTTTCATCCGTGAATACTACGTCCTTCCAGAATGAAAAATCTTTTCCAATGTAGCTGTGAGCAAACTGCAATCGCAGGTTTTTATTTCTCTTGCTAATAAAGGGTTTCTTCCGTGCAATTCTACTGTTTCGTCCATCCTTTCGAAGAACTCTCCGAATGGTCTCGGCATTACAATTTATTTTAAATTGTTTCTCTACCATATCCCTTAGTTTTGGTGCACTCAGCCGAGGATCAATCTTGATTTGTTTGACAATCCACCTCTCTTGACGTTCGCTGAACAACTTTTTTGGGCTAATTTTCGGCTTATTTATGACCCGATTTTCATTTTTAAACCGGTGAATGATGTTTTCAACTGTTGTTCGGGCTTTGTTAACAATTTTTGCGATTTCTCTTTCAATAATTAAATTTATCAACTCGATCGTAGTATGGCGGCCCATCTTGAAATTAAGAACTAAACAATTGAATGAATATATCTAACACGTGTTCGTTTCAGTGCAAAAATGTTAACTGAAGTGAACAGACCAAAATAACAGAAGATTCTGGAAAAGTTCCGTTATCTATCGCAGCTCTGCTAGGGTGGACCATTTTCACTGTGACATTAATTTGTCCCCTATTTTACTAAATGCTAATTGTAACGCAAATATGTAATTGTATTAAAAAATATTTTTTTGTAGTTATAATTTGAATAAAGTGAATTTATGAAATTCACCTAAATTTTTTGGTATTTATATTAGTTTCCCAGATTTTTTGCAGTTTAAATTGTTAGGTCACAGGTGGACCGTTTTCACTGTGAGCCACTGTAGTTGTGTGACACTTTGCATGATCGGCTCGCTGTACGTTTGTTGGTGCGGCCGAATTATGATGGGTAATCATATTTCGGGCAACATGTACAGTATTGGCATTTCTTGAGTTGACCATTAAATGATTTGATGTGTGATGTGATGTGTGATGTGATGTGGGTCGACTTGGTGTAGCCAATTTATGGTTGGTAATCAAATAACATAATAGCATATGTGTTATTTGATTCTCTGGAATGCGGGTCTATTGTAAATGCCTAATTTACGACATCTTGGCTGAGTGGGTGGTTCTAATGAGTCGGCTTGAAGTAGTTGATATATGACGGCGAGTCATATGTCAGGCGACTTGGGTGGTATTAACTTATCCTAAGTTAACTCTTCCCCTTTTAAATCGATTGTCCTCAATCGGTGTTGTTGTGGATGAGTTATGCTGTTGTTCTTAATTGCAGAAATGGTCCTTCCGTTGTTTTTGCAGTATCTTGCAGTTCAGGCGATATATGTAATTTTCTTTTATATTTATTTATACATATTGCAATAGAAATTATTACAATAATAGATAATACAATTAATAAATCTGAACTTAAACTAATTAAATGAACACTTTTATTGTTTTTAAACAAAAGCTCGTTGTGTTCTTGCTGGTTAATTTGTTTTAAGTACAATTTTTCTAATTTTAATTCTGTTTGTGTAATATTCTTGTCTTCTTCAATTTTTGTGATCTTGTTTGGTAATATAAATGAATCATACATTTTAATCTTAATATTTTCAAATGTTTTATTTGCAGCTGTTAATTTACAATTTTAAAATTTTATTAAAAAGGTTCCTGTTTGTTTAATTTCTAATTTGTTACAATTGTAAAGTATGCTTGAGTAAAAATTTTTAAATATTAATATTCCAGTTAAAATTTCTTTGATTTCTGTTTCTTCTAATGGTTTTAGCTTACAATTTGTTTTTTTTTTAATTTAATAATATTTTTTAAACAGTTGCTATCTAATTTGATTAGATTTTTTTCTAGGTTGTCCTTAACAATTTTTTTAATGCAAATTATTATTTTCATCTGTAAGTATTTCATATTCATCTAAAACTAATGATAGGTATTTTTGATCGGGAAGAGGTTCAAAAATTATTTTAGATAGGATATTGGAGAAGAATTGGGGTATTAGTAAGGTTAGTATGATGTTGTCTTCGTAAAAAATAACTGCTATCTGTATACTATTGTATGTATCAAAGTCACTAATTAGGTCAAGTTCGGTCTGCGTTAATATATCTGTTGGATTTATACCTAATTTGCTTGAAAAAATTACTTGTCCTATGTCGTTAATATGATTTTGTAAGAGTAATATATCGTTATTAATTTGATATGTATGTCTCATAAATTCTAATTCGTCCTCTATAGTTTTGATTTTGTTTTGGGTTGTTTCCCTAAATACGTTTATATAGTTTTGAATGAGGGTCTGTTGTTTGTTTATATGTTTTGTAATATTACTTATTTGGTGTGTTAAGAGTGTATTAATGTAAATTAAGTTATTTACATAGTCTGCAGTATTTTTTTCGTTGCTTTGTATTGTTTCTAATGTGCTTGTTATTCGTTGTTCATCGTCACTGTCCATAGTACCGGCTATGTATTTTTTTTTTTTTTTTTTACATAAATATGTGAACTGATATAATTAATTCTTTAATTAGAGTATATTGAAATCAAGGCATATTTTTAAGATTGGCTTAAGTATTCATCAATAGTCATTGATTTTACAATCGGGGTTTCTGACTGAGTAAGAGAAGTAGGGATTGATGTACCTACTAATTCAGGTAACACCACTGTTACAGGATGATTAGGCAAACGACCTTGCGTGTATTCAACAATTTCACTTCTAAATGTATTCATAGCTTCATTTAAACTCGCAGCAGTTGATTCAATAGATGATTGAACAGTGCCAAAGAGTTTATCATTCACTACTTTCTTTAGAATTATAGATAGCTTTTCAATATCTTGAGGCTCTGCATGGACGTTCATAACCGGATTGAAGAATTTCATAACCATTATTTTGGCACCTTCCTCGTCTAACATGGTCCAAGCTTCTTCATATTTTTGTTGCGTTATCAAACTTGAGTATCTATTGATATTGTCAGATAACCAGGTGCTTTCTATGAAACTTCTTAATTCCTGTTTATCTATGATAGTCACTAATCAAGAAGTTCGAATCCTACGTCTTGAGAAAGTTTTGTCTCCAATAGTGGTAATGGCACTTGTTCCAACCATCTATTATAAACAGATAAGAATCGGTTGCAAACTTCTTCTTCACTTTTAATGCCTATAAGAGTTAAACATTTTACTGCTCCTGCTATACATGCCAATTGATGGTAAATTTCTTGCTGATTTTGATTAAACAGTGAATCAATACTCTCTTGCAACGTCATTCGTTCTGTATTCTTAGGCAAATCACAATCCAACATGGCTGCTATGCAAAATGAGTTTTTATGTTATGTTTTTGGTTATTATTTATTTGACACAACTCGAGTCCTTTACCTATAATGTTCGCTAAACCTCGTTTTGTTTTTGTATGGGGGTGTAAGTATCTTATTTTTGCTTTGAGTAATAAAAGGTTTTTGTTTACCGTATTTAGTAACTGTCTGTCCTCTATATTCGTCGCTGTTAAGGCTTCAATATTGTTTGTGATCAATGAAGGTGTTTTGTCATAAGCTGTTAAGTTTATAAAGTGAAGAATTTTACTGAAGTGACTTATGGTCTTTTGCTCCCCTGTCTTGGTGGGTATATATCCGTTGTTATTTGTTAAGTCTTGTATGCCGATTTGTTGTGCGAAAATAGCAATCAATGATGGTAACAGGATAACTATGATCGTCTTCATTTTGGCTAATTTGTTCAAATTTCCTCTACTGCTGCTGATGACAGATGCTGGCGTCAATGAGGATGTTGATGGACTTGTTGACTGCTTTCGTCCGTTGAGGGTTAGAGTTGATTATTATTATTTTTTTTTTCACTGTTTCCTTTTATGAAGAGTATTTTAAAATGTTTGTTAAAAAATGTTTTTACAGTTTTTCACTTAATAGTTCTTTCTTTTTTTTTTATTTATATCGTAGGCTGGTATATACATAATTACCACCGGTTCGCCTTAGCAACTAAGGGGCCTATCGATATAATCGCGGGGAATATATTTATTTTTACCCACGGACACTAAATTAACTTAGCGATGCCTTACTTTTTTGTTTTCAGGCTTACACGCTGTTTTTAACTTTGAGTTTTTGATTTTAACACGGTTCTAATTTAGCGATGCCTTACTTTTTTATTTTCAGGCTTACACACTGTTTTTAACTTTGGATTAAAATTCACGATTTTAACTTAGCGATGCCTTACTTTTTTGTTTTCAGGCTTACACGCTGTTTGCTCGTGCGCGAGTTAATTTATATACTTATGAATGGTTAAAAAAATATGTATTTACTTTTGCAGAATAAGATCTTTATTCTAGAAATTCACATACTTAAAATGAACATGTTTTCGTATTATCCTATGGATTATATATTATTCGTTAAGTTGATAACATATTCATGTTTTGTGGCTTAGGTCTAAAGTCTAATTGTATTATTTGTTGTAAACAAGTGCTTATCGTGCGGCCTATGCAAGTTAATAAAACAAGTGTTTTATTTTGCGGGCTGTATAGATGACAGCATAACCGCGTTTATTGATGCGAGAATTCAATCTAAAAAACTAAGTTACAATAATCTTAATATTTATACTAAGCTATGCCTGCGCTGCAACTGCATTTTGCTGTTGTGACCTACATATTTCCATTTCCTTCTCGCTGTTGCATTTGCTGTTTACGCAATTGATGAATGCTGAGTCTGGATTCCCATATTGTGTAATTGTTTACACAATTGCGTGTGGTCGCTGAGTACGATTATGTTAATCTGCTGCGTGGTAAATTCATGCTGCTTCGCTGCGACTGCATGCTGACGTTGAATTTAGCGGGTGGCTCCCATGTGTGGTTGCACAATTAATGTTTACAATTGCACTTGGTTTTACAAGTGCGGTTCGGCTGAGTCGGTTGTTTGCCGATTTCCGTCCCACATAGCTGTGTGCCACTTAGCATTGTCGTCTTGCTATGCGTTTGTTAATGCGGCCGAATTTATGATGGGTAATCATATGTCGGGCAACATGTGCAGTATTGACTTTTATTAAGTTGCCCATTAAATGTTTTGATGTGGGTCAACTTAGTGTAGCCAGTTTATGATTAGTGATCGAATAACGGAATATGAATGCGTTATTCGATCCTCTGGAATGCGGGTCTATTGTAATTTACGACATCTTGTAGAAGTGGTTGGTTTCAGTTTTTAGTTTATGATGTCTTCGTGGGTGGTTCTAATATGTCGGCCTGGAGTGTTTGATGTATGACGGCGAGTCATGTGTCAAGCAGCTTGGGTGGTATTAACTTACCCTAAGTTAACTCTTCCCCTCTTAAGTCGATTGTCCTCAATCGGTATTATTGCTGTGAATGCGTAATTTATGGAGTAGTTTTCAATTGTAGAAATGGACCTATCGTCGCTTCTGCAGTATTTTGCATTGGTGATTGCGGTTCAGGCGATATATATAATTTTCTTTTATATTTATTAATGCAGATTAAAATAAAAATTATTATAACAATAATCAATATAATCAATAAATCTGAGCCTAAACTGATTACATGAACATTTTTATTTTTGTTTAACAATATTTGAATGTGCTCTTTTTGTTTTATCTGATTTACATACAATTCTTCTAATTTAAGTTCTGCTGCCGTAAAATTTGAATTTTCTTTAATTTTAGTAATTTTATTAGGTAATACAAATGTATCGTATATTTTGATTTTAATGTTTTCAAATGTTTTATTTGTAGCTATTATTTTACAATTTTCAAATTTTATTAAAAATGTTCCTGCTTGCTTAATTTTTGATTTGTTACAATTATGAGATATATTTGAATAAAAATTTTTGAATATTAATATTCCTGGCAGAATTTCTTTAATAGTTGTTCTAGACAGTGATTTTAATTTACAGTGAGCTTCTTTAAATTTTAGGATATTGACTAAACATTTATCTTCTATTTTAATTAAATTTTTTTCTCGATTATTCTTTACATTATTTTGATAAATATTATTATTATCATCTGTTAGAATTTCATATTCGTCTAACACTATTGACATGTTTTTCCCATCAGGAATTGGTTCAAATATTATTTTGGATAGGATATTAGGAGAGAATTGGGGAATTAGTAAGGTAATTATTATGTTGTCATTCTGAAATATAACTGCTATTTGTATGCTTTCATATACATATGTCAAAATCGTTAATGAGGTCAAGTTCGGTTTGCGTTAGTATATCCGTTGGAATTATACCTAATTTACTTGAAAAAATTACCTGTCCGATGTCATTTATGTGACTCTGTAAAAGTGATATGTCGTTATTTATTTGATATATATGTTTAATAAATTCTAATTCATCCTCTATAGTTTTAATTTTATTTTGCGTCGTCTTTCTAAATATGTTTATATAATTCTGAATAAGGGTTTGCTGTTTGTTTATATGTCTGGTAATATTACTAATTTGGTCAGCTAAAATTCTGTTAGCGTAAATTAGCTTATTTACATTATCTGATGTATCCTGGGCGTTATTTTGCATTGAATCTAATGTATTAATTATTTGCTGTTCATCGTCACTGTCCATAGTACCTGCTATGTATTTTAGTCCTTTACCTATAATATTTACTAAACCTCGTTTTGCTTTAGTATGTGGGTATAGGTAACTTATTTTTGATGTAAGTAATAAAAAGTTTTTGTTTACCGTGTTCAATAGTTGTCTATCTTCAATATTTGTTGCTGTCAGGGTTTCTATATTGTTTGCGATTAGCGAAGTTGTTTCATCATAAGCGGTTAAATTAATAAAGTGGAGGACTTTATTGTAGTGACTTATGGTCTTCTGTTCTCCAGTCTTGATGGGTATATATCCATTGTTGTTGGTTAAATCTTGTATGTCGATTAGCTGTGCGACGGTGGTAACCAATGTTGCTACTATGGTTAGGGTAATTATGTCCTTCTTCATTTTGGGTAATTTTGCAAAAATTTTTCCGCTGAAGATAACCTAAAAATATTTCAACTCTGTTTAATGTTATTTTTATGAACTATTCTTCCTGACTGTGTCTTTATTGTAGTGTTGTAATTTTGTGCTACAATTTCCTTTTTATACCTAGGTGTCAGTTTATTTCCTAACCTCTTATTTATTTTAACGAAAATTTCGTTTCCTGGCTCGTATTGTTTTAATGCTATTCTATTTCTGTTGTGATAAGCTAGATCAACAACTTGTTTATCCTTAATTTTTTTAGCAATTTCTAATCTATGTTTTTCTATTAATATGGGGTCGCTATTGACTCTCCTACCAAAAAATGATTCTATGGGTTTTTCCCTTGTAGTTGAATGCACAGAGTGGTTGTACTCTTTGACCGATCTTTCTAAAAGTTCTAGGAAAGATTGGTGAGTATTTTCACAACGTAGGCATCTCATTATTTCCTGCAATGTGGAGTGAAAACGTTCCACTTGCCCATTCGAACAACTTGTGTATGGAGCTGTTCGGTAGATTTCTATGCCGAATTCATTTTCTATCATGAAATTTATCGTTTCGGATTTAAACGATTTTTCATTGTCCATTACTAGTTTCTGGTACGAGAGAAAAAAGAATGTCTCTCAACGGTTGCCTGATATCCTCGGCTGCTTTGGATTGGATAGTTCTCGCAATCGCGTATTTAGAAAATTTGTCCACCGCTGTTAAAATTAACTGCTTTCCCATGTGGAGTATATCAATATGAACTATTTGGCCTGGAAATGTAGGAATTGGTGTTGGCTGAATTTTCGGTTTCGCCGGATGTCGGTCATATTTATTTTCTTTGCATACAATGCAAGTTTTAATAATTTTCTTAATTTTGCTAGCCATTCCTGGAAAATAATATTTCCTCAAAATTTGTAATTTATTTTCTTTACAATTTCTATGTGCTCTGTTATGTTCCCTAATTATGATTTCCTGCTGTTGTTGAATATCCATTATATCCTCTACTTGTATCTGCGATAATCGTATTTTGTATTTATTAAAGTGTATGGGATACAATTCTTGTATTACTCCCATTATGTCTTCTTCTGCTTTGATGCAGTTTATTACCGATGGGTTTAAATGTTTTTTTAAAATCTGCAGTAAAATTTCATGGGTATAACTTAATTCTGTTATAATATGTCGGTGATATGTTGGAAATATTATTTGAAATTGATAGTTAGATACTAAGTCCTTATTTAAAAAAATTTGATTTTTAAACACGTTAATCGGCTGTTCGACACTGTATATTAGGTTGTGTGATGAGCTTTCGTCTGAATTTGTCGCTGTAGACAGTGTATTCAACTGTGTTGTTTGCGGTGGTATTCGTGATAATGCATCGGCCACAACATTTGCTTTGCCGGGCTTATATGCCAATTCATAGTCATATTCCTCCAGAATTGACTTCCACCTTTTCATTTTACTGTTGTTATTCTTATTGCTTAAGGCATAAGTTAAAGGTTGGTGATCCGTTGTAATTTTTACTTTCCTGGAACCATATAAATAATTTCTGAAGGTATTTAATGCCCAAATTATTGCTAAGAATTCTTTTTCATTAGCGGCATAATGTTCTTCAGCTTTGCTTAATGTCCTCGATATAAAAGCTATCGGTCTATCACTTTGTGATAATACTGCGCCTATAGCGAAGTTTGAAGCATCCGTTGCTAATTCAAATTCTTTTTTAAAATCTGGATAAGCAAGGATAATGTCCTCGGAAATTAATAAATTCTTAATTTTCCTGAACGATTCTTTTGCTTCGGAATTTAAATCTATCCTTACTTTTGAGGATTTGTTCTTTGATATTCTACCTTCTTCCCCTCTTAAGAGTGAAGTCATCGGTTTAGCAATTTTTGCATAATCTTTTACAAATTTGCGATAATATCCTGATAGTCCTAGGAAGCTTCGGAGTTCCTTTAGGCTCTTGGGTTCTGGAAAGCTTGCGATGGCTTCCACTTTCTTTTGATTGGTTCTTATGCCAACCGGAGTAATCACAAACCCTAAAAATTCGGTTTCTGATTTAAAAAAATCGCACTTATCCAACTGAACCTTCATGTTGGCATCTTCTAGTGTCTTAAATATTTTTCCAATATCTTTGCAATGATCCTTTTCGGTTTTGCTAAAGATAATTATATCATCAATATACACATAGCAACATTTGCCAATGTGTTCTCTTAGTATATCGTCTAGTGCGCGTTGAAAAATTGATGGCGCATTTTTTAGGCCAAATGGCAAACGTGTAAATTCATATTTACCGTTATTAATAGAAAATGCGGTTTTTTCTATGTCCGATTTCCTTAGTGGTATCTGATGAAAACCACTTTTTAAATCCAATACTGAGAAGTAATTACTTTTACCTAATTGTGATATTACCTCAGATATTTCAGGAATTGGATACCTGTCTGAAATTGTAACTGCGTTCAATTTCCTGTAATCAATAACCATACGGTATTGTTTATTTCCTGCGGAATCTGCCTTCTTTGGGACAATCCATACAGGAGAATTATATGGCGATCTGGATGGTCGTATTATGCCATCGTCCAGAAGCTGTTTTACCTGCTTTTCTACCTCGGATTTTAATGCTACCGGGTAAGGGTAAAATTTCGAGTACACTGGTGTATCTGTTGTTGTCCTAATTTGACCAACAACTTTTGTTGTGTATGTGAGCTTTTCGTTAGGTTCAGAAAAAAGCTTAGGATGCTTTGTAGTTATCTCCTCTACGATGCTTTTCTGTTTATATAACAGATTGTTTTCGTTAATTGCATTAACGCATTGCGCGGGGAGTTGTTTTAGGTGGACTTTACAGCCATTTCCTAATATCATACAACTTTCGGCTGTATGTATCACCGCTTTCATACTTCTAAGAGTATCATTTCCTAATATGCCATCAAACACTTTTAATGCTGGCATTAAATATAATTTTATTTTTTCTTTAATATTAAAAAATTCTGCATAAGTATGCTCACTAATTTTAATTTCTCCCGCTATTGATTTAGCGTAAAATGGAGTTTCATTTGGTATGCATTGTTTTACTAATTCGGGCTTTACATAATTTTTGCTTGACCCTGTATCTACAAGAAACTTTAGAGTTTTACCGCTCTCCACTTTAACTTCAAAGTATGGTAGTGAAGAGCTCAGCATACTAAAAAATTAAGGTTAGCTGAATCACTCGTATTTTCGCTTTCCTTTTGTTCCGTTATATGGAAAGTCCTTTGTACCTTATTATTATTGTGTTGGGGAGCCTCCAGAGGTCTTTTTCCTTGATAATAATAATTTTTTTGGGTAGGTCTATTCATGTAGTTTACCCTACGTGAGTGCATGGTCTGATCGACATCCATGGGCTCTGGCTTTGGTTGTGGCTTCGGTGGCCTTGTTGGTACATTGGCGTTCGCATCAAAATTATGTTGCGAGCGCCGGCTTTGCCATGCTTGTTGGTTTGGTTGTTGGTTATATGCCAACTGAGGAAAAAATGTTTGTGCTTGCTGCCTTGGAGCGTATTTCTTCGGGGCAGTTTGAGGTTTTGGGTACGATTGCCTTATATTATTAGCATGGTTCGTACGAAAATTTTGATTGTCTAATTTTTGACAAAGGTGAAGAGCCTGGGGTAAATCGACAGGTTCCCTCATACCTAACAACCTTGGTAAATCCCCATTTAACCCTCTTATGAAGGTGTCTAATGCTTTGTCTCGATAAGATTGCGTTAGCAAACGAAGAGTCTCGTTACTCATTCCCTCACAGCCTAATTTATTTAAAATCAACGAGAGATGTTTGTAAACTTGTTGATAGAATTCTGCTATCGACCGGTTACCTTGTACCAATGCAGTCATCTGGTATTCCAGAGTGGACAAGTCGCGTCTGTCGGCATAATGCATGGCCAAACATTTTGTTATTGCCGGCCAATTGAGTGGGGTATTGTAAGATTCTAAGGCTGTATCGGCATGGCCAGTTATTTTATTTCTAATTACGCTCAAAATCCCGTAATATTTTGGAGTTCCCTTTAGTGGTTCGTATACGTTGAGTATACGATCTACACTTTTTTTCCATGAGCTGAATTCTCCTGGTCTACCTGAAAATTCTTTAAGGCATTTTACCACATCTGGTGTTTTGTCTAAGTCACTAATATTTCTTCTGTGTACCTCTTCTATCGTTTGATCGACTGCTGTGGCTAAACAGGAGTCCGGGTTCAGGACATTCTGAACCACTTATGGTCCTTGTTGCCTCAGGACATTAGCCGCGATTTCCTTTATGAGAGCTGTCAGGTCATCCATGCTTATCTGTGCACTGTTTGGTGCCTGTGGAGCCGGAATATCTTGCGAAAGAATTGAAGGTCTAATTAAATTGTCTGGGTTTGCCATTTTAAAACCTTTATAGATATGTCCTCCTTTGTAATAAAAAGTTTATTTTTTTTAAAATAAATTTATAATCTTTATTAAAAATTTTCCTTCCGAACACAATTCTTTTCCTATTATAATTGTAGTTATAAATATATTATTTTTTATTATATTATATCGTAAACGCTATTTAATGAAACGTTTTGTTACAAACTTGCATTATTCGCAAAGTTTCCTCTTCAATAGTGTCTCGGTTGTCGTAGTCGCTAACAGTGGCTATTCTGTCCTCGCCTATCATGTCGAATATCATCTGCATAAATTTAATTTTCTGCTCGTCAGTAGATTTATTGTCAACAAAAGCTTTTTCCCTATTGGATTCTTTGTCCAAATCTAATTTTTTTTAAATTTTTTCTAATTCGTCAAAATTTATCTCTATCGGTAAACCGTCCGTATCATTAGTGGGAATGGACATGTTAAGGGTACAAGATTTGATAATTTAATAACTTAATGCATAGGTCTTACTAAAATGCTGCTACCGCCAACTGCCGATGTTGATTGTTGTTGCTGCTACCGCTCTTTGTTGATTTTAGTGCTTTTTTTTTTTTTTTTTTTATTTAATGTTCTGGTTTAATGTTCTTATGCACTTCTTTGCAATTATTTTTATACACTTTTTATGCCACTTTTTCCTTTGGCTTTTTTACTTTTAGTGTTTTTATTGTCTCTTCGAATTTATTTTTATACAGTTTTTATGCCACTTTTTCCTTTGGCCTTTCACTTTTAGTGCATTTGTTGTCTATTTGAAATTGTTTTTATACACTTTTTTTATCTTGTGGCATGCAATTACCTTGCTCAACTTCACCTCTTACCACTGGTGGGGGAAAGTGAAGATCATAAAGCCTGCTGCTTTTAATGTTTCTTTTTTGTGTTTATAGTGTAGGCTGGTACGTTATACCGCCGGTTTGCCTAAGCTACTAAGGGGCCTCTCACTATGTTTCGCTTGCGACGCGGAGTCCTTACTTTTTTATTTTCGGGACGTGACTTTTTTTTTTTCACGGCGCTGTTTTTCCGGCGATGCCTTACTTTTTTAATTTTCAGGCCTTTTTTCGCACTCAACACTTAAACTCTGGCCTTACTTGGCGTTTTCAGGCTTCCTTTATTATTATTTTTTTCGCGATGCCTTACTTTTTTATTTTCAGGCTTTTTTTCCACGATCACTCGGGCGCGCGCGAGTCCTTACTTGTTAATTTTCAGGACGTTTGGTTCGCGTGGCTCGAGACTTTTGCTCGGGCGCCAGTTAATAAAACAAGTGTTTTATTTTGCGGGCTGTATAGATGACAGCATAACCGCGTTTATTGATGCGAGAATTCAATCTAAAAAACTAAGTTACAATAATCTTAATATTTATACTAAGCTATGCCTGCGCTGCAACTGCATTTTGCTGTTGTGACCTATTTCCATTTCCTTCTCGCTGTTGCATTTGCTGTTTACGCAATTGATGAATGCTGAGTCTGGATTCCCATATTGTGTAATTGTTTACACAATTGCGTGTGGTCGCTGAGTACGATTATGTTAATCTGCTGCGTGGTAAATTCATGCTGCTTCGCTGCGACTGCATGCTGACGTTGAATTTAGCGGGTGGCTCCCATGTGTGGTTGCACAATTAATGTTTACAATTGCACTTGGTTTTACAAGTGCGGTTCGGCTGAGTCGGTTGTTTGCCGATTTCCGTCCCACATAGCTGTGTGCCACTTAGCATTGTCGTCTTGCTATGCGTTTGTTAATGCGGCCGAATTTATGATGGGTAATCATATGTCGGGCAACATGTGCAGTATTGACTTTTATTAAGTTGCCCATTAAATGTTTTGATGTGGGTCAACTTAATGTAGCCAGTTTATGATTAGTGATCAAATAACGGAATATGAATGCGTTATTCGATCCTCTGGAATGCAGGTCTATTGTAATTTACGACATCTTGTAGAAGTGGTTGGTTTCAGTTTTTAGTTTATGATGTCTTCGTGGGTGGTTCTAATATGTCGTGTTTGATGTATGACGGCGAGTCATGTGTCAAGCAGCTTGGGTGGTATTAACTTACCCTAAGTTAACTTGCATGCCTATGCATGTGTATGCTTGTCTTGCATTCGGGTATGGTGTGGTATGAGTTCAAAGTCTTGTGTTTGATACTCTTGTTTATTTGATTAGGACAGATCTGGCTTTATCAGCGTTTCTCATATACTTGTGTATAAGTGTCGTTGATACTGGTATTAACTCGCGCGAGTTACCGATGTCAAGCTTAACCCATTTAGGCCCGACAATGTTAGGAAACTCCGCAGAAAAAAATGAATGTAATATCTGAAGTCACCATGGTAAAATTAAGAAAAAAAATTGACTTCCGAAATTTCCAGGGGGACCGTTGCGCTAGGGGAGGGTGATGTGTTAACGCATCACTGGGCTTTGGAGGTATAAAAAATAAACATAAGAGAAATTACAAGAAAAACTCCGATATAATCGTATAAACTCATTTTATTAGTCAAAAACCAGTGAAATTCATGTGGAAATATAAAAAAACAAACAAAACAGAAAATACACGGAAAGCTCATGGTAATTCAATTCTAGTGTTGTACATTTTGTATCTAATACTGGTGAACTCTCTTCGATCGAAATGTTTTAGGAGCCGACGTTTCATGGAATTCTTTGAAGCACTGTGGATGAAGAGCTCGTTTGCATTTAGAACACTCGTAAATCGATTGACCTTTGCATCTCTCTAATCCACAACGCCTTCTTGTTGCTCCTTTCATTATGGTGTGGTCCAAAGAGTCGTTTCGAATGCTGGCTGAAATATGAAGTGCATTTTGTACTTTAGCTTTACATGAACGAAGCAAACATTCGGTCACGAAAACGCGGAAGTCAACTTGGGGCATCTGCTTTTCTTTAGCAATTTTTGTGCAAATGCGATTCACTTTCCACGCAGTTACCATAGCAGCATCCAGTAAATTAGTGATGAGTGCCTAATACCACTTCTTGCCTCGAATGCCAATACGGTAATTGTTTATAGCGTTGTCAAACAAATCGACACCACCCATGGTGCGATTGTACGATTGGATCATATTAGGTATATCAACGTGGATGTTTCTGCGTAATTTTCTATCGAATCGGTTTGTTTTCCCAATCGGAGTGTGAGACAAATAATTCGAGAGCATCGAAACGACTGAATTATCATTCCAACGAATGGCGAACACATTATTATTCCGATCGTAGCACGCATCGAGAAAACCTTTTGGTTTCTTGCTCATTAAGATCTTTGACTGAAGTGTAGTTGAACAAATACTTCCTTTACCTTCTGTAATTTTCGGTCTCTTCGCTGCTTTTGATTGCTGTGTTGTCTCCGATTCAAATCCCATACGGTTGTCGCGAACTGTGCCAGTTACAAAGAAGCCCAAATTATCGAGACGAGCAATCAAACGGTGTGATGTGAAGAAATTATCAAAGGTGATTGTGTGACTGCCTGGATGCTCTACTTTTTCCAGCAACCCTAGAACGACTGACTCACCTAATCCAACATCTTTATTACGTTTTTCAGAAGCACCAGCATACGGTTGAAATTGGTAGAGGTATCCTGTAAAAAATAATCAACAATTGTAAACTCAAAACCCAGTTACTTAACTTACCTTCGCTTGAGCATAGGTTCCAATATTTGAAACCGAATCGGATCGGCTTTCCTTTGATAAACATCTTACAGCTGTGTCTACCGAAATATGCGATCATTTGCTCATAAATTGATAGATGATGAGAAAATATGCCAAACTGCATGAAGCGAGTGTTCATCATGTTGTTCAGTGGCGTAATTTTGGCGAATTTGTCATTTGCATCTAGCTTTTGATTGTCGCAAACGTGGAAGTACTTTTTAATTCGTTTGAATCTTTCGCGAGTCATAACCTCTCTGATGCATTGGACGCCGAGAGTTGGATGATTAGACCAATAGCTGCGTACTGAAGGCTTAGGAGAGTATCCAGAGACGAACAAAATTCCAATAAATTGGCAAATTTCATCGTAGTCAGTACGAAAGGTTGGATCATTACAGTTGACTCCTGCATACCTCATTGTAGAATCCATTAAAAATTCAATAACTTCGTCATCAATAAACAATTTAAATAGTTGAAATGGATTGTATGCGCCTAAACGGTCGAATAATTCTTGTTGTTTTGCAGCAGATACATCAACAGGACTTTTGTCGAATACGAATTCTTTATGACCGGTTATTTTATTCCACTTCGGCTTTTTTGTAACGAATGTTGGTGTGTCGACGGTAGCTAATGTTTGAGATTGATTTGAAGTGCTGGCAACAGATTGCACATGTTCGCACACTATCTCTTCATGCTGAATTTCGGTACTTCCCTCGTCTTGGTAGTCATCATTTACATTACACCATTGAACCTCGATCTCACCAGCAATATCTAGTGGTAGAGCGGTGAGATTCGAGTGATGTACATCTTGAATCTCATCATCCACATCTTCACTGTCACTTATATCGTCTACGGTGTTTGGTGGCAAAGCAACGACATCAATTTCGGCACCAGTTCGTATTTCTTGTGCTAGTTCGTCGTCCGAATCAGGATTATTTAAAATTTCAGCGATTTCTCGCAGGCTCAAAAACTTTCGACAATGCATTCCGATTGATTTTAGTAGAAAACCACTTTCACCAAACACAAAAATTTACTTTTAGAATAAGGGCAACTATACAAGATCACTAAATACGGTTGTATGAGCAACAATAATAGCAGAAACGTTGTTTTCAAAACTGCTAACTCTTTTTACTTCGAAGGCCCAGTGATGCGTTTTCGCATCCCTCACTTTAAAGACTGGTGGAGAGGGCAAGAAGTACTTGCACGCATAGAAACTAACTAAAAATCATAAAAGAAGCAATGCAATATACGATAAAAAACTAATTTTGTAATTTTCACGAGTTTTAGAAAAGGAGCAGGCATTTTACAAAATTAAAAAAAGAAATCGTGTAGGCAACATTTTTGCATTGTTTTTTCACAAAGATACACTCGCGTTGTGAATGGGTTTCAATGAGCATAAATGTAGTACAGAACCTAAAGTTGTTGTAGTTATGTTGATATACGCTGTAGCTCTCATCGTTTTTTCTCGAGAGGGCCTACAAATGATGATGGGTTTTCGCATCGCTGGGCCTTAATGGGTTAACCTAATAATGAGTCTTACAGATAAAGATTGTTCTGGTTGTCGTGATGAGTTGTTGATGCTATCGCATATGCGGCTTCTAAGTTGATTGGATTGTGGCTGTATAAAGTTCCGCTTGTATATTTTGAATTCAACCCAAGGATGAATGTTCTAACAGCTTCTTGGTTAGCATAATCCTTCATTGCTGCTTTGTCTTGGTATCTGGACATCTCGATTTTGGACAACGTCAAATTTAGTGCTTTCGATACTTCGATATGAAATTCTGCCAGCGTCTTCCTGCCTTGCACTATTTTCTTCATCTCGTCCAGCAAAACGTAAGCGGACGTTGGTCAGCGTACGTATAATCTAATCGGTTAATTATCGAATAGAAGTTCATTTTCGTGTTATGGTTTGTAAGAACGTCAGCGGCTGGTCCTGTGATTTTTGTTCTGACAATTCCCAATGCGCTGTAATATTTGGGATGTTGGTAGAAATTTTTCATCGCCTCCATGAATGTCCACACTTGTGACCTCCACGATCTATATTGCGACTTATCGCCTTCAAATTTTGGTAATGATTTGAATAGTTCCAGATCGATGTCTTTTGCGTCATTGATATTCAATCGGATGTCTTCATGTTGTACAGTTGGCGTCGACTGTTGTGAACTTCTTTGTTCTATAGATGTCAGTCTTTGTGTGAATTGTTCCTGTTGCCCCTGTATAGTTGTCATCAATGTGGCCATGTGGCATGAAGTTCGGCCATCCGTTGTTCCATTTCAATTGGTTGGTTTCTATTATTGTCGAAAGATATCTGTTTTTTACAAGAACGTAGGCTTCTTAGCTTATCCAGCTTACTTTTTTGGTTTTTTTTGCTTCAAAAGTATTATCCACTATTTCAGGACCTATACTTTGCAATTAATTGTTGGTGGAAGTCTTACTTCCTGTGGAATTTTTGAAAAATTTTATTTAATCTTTTTTTCGTCACCTCAAGATTAAAATGGCTTCTTCAACCGGCTTGAGCCCCCAGTTATTACATGTATTACTCTTGACTAAAGTCAAACTCCTTTATTTCATATATTTTCGTCCTATACATACTACATATTATTTCTTAACCTAATAATGAGTCTTACAGATAAAGATTGTTTGCTTAGGAAAACAATATGTTTACTTGTCGGTAAACATGTTTTCGTTAGTTACAATGTTTGTTTAGGAAAACAATATGTTTATTTAGAAAGATGGTATTTGTGTTGGGTGATAAGGAACGTGTTCCTTAACTCGCGAGTTAGGACTCTGCGTGAAGAAAAAATAAAAAATATATATTTTCTAACAAGAGCTCCTTGTTTGAATCCGTTTATTTCAGGAATGTCTTACATTTAGATGCTTAAATCTATTTATACTATTTCTATTTGTTGATAATTAATATTGTTTGTTTAGTGATTAATACTGTATTTAAGTGTTTTGTATAACGTTATCATGTCGTTTATGTGAGAGAGCATAGAGTATGCTTGCATTAGTGTGTGCTTGTATGTATTATGTTATCAGGTTAGGAAACAAAGTATATGTTTGCATTTGGTATGTTATTGTTTATCACTACTTGTCAAGTCTGCTGTAGTCGGAGGAGTTCGGCTTCATATGTTCTCTTGAATGTTGAACGTCTCATTTCCTCTCGTCGGTTTCGTCGACATTGACTTAATTTTATATATAAATAAATTGTTAAGGTAAAAATAAGTATGAAGAAAATAAGATACAGTGTAAATTTTAATGGATTTTCTTCTATTGGTATAACATATTTATATAATTTTTGGATATTATTGAATTTATAATTTGAGTTAGATTCTAATATTTGCAAGACTTCTACTTTCTCGTTATGGTGTTCATGAATAACATTTTTTATTTCTTCTTCATGATTCACATATGTATGTATTGTTATCTATACTTGTAGAGACTTGTAGAGATGTTAAACTGTATTAAATGTTGTCCATTTACTTTTAAACCATTCCAAGTATGTTCATTAGTTATTACCAGGGATAGGATTTATAGGCGCTAAAACCTGAGAAATAGGCAAATTTAGTTTTTAAAAAAGGCAAAAAAAAGGCATTTATTTTTTAGTCTTGTTTGGTACATATTTAAGTATGGGTGTACAATCCGACAATACTCGATATGTACAATGTACATTGTAAATACATGGATGCATATACATATACACTAATACCCCGCTTTGCGTCGCTAATTGGGCCCGGAGAAATGCGACGCAAATCGAAACGACGCAAACCGAAACACGTTTTCCCATACATTTGCATTGATTTTGATTTGATCGGTTCCATGACGTATTTTTAAGCTGGAAAGTTTATTTTTCATTAAAAAAAATAAGTATTTTTTATGAATTATTGTAAAAACAAGGTTTTATTAAAATAAATACTTAAAAATTCATGAGAAAAACATTACAATACCATTAAGATACAAATTAAAAATAAAGAATTCATCATATAAAATTAAAAATTGAGATACAAATTAAAAAAAAGGAATTCGTCATATAAAATTAAGTCGTAACCGGTGACTTGATTTATTATTCTGAGCTTGAATCTAATAAATTTTCCACAGATTGATTTGGTAATCTTGCTGATTTTTTTATGAATGCATCTAAAGTTTTTTGGATTGTTTGCTCTTTTTTTTTCAAATAAATTTCTTTATAGCAATTGATAGCTTCCATTACATTTCTAGACACCTTTAAACTGCGATCTTCGTCCGGATCATTATTTTCAAAAATTTCCATTCCTTGTGATATCAACTGCATCGCTTCAGAGATTTTAGCAGTGGTAAGCTTTTTATTTTCTGGTTCAACTTCAAGTGTAAGTGTTTCATTGTCCACCGTATTGTTCCTTTCAGCTGCTATCAAAGTTATGTTATTAAGCTCTTCGTCGTATGACAAAAGCTCACTAATGTCTTCTTCTTCCATTCCTTCAAAATTTGCATATCTTGCTGTTTCTGCAAGTTCTTTACAAATGCTCTGAACATCATTAATATCTTCCATATCTTTGTTAGCAATACATTCGGGCCATAATTGGCGCCAAGTTCCGTTCATGCACGATTCCTTAACTTCCTTCCAAGATTGGTTTATATTTTCAACAGCCATTCTGATGCTATAATTCTTCCAAAACTCTTTCATTGTGGACATACCATTATCACCATCAGTTGCTTTTAGAAGTTGTCCAAAAGTTCGTCGCAAATAATAGGACTTGAAGTTAGAAATTACCCCTTGATCCATTGGTTGTATCACTGATGTGGTATTTGGGGGCATAAAAATAACTTTTATGTTTTCGGAATAATCATCAGAATAAACAGGGTGACTTGGTGCATTGTCCAATAGCAAGAGGACTTTAAACTCAATATTTTGAGAAGAACAGTAAGCTTTCAGTTCAGGGACGGCACAGTTTTCCATCCAATCTTTAAATAAGGATGCAGTCATCCATGCTTTTTTGTTTGCACGCCAATAAACAGGAAGATCATTCTTTGTAACATTTTTAAAAGATCTCGGGTTTTCAGATTTGTAAATTAAAAACGGCTTAAATTTAAAATCTCCTGCTGCGTTTCCTCCTAAAAGAAGTGTAAGTCTGTCTTTACAAGGTTTATGTCCAGGGGACGATTTTTCCGCTTTAGAAATGTACGTTCTTCCTGGCAACCTCTTCCAAAAAAGTCCTGTCTCATCAGCGTTGAAGACTTGTTTTGCAGAATACCCACCTTCTTCAATGATGGCTTTTATTTCAAGTTTGAACTTGTCTGCAGCTGCAGTATCTGCACTAGCAGATTCGCCTTTTAATGCAATGCTATGCAAATTTGCACGATTTTTGAAGCGATCAAACCAACCTCTGCTTGCTTCAAATTCTTCAGAAATCTCGCGACTTGATAATGGATAATTTTCTTTAAGATCGCTAAATAAGGACAAAGCTTTCTTCTGAATTACCATTTGGCTTAATGGCATTCTCCGTTGGTTTTGATCTTCAATCCAAACGCTAAGAAGGGTCTCCATTTTTTCCATTAAAGAACTTCTCATTTTTATAACTTGTTTATGTTGCAATGACGAGGCACTTTCAGCAAATTTTTTTATTTTATCGGCGTCCCTGGAACAAATTGATTTTACTGTGGAAGGTGCTAGTTCAAGGCTTCTTCCAATCTCGACAGCCTTTTCCCCAGATTTAAAACGTTTCAAAATGTCCAGTTTTTGTTTCAGGCTTATTTGTTTTCTTTTTTGACTCATTATTAAATATTTTTTAAAACTTCACAGCAGCAAGTGTAATTTGAAACTGAACAATCTTCAGCTAATGGCCAGCACACGATCTTCGCATAAGCAAGACTAAAATGGGAAATCCCCTTTTTCTGTTTATGTTTTGTAACCGAAAAAAACTAACTGTATTCATTTTTATTGCCTCACACTTCATCAATGAATCATCATCATTGTTTTTGTTTTGTATTTATTTTGTGTGTGTATGTATCTATCCATTCGTTGAGTAAAAACAACAAACGCAACAATTGATTTCTAGCATAGAAACAGAAATTAATTTTCATATTTTCGACGCAAATCGAAACAAAAATGACGCAACTTCGAAGCCATAGAAAATTTTAGAAAGACGCAACTTCGAAACGTTGCAAATCGAAGCGACGCAAAGCGGGGTATTAGTGTATTCAAAAATATTTACATATTTAAATTGGTTGAATGCTTTAACCGCTGGTGCTTTCATAGTAGCACAATGCTACTAAGTGCATTTTGAAATTTTCGGGCAGTAATCTCATGCGATTATCCCGAAGCATTGCTTTGAAGGAACTAAATGTCCTCTCAGCATCTACAGATACCAATGGTGCCCAATTCAAAAACTCAACTTCATTTATAGCTATATTTTCTGGTAATTCCACAAACTTTTCACCATTCACAATTGCGGCAACTTTTTTTATAACTTGCAGGCCTTGATTCGATTGGAATACTTTATAAAATTTGTCCAATATAATTTTAGCTACTGGTCCCTTGGCCTGTTTTAAATTGTTTTCAATGTTGTTGAGAATTGCCAATGGATTGCTAATAGGTTCACCTTTATATGTAAATACAAACCAATAAATTAGAAACTTTATATATACGAGTAAACACAGGTATAAGAATAATACATTACCTCTTTTCTGAAGCATTTTGAAAGCATTTCCCTCGCTTAATAGGAAACCATAATTTGCCTGGATATAAGCCAACTCCTCTCGGATGCCCTTATTTGCAAACAATTTTTTCGCAAAAATAACGCAGGCCGCATCGTCATCAAGACCTTCAACTATTTCTTTGATCTCGTTGAAGTTTTTTGCAAAATAAGATGCTGCCTCAAGCCAAGTTCCCCAGCACGTTAAAACCTTTGAAAGCAAAATTTTTTTTAATCACACTATATGCATATATATTTTAAATATTTGCAACTTACAGGTTGAGTAGGTAGAGGGAGATCCGGTTGCTTTTCTTTAAAAAACCGAATTCTTGAGGGGCTTTTTGAAAATGCTTTTTTTATATTAGCGATTAAGGAGTCAACGTTTGCGCATTGGCTTCGAAGTTTTTCGCATATCCTGTGAACTCCGTGAGCAATACATGTAATATGGATTATTCGTGGGTAAAATAACTGAATCCCTACTACGCTTTTTTTCATATACGGTGCGGCATCTGTTACAAATATCAGTACTTTGTCTCGTTGAACTTCTGCTGTCCATAGAAGCTTCAAGGAATTATCAAAAAGCTTAGCAATTTCTGACGCATTTACTTTTGGAATTACTTCGGAGGTTAGGAGATACCCTCTACCACCTTGACGCAAAGGACCAACAACAACATTGCAGACATATCTGCCGGCTTTGTCAGTAGACTCATCTATTGATACAAAAATACTGCTATCTCCAATATTCGACCGAATTTCTTCCAAAACATTTTCGTAAACTTCCTTTAAATAATGTTTTCGCATAGTTGATTGATCAGGAACCTTCTTCTGTGCATATTTTGCCATAAACGATTTGAATTCCGTATGGTTAGCTTTGAATAATGGTATATCGCAGGCTACCATCATTTTGGTGATATCTCGGAAAAATTCGTTTGAATTCGGTGTATTTAAAAATGAGGTAACAGGTTGCACCTTCGTAGAAAGTTTCAGGGATACAGCTGTTTTGTGCTTTTCCGTTTGTAGGTGTTGTTGAATGTGGTGTTTCTTGTCGTGATTTACTTTAATTCCACAGTAAACACAAATTAATATTTTTCCATCAGTCGTAAGTATATTTGACCCGAATTCCTTTATATAACCGTTGATTTTTACGGAATTATAACAAATTGCTTTAGGCATTTTAAATGTTCGTAAAATACACACTCGACTTTGATATACACACACAAATTTGAAATTGCAAACAACAACCGATTTTTCATGTCGGTGTTCACTGCGACAAGGAATTCACAATCAGCTGATAAGATGAATTACAGTGTTGTACAACATAAACTCGTGGTAATTAATAGATAACTAGTGTCGTTTACACGTAGCAGACTTACCTTCAATACTTAAACAATGTAAAACTTCACATAGATATAAATAGGCAAAAAAAAGGCAAAATATTACAAAAAGGCAGAAAAAGGCAATATAGTCAAAAAATGCACAAAAAAGGCAATTTAAAAATCATAGCATTAGTGTAGAAAGACATAAAACGCATGATTCTTTCATTTATTTATACATACGACGAAGCAGACAAAATAGGCAAATGCCTTAAAATCCTATCCCTGGATATTGCAATATTTCCATGGTCTAAAATTTGTATTGGAATATTATTTTCTTGTATTATGTTACATTGAGCTTTTTGATTTGATAATAGTGGAATCGTGCAATTATCTCTTGATTCTTGTATACAAATACTAGTGCCTAAATAATTTTTGCATTTTGATACATTAATAAATTTGTTATTACATTTTGAAACCTTTTGTTTCAATTCATATTTGCCTTGTTTAAATGCTAAAGGAATCAATTGATACAATTGACATTTATTTGACATTACATTAAACATGCATACATGGATTTCAGAATATTCTAGTATACTGATTACAGGAACATTATATATTTCATTGTGGATTACTTCATTTACTTCTTTTAAATTTAACGTGCCTGAATAAAAGTAAATTAAGAGCACGTTTGGCTCGATAATCTGGTGGTATTAATTGTGTTTTTAAAGTTTCTATTCTCCTTATAAGTATTTCCTCTTGTTGTGACTCTTGTATTCTATAGTGGGACCTCCTTATGTATGTTTTCGTGTGGGGCTAATATAGCGGATAAATTCGCTATGTGATACAGGTAAGCTGTGCTATTAAACATATACATCGTGTCTGATTCTGTAAGCACAAATTTCTTTCCCTTTAAGTCTGTTATTTTGTCGGAAGAACAAGATGAAAAAATAAGTAATAAAATAAATCCGGTTGCTTTCGTGTTGCTGTTTTCCTGATACTATCCTTATGTATAATTTTCCCTTTTACCGTCAAAATCGTGTCCCCTCGATCTTCTTTTACTTGGTGTTTGATGTATTTTGCCGAAGTTTTATTTCATCGGTCTGTTTTGCTGTAAATTATATCACCTTCCTTGTAATTAACAGTTCGCCGATTTTTATTATGGCACCTTAAAAGTTGGTGCTGCTTCTGCTCAAGTGTTTCGCGGATGTCTGGATATTTTTCACGATTAACCCTAAAGCACACAACTTAAAAAGTTACGTATCCACACAAGTGAGCCTCACGAGCTCACATATAAAATCTGTATCAACACGCTGCTCATAGTCATATTTTACGTAACAGTTTTATTTTTATTTGATTAGGGTTTTATTGTCATACAAAAAGAAATAATTATAAAATATGATATGTATATGAATAATGTTTACTTTGAGCAATTTATGCAAGTTTTTGTCGTTGTGGAGTGCTCATTGCAAACATTTTTATTGCATGTGTCACAACATTGCTTTTGCATTTTCGACTTCTTAGCTGGACAAATATGACAACGTTTCCTTTTATTCATATTTACCTCCGATAGCGGTTCCTTTCCTTGATTTTTCAGAACATTTGTAATAGCGGTTTTTGTCTCCGTACGAATGTATTTTTGTGTTTGTCTCTTCAAAATCAGTGGTTCCACCAACAACTCACATAGCTCGCGTAGGAAAATGTGCCTCCTGTTTGACTTTCCAGTGTTCCAGTGAGGATTTGTTTTTGTCCAAAGAATATAAGCTGCAATTCCCGATGCATCAAGTATATTCATGAAAAATGAAAAAGGCCAGCGATTTGTTTTCCGCTTTGTCATGTACTCATGTATTAGTTGATCAAACGTGTCAACGCCACCTTTTGTTTGGTTGTAAAAGCTATTTACCTCTGATATTTGTTTACCATCAACTTCTAATATGTTAGGCAAGTGATGCATTGTTGACATGAATAAAACAGCCTTACCAATTTTTGGGACATGAGATGCAATAGATATGTTTTTCTGAAAACCAAATATTGTAGAAGATAGTTCACGTTTTCTGTTTGGTAAAAACTCTGGAGGAACACAAGCTTTATTCTTTCTTAGAGTACCGACAATTGTTAGACCTTTCGCTAAAAGGCTTTCTGCCAAGTCCTTGCTCGTGAAATAGTTGTCCATTGTAATATTTCGGTTTGTTCCGAAATATGGTTCACATAAATTTTCTACTGTTGTCTTAGCAAGGCCAACAGCTTTGTTTCTACCCTCCTTGCCAGTATATGGAATACCACGAAGAGGGTATGCGTTCTTACTGTCGCATAGCCAAAATATTTTTATTCCATATTTGTCGGGCTTAGATGGCAAATACTGAATAAAAGAACAACGACTTCTGCATGGCATCAGCTGTTCATCAACGACTAAGTTTTCACTTGGCATATAGTATTTTCCAAAGCTAGAAGTAACTATATTCCAGATATTTCTCACAGGAGCTAATTTGTCGTTTGCTCTTCTTGAAGTGCGAGTTAATTTGTCATCAAAGCGTAGAAAACGTAAAATTTCTTCAAATCGGCGGCCCGACATGGTTGCTTTGAAGATAGTTATTCCATAGAGTCGATCCCAGAACAAGCGATGATTTTGATTATTAGACTTCATATGACCAGCTGTCATCAGAAGCCCAATAAAACCCAATAGCTCTTCATTGTCAACTGGTGTCCATTTTTTAGATTGCTTTGCATATTCCCTCTCCGCTTCCTCATTAGTATGCTTGACAATTATCTCACACACTGCATTCGAAATAAAGAGTTTAAAACATTCCAAAACACTTTCCAAAGTCGTACCTAAAGTGGATTGTAATGCAATTGTAATATTTTTCTTACATATGTCAAAATAAAGTTTATTACCTGGGGGTAAAACTATTTTGTCAACTTTTCCTTTTACAATATTGCAATTACGGATTTTCGATGTATGTGGAGGAGTCTTCGCCCAAATGGTTCCATCTTTGCCCTTGAAACTCATACCCTGGTCATTTTGGAAAACATGGTTTTCTGTTTCAGTATCTGAAAATTCATCATCAATTTCTGACGCCGATAAAATGTATTCTGATTCCGAATCTGAAGAAAAGTGTGGTATGTTTGTGTCTTCATCACTGCTCAAATTTCCTAATGCTAATGCAATTTCAGCATCTGTAATCCTCTTCCTGGCCATACTAAATTTTCATATTTTTTTTTGTTATGTTTGTGAAAATTATGATTATATTGCACGTACTTACTTAGAAATAATATCAAATCGAATATTATATTTTGCAACGCTATATTATTACCACTCGCTAAAATACGTCCGCACAACTAAACGGCTCACAAGAAATGCCAAAAGAACAAATGACTCATGCAAATACAATTCATGATAACGGGAATATCAATACCACGCTAGCAGAAACAAAATCCACATGTCGCCAGCGAGAGATAGCGGTAAAATCACTAATACAAAATCAGTCTGCTTGAGCTACATATAAATAAAGTGCAGTATGAGTCTGTGAAGCTCACTTGTGTGAATTTGTAACTTTTTTGTAAATATATTGAAAACAAATAAGAAATCAAATTTTTTTTCTGTTATGAGTCCATAAATATAGTCAATTTAGCGTAATAGAGGAATACTGAAAAGTATAAAGTCCAACTTTCAATTACCAACTACATATATAAAAAAGAAAATTATTTTGAGACTGTGAGGCTCACTTGTGTGCTTTAGGGTTAAAAAACACGTCCTCAGGTTTATATTCTGTACTAGAATGAATAGTTTTGTTGCATTGACGTACAGCATTCAATATTTCTTCTCCTGGTGCTGTTTTATTTTCAGCTGCTAGGCTTTGTGCTATTTCAATAAGCGTGCTGTGCACCCGTTCAATCTGAGCGTTTGATGTGGAATGGTGTAACTGAATGTGTTATTTGCAGTCGGCTATGTACTGATTTTGCCATATTTCCTATGAATACGCTCTCATTATAATAGTAGCATGAGTATTGTTTTTACAATTAGTGCAACATTACATTATTTTACTTATATGTATTTTTTGACTAATGGATTTTTCTTTTGTACCTTGTTTCCTTTATTTTATTTTGTTCCAACATGTCTTTTTTTAATTCTTTATTTTCCCATTTTAAATTATTGTTTATTATTAATCTGTTTTTGATCCTCCTACTTTATTTTTTAATTTATTTAGTTTTTCATTTTGTTTTTTTTTTATTATTTGCTTCCCTTTATTTAGCTCTGTCTCTTTTTAATATAATATTTGTTACTCTTTCTATTTGCATTTCACTTCATTAGCCCGCCCACTCGAGTATTGCGTTATTTTTATTTATAAAGGGTGTTTTTTTTTAGACTGATAGAACTTTAAATTGAAATAGAACACATAAAAAATTAAGTATGATGACAATTTTTTTTTTATTTGAAAGATATTTTCATGACATTTAATATTTAAAAACGATTTCTGGCATATGTCCGCCACGACTTGCTTTGGTGAATCGCCCAATTGCTCTTTCAACAAATCGATAGTTCGAGTGGCAGTATGAGGCGTGGCACCGTCTTGTTGGAACCAAAATTCTTGCAAAATGTCAAAACGAAATGTCATTTACCAGCTGTCAAGTGACAGCTATCCCCATCAAAAATTTTGTCAGTTTAAAAACAAACACCCGTTAATATTTCCCCTTTATTCCTTTTCATTAATATTGCGGGTAAATGTTTTTTCAGAAACTCAAAAACAAAAGACAAAAGTGTAAAAGTTGATCAATAATCTTTAAAGTAAGATACAAATTTTTGGAGTAATATATAACCATTATTAAAAGACTTATATTATAAAAGTCTTTCCATAATAGTTATCAGCGAGATAAATATTTTAAGGTATTCAATGGCTTGTGTTATAAAAATTTTCTCACAATAATTACACTGCGCAACAGCCATTTTGGTGCCGGAGATTTATCAGCTGATTTTAGGTAAACTTGGTGCGCTGATTTCAAATCTGCATTAAGTTTTTCTCTAGCAGCTCTAGTTTTTAAGATACACCAATCGATGGTCTTCGCCCTTAACTGAAATTTCAAAATTGCAAACAAATTTATAATTTTTTTTCGAAATTCAATATTTATTTTTAATTTAATGTAAAATGATTAAAATATGTTTTACAATTTTAATTTACATTTAGAAAATTTCTTTTTCGTGACATTCTAGAATGAGTACCTGGAGCACAGTCTCTTATTAAGCTCCAACAATAGTCTGCCATCATATGACTATCCCATCTTCCTTGGTAACGAAATTCCATTATTTTCATGTCCTGATGGAAACGCTCACCTTGCTCTTCACTTGTGTTTCCTAAATTCTCTGGAAAGTGGGCTAAATGACTGTGCAGGTAGTGAACTTTGATGCTCATGTTACATCCAATATTTCGGAAATTTTCTAGCATGTTGTTCACTAATTCCTCATAATGAGTGGCTTTGTAGTTGCCCAAAAAGTTCTTAACAACTGCTTCAAATGATATCCATGCACTCCGTTCATGGTTAGTCATCGAATTTTTAAAATGAGGATCTTTTATTAATTGTCTTATTTGTGGACCATCCAGAATACCAACTTTGAGCTTTTCGGGAGTTATTCCTGGCATTTTTCGGCCTATGTACGCAAAACATTCTCCATCTTTATTAAGTGCCTTCACAAATTGTTTCATCAATCCCAGTTTTATATGCAATGGGGGAAGTATAATTTTATCTCTGGTAACTAAGGGCTCACGTATTACATTTTTAACACCAACAACCATTGCATCTCTTACAGGCCAATCTTTTTTCTGCCAGTGATCTGTTTTGGCTCTGCTGTCCCAAAGGCATAAGAAGCAAGGAAATTTTGTGTAGCCACTTTGTTGGCCAAGGAGAAAATTAACCATTTTTAAGTCCACACAAATTACCCATTGATGTTCATGGTACTTAATCGCATTCATCACCAAAGCAATAGTATCATATTCTTCTTTTAGTTTTGTTGAATGGGCAATTGGTATTGCCCCATATTTGTTGCCATTGTGCAAAATAACACATTTCAAACTCCTCTTACAGCTGTCTATAAATAACCGCCAATCGCTTGATTGATATCTATGTATGCCCATTTCTTTCAAAAGTCCAGTAATGTCATTACAAAATACAACACTTTCTTCTTGAGAGAAAAAACGAAGTAAATTTTTCTCTCTTGTTCGGTAGAAAGTTATTTTTGTTCCGGGATTCAGGCTGTCTTTGTCTTTCAATCTCGATGCAAGCACCTCACTACCTTCCTTTGATAGACCAAGGTCTCGAATCAAGTCTGATAACTCTTCCTGACTGAAGCTTTGCGAAGTTGATTGTGTTTCTGTAAAGTCACTGTCGGAATCGCGACTGCGGTTTAAAGCATCACCTGCAGGGATTGATTCATCTGCCGACAGCTCAAGAAACTCATGAAATGTTGGAATTGGAATTTCATTTGAATGAGGGATAGGACGTCTTGCTGAGGGCATATCAGGATACTTCCACTTGCCACGGTTATTTCTATTTATGCCAGTGATGTTGACCTTGTAAAAGTAGCAATCATAACTGTGATTTGTAGGTTCTCGCCAAATCATTGGAATTCCGAATTTCAGACATTTACGTTTACCATTGGTCCACTGACGTAAGTGTTCAATGCAAGTCTTGCAGACAATATGCGGAGCCCAGTTTTTATCCTGGTCACCAAGTCTAACGCCAAAGGACGCCAAATAGGATTTTTTAATAAATGCAGAAATTGACTTTCTGTTTGGTTTTAATGTAAATTCTCCACAAATGTAACAGAACACATCAGCTTTATTCACACATCTTCTTCGATCCATACTCAATATTTTACAATATCAACAATATTACACAGTACAATATAATCAAATATACACAAGAGATCAAATAACGCACGGCTTATCAACACAACTTTGCTTAATGAAACTGCAAATTTATTTGTGATATTTATACGCCCAAGGAAAATATGCGCTGCGCCGACAATATTGATAACGGTAAATTGAACACATTGACATAGCGGGACTTTTTGCTGCCAATCAGCGTTGCCAAAGTGAGGGGAATTCCCCAATATGCAAAATTTGGAAGTAAAATTTGTGCTACTTATATGACCATTGCTGTGAGCGTGTTTAGGTTAGTGGGGATATGCATATGCACATAAATGTGTGTGCATATCTATAAAACTAGAGCTGCTAGGGAAGAATGGTTTACAGTTTTGAAACCAGCGCACAAAATGTATATAAGAACAGTTCAAAAAACGCAGGCACCAAAAAAAAATATTTTTTTGTTGCGCAGTGTTATCGGTCATGAGATATTTTGCGTTTGAGTGAACTTGTGTGAGAATTTCCTCAATGTATTCGTGGCAATGCAACTTAGTTTCTAGTTTTCGAATATAACAATATTTCGAGTATCTGTCTATTGAACTAAGATATGTGTTGTTGTTCATATGAAATACGTCCATTTGTATGTATTCCCCTACTTTTGTTGGTATTGGTGTTTTGCCTATACCCTGCAAAAAGTGAGTCTGGTCTAAGACTGTATAAAAGACAGTATTTCGTTGACTTACTACCGGACCAAGTCTAGACCAATCTCATGTAAAATCATAGGACCAATTTACACGGAGCATGTCCTAAGCTTGGTCTACCATTCTACCATTTATGCCGTCGATAGTCCAGATCAAAGATAGACTGTTTGGTCTATGCATAATACAGTCAGATGCTAGACCAAATAGACTGTACAAATAGTGCCTATTCTGGTCTATATATATTGCAGACCAAAGTAGATTGGTATTATGCAGTCCGATTGGTCTGTGCATAAGGCAGTCTCATTGATAGACCAATCGACCTGCATAAAAGCTATTTACTTTGGTTTATGCATTTCTATCTACTTTGGTCTGCAGCATATATTTTTCTAAAAATGAAAATTGCTGGTTTTAATTTAGATTTTTTTTTATATTTATATATATATATGTATATATACAATACCATTATGGTTTTTGATTTTATTCATCACATTTCGTTTAATTTAAACATCTAAAGTCTTCTCTTTTTAAAACTAAGTATAATATATAGTAATGATTTCAGAAATAAAAAAAATCCTCAGATAACGATTTCAAAAATTAAAAACAAAAATAATCACATATTCAGGAAAAAAAATTCTGTTTTTATACTAAAACTAGATGAAAAAGTCAATAGTGTTAATTATCTTAGTTATTTCCGATTTTTAGTTTATTAACTGTGGTCAATCTATACAGCCTTTTTTTTTTTTAACAATGTGGAGGCATTTCGATAGTTGCTTATCGGGCTTTTCTGACGTCGCCGACAGTCCACCTGTTATTAAAAAAATAAAAGAAATTGAAGATTAAATTTAAACAAAAATTAATTTATATACGTACTTATAATCGCATCATACAAGGAAGTGTATTTTTTGGGGCAAATCTTGCCATGGACGCCGCCTACATTGACTTCGTTGCACACAGATCTGGAGATAATTTTTGTTCAACACTCACAATTCCAAACAACACGTGTTCCCTTGCAGCCTTTGTTTTTTTTTGTGCTTATTAACAGAACAAGTGAATATACGAGTATTTACTCGTCATTATACGAGTAATTTTTTTTTCAATTCGGCAATGCAAAATTACATGCCCACATCTAGTCACATTGGTCTACATAAAAAGTAGATTTTTCTAACTATCTTTATACCACTGATTTGGTGTTATAGGACCAATGCTTTTTGCAGGGTAGGTTGTTTGTTCGCCTGACGCTCATATTTATGTAAAAGACATATTTCGCATGTGTTTGTCTCTGTTCTGCACATTTTTTTTTAGGTTTTCTACTTTCTCTTCTTCTTCGACTGTCTGATTTATCCTCTGTAGTTTTTGAGGACTTACATTTTGATTTGACGGCACTCTTTCTCTTTTAAATGGGTTCTTATATTTACCATAATTCTGGGTAGTACGTACGAATTCTCTCGAGTTGTCTACTTCCATGGGGACTGGTCTCTGCGGCTGCTGCCGGTGCTGGAATCGCTGGTTATGCCTGAATACTTGTTGCCTGTTCTCCTATTGTAGTGCTGGATGGTTTTCGGGATAATGATGACTTGGATTTCATCGCTGCGTTTGTATATCAAACTGTTGATTCACATTATCGTGATATATGGTACATGCGATAGCGTAGGCTGACTCCAAATTTTTTGTGTTATTGCTGTACAATGTACCGCTAGTGTATCTGCTGTTTAGTCCCAGTATAAAGGTACGTACAGCTTCTTCATTGGCATATTCTACCATTGCTGCGTTGTTTTCACTTCAAGACATCTCGATTTTAGATAAGGCTAAATTTAATGCCTTACTGACTTCGCTGTGGAATTCGGATAGTGTACGCCTTCCTTGTACTATTCTCTTCATATCGTCCAGTAGGACATATGTATAACGGGCGCTGATCAGCATATGTATAATCTAGTCGATTAATTATCGAGTAGAAATTTAATTTCGTGTTGTGATTTGTCAGGACATTAGCTGCCGACCCAATGATTTTTGTGCTTAGTATTCCCAATGCCGAGTAATATCGAGGGTGTTGCATAAATTCCTTTATGGAATCCATAAAGGTCCAAGCTTGAGCTCTCCAAGAACGCTATTGCGTGTTATCGCCATCAAATTTTGGGAAAGATTTGAATAACTCGAGATCAATATAGGCAGGGTCTGTTATTGTCAAACGGACTTCTTCGTGCTGAGTTATTGGTGTCACTTGCTGGAACGATTCTCTTTCGATAGATGCGATGCGTTGTAGGAAGGATTCCTTTTGATCCTGCATATTTATTTTAAGTGCGGCTATTTGGGCTTTCAAAGCTTCTATTTCGACATCCATGGCGTTGCTTATATCCCGATGGTTATCGTATGTACGTTGTTTTTTACGTAGCCGTAGGGTTTTAAAGTGCTCCAGTTTTCTTTTGATATATGTAGCTATTCTTCTCTTTTAATTCTTGTTTCAATTTTTAAGAAACTGGTTTTTGTCTTTCTTCAAGACCGTGGATTTATTCTCCTGTATTTCAGGGAGTTGGCTTTTAGATGACTAAACATATTGTCATCCCGGTTGAGCCCCCAGTTAGGACTCTGCGTGAAGAAAAAATAAAAAAATATATATTTTCTAACAAGAGCTCCTTGTTTGAATCCGTTTATTTCAGGAATGACTTACATTTAGATGCTTAAATCTATTTATACTATTTCTATTGGTTGATAATTAATATTGTTGGTTTAGTGATTAAGACTTTATTTACATGTTTTGTGCTTGCATTAGTGTGTGCTTGTATGTATTATGTTATCAGGTGAGGAAACAAAGTGTATGTTTGCATTTGGTATGTTATTGTTTATCACTACTTGTGTTTGGAAACAATGATAACTATATGTATGTAATGTATGTGGGATCCATAAATCAAACACAATGAATTCTGGTGTTTTTATAACATTTAATATCAAGTTTCAAGCACAACGTTCACTTATATATACATATATGTACATACAAATTACGAGTTAAAATATACCGTGCGGAAAACGTCTTCGCTTGGTGGCGGTTGTACAAATTATGATCGTCCTTCGTTAGTCTTGTCAAAGTATGGCGTGGTGTGTTCAGTGCGATCTATTCTATGTTCCATTCCATGTTTGTCAGGGTTGTATTATCGTTAGTATTAGTCCTAGTTCTTACTACCAAGTTAGTTGCGTATGTCAATCCCACATGTATATACTAACATCGATAACTCTCTCCACCTTAACTTCAAAGTATGGTAGTGAAGAGCTCATTATACTAAAAAATTAAGGTTTTTGCTTCTATATTCGTCCGAGGGCTATTCACTCTGCTCGTCCTTTTCCCTTGATGCCTCTAAATGGTACATCCTTTGGTTTTTACTATTCTTTTTACTATCCTCAAATATATTGGGTCTTTTCCCAGTCTGAGGTGTTTGCTCCGCTCTATTGATGTAATTTGCCCGCCGTGAAAGCTTGGTTTGGTCAACATCCATAGGCTCTGGCCGAGGTTGTGGCTTAGGAGGTCTGGGTGGCGCGTTTGCAAGCTGCTGAGGCCGTCCAACGCCTTGCTTCTGTAAGACTGCGTTAACATACGTAAGGTCTCGTTGCTCATATCCTCACAACCCAATTTATTTAAAATTAGTGAGAGATGTTTATATACCTGTTGGTAGAATTCGGATATTGGTTTACCACCTTGTACTAGTGTAGTCATTTGATATTCCAAAGTTGACAGGTCGCGTCTGTCCGCGTAATGCATGGATAAGCATTTTATAATTGCTGGCCAGTCTAGTGGTGTATTATACGATTCTAATGCCGTATCTGCCTGACCAGTAATTTTATTTCTAATGGCATTCAGGATTCCATAATATTTTGGAGATCCTTTAAGTGGTTCATATATATTTAGAATACGGTCCACGCTCTTTTTCCAGGAGTTGAATTCCCCTGTGCGTCCCGAAAATTCTTTTAGACATTTAATCACGTCTGGTATCTTGTCTAAATCGTTAAGGTTTCCTCTATGCCCTTCTTCTATTGTTTGGTCAACTGCCGTGGCTAAACTATAATCTGGGTTTAGGACAATTTGAACGACTTGTGGTCCTTGTTGCCTTAAGACATTGGCTGAAATTTCCGTAATTAGGGCTGTCAAGTCACTCATGCTTAATTGTGCATTATTTGGTGCTTGAAGAGCAGGTGAATTTTGAGTGAGGGTTGGAGGCCTAATTAGATTATTGGGGTTTGCCATTTTAAAACCTTAATAAATGTATATTCCTTTGTAATAAAAAAGTTTATTTTTCAAATAAATTTATAATACTTTATTAAAATATTTTTTCCGAACACAATTATTTTTATTTTTTATGTTTGTGGTATTGACCTGTACGGTCCTGTATAAATATTTTTTTTATATATTTTCAATGTGACCCCTTCTGTGAAAGGGAGCTTTTTTACCTTGGAGGGTCCCGTGGGAATCGCAAAGTTAAGCTTTATTTATAGAACTGGAGGGTCCCCCTTTCGGTGGTGAATCGAAGCTCTTAGTTTTTTTATTTTATTGGCTGTACAAGCCTTTAGTTATTTTTATACATGTTATTTTTCTATCAGTTCTTTATATATTTGTATATATATATATATTTTTAATGTTTTCCAATAAAAGTTTTATTAGAGGCCTGCATTAGTCGTGCCATTTCCTCTGCAATGTTGTCTCTATTGTCATAGTCCTGTAAAGTGGCTACCTTGTCTTCGCCTATTATATTGTAAATTAACTGCATTGTCCTAACTTTTTCCTCGTTACTAATGCTTGTGATTACGAACGGTTTTTGCCTATTTGCCCTAATGTCTGATTCTACTTTTTTGATGATACCGTCTAGACTGTCGTAGTCAAAATTGTCCGGTAATGCGTCCCTTTGATTTTATGGGGTTATTAGTGGGGTATTTAGAATTAATGAACAAAACTTCTAACCTAATACAAATATATTTATATGCTTATTAATATTTTCTTACTCTACTGCTGCGTTTGTTTGCTGCGTCAATACGAACGTTGTAGCTGCGTCAATAGGAACGTTGTAGCTGCGGGCGTTGAGTTGATTTTCTGTTTTCGTCCGTTTAGTGGATGTTGGCTGCTCTCGACCGTTGAGGATTAGAGTTGATTATTACTTTTCACTTTTTCCTTTTATAAGGAGTGTATTTATTTATTTTTTTTCTAAATGTTTGTTAAAAAGTGTTTATTTTTTGTTCTTAAGGCTTTTCGGCATATCACTATTCCGCACTTTATTTTACCAGTTTTTATAGTGTTTATTTATTTTGTCAGTTTTATAGCGTTTATTTATTTTGTCAGTTTTTATAGCGTAGGCTGGTATATGAACGATACCGCCGGTTTGTCTAGGCTACTAGGGGGCCTATCACTATAATCGTGTTGTTATTATTTTTTAACACGCACTTATTTCGTTGCGAAACTATTTTTTTGCCGCTTTACACGTACCTTACTTGTCGTTACGTTTTTTCGATATTTCGCTTAACTTTTTTAATACCGCGTATCCTTACTTTTTGATTTTCAGGATTTTATTTCGCGTTTTCACTTAAGTTTTCTTAATTCCGCGTATCCTTACTTTTAGATTTTCAGGATTATATTTCGCGTTTTCACTTAACTTTTCTTAATTCCGCGTATCCTTACTTTTAGATTTTCAGGATTTTATTTCGCGTTTTCACTTAACTTTTCTTAATTCCGCGTATCCTTACTTTAGATTTTCAGGCTTTTTTATTGCACTCAGGCGCGCGCGAATCCTTACTTTGCGTTTTCAGGATTTAAAATTTCGCGTGGCTCGAGACTTTTGCTCGGGCGCCAGTTAATAAAACGAAAGTTTTATTGTTAATTGCGGGTGCTGACTAGAACAGCAAGACCGCGTTTATTGGAAATGAGAAATGAATCTAAAGCTAAGTTACAATAATTTGACTATTTATACCTAGCTATGCCTGTGCTGCAACTGCATTCTGCTGCGTAGCGTCTGTATTTTGCTGCGTGGTAAATTCATGCTGCTTCGCTGCGATCGCGTGCTGACGCTGAATTTAGCGTGGTTCCCATGTGTTGTTGTACTGGTAATGTTTACAACATTAATTTCGGTCACATTTGTGCTGACTCCGTCTGTGCCCCACATGTTTGTTTGTTGAGTAAATCATGTACTTGGTTTTACAAGTGCGGTTCGGCTGAGTCGATTGTTTGTTGATTTCCGTTCTACATAGCTGTGCGCCACTTAGCATTATCGTCTTGCTATGCGTTTGTTGATGCGGCCGAATTTGTGATGGGTAATCATATGTCGGGCAACATGTGCAGTATTGACTTTTATTAAGTTGCCCATTAAATGTTTTGATGTGGGTCAACTTATAGTGTTTTCTTTTCTCGCAATAATGTTGCATTTATTCTGCCCTGTGCCAGGGCTGTCATATTTTCGTGTTCTTTTCTCAGCATTTTTTGTGGGTTGTTTGTTCTTTTCTCAACATGCTGCCCTCTCGCCCGACAAAAGTGCGACATTTTCTACCCGTGCCAAATCGAAAGGGCGAGCGTTGCCCAGCGAATTGTGTGTATCTCTACTCAACAAAAACCGGTTTGAGCTGATCTGTGACAGAGCGGTATTTTTTTGTTCTTTTCTAATTGAGAAAATGCAACCTTTTCGCAGTGCATAGGGGAACAATTCCATCATGTTGCCATACAATCGGGCAACATTTTTTTCGAGAAAAGAAAACGCTATTAGTGTAGCCAGTTTATGATTAGTGATCGAATAACGGAATATGAATGCGTTATTCGATCCTCTGGAATGCGGGTCTATTGTAATTTACGACATCTTGTAGAAGTGGTTGGTTTCGAGTTTTACTTTATGTGGTCCTTGTGAGTGGTCCTAACGTGTTGGCTTGAAGTGTTTGATATGTGACGGCGAGTCATCTGTCAGGCAGCTTGGGTGGTATTAACTTACCCTAAGCTAACTCTTCCCCTCTTAAATCGATTGTCCTCAATCGGTATTGTTGCTGTGGATGAGTTAAGCCATTGAAGATAATTGAAGAAATGGGCCTTCTGTTGTTTTTGCGGTATTTTGATTATGTGAGTGCAGTTCAGGCGATACATATAATTTCCTTTTATATTTATTGATACATATTAAAATAAAAATTACTACAAAAATAGATAATACAATTAATAACTCTGAACTTAAACTAATTAAATGAACACTTTTATTATTTTTAAACAATAGTTCAATGTGTTCTTGTTGCCTAATTTGCTTTAAGTACAATTTTTCTAATTTTAACTCTGTTTCTGTAATATTTTTATTTTCTTTAATTTTTGTAATCTTATTTGGTAATATAAATGAATCGTACATTTTGATTTTAATATTTTCAAAAGTTTTGTTTGTAGCTATGACTTTACAATTTTCAAATTTTATTAAAAAAGTTCCTGTTTGTTTAATTTCTAATTTGTTACAATTGTGAGTTATAATTGAATAAAAATTTTTGAATATTAATATTCCCGGTAATACTTCTTTAATTTCTGTTTTTATTGATGGTACTAAATTACAATTTGCTTCTTTAAATTTAATGATATTTATTAAACAATTGTTATCTAATTTGATTAAATTTTTTTCTAGGTTGTCCTTAACAATTTTTTTATACAAATTATTATTTTCATCCGTAAGTATGTCATATTCATCTAAAACTAATGATACATTTTTTTGGTCGGGAATAGGTTCAAAAATAATTTTGGATAGGATATTGGAGGAATATTGGGGTATTAGTAAGGTTATAATAATGTTGTCATTATAAAAAACTACTGCTACCTGTATGTCGTTGTACGGCAATGGTAACAAATGCTAACAATAGCGTTTGGGTTATTAAGTTCATCTTTATTTTGGCCATTGTAAACTCTTACGGCTACTGTTGGCTGCGATGGAGATGTTGATTGTAGTACTGTTGTTAGATGCTCCGGTTGCTTCCAGTTGCTGTCTAAAGTTGATTATTTTAATTTTTTCTCACTTTTTCCTTTCAAGGAGTATATTTGCACTTTATTCTTCTCTGTTGTAAATTTTTTTTTTCAAAAGATTTTTGCACTTTATTATAAATGTTTATCACCTTTAGGGTATATTTTGTTTGTTTTTTTTCCGAAAATGCTTTTGTTTTTTCACTATCGCATCTTTTTTTTGAAATAGTTTATCTTGTCTTTCAGTGTTTTTCTTCTTTTAATAGTTTCTTATATCGTAGGCTGGTACATATATTACCACCGGCTTGCCTTAGCTACTAAGGGCCCTATCGATATAATCGTGAGGAATTTATTCACTTTTTACGTTTATCAAGCGCACAATTATATTTGATCAACTTCACCTCTTACCACTGGTGGGGGAAAGTGAAGATCACAAAAAGTGCTGCTTTTAATGTTTTATTTTTTTATTTTTTTGAGTCTATAGTGTAGGCTGGTACGTTATACCGCCGGTTTGCCTAAGCTACTGAGGGGCCTCTCACTAAATTTCACTCGCGTCGCGGAATCCTTAATTTTTTATTTTCGGGACGTATTTTTCTTTCCACGGCACTTTTAGTTCTTTTTTTTTATTCTCGCGATGCCTTACTTTTTATTTTCAGGCTTTTCTTTCACGATCACTCGGGCGCGCGCGAGTCCTTACTTTTTAATTTTCAGGACCTTTTACGTTCACGTGGCTCGAGACTTTTGCTCGGGCGCCAGTTAAATAAATGTAAGTTTATTTCTTAAGCGGGCTGTATAGAAGACAGCAACTCCGCGTTAATTAAATGAAACAAATTATATTTTATTTATTGCGGGCTGTATAGAAGACAGCATAACCGCGTTTATTAATATGAGAATTGAATCTAAAGCTAAGTTACGATAATCTTAATATTTATACTTAGCTATGCCTGCGCTGCAACTGCATTTTGCTGCGTAGCGTCTGTATTCTGCTGCGTGATAAATTCATGCTGCTTCGCTGCGACTGCACGCTGACGTTGAGTTTAGCGGGCGGCTCCCATGTGTTGTTATGCTGACTCCGACTGTGGCCCACATGTTTGTTTGTTGAGCGGGTCATGTTTATAATTGCACTTGGTTTTACAAGTGCAGTTCGGCTGAGTCGGTTGTTTGCTGATTTCCGTTCCACATAGCTGTGTGGCACTTAGCATTGTTGTCTTGCTATGCGTTTGTTAATACGGCCGAATTTATGATGGGTAATCATATTTCGGGCAACATGTGCAGTATTGACTTTTATTAAGTTGACCATTAAATGTTTTGATGTGGGTCAACTTAGTGTAGCCAGTTTATGATTAGTGATCAAATAACGGAATATGAATGCGTTATTTGATCCTCTGGAATGCGGGTATATTGTAATTTACGACATCTTGTAGAAGTGGTTGGTTTCGAGTTTTACTTTATGTGGTCCTTGTGAGTGGTCCTAACGTGTTGGCTTGAAGTGTTTGATATATGACGGCGAGTCATATGTCAGTCAGCTTGGGTGGTATTAACTTACCCTAAGTTAACTTGTATTGTGTGTGTGTGTGTCAGTATGTATGTGCCATCATACTATGTACATCCTACCCCTTTAGATAAATGTGCAATTGCTGTAGTTTCTTAAAAGTTAGGCAAATGTGCATATCTATTGTTACAATCTACATATGTATTTTAAAATGTTATAGTTTACAATTAATTATACATTTCTAGCTTTTATTATATTGTTATTATGTATTTTGACTAATTTATTTTCTATTTGTATAAAGCTATTGACTCCTTCTTGTTTAATGACTTTGTAAGGGCCTTTAAAAATTGTATCAAATTTTTTCTTATTTCCTACTTTTATATAAACCAAATCATTATTTTTGAAATTACTTGTATTAGTGTTTGTTGCTTATTAGTTCTATCTTTCTTATTTTGTATTAAAAATTGATGAGCCATATTATGAGCATGTATTAGTTTCAATTTGAGCTCTGTTAAGATTACTCGGTGTCGATGATTATCGATATTGTATACATAATTGGTTTTTGGATTTAAGAATTTCGCATGGTAGACTGCTAATTTTTCCAAACACTAGCTCATGTGGAGAATAGTTCGTAGTAAAGTTTGGAGTTGTATTGTAGCAGTATGCGTAGTAGGGTAATAATAAGTCTTTCCAATTGTCTTCTTTTTGAAGTGCTCGTAAGTAATCATTTAATACTATATGATTTCGTTCTAATGCTCCTAATGTCTCATGGTGGAATGGTGCTGAAACCTTTTTGTCTATGTTTAATATTTTGCATATGTTGGTGAGTAATTCGTTTGTAAATGCAGTGCCTTTGTCAGTTCTTATTGTTTTAAAACATCCATATTTTAATATAAATTGTTCTTGCTACAGTGACTGCATCTTTACTTTGCATTGGAAATTCTGCGATGTATTTTGTGAGTTCACATTGAAAAGTCAAAATGTATCTGTATCCATTTGAAGGACGTAAAGGACCTACTGTGTCAACTGTAATTGTTTTAAATGAGGTGGTTGGGGTATCTGTCATAGTCATTTTCTCTTTTGTGTATTTAGTTACTTTTATCTCATTGCATAGTTTGCAGTTATTAATGCAATTTTTTACCATTTTGCTCATGTCTTTCCAAACATATCTTTGTTTTAATTTTTTAATGCATCTAGAAATACCTATATGGCTTCTTAGTTCTTCATCATGATATTTGCTTATTAGACGCTTCATTTCTTTAATATTTTTTATTTCTTTTGGCGGCGTATATACTATAATGGCTGTATTAGTTTTCATTTCATTTTGTAGCTTATTCCATTATTCTTTAAATACTTGCATTGGAAAATTTTGTCTTCTGCAGAGACTGCTAATTTAGCTATTTCCTGTTGTTCTACGAATAATCCTAGCTTCCTCAGAATCAACGTCATAGTTGATAACGATTTATCGCTATATTCAATAACAATATTTTGCTTTTGTGCTACTATATTGGCCTTTTCATTATACATAATATTCTTTTTGAACTGAAATTAACTGAATTAACTAAGCGTATTTTGTAACTTTAGCGGATTTCTATTTAGTTTATACAACTTTTGTAATGTATCTTTGAACTCATTTATAGTAGATGGTTCTGTTTCTGCTAAAAGTCTATTTTTTACTTTTTGTGTAATTTTGCCTGCTAATATATATTTTAATAGCATATGCTTTTGTGCATCATTTAGTGTATTTGCATAAAACTCAATAGTGTCTAAAAATTTTGTAAGAAAATAATGTTCTCCTCCGAATTCGGGGATTATCTTTGAGGCAGTTGAAACGTCAAAGAGAATTAATTTTGGAAGTTATGTTTTGAAATAACGGATGTATTTCGTCAATTTGATGATGTTTATTTTGCAATACAACCTCTGTCCAAATCTCCTGTATTTTACTTTTTGTATGTTCAATATATGTACATATGTATGTATGTATCTGAGTATGTCCTAGTTGGATTCTTTTTTAAATTGGATAAAATGTTGTTCAATTTGTCCATGTACTTATTTTAAGCATTTAATATTTATTTTATTTATTTTAAGTACTTATATTAGCTACTGATCTAGAAATCTGGGTTTTTACATAGTTTTTATAATATTGATGTAACCTAAATAACCCATATAAAACAATAATTACAATTAATGAATATACTAAATATTTGGTACTATCATCTTTTGTAATTATACTATCATTTACGTTATTATTTATGACTTCTGTGGGCGCTTGTTGAGTCTACTTTGGGCCGCACATCTTTTTAATTCCTTTAGTTTTTCTAAATTTATTTTTTTTTGGTTGCTCCTGATGTAATGTGTATACGCTGATACACCTCGCGAAGTTCCTTCCTGTATCTCACCGCTTTACCGGCTCTTGATTTCCTTCTAGGTTTTTCAGTAATTGAGTCGTGAAAATTTCTATAGTTATTTTGTTGTATCTGTTGTCTTGCTCTATATTCTTCTATTGAAATGAATTTTGGTTTATTCTCTACTGGAGTTGGTGTATATGTTGGGGCATCTTCTATATACTGAATTGTATATTCTTCTATTGAAGGGGTTTCCTCCATAGCAAGTAAAGATTATTTAAAAATGCTGCAAATTTTATCTTAAAAAATTTTTATTTTGCCAATTGGGTAGGATTAATAAAAAATCGCCTGTTTGACAGGACAATTTAGTTTAAGATATCGCCAGTTTGGCAATATTTAATTGATGGTCGCCAGTTTGGCAGGATCGCCATGTAATGTTGTTGGTATCGGTCAAAATTCCCTTTTATAAAAATTCATCGTACAAAGCGCGACACGCTATATGTTGTAGGCCACCAGGCCGCTCTTATGAACAATAAAATGCAAACGGTTAAGCTTGTAAATTACTATTCACTTTATTTTCAAAAATGTTCTTATATACTAATTTCCTCGCAGAGAAAACTTATTAATAATTCTTAATTAACCAATGAGAAATCAAATACGAATTTACAAATATTTTCTCATGCATTGATTTCACACAGTACTAAATTAAAATATAATTAGGGTAAATGCACTAAGTGTTTTCTCAGTATTTGTTTTGTTTTCAAATTACCGAAATTGGCCTTCAAATTGCCGAAATGCAATGTCAGCAATTTGATGCCGGAATGTATTAGCTATGCATTTTTGCTAACCGGTCAATCACCAAAAGTACTTGTACTTGTTGTTTATTGAGCTAGTTAATATCGATACTCGATATGAATTCAAAAATTATAATATTTTGCTGTGCCAAAATGCGTGCTCTTTATTACTATTCTTAAACTAACTCGTTTACATGAATCTTAGTGCTACTTATAGTATTGAGATGCGTCGGTCGTTATCTGTTTACTAGTAGGTAGTGATTTGGGCTATTATTGTTTGTTTTGGTGATACTACATTTCTATTGTTATAATGTTTGTCCGTTGCAGTCCGTGGTAATCATGTTGGGACAAGTTATGTTGTTTTGATGTTGTGTATATTATTATCATACGAGTACAAGGCCAAAGGGCATATGGTAGTTTATCTACATTTTTGTGTCGTTAACTCTCCTCCCTCTTAAAACGGAGCGTCCCCGCTATGGTGCTGCTATGAGTTGCTGCTGAAGACGGTTCAGTTCGATTTCGTATAGGTCTTCAATTTGTCTTTTTCTCTGAAGTATTCTTCTTTTTTCATAGCATCGGCAGAGATGTACCATGCCATAAGTGATGACTGCTAAGGTAAGGAATCCCATTATGATAAAGAACGTAAATTGTACTGGGTTTTCTTCAATAGGTATCAAAAATGCTGAGAGTTTTTGGATATTGCTGAATTTGTAGATTGAGTTTGAGGAAAGGATGCGGAGTACTTCAAGTTGTTCGCTATGTTGATTGTGTATGATTTTTCTGAGTTGTCGTTGATGATTGTAGTATGTGATACCATCGATGGCTGTAGATTCATTAAAGTGTATTAATTTAGGGCCTGATATATGCATGTTGTTCCAAGTGTGCTGGTAATCTGTGAAAATGTATCCATTCTCTAGGATGCGGAGTGGAGCATTATTTTCATGGGTTGCTTCGCATTGGGCCGATTTGTCCTCTAGTATTTTTATAGTACAATTGTCAGAGGGTTCGGACTTACATATAAAGTTACTCATATACTTTCTACATTTGGATATTCTTTGATATTTGTTACATTTTGCGATCTTAGGGTCTAAATTAATTTTACCATGCTTATGTGCTAAAGGATAAACATTGAATAGGCTACATTTAGTTTCGAGGATAGGATATTTGTATATTGTTATAATTGCTTCTTGTAGGTAACATATATGAATGTCGGCATATTCTAATATATTAATTATTGGAAGATCTAGTTTTTCGTGCTTTATTAAATCGTACACATCTTTCAAATTTAATGTGCCAGAATAAAAATTATTAGTTTTCGCAAAATTTATAGTGTTTGTTATTGATTGAAGTTCATTGTAAACTTCTGATATAACAATGTTTTCGGTTATTGTTTTGGGATCAAGGGTTTCGAGTATTCTTTCGAACTGTGAGTTAATTTTCCTTTGCTTGTTGTTATTTTCTATTAGCATATTAAGTGAAGTTTTGATTTCTACTAGGTCATCGTGGTCTGGTGTACCAGTGATGAACTTTAACACGGAGCCAAGAAGGTTGATTGATCTTTTGGGTCTATAAATATTGGGAATGAGTTGATTTTTCAGAGTTTCGATTTTGTTCACTAAAATTTGAGTTTCAGGTTGGTTTTCTAGATTGTATAATGATTTCATTATGCTTTCGTATGGCGCTAGTATTTTTGAAAGGTTAGATATGTGATAGAGAAAAGCTGTATCCTGATAAATGTAAACAGGGTCGGTTTCCACTAAGACATATTTCCTATTAGTTAAATCTATTATATTGTCACAAAGTGCAATAGAGAAAAGTAAGGTAAACACTATTCCGTACATGCCTTTACTCTAATATTGTCCTTATGGATAATAACTCTTTTATTTGTCGTTACTGTTTCGCCGTTGTCTTTTTTGACTATATGTCTGGCGTATTTTTTTACGTTTTTGTTCCGTCTATGCGTCTTTGAATATATTACGTCTCCTTCTTTGTAGTTCAGTTGTTTGCGATTGCGGTTGTGGTATCGCAAAACTCTCTCTTGGTTTTGTTGAAGACGCTCTTTGATGTCAGGATACCCCCTTTGATTGAAAAACACGTCCTCGGGTTTCTCGTTGGTTACCGAATGGATAGTTTTGTTGTACTGTCGGACTGCTTCAAATATCTGTTCATCGGGTGCCGAACTGTGTTGGTGTGCCAAAACTTTTGCGAGTTCAATTATGGTGCTATGCGTTCGTTCAACTTGGCCGTTTGTTGTTGAATGATAGGCTGGAGTTTTGGTATGCGTTATTTGTAGTCGCTTGTATATTTGTTGTGCACATATGCCAGTAAATGTTGACTCGTTATCAGTCATTACAAACTTTGCGTTAGGGTATATTTGTGATAGTATCTCGTCGATGTATTTGTATGTGTCTTTCTTTGATGGTATTTGTCTCAAATAGCAAAATTTTGAGTACTTGTCGGTTGAACTAATGTACATATTATTGCTTATAAAAAATAAGTCTAAGTGTATGTATTCGCCTACTTTGTTCGGTACTGGTGCTGAACCAATTGGTTGTTTATTTGGTCGGCGTTCATATTTGTTTGTGAGGCAAATTTCGCAGTCCTGTACTTCCTTTTTACAAGCGTTACGTATGTTCGGCCAGTAATATTTGAGCGAAATTTCCTGTGCGTTATTTTTGTAGTTTCTGTGAGCACGTCTGTGTGTGTCTTGTATGATTTGTTTTTGTTGTTCGGTCTCGGTGATGTCGTCAACCAATTTCTGCGCTAGTACAATCGATACGGTTGGGAATGTGTCGATAAGGTCATTCTCGACGTAAAATAATATTTCTTCGCCTATTTGCAGGGCATTAGTTACGTTAGGTCTAATTATATTTTTTAGTCTGTCTAGCAATTCAGTTTTGGTGTTAAAAAAAATCGTATGTCGGCTGTTAGAAAATATATTTTGTGAGGATATTTCGATGGGATTCTGATCTGATTGTCTTACAATAATTTGATTTCTAAATGCGTTTAGTGGTTGCTTTACTCGTTTGACTTTTTGTGTTGGGGAGCTTTGTGCTGAATGTTGGGAGTCATCAGAGTTTACCGTGTTGTTTATTTGCTGGCGAGAAAGTGCATCAGCGACAACGTTCTGATGTCCGGGTTTGTAAACGAGTTTTGCGCCGTATTCTTCGATGAAATTTTTCCATCGTTTTAGTTTTGTGTTTGGATTTTTATCCGAAATTGAAAAGATGAGTGACTGATGGTCTGTATAAATCGTTAGATCTGCTATACCGTATAGGTGATTTCTTAATTTTTGAAGTGACCAAACGATAGCGAGTAATTCCTTTTCATTCGTGCTGTAATTCTGTTCAGTCTGACTAAGAGTTCTAGATATAAAGGAAATAGGTTTCCTGTTCTGAGAGAGTACAGCTCCTATTGCAAAGTTACTTGCGTCTGTCGTTAGTTCAAAAGGTTTGTTGAAGTCTGGTTGGAATAATTCGACTTGTGCTTGTAGTGCGTCTTTTATTTTTGTTAAAGCCTCGAGTGCTGGTTCGTCTAGATTAATTGAGACCTTTGCGCTCTGATTTTTACTTATACCACCATTGTCTCCGCGTAGAAATGTTGTCAGGGGTTTCGTTATTGTAGCGAAGTTCTGAATAAATTTCCTGTAGTAACTCGCTAGGCCAAGAAATGATCGTAATTCTTTTAAATTTTTTGGAGTTGGATAATTCTTTATAGTTTGAATTTTATTTGGATCCACAGTTATTTTATTATATTTTATTATGTGTCCAAGGTATTCAACTGAATCCTGGAAAAAATGCGATTTCTCGTTTGAAATCTTCATATTGGCATTGTGGAGGGCATTTACTATTGTACGAATATGTTCCATGTGTTCCTCGGGTGAGGACGAATATATGAGTACATCGTCAATATAAACATATGCGAACTTGCCAATATATGGACGTAGGATATCGTCTACGCATCGCTGAAATATGGAAGGTGCGTTCTTTAAACCGAACGGCATCCTAAGGAATTCATACTTTGCGCCATTCACACTGAATGCAGTTTTTTCTCTGTCTGATTTTTTTATCAAGATCTGATGAAAACCTGACTCTAAGTCTATCGTTGTGAAAACCTTTGCTTTACCTAAATTTTGAATTGTCATTGCAACGTCTGGGATAGGGTATCTATCAGTGATAGTCTGAGCGTTAAGCTTCTGAAAATCTACTACCATTCGTCTTTTAGGTTTCCCTTCGTTATCGGTACCTTTTTTTGCGACGGTCCAGATTGGAGAATTGTAAGGACTTTTACTAGGCTGAATAATTTGGTTGTCTAATAATTTATCTATTTCTTTGTTTATGAATTCATTGTCTGCTATCGGATACGGATACTGTTTCACCCAAATAGGATCTTCTGATTCTGTCCTAATTGTGGCTTGTATTGTAGTCGTAAACGGAAGGATTTCATTAGTTTCGTCGTTTATTCTCATGATATTTTCAATTTCAGTTTTATACTTGTCGTTATTAATTGTGAAATTAACTTTTTGTTCGCTTACTACTTTCTTTTTATATTTGTATAAGAGTTTATACTCAAAGATGTTAATTTCTGCTTTCAATACCCTAAGACCGTGTTCACCTAGAAGCATATCAAACTCCTCTAAAGCTTCGGTTTCAAAAAATACTAAGTTATGATTGAGTAGTGTAATAACTTTCTTAGCTTTGGTCAAAGAGTATCCATGAAGCGTTTTAACTTTAACCGGTTTTATGGGTATAGATTTTCCTAATTTGCACTTAGAACTAATATAATTATTTGTAGCACCTGTATCAATTAAAATATTAACGGATGTACCTGTCGTTTGACAACGCCTTTGGAGACACGGTAATCCGTTTATTCTCCTAAAAAAACACTTCCTGTCTCATAGATGTCGTCAGTATGTGCGGCGAGTGATTGTAGCTCTTCGTCTCTCGTCTGGTTTATTCTTTGTACCTTGTTGGTGTTGAGGTTTCGTGAAGAAGGAATTCTTCCGCGTTTTGCTGCTTGTTGGTCTTCTCTGAACGGGTTATAGTACCGTTGAGGTTGCTGAAGGTTGTTCCTTAGCTGGAGTTGATTGTTGTGTTGTGTTGGTCGTACGTGTTGACGAGAGTCGTCCACTTCCATCGGTTCTTGGCGTGGTTGATGGTTATATTGTACTTGCACATTTGGATTATATCTCCTTCTATCATCATATCTCTGTTGTGGAGGATTCTGTCTTTGGTTGTATCCTTGTGGCGTAATTTGTGCGTCGAACTGCATGTTTGAACTGTCGTGGTAAATCGTGCTTGCGATTGCATATGCGGTTTCCAAGTCTTTTGGGTGATGACTGTATAATGTGCCGCTTGTATACCTGCTGTTGAGTCCTGTGATGAAAGTACGGACTGCTTCTTGATTTGCATATTCTAGCATGGATGCAGGTCCTTGTTCTCCTGACATCTCTATCTTTGAGAGTGCGAGATTCAGTGCTTTGCTGATTTCGCTGTGAAACTCCGATAGTGTGCTTCTCCCTTGTGTGATCTTTTTCATTTCTTCGAGTAGTACATACAGCGGTCGTTGATCAGCGTATGTATAGTCAAGTCTGTTGATTATTGAATAGAAATTCAGCTTGGTGTTGTGATTGATTAAGATGTTTGCTGCCTCCCCAACAATTTTTGAGTGTATTATTGTAAACGCTGTATAGTAGTTCGGGTGGTTGGAAAATTCTTTAATGTTTTCCATGAATGTCCATGCCCTTTTCCTCCAGGATCTGTACTGGTTCTTGTCTCCGCTGAAGCATGGTATGGCTTCAAAGGTTTTTAAATTTATGAGGTTTCCATTTGTAATGTTCGGTGTAAATTCTACGTGTTGGTCTGCTGTAGTGACTGTCTGGGAAGGTTGTTGTGCTTCCAGTGTATTCACTTTTAGTTGTGTATTTTGTAGAGCTTGAGTTAGTAGTTCTACCTGTGCTCGTAGAGTTGCGATGTCCTGAGCCATTGTATCGTCCTGTGGTATTAGGCGCAGATAATTGAAACTTCGTTGGCGTTTAGTGCGTGAGTCCAGGGTGAGCGATTCTGTTTAAAGTCAGGAATCTTCAGTTTTCGTTTTTCACTTTTCACTTTTTTGATCGGTTTAGGCTGCCTGCTATTTCAAGGTTTGCTTTTACGCGACTGGTTAAATTTGTTATATCTCGCTTTTTCAGAGATTGTTTTTATGCTTTTCTTCAAAGCTGTGGAATTTTTATTTTATTACCCTGTATTTCAAGGGAATTTGGCTGCAGTCAAGAGTTAGACCGGCTTGAGCCCCCAGTTAATATCGATACTCGATATGAATTCAAAAATTATAATATTTTGCTGTGCCAAAATGCGTGCTCTTTATTACTATTCTTAAACTAACTCGTTTACATGAATCTTAGTGCTACTTATAGTATTGAGATGCGTCGGTCGTTATCTGTTTACTAGTAGGTAGTGATTTGGGCTATTATTGTTTGTTTTGGTGATACTACATTTCTATTGTTATAATGTTTGTCCGTTGCAGTCCGTGGTAATCATGTTGGGACAAGTTATGTTGTTTTGATGTTGTGTATATTATTATCATACGAGTACAAGGCCAAAGGGCATATGGTAGTTTATCTACATTTTTGTGTCGTTAACTAGCTCGCTGTTCTGCGCCCAGACATTTGGTTTTATGTTACACTTTGCGTGTGGTGCCTTGCGCGCGAGCAGTGTACATTGTACGTGTGTGTCAGTATGTATCATTCTGTGCTATCTGCAATGTGTAAGTTAATAAAACGAGTGGTTAAGTTTAATAAAACAAACGTTTTATATTTAATTGCGGGGCTGAGAGGGGCAGCACGACCGCATTTATTAATGTGAGAATTGAATCTGAAACTGAGTTACAATAATCTTAATATTTATACCTAGCTATGCCTGCGCTGCAACTGCATTTTGCTGCGTAGCGTCTGTAATCTGCTGCGTGGTAAATTCATGCTGCTTCGCTGTGACTGCATGCTGACGTTGAATTTAGCGGGTGGCTCTCATGTGTTGTTGTACAATTAATGTTTACAACATTAATTTCGGTCACATTTGTGCTGACTCCGTCTGTGCCCCACATGTTTGTTTGTTGAGTAAATCATGTACAGTGAAAGCTCGCTAATCCGGATCAATGATTGCAAGCCCCTATCCGGATTAACGATTTTTCCGGATTAGTGGATGTGCCTTAAAAATTGAAATTAGACATCTACCAGTAGAAAAAATACCAATAAAAGAATTTTCATCATTATAAATTAAATAAAAATGATTATTCACGAAAAAAAAGCAAAAAAAAAGAACAATACTTATGTTTGTTGTTATACATGTATGAATTCAATAATACAATGATTTGGTGTAAATCTTATTTTAAAAAGCTTAGGATACTGCTCTGGTGTGTTTTCTTAATGCAAGCTTCTAAAGCTTGATTTCGCATACAGTAATGCCTCGATTTACGTCGTGATTGGTTCCGGAAATTGACGACGTTAATCGAAACGACGTAAATCGAATTTGATATTGGTCATGTACGTTAACGCTCACTTCATTTCATAAAAAAAACTTAAAAATTACAAGTAATTCAGTCTTTTATTGTGCATACATACATATAATATTTGTTATAAACATTTAATTCTCGTATAAGAATTTTAAAACAAATATAAAATTCAGTTAAAAAAATTAAATAATATCTAAAGTAAACATATCAACAAAAAATCAACAATTCAATACATATTAAAAAATTTCGATTTAAAAAAAAAAATTCATAAAATAAATAAAAACTTAAACATGTGTTCAGATAAAAAGTATAAAAAAATCCATATGTTTGTTTATTATATGTATATGTAATTGTATGTTAAGAGTATTAATTATAGGAATCACTATCCGACGATGTTTCGGTGAGAATTTCTGAAACTAGCATGTTGAGGTCACCATCTTCAGCACTACTTTCGCTTAAAACAGGCGTTTCTGATAAAATTGGTTTAAAGAATGTATCAATTCGCTTCTGGGTTAATGCCAACTTTTTCTACTCGTACAGATCCCGGTAATATTTAAGGCTTGCGTTTATTGATTTTTTTGTCGAATCAACTCTTTCGTCATCTTTGTCAAATTCTTCCAAAATTTGCATAGCCTTATTTACGCTGGCAAGGGCTTCTGACAGTTTTTTCAATGGAATTTCAGAATCCTCTCCACAAGTTTCGATATCTGAAGTTTCTTCTTCTATACCATGTTGATTTGAAAGATTTGTCAACTCAAATAGCTCCGAGTTAGTTAACGGTTCATCCTCCAAATTTAAGTGTTCAACAACATCGGAATCTTCAATATCAGAAAACCCTAATGAGTGGGCCAAACGTACAATTTCCGTGTTTATATCGTTCAGATTTCCATCATTTCCACCTTCAGTTGTGCATTCAGGCCATATGTTTTTCCATGCATTTCTCATGGTCGACGCAGAGACTTCATCCCAACTTTTGTTGATACTATTCACTGCTTGCATGACATCATATTTTTTCCAAAATTGTCTGACAACATCGTCATTTTTATCATTTTGGTCTGATTGTTTGTCGATTGCATCAATGAGGTCGTTAAAACTTCGTCGTAAATAATATTTTTTGAATGCTGCAATAACTCCCTGGTCCATAGGTTGAATAAGAGACGTGGTATTGGGAGGTAAAAATACAATTTTAATATTGTCATTCATGTTATTCAAACTGATAGTGTGGCCCGGAGCATTATCCACTAAAAGCAATGCTTTATAAGACATATTATTCCTTTCGCAATATTTCTTAACTTCAGGACAAAAATGTGTCTTAAACCAATCGTCAAAGAGTTTAGAAGTCATCCAAGCTTTTTTGTTAGACATCCAAATTACAGGAAGATTTTGCTTGCAAACGTTTTTCATAGCTCTTGGAGTTTCGGATTTATATATTAACAAGGGCTTAAGCTTCAAGTCTCCTGCAGCATTACCACCGAGCAAAAGCGTAAGCCTATCCTTCGAAACCTTTGGCCCTGCTGCTGATTTTTCCTCTTTTGATATAAATGTTCTCCCCGGCATACGTTTCCAGAAAAGTCCGGTCTCGTCGACATTGAAAACTTGCTGAGGGGTGTATTCACCATCATCAATTATTTTTTTTAATATTTGCGGAAAACTTTTAGCTGCATCACTATCTGCACTTGCAGATTCTCCGACAACTTTTATGTTGTGAAGTTGTGCTCTTTTTTTAAATTTATGTAGCCATCCTCCGCTGGCGTTAAAACAAAAATCGGAATTCACAGAGTCAGATTTTAGAAACTTAAACAAACTTATCGCTTTTCTTTGGATAATTAACGTAGTTACTGGAATATTTTTTTCACTTAAGTCTTTTATCCACAGTATTAGTGCATTTTCCATTTTTTCCATCAGTACTGGCCTTTTTTTTGTGGTAGTTTCAACAGAAGCAGCTCCAGCCGATGTTGCACTTTCACGGATTTCAGCTGAATTTTTTATTATTGTTCGAACTGTGGTTGGTGGAAGATCCATCGTACTGGCAATAATAAAAGCCTTTTCCCCATTGTTATAACGGCGAATAATATCTAATTTAGTTTTTAACGAAATTACATTTCTTTTCTTTTTTATTTGAGATGTTACTTTATTAGTTTTAATTTTTGAGCTCATATTTACTACGTTGCGCCCGACGATCAAAAACAGATTGAAAAAGTAACACACACGACGCGCTGCCAAACACACACGACCTGTCCATGAGAGGCAATACTTTAGTTGTTGTTGCACACACAAAATTTTTAAACGTTTAAATTAAAAACTGGGATTCCCCTACTTACATATGTAGTACATATTTACATACATAAGTCATACATACATACAAACTGAGACGACGTAAATCGAATGGCGACGCAAATCGAAGTTGAAAGGAACAAAATATTTGACGACGCAAATCGAAACAACGTAAATCGAGACGACGTAAATCGAGGCATTACTGTATCTTTTAGTAAAAGGATGTGTTCAATAGCTAAATCACGCTCCTTAGCCCATTTTATGCAAGTGTTAAAGCTCTGCATAGCCTCACTATTTGTTGTACGTGGTGTATCAGGAATGCTAACAGTTTCTTCCTCTTCGGATGATAATGTACAGTACAAATTTTCGTTGGACTCATTAACCCATTCATGGACATCATTCATGGACAATGAACCGTTTTCATTAACGTTGTTGTTGAACATTTCTAACATTAATACTAAATCATCGCTTCTGTCTACATTTGTGGCATCAGCATTATTAGTGAAGGCAACTGACAAAGGAAGACTATCCTCCGATGTCCATCTTTGCGATTGAATATTCTTCCAACACGATTTTATGATATCATTGGACACTTTGTCCCAAGATCGTACGAGGATTTCACATGCCTCTTTTAAAGAGAATTGTTTTAAAAACGCATCGCTATCAGTAAATTCCGAATTGACTAATTCATATAAAATGTCTTTTTTGTAATACAGCTTGGTTAACCTTATAGCATTTTGATCCATAGGTTGAATAATGCTTGTGCAGTTCGGCGGCATAAAAATTATTTTGTAGTGCCCGCACTCAGACACAAGTGATCCAGCATGACACCTAGCATTGTCCACAATAAGTATAGCTTTGTGTGGAAGGTTATTTTCAGTTTGGAATGACTTTACTTGTGGTATGTATGATTTAAAAAATCATTCAGAAAAAATAAAGGATGTCATCCAAGCATTTTTGGATGAATAGTATTCTATAGGTGCATTGTTTTTAAATGATCTAGGGTTTTTAGCTTTACCTATAACTGCTATATTTAATTTATGGGTACCCGATCTATTAGCGCAAACCAGAAATGTGACCCTTTCCTTGCTCATTTTTCTCCCTGGAGCACTCTTTTCTTTGGCGTGCACCAAAGTTTTGTCAGGAAACATTTTCCAAAAAAGCGCAGATTCGTCTGCGTTATAAATCTGGCAGTCTACCAATTCCTCAGCTTCAACCATATCATAAATTTTTTTTTGGAAATCTGGCACTAGATCTGGTCTACTAGACAAAGACTCTCCACAAATTTTGCGACTGCGAACACAATATCTTTTTTTAAACTTTTGCAGCCATCCTTCGCTTGCTTTAAACTCTTTGTCGGTACCATACATTTTTTCAAACAGCGCTTTTCCTTTCTGACGCAATATCTCGCTGGAAATAGTTTGGTGCCGAGCACGTTGCTGTTCAAACCACTCGTATAATTTTTCCTCAAACTCTTTGAATTCACCTGTTTTGAGGGTTTTTCTATTTTTAAGCAGACCAACATTTGAATTTTCTGTGAATCTTTAAAAACAAAATGAAAATGAGACTAACTACAACACGCAATCACAAAAATAGTAATTACCGCTTTATGTTAGCAGCATTCTTTTTTATATCAGAAATTGTAGATGTACCAACTCCATAAATAGATGCTAAATGTTTTCCACTTTTCCCTTTATTAAATTCTGATAAAATTTTTAATTTATCTTGTAAACATAATGTCTTATGTGCACGTTTATTCGACATGTTATTTGTATTCAATGATACTAAGCGCACTGTTCACTGTCACAAACTGTATGGAATAGTAAATTGCATCAACAGAGAATACGCATTACTCCACATCATCAATATATGTACATATGTATTACACGAAAGACAGTTTACCGTTAGCTGTAAAATTCCATTCAAAACAATAACTGAGTACAAGAGAGAAAGAACAACATTGAGTCGAACAAAAAATAAACAAACTTAAAAATCCGGATTACAGAATTGCAATTAATACGGACTATAGAGTAGCCCATGCCTAGAAATTTCGATCCGGACCAATGGATAATCCGGACTAACGGCGTCCGGATTAGTGAGCTTTCACTGTACTTGGTTTTACAAGTGCAGTTCGGCTGAGTCGATTGTTTGTTGATTTCCGTTCTACATAGCTGTGCGCCACTTAGCATTGTCGTCTTGCTATGCGTTTGTTGATGCGGCCGAATTTGTGATGGGTGGTTATAATTCGGGCAACATGTGCAATATTGACTTTCTTAAGTTGATTATTGATGTGGGTCAACTTAATGTAGCCAGTTTATGATTAGTGATCAAATAACGGAATATGAATGCGTTATTTGATTCTCTGGAATACGGGTCTATTATAAGTAACTAATTTACGACATCTTGTGGAAGTGGTTGGTTTCGGGTTTTAATTTATGGTGTCTTCATGGGTGGTTCTAACGTATCGGCTTGGAGTGTTTGATATGTGACGGCGAGTCATCTGTCAAGCAGCTTGGGTGGTATTAACTTACCCTAAGTTAACTCTTCCCCTCTTAAATCGATTGTCCTCAATCGGTATTGTTGTTGTGGATAGGTTACGCTATGGTTCTTAATTGGAGAAATGGTCCTTCCATTGTTTTTGCGGTATCTTGTTTCGGTGATTGCAGTTCAGGCGATATATATAATTTTCTTTTATATTTATTGATACATATTAAAATAAAAGTTATTACAATAAAAGATAGTACAATTAATAAATCTGAACTTAAACTAATTAAATGAACACTTTTATTATTTTTAAACAATAGTTCAATGTGTTCCTGTTGATTAATTTGCTTTAAATACATACAATTTATTCAATTTTAGCTCAGTATCTGTTATATTTGAATTCTCCTTAATTTTTGTTATTTTATTTGGTAATATGAAAGAGTCGTACATTTTTAATATGATATTAGTATATGTTTTATTTGAAGCTATAATATTACAATTTTCGAATTTAATTAAAAAATTTCCTATTTGTTGAATTTGTAATTTGTTACAATTGTGAGAAATATTTAGATTAAAATTTTTAAATATTAGTATTCCTGGTAATACCTCCTTGATTTCTGTTTTTATTAATGGTTTTAAATTACAATTTGCTTCTTTAAATTTAATGATATTTTCTAAACAATTGTTGTCTAAGTTTATTAAATTTTTTTCCAGGTTATCTTGAACATTTTTACTATACAAATTATTATTTTCATCTACTAATAATTCGTATTCATTCAATACTAACGATAAATTTTTTTGGTTGGGAATGGGTTCAAAAATAATTTTGGATAGGATATTGGAGGAAAATTGGGGCATTAGTAAGGTAATAATAATATTGTCATTGTGAAAAATTACTGCTACCTGTATGCTGTTGTACATGTCAAAGTCATTGATAAGGTCAAGTTCGGTTTGCGTTAATATGTCTGTAGGGATTATACCTAATTTGCTTGAAAAAATTACCTGTCCTATGTCATTAATGTGACTTTGTAAAAGTGAAATATCGTTATTAATTTGGTATGTATGTCTCATGAATTCCAATTCGTCCTCTATGGTTTTAATTTTATTTTGAGTTGTTTCCGTAAATATGTTTATATAATTTTGAATCATACTTTGTTATCTGTTTATGTGACTAGTAATGTTGTTAATTTGGTCTGATAGAAATTTATTAACAGAAATTAAGTTGTTGACGTGGTCTACTGTATTTTTTTCATTGTTTTGAATTTCTTCTAAAATATTAGTTATTTGTTGTTCGTCATCACTGTCCATAGTACCTGCTATATATTTTAGTTCTTTACCTAAAATGTTTGCTAAACCCCGTTTTGTCTTTATATGTGGATGTAAATAATTTATTTTTGCTTTAAGTAACAAAAGGTTTTTGTTTACGATATTCAATAACTGTCTGTCCTCTAAGTTTGTTGATGTTAAGGCTTCAATATTATTTGTAATTAATGAAGTCGTTTCGTCGTAAGCTGTTAAATTTATAAAATGAAGAACTTTGCTAAAGTGACAGATGGTCTTACGCTCTCCTATTTTAATAGGTATGTATCCGTTGTTGTTTGTTAGGTCCTGTATGTCGATTTGTTGTGCAGAAATAGCTGATATTAATGATAACAGGATAATTATATTTGTCGTCATGTTGACCATTTTTGAATTTCCCTAAAGAGAGAAGAAAAAAAAAAAATTTTAACTCCGTTTGATATTATTTTTATGTACTATTCTTCCTAACTGTGTTTTAATTGTAGTGTTATAATTTTCTGACACTATTTCCTTTTTATATCTAGGCGTTAATTTATTTCCTAATCTTCTATTTATCTTAACAAATATTACTTCTCCTGGAGCATATTGCTTTAATGCTGCTCTATTCTTATTGTGATAAGTTAAATCGTCTATTTGCTTATCCCTAATTTTATTTGATATTTGTAACCTAAGCTTATTTAAGAATTGGGGGTCGCTATTGACTCTTCTCCCAAAAAATGACTCAATTGGTTTTTCTTTTGTGGTGGAATGCACAGAGTGATTATACTCTTTGACCGATCTTTCCAGAAGTTCGTTGAAAGTTTGGTGAGTTTGATCGCACTGGAGGCATCTCATAATTTTCTGTAGTGTGGAATGGAAGCGTTCCACTTGACCGTTGGAGCAACTTGTGTATGGTGCTGTTCGGTGGATTTCTATGCCAAACTCGTTCTCTATCATATAATTGATCGTTTCTGATCTGAATGACTTTTCGTTGTCCATAACTATAGTTTCTGGTACCAGAGAAAAAAGAATATCCCTCAATGGTTGTCTTATGTCCTCTGCTGCTTTTGATTTAGTTATTTTTGCAATAGCATATTTGGATAATTTATCTACTGCAGTTAAAATCAGGTGTTTTCCCATATGAAGTATATCGATATGCACTATTTGGCCTGGGAATTTAGGAATAGGCGTTGCCTGAATTTTTGGTTTGGCCGGATGTCGGTCGTATTTATTTTCTTTGCATACAATGCAAGTTTTAATAATTTTCTTAATTTTATTTGCCATTGCTGGAAAATAATATTTCCTTAATAGTTGCATTTTGTTTTCCTGAGAGCTTCTATGCGCTCTGTTATGTTCTCTTATTATGAGATTTTGCTGTTCCTGATAGTTAGTTACGTCATCAACCTGTGTATTAGAAAATCTTACTTTATATTTACTGAGATGCAGAGGGTATACCTCCTGTATCATTCCCATTATGTCCTCCTCTGCCTTGATGCAGTTTATTACCGAGGGGTTCAAATATTGCTTTAAAATCTGAACGAGATTTTCTTGCGAATAATTTGGCTGTGATATGCTGTGTCGGTGATAGGTAGGAAAAATAATTTTAAATTTGTAATCGGTTGTAGTGCCTTTGTTCAGGAAGATTTGGTTTTTAAAAACATTTATCGGTGTCTCGACGCTATATATCAAATTATGTGATGAGCTTTCATCAGAATTTGTTGCTATTGATAGAGAGTTACTTTGGGACTCTTCAATTGATATTCTTGATAAAGCGTCTGCGACAACATTTTGTTTTCCTGGCTTGTAATGTAGCTCGTATGAGTATTCCTCTAATGCTGCTTTCCATCTTTTCATTTTAGCATTATTGTTTTTGTTGCTTAGGACATACGTAAGCGGCTGGTGGTCAGTGAATATTTGTACTTTAGCTTGACCATAAAGGTAATCCCTAAAGTGATCCACAGCCCAGATGATGGCTAGCATTTCTTTTTCGTTAGCCGCATAGTTTTCTTCGATATAAACGCTAACGGTTTTGATTCCTGAGATAATACAGCTCCTATGGCAAAATTGGAGGCATCTGTTACTAGCTCAAATTGTTTCTTGTAATCGGGGTATGCAAGAATAACGTCTCTAGAAATGAGTGAGCGTCTTATACTGTTAAAAGCTTCAATGGCTTTATTGTCCAAGTTGATCCTCACTCTTGAGGATTTGTTTTTTGATTTCCTTCCTTCTTCCCCTCTTAGAAGAGATGTCAGGGGTTTTGCTAATTTAGCATAATCTTTAATAAATTTTAGGTAGTATCCAGACATACCTAAGAAGCTGCGAAGTTCTTTCAAGGTTTTCGGTTGTGGAAAATTCGCTATTGCCTGTACTTTCGCAGGGTTGGTTTTAACACCGGATGGCGATATAACAAATCCCAAAAATTCAACCTCTTGTTTGAAAAAATGACACTTGTCCAATTGAACCTTCATGTTTGCTTCTTCTAATGTTTTAAAAAATTTTTTCAATATGTTCGAGGTGCTCTTCCTCTGTTTTACTAAAAATGATTATGTCATCGATATAAACGTACGCGTATTTTCCGATGTGTTCATGCAGTATGTCATCGAGCGCTCGTTGAAAAATCGAGGGTGCGTTCTTTAATCCAAATGACAACCGGATAAATTCGTATTTGCCGTTGTTTATTGAAAAAGCTGTTTTCTCAATGTCAGATTCCTTTAGAGGGATCTGATGGAAACCACTTTTTAAATCTAATACCGAAAAAAATTTATTATCTCCTAAGTTAGAAATTACTTCGGATATTTCGGGTATTGGGTACCTATCGGCTGTCGTTACCGAATTCAGCTTTCGATAGTCTATTACCATGCGGTATTGTTTATTTCCCTCTGAGCCCGATTTTTTCGGAACAATCCATACTGGTGAATTGTAGGGTGACCTAGACGGTCTTATGATTCCATCAGCTAGCAAGTCTTTTACTTGTCTCTCTACCTCTGGTCTGAGAGATGCTGGATATGGATATCGTTTGGAGTAAACGGCAGTATCTGTTACCGTCCTTATTTCTCCTACGACTCTTGTCGTATATGTTAATTTCTCGTTGGGTTCAGAGAATAAATCAGGACATGTTTGAACCACTCTACTCATGTCAATCTTTTGTTGAGCTGATAGGTGTTCGTCCTTAATCTGTATAGTGTGAACAGATTTTGAGGGAAGCTGTTTAAGCGTTATTTTTTCCCCATTTTTAAGTATCATAAAGTTTTCACTTGTGTGCACTATGGCTCCAAGATTTCTTAATGTGTCGTTGCCTAAAATCCCATCAAAGGTATTTAGGGAAGGCATCAAATAAAATTTGATTTCTTCATTAAGGTTAAACAATTTTAAATACGTGTGTTCCTCAATTTTTATATTGCCTGCCACCGATTTGGCGTGGAATGGCTTTTTATTTTTTATGCTTCTTTTTACCAAGCATGGTTGAATATAGTTTTTACTAGATCCTGTATCTATTAAAAACCTTAATATTTTTCCTCTCTCCGCCCTGGCTTCGAAATAAGGGAGCGAAGAGCTCATAAAGCTAAAAAATGAACGTCCGAAATTTGTTCATCTCCTGAATTGTCGCTTTCCTTTTCCTCGGATAAGTGGAAAGTCCTTTGCGCTTTGCTGACCTGTTGATTGAGAGCTTCTGAGGGTCTTTTCCCTTGGTACTGGGTTTCCGCTGGTTTATTCATGTAATTCACTTTTCGCGAATGCATGGTTTGGTCGACCTCCATAGGTTCGGGTCGTGGTTGTGGCTTTGGTGGCCTGTGTGGTGCATTTGCATTTGCAAAGCGTGTATTCCTGTTTTGCCAATTTGGTTGGCTTGGCTGTGCGTCGTGCGCTAATTGGGGGTAAAACGCTTTGGGTTGTCCTCGTGGGACGTGTTGTTTCCTAGCACTCTGTGGTTGTTGGTAGGACTGCCTTATATTGTTGGCATGGTTTGTCCGAAAATTTCGATTGCCCAACTTTTGGCACAGATGAAAAGCTTGGGGTAAATCTGCTGGTTCTTTCATACCTAGTAGTCTTGGCAAATCCCCGTTTAACCCTCTTACAAATGTATCTAACGCTCTGTTTCGGTATGATTGCGTTAATACATTTAAAGTTTCGTTGCTCATCCCTTCGCAACCTAATTTGTTTAAGATTAATGAGAGGTGTTTGTACACCTGTTGATAGAACTCGGCTACCGGTTTGTTACCCTGCACCAATGTGGTCATTTGGTACTCTAAAGTCGACAAATCGCGTCTATCGGCATAATGCATCGATAGACATTTAGTTATTGCTGACTCAAATCTCGCCATTTTTCTGAATGAAATTCCTATTTTTCCTTTAAATGAAAGAGATTTTTTTTTCTTTCCCAAAACTTCCTTTTGGTAAAATATTTTTATTTAGAAAAAATTAAAAAATTAAGAAATTTCCTAAAATGAAACTTCCTTTTCACAAAAATTTTATTTTTATATTTTGACTTTTTATTGTATATTTTGTATTTAAAAATTAAACATTACTATATCCTAGTTTATGTAAATTTATTTTTTGGATATAGTGTTAGTTTCTCTAACTCTTTTGATTTATAGTAGTCCTCGGACGCACGAATTAAGCGAACCGTTTCTTCCTCTATATTATCCCTGTTATCGTAGTCAACATGGGTGGCTATTTTGTCTATTTTCATGAAATTGAATAAAGATTGCATAGACCTAGCTTTGTCTTCGTTACTAACACCTTTGACTACAAAAGGTTTCCTTCTGTTTTCCTCTATATCCCTTTCTACCTTCTCTACAATTGCGTCCAACCCGTCGTAGTCGAAATCGACTGGTAAAGCGTCCATTTACAACAATCACAATGTGGGGGTTAGGGGTAGTTTACAAAATATACTTAAATACAATATTTCTGTAAATATAGTGATACAATCTTAATTTCTTACTAAGTTTCAACCGCTTGACTGCCTGGTAGAGATGTGCTGTTGTGTGGCTGGATACTTTCTCTCGCCCGTGGAGATGTTGGGGCTGCTGGAACTGCTGGAGCTGCTGGAACTGCAGGAGCCGCTGGTTTGAGTTAAAGATGATTATAGTACTTTTTAGCGTACTTTTATTTTTCACTGTTTCCTTTTTTAAGGAGTACTTTTTTTTTTTAAATGTTTTGCACTTTACAATGTATTTCTTTTTATATATCGTAGGCTGGTACATAAGATACCACCGGTTTGCCTTAGCTACTAAGGGGCCTAGTCGATATAATCGTGATTCACTTTTTTTAATTATCACTCACAACTTTTTGCGTCGCGACACCTGATTTCTGCGGTTTTCGGGACGATTTTAGTGTTCTTTTCTTTTTTAAAAACTTTTTTATTTTTAATTCGCGATGTCTTACTTTTTGTTTTCAGACCACTTTTTTCACGTATTGCGTTTTCACTTTTAACTTTTACCGTTGCCTTACTTTTTAATTTTCAGGACTTCACCGGATTTGTTACGTTTCGAGCGCCGCGGATTTATTTATTTATCGCGAGCCTCGAGACTTTTGCTCGGGCGCCAGTTAATAAAACGAGTGGTTAAGTTTAATAAAACAAATGTTTTATATTTAATTGCGGGGCTGAGAGGGGCAGCACGACCGCATTTATTAATGTGAGAATTGAATCTAAAACTAAGTTACAATAATCTTAATATTTATACCTAGCTATGCCTGCGCTGCAACTGCATTTTGCTGCGTAGCGTCTGTAATCTGCTGCGTGGTAAATTCATGCTGCTTCGCTGTGACTGCATGCTGACGTTGAATTTAGCGGGTGGCTCTCATGTGTTGTTGTACAATTAATGTTTACAACATTAATTTCGATCACAGTTATGCTGACTCCGACTGTGGCCCACATGTTTGTTTGTTGAGCGGGTCATGTTTATAATTGCACTTGGTCTTACAAGTGCAGTTCGGCTGAGTCGATTGTTTGTTGATTTCCGTTCTACATAGGTGTGCGCCACTTAGCATTGTCGTCTTGCTATGCGTTTGTTGATGCGGCCGAATTTATGATGGGTAATCATATTTCGGGCAGCATGTGCAGTATTGACTTTTATTAAGTTGACCATTAAATGTTTTGATGTGGGTCAACTTAATGTAGCCAGTTTATGATTAGTGATCAAATAACGGAATATGAATGCGTTATTTGATTCTCTGGAATGCGGGTATATTATAAGTAACTAATTTACGACATCTTGTGGAAGTGGTTGGTTTCGGGTTTTAATTTATGTTGTCTTCATGGGTGGTTCTAACGTATCGGCTTGGAGTGTTTGATATGTGACGGCGAGTCATCTGTCAAGCAGCTTGGGTGGTATTAACTTACCCTAAGTTAACTTACATACAAATTACGAGTTAAAATATACCGTGCGGAAAACGTCTTCGCTTGGTGGCGGTTTTACAAATTATGATCGTCCTTCGTTAGTCTTGTCAAAGTATGGCGTGGTGTGTTCAGTGCGATCTATTCTATGTTCCATTCCATGTTTGTCAGGGTTCTATTATCGTTAGTATTAGTCCTAGTTCTTACTACCAAGTTAGTTGCGTATGTCAATCCCACATGTATATACTAACATCGATAACTCTCTCCACCTTAACTTCAAAGTATGGTAGTGAAGAGCTCATTATACTAAAAAATTAAGGTTTTTGCTTCTATATTCGTCCGAGGGCTATTCACTCTGCTCGTCCTTTTCCCTTGATGCCTCTAAATGGTACATCCTTTGGTTTTTACTATTCTTTTTACTATCCTCAAATTGATTGGGTCTTTTCCCAGTCTGAGGTGTTTGCTCCGCTCTATTGATGTAATTTGCCCGCCGTGAAAGCTTGGTTTGGTCAACATCCATAGGCTCTGGCCGAGGTTGTGGCTTAGGAGGTCTGGGTGGCGCGTTTGCAAGCTGCTGAGGCCGTCCAACGCCTTGCTTCTGTAAGACTGCGTTAACATACGTAAGGTCTCGTTGCTCATACCCTCACAACCCAATTTATTTAAAATTAGTGAGAGATGTTTATATACCTGTTGGTAGAATTCGGATATTGGTTTACCACCTTGTACTAGTGTAGTCATTTGATATTCCAAAGTTGACAGGTCGCGTCTGTCCGCGTAATGCATGGATAAGCATTTTATAATTGCTGGCCAGTCTAGTGGTGTATTATACGATTCTAATGCCGTATCTGCCTGACCAGTAATTTTATTTCTAATGACATTCAGGATTCCATAATATTTTGGAGATCCTTTAAGTGGTTCATATATATTTAGAATACGGTCCACACTCTTTTTCCAGGAGTTGAATTCCCCTGTTCGTCCCGAAAATTCTTTTAGACATTTAATCACGTCTGGTATCTTGTCTAAATCGTTAAGGTTTCTTCTATGCCCTTCTTCTATTGTTTGGTCAACTGCCGTGGCTAAACTATAATCTGGGTTTAGGACAATTTGAACGACTTGTGGTCCTTGTTGCCTTAAGACATTGGCTGAAATTTCCGTAATTAGGGCTGTCAAGTCACTCATGCTTAATTGTGCATTATTTGGTGCTTGAAGAGCAGGTGAATTTTGAGTGAGGGTTGGAGGCCTAATTAGATTATTGGGGTTTGCCATTTTAAAACCTTAATAAATGTATATTCCTTTGTAATAAAAAAGTTTATTTTTCAAATAAATTTATAATACTTTATTAAAATATATTTTCCGAACACAATTATTTTTATTTTTTATGTTTGTGGTATTGACCTGTACGGTCCTGTATAAATATTTTTTTTATATATTTTCAATGTGACCCCTTCTGTGAAAGGGAGCTTTTTTACCTTGGAGGGTCCCGTGGGAATCGCAAAGTTAAGCTTTATTTATAGAACTGGAGGGTCCCCCTTTCGGTGGTGAATCGAAGCTCTTAGTTTTTTTATTTTATTGGCTGTACAAGCCTTTAGTTATTTTTATACATGTTATTTTTCTATCAGTTCTTTATATATTTGTATATATATAAGTATATATTTTTAATGTTTTCCAATAAAAGTTTTATTAGAGGCCTGCATTAGTCGTGCCATTTCCTCTGCAATGTTGTCTCTATTGTCATAGTCCTGTAAAGTGGCTACCTTGTCTTCGCCTATTATATTGTAAATTAACTGCATTGTCCTAACTTTTTCCTCGTTGCTAATGCTTGTGATTACGAACGGTTTTTGCCTATTTGCCCTAATGTCTGATTCTACTTTTTTGATGATACCGTCTAGACTGTCGTAGTCAAAATTGTCCGGTAATGCGTCCCTTTGATTTTATGGGGTTATTAGTGGGGTATTTAGAATTAATGAACAAAAATCCTTCTAACCTAATACAAATATATTTATATGCTTATTAATATTTTCTTACTCTACTGCTGCGTTTGTTTGCTGCGTCAATACGAACGTTGTAGCTGCGTCAATAGGAGCGTTGTAGCTGCGGGCGTTGAGTTGATTTTCTGTTTTCGTCCGTTTAGTGGATGTTGGCTGCTCTCGACCGTTGAGGATTAGAGTTGATTATTACTTTTCACTTTTTCCTTTTATAAGGAGTGTATTTAGTGTATTTATGTATTTATTTTTTTTCTAAATGTTTGTTAAAAAGTGTTTTTTTTTTTTGTTCTTAAGGCTTTTCGGCATTTCACTATTCCGCACTTTATTTTACCAGTTTTTATAGTGTTTATTTATTTTGTCAGTTTTATAGCGTTTATTTATTTTGTCAGTTTTTATAGCGTAGGCTGGTATATGAACGATACCGCCGGTTTGCCTAGGCTACTAGGGGGCCTATCACTATAATTGTGTTGTTATTATTTTTTAACACGCACTTATTTCGTTGCGAAACTATTTTTTTGCCGCTTTACACGTACCTTACTTGTCGTTACGTTTTTTCGATATTTCGCTTAACTTTTTTAATACCGCGTATGCTTACTTTTTGATTTTCAGGATTTTATTTCGCGTTTTCACTTAACTTTTCTTAATTCCGCGTATCCTTACTTTTAGATTTTCAGGATTTTATTCCGCGTTTTCACTTAAGTGTTCTTAATTCCGCGTATCCTTACTTTTAGATTTTCAGGCTTTTTTATTGCACTCGGGCGCGCGCGAATCCTTACTTTGCGTTTTCAGGATTTAAAATTTCGCGTGGCTCGAGACTTTTGCTCGGGCGCCAGTTAATAAAACGAAAGTTTTATTGTTAATTGCGGGTGCTGACTAGAACAGCAAGACCGCGTTTATTGGAAATGAGAAATTAATCTAAAGCTAAGTTACAATAATTTGACTATTTATACCTAGCTATGCCTGTGCTGCAACTGCATTCTGCTGTTCGATTGTTTGTTGATTTCAGTTCTACTTAGCTGTGCGCCACTTATCATTGTCGTCTTGCTATGCGTTTGTTGATGCGGCCGAATTTGTGATGGGTGGTCATAATTCGGGCAACATGTGCAATATTGACTTTCTTAAGTTGATTATTGATGTGGGTGTGATTAGTGATCAAATAACGGAATATGAATGCGTTATTTGATTCTCTGGAATACGGGTCTATTATAAGTAACTAATTTACGACATCTTGTGGAAGTGGTTGGTTTCGGGTTTTAATTTATGTTGTCTTCATGGGTGGTTCTAACGTATCGGCTTGGAGTGTTTGATATGTGACGGCGAGTCATCTGTCAAGCAGCTTGGGTGGTATTAACTTACCCTAAGTTAACTTGTATTGTGTGTGTATGTGTCAGTATCATACTACACAAGGCTGAATTGAGTGCTTTCGACACTTCGCTATGAAAATCTGCAAGAGTTCTCCTTCCTTGAAATATTTTTTTCATTTCATCTAATAGAACGTACAAAGGGCGTTGATCAGCAAATGTGTAATCAAGTCTATTAATTATTGAATAAAAATTCAGCTGCGTATTATGATGTGTAAGTATGTCTGCGGCTGATCCTGTAATTTTCGTACGTATGATTCCCAAGGCGCTGTAATATTTTGGGTGAGTGGAAGTCTTTTATGGCTTCCATGAAAGTCCATACTTGTGATCTCCACGATCTATATTGGTCTTTGTTTCCACCAAACTTGGGTACCTAGAGATTCGAATAGTTCTAAGTCGATATCCCTTGGATCAGTGATGTTTACTTTGATCTCATTATGTAATGTTATAATTTGTGGAGCATATTGTTGCTCTAACACAGCTAGAAAGGATAGTTTATGTTTGCTGCTGTTTAATACTATTAACCAATGCTGCCATTTGGGCATGTACTTGTGCCAGTTGTTGCTCCATTTCTGTTGATGTTTCTAATTTTCTAGCAATGTCGTGATTTTTTTTTTTATTTTATTTTAGTGACTTTGTTTAATTATTCACTTTTGTTACACTTTTTCCAGATAGACGTTTTATGTCCACTTTTTTCTCAATTTTTCAGAGACTTTGTTTAATTATTTATTCACTTTTTTCAGATAGACGTTTTATGTCCACTTTTTTAAAATCGGTTGAGCCCCCAGTTTTGGTTCTGTCATCGGAATCAAAATAAAAAATTATTTTTGGAGCGAATGCTCTTTTTCCGACTTAGTTTATTTCAGACAATTTCAGAACTGCTTTACATGTTATTTCTTACATCTATTTATACTACTTCTAAACAATATTTATTTGGTGATAAAATTGTTATTTAGTATTTATCATTATACATTATTTCTAATATTATCATAATCGCTTTGTCAGAGGAACAAAAGAATATGCTTGGTCATGTACACTATCATATTCCTTTGTTACTATGTTATCGCTTAAACTCAAAGATCATGTTATTACTTGTTTGGGAAGATCAATGATGTACATATGTAAGTAGAAGTAGTGTATACTAGAGTGCTGCATGGGTGCATTCGTACTGCTATCCACACTTGTAGTTTTTGGTTTGCACTACTATGCTATGTGTTCTCGTGTTGAAATGTGTAGTGTGAACACTACTACAAGTTTGATAAGTGTTGGAACACTTCTCGCGCTGGATTGTCATGATCATATGTTTCGTTTCGTTTCATTTCATTTGTATACCCCAGTTGTGCATACGAGTATATTTGCCTAACTAGTGTCACACCAATGCCACACTTGTACCGTTGTTAAACCGGATATAAGTACATACAAGTCTATGTATGCATAATATATATTGTACTATTGGGTTATTAATTGTTATCACAATTTATCCAACAATTAATATATTATATTAATTTTTATACTTATTTTTCCCCTATACAACTTTTTTAAAATGTGTAGCCTTTTGAAATTTAATTGCTTTTCTAAGCATGTCTTCGGGCGTCAATCCTTTAAAGGGCATTTTGGTAATGGCTACTGAAAGTGGGTAAAATTGTTGAAGTAAGTAAAACAGATCATTAATTAAAGCAGAGAGTTTACCTATGCAGTACTTAGGTAGATGGGTTAGAAATTTTTGCAAAACACAGAATGAAATACAGAGAATTTGAGGTTAGTCTGTTTAGCGCAGATATTTAGAAACTCTATTGTTTCTTTACGCAATTGTGATAATCATGTAGGCATGTTAACTATTTAAACCATACTTAGGTAAAAGGGTTGGAAATTTAGGTAAAACCCGGAATGAAATACAGATAGCAGAATTTCAAAGGTAAACTGTTTAACGCAGATATTCTAATTTTGTGTTTTGCCTTATACGAGAGCAAAGAAAATGTACGAAATTAGCGACGTTTATTACAAATGTTAAAACAATTTTGCTTTTAATGTTAATTAAAGGAAATTAAATTTTAAAACTTTTCTTTGAGCTACATATTCTTTTAAATATGTAAATCTTTCCCTGTTAAAATTTCCAAACACCATTCATAACCCTAAGAGATGAGTCGAGACTAATTGGTCTCCAACAATACCCGTTTGAGACTACTTGCGACTAATTGATACCCAATTGTACCCTATTGAGACTAGTCCCGGAATACTCTCTTTAGAAATTAGTCGCACAATTTTTTGCAGAAAGAAGTCTGATGAGAAGATGTGGTGGATAAACAGAACGAGCAAAGAAATTGCGAATAAAAACGAAAAAAAAAGTTCATTTGTAATCAGGTTTTTTATTTTATTCTTCAGTTCCAGGTACATACACATATTTTACGCTTTGTTAAAGTGTAAACAAAGCAAATTAAATAATTAAATTAAATACTACATAACTAAACAAGAACTTCCTGCACAAAAAATTAAAATAATTTATAAAAAAAAGTTTGGTCTAACAAACTATTAACAGTATTAAAAAGCAAAACAAAAACTTCATACACAAGAAAATAAAAAATGCTTTATAAAAACGTTTAGTCTAACCAACTAACGGTATTATAAAACTAAAGAAGAACTTCATACACAAAAAATAAAAAATAATTCATACAAAATTTAGTTGTCTGACTAACTATTAATAGTGTTAGAATGAAGAAACATGATTTTGTTGAAGTGGTTTGAATTTGAACTAATTACACTTCGTTTTTCTGAAAGTAAATTTTTCGCCGAAGAAAAAGTTCTTTCAGAAGGAGCACTACTTGCAGGGGTAGCCAATATTTTCCAACTGACTTTGAATAATAATAGAAATTGTGCTTTATGCGTATCCCACCATTTTAGTACATCGAACCCGTCGTATCGTTGTAGTTCATTCAAAATGTTATCTTCAGGTGGTGTCAGACTTTGTGGAGGCTCAATAAAAGTTCAGCTTCGCGTGACACACACTCTGAGTTGAATGAACATATTTGATCATCGATGTTATTTATGTACATTTGCATTAAGTGCTTGATTTCACTTCTCACTAATTGTTTTTCATTCTCTGCAAGTTGTATAAGCTTGTTAGCTGGTGGATATAAAAATAAAGCTATTTTGTGCAATATCGATAAATTATCCTCTAGAACCAGTTCTAACTTTTTAAGTAATTGTGATTTGAACTTTTTTATAATATCTAAATCACTTTCAGTCTGTGCACAAGCCTTTTTCAAATGCAAAACATGAACTAAAGTCAAATGAAGAGTTACGTAAGATGAACCTTCCAACTTTTCTGAAGTTTCCGCAAAAATTTTCAATATATTAGCAACTTCATTCACATTGCTTAAATTTATATCATTAATTCTATTGATTTGTTGCTTTTCTCTTAAAATATTGGTTATATCAACCCAGTTTTTTCCAACCGAATCCAACAAATTATAAATCGTGTTCCAGCGTGTAGGTGAATAGCTCTTCAAGGAAATGTTCAGGAGAGAATTACTGCCACATTTTTTGAAATATTTCACCAACCGTGTGCACTTGCTACACAGCTCTGATATTTCCGGTAACTCCTTAATCGTTTTTTCAACAGTATTGTGTAACAAATGGTTGAAACAATTTATGTGATTATTTTGTCGAAATGCTGCTAACATATTTGCTCCTCTGTCTGTAACAACAATGACACGTTCGTTCAATTCGCAGTCAAAAGTTTTCAGCAAGCCGCAAACTTTATCTCTTATGTTTACACCTGGAAAATAAATTACATTAAATACTAAGAACTACCTTTGTAACTTCGTTGAAAATGATTATATGTATTTTACTTCGTACCGGACGGTGCGAATTTGAATTTATTGAACCAAAGTTGAAGACTTCTTAGTTTACAAAAAGATTTTTCTTAATATCTTGAGTATGAAAGGTATTGTCGTTTACTTATGTATAATAAGTATTTCACACTTAACAAAATTTAATTCAGATAATAACAAAAATGCTATATTTCTTTCTTTCAAAAATACTTATGTTTGCATTTTAAAGATTAGTGAGCGAAAGTACTTACTTGAACAAGAATCGCCTTTCATGGATTTTATACCTAACAATTTGTTTACTAATTGTCCTTCTTTAACGTAATGTATTGTTAAACAAATAAATGAAGTTCGGTAGTAGTTGTCGGTCCAAATATCTGATGTTAGGCCATACCCAATGTCTTTTATTGTTTGAATTTCCGTCTTAAGCTTTTCGAACTGTATTTGATATAAACTTTCGATATTTCTGGAAATCGTCGTTGGATGAGGCAACAATGTTTCCAAATTAATATTATGGCCGAATTTGGCACCGACGTTTATTAAAAATTCCGCAAATTTTTTTAAACCTGAATCCTCAACAATTCTGAAAGGCCTGCAATTTTCTACACTCCATTGTGTAATTTTTTCAGCACAAAGTTTTTTCGTTTCCGAATTGGGCTCAATTTTTTCTTTCGGATGCGAATCATTTTGTTTTGAATTCACATATCACTTATGCTTTACTAAATTTGAGGTGCTGTTATTTTTATAAGCAAATATGTTGTGACACTTTCGACATGCTAAGAGGTTTTCCAATTCCGCTCCAGTTTCATTCAAAATTTTTCCAAAAGTCTCCCAAACCTTGCTTCGGCCTTTCTTGTCACTTATTTTATAGCAATCATTTATAATATTTTCTTTGATTGCATTGCGATCGATCAGTACGCCGTTTTCCATTTTTTTGTTTTAAAATTAATAAATACAGTTATTGATTAAAAATGCAATCAGGCTTGTCGTTACTAGCGCTCAAATTCAAGTAAAATCATAGTTGTACAAAACGAGACAAATAAGTACAAGTTTGGTACAAGTGTGCCGTACGTGCATATGTATGCTTAGAAACCCGGTTTTAAGGAGTTTATTTTGTATGCATGTATATGCACGCGCTAACGGGCCGCCTAGATTTTTACTTATGTTTGTGTATACGTTTTTGTTATTGCTGTTTTTGGAAATTTGGTGTGCAAGTGTTCATTTGTATACAGCTGTCTTTGCAACGCTTAGTACAAATCATAGCAGACGTTTTATACAATTCTTTATTCCACTATGTGTGTTTGGCAAGTTAAATAAAACAAAGAGTTTTATTTTATTGCGGGTGCTGGGAAAGCAGCACGACCGCGTTTATTGCGAGATTCTGACAAAAAGAACTGGGGTGGCTTTCCGTAATTCGATATCGAGCAAAAACGTGTATCGAAGTATCGTTTTTGCTTTCCTTAAGAAAAAATGTCGTCGTGTTGTATCGAACGTTCGATAGAAACTGTTCGATAGCACATTTGATCTCGTTTGCCTTCCGCAGCTGTCAACCACAACAAAATGTAAGTTCAATATTTTAATGCTTGTTGTTATTTGAACCAGTTTATACTTACAATCATTGCATTAATGCTATGTTTTCCTTTCCTATTAAAATATATGTGTTCATTTTCTACTGGTTTCAGCAATTGTATATGCGTACCATCGACGGCACCAACTACTGCAATATACAACAATAAGGAAGTTAAAAAAAACTTATTTATTTCACGAATTTACCTCCAGGAAAATTATGTTTTTCATTGAACCATTCCTTGCATGGCTGGAAGTCTTTTTCAAACATTATCCATTGGTGACATAAATGATTTTCCATGGATAACAACGTCTTGCGAAAGATCTTCGACAGAGTGCTTGCTCCCATGGGTGCGGTGTGTACGCCTCCAGTCTGCCATTGATAACCGCCACCTGCTAATATTTCCAGTGTTGCTGCTAGTCGCATGATTGGAGGAATATATGTACTTCTTATGCCATCCCGCAGTTTTATTTCATTAAGAATGTACATAAACACTTCTTTGGTCAGCCGGTATTTTGTTTGGAAGCTGTGATATATGTAGATATTAATTGATACTGCTCATAGTTTCTACAATATTAATTTTACTTACCATAACTCTGGTATTTCCATAGGATTTGATGCATCTCTTATTCTTCTTCTGTTGATTGGAGAGCTTTCCGCACCGAAATTCAATAAAATCAAAAAATGACGCCAGTTAAACAGTTTTCACTTTGAAATTTCTTCTTATTTTTATTTATTTCACACTGCTTTTGACAGCTAGAAAACACTTTCGCAACACTTCCTAAAATATGAAAACGAGAGTGGCCATATCGAAATATGGAAACCAAAATAGTCTCGTCGAGCGTTCGATATCGAATGGAAGTATCGAGCTGACGAGTGTCGACTATCGAATTACGGAAAGCCACCCCTGTGGTTTACAATATTTTACAGTTTTTATACTAAATCTAAGCCTGCGCTGCAACTGCATTTTGTCGTTGCGGCCTTATTCCATTTCCTTTGTTGTTGCCATATGCTTGCTGTGGCAGTTCTGCTTGCGCAACTTGTGTGTGGTCGCCGCATGCTATAGCTGGTTTTCCTCTAATTGCTGACCTACCCCATTGCGTTCCACTTTACGCAGACGTCTGACTGGACACTTGTTCAGTGTAGTTGAATTATGATGGGTCATCATATTTCGGGCGGCACATGCGCTGTCGCAATATTTTCGGCAACATGTGCAGTATCGGCTTCGTTTGAGTTGACGTTTTGGTATTTAACTGTGTGTCAACTAATTTATGATTGGTAATCATATTCCGGACGATATGTGCGCTGTTGGATCTTCCGGGAATGTTTTGTTCTTAGCGACGTGTGCGATATCGGCTTTGCTTGAGTTGACGTTTTGGTATTTAAATGTGTGTCAACTAATTTATGATTGGTAATCATATTTCGGGCGATATAGGTATGGAATTTTTTTTTTAAAATCTGGATAGGCAAGGATAATGTCTTCGGAAATTAATGAGTTTTTAATTTTCCTGAAGGATTCTTTCGCTTCATTGTTTAAATAAATCTTTGTATTGGCAGATTTATTTTTTGAAATTCTCCCGTCTTCCCCTCTTAAAAGTGACGTCATTGGTTTAGCAATCTTTGCATAATCTTTCACAAATTTGCGGTAATAACCAGACAGTCCTAGGAAGCTCAAATTGGCCTGGTCTTTTCCCAGCTTGGGTATTTTGTTGAGGTTTGTTCATATAATTCACGCGGCGGGAATGCATGGTTTGATCTACATCCATTGGCTCTGGTCGCGGTTGAGGCTTGGGTGGCCTGGGTGGCGCGTTTACGTTAGTACTTGCGTAACGCTTGGTTTGCCAACCTTGTTGGTTTGGTTTTGGGTCGTGCGTTAACTGAGGGTAAAAGCTTTGTGGTTGTATCCGTGGAGGATATTTTTTCGAAGTGGTTTGGGGTTTTTGGTACGACTGCCTCACGTTATTGGCATGGTTCGTCCTAAAACTTTGATTGTCCAGTTTTTGGCACAAATGGAGAGCCTGCGGTAAGTCGACAGGTTCCTTCATACCTAGCAATCTTGGTAGGTCCCCGTTTAAACCTCTTATGAAAGTGTCTAACGCTTTGTTTCTATATGACTGCGTTAGCATACATAACGTTTCGTTGCTCATTCCCTCGCAACCCAATTTATTTAAAATCAACGAGAGGTGTTTATATACCTGTTGATAAAATTCAGATGTCGTCCAGTTACCTTGTACTAATGTAGTCATCTGGTATTCCAGGGTGGACAAGTCGCGTCTGTCTGCATAGTGCATGGCCAAGCATTTTGTTATTGCCGGCCAATCGAGTGGAGTATTGTAGGACTCCAGTGCTGTGTCGGCATGGCCAGTTATTTTATTTCTAGCCACGCTTAGGATTCCATAGTATTTTGGAGTCCCCTTTAGTGGTTCGTACACATCAAGTATACGATCCACGCTTTTTTTCCATGAGTTAAATTCTCCTGGACGGCCTGAAAATTCTTTAAGACACTTTACCACATCTGATATTTTGTCTAATTCGCTAAGGTTCCCTCTGTGTCCTTCCTCTATCGTTTGGTCAACTGCTGTGGCCAAAATTGCATTTGGGTTTAAGACCGTTTGAACTAAGTACTTGTGGTCCTTGTTGTCTCAGAACATTAGCTGCTATTTCAGATATGAGGGCTGTCAGGTCATTCATATTCAACTGTGCATTATGTGGTGCCTGAAGCGCTGGGGTACTCTGAGAAAGACTCGGAGGTCTGATTAAGTTACTAGGATTTGCCATTTTTTAACCTAATTTCCTGTTTAATAAAATATCGATTTTTTCCCCTTTTTTAAGTTTGAATTTGCACCTTTATTTTATTTATTTATTTTACTTATTACTTGTAAAAATTAAATTCGTTAGGGTACCTTTTCCTCGCTACCTGAAATAGACGGATAAGTTCCTCTTCTACATTGTCTCGGTTATTGAAGTCCTCTACAGTGGCTATTTTATCTTCACCTATGATTTGGTATATTTGGGTCATACATTGAATTTTTTCATCGTTAGTTGGTTCTGTGTGAATGTTTTTTATTTCCTTCCCGGAAATTTCGTCTAATTCTATCTGGGCTATTATTTTATCTAATTCGTCAAAATCTATGTTTGTCGGTAGTGCGTCCGTCATTTTTGTAAGATTACTAGACTTTATTTTAATATTTTATTATTATTATTTTTTTTCACTTTTTGATCCCTTCTAGGAAAGGAGGCTTTTATACTCGGGAGGGTCTGGAATTCAGAATCGCAGAATTAAGCTTATATTATAATCCGGAGTTACGGATTGGTCTAGTGATGTTATGGGCTGTACAAGCCGTGTTTTATGGTATTCTTCTTTTATTGTTAAATTATATGAACCTTTGCTAATTGGCCCGCTATAACAAATTTTAGCAATTTCCTAAATATTACTGTGTACAATTTGTAACTAATATAGTAAATAACATATTTATAATGTTTCGTCGTACTCTATTGACTGCCTCTGCTGCGACCTCCAGTTGTAGTTACTGTTGTTAACGTGCCGGTGTAGCGCTCGTTGTCCTCGCTGTTTCTGTCTTGCCCGCAGCCTTGGTTATAGATGATTATTTTTTATTTTTTCTCACTTTTTAGGAGCTTTCCCTTTTTTTTTTTTAAATTGTTACTTCTTCCTTTTTTTTTTTTTTTTTTTTTTGGAAAATGTCTATGGTTTTTTCATCAGAGTTTTTCAATTATAAGTGTTTTTTTTCTTAATTATTTTTCCTTATAAACATTCGGTTTTTCACTTGTAAGAGTTTTCTTTATTTTTTGTTTTTTTTATAGTGAAGGCTGGTACGTGGTACCACCGGTTTGTCTTTGCGGCTACTAGGGGGCCTTTCACTATAATCGCGAGTTTAGTCTTTCACTCGCGGATCCTTTTGTAGGATATTCAATGTTCACACGAATCCTTACTTTGTACTTTCAGGATTTTTTTTTTCACATTAATATTTATTTTGTTTTTTCACGGGTCCTTACTTTTTATTTTCAGGATTTTTTTCACTCGAGCTCGCGAGTCCTTACTTTATGTTTTCAGGGCTTTACTTTTTGCGTTCGCGAGTCCTTACTTGGCGTTTTCAGGACTTTTTACTTAGCGCGTTCGCGAGCCTCGAGACTTTTGCTCGGGCGCCAGTTAAATAAAACAAAGAGTTTTATTTTATTGCGGGTGCTGGGGAAAGCAGCACGACCGCGTTTATTGCGAGATTCTGACAAAACGAACTGTGGTTTACAATATTTTACAGTTTTTATACTAAATCTAAGCCTGCGCTGCAACTGCATTTTGTCGTTGCGGCCTTATTCCATTTCCTTTGTTGTTGCCATACGCTTGATGTGGCAGTTCTGCTTTCGCAACTTGTATGTGGTCGCCGCTTGCTATAGTGCTGCGCTGGTTTTCCTCTAATTGCTGACCTACCCCATTGCGTTCCACTTTACGCAGACGTCTGACTGGACACTTGTTCAGTGCAGTTGAATTATGATGGGTCATCATATTTCGGGCAGCACATGCGTTGTCGCAATATTTTCGGCAACATGTGCAGTATCGGCTTTGCTTGAGTTGACTTTTTGGTATTTAAATGTGTGTCAACTAATTTATGATTGGTAATCATATTTCGGGCGATATGTGCGCTGTTGAGTCTTCCGGGATTGTTTAGTTTTTAGCGACGTGTGCGGTATCGGCTTTGCTTGAGTTGACTCTTTGATATTCGAATATGTGTCAACTCAATGCGGCTAATTTATGGGGCTTTCTTAAGTGCTTCCCTTTTGGTTTGTTGGGAATGGTCTATTTCTTGTGAACGCTTCTATTTCTGTTGACTTGGGTGGTATTGAACAAGTGGTTAATTTATTGGTGGATGGTCGGTCGTGTTACGGGCGACCTGGGTGGTGCTGGCTCGGCTTGGGTGGTATTGACTTATCCTAAGTTAAATGGCATGTTTACTATGGTGTGGGGACAGTATTCTGTGCGGTGTGAGTTACAACAGCATAGTAGTGGAATGAAAGCGAAACCTTGTACTTCACTACAAGAAACCCAAACGAGTCACTCATAATCGCGTATGAATGCACCCATGCAGCACTCTAGTGTATACATCAACGTCGTTAACTCGCGCGAGTCCTTACTTTGTATTTTTCAGGACTTAAAACTTCGCGTGGCTCGAGACCCTTGCCCGGGCGCCAGTTAATAAAACGAAAATGTTTTTTATTTTGCGAGGTGCTAATGTTAGCTCACACAACCGCGTTTATTAAAATGACAAATCAACCTAAATTTAAAATTTACAATTTTATTCTTTTAAACTAAACTCTAGGCCTGACTACAACTGCATTTTGTTGTTGCGGCCTATTTCCATTTCCTCCTCACTGTCCGTGTAAATGTTGCGTCTTTTGATGTTTATGCAATCGATGGATGCTGAGTCTGGATTCCCATATTGTGTAATTGTTTACACAATTGCGTGCGGTCGCTGAGTAGGTACAATTGTGCTATGCTGTTCTTCTTACTAGTCGCTGGCCTACATAGTTGCGCAACGCTTGCCATAGGTGCTTTGTCGTAAATTTACTTGATGCAATCGAAATATGATTGGTAATCATTTGGGTGGTTTTTCAAAATAAATTTTCAATTTTTGGAAGTGCTCACTTCTTGAAATGTGCCATTTAGTGTAAAAATACAATTGTGACAGTTTCAGCTCAATCGGATTTTGCCTTCCCGTGCCGAAAAGGCCTTGAAGTTTCATAAAATTGCCATTTTTCGCGAAAAAGCGTTATTTTTCGACTTTAACTTATGACTGATTCCACCTATTACAATAAAATTATTATCAAATGAAAGGTAATTTTGTTGAAATTAAAGTCTATTATAATACATTTTCTTTAGAAATGCATGGTTTGGAAGATATTTAACATTTAATGGACCAAGTTCGTGTCAAATGCCTTAGTATAGTTCTTCGCAGTAACACTCGAGGTTCTCCACGATTTTTGAAACTATCCTTACCTTAACCATAAACAATGCATACACTGAAGTCCTTTATTTTATTATAATAGAAAAAGCTAGAAATTAGTAAAATCTTTTAGTTATATATTGTATTTTCAGTTTTCGTACATTAATTGGTACAATATTTAACAAAAAGATAAGACGATGGGAACAAATCTATTTAAAAAATAAACATATAGAAAAGAAAATTCATACTAAAAACAAAATTATAAAAAATTTATCAATTTATTTATATATTATTATTTCCAATATCATTCATCAGATAAGGGTAGAGAAAGGGTACTTTTGGAAGTATCAGGGTAAAGCCGACGACAATCCGCTACCACCTGAAGCAGGAATTGTTTTTGCTCCTCATCTTTTGTAAGAATACTATTGAAGTCTTGAATTAACTTAACCCCTCTCTCTGCCGTGTCGTTTACTACCTTCATACTCCTAACAAAACTTTGAAGTTTCAAAAAGTCTTTATTTTCGGACCATTTCTTGGGGTCCTCTGTCAAAAAATCAGTTTTGACTTTGAAATATTCGAAAAAGGCCAGGCTTTGATCCGAAACAAAGTTCTGAAGCGAAATATTTTTAAATAGGTTTACAGCTTCATTTTCAGAAACTTGCACCCTCATTATCCTTGAAGACCGTTCTTCTTCTGTTAAATTCCTGTACGATAAAATCTTTTTTGCCATTTTTCTTTTTATTTCATTTGAAACATTTTTGTCAAATAAGCTAAGGCAAATCAGTTCCGGGTTCAGATACCACAGGTGAAGTAAATATTTTCCCAATACCTTTTCTGATACACCTTGATCAATACGTCTGTACTTAATTACATTCTGAACAAATTGTAAATCATTACTAGGTGCACTTATTGCGTTTGAAGCTTGACACCACATCTTCACATACAAATTAACAATAAATAAACAAATAGCTTTTAGTGAACTGAACTCCTCTTCGGGCATAGAAAACTGTTCTCTAAAAATGAAGATTTTCAGAGAGTAAATGGCTTTTGCCATCCAACGGGCGTGATGATAAGCACCAGGAGTGTTAAACGAAACATCGTGAGAAGGGACTTTTCCTAAAAATATTAAAAATAACTTAATAAGTTCTAAGTAATCATCCCTCGGCTGTTTATCAGTTAACTGAAAGAGAAGAAATTCCGAAACCCCTTTTTCGAACTCTTTCACTGACTTCTTTACCGAATCATCCTGTACCCCTTCAATGTATTTAGACTGATCTATGTTAGGCCAATGTATTTGAAATCTTCTAAAAATGTCAGGTTGGGGAGCAGTCGTTGATCCCATTTTGTACTCAAATACTGACCGTAAAACGACTTCTAAAATGTGATGGCGGCAGGCTAAGTACAACAAACTTTTACCTAGCTGTTTTTCTAATAAGGTGCATGCGCCTTTCATTCGTCCTGTGTTGGAAGCCGTCGTATCAAAACACATACCAACAATTTTATCGCCAATATCCCATTCTTCTAGACTACCGCTAACAGCTTCTGCCTGACTGGCGCCTGTGGAATTTTCTAATTCCGGGACCCCCAGTAGTTGTTCATAGTCTCCTTTGCTTACCAAGATTGCCAACCGTTCAGCACATTCTTTCTGAAGACGGTTTGGTAAAAGTTTTCCATCCTAATGAACAACAATACCCTCTAAGTCTAATGTGTTGGTCCTAATAGTTATATATGGTCCTCGTCTTTGTAAAGGCAGCGAGGATTCTGCCAATCACTAGGCATCTGACTAGTTGCCAAAAGTAAGCAGCTAGAGAGTTGCCGAAAAGTAGAGAAAGAAATAAAACAGTGTGAGTTCTGCTTGATTTGATTCTGATCTATTTCACAAAACTTAAGTCTATTTATACTAAAATATCATCGAAAGTCATTTCCATAGCTCCACCTCTTTTTCCAATGATTTTTGGTTTTCCGCTTTCCAATAATAGCATAACCAATTAAAGAGTGCATGCAGTTGGTAGCGCATGCTGAGTTGCCGAAATATTCTGCTTACGCAGGGCCGGCGTCTCAGTAATGCAGCGAGCAATGCACTATACTGCTTTTGTTTAGTCAGCAAGGGTGGAATGTTTGTCAGTCGGTAATGCTTATGTTGCGTTTTGTTGTGACTCACTACACTAAGTTTTTAAACCTCGCCTTGATTTTCTGGGCCCGTTGACATCGAAAGGATATTCTGCGTTTTCTTAAAGCACTTCTACTAAGTGCAAATTCCTCGACATTACAGCCCAGACTTTCAGCTGTTGCGAAAATTATTCGCACAGCATTTCTATCAGAAATTTTGCACCTATCTAGCAAAATTGATAATTTTTCCGTCATTACTTCTTTATAACCACGACTGTATTTCCTTTGTTTACTCGCTGTCTCCGCTTTGCTGGCTTTTTCATCATCGGTAAATACTTCGTCCGAGGTGATTTCTTCCACTTCTGATTCAGAAGACAATGAGATGTCTCGTACATTTTCTGTTGCAATGAAAAAAGGAAAGAAAATGTATGGATTTTGGGAGAAAAATACTGTTGATGTTGGTAACAAATAGGAACGAATAAAGGCTATAGCTTCTAAGAGCCAGCATTTTATTACCTATTTAAGTATGGGTTTGAGTATCTAATTTTTAAGTAAAATTGGGCAACTATACTATAAACTTACCAGCGCTTACTGGTGAAATCTGTCGCCATCGCCACTCTTCTGCTTTTGCTTTTCTTGCTTCTCTTCTTTGTTCAGCTAGAGCTGTATTCACATCGATACCTTCCATATGGCCTGGACGTCCTTTCATTCTCTGATATGTCAAAAATTTAATATCTTCCTGATTAGACATTTTTGAAATGGCATCTTCCACTGCTACATCAAAAAGATCGGACAGTTTGGATGTGAATGCAAGATTTTTTTCCTCTTGACGTTTTGTCTTCAATCTTGAACACTTCTGAAGTGCCCTCCATTCGTTATATAATTTTTCGACTTTGCGAACAGCATTTTTTTGTAATTGATAAGGTATTCTAGCTTTCTCCTAGAACACAAGAACTTCCGTCAGAGTGAGTTTTGCAGCATCACTAAAAGGTAATTCAACTTCACGAATGTTGTAAAACAATGACTTTAACACTTGATGATTAGATGGCAGTTTACTCCCGTCCAAGCACTTTAATTACCTGAACTGTTGTAACAGTTCTTTTGGGCTCAACAATGGTTCTAGTTGCACTTGGTTTTCAAATTGGGCCCTCATTTGGTTTATAGCTTGTTCTTGCTGTCAAATTACCCTCGCCATCTGCTCCATCTGTTCAGCATGTTGATTTGGATTTACTGCTTCTTCCTCTGCTACATCTTGTAGGTTTCTGTTCGCATCAAATCGATTCATGTGGTTTTTTATATGTAGTAAATTTTTTGGAATAACAAAAAAAGGTTCTTAACACTTTTTAATTTTAATTTGAAGTCACTTCTGTTATAATCACGTTTGTTAAAGCAATTTCTTTTAGCACTTTTTAGTTTCTATTTGTTATACTATACGTTGTTGTATATATTTTTCTCGAAAATTTTGTTTGCGGAAGGCTCTTTTAAGTTATTTTTCTTAAGAAAATTAACTCCACGACTGCGCCAGTTATATGGGTACGTTTTCAATTTTAATAAAACACGAATTATTATTTTAAAATAATAACGTCTTGTTTATTTGAAGTTGGTCTTAAGACTATAACTGAAAACGTACAACATATAACTCGCGCGAGTCCTTACTTTGCGTTTTCCGGACTTATCTTCACGTGGATCGAGACTTTTTGCTCGGGCGCCAGTTAAATAAAAGTTTATTTATTACTTATTGCGGGCTGTATAGAAGACATCATAACCACGTTTATTAGTTGAGAAAGAGAATCTCTCCCTAAGTTACAATTAGTTTACTATTTATACCTAGCTATGCCTGCGCTGCAACTGCTGTCTGTTGCGTGAAATTTTCATGTTTGCTTGTTTAAGAGTGTTAATTACTATGTTTAAATGTTCAATATGTTCTTTTAGTGCGTTGGAATAAACAATGATGTCATCGATATATACATATGTACGTGGCAGAATTTTCCAACAAAATTTCTTAGAATATCATCCATGGCATTTTGAAATATGCTAGGAGCATTCTTCAGCCCAAAGGGCATACGGACAAACTCATATTTCCCATTATTGACCGAGAAAGCAGTTTTACAAATATCTGCTTCTTTCATAAGTATTTGGTGAAATCCTGACTCGAGGTCCATAGTGGAAAAAAATCTCGCTTTTACAAGGTTTGATAGTATTACAGTACAGTCAGGAATTGGATACCTGTAGGCAATTGTTTTTTCATTCAATTTTTTATAGTCGATGACCATAGGCAATTTTTGCGTGGCATCGTCATTAATACCCTTTTTTGGGACAACCCAAATTGGTGCATTAGACCTTTACTTTCGCGAATAATACCTTCTTGTAATAATTTTTCAATTTCGGTATTTACAAATGAGTTAGCGGAGAGAGGATAGGGGTATTGTTTACTCCCCACAGGCACATTAGTGTTGTTGTTATCTCGCCCTTACATCAGTTCTAAAGGGTAGATTTGTGTCAATATCTGCGTGTCATTTTGATATATTATTCACTATATTTACTTATCTACGTATGAATATCAAGAAAAAGTTTATGAACAGAAGAACACCAACAATACTGGCGAACAGTGAAAATCCTGGGATAGAGACCATATTATTAAATAAACTTTCCCCCTTCCCAACACTTTGATCAATATATTGCTCTCGTAATGATGCTTCTCTCTCTATTTCGGTTTCAAAGGCATCTTCCTCCTTTCCTCTGAAATCCAAATCATCAGGTGTGAGTTCACTTATGTTTGACATTTGTATAAGGTCTATTTTTTTAGTATTTTGTATTTTGTACTTTGCGACAATTTGAATAGCCTTCATGAACATCTATATTTAGGGAACAATCATCATCAAGATTGTTGCACGGGCATGCAGACATATATCTTCCTCTTTTTTGAACATATACGTGCTGACCTGTTATATCCTTTACTATGAATGGATTGTATCGTGATGAACTCAAAATAATTTTATTTATGACATTTTTTAATCTATAGATTTCATTCTGCATTTTAATATTGTTTAAGTTTTGCAAAACTATTATTTTTGATAACTCGAATTCGAGAGTTTTGCCATCATCAATAGTCATACTATTTTCTTCTAATGACCGTTTTGTTTTTTGAATGTTTCTACATATATAGTTGTTTTTAATTTGTACACATTTTTTATTGTCTTCAAATTCAACACTTAATTGCATATCCAAATGTTGCCATGTACACCATAAATTCCTTTTACTTTTTATACATGACAGTTTCTCTATTGTTTTGATGGGCATTGGCACATTTTTCAATATAAATACAACCCCTATGTTTTCTATATATTCTTTATCATATAAAGGAATCCGGCCACCTTATATAAATATTGATCTAAAGCAGGATTCAGATTTCTGGAAACAGCAATTAGTTGACTGGAATCAGGAATCGGTTAACTGGCGTGGAAATTATTTATTGCCTTTTAAATTATTTTTTATAATTTCTGTTTTTTTTTTCAATTGTTTTTCCTTTTTGAGGGGTATTTATTGTCACCTTTTCCATTTTGAAGGATACTTTTTGCCAGTTTAATGTTTTTTGTTTTCCTTTTTTTCTCCTTTTTCGAAGGATACTTATTTTTACTTTGGCGGATGCTTGCTACCGAGTCATTACTTTTTCTTTTCACGACGTTACACGATAGGGTATCCCGGTTGAGCCCCCAGTTAATTTATTTATTTCAATATCTTTTATTAATACATTAATAAACACTTAATATAATTATTCAATATTCGTCATACGTCATCATCAATAAACTGCCTCACTCAAAAAGGTAACAATCATTATATATGTAGGCTTGTTGTCACATTGCACTTTCATTCCATTCTCAAGTCACGTTGTGGGAAATCCGAAATATGGTTTCTTGTTAGCAATATTTTCGATGGCAATTAATTTGCAGACGCTTGCGTTAGCAATAATTGTTGCGCGTGTAGCGCTGAAGTCGTAATTCACATTGCAGCGAAGAATATTAGCGGATGTAATATGATTCTTTTGGTGGTATACTTTGGGTGGTATTAACTTACCCTATGATAACTCTTCCCCTCTTAAATCGATTGTCCTCAATCGGTGTTGGTGTTGTAGAAATGAGTTATGCTATTGTTTTTAATTGCAGAAATGGTTCTGTTGTTACTTTTGCAGTATCTTGTGTTGGTGATTGCAGTTCAGGCGATATAAGTATGTAATACTTTTTTTTATATACATATTTATTAATACAAATAAAAATACAAATTATTATAGTGATAACTAATACAATCACTAAATCTGAGCTTAAACTGATTAAATGAACATTTTTATTTTGTTTCAACAATATTTCAATATGTTCTTGTTGGTTTGTTTGCTGCGTCAATAGGAACGTTGTAGCTGCGGCCGTTGAGTTGATTTTAGTTGATTTACTGCTTCTTCTGGTGATGGTACAGGTGATAATTTTTATAATTTTTCTATCACTTTTTGGAATGTTTGTGGCTTTTTCGCACTTTTTAAATGTTTTTTTTTTTTTTTTTATATATTGATTATGTCTTTATTTTGCTTACTTTGAAGTCTTTTGATTCACTATTTTTCACTTTTTAGTGTTGAATCTAATGTTTTTTCAATGTCTACTTTAATTCACAAAGTTTGATTTTCAATTTTTATTTTTTTTCTTTTTGCACGACTCGAATATTGTTTAGTGTTATTTCTATAGTGGAGACTGGTACATAATACCGCCGGTTTGCTGTGGCTACTGAGGGGCCTTCACTATAATGGCGAGTTTACACAAGCGTACTTTTAATGTTTTTTCCTACCGTGGATCCTTACTTTGCGTTTTCAGAATTTATTTTTTTTTCGAAATGTATCGTATTCTTTACTGGAAATTAGTTTTGATCCTTTTCGGATGTAACTTTGATAATTAACGCAGTTGATACTTTTAATTCTTTAATTTATTTTCTTAAGCGCCGCGTGTCCTAACTTGTTATTTTCAGGATTTTACGTTAGCGTGGGTTGAAAATTTTGCTCGGTAGCGAATCCTTACTTTGCGTTTTCAGGATATTTTTACGCGTACTTCGAACTTTTGCTCGGGCGCCAGTTACATAAATAAATATATGTTTTATTTTTGAGTCGCGGGATGCATGGGGGGACAGCGACCGCCTTTATTGGTTGAGAAAAAGAATCTTAAGCTAAGTTACAATTAGTTTACTATTTATACCTAGCTATGCCTGCGCGCTGCAACTGCATTCTGCATTTGTTGTCTTTTCAAGTTCACAAACATTGTCAATATGTTAGTCTTCCAATTTTTTATTTAATTTTGATATTAATTGGATCCCTATTATTATAAAGGCAGGGTGGATAATGCCGATTAAGTTGCCGAAATGTTATGTAACTCATAGATTGTTGGAATGCTTGCGAAAATAATAAAACAGTGTTTCTTCTCTTCAAAATATTATTAGTAATAAACTCTCGTTTGCGATTAAGCCGTTTATGTCTGTGACGATTACGTTCCACTAGATATACATAATAAACTTGATTTTCTTCAGCAACAGTGTGCTACGTTTATTCGTCTGTGATCATAACTGTTTACATTTGATTAGCTTACTACTATTTATACCTATGCGTAAATGAATGTCGTTTTGTTGTCTGCTACTAATCTATTGATACATTTGGCTACTGTTTGATGTAGCAGTGCTAGTACCTTATTCCTTACCTCGGGTGGGGGGTAATAAGGATTCACAACTGCTGAAATTCCTGAAAAATTGTTTATTAAATTCTCTACCCCTTACCGCTGGTGGGGGGAAGTAGAAGAATAAAAATAACAAGAGAAAGATATTAGCGAATGAGATTATATTTCAAAATCTAATCTTATTTTCCTAAACTCGCCCATTATATACAAAATCTTAAAATTATGCTACTCCACTAATTACATATGTTTGTGTGTGTATAGATATGTACAAATATTTACAATTGATAAAAGACCAACGTAGTGATCTTTATTTATGTTTTGTTTATGTGCGTACATGCGTTGTGTGTTATTCTTATCATGTGTGCATTTATTAATCTGATGCGAATGTAAGTTACCGTGCGCGAGCCAATGGAAAAAGCAGCGATTACTAGATGATTAACAGACTCGACTGAACCTGCATATTTTATTCATTTTCACCTTTTATATTAAATTTTTGCTTACATTGCTAAATTAACCTACGGCTTAAAGGTAATGGCCCGTAGTCATAGTCGAGTTAAAGTCGGCTCTAAATACGTTAAAGCATACTTTAGCTTAAAGTATACTTTATCTTAATCATAGTCGAGTTAAAGCCGGTTTTTTCGGTTAAAGTCGACTTTAAAGTTAGAGTGCCGAAAAGCTGTTACTAAATCATTTAGTAAACTGTCAAAATAATTATAAATCTGCATCTTCGGGGCTAAAAGTTGTGTTTTTTTGGTGAAACTTAAATTAAAGGAAAAAAATGAGCCGTTTTGATAATATTGAACGGGATTTTAGCATCATTAGCGATGCTACTTTGATTAGACGTCCAAAAATGTATAAAACCAGAATCAACCCTTTTGAATTAGACGACAGTGATTTCTATTCTCGGTATCGGTTCGACAAAGCCACGGTGGAGTTCATTATTCGAGCTTTAAATATGGTAAATCCGAGAAATAATAAAGGTCTTCCGCCTGAGCATACAAGTCTTACGTACTCTTAGATTCCTAGGAAGAAATGTCCATCAAAGTGATGTTGGTATGTTAAATTAGGTTACGCAGTTCTTTTAGCAGTCCTTTGGGAATAGGTATGGGGTGCTGAGCGTTACTGCAAGATGTTTCTATATTTTCAACTAATGCAATAAATGGCGGGCTGCAAGGAGGGCTAGTCGTCATTGGTGTTGTGTCGCTATCGATAAGTATCATGCCCTCTACAAAATCACTGGCTATCATCGACTGAATTTGTAGATCGTCCAAAGTAGGAATGTCGACCAGATTTCCTGTAGCAACAGTCGTCCTCCTTACTTCCGCAAATACTCTCCTCGCGTTCACTGTCATACGCATCCACTGCTGCTTTAGCTCATAGTCGATCATAGCCCGAAGCTACCATATCAATTTTTACAGCTTCCCAAGCATCCTTCTTGCGTTTTATCATGCGAAGGTCGTTTTGCCTGTTTTCTATAATGTCGATGTGCCCGTTGACTAACTCCCTCAAACAATCTTTCTCGCATTCAACCCAATTGCTTTCGCGTTCCCTTGCCTATAGAAAATCACTTTTAATTATTCAATCGCTAATAAATATTTAAAAACCACTTACACTTGCTTTGCCCTCCATCGTGTTTAATTTTTCATTTGCAAATAATAAACAACCACCATTTTATTGTGAAATTATCAAGTTAAAAAAATATCCTTCGATAAAATATATCCATTAGTTCATTTTCGACATTTTTCCCTCCAAAATGTCATCTCTATATTTGCAGCATTGCCATTTCTGCAAATTTACTGATTAACAATGTTGTTATTAGTTAGTACCATGTACTAAACTGACTATGACAAGACTAAAAATAAAGTCGGCTTTATCTTTTTAGTATTTTACTAACTAAAGTCGGCTTTTATGTTGGACTATTACTACGGGCCAATATTGTTTGTTTCACAAATACAATTTTGGGTTATTACTTGTTATATTCTTCTTTTGTTTATTTTACAATACAATTTCGGATTATTGCTTATAATGTATTTTATTATTTTAATTTACTGCAACTGTCTTTTGATGGGTCGCGTTTCGTCGCGATCACTTCCGCTCGCAATAACAGACGTGACTTTGTTGTTGTTGAGTTATTGCTGTCCGGCTATTGTGCAGCTAACTGTTTGGTTGTGCTAACTTGTATGTTCAAGTGTACAAAGAAAAGATAAAATGTTATGTTTCCTTTGTAACTATAAACATTACAACATTATGTGCAAAGATATTTGAGCAGCTACTGATAAAGATGTTTTGATATTTGCCGCTGATAAGGAATACCTTCGTTAACTTGTTGATAAAGATGTTTTGATGTTTCGGTCGTTTGCTGTTGTTTTAACTCTATCCTTTGTCAAGCAAAAAAGTTCTCACTTTTCGTGTTGTTGTTGTGCTCTGAAACGAATTAATACTGTAATCTTAAATTTTGTTCGCAAGTTCCCTCCTTTTCACTTCCTGCCTTATTTTGACCGAGGTGTACACGACGAGTGCTAGTGTGGTTAAGATTTCTTGAGTTCGTAAATTTATACTCTGAATAGGAAGTTAGAATTTTTCGGATTTCTAACTGTTGGTCTGTGTGTGAATGGATTACATTTTTTATTTCTTGTTCATGATTGTTGTATGTTTTTTCATCAATTTTTGTAGAGGTGTTGAATTGTCTTAGTCTTGGTCCTTTAATTGGATGCCCATTCCACATATGCTCTCCGTCAATATTACAGTTCGGACTATTATAGTTAGTCGTGGATCCTGTGTCGATTAAGATTGTAACGAGAGTACCTGTGATTTCACATTTTGTTTGTGTGCAAGGTAACCCGATTATTCGTCTAAAAAAGTACTTCCGGTTTCATACTGTTCTTCAAAGTGTGGGGCGGTGGATTCTACTTCAATTTGATGTGTTTGATTGATTCTTTGTTGCATGTGTTGTCTAATGTTGTGTGAGGATTAATTTCTTTTTCTCTTTAACGGATTCTGGTATCCTTGTTGGAGTTGAGTAGGGCGTATAAACTGCTTAGAGTTGCCTACTTCCATTGGCATTCATGCACCAGTTGTTGTTGTTGAGGTAGATTGAAAAAAATTCTTTGTTCGTGGTCGTTTCTTTGCATCTTGAAATTTGGTATGTATTGATGACGGTATCTGTCCTCTCGGTGGGCATGTGGGTGAGTATTTTGGTTTTGGGTGATGCGTTGATTGTTTTTGAACCTCGTTGGAGTTGATTGGATTTCGAATTGGTGGCTATAGTTGTCATGATAGATTGTGCTAACAATAGCGTAGGCGTGTTCTAATTCTCTCGGGTTTTGACTATATAAGATTCTGCTTGTATATCTACTGTTTAATCCCATGATAAATGTTCGAATAGTTTCCTGGTTAGCTTCACCGTTTTGCTCATGAGACATTTCAATTTTTGAGAGCGCAATATTAAGTGTTTTATTAATTTCGCTGTGGTATTAGAAAAGACTTTTTCTCCCTTGAATGATTTTCTTCATCTCGTCCAGTAGCACATATAGTGAGTGGTCTTTGGTCGGCGAATGTGTAGTCCAATCGGTTTATGATTGAATAAAAATTTAGTTTCATGTTATGGTTGCTTAACACGTCTGCTGAATCGGTAGGAGTTTTTATCTCCATCGAACCTGGGTAAGGCCTTGAACAGTTCCAAATCAATATACTTTGGGTCGGTTATTGCAAGAGGAATTTCATGATGTTCACTAATTGTGGTGATATCTTGAAAGGTGTTCTGATTCACTTTTACGCTTGTGAGCTCTTTTTGTAGAGCAGTTAGTTTTAAAGTTTGTCAAAGATATTTGCACAATCCAAATCATCACATCTGTCACTCAGCAAAAAAAAATGTATTTACTAATTCGCTTTAATTATTTTACTATGCCACTGCACATTTTATGCAAGTTATTTACGTTGGCAAATGTGACTACAAAAAATATATTTGTGCAACACTTAAGCATGATTTTTATTAACATTCATAAGACTGATTAAAATATGGTATCTATATACTGGAATCTGATATTTAGGTGGCTTCCATCACAATGATATTTTTACCACATATGGCTAAATAACAAGCCACATACATATGCCCCTAAGGTGAATTATAAATTATAGTTGTTGATTACTAAATCTCGGCAATCCCATCTATTAGTTTCATTAAGCACCAAATTTAATAATGTAAACTAAAATATGATTTTTAAAAGTAATATGTATATGTATGTAATTTGGAACGAATTTTTGACATCTGCTACCAAATTTGGAATGAAGATAAATGAACAAGAAACAATATTAAAAATGTACTAAAATAAGATTTTTGTCAAATTCATGATGTTTGTTTCTACTTAGATTAGGAATTAAGTAAGTATAAGCAAAATTAATGAATAAATTAAATAAGTAGATATGTATAGTATTGTAAGTTAATAATTTTAAAAAATGTGCTATATATTATATGTTTTTATCATCAAGAAACAAATTATATAATTAGGAAGTACTTATAATATTTAATATATTTGATATGTAAACAATAAAATGAAATAAAATATAAATTGTCGTACATAAAATTGTCCAAAATCTAAGTTTTTTCATTTAAAGCCCAAAATCGCTTGAAATAAATTTTTGGACTCAGAAAAGCTGAAATTATTTTATCTTGAGACATTGTTATTACTATTAGAATAAGCCAACCTCCTTTTACACATTTCAATAGCTCATTACAAAGCTATCAAAACTGTTATCTTTTTGAATGCGATGATAACGACAATTTGGGCGATATTGTATTAATAGGTATAACCGTAATGAAAAAATTAAATGAGTAGATATGTATAGTTTTGTAAGTTAATGATTCTAAAAAAATGTGCTATATATTATATGTTTTTATCACCAAGAAACAAATTATATAATTGGGAAGTACTTATAATATTTAATATATTTGATATGTAAACAATAAAATGAAATAAAATATATATTGTCGTACATAAAATTGTCCAAAATCTAAGTTTTTTATTTAAAGCCCAAAATCGCTTGAAATGAATTTTTCGACTCAGAAAAGCCGAAATTATTTTATCTTGAGACATTGTTGTTACTATTAGAATAAGCCAACCTCCTTTTACACATTTCAATAGCTCATTACAAAGCTATCAAAACTGTTATCTTTTTGAATGCAATGGTATTGACAGTTTGGGCGATATGTGGTGAGTAACATTACACATATATGTATATTGTATTAATAGGTATAACTGTATTTTTCTATAGATCAAGTTTCAAAATTAGTTTTAAACTAGAGGGTTGCGACCAATTAAAGTTTTTAGTAGATAAAGAGGTGTAAAAGCAGACAAGCACCCAGCCGCTGACCCAAGTCGATAAGTGAGTTTGAGTCGGCAGACTGCCGTACTTCAATTGTATTTGAAGTCATGGATTGTAATAATTTCTCAAAAAATCGGGGAGTGTGCTCTATTTAGGTCAAACTCTAAATGGAAATTACTTTATGGAGGACTGCCAAATTATTTACATTTTTGCCCGCTTAAAAATATTAAAGTTTTTGTTTTGTAGGTTTGGGTTGTTTTTGTTTTTTGGCTTACACCAGTGTAATATTTCCAGCGGTCCTAGTAAAAAAGAGTTCATAGTTTAGCGACTGAGAACAGGCGAAATCCCATTAGTTTTGTAAAGAAGGGGAGCGGACCTACGATAATATCAGATATACTCGTAGCGGCGAACCTTATTCTTCGCATAAGTGGTCATAGAAATCGACTGAACAAGCTAAATATTATTGCTATGCCTAGGCTTGCACTTGAAGGTGAAGGATATTTGTGAATTTATTTTTAATTCAGCTAAAATGAAAGCAAACCCCCAATTAATTGGAAATTCTTCTCCAACAATGGTAAAAGCTATCTAAACGAATAATTTGCACTATATTTATCACTTTTCCAATTGACTTATAACAGTACATGAGCTACAAAAAAAGAACACAATATTTACCGCTATGCAGTCAACCTAACACCAAGATAGTCCGTTATATCATTCGATATTTTTTGCAAGAGCTATTGCTGCTACTGGCGCTCGTATTAAAATTAAGATAAACACGCCGGCACAAACGCCACGACGAAGCAAAGCAACTGCGAGTATATCGGCCTGGTGTGGATTGCTACGTTCGAGATACGAGACGTGCACGCCCTTTGGCAGTTGCGGCTGTTACGGTTGTTACATGAGGAAGGTTGCCAGCGACTGGCGCTTGCATAGCAAATACCAGCTTTAAGCCACGGTTCCAGCCACTTTGCCACCGCCAACTGACAGCCAGGTTATGCAGCAATGCAACAATGCACACTTCATAATTCAAAATGTAGTTGAAGGCGTTGCACTGGCGCCAACATGACGATGCGACTCCCTGTTCGGCGCTGACACCCAACCACTCAGCTGACAGCAGGCAATGCACAAAGACCAATCTCCACTTTGCTTGCGTCTCCGCCGGCGTTACCCACCCACTGTTAGCGCGTGCCACAAGTGTTACGCCAATGTCGTGGATTTGTGTTGCACATTTGAAATTAATTGAAATCGATTGCCTTAAATGGTGAACTTAACACATTCAGCGCTGCCAGTGCTGTGGCATGTACAGCGGTATTACCTACACATCTTGACGGTCAGTGGTGGCGCTTTAATATTTTTCTTGGTCATGCGTCTTCAAAGCTGTGCATTGCTTTCTTGCTGTAGCATAAATTTAGATTAGTTTTGGCGCCGGCACTAACAGATAGCAACAAGCTACGACAATAGGTTGATGAATAGGAACATTGGGCCCCAGTTTAAGTGAATTAAATATGTGGATAAAGTCGAGTTGTGGAATTGTCGCTGCAAAGTGTGTGCCATCAGCCAGGTGAGTAGGAGCTGACCATTCTATGTAGATGTTTGTCTGTATGTCGCTTTGCATTCGCAGCCAACCCGACTAGACATCAGTCCTTCCGTTCTAATTACTCGCAGGAGCATAGCGCGTTGTTGCTCCCTCCTCGCTCAGTTTATTTTTTCCAGCTATATAAGTAATTCTATGTATGTGCCATTGCCGCTTCAGCTGCCACATCGCCCTAATTTGACATTTGTTATCGCTTTGATTCGTGACGCATAGTTAAATCTGATGCTAATTTGCTGTGACGGCGCATTTTATTTGCAGCCTACAAGGCCCTGCTTTTGCGATCTTCGTCGCTTATATATTGTAAATAAACCGATTTGTAGCTCTGATTTAGCTTGTCATTTTGTACGCCGCTCCATAAATTGTATTGCTGCCAAATGTCAATCGTTCGACAAATTCGCTCGACGCAAGAAAACCAAAAAATTTGAAATGCCTAGGCGAAAGGTAGCTGAATTTTGTATTGTCTTTTGACGGATATCATGAAAATTACACAGTAAAGTCAACATAGGTTACAAGTCAAGTTGAAAGGGTAGTAGAATAAAAAGAACATAAGGATTTGAGGAATTTCCAATACATAAAAATTACAAATAAATTCGTAGTTAGATAAAAATGTGGCCACAAAACTATCATTGTTTCTTGCATCTTTTACGACGCATGCCTTTTATCTTATTTCTTGCTGAACTTTCTGCAACCTTTTCATTTATTTTACTCTCGCAGCACTGCAGCCGCCCTGTATGAATATGCCATATTTATGAAAGTACGAATCTACATATATAATTGAAAAAATAAGCAGCCCTTTTAAGCAGAATATTTCAAGCTTTCTTTTCAATATTTATTCCGAAGAAAATTTCTATTAGTTAAACTCCTTAACAATTTTAGGTTTGCATTTAATCCTGTGCAAGCTTAGAACTAAAATGAAATGTGTGCTGCTCTTTCTATTCTATTTAAATATTTTTACTGCTAATTGTGCTCGAAAACCGCTCGAGCGCGGAAAAGTTATTAGAAAGATGGTAAAAAAAAAAAGGAAATAACTAATTAACAGGAAGGCATACAAAGCAAATTTAGGTCAGTTTAAGGTGCTCATTGCCTAATCATCCTCTTCGAATCCAATTAGCCTTGTAGCAGCTCTGTAAAATGCAATAATCACACGAAAGTACTTGATCACAAACTCCCTTTTGTAATAAAAGGTTAGCAATGTATTAAAATTATGAATTTTTTAGTATACATATTTAGATTATGTAAAAGAGATGAATATGTGTCGGCTTTGCGAAATGAATTAATTAACTTAGCGAAATGGCTTTGCCGCACGTGAATAGAGAACCAGACATACATACATATTACTTCTAGTCAATGTGAGAAAAATTGCATCAGCAGTAAACTACCAGATAAAATGATTATACCTATGCCCAAGAGACGGGTTATGGGGGGCTGTGGCGAAAGAAGAAATATAAGGCGAAATACCAAAGCACCAGCGCTGCTCATTTTTTGTATTTATTGATTTATTGGTACCCGGCCATCGTACAAGTATAAAAGATCGATACTCTATATACAGGTGTGTTCGAGCTGCGATTATTGCGGCGGTGTTACTTTTGATGATAGAGCATCACGTTTTTCGGCAAAATTTGGGCAACAGTGGCAACGTCACGCGTTCGTTGAATAAAATGTTGACAATCTGTTGCTCATCACTAGCAAATCAAACGCAATATAAAAATTTTTACTGCGCAATTGAGATGGAGGAAGAAAAGTAAGGAAAGTTTTAATAAGTGTTATTTTAATGTGTAATATTGTTTATTATTTGTTTTTAGCTTAAAATTAAGCGTGACTGAAACCAAATTCTTGGTCAGGTGTCGACTGGAAAACTAATAGCTTACAGCAAATGTGCGCCGAGTCATCCGAAAATGGGTGAAAAAGATGTCATCTGGGTATAATACAATAGTTTTAAAAAAGTTTTTCACTTTCCTCACTTTTCTTCTTTTGGAACACTCTTCAAACAAGAAACGTTTTATCTTATGTCTACTCCGCCTTCTTTTGTCCATGTTTATCAAAAATTTATCACCGCCCCTTTCCATCATCTCATCAGCTATCAAATAAGTTAAAATCTCCATATTTCCCAATTACGCGTTCTGTGCAAAATAAATGCTGCAATATTGCTGCACATTATCAGCTGAGTATCAGCAACAGAGTATCAAGTAAGTAACAGGGTTGCAATATTGCTGTAATTATTGAGCGGCTCGAACACACCCTACTTTTGATAAACTTACCAACTGAAAGCTGAACATTTTAGCCACTAATGTGTGATCGTATTGTGTACGGCCACCTTTGGGCCTGTGCTAAATGTTCTCATGGTGATATATCATTTTACTATGGTAAGAAAAGTTTCCTTTTCTGCTGTGTCAGTGAAATTGTTCGAGGAACGGTGGGTGTGATGAGTGATGCAACTTCTTTGTAATCGGCGTTCTTTGCTTTCAAATGTTTCATCAACCCTACGAGATCGGTAAATTATATTCACGTCATAACTGGCAAAAATTTCCAATTTTGCTACATATGGAGCCTGTGGAAAACGGTAGCAAAGTTCTATGATGAGCTTTCTTTTTACTAAGGTGAGAAAATTTTTCTTTTCTGCTGTGGCAATAGGTAACTTTTTACTACATTACTATTTGCCGAATGTTTATAAATTTTCTTTAAAGTTTTATAACAGAATTATGTATAAAAATAAAATATAGTTAAAATTAAATAAGAAAAGATAAAATTGTCAAAACCAATGCCAATGTATTTTGCTATAATATTTGTGAACACTGGCATATAAATTATAGCTATTCTAAAGACCTAATATATGTATGTTCTGTTCTTAAAGGGATATTGAGAGTTTCACAGTGATGACCGCGTGTAACGTCTGAAACTTTGATTGACCTTGCCTGCCATCGCTTAGACTTTTTTCCAGTTTTAAACACTAGCTATTCAAATTCGAGCGGTTTCTATATATATAGCATATTAATCTAAAATTTGCATTGCACAATGATGCGGAAACTTACGCTATTTTGTTCCATTACTTATTGAAGAAAAAATGAAGAAATCTTTTATATTTTAATTTGATATTTTATTTCAAGTTTTACTCTTTTCATACAAGATTATAATATTTCAAAGCCGTGAAGATAAATTGGTGAATTCTTAAAACATACGCAACTCCATCCAACTTAAACAAATACAAATACAAATACGATTATGGAAGCGCTTAAAGAAAAACATACATAGATAATTACTTATTTTTACTATGAAAATCTAGGATTTTTTTATCATCGTTATCACTATTAGTTATATACAAATATTAACTTAAACTATAAGTATGTTTACTTAAGCGTACGTACATAGGTGCACTTACTCAAAAAATCGATAAGAAAATTAACAATTGCTCTTTGAAAACCTTATGTGGTGCTAAACAAATTTCATAAAGTGCAAAAATTATTATTCTTCTAATTTTTGTTGTTTTGTTTTTCCTAGTGTCTATTTCATTTCTGCTTTAAGCATTTAGCATTTTACAGTTATTCCAAATTATGCGTGACACTCCAGGTGCGTGAGGAAAGTAAGCAGAGCGTATGCTTCAGCTGGCGTGTAGCGTTTATATTTGGAAATGGGCAATCAAAGTAAAAACGGAAAGTGAGTTACTTTACATTTTTCGATTCATTTTTTACACTTCTTTGTTGATTTTTTTTTTAAATTTTTTTCTGCATTCGATAAGCCACAGTCAGCTTATGCTATTAAACGCTTTCACTCACTACGCCGCACTGTGTTATGTGGCGCCAAGTGTGCGACTCGGCTCAGCCGGTCGATTTTTTTTTTACTGCTTTACGTTTTTCGCTCCAACGTCACTCTTAAGTTTCGTTCGCTATGCTGTTAATCGTCCATCACTAATTGGGCAATGTATTAAAAAATCGCGTGTACTAGTAAATTATGGAACATTAAATGAGTTTAATTTAATTTCTAGTATTGTATGTTATTTTTTTTAAATTTGCTTATATGGCGCTTGCGGCGCCAGCGTTCTCTATCTCTGTCTACTAGTAGTACATTATTTATAATATTTCTTACTCTTAATTCGCTATGAGTGGTCGTTACTTAAATCTCTAGCTGAGTTTGTTTGTTTGTTTGCGTTTACTTAAAAAAAAAAAAAGGTTCAAGTCTTCAGCTTTGCTATAATGTTTTGTTTCTTCACATATTTGCTTTTGCAAAATTTTCGCTTCCTTGTTTATTGATAAAACTAAGTTTTAAAAGCTATATCAGATATTTCGATTTATTTCTTCTTAAATTAAGCTTCACTTAATTGGTAATTAAAATTAAAGTTTCACTTATAAAATACACTCCCTGGGAGCAAATGTGCACTTGGAGTTCTTACACCTATAAACCACTGTCTTAGTTATAGCAGAATGTTTTATGCTTTAATACAACTTTTTTTCAGTTGAATAAAAATAAATTTGCTTTTGAGTTTATAACTTTTTTTAGCGTTACTGCATTGCATTTAAGTTATACTTTTATACTTTGAGTTGCTCAGTGCTCGGCTGTCGAGCAAGTTTTCTTACGATTTCCAGCTTTAGCATTTAGTACATCATGCCCGGATGCACGGCACCGCCTCGCTGGAAGTACACATTCGGATTACTGCTTAGTGTTGGTTCCAGCGTCGTGTAAAGATTGGTCTCATCGGGTCGTATAAATAGACCTGTCGAATGAAAAAGGGCAGATATGCAAACTTTTCATTAATAAGTTGTAAGGAATTGATTTGATAAAGAAATTAAATAATAAAATAAAGTTTTATTAGGGCATTAGATACAACCACAACCGTGTAAAATTTATTTACTTTATTTGAAATATCCTTCTAAGGAATACACCACTGTAAAATAAAAAGCGTAGTCCGATAGAGAATTCGTTCAAATGAAAGTTGTAAGCATCTACTTCTGCTAAACATGTGAAAAGGAGGTGTCAAGATATTTTAGAAAACTCTACGGTTGACCGCAACACTTCCGATAAACTAATTCTCTTCAGTAAGCTGCATATAAGACTCATGTCCTGCAATGAACATTACCGATGATTGAATGAAACTAGTCAAAAATAAACTTTGATTACATTTCAGACAATATTTGATTCCCGGGAAATTTAGAATCCGCGAAGGTCCTTAGGTTAGGTTGCAACCAAGTGTGGTAGGAGAATGATAAATTATTCTAACTTAGGAAAATATCTGCAAAATGCAGGAAATTTGCAAACTAGAAACCCGCAAGGAGGATATTGGAAAAAAAAGAAAATCTGAAAGAAAGTCTGCTTTTCTTCAGAATCTATTGAACAGGCAGAATCGGAAAAATTCTAAATAAGCCATCTTTCTTGAAGGCAGAAGCTATATCGTGGACCAACGGCTGAAAGGCGGTACTTCAACTAAATCTTTACACCTCTCTCCCAGTTTCGAATCTACGCTAGCACAAAAGTGCGATTGTAGCATGATGCGCCATCTTGCTGAAACCAAAGATCGGCTAAGTCCATGTCTTCATTTTTTGACTACGAAACATCATTTATCGTGCCTCAGTGACACATGGCATTTCTAGCAAACGCGTTTCAAAAACAAAAGAAAAAGAAATAGGCATGTGATGAAATCGCTCATAAATCCACACCAAACTATTACACTCTGAGTATGCTACGGCTGATCGACGACCACGTGCGAGCGTTCCGTTAATATAGCCACCGAGATGAAAATGTCCTGCGCTATTTCGAGCCGTTCTAAGACCCAAACTGGTAAGCTATAACGAAGCGGACGATCGTGTGTCTTCAATGGCTAAGTCAATTGGACCTTTTAGATGAACATGGGCGAGGTCTTTGTGTAACATTTGCATTGATGCGTGATATGTTAAGTTATTGAGATCGTTTTCGAGTAGACGGTCCAGGACTGAGTTGCACTCGCTTGCCAGTCTTACGAACTGTTTGCACAAACTTGCGGGGAACAGCTGTCAATAACAAAACAAAAGCACTATATGGATCACCCTGTAGTAATCCAACAAGTAATTCAAAACTATACAGATCACTTTCACGAAGAATAAAGCCAAGAACTATTCATGACGAGGCAAAAGCGCGAAGCTAAAAAACTCAGATGTTCATTGCAAAAGTTTAGGAAAGAGCGGGGTGTGATACAAAATGAAATACTTGTAGTACAAATGCCTGCTTTAGGCCTAGTATTATGACCTAAAAACTATTTAGTACACAAATTGGTGTATATTAAAGATAAAATAATTTTATTGCAAGTGTTAAGTATATTGGGCAATTTCCACTTTTACCACAGATTTTTAGTTTGTATAAAGTTGGATAGTGAAGACAGAGTTGCATATACTCGTATATCATATAATCAGTTATAATAAAAAATCCAATACAAACCTTACCTGGATACCGGAGTGTCTGTGCGATATGTGCTTGTGTCATTGACGATAAGGAATTGCCCAATTGTTTGAGTGTCGGTGGTGAGGGCAATTGTGTCAACGTTGGCGGTGGTATTGGTGGTGGCGGTGGTGGTGGTGGGGGTTGTGGATAAAAACAAAACGGGTGCGCTGATAAATGTGCTGGAAAATAGTGATACATACGTGTATAGCTCGGTGGGGCAGCGGTGACCAAGGCAACGCGATCTGCACATTGCATTATTGTTTAGATATTTTCAAATCAATTTTATTTCGATTCAAAAAAAAAAAATTATTTATAATACACCCAAACATGCGTAGTTATTGTTGTTGCATTTACCGATTTGTACATTTATTTATTTAGATATATTTAATTGCGTGCATTTTTTTTTGTTGCGAATACCATTAAACCACAAAATCCAAATTTCCAAAAATGACAACGCAGAAAACACCATAGGTTTTGATATAATTTTTTTTTTTGTTTTTTTTTTGATTTTCGCCATTGGGTAGACGCGCGCGACCATTCAACCAAAGCAATTTGCGAGTAGCGGTGGTACAAGGCATATGAAAATACAAACAAACACACAAACATATAAACACATAAATAAATTGATGCACAGTTTGATGGATGTGATTGATGTGATTTTGTTTGATGAATTGATGTTGAGTTTTATTTACAAGGGCAACCATGAAAGTCCAAATAAACAAAATTTGTTGGATTAAAATAAATTTAGTATTAGTATTTTGTTTACCGAACAACAAACATCGTTAGAGCAATTTGTGTTTTTTTTTTAATTTAAATTAATTGAATTGAAAATTTGTTCATTATTTATTTAAAGCCGATTTAAATTTGAGTTACATAATTTTTTAATTAAACATGGTAATAAGTTTCCGTTTAGTTAATAGAATATTTATTTAACGTTCAAGGTGTTTTTTTTTTTTTAATTTTCAATTGACACGTATCGTATTAATTATAATTAGCATTACGTGATTTGTTGTTGTTTTTGATGTTCGAATAGTGCGCATTATACCAGTGCGTGTTGTTGGATTTGGAATGTTGGTGTTGGTGTTGGTGTTGATGTTGGTGTTGATGTTGGTATTTATTTTCAATATGAGTGATGTGGTGGAAAAAATGAAAAATATGAAACAAATGAATAATGAAATTTACAAATGCGGATGTAATAAATTTTATAAATACATTTATTGCAATTAGTAAGTACAAGGAAACTCATCACAGCAGTTGGGCTTTGTAGGCAAACTCTTTTGTAACACTTCATAACAGTGAATGCCAGAAGAAACTCAAATTTTCATTTTCTAAACTCTCCGATTTCCAATTTTAATACCGTCAAAATTTCTTCTCTCAATTGCATTCATTAATACTTAAAAATGTTCACTAGGGCGCTTCACCAAACAAAAAAGCTGCAAGTTTTTCACCGTCATTAAGACTTCGGGCAAAGTATTTCCAAAAAGTTTAAGATTTGCTTTAGCTGGGCCGATTTGAAATTGTCTCTAAAAATCAAGTCTTTTATAAATAACAATATTTTATTTAATACAAAAAAACTACTTGAGAGGAAAACACAGTGTAAGCCATAACGAGCTGCTTAAAAGTATTTCGAAAAATTTTAACAAAAAAAATTGACTGAGAAATTATCTTTTCAATGATACGTTATTTGTTATTTAATGATCTCAGGTGATTTTTTTGAAAAAATTTATAAGTTATTGTTAATGGCCTTCAATAATGTAACTATATATCAAGGCACTGACCTCACTAAGTTAATACATATGTAATTAAAATATATTTATTTAATGGAGATATTTTAAGTCGAACTAGCTCACCTAAATCTCTATATTATTGCGAAGTATTTTTGTTGATGTCGTAAAATATAATGAGTTGTATAATTTCGAAGGGATTCTCTCTAATGCACATATTACTTTTAAAAAATTTGTTTTCCACTCTATAGTTTTTCGCAAATGTTTTATTTTAAAAAATTAATTTGATACTAAAATTGGCGCAGTACTTTTAGAGCCAAATCTATGCAAATATTCTCCATGTACCTATTTTTACACAACACTGCGGTCATGATTTTGTTAATAGTTTTTATTAACATTAGTAGCAGGCTTACGAACTGTGTTTTTACTTGTTTTGGATTGGATCTAGTTCTTGAGATAAACGAAACTTAAGAAATTAATGAAAAATAATTATATGAGCCAGTTCTTGTTGTATTAATTTAATTATTCCTCAATAAGTTTTGTTACACAAATTATTAAAACAAGTAGATCGTTGGTTTAAATATTTTATTTTCCTTGCAAGAGAGCAAGGGCAGCCGGTTAAGTCGGGTGAGTTAATACAACCTCCTTGTCTACAACCTTGTGTTGCTATTAGAGCCTTTAGAACATTAGAGCCAGAGCAGCACCTTCTGCCTTACTCCACCAAAGAAGACAATCTTGTTTATTGTAACAATATTTTTGGACTCTTGAGTGCTATGGCCATTCCCGAATATAATCCCGAACATTGGAGGCTTTTTATAGATAGCTCAAAAAGAAGTCTGAAATGTGTGTTGCTACACAATGGAAATAAACTTACTTCGGTTCCAATCGGTCATAGTACCAAACTAAAAGAAGAATACGAAAATGTAAAAATTGTTTTAGCAAAGATTTTGTATGCACAACATAAGTGGTCAGTATGCGTGGACTTGAAGATGGTGAATTTTTTATTGGGCCAGCAAAGTGGGTATACTAAATACCCCTGTTTTATATGTTTATGGGACAGTCGGGCAAGAAATGAACATTGGATTAGAAAGGACTGGCCGGTGAGAGAAAATATGGAGGTAGGAACAGCAAATTTTTTGGAAATCATAAACCACCAGACTATACAAAACTAGTTGCTGATATGCTTCTCAGTTTTCGCAAACTTGGAGCTAAAATGAGCATTAAATCACATTATTTGCATAGTCTTTTGCACAAATTCCCGGACAATCTAGGCGATTACAGTGAGGAACACGGTGAACGGTTCCACCAGGACATAAAAAGAACGGAAGAAAGATGCCACGGTCGATGTGATGACCACATGATGGCAGACTACTGCTGGATCTTAATATGGGATTGTTCTGAGCAACGACATCATAGGAGGCCCTACAGAAAAAGTTTTTTGTAATTTTTTTTAAATTAATTAATGAAAGGAATATATTTTTTTTATTTTTTTATTATTTTTATACAGGCGCGCAATAAAAATATAATTTAAATCCATATTGGTATTTTGAATTAGGTTTTTTCGTGAAATATTTAAAAGTCTTTATCTGAAAAACTAGAGCAAATTCGATAAAACTGATATTATTTTCGTAATCAGCGCCTCCAAATTACCCCAAATCGACTTAAAATTCTCCGACCGCAAAATTTTGTTCCGCAGTGTAATAGAATAGAATGCCGTATTTAATAATTAAATTTAAAAAAAAAAATTGTTCATTCAGTTTTAATCAGCATGAAGTTTTCGTATACGTTCTACCACTTGAGGTTTCCCATCGAGTTCGTTGCTTGAGTCTTTAGATTCATAAATCACTCCCAACACTTATGATTAGCGTGCACATGAAATTAAAACAATAACATTTCATAGATTTGTTCAAACATTTCAAGAAAACAACCACTTAGCAGCTTTCTCTAAAAAAATAATACTAGTTAATTACAGTAGCCATATCCAGCGGCTGTCAAGCCTCAAGTAGGAATGCCTCGAAAATAACATACTTAGTCTGAGCAGCTATAATTAAAACATTTTGAGTGAAATTAGTTCTTCGAAAATTCGAAGAAAGCAGATTAATGGTACAACGATACGCCGGCCCACTAACATCATAACCGAGTTGTTGGTGAACTAAATATACGAAAAGTGCGTTAATTAGTTATTGGTTTATTTGTTCTATGAAAAAATAACTAACAACCTCTTTTAAATGAAGAAAGTGTTAACAAGATAGGTCAAATGAAAGTGGCAAATACCTTGCAGTTAAATGAATAGCTTTCATTTAGAAATATTTTCTGCTTCTGAAATAGGTCAAAAGTTGTGTGTTGTGCTGAAGATTAATTGGCGCGGTTGACAGTTGTGCGCTGCGATTGCACAGAGTGGTATGGAAATATGTAAGAGGATAGAAGAAAATATTGGCAGACCATAGTCATGAAGTTGAGCATACAGTTGTTGCTGAGAGGATAGTATTTTTTACCATGGTATGTGCCGATTCCCATCAGGGATACCATTCTGCCCAATTCTCTAGGGGACAGGGTCACCGACATCCTAGACAGATAGGGACAAATAGAGTCTTAAAAAAGGATTGATATTCGTATCTGTAACTGACTTCGCTGCAGGGACACAAAATACCTATCAGGTTGCAGTGTCCCTAAGTTTCTCTTCTTACCCAAGTAGCTATCTATCCAGCTATCAAATTCGATGAAAATTGTTTTTTGACTCCTAATTATAGTAAGCAGTCAAGCATCACTCCTCACCTGTTAATTTCATACGAGTATTAATTTTGGTTGCAACATATGATGATAACATTTCTAGGTCACAAACGCTCATAAGTAGTTATTGCTCAATCCTCTTATGTTGCAAAGAAAATGAGTTTTTAATTTTTGAAACATTTTTCATGTACAAAACCAACGCATTGCTAGTCAAAACAGTTAGTGGTTGCTATGGAAAAATACTCGTAATGTGTGTAGTAAAAATAAAAACACCTGAATGAAGCTACAAACTAAGCGCATACAGCTAGATGTAAATACGTAATTGCTTGCTTAGCTTGTGAGTGAATATGCAGTTAGATTTGTACGCGTGTCATTGACAGCAGCCCAAAGCCAAAGGCCGCAGCAGTGAGATTTCGCAATTTACATTAAATTGTGTTAATGGCACAATTATAGGCCGCAAGCACACACACACACATAAATAAAAGCTACACACCAACAATGTGTGATAACTGAATGGGTTGCAGTTGATTGCTACAGCGACAAGTCGCATACAATGTATTTACATATGTATGTTGGAATATATGTGATGTAGCTTATTCCGCCAGTATGTATGTACATTTGTATGTATAGTGATTTATAATGTGAATATCGATGGCTTAATATAGAAAAGGTGTATCTACACTTTTCGTTACTTTTCAGGAGAAGGAAAAAACTGAATAAAACCTTAAAAACTTAAGATGCAAAAAACATTTCGATTGCAATTTTTATTCAAAACAGGTAACAAATTCAATTCTGGTATAATTTTGTTATTATTTTTAATTTCTTTGAAGTTATTTGAGATAGGGCTTTTTGTTATTATTTTTCTTGAAAATAAATTTAAGTTAGGGCTTTTTGTTGTAAGTTAAAATTAGGACAAACTAATATAATAATTCATGTTTGAAGTAAAATAAATAAATAATTAAAACTAAAATACATATTTCAAGGCAGATGTTATTATACTGAAAACAAATTAGGTTTTATAAGGTAAATTATCCATTTTCTTTTTCTGATTCACACTCGTTGACATAAAGCTTGTAAATCTCCTGATATGAGGAAAAATCCGATTCGAAGTAAAACTTTTTGCTATCTTTTCGACAATAATGTGACTCCATTTTTGGCAACTCCTATAGCCATTTTTTTAGAAAGGCACGTCGGTTTTTGTTGCGTTGACCTATAACTGATGATCGCTTAGCATTTTTGCGCAAAATTAAAGCTTTATCGGGACTGCATTGAGTACTGTGTTTACCGCCACTGCTAATCCAATTTCGAACCATCTTTTCCTTTACTCCTAGTGTTGAATAAAACATTTCACGGCACACTTGTAATCGCTTTGAATTAGGACTCAAGAAATATGATATGGACTGATTCCGTCTCGAATTTTCAGAGGTTGTCCTTTTTGTTTCAGAAAAGCTTGTAAGACCTGCCTCTTTTGCTCCCAGGACCTCTCCCAAAACAAACTAAAAATTTCTTTTCGCGTGGACTCATTAAACGTCGAACACTTTCTCACCGCATTTTTTACACCACATTTTTTACACAAAATCGTGATGAACATGGCGCTCTTAATTGCCTAGAAGGTTTTTGACAAAGTTCTTGTTTTGATATACCCAAATATTCCACGCCTTCCATTCTTTTTTTTTTATTTACATTTTGTTTCCATTCGGATTTGTTAGCAGTATTTTTCCTTTTTGGAACACCATCTGAATCAGAATTTTCTTTTGCACAATTCATGTTATTAAAACTTTCAATAAAAAAACTGTTTCCAACACAAAAACGTTAATTGAACTGACACAAAAAACAAAAACGCACCGCCGAACGCAACGTAGCACAGAAAATATTCTTGTGCTAGACAAACTCGGGGAAATCCCTTTTTCTTTTAAAGTAAATACAAAAGCAAAACAATAAGAATAGACACACAATCAAGGCAACAAAAAAATTCGCCAAGCAAAAACCTAAATTTCGCCATACTAGTAGAAGCAATTATATTCTGACAAAATTTTAGTGTTGGCTCGGCGAATTTTGGAGTACCATACAAAATGTATGGCAATTTCTGTTGTGGCTTTGATTGTGTGTCTATTTTAAATTCAACTTTAAATGACTTACGGCTTTTTTCTTTCAAACAAAACTTCGAATGAGTTAGGGTTTTTTTATATGACTATAAATCCGTTATTTGCGATCATAGCCCACTAATTTTTTAAGGAGAGGTGCATTTGACAGTGGTCTACCAAAATACATTAAAAACGCGATTTCGAAAAAAATGTAGATACGCCTTTTCTATATTAAGCCAACGATATGTACACGTATTTAGGCAGCACATCAGACTGAGCTTAGAAGGTTTTTTTGGTTTTTCTTTTTGTTTTTTTTGCCTCAGGCTTTCTGTACAATTTTCTTTACAAATTTGCAGTTGCCACTTTGCTTTTGATTTTGTTTTTTTTTCTCCAGTCAGTCATTAGCGCCTCGTTGCGGCATATAAGCGCCGTCGTTTCTAGGTAGCTGCAAATGCAATTGAACAGTCTAGCTTTGCTGACTGCCTATCCGCTAACTTCAAATGCAATTAAGCATCACAGTTTTCTCCTCCAGACATCTTGCAACCAAAGCTGCTTCTTTACGCGCGTGCAAAAAATGCATTTACTCAACGGTATGTGGCATTTTATTTGGCTGTTGTTGTAGTTGCTGATGTGACTTTAGCTACCTTATAACTATTGAAAATTCTACAACAGTTCTACGCTTACCATTCATTGTGCCTTTTTTCTTTGGCATTCTTTTCGTGCAGCCAACATAGCGCCGTCAGCAATTCGATTTGTTGTTGGCTGGCGTATGTGGAATTATGTGTCAGAAAATGAAAATCCAACGCCATCGGCCTGCTGACCGTGCGACATACATACACACACACACACATACACGCACGCTGTTGGCCAAATGTGCAGTCGATGTTTTGCGTATGTGTGTGTGTGTGTGTGTGTTTTGTTTTATTGCTACGCGAACTAGTTTACAGCACTCAATGTTTAATGTTGCACGCTCTGGCTTTTGAGTTTACTATATGTTGTTGCTTGTTGTTGTTATTGTTGTTTGTTTGTATTTTCTGTTGCATTAGCGCATATGCCACAACAATTTGTTAAGTTGCATTCGTTTGCGTTCGTAATTCGTTATGTCAGTGTTGGAAACCAGATTTATATTTTGTGGGTCAAAAATGGTTATGGAATTCGAAACGGGTGCAGAAAAACGTGTAATTCAATGACATAACAAAAGACTTAGACAACAAACTTGACATAGCAGCTGTGTAGCTTTTGATGATGAAAAGAAAAAAAATTGGAAAAGAAAAAATCAAATAGACAAAAGCGGCAGTCTTGAAGCATTTTGTATACAAAAACTCTTTGTGAGTCAAATTATACATTTCCAATTTCTTTCAGTATTATTGTACATGTGGCTTTCTCTCTAAATTTCTTTGTACACGGAATAATATATGTACATATATGCGACTTTAAATAATCCGCTGGCTGAATTATTTATAATTTTCGTTTTTTTTGTTGTCAATTTACAAATAAATGTTTTTTTTTTATTGGGAAAAATTGTTTAGAAAAAACACACGGAAAAAAATAAGAGGATTGAAGAAAAATAGCTACCAAAAGAAAGAAAAATTGGAATGAAATGGCGCTTAAGAAATATTTACAAAGAGAAAAGAAATTTCTTTTTCTGTAGATTTTTATTAAGTTTAATGAAATTTTTACTAATCAGGAACAATTGTTATAAGCTCAAATTGTTTGCGCAATTATTGTATATAACCTTTAACAATTTGCTGGTTAGTCGCATAACTTTATTGGTGTGAAAGTTCTGGGGTAATACTTTCTGTAGAGCAGCATCCCTAAGATAGAAAGAGCATCAAATAAAAAGATTACTTAGAAATATTGAAAAAACCAGCGGTAACATCCGCAGGTCGCTTTGAAAAAAATTTTTCGCTATGGTCAGTACTTTATATTTGTATCTAAAATTGCAAACAGCTCGGAAATAAAGGAATTAAAAAAAAAATCGCTAAGCGCACGTGCCAGAAGTAAAACTTATTTGCCGATTCTATATAGAGATAGAGAAAGGAATGTGAAAGAGACTTTACACGTTTTTCGAATTGAAACTGGCAGCACTGCTGATGAACAATATAAAATCTCACTCATGCCGCTAAAGAAGTTTTAATTAAAAAATTAATCATAGCAAAAAATTAGTCATTAAAAAGAAGGAATTTTTTTGCAGAAATTGCAATATCTCTAGTGTGTATAAAATTAGTAGCACAACGTTAATTTAAATACGAAACGACACGATTTTATTTCTTTGAAGAACAAAAAACCGCCTACCTACCAAATTTTAAACGTAAAACTATTCAAGGTAATTTTTTTAAAGTAGACCTGGCTGAGATAGTTTGGAAGAAGCACTCTACGCGGGTTATTAGCCCTCTAGAAGAATATTTGTTGTGCTCTGAATTCTCAACAATCACTTGTGCTACTAAAGTAGAAAAGTGTGATCCATCCATAGAATATAAAGAATATAACATAAAGTTTCGAATGATGTGGAATTCTGCATTTTACGGTGCTACTGGTGCTTCCAGTTGTCCCTTTTTGTAGACTGTAGACAGTAATAGAGCAAGTATCAATAGTTTTTGGAAGTACTAGGTTAGGTTAGGTTACTGTGGTAGTTCCCAAAGGGAACTCACTTAGACATAGTAGGAGTCCGTTGGGGTACCACCTAATTTATGAACGGTAACGTGAATCGGAAAGTCAGGAAAGATTTACCTGAGAAACGTTGCGTGCCCCGAATGAAGTTACGCAAATTACCAATCTCTACTCCAGAAAGGTCTTCTGGAGAGCTAAAGAAGTACGAGCCTAGGTACTTGAACCTCAGTCTCGCAAATGCAGGGCAGCTGAGCAGAAAATGACAAGATGAATCCACCTCATCCTCCTCCATACAGCTGCGGCAGAAAGGGTCAGAGACTATTTTCAGCCTAACCGCGTGAATACCCAACGGACAATGCCCAGTCAAAACACCAACCAGGGTCGAGAGTTGCCGCTTAGTAAGCGCCCCACGATCCACTCTCGGCCAGAGGGACCTTGCATTTCTGCATGTCGTGGCAATTTCCCCAGTACTAATTCCAAATAGAAATATTCATCTCATGGCCGCACTAAAAAAATTAAAGCAGCAAACTTAGTAAAGTCGCTTTCTTACATTTGTTAGCGTTTTTGTCACATGGAATGTAAATTTTTGAAGGTTATGTTCCTGAGGCTGCCGAGTTTGAGTTCTAGTATCTCTTTTGAGATAGGTTTATTGGGCATACATCTATATACAACAAATACTGACTTTATTTTTCCAAAAAAATCTAATTTATTCCCAATCATACATGGATGCTAGTTCTCCGGTACAGAAATTTTGTTTTTTTTTTTCGTGCCAAATTCCACTACCATCATTTGCTGATCGCCGACCAGAGTGTCCGTCCGTCTGTCCATCCGTCTGGTCATCGCTCTTTGGTTGCGCGTGTAATTGTAGCTGTCAGTTGGAGCAGTTGTCGCTGTCTACAAAACGTCAGCAGTGACAACTAGCAGCAAATACAAAAAAGCAATCCGAACCGAAAGGATCCAGCAGCAGGCAACTAGCAACAAAAGACAGCGTCTGCAACATCAGCAACATGACATAAAACATTTTCATGGAAATCTAAGTGAAAACTAAGCAAGTAAAATAAGAGGAGAAGGAAATCGTCAGGTAATAGGCAAATTCTCGTACCAGCAGCAACAACAACTTCCAGCAGCTAACGACAACAACAACCAGCAACAACAAGCAACAAGTGTGCAACAAATCAGATAGAACATCAAAGTCAAAGTCACTCGGACAGGTTGACCGACGGCTCAGCACAGCTTTGGCCGCTGCTGTTGTCGCTATTACCAGCTCAACGCTGGTCATTGGTCGTCCTCGAGCCCGGCCCAAAACGGGTAATTTTCATCTATTTTGACTGCAGTGAGTGGGAGTTTGACAGTTGAGCTGCGACTGCTGGCACTATTTGCATTCACACATACACGTGCATGCTTGTATGTATGTATTTGTGTGCAAGCGAATGTGTTGGTGAAAGGAGGAAATTAACAGCCAAACAAAGAGTTATAACAATTTCACAACAATTTACATGGCGGCAGTTAGCTGAAAAATAGCTGCAACAATAAAATCAGTAGAATAATGGGAAGTTGAAAATTGCTGTTTGGAAAGCAATTTAAGTTGCAATTTAACAACACCAGCAACAACAACAAAAACCACAGCAAGAATAATGGACCCAGTGGGAGGAGGGAAGGCGAGGGGGGGGTTTGTAACAAGAAATGTGGTGCTGTAGAAGCATGCAATCCAACTAGCGGCAAATAACCAGAGTGATGTTGTAAATATTTAGGAATTTGAAAACTATGGGTTTGGGTGGCCGGAGATATCTAAATAAATATGGGAACCTACTCTCTTTTGGCCCGCAGGCTCTACAGAAGTCTCCTTCACATTTTCTTCTAATTTTTCATAAAAAACTTATGCCAAAACAAAGAATAGTTTTCCCATTATTGTGTGCACTTTTAATTCATAAAAAAAAATTAGTGCTGGCTTTGATACTTTATATAAAATAGTAAAAAAATGCTGAATAAAACCAGCCCATTTCATTTTGTGCAGTTTGCATTCGGCCATCACGAATTTACTGATAATTCATTATATATAAAATTTTATTTCATAATTCGGGGAAAAATAAATACTTAGATTTTCGATAAAATTTTCCAAACCATAATAAACTTAAAATAAATAATTAGAGCGAAACCAAAATATGTTATTTTTTCCATACCTGTTAAGTCATGAGTACTGCTCGTACTAAGTAGCAATTTAAGGACTTTGGCTTTCCAGAGAAGTACTCAATACTTTTCAAGTACATTACATTTGTATCAATTACTACTCGAGTACAAGTACTTGTACTACTCGACTACAAGTACTTGTAATTGGAAAATATTTGGAAATACCATCAAGTACTGAAAGTACTTGAAAGTACTCGAAAATACTCGCTAAAAGAATTACAATCCTTTTCCAAGTACTTTCAATTACATTCAATTGCTTTCAATTACCTTGAAGTACTTGGAAAAGGATTGTAATTCTTTTAGCGAGTATTTTCGAATACTTTCAATTACTTTCAATTACCTTGAAGTACTTGGAAAAGGATTGTAATTCTTTTAGCGAGTATTTTCGAGTACTTTCGAGTACTTTCAGTACTTGATGGTATTTCCAAATATTTTCCAATTACAAGTACTTGTACTAGAGTCCTAATTTCAATTCAGCTAGAAAAGAATTACGTATTAATTATAAGTACTTTAACAAATATTTGTATTGAGTACAAATTGTACTTGAAATTTAACAGGTCTGTTTTTTTCGAATGCCAATACTTTATAAAAATTTACAGGGATTTAATTAAAAAAAAGATATTCCACCGAAAGAATCCTACACTTCGGTTCCTGCTTTCGTAATATCGCGTTCTGCTTTCGCAATTTCGCGTTGTGCGTCTCTCAAATTTTTGTCTAATTGCACGTTTTCCAATTTTTCGTCGACATGTTTTACTATACTTTCGAACGACGATTGAGTATAATTGTCACTTGGTATTGATTGTGTGACGTACGAAATGCCGCTTCTTGTACAAATCACCGCAAGTTCATTGCTTTTAGATGGTCTGGCTTTCTCAGTAAATGTTTCCTCAATTAGTTTTCTGTTGTCTACGGTTATACATAAATTCTTTCGTATCACAATTGTTGAATTTTTTGGTGATATAGTTTTTGTTACCAAACACTGTTCTGTTGCGATGGGACAGTAGACGCGATCACATTGCCAGGAATCTAGAAATTAGTTGGTCAGATTTTAATAGAGTTAGAAATTTTCGAAACATATAAATACATATGTAGTTTGTTATGTTTGTTTGATTTTTTACTTACTTCCATTTCTAATGATGTACACATCCCCTAATATAACTTGGCTATAATTATTGGTGTGGATTTGAACCACAGCACTAACAAATCCAGCTAAACCGAAGCAAAGTATGGCAAAAAATGATGAGATTCCGATTTTTTTCATATTGATATTGTCAGTTAATAGCTAGCAATGCTACTTTTACTGCAAAATTGGAAGAATTCGAAATGTAAGAACTTTAGTTACACGAATCGAATGTTTTTGCTTGCCATGAATTTTGCATATGTATCTTTGCTTGCAGGCCTGATGTGCCAATTGCAGTTTAAATTAGAACAAAAATCATAATTAACTGAGAAATGCTTACAATGCACGTTTATCGATATTGAGAAATAGTTTTAAAACAAAACTTGTGTACAACTAATATTAAAATTGTAAAAAAAAAATTAAGCTTTACACCTAGCAAGAATTTTTACTATTATACACGATCTATTAGACTCCACGTATGTACGTGTGCATATTGATATTACAAATTATAAACATAGCGAAAAAACTACATGCCTTGTAGGGAAATAATGAGAGCCTATATTTGGAGATAAAATTTGCTGTCTTAACATATAGCATGTCATATCGCGCTAATTTCCTAGAGTGCAGTAAGTAGATGATTAGTAGTGCAAACCTATGTACATATATCATTTGCAAAGGTACAGAATTTGCTATGCATTGAAATCGCTCAGAGTAAGCAACCAACAAAGCAGTCAATTTCAAAGTAAATTTAAATTGTAATTACACAATGTATTGAGTATTTCACTTTTGTGTTCTGTTTCAAAGTGCTTACTTTTAAACGCAATGAGTGCTATTTACAAGAAGCCTTTTGAAGTTATGTTCCTCGCGAGCCATCCCAACGCTCCTAAAATGTCTACCATTGGGGCTAAGTACCCGAAAGTCAAGTCAGTTTGGTAGTAAATTGTCGATGGAAATTAAAATACCTCAAAGCCTAAAGACCGAACCATTACAAATTTATTTGAAAACAAATTCTTCGTTTATTCTCCACGAAACTCTCTGAATTAAACTAAACTATGCACCCTCAATTTTCGAACTGGCTTTATTGAAATACTTATTGACATCATCTCGTCAGAGTTTAAATGCAGAATAAAGGCAATTCTAGCTTTATCAGGTTAATTCTCATAAAACTGACAGTCAAACAATTAACGCTGCAATATTATTGTTATTATTCGTATACAGTGTATGCTACAAGTAATCAGGCATAACAGAAACTGACATAATATTTTTCTCAAATGTATATAAAGAAGGAAACTGATAATTTGTCTTAAGCGCAAATGCATAAACCTCGATAATAAATAATTAATTAAAAAATTAAAATACTGTGAATAAGCCGTAAGAAGTTTTAGCCACGTAAGACACTATATTTAGGTAAACAATTAACAAATAAAAATTTATCATGAAAACATTGAGATGATTGTAGAAGGCACAATATGTACTCACTCTTGTGGGCCACTATAGGTATAGAAAACATAAATTTGAAATTTTATTGCATTCGCGGATAATTTAGCTATTAAAAAATTTATTTGGTATATGAAGTGCTTCAGACAAGTGCAACAATTTTTCAATGAAAAGGAAAATTTAAAGAATTGAGATCAACAGGATATTATACAGGTACGAGTATGATAGAATTTCGTATCGAATTTAATTCGACAACGAATATCAAAATGTTAGCGCTGCTCAAACGCTTTATCAAAATATTTATGGTCCCATGTGATTAGTCAACTGGCATGGCATAAATTTTAAAAGCAGATTTGAAGATTTCTAAACCCCGAATTAGAAATATTATAATTTTCGTCCTTAAGTAAAGAGTTAATCGATTTTAAAGAGTGTGGAAGGAATAAATTGTTCACATGAGGTGAAAAGTTTTTTGTCGTTAAACAGCACAATAAAGGATCAATACCAAACACCATGAAAAATAAGTAACGTTTTCGAAATTTATGAGCTTAATTGATATTTACATATTTTTATTTTTATTTCCTAGACAAAGCAGAACAAAGAACAAAGAACAAAGCAGGAGCAGCTCAGTATTTGGTAAGCATTATAAGCAGGGATATTTTTTTGGTTGGTTCTGCATGTTGATAACCGTTGTTCTAAGTACGTTCTTGTTTGGTTTATTTTTGTACACTAGTTTTATGATTTCAAATATGACATATGAGTTTGTGTTCGATTGTTCCTTTATTATTCTTCCGTTAAATTTTTTTCCATATTCTCAAATATTGATGTTAAAGCAGCGAACCAAAATATGTATAATACCTACTAATAACAAAATCATATAAATTTGAAACACTAGACGTTAACTGAGCAGAACGAAAATGACACTGAAGATGGTACAAAACCGAATCCGGTTTATCTCCTAACCAAACTTGACAAGGGAGGAGGGAAAATCGTTCCAATATGCATCAAAGATAATCATCCTGTTGGAAAAGCAGAAGATCAAAAAGAAACAATTTTGTGAGTCTTGTTGTGGTTTTATTCAATGGTCGAAGAGTAACAACTGTTGACTGCATGTCCTTAACCTCAAATATTAAAAAAAAAAACAGCATAATACTAAGTTTATTGTGATTTTATTTATTAAATGCGCATAACAGGTGATCAGAAAGTGAATGCTTAGCGAAAGCTAAATATGTAACGTCAGATGTGAAAATGGTAAATTTATTTCATAGCTTGGGAAAAAACTAATGTTTCGATTTTCGATAAAATATAAAAAGCTATAATAAACTTACAATAAATAATTAAAGCGAAACCAAAATATACATGTGGGAACACCACTTCACAATAGCTATATCTATATAGTACTACTTAAAATGACAGCACCTACTAAACACATTATTTACAATCGACAACACTGATCGACTACAAGAATGCAACAGCATCCCGCCTAACTGCAGCAAAGTTATTTGAAATGGATTTGTATTAACCATAAAAGAAGTAACAATGAACAGCAAGCCACATGCGCGCCGATAGATTTGTACAAAATTAGACATAAGCTTTAAAGTAAACTTGTATTTTCCAATAAAAATAAAAGGATGTTTTCTTATTTAATCCGAGTTCCTGGTGTCAAGTTCACTTGGCCCCACATATATTTATTTTTTTCTTATTGCCAATACTTTATAAATATTTACAGAGTTTTAATTAAAAAGGGGTATTCCATCGAACATGTTTTCAATTTCGAGTTGTGCTCTCTTCACTTCGCCTTGTGCTTCTCTCAAAATTTTTCCTAATTCCACTTTTTCCAATTCTTCGTTGACTCTTTGTTGTTCATTGTCGAGACGCGATTGATCCTCATTGTCACTTAGTGTTGTTTGTGTGATATACGAATTGCCGCTTCTTGTACAAATCACCGAAAGTTCATTGCTTTCAGATGATTTGGCTTTCTCAGTAAATGTTTCCTCAACTAGCTTTCTGTTGTCTACCGTTATACATAAATTCTTTCGTATCACAATTGTTGAATTTTTTGGTGATATAGTTTTTGTTACCAAACACTGTTCTGTTGCGATGGGACAGTAGACGCGATCACATTGCCAGGAATCTAGAAATTAGTTGGTCAGATTTTAATAGAGTTAGAAATTTTCGAAACATATAAATACATATGTAGTTTGTTATGTTTGTTTGATTTTTTACTTACTTCCATTTCTAATGATGTACACATCCCCTAATATAACTTGGCTATAATTATTGGTGTGGATTTGAACCACAGCACTAACAAATCCAGCTAAACCGAAGCAAAGTATGGCAAAAAATGATGAGATTCCGATTTTTTCCATACTGTTGTTGCTATTGTTAGTTAGTAGCTTATGATACCACCAATGATATTTTGGCTGCAAAATTGGAAGAATTCTAAATATAAGAACTTTAGTTGCACGAATCGAATGATTTTGCTTGCTATGAATTTTGCATATGTATCTTTGCTTGCAGGCCTGATGTGCCAATTGCAGTTTAAATTAGAACAAAAATCGTAATTAACTGAGAAATGCTTACAATGCACGTTTAACGATATTGAGAAATAGTTTTAAAACAAAACTTGTGTTCAACTAAAATACAAATTATAAACATAGCGAAAAAACTACATGCCTTGTAGGAAAATAATGAGAGCCTATATTTGGAGGTAAAATTTAAGTATAGAAGAAGACATCTTGTGGAAACGGAAATACTGAGCTTTTTTTTTTTATAAGTAGTTGCGTAAAATTTTTCAGTAAAGAGAGAGAATTTGTTTGTAGGTTAG